>CM060910.1:632286677-633736052 GCA_030737875.1 Allium sativum | reverse complement strand
CACTGATCAGAAGGTGCTCCCATACCTTGTCTGTTGGAATCCATTCTCCGATAAGCGCCCTGCGGTTTATGATTTTATACTATGAATGTAGAACGTGAGATGCAAGCGTTTCTGCTAGTTGATATCTATTTGTACATAGACATTATTATAACATCAAAAGGTTTTTGATATAAAGATATTTTGGATTCTCATAAGGGAAAAACCCGTTCCGTTATACGGCGTGGTCTTACGAGATATCGTTTACTTGTTCATATACATGTTTAAATTGTTTTACTCATACCAGTCCCATGACTGACCCGGAGTTTACTTTGTTGTTTTCCCTAAACTCTTGGGTGCCTAAATTTGTACGGGTAGTCAAGTAGTCGGGATTTTCAGATATGCTTGGAGAGCTTGGAGCAGGAGGCTGCAAGATTCTATAGCTATAGTTATTTCCGCTGTGTTGTAAGTGTTGTACTCTGATAAGTGCTATTGTATATATATAACTGTTACTTCAAAGCTATGTTATATATTATATGTTATTCGTTCCGCTGTGAGATTCGTGTTACTCTGATGATTCTGATGTTCTTCTTCTTCTATTCTATTAGTTCTATCTTTTCTTTCTCACCTTCTAAATTCTTTCACTAACGTCTCGGAATTTCCGACTCTCGAGGAGTCGGAAATTTCCAGCCGTTACAGATCCTCATGAGCCGACCGTTGTGGCAGCCCTAATTGATGGGGTAGATAAAGATACTGAATTTGGGAGATACCTGGCCGGTAAACCACCTCGTACTAGAGAATTGTTTTACGAGAAAGCAAACGTACGCTTACGTCAGGAGGAGGTATATGCTAACCGAGAGATGAAAAAGGCAAATAAGGAGGAAATCCAAAGTAATGTCTCCATCAAGCAAACCGGAGACAACTCGGGAAAGGTTGAAGTCAACGTTGGAAACCGAAACCAGGGTGGCGGCCGCCAGTCAGGAAACAATGGTAACAATAGTAATGACAATAATCGAAAGAGAAATCGAAGGAACGATTCCCAGAGAAGGACCCGTCTCAGGTCTTTCGAAAATTATACGCCAATAAATGATACTTTGGAAAATATATTCGTCGACTCGTTCAACATTCTCCAACATAAAAGGCCTCCTCCAAGAGATTCGACGGAGAAAGAACGTGAGACAGGGAAGTTTTGTCTCTTCCATCAGACTCATGGCCACTCTACAAATGAATGCCGTCATCTGAGAGACGTAGTTGAGAGGCTGCTCCGAGAAGGGAAGTTGGATGAGTACCGAGTGACTCCTAGAGACAGGGGGCAAGCTATTCAGACCCCGAATCAAAACCAGAATCAACCTACTGCCAGGCCAACTGCCCAGCAAAAAGGAAAGGATCTTGTTATTAATACCATAATCGGAGGGCTTCACCTAGCCGGGCATAGTTTCAGGGTGATGGACCAGTACGTAAACGCAACAAAGCATCATCTCGAGGCAGAAGATTGCAGCAACCCTGAAGACAATGCCCCGGTAAAACAACAAAAGATGATGTCGGACGACGTCATTTTCCGCAATCGAGAGAGTATTGGAGTCCACGCTACGACCGAAGATCCATTTGTAATCACAGTTTCTATTGGCCCGGCCATTGTCCATAAAGTTTTAGTGGATAACGGGAGTTTAGTCAACATTCTATTCAAAAAGACGTTCGATCTAATGAACCTTGAATTGAAAGATTTAAAGCCATGTGAAGGATGGATCCGTGGATTTAATGGGACATCAACTACTCCCATGGGATATGTAGAACTGCCAGTGACACTTGGGGAAGGAGAACGCCAGAGAGTGAGAATTCTTCCCTTCGTAGTTTTGGATATTGAATCACCTTATAATGCCTTCTTCGGCCGACCGGCCCTAGCAAAGTTTAGAGCTTGTATAGCCCCCTAGTGCTTGTTATTGAAGTTTCCTACAGAAGCTGGTGTTGGCATAGTCAGAGGAGATCAGGTTGCTGCACGTGCATGTTACGTTGTAGAGCTAAAGCTGCTCCATAAAGGAAAAGATATTGAGATTAAAGACGCTTCTTCCCCCACGAGGGAGGATACGTCATAGCAATTAAAGAGAATCACTATAGGTGAGTTGCCCAGAGAACTGCCCGAGGATATAGATCCCAGAGAGGACGAAAAAACTGGCGGTAGAATGGCGGCTCCCAACGAAACGACTGTGGATGTACCAATCGATGATAGTGACCCAGAGAAGGTCCTGAAGATTGGATCCCAGTTGGATCCAGTTCGAGCAAAAGAACTGACGGATTTCTTGAAAGATAACTTAGACGTATTTTCCTGGACCCACGCGGACATGTGTGGGATATCTCCATCAATCATGAGCCATTCGTTGAACATTAACCCAAAGCATCCCCTGTAAAACAAAAAAGGCGAATGTTGGGCCCGGAGAGGTCCGCAGCCTTAAAAGAAGAAGTTGAAAAGTTAAGGAGTAACGGGTTCATCAGAGATTCAACCTACCCAGATTGGATTTCAAATCCAGTTTTGGTAAAGAAAGCCAATGGAAAGTGGCGTACGTGCATTGATTTTTCGGATTTGAATAAAGCTTGCCCAAAAGATAGCTTTCCGTTACCCAGAATTGATCAGTTGGTAGATTCAACGAGAGGTCGTGAGCTTCTCTCTTTCATGGATGCTTATTCAGGATATAACCAGATTCCTATGCATGTTCCACATCAAGAGCACACTAGCTTCATTACTGATCTACGATTATACTGCTACGTGGTAATGCCTTTTGGTTTGAAGAACGCAGGTGCTACATATCAACGGTTAGTGAACAGAATATTCTATAACCAGATTGGGAAAACGATGGAGGTGTATGTTGACGACATGTTGGTTAAGTCCAGACAATCGTCCGATCACACTACAAACTTGGCAGAGATGTTTGGCATTCTTCGAAAGTATGGGATGAAACTCAACCCAACAAAATGCTCATTTGGAGTTGCATCCGGGAAATTCTTGGGATTCACTGTCAGCTCGCGCGGGATTAAAATTAATCCACAACAGATTGCAGCCATCAGAGACATTCAAGAGCCTAGACAAATCAAACATGTGCAGAGCCTTGCGGGGAAAGTAGCGGCGTTAAGCAGATTCATCTCTAGAGCGACAGACAAATGCATCCCGTTCTTTGAATTGATAAAACGAGGAAAATGCAACTTTAAGTGGACTCCTGATTGCATTGAAGCATTCCAGAACTTGCTGAATCATCTGCAGGGACCTCCGATACTGTCTAAGCCGGTGGATCACGAGGATTTATTCGTATACTTAGCGGTGTCATCCCACGCGATCAGTTCAGCGTTAGTGAGAGAAGAAGACAAGATTCAAAGGCCAGTATACTACATGAGTAAAAAATTGGCGGCATCTGAACGCAATTATCCAAGGATCGAAAAGCTGGCGTACAGTTTATTGATTGCATCTAGGAAACTCCGACATTATTTCCAAGCTCATCCTATTACCGTGTACACGTATCATCCGCTCAAGCAAGTTCTACAGAGACCAGAAGCTTCTGGAAGGTTTCTTAAGTGGAACATTGAAATGAGTCAATTTGATTTAAATTTTCAGCCCCGACGGTCAATACGGGGGCAAGTGCTGACAGATTTCATAGCAGAATTTACTGCCTCGGAGGACGACATGGTAAACGAAGAGGCTGACCCACCAAAGTTACTTCTCGATCCTAGTGCATGGAAATTGTATGTTGATGGCGCTAGGAATGATAAACGATTTGGTGCCGGAGTGGTGTTTGAAACTCCTGAGAAAAGGCTGATATCTTATGCTATCCGACTGGAATTTCACGCCACTAACAACGAATCCGAATATGAAGCCCTGATAGCCGGGTTAAGGATCGCAAAAGAATTAAAGATCGCGAAGCTGGACATATTTTGTGACTCCAAGTTGGTTGTAAATCAGGTTTCTGGAAAATTTCGAGCTAAGAGCCCAAGATTGATTTCGTATTTGGAGAAAGTAAAGGAGTTGCTGATAGGTTTTGATCACTATAGTATCTCTCATATTCCGCGGTCAGAGAACCAACAGGCAGATAAATTAGCCAAGATGGCTAGTTCCGACGATCCTGAAGAGATCAGACTAGCCCTAGTTGAAGTGCTTCGGTTCCCTAGTATAGATCAGATGGAAATTGATCTGGTACTAGAAACTAAGCCAGAGAGGGAATCATGGATGATCCCACTAAAGAATTTTCTAATGAACGGAACGCTTCCGACCAAGAAGAGCGAGAGGCATAAAGTAATTCGTAAAGCTTCCCGATATGTTCTACAAGACGGAGTCCTGTATAGACAGGGATTTTCGATGCCTCTCCTTCGGTGTATAGCCCATGACGAAATCAAACATGTACTACAGGAAGTGCATGAGGGTGAATGTGGCGATCACACAGGAGGATAAGCTCTGGCAAAAAAGGTGTTGCGGTATGGTTACTTCTGGCCTACCATAAACAAAGACGCAACAAAGTACGCGCGACGTTGCGATGCTTGCCAAAGATTTTCGAGGATTCCCAGGGCACCTCTTGGTCAGTTAAAAACGATGACAAGTCCGTGGCCTTTCGCTATGTGGGGAATTGATATCATTGGAACCCTCCCAATCGCAAAAGGCGTAGCAAAGTTCGCCATTGTAGCCGTAGACTAATTCACCAAGTGGGTTGGGGCCGAACCGTTGACTGCAATTACAACCAAGCGAGTGATCAATTTTGTTGTTAGGAACATTATTTTCCGGTTCGGGATTTCGAAGATCCTCATAACTGACAATGGAACCCAGTTTGACAGCAGCGAATTCAGGAACTTCTGCCAGAAATACCACATTGAGAAAAGGTACACCTCTGTGGCACACCCGCAGTCGAACGGACAGATCGAAGCAGCAAATAAAGTGATTAAGTCCATTATCAAAAGGAGATTGAAGCGTGCCAAAGCCATGTGGGTCGATGAGTTACCCTTGGCATTATGGGCCTATAAAATGACATATAAATCGGAAACAGGCCATACCCCCTTCTCCCTTGCTTTTGGAGCGGAAGCGGTCATCCTGGTTGAGCTAAAAGTACCGTCTCACCGAGTTACTTATTACGATCCAATGACTAATAACGAGTTGCTCCTCGAATCCCTAGATTCAATAGAAGAGAAGAGGGATGAAGCAGACTTGCGTGCCTTGAGACACAAGCAGCAGGTCGCCCGATATTACAACAAAATGGTTCGAGCCCGAACCTTTGAACCCAGAGACTTGGTTCTGAAGCGTGTCTTTCCACCCCCGACTTATATGGGTGCGAAGTGGGAAGGACCATACTCCATTCTGCGAAAGCTTGATAATGGAACCTTCAAGCTAGCTACAGTGGATGGAGAGGAAATCCCCAGAGTGTGGAATGTCCAACATTTGCGGCCTTATCTGACATAAAGATGTTGAATTTATTCTTTTGTTTCATAGGACCATGTAAAAGGCACGACTTGCCTAGAATAGTCCTATTTTTTAAGTAAAATGTTATAAAGTGGACGTAGGTTACGATTTGACCGAACCACTATAAAAATACCGTGTGTCGTTTTCCTTTATTGCACTATTATTTATCCGCTTTTTTATCTTTATGAAATTTGCTGCAAACCATGCGGCAATCACAGGAACATGTGACTCCAGGTGCCTTCCATCGGGATGGAGAGCAATCCGCAGCTAGAACTTTGAAGGTACAATGGAATGAATCACATCATTGACAGAACTCTAACCTTGGCGACCGCCAGGAGAGTATAAAAGTGTCTATGATTAAGCGCTGAGAAAGAGCTCTTACCCCGCCGAAGGATCGGGGAGTGACAGAACAGCTGAGCTCGAACTCTAACCTTGGCGAACGCTAGGAGAGTATAAAAGCATCTATGATTAAGCGCTGAGAAAGAGCTCTTACCCCGCCGAAGGATCGGGGAGCGACAGAACAGCTAAGCTCGAACTCTAACCTTGGCGACCGCCAGGATAGTATAAAAGCGTCTATGATTAAGCGCTGAGAAAGGTGCTGGAGACTCAGCGCCCCCAGAACTCCCTCCCCGCTGAAGGATCGGGGGGCAGAATGAAAACTGAGCTCGAACTCTAACCCGTTGAAGGATTGGGAGAGTATAAAGGCGCTGGAGACTTAGCGCCACACAAACTCTAACCCGCTGAAGGATCGAGAGAGTATAAAGGCGTTAGAGACTTAGCGTCAAGAGAATTTCTACCCCGCTGAAGAATCGGGGAGCAAACAGGCATGATGACATATGCCGCTAAAGGGCTCCTTTCCCGTTACACGACTGGGAACAAGAATGAAAAATGGAGCCCGAACCCCTCATCTCTGGGAATGGGGGCGGCACACACATGACTCTAATCCATCCCCAATAAACCCTGGCCAGGCACCATATTAATGGTTGATTGGGGACACACCCATACACATATATGCATGCAGAAGTGTAGTGCAGAAATTAAAAAAAAAAGTTTTATTGTTAGAATGATTCATGATTTGAGTATTTGTGTTCGTGACTAAGTATGATAAACTTGCAGGAACACAACAGTGTAAAAAGAAATAAACTTTCATTCATGAGCTGCAAACCTACAAGATAAAGAGGAACCTAAACAAAAGTGAGGGCCATTCTCACAATTACATTTCATGGCCAGTGGAAAGCCTAAAAAATCCTAAGGACAAAATATGAACTGACATCTGCCGCCTACTTATGCTGGGGGGAGGGGACTATGTAGACTTCTTGCTCTTTTTCTGCTTCCCCGATGCCTCCTTGTCAACATCCGAACGACCACCTTTTTTCCTCTTCCTCTTATCAACGAGAGGCTCCGGTGAAGAACTAGAGGACTGAGAGGCTAGTTGCGAAGTTATCGATCGGGAGGAAAATCTTACGACCAACCCAGTTTTGGGGTCGATCTCAGAGATAGGGGCACATATACTGGATCCTGTCTCCCTTTCATAAGGAGCAACTGCTCCTCCCCTTCGGCCAGTTGTTCAGCTAAGATTTCCTCATCACCGCCTCCAATCTCTTTGGTAATGGCGACTTCCTCTTCATCACCGTCGTGGCGCCCGTTCATGTCTCTCAAAGCCTCGATAGTTTCAGCATCTGAGGGGACATCAGCACCAACGCCTGGCAGGATGTCAATCTTCTCTGCCCCTGCCTTCTTTTCAGCATCCTTATCAACCGACCCGCTACCTGTATCATGAGAAACAAATGTTATTTTGGGAGAAAATGCGGTTTGCTCAGTTGATTGTCCAACAAGGCGACGACAAGTGACAATTGCTTTGGCAAGTTGCAGAGAAAATATAGAGATACCTTCCGCCGATCCTCCATCCAAGCTAGTAGCAGAACCCCCGACAGCTGGAGGAGTTGGACCCAGAGGAATCAATGGGTAATCTGGATTGTATTCCTCGATTTCGGAAGCCTTGGGCTCTGCGGCTGAGCTCGGGCCCTCTTCCATTTTCTCTTTGCCCTTCGCCTGAGTTTTCTCTTTTTCAATTTCTTCTTGAAGCAGGCGTCTGCCTTTCTCTAAATCCTCAGGCTCATTATCCCTCAGAATGGTCCGCATTAACACATTCTCATCAATCTCGTCAACTCCTAATCGTTGTTTCTCGCTCTCAACGATTGCATCCCATATGTTGGCTAGAGTGACATGTTAGTCTGGGATCCAGGAGATGTTACGGGTCTTGATGACCTGACCAAGGAAGTCGAATAACATTTCTTCAAATCCTTCGATTTCCTTCTTTCTCTCAAGGAGCTTTTCATTAGAAACAGTGGCCATTTCAATGGCACTCTCCACATTATTTTCAGCAAGAATAGCGCGCTTCTCTGCACGCGCGAGTTGATCATTCAGGATCACCTTCTCTTTTTCGGCCAGAGCTAAGCTATCTTTCAAACTTGGCTTTTCTTTCTCCCAAGCATCTCTTTCGGCCTCGAAGTGATCCTGTGCTGTTTTCAGTTCGGAGTTGGCCATCCTGAGATCTTCCACCTCTTGCTTCAATAACGCTCGCTCTTTGCTATTAGAATCAAGTTCGTTATGGAAACGTTGCCTGGCCTCCTCCAGCTCTGTTTTGTAAGCTTTAGCGTCTCGTTGAGCCAAGGCAAGTAGAGATTGTGCATCCTCTAAGTCCTTCTCCATTTTTGCCCTGGCCCTTTCATTGTTATCTATCTTCACTTTGGATCTATGTGCTTCCATCTCAATCGTTCGGATGACCTCTGAAAGATTAACAACATGTTTCTTCATCGCCTCATACTACCTGGCTACATGGCGAATGTGCCCGATGACTTCAGTATCCCAGTTCCTAGGGACTGGTTCCAAGGCTGGAACAAACATCATCCTTTCGAAGAAGATGTCGGGGAATTGTTCTCGCAACTTTTCCAGCTTAGCCTGAGTCTCAGGACCATGGATGTAATCTCGTGACCCGGGGGCAATCAAACCTTGTTGGCTGGAAGGGAAAATGTCAAATTTCTCCTTCTCAGAATCCTTGATTGGATCCTTGCTTTTATCCTTGGGCTCGTAGTGTCTTTTTGATGACCTGCTGTGAGAGGGTGCACTCTTCGGAGGGGTTAAGTCTTTGGGAAGTTGTTTTCCCCCTGTAGGTGGCACCGAATGACTGGAAAGCTTGCCAGAGGTTGGTTTTGATGGAGACCTGGATTGTGAAGAAGTAGGCTTGTGAGAGAGGCCGCGAGCACGCTCAGGATTTGGATGAAGGCTGGGTGTACCTTCACGGAGAGAGCGATAGGAATAAGATCGCCTGCGAGACATCTTTCCTGCAAAAGAAACAAGAGCATATTAAAACCTTGAATTCTGTTGATATAAAAGTGTGGGGTCAGGCAGTGCATGTGATTTGTGCATCCCATATAATTCCCCCTAACAGACCAGGGCCCGAAGTCAGACTCATCTGAGTAGTTTCTCATTCTCCAACTGGAACAGTTGTTTCCTCAGAAACAGGGAAAAATGGCTCCCCTTCGAAGTCTCCCTGTGTATATACATCTTCAGGCAAAGGAATTTTGCTCAGCTTTTTTAAATAGCTGCTCTTCTGTTAAATCATCGGGAGCAGCAGGTTCAACCGGAAGAGAGGCCCTTGGGGGGAAACCCCCCGGAGAAACTGGGATTTCCTTAGACTTATCATCACGGGCCTCATCTCCTCTATATATGTTTAGGTCTTTGTCGTCCTGGATGATTATCGGCGAAGGACTCTTACGAAATTTAATTGTTTCTGCTGCCCGTGACGTTCCTTCTCCCTCTGTTGGGGGCACGTATTTGTAGGGTTTGCCGCCTGCACCAAGTCAAAACCTTATATCCAGAAGGAGGTGCTTATGAAGGTTCTCGTCAGTAATGCACTTCTTGATCTTTAGAAAATCGGATTTGCTTTGCAGAAGAAGAGACAGTCGATTATTGTATACCGAGCCTTCCGTCTTGGGAAAGGCGTGATCTACTTAGAGAAAAAAGGGGGGGCATGTTAATGCTTCGATTTCTTAAACAAGTTATTCAGTCAAAAGTTTAAAGTTTATTTGATTTAAGCCATCTTCTTGAACACCCATCCTGTCTCTTTATATAGAACCAATCGGCCTTGGGATCCCATATGTTGCTGTATCCGTCAGACAGAACCTTCCTATTTGCTATCGATTCGAAGAAAGAGAAATTTGGGGTTGCCGAGGAGCGATGCTTGAAAAGATAAAATAATTTTAAATCTTTAAACGTGAGCTCGGTATGCAGGATTTCCACATATGCGATATATAGAGTGTATAAAGCTGCGTAGGCATTGGGATGAAGCTGCATTAGAGCAATACCCAATCGTTTTAGGATCTCAATGATGATTGGAGGAAACGGAGGAATAGCTCCTACCCAGCACATGAGTCGGCTGACTGTCATATACCCCTCTGGAGCCAAATGAGGTCTATCTTCGCTGCTGGGTGTCCTCACATCATCCTAGGGGATCCTATGTCTCAAGCAAATTCTCTTAAGCTTTATGTCATAAAGTTTGGAAGCTAGAGAGTCTGTGAATTTCTCTATTTCTATTACACCAGGGACATCGTCGGGAGCTCGGCCATCTACCTCTGACTCTTCATCAAGCGAGGTACTCTCAGACGGATTCAATTATGTTTCTGCCTCATATTCGGATACAGAATCCGCACCCTCTGGATTAGTTGGAAGAACCTCGGGGTTGAGATGCTCATACACCTCGGGATTCGTCTCTGTGTCAGATCTTGAAGGGGAACGATTATCCGACATTACTGTTTAGGCGAGAAAGCATGAGAAATAAGAATATAATTAACCGTCCCCCCTGTGTGTGTGAGTGCAAGTGTGTGCCTGTGCATGTCTTAAAGAAAAAGCATAAAGATTATCAAGATCATCGAAGTATTAGTCGTCATATGCGGTCAAGTTATGCTTCTGTCCAGTCCAGAAAGTTCATCTTAAAGTCTCTAATCTAACTGTCCATTGGTATGTTAGAAATAAGTTGCATTGAGTGTTCAAGAAGTTCATTGGATCGCTCATCCATCCGGATCGTGGATTAGGGTTCGAATCGCAGAGAATGTAACGCAGGGTAAGGAACCGGATCGCGGAGAGTGGGTCGTGGGGCATGGTTCTGTTCGTGGTATGATTATCGCGACCCACATCTTTCCATCCTCACTTAAGCTGATACCCCGTTCAAGACTGCGACCCGATCCGTCACCTCACCATTTCCCCGATCCGATCCGCTCCCTTGCCATCTCCCCGATCTGATCCGCTCCCTTGCCATTTCCACGATCCACTGCCTCGCTTGTACCCAAGCCTAAGCCTCACTAACGATCCGACCCGCTCTCTTCTTCTTCCTCCTCTCTTCCTCACTTCCGAGCTCGAGCAGCAACATTAATAGCGTCTCATCAGTCTCCAGAAACTCGGACACCCCATAACTCTGCTCTCTCCTCTCAAACCAGCAAAAACTCCAGGAAAAAGAAGAGAGAAATCATATGAGAGTGATTTCAGCAAGATTACCTTTCGTAAATTGGAAAAACGAATGGGTTTTCGGAGATTTAGAAAAACTAGGGTTTTTTCCTTGTTGAAATTAGCGGCGGCGATGAATAAAACGGAGAAGAAGAGAGAAAGAAGTGATGAGGGCTCGAGATTATATAGGCACGAAGCGACCATTAGTCTCCCAACTTTTGTTTTATTCGAACCGAACGGGCCGCGGGCTGAAGCACACCTCGATTCGCCATGAAGCCCGTCAAGTCACTAGATCACGATCCGTGGCCATGGATCGCGAAACAAGGGTGCGATCCGGACCATTAAAAAAAAGGGAAAAGAAAGAAAAAAATTCAGAGATTTACCTGGTGAACTCGATGATGAAGTCTCCAAAAAATTCCAGAATTTTTTTTTCAATAAACGAGAAGTGATCGAAGACTATACTATTATTTATACTTGTCAAAAGGTGCAACTTTTCCGAAGTAGCAAGACTTTTCAGACAGGCACGACCATTAAATTGCATCGCTTCGCGAAAAGATATCTCTGCGACTTCGAAGCATGTTCCATCAATGAAACAATACATCGAGGGGGCAAAATGTTGGCTAGCTTTTTGACCAAGCCACCAAGGCTCACACATAAGAAGAAAGTATGAAACTACGTTCCTTTAATTCATGAAAGGTTTGGTCATGGCCCTGCTACCTCCTCGGATCGCAAGAACGGATCGCTACCCTCCTCGGATCGCCCTTATCGCATCATCGATCCGTCCACCTCATCACGACTCGATCCGCACCTGCGCCACTACCTCGCTCCGATCCGATCCCCCGACGCGCAGCGAAGCCCCGGACTTGTTCAACCACGAACTGGTCTTCAGCGATCCGAAATGCACGGATCTCGCGACACCTGTCCACAACTGTCATATTGACCAATTCCTCCTCATTGCTCGATCCGATCCGATTTTCTCGGGATCTACACCACGTGTGACCGCGAACCACCTGACAGAATCTGCTATAAATAGCCCAGAGACTAGCATTTTTCAGGAACTTTTAGCAGTATTGAGTATTGATTCCACCATTACTGTCGCACGACTATTTCTTATCAGTATTACTTCGAGATTACTGAGAAAAATCATAATTGTAAGAGTGAGTTTGAGAGAAATCATTGGTTGTACTAGCATTCAAGGTATAATCAATAGCATATAAAGTGGACGTAGGCTCGTTAACGCCGAACCACTATAAACTTTGTGTGTTTTCTGCTTTTTTCTCATTTTTCAGTTATAATTCTCTACAAATCAGAACAATTTGGGTGTTAGAGCCAAATTTTGATCTAACAGTATATATTCATTAATGTTCCCGCTTGGTTTGGCAAAAACGAATAAAAACGAACGCTTATATTCATTACACTGGTACACGAACCAAATCCGCAACATAAACATGAAAATTGTAATGCATATAAAAAGGAACCGGTATGCATATAATGAGAAAGACTGAAACATGTATCTCCAACATACAATATAAAAACCGAAAAGTGATCAACATAAGAAAAAAACAACATATATTCAAATACACATGCGAAACCATCAAAATGCAGAAGAATCCATTCAAAATCTCAAGGACAGTATGCCATATCCTCTCAAATACACCATTTCTCCATGAACCGAACAGCTAGAACATAGGTACAGCTAAGAAATATATCTACACAGCTGAATGAACAGTGAAGAGAAAATTATCAAAACATCAAGAACAACCTATGAACAGATAGAAATGTACAATACGTTGAACCCAGATCTGCATATATTGATACATCAATTTCAAACAGATAAAATAGACAGTACACAAAAAAAAAATCATGAACAGGAAAAAAAAGATACATGCATATCTTTTTACGTCAAATCCGTTCAGTACAAGAACAATTAAGAGAGAGCCAAATATATGGATATATTTACAAATCTCTGCAAACAAATGCAATATAGGGATTGCTGCTATATTTATATATATATATATATATAAATTTTGAACACAAAATCTATAACACAGTCCAGAATCTCTGATTTGAAGTACACAACTCATGCCTCACATTTACCTAAGTGATAAACCAGCACTAAATCTATCAACATTCCACTCAGTATTGACAATATAACGCCATATCCATCAACAAGATCACGCAAGATCAACTGCCATCATCAGTACGAGATCTAAAAGGAGAAAAATAAAACCGCATCAGCTAGTAGTAGCTGAACCTAATCTATGAACAGCCCATGATGGACGTTAATCTGATCCAAACAAATCCACACAATAAATATGCATCCAAGCGGAAGCGTTTCATCATCCCAAAAACAACCCGAACCAATACAGTAAACAAAAACCCCATTCGAAACCACACAAAAATCAAAACAAAATATACAGTAAATCAAAATCAAATAAAACTTATCTGGTTCGTAACCGGTGGCTTAGGATTCGGCCCTGCGTAGCATAGGAGTTTCGAGTTGGCTTGTCGATGTCTGTGGTGGAGCTAAGAGATTTGTGGTTCTATCTGTATGAACGATGGAGCACTGAGGGAATTGTTCTGGGTTCTGGCCGATCGTTGGAAGAGGAAGAAGGTGGATCGAAGGGCGGAGGAAGGGTGCGATGCCATCAATTTCCGATTTGTTGCAGAAATCAAAAGGGGGATTAGGGTTTTCGGCCTTGAGATTTAATTGGGAGGCGGCTCACTGAAATGAAAATAAGGGACCGTGGTAAGGGTTTTAAGGGGGACGGGTTTGAGAAGTTTTGGGCCAAGGGTTAAGGTAAAGCCCATTTCAATTTTATAAACAAAACATGTTTTAAAATTTAATTTTTGTTATAAATTTATTAACGTGATTTCTCGAACATATGATATCAGATTTTCGCGCGGTCAGTTGCATTGGGACCGTAGAGACGAGAACTTCGAGATGGAACAGGTCTAGTCTGGATCTGAAGTAACTGAAAATTTTAGTCGAATTAAACATCAGTTTAATTTGACTAAAACAAACTGTTTATCAACGGATTCAAATCAAGGTGAGTTAAACTCACTCAGCTCTCCCCATTTATATTTTATATAAATTGGGTTTTTATTTTGCGTGTTCTAATTGTTAGTGGTTGACCTTTTGTTAGTTATACATATATTTATTGTTGATTCAATAAATGAAATTAAACGATCGTTTAATTTCAGAAAAATACCCATCATTTTGATCTGACCTAAATAAAGTAATTTCCCTTGATTGGTCACGTTTATAAACGTGTTTGAAATTGTTTAAATTGTTTGAATGATCTGTTAATTGATTGATGATCGTTATAGAAGTTATGAGTCAAATAAAAAGGAATGATTGATTATTGTTGATTATTGAACCATATTTCAACATTTATTCTGATATTAACCAATGGATGGTATGGGTTGAGTAATTGGCATCACCTGGTCGAGAAATCAATCGATTTTTAAAATATGAATTTTATCGACTGTGAATCAACAGAGTTGAAGTTATATCTTATAACTGAAATATGTTTTTAAAAGCTGTTACTTAAATGAAAGTTATTTTAAAAGGAAATAAATATTAATTATTTATTTATTTAGTAAAGTTTATAAGTAATTATGGAATTTGTTTTATTAAACAATTTCTTACGTTGATAAGAATTATAAACAAATAAGCAGGAAATAACCTAACGGTTAAGTATTTGACTAATCGTGAACGATTAAATAAAGCAATTTAAACTAATTATATTTTAATTAATTTAAAAGAGGAATTAAATAGAATTGGTTAGAAGAGTAATCATGTTTGTGTTGACTGAGTCAATCATTTAAAATTAGACTTTAAATTAGTGAAATAACTTAACGAATAATTGGTTAATCTTAGTAAGAATTTAAAAAGGAAATTTATTGTTTATTCTAGTAAATAAAGGAGTTAATTAATTTGCAATGATTAATGTTGAGGTAAATAATCTATTCTTAAATGTAATACATTTAAGTAACCGAGTTTCAAATGAAATATGGTCGAGTGCTGGAATAAGGCTAGGGATGAGTTTTATTATTTGAGCTCGAGCCTTATAAGGAAGAAATAAAGAGGTCTAAGCAAATACCTAGCTTAAATGAAAGGTTTTTCTTAACGTTTGTATTAAGTGAAGGAGATGAAGATGTAAAGGGTTTATATCAAACCTGAAATTTATAAACAAGGTTTATAAATAGAATATGAGTTTAAACATCGTTTTTAAATAGGAAATACTTAATAATGGAATTAAGTTAAACCAATAGAGTGGAAAAGGGATTTCCCCAAAGAAAAGGGGATTGGTAAAAGAGATTTGATTTGAGTTTGGTAAATGAAGTTGAAAATAGAATTCGTAATGATAATCTAGTTATAAAACAAAGTTATTTTAATAAGTCGAGAGTAATAAAAGAAATGTTTAGTAAGCAAATAATTAAAAAGAGAAACTTCCAAAGAGGTTAAGAAGAACTATAAGGCTATATTTTAAATAAACAAGATAAGTGGGATGTGTTTTGATATTAAATTGAATATCGGTTCTTGAATTACAACTCGTATTTATCTTAAGATAAGAACGTTGTTGATCAAGGTCCAAGAGGTAATTAAAATACCCCAACTTGAATGACTTCGGGACTATCCAAGGATGATACTAGTTGGTAATGGCGAGAGTGTATGATAAGATTTCCAGAGTAACAGAAATAATATGAGGCGATATTTCCCTGAGTAACGAAATTAAAAGGAGATTGGGCGATAATTTCAAAGAGTGAGGGAATGAGGTATAAAAAGGTTTATTCTATAAGAATAAGGATTGGATACTTTCCAAGTAATGAAACAAAAGAGTTAGCGTAACGTCGAATAGTAAGTTGAACTGATTTCTCAGTTATAAATAACAAAATGTTATAGTAAATGTTTGAAAATGATAGTCAAATTGAGTATTGGATATTGTTATATAATATATTCTTTTTAAAATATTTAAATGAGATGTTTTTGCGAATATCAATATATTAAAGTGATAAGTGAAATGTTTTCCCTAATATTGGAATATTCAAGTTTAATTGATTAAAGAAGCCAAGTGATGCTGAGTACTAGATTAGTGAATCCATTTTATGATTTCATGAATGTTCATTTGATAGTTAAATAACCGACTATCAAATTTGACCTTTACGATTGTTGGTATGGAAAGACCGGGATCGAATGTATATTCGAAAACCATTCTGACCAACAAATACGAAATATATAGAAGTTATCAAATGATGATCGAGATGGAGCATTTGAAGACCATAGATCTTCTTAAAGCGGAAGAACCACTTACAATCTCTGATTCGAACTGGAGTTATACTAGGGTTCTGTCGCGGTTGGAATCTGTGGGTTGCAAGGACTACTCGCTACTGATCCATGGGGTGATTCCTATATTGGATGCAGTAGGAGAGTACCTTTGGTTCATCCTGTTCCTGGATGACTTGTATGGACGAATGTCTGACAGAGTATTTCTTAAGGGTCATGTGCGTTGATCTTTACAAACGTATCTCTGTTAGTGGCGGAGAGGGGCACCTCTTTAGCTTAATGACCAGAATATTTTTGTGGACGTCAATTAGTGAATTGGTGGATATGACAATGTGGCATTCAAAGTGTATGATGACCAGATGTGTTCTGACCTTAAGCCTCATCAATTGGGAATTGACATAAATCGGGCAGGCAGCATGGCTATGTGGGTCGCTCCGATTAGAGTGTATAATCACCTATCTAGAGAAAATCCATTTCATTCTTTAATCTATTTCGATGCTGTCCCTTTTTGGGAAACGGTGGTTTGAGCCCAACCGTTGGTGATATACATTCGATACACTCAAGCGAAATGAGTGGTCGGTCATGTGAGGGCCGGGTTGCAATACGTTCTTGTTGAACCCAGTGTATTCGCCTCTAGAGAATCACTATCGACAGGTGGTCCCATACCTTGTCATAGTCGGAATCCAATCTCCAATAAGCGCCCACGGTTTTTGATTGTATACTATATATGTGGAGCGTGAGATGCAAGCGTTCCGCTAGACTGATATTTACTTGTATTTAGACACTAGTATAATATCAGAAAAAATATTGATTTCCAAACTATTTTGGGTTATCGTAAGGTAAAAACCGTCCATATTTATGTGTGGATTTGGTCTTGCGATTATCCTTTTCTTTCGAAAGGATTTTGACTTTAAAATCATGTTGTGTGATACCCTTAATGTTGTGCGAGTTTTTTTCTCACTCTGGTTCACCGGACTAACCCGGTGTTTTGTAAATGCTCGGGTTAGCCCGGAGTGTACAGGTCCAGGTATCAGATACTGCGAAGTCCAGAGACGATCTGAAGGTGTTCAGATGTATGATATTATATGATTACTATTTTACTGTGTATATGGGACAGGTTATTAAAACTGTCCAGATGTGTGATGTACTCTGATATTGTAAGTATTTTTAAAAGCTCTCAATAAAGATTTATTTCTATATTATATTTTGTTCCGCTGCGATGTGAGACTCAGTTTATGTTATATTGGTTCTTCTTCTTCTATTCTAACTTTCTTTCTTATCTCACCCTCTAATTTCTTTCTATAAATGTTCCCGTGTTTTCGGTGTTTGGAAGGTCGGCATAAGTTACGGTAAAGGTATTTATGTCGATTTTCGGGCCTGAAAATTGCTGGGTCGTTACACTTACGCATGGATACCTGTATTTATAGTGTGGTTATTTTAGATAGGATCAAAGTCCATCAGAGTCTAGTTTAGATAGATTCGACCACTTAGTTCTTAGGCCATTGGGTTATTTCCCTTTTTTTCTTTCAGGTTTGCGTACCGGTGATGTAAATCTGATGTTGCGTGATGGATATTGATTGCTGCGAAATGGTTCTAGCCAAAATTTATGAATTAAATAATGTATTTTCTATGCAGTTGCCCTGTTTGAAAAGAAACATTGATTGAAATGGTCTAGGTTAGGTGATATAGGAGCTATGACTTGTTCAACCAGATGTTTGAACTGCATATTGTAGATTTCGTGATGGATGTTTAAATGTAGGTCACCAGATTGTATGAATTTTGCATCAGAATCTTACTGTATGTATAAATATATGGTTGCTGTACAGATTTGATGGTATAGATATATACATACATTTGATTTCTCTTAGCTGTTTATTGTACTTAGAATTGATGTGTAAAATATATATACATATATTTCTTTTCTTTTCTTAGCTGTTCTTGTATTTTCAGATTCATAGATGTTCTTGTACTTTGATGTATAAATATATACACATCTGTTTTCTTTAGCTATGCATTATCTTAGTTGTTCCTACTCTATTGTTGTTCATCGATTTGTTATCTTCACATGTTCATAACCTATTCAGATCTGATGTATGAATACACGCACTTGTTTTAGCTGTTCATTGATTATACATTTAGTTGTTGCGATTTGATGTTTGAATCTGTTTTAACTGTTCAGATTGATGTATAAATATATCCCTATATTTAGCTGCTCTTGTACTGTTTTCTAGCTGTTCAAAAGCTATGGAAAATTGATGTATAATTAGCTCTTAGAGTTGTTCTATCTTTCTCTCTCTCTTTTTTCAGTTGTTCATGTACTGTTCTATAACTATTTATTTAATTGAAAATTTGTTTTTTTTTTACTATTTTCAGGAAAGGAACAAGACAGGATCAAAACATGCAGGAGAAAATTATGTTGAACGGTCACGTCCATTTGGTTTTGTATTGGACAGAAAATTTTGTAAATATATTTTCTTTTGTACCAACAGTATGTACCTGAACGTGTTGTTCTCTTTATATTTTGCATTTTGTCTATTCCATCTAGCCTTTTGTTTTTTTGTGACTATGGAGATATAGAGTATCACTGTTTCATGAGAAAATAAAACAAGACGTGACATTGAAATTTTGAATGAATTCTTCTTGTACATTCTGTTTTGTGTGCATGCAGAATATATATTGTATATTGTTTTCAAACATTGATCACTTTCACAGTTTTGTATGTTATATAAATTCCAATTTTATATGTTATAAAAATTCTAGTTTTATTTTTATACGTTCTAGTTTCATTCATGTACATGTAGCATGAAACGACCCTAACTTCCCCGGTAAGGAAAGCCCAGATCGAGTTGAGGACAAGCCACATCAGAACGCAAACAGAACAACATTTCATTGCTTATTACAATTTCATCAGAATATAAGAATATACAGAGTATGAATAAATACTACTTAGAAAATATCAGAGATTTAAATTACATTACATAGCAGCGGAAAATAATACAATACACAACTGAAAGAGATATACGGATACAGAGCTTTTCGAATATCATTCCAGCAGTAAACCAGGTTCCTGTGAATATAAATCTGCAAAACCAAAACTACTAGCTGCCCATGTCAAAATAAGGGCACCCAGAGTTTAGGTTAAAACAATAAACTCTAGGTCAGTCATGTAACTGGTGTGAGAACTAAAACAGTTATTAATCTTTATTTTAAAGTTTGGTAAATCAAGGGACCACGCCGTATAACACGGAACGGGTTTCCTCCCAAGAACACCAGTGTATAAAACAACATCGCAATGCTAAATAAAGAACAATGAAGGTATTATAAGACCCAGGTCCCATCACACAATGCAACACAAGCCGGAGGATAGGGTTTTACCTTATAATAGCCAAAGAATGCTTGATACGCTAAATTTCATCTTTTATTATTACTATAAGTGTATAGTGTCAAAACAATTTCAATCATAAGTATTAATCATAGACGGCATGGGTACCATATATCATGTCGCCATACTAGGCTCTACAATCAAAACCGCAAAGTCACGTATTGGAAGTTGGATTTCCATCTGTGAACCGAGGAAAAAGATAGTCCTCTCCCGATTCGAGACAATCTAGCCCATGTCTCACGAGCCAGACACAGGTGAGCCCTTGGATCGTCATGGCCGGTCCACCGATGTGGATTAAAATGCCTGAACACTGCGTTTCCCCGCCCTTTGGGGCGTAAATGAGCCCAATGGCTCCATCGGCTCCACATAGTCACCAATATATCTGAGGCGCCTCGCAACTACAACAACCACACAGGTGAAAATAATATAAATGTCAGGGCTGGAAGGTCACTGACACCACCCTAGCTAGAAGGAAACACATGCCCTCCCTGATGTCCTCTCCCGTTTCTGGTTCACAACCAGGGTGCGAGGCTCGTGAATCAACGCTACACAAAGCTATGCCACACAGGCCATGCTTTGATCATCAACCACAAGACTTTGCTTTTCAACAAAAGCCTTGATCAATTGCCACTTAGGCATGCCACACAGGCAATTCACTCCATGCGATTGATATCCATCAATATATAACCCCTGAGCTCGTACGTCTCAGAGAAGGGCGTTAAGCAAGAGAATAAATTCTCCGCCGCCAAACAGATATATATTTAATGTAACACCCCACGTCCATTAATGTCACTCACAAAGGGAATGCATTAACTTCCATGGAGGTTTTAAGTGAATATAGAACAGTAAAATTACAACAAGACAGATATAAAATAGTACTTGGAAATTCAAAAACTTTATTTCATTGTAGCAGAAGTCAAAACATGTTTGATTACATCATAACACCATATTCAATGTCAAGTACAATATCTATCTTGATAAAACAAGTACATAATCCCATTACATGAATAGCCATTAAAAAGAAAGATAACAAGCTGGACTTTACTTCAGCAGTCCAAGCTTTCCAGTAGATAAGCGATCCAACTAGACTCCACTAGAACTTGGCCCAACCTGCGGACCTGAAGGGAGAAAAAGGATGGAAAAGAGGGGGTCAGACATAAAGTCTGGTGAATATGATAATTCTACAATACTATTACCAAAATAACCGGACTAAGGCATAAGCTGGAAAACAAGAAAATGTCTATGAAGAGCAGATTAAGGACATAGACAATCGCTAAAGGCAACGTTATAGGCGCTCCTAAATACTAAAGGATAAACACTATACTGCACCACACCAGTCACCCTAAAGATTCATCCCACTTAGCTTCACTTAGAAACTTTCCCAATGGCTTTACGTACCCCTAACTGACTACATAGGTGCCGCCTGCCCCTATCTTCACTAGGTGTACCCTACTTCCCATTATTCGATCGGCTCCTTAACTCGTAGATACCCGTGCTGGCCCCACAGTGGGGTGTATCACTCCCCTAAAGTGGCAACCTGATACAACTGACATGCACGGATTATACCTACACGATGCAACAACGTCTTACCTACCAGCCCGGGTCCACACACCATATGAAACCCGTTGGACTTGCGTTGCCACCGCTCCCTGTTTTGGCCTCTTATAGTCAAACCCAGTATGCGTGTCCCGTCCTCGACTTGGGTCGAGCCCACAAAGATACGTTTTGGGATACTGGTTGAAATGGGCCCCCACTATTTACCACAAGCATTCCACCTAAGCTTGTCCCCATTAGTCCATCCCACTTAACCCACTTAGTCATGTTCATTTACATGTGTGTTTGGTTAAGTCTAATCGTATTTCAAATGCCTCTAAAGGCAACCACCAGATTCCTCATGCCACCCAAGGCACCTACTTAACCCCCATGTCCCACCTTACATGATTATCTGGTTAAGTATTTCTTAGTTCATTAAGGCCATAACCTCATAAAGACCTCTCACATTAGACTGGCATTTATGGCAGCTGGATTTGCCGGGCGGGTCCGGGCAGTCTTACACCATAAAAGAGTCTAACCTCGTGTCTTTACAACTGTTATGCTTTAGTTTGGGCCTAGGACCTCTCACATTGGGCCGACATTTGTGACTACTGGATTTGCCGGGCGGGTCCGGGCAGGTTTACATCACAAACGGGTCCAACCTCGTGTCCTAAGCATTGATTATTAATAATAATCCACTTTCCCCCAATTTTAATAATTCCCTACTTGAATTATTAATTACTTCCAATTTTTAACAATGTCCATAATTGACTCAATTATGGACATCCATTCATGGTATGCAAAATCTTACAAAATTGCACCCAATTTATTAATTCCTAATATTACCCCTACCCCACGTTTGAACGTTTATTCGCAAAATATATGTTAGACTCGAATAGCCTAACTCATAGCATAAAAGAGATTATCATAATAACAACATGTATATGTGACCAAATGAATCATAATAAGGGGTGAAACTTGCATATGTCCAACTTGCATAGATTATACATGTCATGGACCTAAAGGTATCAACTTGTTCAAAATTCACCTAATATAATCTCAATCAATTTTCATAAACTTACATATGAACATGTGTGAATCAACATCATCTAATTTTTTAACAACATGGTTTTATATGGGTACACCTAACTCAATAGGCAAATTCCCATATTCAAGTTTTATTTAATTATAGTTTCAAGTTTATGGGTACACCTAACCTAATAGGCAAATTCCCATAAACAAGATCCATTTAAATTAAAAAAAACATAACTTTAAGCATGTTCCAACAACATCATGATTTTACAACATAATATAGCATGATTTATAACATGGCATAGTATGATAGTATAACATAGCTTGACATGATTCTCAACATAGCACGACATAGCATAAGAGAATTTACAACATAGCATGACATAGCATATATAATTTACATCATACGACAACATAATAACATAATAAGAGATCCACAATATATAGAATTTACAATTACAAATCACGTCACTTTCTTGTGATCCATTCATAACTGAGTCAAATTAGTTTGTAATAGTCTTGTGAGAATCATCATACTCACCAACAAAAGAAAAGAATTAGAGAAAGAGAGATCTTTTGATTTGATTTGTGTAGATTTAGTTGTAGATGATTAGGCTTCCTCTTCTTAGTTTGTGATGGCTATGCTGAACTCCATGGCAGCAGCATGACGGTAGCTTCTCTAATTTTACAAGTGATTTAGGTCTAGGGTCTACCCACTTATTTATAGATTTTAGAATTCATTTAGGCCATTAGATTTAACCTAGAAATAACCGCAGCCGTTCAGACAAGATGGGGTTTATCTTGTTGACTCAGCAATGAGTCAGAAGTGACTCAGCAAACACTCAGCATATTAATAAACTTCTATTCATGTCATAAATATATATATATTTTCTACAATGTACATATTAGATACATCCCCCTTTACTTATTATTGTTTTTATATACATATTAGATACATCCCCTCTCTCACACACTTATTAATATTTTTATATTCATATTAGATACATCCCCTCTCTTACACACTTATTAATATTTTTATATTCATATTAAATACATCCCCTCTCTTACATACTTATTAATATTTTTATATTCATAATAGATACATCCCCTCACTTACATACTTATTAATATTTTTATATTCATATTAGATACATCCCCTCTTCTACACACTTATTATTATTTTAGCAACTTTAGTGTTAATAGAAAATTCGGGGTGTTACATTCTCCCCTCCTTTTAGGATTTCGTCCCCGAAATCTTCAAGTCTGGAAGAATGTATATCCTACCATCCAAACGTCCATCTACTCATCCATCATACACAGGCATCCATTGTCCTTAAAAGACTTCTAATGCTTTATGATCATATGCAAGTGTGTGTACATGTCCTTACCTAATGCGAAATCAGGCGGTCTACTGATTCAGTTGACCCCCTTAATGCAAATTATGTAAGTGTCATGAATCCATTATGTATGCAAAAGATCCTAATTGCTTACATACTACTTCTATATGCGTGCACACCCATTCAACCGAATGCAGCATCCATATGATGGTACAACCATTATACATCCATTATACTAAATACATCCATATATATGCAATATGCAAGATGTAGTGACTGAGCCGATCTAGTGCCTAAAGTGTGTGTATATATGCATCCACGAGCAACCACTAGCAAACACTTGCATCCATTTTGCATCCATCATACATAACATGTCTCAAACACATGTTTCAACCATAGGATTATCCTAACTAAAGGTCAAAGATACTAATGAGAGGACATACTAAAGATAAGATAAGCTAAGCGATAAAGGAGAAATTAAAAGACATACCCTCAAAAAGAAAAGGGTACAACGAACGCATCTTCTCTTCTGTCTCCCAAGTTGCGTTGCTCTCATCATCTCCCCATTGCACTTTAACCAGTCTGACCTCTCGATTCCTCAACTTTTTGATCTCCGACCCAAGAATGCATGTAGGAGCTCGTCTAATTGTTGCATCACGCTCTATTTCCACCTCTTTTAGCAAGCTCGGCTCTACCACCTCCGCGGTCTTGTGCAAACACTTCCTCAAATGTGATACATGGAATACGTCGTGTACTCCACTAAGTTTCTCAGGCAACTCCACCCTATATGCCATCTTCCCAATCCTGTTTTTTACAGGAAATGGCCCTACAAACCTTGCTGCTAATTTCCCCACGGACCCAAAGCGAACAACATTCTGTAACGGAGATACTTTGATAAAAACCATGTCCCCAATGTCAAACTCAAGATCTGTCCTCCTCTTATCAGCATACGATTTTTGCCTATCTTGTGCTGCTTTCATCCTCCTTCGAATCAACTCAATCTTCTCCGAGGTTTCCCTAACCATATCGGGCCCAAGTAGGATTTTATCGGTAGATTCCCACCAACATGTAGGCGAACGACAAGGCCTTCCATAAAGAGCTTCGAAAGGTGCCATGCCAATACTAGACTGAAAGCTATTGTTATATGCGAATTCTACTAACGGAAGGTGCTCTTCCCATGTACCCCCAAAGTCTAGGATACAAAGCCTTAAAAGATCCTCTAGAATGCGATTCACCCTCTCGGTCTGGCCGTCTGTCTGAGGATGATATGCGGTGCTCAAACATAGCTGAGTCCCTACCGCCTCTTGTAAACTCTTCCAAAATTCGCTAGTAAAGATGGGGTCACGGTCGCTTACTATACTAGAAGGAATACCGTGCAAACGAACTATCTCCTTAATGTATACAGAAGCCAACCACGGAGCAGTCCTCTTACTTTTCACGGGAATAAAATGGGCGCTTTTAGTAAGTCTATCTACTATAACCCAAATCCCCGTGTTACCCTTCCTTGATCTTGGTAATCCATCCACAAAATCCATTGAGATGCTTTCCCATTTCCATAGTGGAACTTCTAATGGGTGAAGCAACCCACCGGGTTTCTTTTGTTCTGCTTTAACTCGTTGGCACACCAAGCATCTAGCGACGTACTCGGCCACATCCTTTTTCATACCGGCCCAAAAGAAAACCCGCTTCATATCTTTGTACATCTTATCCCCGCCGGGATGAATGGTCATTTTTGAGCGATGAGCATCATCAAGAATGGCCTTCCTTAAGTCTTCGTCTTGTGGTACGCAAAGTCTATTATCCCTTCGTAACCAACCCTTATCGTCTAGGGTATACCTACGAAGATGGCTTGATGACTCCCCCCCCCCCCTTTGAGCTTTTCTACTATCTCAACCAACTGTGGGTCGTCTCGCTGTGCCTCACCAACCCATCCTAGAAGTGTAGGTCTAACCTCCAAGGATGCTAACAGACCGGGTACTAAGTCAACGGAGGGTCTAAAGTCAAACATAGAGATGAATTCTAAGCTTTGTCGTTCAACAAACAACGGACTCAAGGACAACCTTTTCCTACTTAAGGCATCTGCCACCACGTTACCCTTGCCCGGGGTATATGCTATTTCAAAATCGTAGGAGGCTAAGAATTCCATCCACCGTTGCTGCCTTAAATTCAAATCCTTCTGAGAGAATAAGTATTTTAATGATTTGTGGTCAGTGAACAGTTCGAATTTCTCACCAAGAAGATAGTGACGCCAAGACTTAAGCGCGAAAACAATTGCGGCTAGCTCTAAGTCATGCGTGGGGTAATTCTTTTCATGAACCCTCAACTGCCTTCCACCATAGGCTATTACTCTTCCCTCTTGCATGAGGACCGCGCCAAGTCCCGTCCCACAAGCATCAGTATAGATGGTAAACGGTTTATTCCCGTCTGGCAGCACTAAGACTGGGGCTGAAGTTAAGGCTCTCTTTAAACGTTGGAACGCATCATCGCAATCTTTGTCCCACGTAAAAACCAGGTTCTTCTTCGTTAACCGTGTTAATGGAGCTGATATTTTTGCGAAGTCTTTGATAAACTTCCTATAATAGCCAGCCAACCCCAAGAAACTTCTTACTTCGGTTGCATTTTTAGGGACCTTCCAATCTTGGATGGCCACCACCTTTGCGGGATCCACTGCTATCCCTTCTTTGGAAACCACGTGCCCTAAGAACCGTACTTCCTTCCTCCAGAAGTGACACTTAGAAAATTTTGCCTTAAGGTTATGCGCTCGAAGGGTTTCCAACACTTCCCTAAGATGTAGGGAGTGCTCTTCTTTATTCTTAGAAAAGACTAAGATGTCGTCCACAAAGACTACCACGAATTTGTTAAGGTATTCCCTAAACACCCTACTCATCAAATCAACAAAATATGCAGGGGCGTTTGTCAAACCAAAGGGCATCACTAGCCATTCATAGAATCCGTCAGGAGTCCTAAAAGCAGTCTTATCTATACTATCCTCAGCCACTCTCAGTTGATGAAAGCCAGTGGCTAAGTCCAACTGCGAAAACACTGAGGCGCCAACTAACTGATCAAAGAGATCATCAATCCTCGGCAGTGGGTGTCGGTTCTTTTTAGTAAGCTTGTTTAGTTCTCTATAGTCCATACAAAGTCTAAGAGACCCATCCGCCTTTGTGGCAAAAACTACTGGAGCACCCCACTCCGATATACTACGTCTTATGAACCCCTTCTCAAGCAACTCCTTTACTTGCTTATTGAGTTCCCTCCTTTCACGAGGAGCCATGTAGCGCACTGGCAAAGATACGGGTTTAGCATTATCCACAAGATAAATTCGAAAGTCTATCTCCCGCTTTGGAGGTAAGCCCTTCACCTCCTCAAACACATCCGGATATTCCCGGACCACTTCTACTGATCGCAGGTTCTCTACAGACGCGTCAAGCGATTCAAGATAACTTAGCATAACGAAATTTATGGGATTACAAAAGATGTCGAGAGCATTACCAAGGCGAGTCACAAGCCTAACTACTCTCCTTTCACAATCAAGAATGGCCCTATTTCTAGACAACCAATCCATTCCTAAAATTAGCCCATAGCCCGTGAAGCCCAATACATAAGCATCACATCTAAATTCAACGCTAAGTATAGAGATTTTCAAATCCAAACATATCATGGTCAAATGAGCCGAACCCCCAATTGGATTTGAAACGACCAAGGGATCTTCTACTAAACTGGTGTTCAAGTGCAGTGATTCAACTAATGATGCAGAGATAAACGAATGAGATGCGCCAGAATCGAATAAGGTACGGACAGGATGATCAAACAGAAAAACTAAGCTTTCAACAGAAATTGTTCTACCTCTTTCTTGCAGCGGTGGGGCCGCAATAGCCTGAACTTGCCCCCTTGCCTGCCCTGGTGCCATAAGAGCCTGCACCTGTCCTCCCGAGGTAGACCCTGCCCTCTGCCCCTTCTTTGGACAGTCCTTCACTTAATGTCCCGCATCTCCACAATGAAAACAACCAGTATTCTTTTTCTTTCTACAATCTTTGCTGAGATGGCCAGGCGTCCCACAATTGAAGCATTTCTTCTTCCCTTTGCCATTATTGTTTTTACCACCCTTCTTATTTTGCTGTTGGGGTTTCTTCTGATCCCCTTTCTTTTCAACTGCCTTATCCTCATGCATAAGTGCCATTTCTACTAGCTTTTCAAAGGTGGCTCCCATAGGGATGTGGGTCATAGCCAACCCTTGCAACGGTTCATTCAAGCCTCTAACGAACCTCAAAGCTTTCTTCTCTGGCGTGTTCACCAACTCCAAGCCAAACCATGCTAACTGATTAAATTTATTGACATATTCCTTTACTGATGAGCTCCCTTGCTTTAGTGCCAGGAATTTTTCCATATTTAAGTTCTCCTCTGCCCTTGAAAGAAACTTTGCCTCAAACCTTCGTCTGAAATCCGCCCATGAATCAACTGGACGTTCCCCGTTAGTGACCTCCCACCAAAACGAGGCCTCTCCCTTCATTAACCAAGCAGCTAAACGGACTTTCCTCCCATCTTCCACTTCAAAGATATCCAACAATTCCTCAGTCTCCTTAAGCCAATCTCTGGCCTCCACAAACGTCTCAGTCCCTTGAAAAGTTTTTCCTCCCATAGCCTTGAATTCCTTGCACGTCTTTGCAAAAGTGTCAACACGAGGAGGAGGAGGAGGAGGAGGAATGGGTGCAACTAGGGGTGGAGGAGTATCCGCTGGGCCTGCAGTGGTGGCCCTAGCCTCCAAGTATCTCCTAAACCACCCTGGAATCGTCACACCTTCTGGGAGATTAAGATCTTCAGCCATGCTGAAACGAAAAAGGAAAGATTCAAAATGGAGAATTCGAAAGATAAAGATAAGGATGTGGCTATTTGGGATTATGTTTTTCATAAAAACTCTCTTTAAATAACATGTTTTTTTTTTTGAAAGAACTTCTTCCAAAAATACTTTAGAAAAAAATATTTTTCTAAAAATTTTTTTTATCTGTTCTGGTAACCTTATGCTCTGATACCACGTGTAACACCCCACGTCCATTAATGTCACTCACAAAGGGAATGCATTAACTTCCATGGAGGTTTTAAGTGAATATAGAACAGTAAAATTACAACAAGACAGATATAAAATAGTACTTGGAAATTCAAAAACTTTATTTCATTGTAGCAGAAGTCAAAACATGTTTGATTACATCATAACACCATATTCAATGTCAAGTACAATATCTATCTTGATAAAACAAGTACATAATCCCATTACATGAATAGCCATTAAAAAGAAAGATAACAAGCTGGACTTTACTTCAGCAGTCCAAGCTTTCCAGTAGATAAGCGATCCAACTAGACTCCACTAGAACTTGGCCCAACCTGCGGACCTGAAGGGAGAAAAAGGATGGAAAAGAGGGGGTCAGACATAAAGTCTGGTGAATATGATAATTCTACAATACTATTACCAAAATAACTGGACTAAGGCATAAGCTGGAAAACAAGAAAATGTCTATGAAGAGCAGATTAAGGACATAGACAATCGCTAAAGGCAACGTTATAGGCGCTCCTAAATACTAAAGGATAAACACTATACTGCACCACACCAGTCACCCTAAAGATTCATCCCACTTAGCTTCACTTAGATACTTTCCCAATGGCTTTACGTACCCCTAGCTGACTACATAGGTGCCGCCTGCCCCTATCTCCACTAGGTGTACCCTACTTCCCACTATTCGATCGGCTCCCTAACTCGTAGATACCCGTGCTGGCCCCACAGTGGGGTGTATCACTCCCTTAAAGTGGCAACCTGATACAACGGACATGCACGGCTTATACCTACACGATGCAACAACGTCTTACCTACCAGCCCGGGTCCACACACGCATATGAAACCCGTTGGACTTGCGTTGCCACCGCTCCCTGTTTTGGCCTCTTATAGTCAAACCCAGTATGCGTGTCCCGTCCTCGACTTGGGTCGAGCCCACAAAGATACGTTTTGGGATACTGGTTGAAATGGGCCCCCACTATTTACCACAAGCATTCCACCTAAGCTTGTCCCCATTAGTCCATCCCACTTAACCCACTTAGTCATGTTCATTTACATGTGTGTTTGGTTAAGTCTAATCGTATTTCAAATGCCTCTAAAGGCAACCACCAGATTCCTCATGCCACCCAAGGCACCTACTTAACCCCCATGTCCCACCTTACATGATTATCTGGTTAAGTATTTCTTAGTTCATTAAGGCCATAACCTCATAAAGACCTCTCACATTAGACTGGCATTTATGGCAGCTGGATTTGCCGGGCGGGTCCGGGCAGTCTTACACCATAAAAGAGTCTAACCTCGTGTCTTTACAACTGTTATGCTTTAGTTTGGGCCTAGGACCTCTCACATTGGGCCGACATTTGTGACTACTGGATTTGCCGGGCGGGTCCGGGCGGGTTTACATCACAAACGGGTCCAACCTCGTGTCCTAAGCATTGATTATTAATAATAATCCACTTTCCCCCAATTTTAATAATTCCCTACTTGAATTATTAATTACTTCCAATTTTTAACAATGTCCATAATTGACTCAATTATGGACATCCATTCATGGTATGCAAAATCTTACAAAATTGCACCCAATTTATTAATTCCTAATATTACCCCTACCCCACGTTTGAACGTTTATTCGCAAAATATATGTTAGACTCGAATAGCCTAACTCATAGCATAAAAGAGATTATCATAATAACAACATGTATATGTGACCAAATGAATCATAATAAGGGGTGAAACTTGCATATGTCCAACTTGCATAGATTATACATGTCATGGACCTAAAGGTGTCAACTTGTTCAAAATTCACCTAATATAATCTCAATCAATTTTCATAAACTTACATATGAACATGTGTGAATCAACATCATCTAATTTTTTAACAACATGGTTTTATATGGGTACACCTAACTCAATAGGCAAATTCCCATATTCAAGTTTTATTTAATTATAGTTTCAAGTTTATGGGTACACCTAACCTAATAGGCAAATTCCCATAAACAAGATCCATTTAAATTAAAAAAAACATAACTTTAAGCATGTTCCAACAACATCATGATTTTACAACATAATATAGCATGATTTATAACATGGCATAGTATGATAGTATAACATAGCTTGACATGATTCTCAACATAGCACGACATAGCATAAGAGAATTTACAACATAGCATGACATAGCATATATAATTTACATCATACGACAACATAATAACATAATAAGAGATCCACAATATATAGAATTTACAATTACAAATCACGTCACTTTCTTGTGATCCATTCATAACTGAGTCAAATTAGTTTGTAATAGTCTTGTGAGAATCATCATACTCACCAACAAAAGAAAAGAATTAGAGAAAGAGAGATCTTTTGATTTGATTTGTGTAGATTTAGTTGTAGATGATTAGGCTTCCTCTTCTTAGTTTGTGACGGCTATGCTGAACTCCATGGCAGCAGCATGACGGTAGCTTCTCTAATTTTACAAGTGATTTAGGTCTAGGGTCTACCCACTTATTTATAGATTTTAGAATTCATTTAGGCCATTAGATTTAACCTAGAAATAACCGCAGCCGTTCAGACAAGATGGGGTTTATCTTGTTGACTCAGCAATGAGTCAGAAGTGACTCAACAAACACTCAGCATATTAATAAACTTCTATTCATGTCATAAATATATATATATTTTCTACAATGTACATATTAGATACATCCCCCTTTACTTATTATTGTTTTTATATACATATTAGATACATCCCCTCTCTCACACACTTATTAATATTTTTATATTCATATTAGATACATCCCCTCTCTTACACACTTATTAATATTTTTATATTCATATTAAATACATCTCCTCTCTTACATACTTATTAATATTTTTATATTCATAATAGATACATCCCCTCTCTTACATACTTATTAATATTTTTATATTCATATTAGATACATCCCCTCTTCTACACACTTATTATTATTTTAGCAACTTTAGTGTTAATAGAAAATTCGGGGTGTTACATTTAATAGAAATCAATCACACAGAATAAAACCCAATGTCAGACACACAGTCCATTTACAAGTTCGTTCTGGGTCTGAACGAAACCGGAGGCACCTTGTACCTCGCATATCCATCGACGTCCAAGTACGTCTGGACGATCACCAACTGATTCCCTCCTCTTGGGTGTACAGCCCAATCAAGATCATCAGTAATCACCCAAACGATGTGAAGACCCCCGGTCTTCAACCACCGTCTTCATCCTCGACACCACGTCGAATCAGTTATTCATAATGTGATAAACCCAGTCTTTCTGAATAACTCGCGTATATAATAAACAAGTATTACACAAACACAACATACGCCTCATTCCAATTCAAAATATTCTTTTATTCAAATATTCTTATACTTTGGGAAAGGTTCCCATTAATTTTATCAAAGATAAATTCTATAAATTTATTCTTTAATCTCCTTTTGAATATCAATTCAAATTAGTCGGGATTAGCGAACCACACCAAAGTAATCATTTATTTTATTTCCCAATCCCAACCTATTCATCCCATGAAGTAAAACTGGTCATACTTCATATCTAACACCACGGTGTTATCGGTAAATTCAATTACCATTTCACGTTCAAATCTAGTTAAAGATTTAACTATCGCCTGTAGCAAAACTAGTGATACTCCATTCCCGATCATTTCAATAATTAAAGATTCATTAAAACTCCACTTAGTTTTAATCTGCCCAAAAATCAATATTAATGATTGCTTAACTTGGGAAATCATATCCTGTCTTTAACTGGGTTAAAGAACCAATGTCATTTAAAACACCGTTTACTATAAACCCAAAACCACATTCCATTCCAATTCAATTACTGAAACTTCTGGTTACTTTTAAAACCATTTCAAATCCAGTTTATTTATTTAAAAGTAAATAAATTATTATTCTAGTTCAAAACTAGTTCATTTCGATAAAAATCTATTTTTATCTTTTCAGATTTGGAATTTTTCATCTCAATTCTTCACAAATCATTTCTTATGATTTACACAAATTATTACTATTTTTAATAATTTTATCAAGGCCCGACAGTCGAATTCCATCAACGGCCGTTGAACTGCACTTACATCGACCTTTTCCAAATTTGATTTGGACATAATTCCAAATCCAACCGTTAGATTTCTAATTTCTAATATTCGTTAGAAAGCTCTTTTCGATACGAACCCAACGGTTCCGGTTTTGGAGAATCCGACGGTCGGATCTCCCGTAATATCCATTCGAAGCCAATGGTTGAAATTCGCGAACTGTCGCGGCGCGTTCTATTCAGGCCATTTAATATATATATATATAATATATATTATATATATTTCATCGATTTCCTTTTAAAACGTATTTTATAAATCATTTTAAATTCGTTTTCGAAACGATTTCAATTTTATATTCAATTTCGAATCAAAATTGAATATTCCACATCATCGATATATAAATGATAATATTTTCAAAACGTTATATATTGAAATCACTTTCTTTTTTTATATTCATTATAAAAATAAATAAAATCGATATAAATACCGTTCACGTCAAAATGGCGTCAATCTAGTCAACACGGCTTTTATTCAACACATGAATGTTTATTTTATTCAACACATGAATATTTATTCTATTTAACAAATGAATTTATTTTCTATTCAACACATGAATTTATTTTCTATTCAACACATGAATTTATTTCTATTAAACACATGAATTTATTTTCTATTCAACACATGAATTTATTTTCTATTCAACACATGAATTTATTTTCTATTCAACACATGAATTTATTTCCTATTCAACATATGAATTTATTTTCTATTCAACACATGAATTTATTTTCTATTCAATACATGAATTTATTTCCTATTCAACACATGAATTTATTTTCTATTCAACACATGAATTTATTTCTATCCAACACATGAATTTATATTATTCAACATATGAATTTATTTTAATAATATTCCTTATTTTCCAAATCGGAGTGAGGCCCAATCAATTACCATATAAGGTTAATTATATGGATTTTCTACAACACATGTATATAATTGCAACGATAAATCATCAACCATCATCCAGAGTGCACCACACAACTGCATAAGCATTAATATTAATAATTAACGCTTACACAGTCTGTCAACCCATCGATTGACATACAACTAAACAATCGGGATTAGTGTACGTTAAATATCATCCCAATACCCGTGTGGGGTTTCAAATCAACAAACACAGATTTTATTTGTGCAGTTGGGCGATGTGTAAAATTTATCGTCCCAATCAATATAAGTCAGATCGGTGTACATAAACAAATCGTTCGATTTGTAAATGAATATTTATTTTATTTCAACACATGAATATATATTTTATTTCAATATATGAATATATGTTTTATTTCAACACATGAATATATATTTTATTTCAACACATGAATATATATTTTATTTCAATATATGAATATATATTTTATTTCAACACATGAATATATATTTTATTTCAACACATGAATATATATTTTATTTCATTTCACATCACAATCAGCAGTCAAATTTCACAACATAAACAATCACACATACAAGTCATCCATGGTCTTGGACGACGGGTGTCGGGTGCTGCTAAGCACCGTCTGCATCCTAGTATATATTTCAAACTAGAAATTAAAATAAAAGTGAGGAGTTCTCACCTTAGGGATCCACTCCACCATTCTATTCTGAATTTCTGATCGATTTGATTTGCCCGAAATTCCTATGCCACCCTTTTCACGCTGTTCATATTAAAAACCACATTTTTAATGTGATGTTCTATATATTAAAAAATCATATTTTTAATACTCTACCAATATAAAAATCATATTTTTATTCTTTCTATAGTATAAAAATCATATTTTTATACTTTCTATAATATAAAAATCATATTTTTATTCTTTCTATAATATAAAAATCATATTTTTATTCTTTCTATAACATAAAATTATATTTTGACTTTGCTACTAATATAAAAATTATATTTTGTGTTTGCTACTAATATAAAAATTATATTTTGACTTTGCTACTAATATAAAAATTATATTTTGACTTTGCTACTAATATAAAAATTATATTTTTATCTCACTTTCAAATATATATAAATCGTATTTTTCTACCACTAAACCTTATATAAAAAACGTATTTATATATAATTAAAAATCATTTCTTTTTCATGTTAAAAATCTTATTTTTAACAAACTAAAAATCTCAACTTTTTCTATTTAAAAATATAAACTTTATACTTTAAAAATCACACTTTTGCAGCGAAGAAAGTAAGCAAAATAATGTAAAAATAAAATAAAACTCACAATTTTAATTGGAGGATGGGGGTTTTACATCGTCATTGCGCAGCGGGGGAGGCTCGGCGTCGAAGTGGAGTAAAAGGGGGGGCTGACAGTGGTGGCGGCAGCTGCCTTTGGGTGGAGGGAGGAGTTTAGACGGGTTTTAAAGGGGGAAAAAGGGGGAGGAAGGAGATGGTGGCTAGAGGAGGAGGAGGGGTGCTCACGGTGGCCAAGCGGAGCGGTGGGGGTGGTCAAGCGATAGCGGTATGGGGTGCTCTGGCGGCTAGGGCTTCAAATGGGGGGTTCGGAGTGTTTCCGGTTTTAGAAAAGGGAGAGAGGAGGTGCGAGAGGAGGAGGGGGGTTGTGGGGTGGTGGCGTGGCCTGGGGAGGCGGAGGCGCCATCGTCGGTGGTGGCTGGAGCCGCTCACCCCCATTGCGACTTCGTCGTTTTTTTTTTTCAATTTCTAATTCTCGGTCTGAAGAAAGAGGAGAGGGAGAGGTGAGAGTTTTACATATATAAAATATTAATATATTATTATTATTTTCAATTTACGTTGACTTTTCATATGATCTCCAAACAACACCCAATGACTGTCGCCTCTAGCTAATTACCCCCATTTCGAACACAATGGGATATTTTTCGTAACCCAATTTGACCGTTTCGTTCAGTTTTCGTTGCAATTAAAATATAAATCTATATATTCAGTTTTAAATGTATGTTTCAATTTATTGGGGCCACATATGAACCCCAAAAATTCTAGAAAAATTATTTCTAGCTTCGTATTGGCGATACGGTCCTAACAAAACCAATTTCGTCAAATTCTGAGATCGTTTGAAAAATGGCCATTTTCTGGTTGATCGAAATTGACTAAAACTGCCAAAACATGTTTTCTTTCGCCACGCTCACATATTAATTCAGAAAATTATGAATTTTCGAATCTAGCAATAACTTGACATCACGAATCCAACAAAAGTGGTTTCGTCGAAAACAGAGGTCGTTTGCAAAATTCCCATTTTTAAGGGCCAGAATTCCATAGCGACTATTCTGAATTTTCAATTGGGCATAACTTTTGATTCCCGCTATGAAATTTTGATTTTTCGGATTCGTTGGAAAGATATATTCAAATAGATTCTAATATTTTTGGTTTCACTAAAATCCGGTTTATTTTGAATCCTGTACATTCATTTGTAATTTGAAATCGAATTTTCGAACTACCGCGCCATTTTCAATTCCTTTTATAATTAAAATAAATATTTATATTCTAACGATGATTCAAATAAATATATATGTTATAATTCTATTCAAAATAAATTTCTCGTCATCATTATTTAAAATAATTCATTTTAAATATTCAATATTCATCAAAATTGCCAAAATAAAATTTTTAAATTGGCTCGGATTTCCGGGTTATTACAACCTCCCCCACTTAAAACTTTTCGTCCCCGAAAAGGATCGAAGCCGAAAGTTGTTTAACTAATCAACTCAACTTCCAGTATTTTCTTTATGGCTTAATTTCTTCAACTTTTCAGTTTCTAAGAACTTTTCAAATTTTTCAAAAATTTGGCTAATACCCTAAATTTTCAAAAAAATTTGCCATAACCTCACCTGCGTCGGGAGCTTCTGGATATCTCAAATACCCTCCCATGGCCCTCACCAATCCAAAAAGAAAAAGAAAAAGCCAAGCGGCTAGCCAACCGGCTCATAAAATCATCCAAACCCAAAGAAATACAATAAACATGTACCTATTTGTTGGGCAAACAATTTTATTCTTCTGCTCTAGCCTCCTTGTTATCCTGTTCAATGTAAGTACATGTATATGCTTGCATATACGATAAATTTTCAATACAATTCACAATTTGATCAATTCGGGCTAAAGGTTCAACATTTAATTAATCAACCAATAATCAAACAACACAACCAACATTCAATTAGTTGATTAACGTTTCATGAAACGACCCGAAATCCCCCTCATGGGAAATCGCGGATTAAGTCGAGGACAAGCCACATCAGAACGCAGACGGAAGAACATTTCATTGTATATTACAACAATTCCATCAGAATACAAGAATATACAGAGTATGAATAAATGAAATACATTCTATAAATATCAGAGATTACAATACATTACATAGCAGCGGAAAATAATACAAAATACAACCGAAGAAGATACATGGATACAAAGCTTTCCGGATATCGTTCCAGCTGTAAACCAGGTTCCCGTGAATATAAATCTGCAAAACCAAAACTACTAGCTGCCCGTGTGGAAAATAGGGGCACCCAGAGTTTAGGTTAAAACAATAAAATCCAGGTCAGTCATGTGACTGGTGTGAGAACTAAAAAAGTTATTAATCTTTATTTTTAAAGTTAGGCAAATCAAGGGACCACGCCGTATAACACAGAACGGATTTCCTCCCAAGAATACCAGTGCATAAAACAAACAGCGTAATGCTAAATAAAGAAAAATGAAGCTATTAAAAGACCCAGTTCCCATCACACAATGCAACGCAAGCCGGAGGATAGGGTTTTTACCAAATAATAGCCAAGAATGCTTGATACGTTTAAAACAAATCTTTTGATACTATAATAAGTGTATAGTGTATAAAACAACTTCAAATCATAAGTATCAATCATAGACGGCATGAGTGCCCCATCCCACTATGTCGCCATATATAGGATTACAACTAAAACCGAATTATCATGTATTGGAAATTGGATTTCCGTTTGTGAACCGAGGCCAGGGATCGTCCTCTATCGATTCGAGACTGTCTAGCCCGAGTCTCAGGGACAGAACGCATCGACCCTTGGATCGTCAGGGCCGGTCCACCGATCTGGATTAAAATGCCTGAACACTACGTTTCCCCGCCCTATGAGGCGTAAATGAGCCAACGAATGACTCCATCGACTTCACATAGTCACCGATATATCCGAGGCGCCTCGCAAACCAACAACCACATAAGTCAAACTCGTCAGGGCGTGTCAAACCACTGACGCCACTTCTAGCTAGAAGGAAACGCATGTACTCCCTGAGGTCCTCTCCCGTTTTTGGTTTACCACCGGGATGTGAGGCTCGCGAATCAATGTTACACAAAGCTATGCCACAAAGATCGTGCTTTGATCATCAACCACAAGACTTTGCTTTTCAACAGAAGCCTTGATCATTTGCATCTTAGCATGCCACACAGGCAAACCACTCATAGAATGAAATCCAATGTCAGACACACGGTCCATTTACAAGTCCGTTCTGGGTCTGAATGAAACCGGAGGCACCTAGTACCCCGCATATCCATCGATCTCCAAGTACGTCTGGACGATCACCAACTGTTTCCCTCCTCTTGGGTGTATAGCCCAATCAAGATCATCAGTAATTATACAGACGACGTGAAGATCTCCGGTCTTCAACCACCGTCTTCACCTTCGAATTATCGTCGTATCAGTTATTCAAAATGGGATAAACCCGGTCTTTCCGAATAACTCGCGTACATAATAAACAAGTGTTACACAAACACAACATACGCCTCATTCCAATTCATCAGTCACTAACCGTAAATTAATCAAGAGAATAATTCCCCAAATATTAACCCCGAAGGCCGAAACCAACATCAGAGCAATACCCAGGAAACCATTATGCTTACCTAACCTACAGTTAGTTTCTAAATTTCACATTCATAGCGAAAGGTTCCCATTAATTTTATCAAAGATAAATTCTTTAAATTTATTCTTTAATCTTCTTTGAATATCAATTCAAACTAGTCGGGATTAGCGAACCACACCGAAGTAACCATTCATTTCATTTCCCAATCCCAACCTATTCATCACATTAAGTAAAACTGGTCATACTTCATATCTAACACCACGGTGTTATCGGTAAATTCAATTACCATTTCACGTTCAAATCTAATTAAAGATTTAACTATCGCCTGGAGTAAAACTGGTGATACTCCATTCTCGATCTTTTCAATCTAATTAAAGGTTCATTAAAACTCCACTTAGTTTTAATCTTTAACTGGGTTAAAGAATCAGTGTCATTTAAAACACGATTCACGATAAACCCCAAAATCACATCACATTTCAATCAGTCTCTAACCGTAAATTAGCAAGCGAGCAATCCCCTAAGTATTAACCCCGAAGGCCGAAACCAACATCAGATCAATACACATGAAACCATTCAACTTAACTAATCTCCAGTTAGTTTCTGATTTTCTTAACTCCTTTGGGTGTAAGAATAGCATTATTGAAGATACCGTTCACGACAACCCAAAATCACATTCCATTAATTATTGGGTTAAAGAATAAGTGTTATTTAAAGCACTGTTCACGATAAACCCAAAAATCAATACCAATTCAATTCAATTAAATATTATTTAATTGGTACACTTCATTCAATCTAAATAAAAAGATTTAATCTTTTTCTCAACTGGGTTCAAGAACAGTGTTAATGAAGACATCATTCACGACAAACCCAAATCACATTTGATATTAAATACAAGGCTCTGAATAGAAAATATATCGGCTTATACTCAATATCAAATTCTACGACCAACAAATATCGTATTGGAAATAACGATATATATATATATAATTCAAATTTCCATAACAACATCTGTATAATCACGAAATCCAACATCGAAATATTCCAAAGACAATTTCGATTCAAATCAATTCCAATTTAATTATTGGATTCTGGTTACTTTTGAAACCCTTTTCAAATCCAATTTATTTATTTAAAAATAAATAAATTATTATTCTAATTCAAAATTAGTTCATTTCGATAAAAGTCCATTTTTATCTTTTCAAATATGGAGTTTTTCATCCAAATTCTTCCCAAATCATTTCTTATGATTTTACACAAATTATTGATATTTTTAATAATTTTATCAAGGCCCGTACAGTCGATTTCCATCAACGGCCATCGAACTGCACTTACAGCGACCTTTTCCAAATCTGATTTGGACATAATTCCAAATCAATCGTTAGATTTCTAATTTCTAATATTCGTTAGAAATCTCTTTTCGATATGAACCCAAGGTTCAGGTTTTAGGAGAATCCGACGGTCGGATCTCCCGTAATATCCGTTCGAAGTCAATGGTCGAAATTCGCGAATTGCCGCGGCGCGGCGCGTTCTATTCAGGCCATTATATTATACATATAATATATATAATATATACTTCGTCGATTCCCTTTTAAAACGTATTTTATAAATCGTTTTAAATTCGTTTTCGAAACGATTTCAACTTCATTTCCAAATTCAAATCAATATTGAATTTTCCCTTACAAATTCGTTTTAAATTCATTTCAAATTGATTTCAATTCAAATCGATTTTGAATTCAATTTCAGTTCGTTTTCCATTCAATTCAATTTCAATTCGAATTCATTTCTATTCAATTTCAATTCTATTCAATTTCAATTCGAATCCATTTCTATTCAATTTCAATTCTATTCAATTTCAATTCGAATTCATTTCTATTCACAATATCAGATTTTGAAATCACTTTCGAGGTTCATTATAAAATGAATAAAATCGATATAAATATCGTTCACGTCAAAATGGCGTAAATCTAATCAACACGGCTTCATATATTTCTATTTTCAAATATTCTATTTCAAATATTTCTTTTTCAAATATTTCTTATTCAAATATTCTATTTCAAAACTGGAATGAGTCCCAATCAATTACCATATAATGTTAATTATATGGATTTTCTACCACATGTATATAACAGCAACGATAAATCATCAGCCATCATCCAAAGTGCGTTCTACACTGTATAAGCATCAAATATAAATATTTAACGCTTTTAACAGTCTGTCAATCAATCGATCGACATACAACTAACTATTGGGATTAGTGTATGTCATATATCACCCCAATACCCGTGTGGGGTTTTCAAATAATCCAACACAGATTTTATTTGTGCAGTTGGGCGATGTGTAAAATTTTTCATCCCAATCAATATCAGTCAAATGTGTGTATATAAACAAATCGTCCGATTTGTTTATATTTATTTCATTTCAATGCACGTTAAAAATTCTATTTTCAACTATAAAATATTTTAACTATATAAATATTTTATTTCTTTTCACATCACATCACACAATCAACTACACAACAAAATCAAACAAACAAGCATACAAGCCGTCCATGGTCTGTGGACGACGGGTGTCGGGTGCTACTAAACACCGTCTGCATCCTAGTATATATTTTTACTAGAAAATTAAATTAAAGGTGAGAAGTTCTCACAGAGGGTTCCACTCCTCCGGTCTTATTTCTGAATTTCTGAATATTTGGATTTTGCTGCCAGACAATTCCATCGCACTTTTATTCACACTGTTTATAATAAAAATCACATTTTTATTTCAACGCTGTAAAATCACATTTTTATTCCACTATATATATAATAAAAATCAGATTTTTATTACGTTGCATATATAAAAATTGTATTTTTATATTCTCTACCTTATAAAAATTATATTTTTTATAATCTCTACTATATAAAAATCATATTTTTATTCTTTATCTTATATAAAAATTATATTTTTAACTTTTCTACTTTGTAAAAATCATATCTTTATTATTTTAAAAATATAAAAACCATATTTTTAAACCGCTACTTCTAAAATAAAAATCACTTCTTTATATTTTCCAATCAAAGTATATTCATATTTTTAAACTAAGAAAAATCATTTCTTTGTATATTTAAAAATCCAATCTTTTTATAAAGAAAAATCACATCTTTTTATATAAACAAAAATGTTAACTCTCATATTTAAAAATCTATGATTTTATAACTAGATAAAATCAGTTTTTATAACTAACTAAAATCAGTTTTATTTTTATTTTTATATAACTAACTAAAATCTGTTTTAGACTTACTAAAATTAGTTTTTAACTTAACTAAAATCAGTTTTTAAAAATACAGTAAGAAAAAAACTCACCTTTACTGGTGAAAATCGATTCTTGCGTCGGGGGGGTCCACGTTGGAGCGGGTTTCATGCGAGCGCCGGTGGGTGGGAGATCTCCTGGCGGCTAGGGTTTGCGGATTGGGGTCCAGGGGCGGCGTTTTTTGAATCAATGAAGGAGGAGAGAGAAGAGAGAGGGGGGCGCCGGAGTTGGTGGTTTGCGGTGGAGGTGACCGCGACGGCGGGGGTGGCATCACGGGGGAGCGCGACTTCGATTTGGTTTTTTTTATTTTAAGAAAACTGACGGGGTATGAGAGAATAAGGGGGGAGGGCCTATATGTATTAATTAATTTTATTTTATTTTAATCCAAAAAGTAACTTTTATTTTCAAACTCGAAATCAAGCCCACCGCCTGTCGTCCATAGCTAATTACCATAGCTAATTACCCCCATTCCGAACACAATGGGATATGTATCGTAGGCTGATTCGACTGTTTCGACCAGTTTTCGTCAAAATCAGCATATAACTCTATATATTGAATTTGAACGCACATTTCAATTTACCGGGGTCACATACGAACTCTAAAAATTCCCAAAAAATATTTTCTAGCTTCGTATTGACGATACGGTCCTAACAAAACTTGTTTCATCGAATTCTGAGACCATTTGAAAAATGGCCATTTTCCAGTCGATTAAAATCAACTAAAACTGATCAAACGCATTTTCCTTTGCCACGCTCACATATTGATTCGAAAAATTATGAAATTTGAAACCTAGCAATAATTTGACATCGTGGATCCAACAAAAGTGGTTTCGTCGAAATTCGAGGTCGTTTGCAAAATTTCCATTTTTAAGGGCCTGAATTCCATAGCGACTATTCAGAATTTTCAACTGAACATATCTTTTGATCCCCGCTATGAAATTTCAATTTTTCGGATTCGTTAGAAAGATATTCTCAATTAGATTCAAATATTTTTGGTTTCACCAAAATCCGGTTTATTTTGCACCCAGTACATTCATTTGAATTTTGAAATCGAATTATCGAACTACCGCGCCATTTTCAATTCCTTTTATAATTTAAAATAATTATCTATATTCTAACGACGATCTATATAAATATATTCGTTCTGTTTCTATTCAAAATAAATTTCTCATCGTTATTATTTGAAATAATTCATTTTAAATAATCAAAATTCGCTAAAATTGCCAAAATAAAAAATTTAAATTGGCTCGCATTTCCGGGTTATTACAATCTCCCCCACTTAAAACTTTTCGTCCCCGAAAAGGAACGAAACCGAAAGTCCTTTAACTAATCAACTCAATTTTCATTATTTTGACTACGACTTAAGTTCTTCAACTTTTCAGTTTCTAAGAACTTTTCAAATTTTTCAAAAATTTGGCTAACACCCTAAATTTTCGAAAAATTTCGCCATAACCTCCCCTGCACCGGGAGCACGGGAAAATCCCGAAATTGCCATATAGGCCCTCTGATCTCTAAAAGAAAAAGAAAAAGCCAATCGGCTCATAAAATCATCATCACCCAAACAAAACAGTAAATTATGGTAAACATGTACCTATTTGTCGGGCAAACAATTTTATTCTTCTGCTCTAGCCTCCTTGCTATGACCTATTCAATATAAGTACATGTACATGCATGCAAATGTGAAAAATTTCCAATACAATTCACTATTTGATTCAATTTGGCTATATGGTACAAATTTTAATTAATCAACCAATAATCAACAACACAACCATCAATCAATTAGTTAATTAGCTTTTGAAATTCATAACTTTGATACATAGTCAAAAATCAGATTTTTGATGCCAAATCATAACAATAAGCCCTATCTAGTTTCGGTTCTCACACCAGTCAATTGGAAATATATAGAAATCTCACTTTTGAAACTTGAAAATAAATACTGGCGATGGTGCCCCGTTACCAGAATTATCCCCAAGCACTAGAGTGTGATTCTATAACTATCCAGTACATTAAAACTTCGAATACATGTTTGCAAGACATATGTGCAAAATCTTTATATATTGGATTGTCCAAATCAATTTAAAATAAATAATCAAATACGAATAATTGATTTAAATTTTCAAAACAAAAATTGTTTTCATTTTAAAAATATACTCTTCACACTCGTTCTAGGATACTACTGATCCTATCTCTAACGAGTCATTCTCTTTGGATATTACTAATCCAATTTCTGATGAATTCTTTTGTATGGTTCTAATGTGTCTTGTTCTCTAAGCCTTGTAAACCAAAGCTTTGATACCACGATGAAACGACCCGAAATCCCCCTCACGGGAAATCGCGGATTGAGTCGAGGACAAGCCACATCAGAACGCAGACAGAAGAACATTTCATTGTATATTACAACAATTCCATCGGAATACAAGAATATACAGAGTATGAATAAATGAAATACATTCGATAAATATCAGAGATTACAATACATTACATAGCAGCGGAAAATAATACAAAATACAACTGAAGAAGATACACGGATACAAAGCTTTCCGGATATCGTTCCAGCTGTAAACCAGGTTCCTGTGAATATAAATCTGCAAAACCAAAACTACTAGCTGCCCGTGCGGAAAATAGGGGCACCCAGAGTTTCGGTTAAAACAATAAACTCCAGGTCAGTCATGTGATTGGTGTGAGAACTAAAACAGTTATTAATCTTTATTTTTAAAGTTAGGCAAATCAAGGGACCACGCCGTATAACACGGAACGGGTTTCCTCCCAGGAATACCAGTGCATAAAATAAACAGCGCAATGCTAAATAAAGAAAAATGAAGCTATTATACGACCCAGTTCCCATCACACAATGCAACGCAAGCCGGAAGATAGGGTTTTTACCTTATAATAGCCAAGAATGCTTGATACGTTTAAAACAAATCTTTTGATACTATAATAAGTGTATAGTGTATAAAACAACTTCAAATCATAAGTATCAATCATAGACGGCATGAGTGCCCCATCCCACTATGTCGCCATATATAGGATTACGACTAAAACCGAATTATCATGTATTGGAAATTGGATTTCCGTCTGTGAACTGAGGCCAGGGATCATCCTCTACCGATTCGAGACTGTCTAGCCCGAGTCTCAGGGACAGAACGCATCGACCCTTGGATCGTTAGGGCCGGTCCACCGATCTGGATTAAAATGCCTGAACACTACGTTTCCCCGCCCTATGGGGCATAAATGAGACAACGAATGACTCCATCGGCTTCACATGGTCACCGATATATCCGAGGCGCCTCGCAAACCAACAACCACATAAGTCACACTCGTCAGGGCGTGTCAAACCACTGACGGCACTTCTAGCTAGAAGGAAACGCATGTCCTCCCTGAGGTCCTCTCCCGTTTTTGGTTCACCACCGGGGTGTGAGGCTCGCGAATCAACGTTACACAAACTATGCCACAAAGGCCGTGCTTTGATCATCAACCACAAGACTTTGCTTTTCAACAGAAGCCTTGACCATTTGCTTCTTAGCATGCCACACAGGAAAACCATTCCATGCAACCGATATCAATCACATAGAATGAAATCCAATGTCAGACACACAGTCCATTTACAAGTTCGTTCTGGGTCTGAACGAAACCGGAGGCACCTAGTACCCCGCATATCCATCGATCTCCAAGTACGTTTGGACGATCACCAACTGTTTCCCTCCTCTTGGGTGTACAGCCCAATCAAGATCATCAGTAATTATACAAACGACGTGAAGACCTCCGGTCTTCAACCACCGTCTTCACCTTCGACTTATCGTCGTATCAGTTATTTAAAATGGGATAAACCCGGTCTTTCCATATAACTCGCGTATATAATAAACAAGTGTTACACAAACACAACATACGCCTCATTCCAATTCATCAGTCACTAACCGTAAATTAATCAAGAGAATAATTCCCCAAATATTAACCCCGAAGGCCGAAACCTACATCAGATCAATACCCAGGAAACCATTCTGCTTAGCTAACCTACAGTTAGTTTCTAAATTTCACATTCATTGGGAAAGGTTCCCATTAATTTTATCAAAGATAAATTCTTTAAATTTATTCTTTAATCTTCTTTGAATATCAATTCAAACTAGTCGGGATTAGCGAACCACACTGATGTAACCATTCATTTCATTTCCCAATCCCAACCTATTCATCCCATGAAGTAAAACTGTTCATACTTCATATCTAACACCATGGTGTTATCGGTAAATTCAATTACCATTTCACGTTCAAATCTAATTAAAGATTTAACTATCGCCTGGAGTAAAAATGGTGATACTCCATTCTCGATCTTTTCAATCTAATTAAAGATTCATTAAAACTCCACTTAGTTTTAATCTTTAACTGGGTTAAAGAATCAGTGTCATTTAAAACACGATTCACGATAAACCCCAAAATCACATCACATTTCAATCAGTCCCTAACCGTAAATTAGCAAGCAAGCAATTCCCTAAGTATTAACCCCGAAGGCCGAAACCAACATCAGATCAATACACAGGAAACCATTCAACTTAACTAATCTCCAGTTAGTTTCTGATTTTCTTAACTCCTTTGGGTCTAAGAACAGTATTATTGAAGATACCGTTCACGACAACCCAAAATCACATTCCATTAATTATCGGGTTAAAGAATAAGTGTTATTTAAAACACTGTTCACGATAAACCCAAAAATCAATACCAATTCAATTCCAATTAAATATTATTTAGTTGGTACACTTCATTCAATCTAAATAAAAAGATTTAATCTTTTTCTCAACTGGGTTCAAGAACAGTGTTAATGAAGACACCATTCACGACAAACCCAAATCACATTTGATATTAAATACAAGGCTCTGAATAGAAAATATATCGGCTTATATTCAATATCAAATTCTACGACCAACAAATATCGTATTGGAAATAACGATATATATATATATATATAACTCAAATTTCCATAACAACATCTGTATAATCACGAAATCCAACATCGAAATATTCCAAAGACAATTTCGATTCAAATCAATTCCAATTTAATTATTGGATTCTGGTTACTTTTGAAACCCTTTTCAAATCCAATTTATTTATTTAAAAATAAATAAATTATTATTCTAATTCAAAATTAGTTCATTTCGATAAAAGTCCATTTTTATCTTTTCAAATATGGAGTTTTTCATCCCAATTCTTCCCAAATCATTTCTTATGATTTTACACAAATTATTGATATTTTTAATAATTTTATCAAGGCGCGTGCAGTCGATTTCCATCAACGGCCATCGAACTGCACTTACAACGACCTTTTCCAAATCTGATTTGGACATAATTCCAAATCCAACCGTTAGATTTCTAATTTCTAATATTCGTTAGAAAGCTCTTTTCGATACGAACCCAACGGTTCTAGTTTTAGGAGAATCCGACGGTCGGATCTCCCGTAATATCCGTTCGAAGTCAATGGTCGAAATTCGCGAACTGCCGCGGCGCGGCGCGTTCTATTCAGGCCATTATATTATATGTATAATATATATAATATATACTTCGTCGATTCCCTTTTAAAACGTATTTCATAAATCGTTTTAAATTCGTTTTCGAAACGATTTCAACTTCATTTCCAAATTCAAATCAAAATTGAATTTTCCCTTACAAATTCGTTTTAAATTCATTTTAAATTGATTTCAATTCAAATCGATTTTGAATTCAATTTCAGTTCGTTTTCCATTCAATTCAATTTCGATTCGAATTCATTTCTATTCAATTTCAATTCTATTCAATTTCAATTCGAATTCATTTCTATTCAATTTCAATTCTATTCAATTTCAATTCGAATTCATTTCTATTCACAATATCAGATTTTGAAATCACTTTCGATGTTCATTATAAAATGAATAAAATCGATATAAATATCGTTCACGTCAAAATGGCGTAAATCTAATCAACACGGCTTCATATATTTCTATTTTCAAATATTCTATTTCAAATATTTCTTTTTCAAATATTTCTTATTCAAATATTCTATTTCAAAACTGGAATGAGTCCCAATCAATTACCATATAATGTTAATTATATGGATTTTCTACCACACGTATATAACAGCAACGATAAATCATCAGCCATCATCCAAAGTGCGTTCTACACTGTATAAGCATCAAATATAAATATTTAACGCTTATAACAGTCTGTCAATCAATCGATCGACATACAACTAACTATTGGGATTAGTGTATGTCATATATCACCCCAAGGCCCGTGTGGGGTTTTCAAACAATCAAACACAGATTTTATTTGTGCAGTTGGGCGATGTGTAAAATTTATCATCACAATCAATATCAGTCAAATGTGTGTATATAAACAAATCGTCTGATTTGTTTATATTTATTTCATTCCAATGCACGTTAAAAATTCTATTTTCAACTATAAAATATTTTAACTATATAAATATTTTATTTCTTTTCACATCACATCACACAATCAACTACACAGCAAAATCAAACAAACAAGCATACAAGCCGTCCATGGTCTGTGGACGACGGGTGTCGGGTGCTACTAAACACCGTCTGCATCCTAGTATATATTTTAACTAGAAAATTAAATTAAAGGTGAGAAGTTCTCACAGAGGGTTCCACTCCTCCAGTCTTATTTCTGAATTTCTGAATATTTGGATTTTGCTGCCGGACAATTCCATCGCACTTTTATTCACACTGTTCATAATAAAAATCACATTTTTATTTCAACGCTGTAAAAATCACATTTTTATTCCACTATATATATATATATAATAAAAATCAGATTTTTATTACGTTGCATATATAAAAATTGTATTTTTATATTCTCTACCTTATAAAAATTATATTTTTATAATCTCTACTATATAAAAATCATATTTTTATTCTGTATCTTATATAAAAATTATATTTCTAACTTTTCTACTTTGTAAAAATCATATCTTTATTATTTTAAAAATATAAAAACCATATTTTAAACCGCTACTTCTAAAATAAAAATCACTTCTTTATATTTTCCAATCAAAGTATATTCATATTTTTAAACTAAGAAAAATCATTTCTTTGTATATTTAAAAATCCAATCTTTTTATAAAGAAAAATCACATCTTTTTATATAAACAAAAATCTTAACTCTCATATTTAAAAATCTATGCTTTTATAACTAGATAAAATCAGTTTTTATAACTAACTAAAATCAGTTTTTATTTTATTTTAATATAACTAACTAAAACCAGTTTTTAAAAATACAGTAAGAAAAAAAACTAACCAGGTGAAAATCGATTCTTGCGTCGGAGGGGTCCACGTCGGAGGGGGTTTCATGCGAGCGCCGGTGTCGGTGGGTGGGAGATCTCCTGGCGGCTAGGGTTTGCGGATTGGGGTCCAGGGACGGCGGTTTTTGAATCAATGAAGGAGGAGAGAGAAGAGAGAGAGGGGGCACCGGAGTTGGGGGTTTGCGGTGGAGGTGACCGCGACGGCGGGGGTGGCATCACGGGGGAGCGCGACTTCGATTTGGTTTTTTTTTTAATTTTAAGAAAACTGACGGGGTATGAGAGAATAAGGGGGGAGGGACTATATGTATTAATTTATTTTATTTTAATCCAAAAAGTAACTTTTATTTTCGAACTCGAAATCAAGCCCACCGCCTGTCGTCCATAGCTAATTACCCCATTTCGAACACAATGGGATATGTATCGTAGGCTGATTCGAACGTTTCGATCAGTTTTCGTCAAAATCAACATATAACTCTATATATTGAATTTGAACGCACATTTCAATTTACCGGGGTCACATACGAACTCTAAAAATTCCCAAAAAATATTTTCTAGCTTCGTATTGACGATACGGTCCTAACAAAACTAGTTTCATCGAATTCTGAGACCGTTTGAAAAATGGCCATTTTCCAGTCGATTAAAATCAACTAAAACTGATCAAACGCATTTTCCTTTGCCACGCTCACATATTGATTCGAAAAATTATGAAATTTAAAACCTAGCAATAATTTGACATCGCGGATCCAACAAAAGTGGTTTCGTCGAAATTCGAGGTCGTTTGCAAAATTTCCATTTTTAAGGGCTTGAATTCCATAGCGACTATTCAGAATTTTCAACTGGACATATCTTTTGATCCCCGCTATGAAATTTCAATTTTTCGGATTCGTTAGAAAGATATTCTCAATTAGATTCAAATATTTTTGGTTTCACCAAAATCCGGTTTATTTTGCACCCGATACATTCATTTGAATTTTGAAATCGAATTATCGAACTACCGCGCCATTTTCAATTCCTTTTATAATTTAAAATAATTATTTATATTCTAACGACGATCTATATAAATATATTCGTTCTGTTTCTATTCAAAATAAATTTCTCGTCGTTATTATTTAAAATAATTCATTTTAAATAATCAAAAATCACTAAAATTGCCAAAATAAAAATTTTAAATTGGCTCGCATTTCCGGGTTATTACATTTCAAATTCATAATTTTGATTGATAGTCCAAAAATCAGATTTTTGATGCCAAATCACAACAATAGGCCCTATCTAATTTTGGTTCTCACACCAGTCTAATGGAAATATATAAGTATCACACCTTCGAAACTCGAACACAAATTTTGATGATGAAGCTTCAATCATCAGAACCATCTCCGGACGACTAGAGCATGATTCTATATCCACCCAATATATTAAAACTTTGAATACCTATGGACTAGACGTATATGCAAAATATTTATATATTAGATTGTCCAAATTCAATACAAATAAATATTCAAATACGTTGAATAAGATTTAAATTTTCAAAACAAATTCGTTTTTATTTTAAAAATATACTCTTCACACTCGTTCTAGGATACTACTGATCCCATCTCTAACGAGTCATTCTCATTGGATATTACTAATCCAATCTCTGATGAATTCTTTCGTTTGGTTCTAATGTGTCTTGTTCTCCGAGCTTTGTAAACCAAAGCTCTGATACTACAATGAAACGACCCCAAATTCCCCGGTAAGGAAAGCCCGGATCGAGTTGAGGACAAGCCACATCGGAACGCAAACAGAAGAACATTTCATTGCTTATTACAACAATTTCATCATAATATAAGAATATACAGAGTATGCATAAATATTACACAGAAAATATCAGAGATTTAAATTACATTACATAGCAGCGGAAAATAATACAATACACAACTGAAAAAGATATACGGATACAGAGCTTTCCGGATATCATTCCAGCAATAAACCAGGTTCCTATGAATATAAATCTGCAAAACCAAAACTACTAGTTGCACTTGTCAAAATAAGGGCACCCAGATTTTAGGTTAAAACAATAAACTCCAGGTCAGTCATGTGACTGGTGTGAGAACTAAAACAGTTATTAATCTTTATTTTAAAATTCGGTAAATCAAGGGACCACGCCGTATAACACGGAACGGGTTTCCTCCTAAGAACATAAATGCATAAAACAACAACGCAATGCTAAATAAAGAACAATGAAGCTATTATAAGACCCAGGTCCCATCACACAATGCAACACAAGCCGGAGGATAGGGTTTTACCTTAAAACAGCCAAAGAATGCTTGATACGCTAAATTTCATCTTTTATTATTACTATAAGTGTATAGTGTCAAAACAATTTCAATCATAAGTATTAATCACAGACGGCATGGGTACCATATATCATGTTGCCATACTAGGCTCAACAATCAAAACCGCAAAGTCACGTATTGGAAGTTGGATTTCCATCTGTGAACCGAGGCAAAAGATAGTCCTCTTCCGATTCGAGACAATCTATCCCATGTCTCAGGACCCAGACACAGGTGAGCCCTTGGATCGTCAGGGCCGGTCCACCGATGTGGATTAAAATGCCTGAACACTGCGTTTCCCCACCCTTCGGGGCGTAAATGAGCCTAATGGCTCCATCGGCTCCACATAGTCACCGATAATCTGAGGAGCCTCGCAACAGCAACAACCACACAAGTGAAAATAATATAAATGTCAGGGCTGGTAGGTCACTGACACCACCCTAGCTAGAAGGAAACGCATGCCCTCCCTGATGTCCTCTCCCGTTTCTGGTTCACAACCAGGGTGTGAGGCTCGCGAATCAATGCTACACAAAGTTATGCCACACAGGCCGTGCTTTGATCATCAACCACAAGACTTTGCTTTTCAATAAAAGCCTTGATCAACTGCCACTTAGGCATGCCACACAGGCAATTCACTTCATGCGATTGATATCCATCATTATATAACCCTTGAGCTCGTACGTCTCAGAGAAGGGCGTTAAGCAAGAGAATAAATTCTCCGCCGCCAAACAGATATATATTTAATAGAAATCAATCACACAGAATAAAATCCAATGTCAGACACACAGTCCATTTACAAGTTCGTTCTGGGTTTGAACGAAACCGGAGGCACCTTGTACCTCGCATATCCATCGATCTCCAAGTACGTCTGGACGATCACCAACTGATTCCCTCCTCTTGGGTGTACAGCCCAATCAAGATCATCAGTAATCACCCAAACGATGTGAAGACCCCCGGTCTTCAACCCCCGTCTTCATCCTCGACACCACGTCGAATTAGTTATTCAGAATGGGATAAACTCGGTCTTTCTGAATAACTAGCATATATAATAAACAAGTGCTACACAAACACAACATACGCCTCATTCCAATTCAGAATATTCTTGTATTCAAATATTCTTATACTTTGGGAAATGTTCCCATTAATTTTATCAAAGATAAATTCTTTAAATTTATTCTTTAATCTCCTTTTGAATAACAATTCAAATTAGTTGGGATTAGCGAACCACACCGAAGTAATCATTTATTTTATTTCCCAATCCCAACCTATTCATCCCATGAAGTAAAACTGGTCATACTTCATATCTAACACCACGGTGTTATCGGTAAATTCAATTACTATTTCACGTTCAAATCTAGTTAAAAATGTAACTATCGCCTGGAGCAAAACTGGTGATACTCCATTCCCGATCATTTCAATCTAATTAAAGATTCATTAAAACTCCACTTAGTTTTAATCTTCCCAAAAATCAATATTAATGATTGCTTAACTTGGAAAATCATATCCTGTCTTTAACTGGGTTAAAGAACCAATGTCATTTAAAACACCGTTCACTATAAACCCAAAACCACATTCCATTCCAATTCAATTATTGAAACTTCTAGTTACTTTTAAAACCATTTCAAATCCAATTTATTTATTTAAAAATAAATAAATTATTATTCTAGTTCAAAACTAGTTCATTTCGATAAAAATCTATTTTTATCTTTTCGAATTTGGAATTTTTCATCTCAACTCTTCACAAATCATTTCATGATTTTACACAAATTATTACTAGTTTTAATAATTTTATCAAGTCCCATACAGTCGAATTCCATCAACTGCCATCGAACTGCACTTACAGCGACCTTTTCCAAATTTGATTTGGACGTAATTCCAAATCCAACCATTAGATTTCTAATTTCTAATATTCGTTAGAAAGCTCTTTTCGATACGAACCCAAGGTACCGTTTTTAGGAGAATCCGACGGTCGGATCTCCCGTAATATCCATTCGAAGCCAATGGTCGAAATTCGCGAACTGCCATGGCGTGGCGCGTTCTATTCAAGCCATTTAATATATATAATATATATATTTCGTCGATTTCCTTTTAAAACTTATTTTATAAATCATTTTAAATTCGTTTTCGAAACGATTTCAACTTCATATTCAATTTCGAATCAAAATTGAATATTCCATATCATCGATATACAAATGATAATATTTTCAAAACGTTATATTCTGAAATCGCTTTCTTTTATTATATTCATTAAAAAATGGAATAAAATCGATATAAATATCGTTCACGTCAAAATGGCGTCAATCTAGTCAACACGGCTTTTATTCAACACATGAATGTTTATTCTATTCAACACATGAATATTTATTCTATTCAACACATGAATTTATTTTCTATTCAGCACATGAATTTATTTTCTATTCAACACATGAATTTATTTCTATTTAAGACATGAATTTTCAGCACATGAACTGCCGTGGTGCACCACACAACTACATAAGCATTAAATATAAATAATTAATGCTTACATAGTTTGTCAACCCATCGATTGACATACAACTAAACAATCGGGATTAGTGTACGTCAAATATCATCCCAATACCCGTGTGGGGTTTCAAATCAACAAACACAGATTTTATTTGTGTCGTTGGGCGATGTGTAAAATTTATCGTCCCAATCAATATCAATCAGATTGGTGTACATAAACAAATCGTTCGATTTGTAAATGAATATTTCTTTTATTTCAACACATGAATATATATTTTATTTCAATATATGAATATATATTTTATTTCAACACATGAATATATATTTTATTTCAACACATGAATATATATTTTATTTCAACACATGAATATATATTTTATTTCAACACATGAATATATATTTTTTTTCATTTCACATCACACTCAGCAGTCAAATTTCACAACACAAACAATCATACAAGTCATCCATGGTCTGTGGACGACGGGTGTCGGGTGCTGCTAAGCACCGTCTGCATCCTAGTATACATTTCAAACTAGAAATTAAAATAAAAGTGAGGAGTTCTCACCTTAGGGATCCACTCCACCATTCTATTCTGAATTTCTGATCGATTTGATTTACCCGAAATTCCTACGCTGTTCATATTAAAAACCACATTTTAAATATGATGTTCTATATGTTAAAAATCATATTTTTAATACTCTACCAATACAAAAATAATATTTTTATTCTTTCTATAATATAAAAATCATATTTTTATTCTTTATATAATATAAAAATCATATTTTTCTTTTTTCTATAATATAAAAATCATATTTTTATTCTTTCTATAATATAAAAAACATATTTTTATTCTTTCTATAATATTAAAATCATATTTTGACTTTGCTGCTAATATAAAAATTATATTTTGACTTTGCTCCTAATATAAAAATTATATTTTGACTTTGCTACTGATATAAAAATTATATTTTGACTTTGCTACTAATATAAAAATTATATTTTTATCTCACTTTCAAATATATATAAATCGTATTTTTCTACCACTAAACCTTATATAAAAAACTTATTTTTATATAATTAAAAATCATTTCTTTTTCATGTTAAAAATCTTATTTTTAACAAATTAAAAATCTCAACTTTTTCTTTTTAAAAATATAAACTTTATACTTTAAAAATCACACTTTTGCAGCGAAGAAATTAAGAAAAATAATGTAAAAATTAAATAAAACTCACATTTTTAATTGGAGGATGGGGGTTTTACATCGTCATTGCGCAGCGGGGGAAGCTCGGCTTCGAAGTGGAGCAAAAAGGGGGGCTGACAGTGGTGGCGGCAGCTGCCTTTGGGGGGAGGGAGGAGTTTAGACGGGTTTTAAAGGGGGAAAAGGGGAAGGAAGGAGATGGCGGCCAGAGGAGGAGGAGGGGTGCTCACGGTGGCCAGGCAGAGCGGTGGGGGTGGTCAAGCGATGGCGGAATGAGGTGCTCCGGCGGCTAGGGCTTCAGATGGGGGGTTTGGGGTGTTTCCGGTTTTAGAAAAGGGAGAGAGGAGGTGCGAGAGGAGGAGGGGGGTCGTGGGGTGGTGGCGTGGCCTAGAGAGGCGGAGGCGCCATCGTCGATGGTGGCTGGAGGCGCCATCATCGATGGTGGCTGGAGCCGCTCACCCCCATCGTGACTTCGTCGTTTTTTTTCAATTTCTAATTTTTGGTCTGAAGAAAGTGGAGAGGTGAGAGGTGAGAGTTTTATATATGTAAAATATTAATATATTATTATTATTTTCAATTTACGTTGACTTTTCATACGATCTCCAAACAACACCCAATGACTGTCGCCTCTAGCTAATTACCACCATTCCGAACACAATGGGATATGTTTCATAACCCAATTTTACTGTTTTGTCCAGTTTTCGTTGCAATTAAAATATAAATCTATATATTCAGTTTCAAACATACGTTTCAATTTATTGGGGTCACATACGGACCCCAAAAATTCCAGAAAAATTATTTCTAGCTTCGTATTGGCGATACGGTCCTAACAAAACTAATTTCATCAAATTTTGAGACCGTTTGAAAAATGGCCATTTTCTGGTTGATCGAAATTGACTAAAAATGCCAAAACACGTTTTCTTTCGCCACGCTCACATATTGATTCAGAAAATTATGATTTTGGAATCTAGCAATAACTTGACATCACGGATCCAACAAAAGTGGTTTCGTCGAAATCTGAGGTCATTTGCAAAATTCCCATTTTTAAGTGCTAGAATTCCATAGCGACTATTCTGAATTTTCAATTGGGCATAACTTTTGATTCCCGCTGATTCATTGGAAAGATATTTTCAAATAGATTCTAATAATTTTAGCTTCGCTAAAATCCGATTTATTTTGAATCATGTACATTCATTTGAAATTTGAAATCGAATTTTCGAACTACCGCGCCATTTTCAATTCCTTTTATAATTAAAATAAATATTTATATTCTAACGACGATTCAAATAAATATATACGTTCTAATTCTATTCAAAATAAATTTCTCGTCGTCATTATTTAAAATAATTCATTTTAAATATTCAAAATTCATCAAAATTACCAAAATAAAATTTTTAAATTGGCTCGGATTTCCGGGTTATTACATAGCAGATTTGTTTGTGTTCCACACGTATAATGTATATTTGGGTTTCATTCGTATTATCGAATCAAAAGAAATGTTGATGCATATATAAAAATATACATTAAATTCAAACATCCAAATTTAACGATAACAAATAAATAAAATTGTATTTATTAAAACAACGGTTCAAATTCAATCAGTATGTAATTCAAAACTCAACATTAAAAATTCTAGTTTTAAATTCCATTTATATAAAAATCCGTTTTTATGTTTATAAATAAATCGTTATAAATTTAAAACAATTCTATAGCGATTATTTGAAAATTTGAATTAGCCATAACTATCAATCCATAAGATGAAATCTCAATATTTCTCCTCCATTAGAAAATTGTTATCAAACCGATTCAAACATTTCTTGTTTCATAGAATTCTGATTAAAAATGGATTCTGTATATTCAATTGAAGTTCAAAACGGAATTTACGAACTGCCGTAACGTTACGGGCTCGATTTATAATTATATATAAATTATAGTCCATATATTATTTAACAAATGGATTATAAATTGTAAATCCATCTAAATTTCCAAATGGATATTTAAGTGAATATAATATATTAAATATTGGACTACCAAAAGTACGGGTCGTTACAAAATTTCCATTGTTAGGTAACGTTAATTTAAAACTTAACTTTTTTGCCTCACGTCCCTTTCAATAAACTTTGTTTACACAACTCTAATTTAATATAACCCCTTTACACAACTCTAAGTTATCATATCGGCTTAAAATCTCTTTTATAACTTGGTTATGAAATTCGGTTTTAATGTAAAACCTATTCATCAACTCTTTCAAAAAAATCCACTTATATTTCAGTATCAACTTTGATTACTTACCTTAACGAATCTCATTTACAAATTTATATCTTAACTTATTATTCATTAAATAATGATTTACCTTATAATTAACTATTGTAGAAATAATTATCTTCTTATTTAACTCAATTAAACAGTAATTTCTTTTTAATTCTTATTAAAGTTAAAATAAATTTTATTGTAACAACCCAGAATTTCTGAACCAATTAATTTTTTATTTTAGCTATTTTAATGGGTTTTGAATATATAAAATGATTTATTTTAAATAATAACGAATAAAAATTTATTTAAATCGAAGTTGGAACATATAAATCTTTTTTAATTATAAAACAAACTAGAAATGGCGCGGTAGTTTGAAAATTCGGTTTTAAATTTGAATTGAACGTATAGGATTCAAAATAAATCGGATTTCAGTAAAACCAGAAACATTTGAATTTGTTTAATAATATCTTTCTAACGAATGTAAGAAATTGATATTTCACTTTATAAACTGTAAGTTATGTCCAGTTTAAAATTTAAAATAGTCGCTATGGAATTTATATATTTTTAATATAATATATAGCCCTTAAAAAGAGCCATTTTGCAAACGACCTCCATTTTCGATGAAATTACTTTTGTTGGATCTGGAATGTCAAATTATTATTAGGTTTCAGATTTTATAATTTTTGGAATCAATATGTGAGTGCAGTGAATTTAAATGTGTTGTAATTTAAATTCGAATTTAATCGACTGGAAAATGCCATTTTTCTAACGGTTTCAAATTTGACGAAATTAGTTTTGTTAGGAACGTATTGTCGAAACATAGCTAGATTTATTTTTCTGTAATTTTTGGAGTCAGTATGTGGCCCTGGTAAATTAAAATATGCATTCAAATTCAGTATATATTGATTTATGTTTTAATTTTGACAAAAACTAATTGAAACAGTTGAATTGGCTTGCGAAACATATCCCATTGTATCTGGAATAGGGGTATTTAGCTAGGACCGACATTCAGTGGGTTTGATTTGGAGTTCGTATGCAAAATATCACTTTTATGAATTAAATAATATTAAAAATATATATACATATAAAATTAAACCTTAAATTCCCATTCGTTCAAAGCCCGCCTCCGTTCAAAGCCGATTACCAGCGGAAATAGCTTGAAAATTCAAGCTCAAATTTCTTCCAATCCACACAATAAATTTCGAATCTCCTAAAGGAAAAATCAAGGTACTCTTCTAGCTCTTCAAATCCATACTAATTGGGTGAATTATCGTTGTGTATTCAGTTCGATTTTAAATCCCAAATGGCCACTGTTTGAGGTCAATTTGATGGTGAACGGGGGGGTACGAGCAACGCTAGGTGCTAGGCGAAGGTAGCAGTGGCGGAGCTCTTCGACATGGACCCATTCGATCATCTAACGGCGGCTCCAGACAGCAACGAGATGGAGCCCTAGAAATTGACCGAGTTCTGGAACGATGAAGGATGGGTTTAGAGAAGTTAATTAGGTGATTAATTAATGTTTAATTAAATTAATTATTTCATTAATGTATCAATGTTCAAAATTGTATAAATTTTCCATATGATATCGGAATTCAGTGAAACGAGTTGCTTTTCACTCATATGGTCGAGCACTACACAATGGAACTGACCAAAATGGAAATAGAGCAAATTGGATTTTCAGCTAAATTAAACGTGTGTTTAATTTAGTTGAAAAATAAATCTTCAAATAAAGAATGGTGTAGTGGAAACCAAAGTGAGAATTCTCTCACTAAAACATTTACCTAGTTGTTTATTTATTTTATAAATGTAAATATATAGAAATTGCTAGAAATGATTTTTATCTATCGTATGTGACATTGCTTGAGTTCAACACATGAACTATTCACGACTCATTTGCACAAGAATCGTTGTTTGAATATACGACACACGTTTTCAGATAATGTGGATCACTTTGTGGTTGTTGAAATTTAATTATAAATATTTATTTATATATTGAACAGTGAAAATTGGTTAATTAAAAAAATAATTCAAACTGAATTAGAATTCATTAAATTTATTACCTAATGAATTTATTTAAATCGACTGTGATTGCTTGGAAACCCCACACGGGTATTGGGGTGGTATTTGACATACACTAATCCCAGTATTTAGCCGTATGTCAATCGATTTGTTGACAGACTGTGATAAGCATTATTTAATTGTTTAATGCTTATACAGTTGTAGAATGCACTCTGGATGATGTTTGAATGTTTAATGATTATTTATCATTATTGTTAAATACATGCGATGTATGAAATCCATGTAACTAAAATTATATGGTAATTGATTGAATCGCATTCCAATTCAGAAATAACGAATATTTTAAAATAATGAATATTTTAAAATAATATTCTGTGAAGAACTAAATTATGGTTTTGATGTCCGATTTTGGATGGACACAAAAATACAGAAATATTCATAACTGAAATGAATATGTGAAGCCGAGTTAAGTAGCTAAACGCCATTTTAAATTGAACGTATTTTTTTGTCAATTTTATTCATTTTATAATGAATATCGAAAAGAATGGATTACAAAATCAGATATTTTGAAAATATTATCATTTTAATAATACATGAAATAGAATATTTAATTTTGAGTTAAAACTGAAAAGGAAGTTGAAATCGTTTTAAAATAAATTTATAAACGAATTTATAAAATACGTTTAGAATGGAGATTGATGAAATATATTATATATAATGGTTTGAATAGAACGCGTCGCGCAGCGACTGTTCGCGAATTTCGACCATTAACTCCAAATTGATGTAACGGGAGATCCGATCGTCGGATTCTCCTAAAAGCGGAACCTTCGGGTTCATATCAAAATGAGCTTTCTAATGAATAAATGAGATTTAAATTTGAATGGTTGAATTTCAAATTATGTCCAAATCAATTTTAGAAAAGGTCGCTATGGATACAGTTCGGTGGTCGTTATTGGAAACCGACTGTAAGGGCCTTAATAAAATTATTAAAATATGGAAAAATTGTGTAAAATTACAATAAATGATTTGGAAATATTTTGGATGAAATATTGCATGTTAGTACAAATAAATGATGTTTTTATCAAAACGAACTACTTAACAACTAGAATAAAGAACAGAAAGAATTGAAATGGTTTTAATATAACCAGAATTTTTCCAATATATAAATTGGAATGGATTTGAATGGAAATTATATTTGGGATATTTTGATATTGGATTCCATGATTATACAGATATTGTTTTGGAATTTGGACGAAACAGATATCATTATTCCCAATACGATATTTGTTGGTTTCAGAATTTGATATTGAATATAAGCCGATATTATTTCTATTCACAGCCTTGTATTTAATATCAAATTGGATTATGGGGTTTATCGTGAATGGCATATTTAATAACACCGTTCTTAAACCCCGTTGAGAAAAGAATAATCTTGTAATTAAGATAAATGAAGTTTTCCAATTTATGATTATAAATTGGAATTAAATGAAAGGTGATTTTGGGTTCATTGTAAACGCTGTTTTAAATAACATTTGTTCTTAAAACCCAATTAACAGTGAAGATATGATTTGGAATTTATAAATCTTTTAATTTAGATTAATGGAATTTCTAAAATAAATTTTTCTAATTTAATATATTAAATTGGAATTGAAGGAAATTCGATTTGGTAATAATCGAGATGAGCTTCTGTAAAGGAAGATCATTACTATATATGGAATTTTAAAGGCTTTGTCATTATTCCACTTATAGTATTGATTTGATACGGAAATTTATATCGATTATATACTGATTTGATTTCCATGAAGATTCCATTTTAATGGAAGATGATTTGGGTATATCGTGAACTATTTTTTAAATGACATTGCTTCTTTAACCCAGTTAAAGAAAAGATTAATTTATTAAAGTTGAATAATCATAAAGTAATGATTTATGATATTAAAACAAAGTTAGAGTTTTAATAAATCTATAATTAGATTGAGATAGGAAAGAGATAATTTAATTTATTAAATTCAAGGAATGTTCGAGAATGGAGTATTACCAGTTTTACTCCATGCGATAGCCAAATCTTTAATTAGATTTGAATGCGAAATGGAAATTAAATTTACTGATAACACCGTGGGTGTTAGATATGGGGTACTACCAGTTTTGCTCCATGGGATGAATAGGTTGGGATTAGAAAATGAAATAAACGGTTACCTTGGTAAGATTCAATAATCCCGACTAGTTAATAAAATATTTTGAAAATGATATCCAAAGGAAGATTGACGAATAAATTTAAAAGAATTTATCTTTGATAAAATTAATGGGAACTTATCCCTAAAAATGTGAATTTTTGACTAAAAGAATATTCTGAATTGGAATGAGGTGTAAGGTGTTTTTATAGCACATGACTATTGATTATAAAATACGTGAATTATTCAGAAAGACCGGGTTTAACCCATTATGAATAACTAATACGACGATTAAAAGTCAATGATGAAGACAGTGGTTGAAGACCGGAGATCTTCACATTGTTTGGATGATTACTGACGTCTTGATTGGGTTGTACGCCTAAGACAAGCTAATAAGTGGTGATCGTCTAGACATACTTGGAGATCGATCGGATATGCGAGGACCTCTCTCCTGTATTGGACATATGGGACGAGGAATATGGTGCCTCCGGTTTTGTTCAAACCCATAATGGACTTGTAAATGGATGTGTGTATGACATTGGATTTCATTCTGTGTTGATCGATTTCTATTAAATATATATCTCTTTGGTGGCGGAGAATTTATTCTCTATCTTAACACTCGTCTATGAGACATATCAACTTAGAAGTTATATATTGATAGACATCAATTGTATGACGTGAACTGTCACTGCGGCATGCTGAGATGCAAATGGTCAAAGCTTTTGTTGAAAATCAGAGTCTTGTGGATGATGATCAAAGAACAACTTTAAATAGCATAGCTTTGTGTATAGCGTTAATTCGTGAGCCTCACACCCCGATATAAGTTTAAAACGGAATCAGGGACGCAGGGAGTGCATGACTTTTCTTTCTAGCTAGGAGTAGTGTCATGGTATGGAGCCCATACATTTTTACTTATGTGGATGATGTATTGCGAGGCGCCTTGGATATTGGTCACTGCTGGCCAAGTGATAGGTCCGATAGGACCGGGATCTACTAAAGTAAGTGTCGACCAACCCTATAGGAACCAAGGGTTGCCTGTAGGTGTGATCCTGAGTCATTTGCTAGAGTGTCTCGAATTGGAAGGAGCCATCTCTAGCCTTGACTCATGACGGAAATCCAATTTCCAATATGGGACTCTTCGGTTTTAGTTGTAAACCTATATGGCGACATAGTAGGATGTGGTACTGTGCCGTTTGTGATTAATACATTTATATTTGAAGTTGTTTTTACACTATGCACTTATAGTAATATCAAAATGGTTTGTTTTAAACCTACCAAGCATATTTGGCTATTATAAGGGAAAACTCTATCCTCCGGCTTGCGTTACATTGTGTTATGGGACCTGAGTCTTATAATAGCTTCATTTTCAAAAAGTATTGCATTGTTTATTTTAAACTGAAACTCATATGGAGTAAACCCGTTCTGTGTTATACGGCGTGGTCCCATGATTTCCCAACTTTTCAAGTAAAGATTTAATAACTGTTTTAGTTCTCACATCAGTCCCATTACTGACTTGGAGTTTATTGTTTCTCCCTAAACTCTGGATGCCCGTATTTCCCACACGGGTAGCTAGTAGTTTTGGTTTTCGCAGATATTTCTTTTCCTAGGATCCTGGATTACATCTGGAGATATATTTGGAATGTTTTGTATCCGTGTATTTCTTTCAGTTGTGCTTGTTGATGTATTTTCCGCTATGCATTGTATTTATACATTTAAATTTCCACTGCTTTGTATTTTAGTCTTTGATATTATTTTATTTCCGTTGTGTAATATTTATTCATACTCTGATATATTCTTGTACCCTGATGTAAATTGTTGTAATAGCAATGAAATGTTCTATTGCTTGTATTCTAATGCGTCATGTTCTCAAAGCAATCCGTGCTCCTCCGTCTCTTTAGGGATCGGGGAAGTCTGGGTTGTTTCATTTTGGTGTCAGATATTTGGTTTACAAAGCTAGAGAAAAAGGCACATTAGAACCAAAAAAAAAAGAATTCATCAGAGATAGGATTAGTAATATCCTATGAGAGTGACTCGTTAGAGATAGGATCAGTAATGTCCTCGAATGAGTTTGAAGAGTGTTATTACTAAAAACAAATTTAGTTTTGAAATTTTAAATATTATTATAAGTATTTGAGTATTTTATTTTAAATTGATTTTGGACTATCGGGTATATGAATATTTTGAATATACGAGTAATTAACGTATATTCGAAGCCTCAAATATATTAGATAGATATAGGATCACACTCTAATCGCCCGGAGATGATTCTGATGATGATCATGACATCATCTTTATTTATATTCGAGTTTCAAAAATGGGATATCTATACATTTCCAATTGACTGGTGTGAGAACCAAAACTTAGTTAGAATTTATTGTTTGTGATTTGGTCTTGAAATTGGATTTTTTAGTATATATAAAAGTTATATATTTGAAAAGATAATCAATTAATAGATTGTTGGTTGTGATGTTTGATTATTAATTCAACTAATGAAACCAATATGCGAATGAAAGGTAGATTTGACCAAATTGAATCGAATATTGAACTCAATTGAAAATTGATTGGAATTGCATATATGTACATGTATATATAATGAATAGGTCATACCATAGAAGCTAAGAAGAGGAATAAAATTGTAAGCCCGACAAATAGGAACATTTTTACTATATTCATTGGGTTTGATGATTTTATGAGCCGATTGGCGAGCTGCTTGGCTTTTTCATTTTCTTTTTGGTTGATGAGGGCCCTGTGAGGTAAGTTGCGGTTTTACCAATCAGCCCGTACAATGGAGGTTATGGCGAGATTTTTCGAAAATTAAGGGTGTTAGCCAAATTTTTGAGAAATTAGAAAATTCTTAGAAACTGAAAAGTTAAAGAAAGAAAGCCAGAATGAAAGTCGAGTTCATTAGTTAAACAACTTTTAGCTCCGTTCCTTTTCGAGGACGAAAAGATTTTAAGTGGGGGAGATTGTAACAACCCGAAATTTCTAAATCAGTTTAAAATTTTGATTTTAGCTGTTAACCCATAAAAATACATGTTCAATATGTCATCAAAGTCATGCCATTATTTGTCAGGTCGTAAGGTTTAATAAGTAAATGCCAAGTCGTTATAAGGCCATGTCGTGAGAGAAGGAAGGGACCATGCTGTCTTCAGTTATGTCGCATCAGCCAGGTCATCACAGTCCATATCAAATCATAAAGCGAAGTCATGTATCACCATGCCACAACCATGACTCCTTTGAATCATGTCATAGTTCGTCAAGGCGATCCCAGAAGGTTAAGTCGTTTTCAAGTTATGTCGTGGTTGCTCTATGGCGTTGAGAGGAAGCTAAAGCATTCAGCAATCATGCCACTCTAATGTAATGACATAAAATAAGGCTAAGATTCATGTCGGTCAGTGACATGACGTTATACTACTGTTATCCATGTTGTTCAGAGACATGGCGCAGAAGTAATTCATATCGGCCTTAAACTATGTCGAGAGAGCCAGGTCAGATTCAGGAAACACACCATGTCGTCCATCCCCCATGTCGATCAGCGACATAAGGAGCAAGCTGCTACTTAAGATCTCAATACGAATCATGTCGTGACCTACTCATGCCACATCCAGTTATTACTAGGTTGTTGACAGCTATCATCTGAACGATATGAACCATGTCAAGGAGTGTCATATCGTGTCGCAAGCTCAAGGCGCCAAGGGCTAACCTGCCAGACGACATGAGTCATGTCGTTGGAGACATGAGTTATAGCGAAGATCCGAGTCATGTCGGTGGCGACATGAATCATGGCGTTTTTCTGCATAATTACGAAACAGCCATCTGGTCTGAAATCACCTATAAATACCCCTCATAATTCTTTTGAGGGGGGGGGGGGAAACCAAAAAACTCATTCCTACAAGGAGACTCCGTCAAATTCAAAGCTCATCTATGACTTCTCTAATGGCTTCTATGGATTCATCAACACTTTTCCAACTCCATGAAGATCAAATCCAAGTTAATGATCATTAAATCTTTCTACAATTGAATCTAAACACCCTCAATCTCATTCAAGCTACACCTTAAATCTCTCAAGCATCATTCAAATGATCCTTAATCCTCTCCAAAGCCTAAATCGAATGCTATTTCACTATGAAATCTATGAAAATCATGGGAAAAGATCAAAGCACATAAGTGGTTGAAGATTCATCACAAAGCTGAACCTCTTTCCTTTTCTTCGCCCAACTCAAGTGAAAGTAGATCGTCATGAGAGTTAAAAGAGAGAAATGATTGTAATGAGGGAAAATTCATATGTTGTAAGCTTGAATATTATAATGAGAATTGATTGAAAGTGGATGTAGATTCGTATTGAATCGAACCACTATAAAAACTCCTTTGTGTTCTTACTTGTTTTTATTCGTTTATTTTGTGATTACACGGTTCCATATTCTTACCGAATCGGTGAAGTGTAGCTTTACACCTTTGGTGTTTGGTCCCAAATTTGGAGCAAACATTTGGTGCCCACCGTGGGGCCCAGATTGCCAATCCATTTCTCGCTCTCTCACAAGGTAGAAGGCCCTACATCGGAATTTTGAGTACACTCCGATTATCTTAATTGTCCGAATTGAGACACTTACCTCTAAAGCCATGGGTAAGGCAGGTAGACCATCAAAGAAAGCTATAAGTAAAAGTGTCGAAAATGTCGATAATGCCACTAACATGAAAAACACCCCGCTTACTAATCAGTTTGAAGTCGGTGAAAGTTCTAAAGCCAGAACTGCCGTAAAAAGGAGGGAGTTGGATGAAGTGGCCGCAGGACTAACAAGTTGAATTGATATTGCGAATGAGGCCATGATGAAGAAACTTGACACCATGTTCTCCATGCAAGCCGCAACAGCCAAAGTCACCATGAGTGCAAACCATCTTAAAACTGCTAAAACCACTGGAACGGAAGATACTGGATCTTCTTCCTCAAGCCCGAATAAAGGAAATTCTATCTAAGAGATTGCAAATCCTAGTCATAGGGGAATGAAGCCACTTGCTCATAACCACTCTGGAAAAGCGACCCCTCAACAAGCGTTTGGTTCCACCAAAGGGGCACTTCCCCATGCGTGAGGTATAGGGCCCCGGAATCTGAATTGTGATCGTTTGCGCATCCAAACACCCGGTAAAGAGGAAGGCATCCGCCCCGTGGACCAACTTAATGAGGAGGAGCGTATATTCAGAATGGTACGAAAGATTATGAATGAGAGCGAGAAAAAGGTGGCTGATGAGAAGGAATGGGGGTTTGCTCCTACAAAAACCCCACTTATAGAAAGAATAAAAATGGCGCCATATCCAAATAAATTCAAACCCCTGGTTGTACAAGCATATAATGGAACTGGTGATCCCAATGTGTTCCTATTCAGGTATGATCAGCACATGGATGGGGCACGTGCTACTGACGAGCTCAAATGTTTATACTTCCCCACTTACTTGGAGGGAGTAGCTTCACTCTTGTTCACAAAACTCCCGCCAAAACCCGTAGATGAATTTGCCACCTTGGCCAACCTATTCAGACAAAAATTTAGGCTTCAAGCGACTAAGGTGCGTGATGTGATGGAACTGAATGAGCCGGAACAAGCGCCAGGGGAATCCATTAAAACTGTCCTTTCTCGTTTTAACACAGTTGCGGCTAAAGTCGGAAACTATGAGCGATGTTTGGCCTTGATGATTCTAAAAGGAGGTATAAATAAAAGGACCAAACTCAGGAGGTGGATCAAGAAGAAGAAGCCCGCGACTCTCGAAGAGCTATTTGACAAGGCAGAGGAATATATAGGCGTGGATGAGGATCCGGCCTATACATTAGAAGCTACAGAAAATAAAGAGCCGTCAAAGAAAAAAATACGTAAACGTGCAAGGAGGACAGAAAAACGTCAGAGGAAATCAAAAAAGGGGGAATGAAGGGAAAGATGGTTGAAACAACAAAAGCTTCATTTCTTCAAGAATTCTGAAATGACTGCCCTTAACGAGACCATAGAATACATTTATATGGCGACCAAAGACACTGAAGAATACCCAGAGCCAAGGAAGTTGAAAGTCACTGATAACTCAATAAAGTCCGGCAGGTTCTGCTGATTTCATAACCAGCCGGGGCATAGCACGAACGAATGTAGACATTTGAAAAGCTTAATTGAAGAAATGATAAGGAAAAATAGGCTTCAACTATATAAAAAGAACTCCCAGAATGCTCAAGGAGCTCAAGACCAGGGAGCCTCTACAGGACAGCCTAAACAAAATGAGAATGCTTCAGTTGCCGCTATACCAAGGATGATCATAAACACCATTTCAGGAGGCCCCTACTCGGTTGGGAAAAGTTGGGGGGACATGGTGAAGTTTGCTCATAAGGTGAAGGACGTTTTGAAAAAAGGTGGACTCATGATTATGAGTGAAGTTTTATCAGCAAAAGTTCCGGGAATCTTGCGAGACGACATCACATTTAAAGATGAAGATCTGGCTGGGGTCATAACACGTGCAGAGGATCCAATGGTGATAACCATTGGTTTGGGACCAGCCATAGTTAAAAAGGTGTTAGTCGATAGCGGAGCATCAGTTAATATCCTCTTCTTTAGCGCATTCCATAGAATGAAGCTTTCCATGGGCAACGTAAAAGCCTGTCAGAACAAGGTCCACGGATTCACTGGTTAACCTGTTCAACCAATTGGTGTTATCAGTCTACTAGTAGAGGTCGGAGAAGGAAAGAAAAAGGCCGCACTGGTATAGGACTTTGTTATAATTGATGAACCCTCTGCTTACAATGCCTTCCTAGGAAGACCTACTCTTGCAACATTCAGAATAACTATGGCTCCATGGCGCCTCACTATGAAATCCCAATAGAGAATAGTGTTGGCACGATTATAGGTGATCAACAAGCGGCAAGAGAGTGTTATTTGGTTGAATTGGCAGAGGCAAGGAAGAAGGATGTAGAGCTGTCGCTCCGCATCCAAAAACCCCTCTTATAGAAACTAAAGCAAAACCCCCATACTAGTGAGCACAGTGGCAGTCGGAAAACAATTGATCCAAGTAAAAATAGTATGGGGGAAAATAGAGCAGCGCCGGCTGAAGATACTATCCCCGTTCCAGTATCCGACAAGAACCCTAACCAGATCTTGAAGATAGGATCTCAGCTAGGTATGAAGCTGCAAAAGGAATTAATCTTGTTTTTAAAAGCAAACTTAGATGTATTTGCCTGGGAACACTCAGATATGTGTGGGATCCCACCGAATGTAATTGTTCACAAGTTGAATATAAATCAAAAGTTGACTCATGTGAAACAAAAAAGACGAATGCAGGGATTTGAAAGATCCAAGGCTCTAAAAGAAGAAGTAGATAGGCTACTCAAAAATAATTTCACACGAGAATCTACGTATCTAGATTGGGTTTCTAACCCAGTGCTTGTCAAAAAGTGCAATGGAAAGTGGAGAGTGTGTATAGATTACTCATATCTTATTAAAGCGTACCCAGAAGACAGTTTTCCTTTGCCCCGAATTGACCAACTCGTAGATGCAACAGCGGGGCACGGGTTACTATCTATTATGGACGCATATTCCGGATATAATCAAATTATGATGCACAAGCCAGACGAAGAAAATACGAGTTTCATAACAGATAGGGGACTATACTGCTATAAAGTCATGCCATTTGGACTGAAAAACGCAGGAGCAACTTACCAACGTCTTCAAAACTCCATGTTTAAATCTCAGATAGGGAATACAATGGAAGTATATGTAGACGATATGCTAGTCAAATCAAAGAAGGTCGAAGATAATCTCGAGGACCTGGCAGAAACGTTTCACATACTCAGGAAATACGGGATGAAACTAAACCCGTTAAAATGTTCATTCGGAGTCTCTTCAGGGAAATTTCTTGAGTTCATCGTTAATGCTAGGGGCATCGAAGCGAATCCCTCTCAAATTGCGACTTTAAGTGAAATGCAGGCCCCAAGGACAAAAAAGGAACTCCAAAGCTTAAATGGAAAGGTAGCAGTGTTGAACCGGTTCGTTTCCAAAGCAACGGATCGACGTATTCTACTTTTCGATGCTTTGAAAAAAAGGAAAGAAGGACTTCCAGTGGACCTTAGAGTGCTAGGAGGCTTTCGAGGAATTGATAAGGCATATGGAATCACCACTGATGTTATCAAAACCTAAAGATGGGGAGGATCTATTTTTATATCTAGCAGTTTCGTCGCATGCTTTGAGTGCAACACTAATCTGAGAAGAAGCGGGAGTGCAATTGCTAGTATATTACATTAGTAAGATGCTCGTCGGGGCAGAGCTAGATTACCCTAAGCTAGAGAAGCTCGCATATTGCCTCCTTGTTGCCTCAAAAAAGCTGAGACCGTATTTCCAATCTCATCCTATTAGGGTTCTCACTGACCAACCATTAAGGCAAATTCTCTTCCGTCCAGAAACTTCAAGAAGGCTGCTAAAATGGAACATTGAGCTAAGTCAATATGACATCACTTACCACCCTCGAAGGGCCATTAATGGCCAAGCCCTAGCAGATTTTATTGCTGAGTTTACAAATAGAGGAGAAGTGGTTAAAGAACCAGCGGAAGCAGAGATTGCTTGGAAACTATACTTTGATGGATCCAGAAACGACTATTGTTCAGGGGCTGGAATTGTCTTAGAAACCCCAGAAGGTTACTCTTTATGCTATGCTTTGAGATTGGAATTTCCATTAACCAGTAATGAGGCCGAATATGAAGCATTGATAACAGGGTTAAAGTTGGCAAAAGAGATAAACCTAAAAGCTTTGCAGATTCTTGGCGACTCTCAGTTGGTAATGGGTCAAGTACGCAAAGAATTCCAAACCAAATCTGGGAACCTCCCTTCTTATCTAATCAAAGTTATCAAACTTCTAAACGACCTCGACCACTATGTTATATCTCGCATTCCAAGAGAACAAAACTCAAAAGCGGATTGTAATAACCCAGAAAATGTGAACCAGTTAAAATTTTTTTTTATTAGGTTATTACCAGGAAATTTGAATGATTGAAATAGCATATTTCAATAAATTATAGAATTTGGTATGATAGGGCAGTTTGAAATTTTGAATACAAACTTTGTCTGACTGTACCGGGTGGAAAATATAACAGATTTTAACGAAACTGAAAATATTTAAATCTGTTTATCAATACCTTTCTAACGAATCTGAAAAATCGAAATTTCATAACGGAAATCAAAAGTTATGGTCAAACGAATTTTCAGAAAGGTCGCTATATAGTATATATAGCCCTTGAAAATTGAGATTTTGCATACGACCTCGGAATTTGACGAAACCACTTTTGTTGGGTCCGGGATGTCAAATTATTGCTAAGTTTCAAATTTCATAATTTTTGAAGCTAGTATGTGAGCGGGGCAAAAGATAACGTGTTTGGTCAAATTCTGTTAAAAAGGGTCGACCTAAAAATGGCCGTTTTTCAAACGAGCTCAGAATTCGACGAAACTGGTTTTGTTAGGACCGTATCGTCAAAACAAAGCTAGATTTATTTTTCTGGAATTTTTCGATTCAGTTTATGGCCCTGGCAAATTGAAATGTACGTTTAAATTAAATATCGAATGTTTTATATTTTAAATTGAAAAATAACTGACTGTAACAGTCGAAATGGCCAACGAAACATATCCCATTGTGTCCGGAATGGGGGTATTTAGCTAGGGGCGACAGTCGTTGGGTTTAAAAAGGAGTGCGTTTGCAAAAACACTATTTAGAAATTTTCTATAAATATCGACCAATAGGAAATTTTCTTTAAAAATAAAATAAAAAATAAAAACCTAAAACCCTAAACCGCCAGACGAGACGAACGACTCCCGTAGCTCCTCGCTTCCCCTCCTTTTTCCGATCGCCACAGGCCGTTTCGCCGCCGACCACTGTTGAGGCTTTTGCTCGCCGTACTCCCCTCTCCACATCCGACCTAGCCTCGCCACCAACAGAGCCGCCGTCGACGAGTTCGAGCGCTTCAAAGTCGCCGCCTTCCTGGAGCCACCGCCGCTTGGATTCGCCGTCGCACCGCTTCAAACAACCACCGCCGGAGAGCTCTTTCCTCCCTCGACGACGTCCAACAGCCTGATCGTCCTATAGAGCTACGAATCAAAAGAAAAATCAAAACCTAGAATTGAACAGGTTTGGAAACTAACGGGGTATTTAATTTTAAACTGTTTTAACACTTTAAAAGCGTTGCAAAACTTTGAAAAATAATATCTTTTTCGTTCTTCAACGAAATTCGATGAAACAGGAGACACCGTGACCGCAAGGAGGCTCTCTACATTCTAGAAGAAGCCGCGGATTTTTCTGACCTTCCTACGATTTTTAGCACCGCAAGAACCAATGTGAGGAATCTAAACTATTTGTGTGAATGTAATCGCGTTGTATAAATTATATAAGCGAAGTGTAAATTATATACGCATTGTATACCTCATGTACATGTGTTGTATAAGTTATATTAGCGATGTATAAATTATACAAGCGTTGTTTGAAACATATATGCTTTGAATTGTGATGAAATGCAAGTGAATTATTATACTATATATATATATATATATATATATTTATATATATATACACTCCCCTCATCCACAAACCATGGACGATATTTATTGCTTGTGTTTGACGTGATGTTATATGGTATGACGAATGGTTGGAAATAATTGTTTGTGGTTGAAAAATACCTTTGTGGTTGAAAAATACCCTCTTGTGGTTGAAACAAAATAGAATAGGATTGTGGAATTGAAAATAAAACATGCCGCCTGCGTGCGAACTAGATGCATGATCCCCATTGTCAAAAACCGCGAGGTTTTAAGGTAGAGCGAGGAGCCGTACTAGGGACGGTCCCGGTTTTAACTACCCTGCCGTTATGCTGCCGAAATTTTCTGAAATATTCATGTGTTGAGTTGCAATTCATTCGTTGAGTTGAAATTCATGTGTTGAATATTATTTGAATTTAAACAAATGGCTTTAGCGATAAAAATCACATTTTTATATATATACAAACTTATCGAATATTCATGTGTTGAGTTGCAATTCATTCGTTGAGTTGAAATTCATGTGTTGAATATTATTTGAATTTAAACAAATGGCTTTAGCGATAAAAATCACATTTTTATATATATACAAACTATATAGAATATTCATGTGTTGAGTTGCAATTCATTCGTTGAGTTGAAATTCATGTGTTGAATATTATTTGAATTTAAACAAATGGCTTTAGCGATAAAAATCACATTTTTATATATATACAAACTATATAGAATATTCATGTGTTGAGTTGCAATTCATTCGTTGAGTTGAAATTCATGTGTTGAATATTATTTGAATTTAAACAAATGGCTTTAGCGATAAAAATCACATTTTTATATATATACAAACTATATCGAATATTCATGTGTTGAGTTGCAATTCATTCGTTGAGTTGAAATTCATGTGTTGAATATTATTTGAATTTAAACAAATGGCTTTAGCGATAAAAATCACATTTTTATATATACAAACGATATAGAATATTCATGTGTTGAGTTGCAATTCATTCGTTGAGTTGAAATTCATGTGTTGAATATTATTTGAATTTAAACAAATGGCTTTAGCGATAAAAATCACATTTTTATATATACAAACGATATAGAATATTCATGTGTTGAATTGCAATTTGTTCGTCGAGTTGAAATTCATGTGTTGAATGTTATCGTCGTCTAAAAATAAAATGAATCGGCAATGAAAATTATATTTTATAGTGAATATGAAGATTTAAAAATACACATGTGTCGAATAAATATTTTTGATGATAAAAATATTCCTTTTATCATGTATACGCTTAGTTAAAAATACACACGTGTTGAAATAAATAATAGTTTGCTAGAAATATTATTATTAGCTTTGTTCTGCATATATATACATGTGTTGAACAGGAAAAATGGATTAGCTGTAGAGTAAAGAAATTATTTGCGTGCCCGACAAATAGGTAAACCTTGATGAGTTGGCTGCGCAATTTTATTTATATATCAACTCCTGTGAATGCCATTGGATGCGGAGTGCTGGTTTTTCTGTGTGAAATAATAAACAACGCCATAGGATAGTAACAATTAATTTTGAACTACACTACATGGCATACTTCTTGACGATAGGCATACTTCATCATATTCCACATAAGCAATTGGAGCTTGTGTGACGAGGTGGAAGATTTACCATACAAGCAAGAGGCTTGTATGGCAATGACTAAGTACTACAGGTTGAACTGATGATTGATATGGACTATATAAATTATAACGATAAATTGCCAGATTAATAAAAACCCCACACGGGTCTGGAGTTGACAATAATCACGTCGCTCTAGTTATTAGATACGGCACATGGACTATTTATTTCCACATGGAAACGGGGTGACGGGAATTTATTCTCTGGAGTGATTATCAGTACATGCTCCCCCGTAAACACCAAAATATATCACTAAAAATATGTGAATGCTTTTTAGGATTTATTGGGTACCTAATACGGCCCAATAAATTTCCAAACCCCTCCCCGTACAAAGGAGGTTATGTCGAAATTTTTCGAAATATTAAGGCGTTAGTGAAATATTTGTAGTGAAAACGAAGTTGAAAATATAAAATGAACTAGAGTTGAAACTATGGGATGAACTATATTTATATATAAAAATATAATTAAAAGGAATAGAGGCCGTGCAGTTCGCGTTTCGGAATCGTAATTTGAAACGATTAGTACGAGAAATCCGACCATCGGATTTTCCCGAAACCGCAACCGCTGGGTTCGCCTTGGAAATATCTTTCCAACGGCACCAACCTTGTAAAAATCCAACGGTTGGATTGTCCGGAATGTTTAATTCAAATCTGAAGAAAAACAGCGCCAGAATCGTTTATATTTATATATAAATATAAATATAATTAATTTAAATCGAATAACGACGCTGCAGTTCGAATTTTGAAACCGTAACTTCAAACGACTAGTGTGGAAGATCCGACCATCGGATTCTCACGAAACTGGAACCGTTGGGTTCGCCTTGGGAATATCTTCCCACTGATATAGACTTTGTAGAAATCCAACGGTTAGATTTTCCGATATGTGTAAAACAAATTAGGAGAAAAACAGCGCCAGCGCCACGACACGACCTGAAACGTCGTTTAAATAAATATGGCCATTTTTAAATAAATAAAAATGGCGAAAAATCGCTATAAAATATTGTAAGCAACATAGGTTGCAAATAAACGAATTGTGCTTGAATTGTTTGATATTTGATGGTTGTATGTGTATGACATGAAAATAACACTGAATAACTTAAAGATGGATGTCGAATGATATAACCACATAAAGAATCGATTTAAGTTCTAATGACGTAAATTATTTGAAAAGGCCGAGCTAACCCTCATTTCAAATAATTCAGCGAGCGATTCGAATTGGAAAATGCAAAGACGATTCAAGACCGACGATCTTCGTATCGGTTGGATGGGCGCTACTGAGGTTCCTAACCGGAGTAGCTACCGGAAGGGGACGGAAGTAGTAGCCGTCTGAACGTATGTGTTGATTGTACGGATTTGCGAGGAATTTGACGCCTCCGGTTTCGTTCAGACCCAGGACGGACTTGTAAATGGACTGTGTGTCTGACATTGGATTTTGTTCTATATTGATTGATCTCTGTTAAATATATATCTGTTTGGCGGCGGAGAATTTATTCTTTTGCTTAACGCCCTTCTCTGAGACGTACGAGCTCAGGGGTTATATATCGATAGAAATCAATCGTATGGAGTGGACTGCCTATGTGGCATGCCAAGATGCTATGATCAAGGCTTCTGTTGCAAAGCAAAGTCTTGTGGATGATGATCAAAGCAAGGTCTACGTGGCCTAGCTTTGTGTATTTCGTAGATTCGCGAACCTCACACCCCGGTATGAGTTAAAAACGGGATACGGGCCGCTGGGAGAGCACGACGTTTCTTTCTAGCTATGGTGGTGTCAGTGACTTACCAGCCCTGACATATATCTACTTTTCACCTTTGTGGTTGTTGGAATGCGAGGCGCCTCGATTATAGGTCTATAAGGACCGGGAAACGTGTGTTCAGGAATTGCCAATCCTCTAACGTAAGTGAGGACCGGCCCAGCCGATCCAAGGGTTACCCAGTGTGCGTAGTCCTGAGGCATTTGCTAGAGTGTCTCGAAGCGGAGAGGAGCTTGCCCCTTGCCTCGACTCATGACGGAAATCCAATTTCCAATACGAGATAACGGATTCGATTGTAACTTATATATGACGACATAGTGGCATGGGACGCTCATGTCGCCTATGATTGATATTTATGATGCTATTCGTTTTCGAAACATATATGCACTAGTAATAATACCAAATGATTTTGCTTTATACGTATCAAGCATATTTGGCTATTATAAGGTAAAACTCTATCCTCTGGCTTGCGTTGCATTGTGTGATGGGACCTGAGTCTTATAATGGCTTCATTCTTTCTAAAAGCATTGCGTTGTTTTAAAAAAAAGAATTTACCTTGTTTTAAATGCACTAGCAATCACTGGAGTAAACCCGTTCCGCGAAAGCGGCGTGGTCCTATGATTTGCTATTACTGTTGTTTAACTGTTAAATAGATTCCTCATACCAGTCCCCATGACTGACTCGTTGTTTGTTTCACTTTGCAAACGCGGGTGCCCTTATTTCCACACGGGCAGCCTAGTACACAGGTGACAGGTGGTTTTTGGTTCTGCACTGCTGCATAGCGTGCACTTTTGGCTCATGGCGAGGCTGACTTCATAGAGATGACTTAGATATTTTCCGCCATTACTGTATTCATATTATGATTCCGCCACTGGCGATGCAGACTGATTTACTTTCCGTATTTCTCACTATATGTATATGTATTTCGCCTTCGGCGATGTAGACTGATACTCTTATTATGTCACTGCATGTATGTATTCTGCCTCTGGCGATGATGACTGATCACTTCCCTTTCTTTTTACTAAGTATATCCCACGTTATGCTATTCTGATATTCCTACATGTTGTGATTCCGCTGTCATATCCATGTAAAAGTATTTTATTTATTGTTTCTGCTATTATCTGTACTCTGCTATGATGATTAATGTGTTATTTCCTAATGATTATCCTTAATACCGCCCCTCGGATTTTGGGATCGTCACAGTTGGTATCAGAGCTTTGGTTAACCTTAGTTCCGGGATCTAACACATTAAACACCTCGTCAGAATAGAATCTGTAGTGTCCTAATACGAGTAGCTCATTAGAGATAGGATTAGCAATGTCCTAGAATGATCTAAGCAGATTAGCAAAACAATTTGATCAGTACATCATCATTATCTTTCCTTGTATTCCCTTGCTTTATCATTTATGAAAATTATCAAATCTGTGAGCTTGACTCTTTTCTTGCTTATACAGTACTCTTAGATGGCTACGCGTGGAGCAGCAGCTAGAGGAGGCCGTGGAGGCCGAGGAGATGCAGCAGGAGGACGGGGGAATATCCCCGTAGTAGTGGAAGGTCCTATTATTCCGCCACCAGCACCAGAAGACTTTGAGCTCGACAAAGTAGCAAAGAGGTACAGAAATCTTGGAGGGAAACCTTTTACTGGCACTGGCACAGTGACCGAAGCTATAGCTTGGCTAAAAACCTGTGAGAAAATCTTCAAAGGTATGGGCATGGGAACTAAAAACAAAGCCCGACTTGGCATTTGGCTCCTTCAGGAAGAAGCAGAGCTATGGTGGGATGCCATTACCTCTGGGGATGCAGCTGGTAATATCCGGACTTGGGAGCAGTTCAGGACTTTATTCAATGAGAAGTTTGTACCGGAACAAGCTCTAGAGAGGATGCGGGAGCAATTTGCTAATCTCTAGCAGGGAGACCTCTCTATTCAAGACTATCTGAATAAGTTCACTCAGCTATCGCGCTATGCTCCAGAGCTGGTTTTGACCGACAAAGCGAAGAATAAGAGATTCACATTTGGGCTGAAGCGCAAGTATCACGATAGAGCTATGAGCAACATCAAACTCTCTTTTACAGAACTAGTAGAGATGGCTTGCAACTACGAAGACATGGATGAGAGGCATGCTAGCCAAGACCGCGCTAAAAGCCAAGCAGGGAATAAGCGCAAAGCTTCAACAGACCAACCCGAATCTAGCATTACCGCGGCCGCTACTCAAAAACCCGCAAAGATCCCGAAAGGGAACTGCTACAATTGCGGGAAGCCCGGTCATTTCTCTAATGTATGCAAAGCCCCAAAGAAGCCAAAGGCCAATGACTCTGCCGAATGCTACAACTGCCACAAGAAGGGGCACTACAGCAGGAATTGTCCTTTGAAGAAGAGCGCACAAGTGGCCCATGTTTATGACGGGAATACCCCGCCAGCTATCACCGATGGATCAGGTAAACCCGATGTCTTGGGAGGTACCCTTACTATCAAAAATATTCCTATTTCTGTACTTTTTGATACTGGTGCATCACGTAGCTTCATTTCTGGTAACATTGTTCATAAATTAAAGCTGAAACGAAGAAAACTTAGAGAACCAATTAAAGTTCAAAACCCGATAGGAGGTTCTGTTAGTCTCGGTATATATTGTAAAGTACCTATTTCCTTTTCTCGATACCGATTTCCTTTTGATTTGATCGTCATGGACCTGTCCGAATTTGATATTATTCTGGGGCTCGATTGGTTGACAAACTTTAAGGCCGAAGTTAGATGTGCCGAAAGGATCGTGAAAGTTGAAACAAAATCGGGGCATATCACTATACCATGTCATGGCTCAGAAATAAATAGAACGGAATTTTGGTCTTCTTTAGAAGTTACTCCCCCTTCGATAGAAAAGATACCGGTCGTGAAAAACTACGCGGATGTGTTTGAAGAAGTAGAAAACTTACCACCGCAAAGAGAAATTGAATTTAGAATTGATCTAATTCCGAATGCCCGACCAGTTGTCCATCCGATTAGAAGAATGGCCCCAAAAGAAAAAGAAGAGCTAAGTAGTCAAACCCGAGAATTACTTTGGAAAGGTCTGATCAGACCAAGCTTTTCAGCGTGGGGAGCCGCAGTAGTATTTGTCCCGAAATTAGACGGTACTCTAAGACTTTGCGTTGATTACCGAGATCTCAATAAACAAACACTAAAGAACAAATATCCTTTGCCCCGAATAGACGATCTGTTAGATCAATTAAATGGAGCAACAGTATTCTCCAGAATGGACCTAGCTACAGGTTTCCACCAATTGCGTATAGCCGAAGACTGTGTTCCTTTGACAGCCTTCAGGGGTCCCGATTTATTCTACGAATGGTTAGTAATGTCGTTCGGCTTGTGTAACGCTCCGGCATACTTCGTTGATCTTATGAACAGAGTGTTCCGTGGTGTATTGAATAAATTTGTTCTAGTCTTCATTGATGACATTTTAATCTACTCTAAGTCGGAAGAAGAGCATGCGAAACATTTAGAACAAGTGTTGAAAATTCTAAGGAGAAATGTCTTGAAAGCTAAATTTTCTAAGTGTGTCTTCTGGCAGAATGAAGTTAAATTCCTAGGCCATGTCGTGTCAAAAGAAGGAATTGCTATAGATCCAAGCAAAATTACAGCGATTCAGAACTGGAAACAACCTACTACGCCCACAGAAGTTCGAAGTTTCCTTGGATTAGCTAGTTACTATCGGAAATTCGTTCAGGATTTTTCAAAGATATCAGGAGTATTGACAAAGCTTACAAAGAAGCATGAGAAATTCAAATGGACTCCCGAATGTGAAGAAGCTTTTCAAGAGCTAAAACTGAAGTTGACAACCGCTCCGGTATTGACAATAATAGAAGGTAACCAAGACTTGACCGTATGGACAGATGCTTCTATTAGAGGGCTAGGCGCAGTGTTAATGCAAAAAGGCCAAGTGATCGCTTATGCCAGCCGTCAACTAAAGCCGCATGAAAGAAACTATGCTACTCATGATCTTGAGTTATTAGCTATCGTGTTCGCTTTAAGAATATGGAGGCATTATTTATTGGGCGAGAAATTCGAATTGTTTACCGATCATCAATCCTTGAAATACCTGTTCACCCAGAAAGATTTAAACCTGAGGCAACAGCGTTGGTTAGAATTCCTTGCAGCATACGATTTTGAAATTATATACACTCCAGGGAAAGCCAATGTTGTAGCAGATGCGCTCAGCAGGAAAAATGAAATCATTGCCAGTTTTATCATTACTTCTTCCTTGCAAGATAAGATTACTATTATTCAGAAGGACGATGAATTCATTAAAAGGATTAACCAGCGGATCCAAGAAGGAAAACCCTCAGATTTTAGCCTCGATAGCCAAGGGGTCCTAAGATTAAAAGGGAGAATTTGTGTGCCTGGAATTCTAGAGCTCAGAAGAGAAATACTTGATGAGTGCCACAAATCCAAATTAAGTATCCATCCTGGTGTGAGCAAAATGTGTAACGATATCAAACGCACATTCTGGTGGAGAGCTATGAAAAGAGATATCTCATTATATGTTAGCAGATGCCCCACTTGTCAGCTAGCTAAGAGCGATCAGCAGAAATTGGCTGGATTATTACAACCATTAGAAATTCCAGGATGGAAGTGGGAACAAATTTCGATGGATTTCATCGATGGCCTGCCTCGAACTAGAAAAGGAAACGACAGTATATGGGTAATCGTAGATCGCTTCACGAAGACTGCCCATTTTATACCTGTCCGATCCAACAGAACGGCTCAAAGTTTAGCACAGATTTACTTCAAAGAAATAGTTAAACTACATGGAGTGCCGCTCAATATAGTCAGCGATAGAGATCCCCTATTTACTAGCAAATTCTGGGAAGCATTCCAGGAATAATTGGGAACCAAATTAAATCTAAGCACCGCTTATCACCCTCAGACTGACGGCCAAACTGAGCGGGTGAATAGAATTTTAGAAGATCTATTGCGGGCTTGCGTTATTGATTTTGGAGGCTCGTGGGAAGATCATTTGCATTTAGCCGAATTCTCTTACAACAATAGCTATCAAGCAAGTTTGGGAATGTCTCCATTCAAAGCATTATACGGTAGACCGTGCAGATCTCCCGCATGTTGGGTAGAACCTGGCAACAGACTTGTGTTAGGGCCCGATATGATTCAAGAAGCATCGGATAAAGTCGATTCCATTAAGAAGCGATTAAAAACCGCACAGAGTCGACAGAAAAGTTATGCTGATGCGAGAAGAAGGGATATATCGTTTGCCGTTGGCGATTATGTTTACTTAAGAGTTTCTCCAATGCGAGGAGTAATCAGATTTGGCAAGACTGGGAAGTTGGCACCGAGATTTATTGGTCCCTTTCCTATACTTGAACGGATTGGAACTCTTGCATATAGGGTTTCATTACCTGATTGGTTGCCTGGTGTACATGATGTGTTCCACGTGTCTCAACTCAGAAAACATGTTCATGATCCAGATCTTGTTGTGGAAGAAGCAGCGCAACAGGATATAGACATAACTCCAGAATTAGCACTCAAGAGGGATCCATTAAAGATAGTTGGCAAAGAAACTAGAGAGCTAAGGAGGAAAAAGATTCATTTAGTCAAAGTGCAGTGGAGTGGTGATCCTAGAGACTGTACTTGGGAGACCGAGGAAAGCATTAAACAAGCTTATCCCAAATGCAGAGTGGACATCTCTGACTAATTCCAGTGCAAGGTACCTTTACAATACTTTGCATTTACATTTTATTTCCTGCTTAACTGTTATTTCCTTTTCGAGGACGAAAAGTTTTAAGTGGGGGAGATTGTAATAACCTGGAAAATGTGAACCAGTTTAAATTTTTTTTTATTAGGTTATTACCAGGAAATTTGAATGATTGAAATAGCATATTTCAATAAATTATAGAATTTGGTATGATAGGGCAGTTTGAAATTTTGAATACAAACTTTGTCTGACTGTACCGGGTGGAAAATATAACAGATTTTAACGAAACTGAAAATATTTAAATCTGTTTATCAATACCTTTCTAACGAATCTGAAAAATCGAAATTTCATAACGGAAATCAAAAGTTATGGTCAAACGAATTTTCAGAAAGGTCGCTATATAGTATATATAGCCCTTGAAAATTGAGATTTTGCATACGACCTCGGAATTTGACGAAACCACTTTTGTTGGGTCCGGGATGTCAAATTATTGTTAAGTTTCAAATTTCATAATTTTTGAAGCTAGTATGTGAGCGGGGCAAAAGATAACGTGTTTGGTCAAATTCTGTTAAAAAGGGTCGACCTAAAAATGGCCGTTTTTCAAACGAGCTCAGAATTCGACGAAACTGGTTTTGTTAGGACCGTATCGTCAAAACAAAGCTAGATTTATTTTTCTGGAATTTTTCGATTCAGTTTGTGGCCCTGGCAAATTGAAATGTACGTTTAAATTAAATATCGAATGTTTTATATTTTAAATTGAAAAATAACTGACTGTAACAGTCGAAATGGCCAACGAAACATATCCCATTGTGTCCGGAATGGGGGTATTTAGCTAGGGGCGACAGTCGTTGGGTTTAAAAAGGAGTCCGTTTGCAAAAACACTATTTAGAAATTTTCTATAAATATCGACCAATAGGAAATTTTCTTTAAAAAAAATAAAAAATAAAAACCTAAAACCCTAAGCCGCCAGACGAGACGAGCGACTCCCGTAGCTCCTCGCTTCCCCTCCTTTTTCCGATCGCCACAGGCCGTTTCGCCGCCGACCACTGTTGAGGCTTTTGCTCGCCGTACTCCCCTCTCCACATCCGACCTAGCCTCGCCACCAACAGAGCCGCCGTCGACGAGTTCGAGCGCTTCAAAGTCGCCGCCTTCCTGGAGCCACCGCTGCTTGGATTCGCCGTCGCACCGCTTCAGACAACCACCGCCGGAGAGCTCTTTCCTCCCTCGACGACGTCCAACAGCCTGATCGTCCTATAGAGCTACGAATCAAAAGAAAAATCAAAACCTAGAATTGAACAGGTTTGGAAACTAACGGGGTATTTAATTTTAAACTGTTTTAACACTTTAAAAGCGTTGCAAAACTTTGAAAAATAATATCTTTTTCGTTCTTCAACGAAATTCGATGAAACAGGAGACACCGTGACCGCAAGGAGGCTCTCTACATTCTAGAAGAAGCCGCGGATTTTTCTGACCTTCCTACGATTTTTAGCACCGCAAGAACCAATGTGAGGAATCTAAACTATTTGTGTGAATGTAATCGCGTTGTATAAATTATATAAGCGAAGTGTAAATTATATACGCATTGTATACCTCATGTACATGTGTTGTATAAGTTATATTAGCGATGTATAAATTATACAAGCGTTGTTTGAAACATATATGCTTTGAATTGTGATGAAATGCAAGTGAATTATTATACTATATATATATATATATATATATATATATATATATATACTCCCCTCGTCCACAAACCATGGACGATATTTATTGCTTGTGTTTGACGTGATGTTATATGGTATGACGAATGGTTGGAAATAATTGTTTGTGGTTGAAAAATACCCTCTTGTGGTTAAAACAAAATAGAATAGGATTGTGGAATTGAAAATAAAACATGCCGCCTGCGTGCGAACTAGATGCATGATCCCCATTGTCAAAAACCGCGAGGTTTTAAGGTAGAGCGAGGAGCCGTACTAGGGACGGTCCCGGTTTTAACTACCCTGCCGTTATGCTGCCGAAATTTTCTGAAATATTCATGTGTTGAGTTGCAATTCATTCGTTGAGTTGAAATTCATGTGTTGAATATTATTTGAATTTAAACAAATGGCTTTAGCGATAAAAATCACATTTTTATATATATACAAACTATATAGAATATTCATGTGTTGAGTTGCAATTCATTCGTTGAGTTGAAATTCATGTGTTGAATATTATTTGAATTTAAACAAATGGCTTTAGCGATAAAAATCACATTTTTATATATATACAAACTATATCGAATATTCATGTGTTGAGTTGCAATTCATTCGTTGAGTTGAAATTCATGTGTTGAATATTATTTGAATTTAAACAAATGGCTTTAGCGATAAAAATCACATTTTTATATATATACAAACTATATAGAATATTCATGTGTTGAGTTGCAATTCATTCGTTGAGTTGAAATTCATGTGTTGAATATTATTTGAATTTAAACAAATGGCTTTAGCGATAAAAATCACATTTTTATATATACAAACGATATAGAATATTCATGTGTTGAATTGCAATTTGTTCGTCGAGTTGAAATTCATGTGTTGAATATTATTTGAATTTAAACAAATGGCTTTAGCGATAAAAATCACATTTTTATATATACAAACGATATAGAATATTCATGTGTTGAGTTGCAATTCATTCGTTGAGTTGAAATTCATGTGTTGAATATTATTTGAATTTAAACAAATGGCTTTAGCGATAAAAATCACATTTTTATATATACAAACGATATAGAATATTCATGTGTTGAATTGCAATTTGTTCGTCGAGTTGAAATTCATGTGTTGAATGTTATCGTCGTCTAAAAATAAAATGAATCGACAATGAAAACTATATTTTATAGTGAATATGAAGAGTTAAAAATACACATGTGTCGAATAAGTATTTTTGATGATAAAAATATTCCTTTTATCATGTATACGCTTAGTTAAAAATACACACGTGTTGAAATAAATAATAGTTTGCTAGAAATATTATTATTAGCTTTGTTCTGCATATATATACATGTGTTGAACAGGAAAAATGGATTAGCTGTAGAGTAAAGAAATTATTTGCGTGCCCGACAAATAGGTAAACCTTGATGAGTTGGCTGCGCAATTTTATTTATATATCAACTCCTGTGAATGCCATTGGATGCGTAGTGCTGGTTTTTCTGTATGAAATAATAAACAACGCCATAGGATAGTAACAATTAATTTTGAACTACACTATATGACATACTTCTTGACGATAGGCATACTTCATCATATTCCACATAAGCAATTGGAGCTTGTGTGACGAGGTGGAAGATTTACCATACAAGCAAGAGGCTTGTATGGCGATGACTAAGTACTACAGGTTGAACTGATGACTGATATGGACTATATAAATTATAACGATAAATTGCCAGATTAATAAAAACCCCACACGGGTCTGGAGTTGACAATAATCACGTCGCTCTAGTTATTAGATACGACACATGGACTATTTATTTCCACACGGAAACGGGGTGACGGGAATTTATTCTCTGGAGTGATTATCAGTACATGCTCCCCCGTAAACACCAAAATATATCACTAAAAATATGTGAATGCTTTTTAGGATTTATTGGGTACCTAATACGGCCCAATAAATTTCCAAACCCCTCCCCGTACAAAGGAGGTTATGGTGAAATTTTTCGAAATATTAAGGCGTTAGTGAAATATTTGTAGTGAAAACGAAGTTGAAAATATAAAATGAACTAGAGTTGAAACTATGGGATGAACTATATTTATATATATAAATATAAATATAATTAAAAGGAATAGAGGCCGTGCAGTTCGCGTTTTGGAATCGTAATTTGAAACGATTAGTACGAGAAATCCGACCATCGGATTTTCCCGAAACCGCAACCGCTGGGTTCGCCTTGGAAATATCTTTCCAACGGCACCAACCTTGTAAAAATCCAACGGTTGGATTGTCCGGAATGTTTAATTCAAATCTGAAGAAAAACAGCGCCAGAATCGTTTATATTTATGTATAAATATAAATATAATTAATTTAAATCGAATAACGACGCTGCAGTTCGAATTTTGAAACCGTAACTTCAAACGACTAGTGTGGAAGATCCGACCATCGGATTCTCACGAAACTGGAACCGTTGGGTTCGCCTTGGGAATATCTTCCCACTGATATAGACTTTGTAGAAATCCAACGGTTAGATTTTCCGATATGTGTAAAAGAAATTAGGAGAAAAACAGCGCCAGCGCCACGACACGACCTGAAACGTCGTTTAAATAAATATGGCCATTTTTAAATAAATAAAAATGGCGAAAAATCGCTATAAAATATTGTAAGCAACATAGGTTGCAAATAAACGAATTGTGCTTGAATTGTTTGATATTTGATGGTTGTATGTGTATGACATGAAAATAACACTGAATAACTTAAAGATGGATGTCGAATGATATAACCACATAAAGAATCGATTTAAATTCTAATGACGTAAATTATTTGAAAAGGCCGAGCTAACCCTCATTTCAAATAATTCAGCGAGCGATTCGAATTGGAAAATGCAAAGACGATTCAAGACCGACGATCTTCATATCGGTTAGATGGGCGCTACTGAGGTTCCTAACCGGAGTAGCTACCGGAAGGGGACGGAAGTAGTAGCCGTCTGAACGTATGTGTTGATTGTACGGATTTGCGAGGAATTTGACGCCTCCGGTTTCGTTCAGACCCAGGACGGACTTGTAAATGGACTGTGTGTCTGACATTGGATTTTGTTCTATATTGATTGATCTCTGTTAAATATATATCTGTTTGGCGGCGGAGAATTTATTCTTTTGCTTAACGCCCTTCTCTGAGACGTACGAGCTCAGGTGTTATATATCGATAGAAATCAATCGTATGGAGTGGACTGCCTATGTGGCATGCCAAGATGCTATGATTAAGGCTTCTGTTGCAAAGCAAAGTCTTGTGGATGATGATCAAAGCAAGGTCTACGTGGCCTAGCTTTGTGTATTTCGTAGATTCGCGAACCTCACACCCTGGTATGAGTTAAAAACGGGATACGGGCCGCTGGGAGAGCACGACGTTTCTTTCTAGCTATGGTGGTGTCAGTGACTTACCACCCTGACATATATATCTACTTTTCACCTTTGTAGTTGTTGGAATGCGAGGCGCCTCGATTATAGGTCTGTAAGGACCGGGAAACGTGTGTTCAGGAATTGCCAATCCTCTAACGTAAGTGAGGACCGGCCCAGCCGATCCAAGGGTTACCCAGTGTGCGTAGTCCTGAGGCATTTGCTAGAGTGTCTCGAAGCGGAGAGGAGCTTGCCCCTTGCCTCGACTCATGATGGAAATCCAATTTCCAATACGAGATAACGGATTCGATTGTAACTTACATATGACGACATAGTGGCATGGGACGCTCATGTCGCCTATGATTGATATTTATGATGCTATTCGTTTTCGAAACATATATGCACTAGTAATAATACCAAATGATTTTGCTTTATACGTATCAAGCATATTTGGCTATTATAAGGTAAAACTCTATCCTCCGGCTTGCGTTGCATTGTGTGATGGGACCTGAGTCTTATAATGGCTTCATTCTTTCTAAAAGCATTGCGTTGTTTTAAAAAAAAAGAATTTACCTTGTTTTAAATGCACTAGCAATCACTGGAGTAAACCCGTTCCGCGAAAGCGGCGTGGTCCTATGATTTGCTGTTACTGTTGTTTAACTGTTAAATAGATTCCTCATACCAGTCCCCATGACTGACTCGTTGTTTGTTTCACTTTGCAAACGTGGGTGCCCTTATTTCCACACGGGCAGCCTAGTACACAGGTGACAGGTGGTTTTTGGTTCTGCACTGCTGCATAGCATGCACTTTTGGCTCATGGCGAGGCTGACTTCATAGAGATGACTTAGATATTTTCCGCCATTACTGTATTCATATTATGATTCCGCCACTGGCGATGCAGACTGATTTACTTTCCGTATTTCTCACTATATGTATATGTATTCCGCCTTCGGCGATGTAGACTGATACTCTTATTATGTCACTGCATGTATGTATTCCGCCTCTGGCGATGATGACTGATCACTTCCCTTTCTTTTTACTAAGTATATCCCACGTTATGCTATTCTGATATTCCTACATGTTGTGATTCCGCTGTCATATCCATGTAAAAGTATTTTATTTATTGTTTCTGCTATTATCTGTACTCTGCTATGATGATTAATGTGTTATTTCCTAATGATTATCCTTAATACCGCCCCTCGGATTTTGGGATCGTCACACGGATTCTCTCGCCAAGTATGCTAGTTTATTAGATGCTCAGCTGCTGGGTTTAATCCCCATCGAAGTCCTTTCTACTCCAACCATTGAGGAAGTGAGTGTGGACTGGATAATGGAAACCGTTGAAGAACCTACATCATGGATGACTCCAATCAAAGAATATATCCTCAATGGGACACTACCTGAAGAATGGAAAAACAAAAGGAAGATATTGCATAAGGCCCCTTTATACCTCATTCAGGACGGAAGGCTGTACCGGCGAGGATTCTCCATGTCGTTGCTGCGAAGTGTGACTAAGAAGGAATCTAGAGCAATTTTGGCAGAGTTGCATGAGGGAGAATGCGGAGGACACACCGGCGATCAAACGTTAGCCAAGAAGGTCCTGCGATATGGCTATTTCTGGCCTGATGTAAACCTAGATGCCATGACCTATGTAAAGAAATGTGACAGGTGCCAGAGATTCGCTAAGATCCCAAGAGCACCTCCTATAGAGCTAACTCAAATGGTTAGCACATGGCCATTTGCGGTCTAGGGCATAGATTTGATTGGGATATTACCTGCCGCAAAAGCAAATATGAGATACGCTATAGTAGTTGTCGACTACTTTACCAAATGGGCTGAAGTAGAACCTTTGGCTACTATCACGTCAAAGAAAGTGATCAATTTTGTTTTGAAAAATATCATTTGCAGGTTTGGAGTTCCGCAAAAGATCATCACCGATAATGGAATCCGGTTTGAAAGTAATGAATTCCTAGACTTCTGCGCTAAATATATGATCAAAAAGAGTTTTGCAGCTGTGGCTCACCCGCAATCAAACGGGCAAATGGAAGCCATCAGCAGAATACTAAAGTCAACCATCAAGAAGCATCTCGAAAAAGCCAAAGGCAACTGGGTTGATGAACTACCTTTCGCGTTATGGGCATACCGGACAACACATAAAACTCCTACGGGGCACACCCCATTCTCACTTGCATTCGGGTCAGAAGCTATGATCCCAGTGGAACTGGAAGTACCAACTCACCATAGAATCCACTTCAACCAGAAGGAGAATGAAGAGCTGCGGTTGAAGACACTTGATTTACTCGAGGAAAAGCAAAAAGAAGCAGAGCTTAAGATAGTGGCCCATCAACGGAAAGTAGCCAGATATTTCAATGCAAAAATCAAGCAAAGGGCTTTTCAAGTCGGGGACCTCGTCCTGAAAAGAATTATGACAGGAACCGGGGTATTCGGACCCAATTGGAAGGGGCCATACATGATAAGTCAGAAATTTGCAGATGGCACTTTTGAGTTAAAAACGACAGACGGAATCGCACTCCCTCGAGCATGGAATAGCATCCATCTTTGCCGTTATTTTGTTTGAAGCTCCTTTCACATATTACACGTTATACATACATCATGAATTGTAAATATATCATGTATTATGAATATCATGCAAAGTTTGTACAAATTAGTGAAAGACATTACTTTACCTGTCTAAAATCGTACATTTGCAAGTTTTTGATTTAAAGCTGCTGACATCGATTTTAATTACAGACTTTTTGAGCAAATGAAAGCGCATTTAAAATAAAATAGGGTTTGATGAGAGCTATAACACATCCCCAATAGGAAAGCTCAAGCGCCTGCTACTTAATATTCAAACATCCACACACTTTTGCAACGGAGGGTGTAAAGTGCAAAGCCATAAATAAGCAGCGTCAAGAACTCTAAACCTAAAATGATGTAACACCCAAACTACGGACCAAGTTTAGAATTTCACCGTAGGGGCACATTCTTAATGACAGAGTTCAAAGTTCTAGTATTGACAGGTCACAACCAGAATCGGACAAATAAACTAGCATCAGCCACCTGAAACATGTGACTTTTAACCCAAGACCTCCCCGAGGGGCACCCAGTTCATCGTCGACGCCATTAAGATATGGCTGGATAGCGATACAAACATCGGGCTTTTAACCCAAGACCTCCCCGAGGGGCACCCGGTTCATTGCCGATGCCATTAAGATATGGCTGGATAGCGATACAAACACTGGGTTTTAACCCAAGACCTCCCCGAGGGGCACCCGGTTCATCGTCGACGCCATTAAGATATGGATGGATAGCGATACAAACACCGGGCTTTTAACCCAAGACCTCCCCGAGGGGCACCCGGTTCATCACCGACGCCATTAAGATATAGCTGGATAGCAATACAAACACCGGGCTTTTAACCCAAGACTTCCCCGAGGGGCACCCGGTTCATCGCCGACGCCATTAAGATATGGTTGGATAGCGATACAAACACCGGGCTTTTAACCCAAGACCTCCCCGAGGGGCACCCGGTTCATCGCCAGCGCCATTAAGATATGGCTGGATAGCGATACAAACACCGGGCTTTTAACCCAAGACCTCCCCGAGGGGGACCCTGTTCATTGCAGACGCCATTAAGATATGGCTGGATAGCGATACAAACACCGGGCTTTTAACCCAAAACCTCCCCGAGGGGCACCCGGTTTATCGCCGATGCCATTAATACATGGCCGGATAGCGATATAAACACAGGGTTTTCAAAGACCTCATTGGAGGCATCCGCTCAGATGCTGGATCTTCCAAATCCAGCTATCGATTCTGGGTCCTTCAAACCCAGTTACTGACGGACCCAAAGACCTCTTCGGAGGCATCCGACAAGTTCAACAAGCATCTGAATTATTCATATTCAGCGAATAACGGATCAAAAATCTTTTCAAAGGCATCCGGTCATAAGTCGAATCATCCAAATTCAGTTAACGACGGAACAAAAAAAAAGACTTTCCTCGAAGTCATCTGATAAAAACCGCAAGTAACTGGCCCACTCAGTTACTAGGAATAAAAGATTTCTTTATCTAATTGTAGAACCCATGCCTAATTTTAAAAATATTAAAACCAATTATGGTATGGGGGCATTACCATCGCATTAATGAAATCTAATGACGCTCTCTTAAACATACTACAATCCGGTCATAATCTCATGAAAACTCAGCATTAGGTCATTCCAACCAACAAAACTGGATTTTACAAAACAATAAAGTTGGTTGAATTCAGCCTATAATGTTAATTCAACCTATAAAATAAAGAAGTATAGCGAGGCTAAAAGCAAAATTTAAAGCATGGAAAGCAGGACACAATTTCCTGACAGCAAAGCAGAACTATACCATAAAGTCACATGTTAAAGTATAAAACATCAGATGACAGAGTGGATAAAAACGACAAGTACAGGAGTAAGAAGCGGGGACCGGCGCCTGCATATACAACCGGCCTGAATACAACATGTAAAAGAAAGTAATTAACAACCAAGTTGAGCAACTACTGAGTATGATCATTTCTTCCTGTCACTTGATCTCAAAGCTGGCTTGCTAAGTAAAGGTGGAGGGGTCTCTTCCATATTACTCTGATTCTCTGGGGAAGAAAAAAGATAGCCTCCATCTCCTTCTTCTTTTTCTTCTTCTTATTAGACAATGAGGTCTTGGCAGATTTCTTTCCTTTATCCTTGGTAGTAACTTGGGGACTTTCATCTGCATTAATAACTTCAAGGTCATCGCTAAGGCTGTAGTCAACAACATCCAAATCTGAGAAGGCTCCGATCTTTACATCTTGTGATCGAGGAGCTGTAATAAGCAAGGGTGTGTTACTAGGAGGAGCGGGAGTAATGACAGAAGTAAGGGGGAAAGTTGTCAATGGTGAGTCAGGCCTAATAGCTCCTATTGTCGTTGCATTTCCTATGGCAGAAGAAGACAGGGGTGAAATTAAATTCAAAGTATGGAAACATTGAGCATAATAAGCAAGGGACCCAGGAGAATCGAAAATGGACTCTAAGCATGATAGGGTAAAGTTAGTTTCAATTTTACCTGCATCTAGAAGACCCTCCGAGGGATCCCTATGCTCAATTCTCCAGTGATCGGGATTGTCATCATCAGCCTCATCGTTTCCACTATGTTCATTAGAAATATCCTCTATATTAATATTCCCCTCAATAGTGACGTCTTTACCTTTAGAAGCATCAACTGGGTCAGCTAATATCTGTGAGCCAGAAGCTTCAAAGGCCGAGGGATCAACAGGAAGGTTGACATCAGGTTGAGTTTGAACTTTCTCACTGGAAGTACCGGTCCTCTCAGCCATTAGTTGTGCCTTTCCTTCTGCCAAAACCTTTCTGGACCTGTCGTCTAAGAGTTTGTCAATGAGTTCGTCCTCGCTACAATCATCACCGTTAATCTCAAGCACTCACTCCTAAACAAGCGACAAAGTACATGCAAAAATATCCCCTAAGTAATGCAAACTCCTACGGCTCATGACACTGTATACGTAGAAGCGGAACATGTCATCATCAGCTTCGTCCATAGCTTGTTTGTGGGTTTCTTCTGTAGTCATCTTGTCCTTCTCAAGAGATTCGACCTTGGCCATCAGTGTCTTGTTGGAATCCTTCAAAGACTTTACCTCCTTACGTAGATTGGCGGCATCTTCCCGATATTGTTTGGAGAAATCCTTCTCTACAGCCAACATGGCATCAACATTACGCTTAGCAGTTAAGGCATCTTTTTCTCTTTGTTTGGAAGCCTCGAGTTCTTCCCAGAGCTTCTTAGTCTCATTATATGACGCTTCTAACTCTATGACTCTTTTATTAATAATCGCGATAGTAGCGTCATGATCATCCAAAATCTTTTCCCATTTAACTTTATCACTTTCCAACTCGGCAATTTTTGTAAGGTGGGAATCATGACGCTTTTGGAGGTCATCACCAAGTTTCTCCCATCCACGCAACTTTTGGTAAAAGATAGCTCTTACGACGTTCCATTTTGTTTCAAGTTGACTTTTAGCAGTATTGAACTGAGTATGTGTTTGACTTATAACCGCATCCACCTCTTTAAGAAAATCATCGGCATCGGTTATCAAAGTAAAGCCCTTTAAAATTCCAACCTGGGAGCTTTTCAGAAAAGGAAATGTTCATCAAACCAGGATTATGGCGAGGTTTATTAATGATCGAATGAATCTCAGCTGGAGGACCGGGAGGGCTAGAGGATGAGGGAAGTCGGGGCTTAATAGGCAGCTTTTCTACTCGGGAATGCTTATAGGAACCATCCCTTCCTCGTTTCCTTCCTCGCTCCCCTTCATCGGGAGTGTCTTCCCTTAGCCAACTGCGTCTTCTAGCCTCCTCTTCTTCTTCCTTGCGAATCTTCTTCCTCTGTTCCTCAGTCAGGACGGATTCTGATGCATGTAAAGACTGAGAAGAGGATTTCGAGGACGAAGGAGGATGGAGTTTCTTGCGATGATGTGATGATTGTTGAGGTTCAAATCGTAGTAAGTGCTTTAGATCGATAGCTTTGCTCCTTTTACTAAATTCTAATCTGATTCCTGACGAGCGTCTCCCGTGCATGTCTAGACTTGAAATGAGTTATAAATGAGTTTCTGATACTTGAAACTACAAAGTATCTAAAGATATTAAAGAAAGATAAAAATAAAGAAAAAGAATTGGAATGCACAAGATGAATTTCATTAGAAGGGTACTGTTATTTACAGACCGGTCATACCCCTTAGGTCTACGGGGATGCCTAAAGATTTAAGATGCCTTTCTGACTCGGTAGAGGCTGCATCCCTAAGTTCGGTTTCTATGGTTTGAGGATCGAGAGGCTGAGTAACTGCACCATCCTGACTAAGATATCTAGCGGAGTTGAGATCACTCAAATTGTCAAATGTACCTGCAGAATCTTCCTTAGCTGCATTTTCGGTAGGGTAATCTCCTATTATAGTCTCAATATTTGGATTAGTTTCTAATGTGATTATGTCTTCCCCATCGTATTCAGTCCCGCGCTTGAATTACAGAAGGATTCACTTCCCTATTATCTCCCTTAACCTGTTCGGAATCAGATTCTGGCTCAAAATGCGGGGAAGTGTTCTCTTTCTCAGTCAACTTAGCCGATGTTGTAGGATCCTCGCCCCTATGACAGTTAGAATCTTCATCTTTATTCGAATTCGTTGACAAGGGCAATGTTCTTCCATTGATAGGCTCTGAACATCTTTTCAAAGAAGGGTCAATAATAGGATTTTCATCGGCTTGAGTTACATTTCTGTCATCAGAACAGTTGACGTTCGACTCTGCAGGGTTAGGATTAGGAGTGGAAGGTCCAACCTTTCCTCAGAGGGTGAAGTAGTTCATATTGGCGAAGAGTATTTTCAGTAATTAAAAGTTTTCTACTTCTCTTAGCCTCGTCAATAGCTTTCAGTGTTTCGTATGTGGCTTTAAGAGAAGAGGATGCTTTGTTGTCCTTTATCAGGGTAGGGAGTACTGCATTTTGAAAGAAATAATATAAGAATGTGTAACTCAAAGGAAAATAAAGTCAGAGCCGCTCAATAGACTATGCATACATCCATCTGTCCACTGCCCTCGAAATGGCTCGGGGTATCTAACAAAGAAAAATTGGTTTAAAAATCCTGAAACACTGTCCGATAATTCGAGAACTAGCTTCCGATTTCTGGCACCTTCAACATGCATAATAGAGGGGGTGTCCTTCCTACTCTTGAAAGAACAAAAGTAACGAAGTTCCTGGAAAGAAGGCTCCTGCTTTGTCGTATCCATGAAAAGAACATAAAGGCCCAATATAACCGTGTAGCCATTAGGATGGAGTTGGAAAGGAGCAATTCCTAGATGGTTTAGGATTCACCCTAAAAAGGATTAAAAGGGGGAATAGCACCAGCTGCTAGCATTTGTTTGCTTGCAGCAACGTATCCAACAGGAGGGCCATCAGCAAAAACACCATCCTTTGGTAATATTGCATCTATAAGAGGTATTCCGTATTGATCGCACAATATTTTGTATTGCTCCTGAGTTAGAGTGCTTGACTGTCTCTCTTGATCCCTAGCTTTAATCGGGCGAAGGTCCAAAGGAAGGGGGCAGAAACTCGGCTAGAGGTTATGGATGTTCCAATTTTGGAAGCCTTGTTTGAAGAGGGGTCGGTTTGAGCCAAGGAGGTCACTTTACATTGAAGGAGAACTTGCTTTTCAGTAGTCATTCTACACAGACAACACTTGAGTACATTTCAGTTTTCTAGCAACAAGATTCGAATAATAAAAATGTGAAAACACTTCAAAAGCATTGAAACAAGGGTGACAAACACTGAAGCGAGGCGTGTGTTGACATTAGTGTCATGTCGTTATGGCATGATTGCCAATATCGTGGCAGCAAAACGACGGCATGCTTATGTCGCTACCACGACTGGAAACTCATGTCGGTTCACGACATGAGATTCATGTCAGTTCATAGCATGATTTTCATGTCGATCTATGAATTGAAACCCATGTAGGTCCACGGCATGAGCATAACAACATGACGCCATGAGTCATATAAATTCGCAACTTGGGATCTTAAAACAACTTCGACACAGGGTTCTTAACAAAAAAGGTGCTCGAACATTATTGCAATTTGAATGGAGCAAGGACGTGAACACCCACCCGTAGCCTTAAACTAAAGTCATCAAAAGGTCAGCTCGTTTGAACCTACTCTCAAACTCAAGTCGTTCATGCGACATGTCACCTTGAACGACTTGGATTACGGTTACGTAAGCATAACGACGTGAACTTGTTATCACGACTTGATGATGGGATCGTCAAATAAACACAACTTAGAGCACACCATAAACCTATCCAGGAACAATACAAAAGGAGATCATACAGCGGCTATAGTGAAACAATAAAAGTTCACGGTTTGAGCATTTCAACGAGCAACTAGTATGCAATATAACAAAATATTCAAAAATAGCTCATATGGTCATCATCGTGTCAAAGACCAAAATAAGATATTTTATGGCATTAAAGATATGTCGCTCAAGAATGGTTTGAAACTCATGTCGTCGGAACAGCATAAGGCTCAAGTCGTATGTATTACATAAAAATCAGATCTCAAAGGAGATTAAAGGATTTTGAAGCCCTTATACACAGTATACCCATTCTAAGTTAACTCGTTTTCGATTCATAAACATCTCAATAACAGAAGACAGTTAAAATTGATTCACGAGATCATCACTTTAGCAAAAGTGAGTGAAAATCCTTGGATTCTATACCAGTCCTAGCATTCAAAAAAAAGGAAAAGGAAGAGAAGTGAAATTTAGATCTAAAAATTACTTGAAAAAATCTCTGAATGGTCGTCGAAGGAAGGATTATTCAAAATCGAGAGAGTAAGTAACGGATTGAATGTAATTGATGATGATTGCTGGAGTTCGATGAAGTCGGCTGGAGTCTGGTCGAGATGACTTTGGAAAAGGGGTCGGACTGATTAGATATGCTACTCACGAGGAAGACGACGTTGTCTCTCTATTTCTGTCCTCCATTGACAAGAAAAGCTTCAGGATACAATGAAGAATGGTAGTGGACACATGGGTTGGAGATAATATAAGGGGTGCCGACATGGTTGGGCCGAGTTCGGTTCAGATTAAAGCCCAACACGACTTAGACAGTCCCACGCGACATGAAGAAACCAAAGCAGGTTGCGACAATATAACTTGCGACATAAATCCGAGAGGACTTGACTCCTTTATAAAAAGTACCCTAATGACTTAACTAAAATACATGGAAAAAATGTCATAAGGTATAAGGATTTGAAGCCCATGCTATTTCTAATAACATGAACTTCGAGGGGCAAATGTTAACCCATAAAAATATGTGTTCAATATGTCGTCAAAGTCATGCCATTATTTGTCAAGTCGTAGGGTTTAATACGTAAATGCCAAGTTGTTCTAAAGCCATGTCATGAGAGAAGGAAGGGACCATGCCGTCTTCAGTTATGTCGCATCAGCCAGGTCATCATAGTCCGTATCAAATCATAAAGCAAAGTCATGTATCACCATGCCGCAACCATGACTCCTTTGAATCATGTCATAGTTCGTCAAGGCGATCCCAGAAGGTTAAGTCGTTTTCAAGTTATGTCGTGCTTGTTCTATGGCGTTGAGAGGAAGCTAAAGCAATCAACAGTCATGCCACTCTAATGTAATGACATAAAATAAGGCTAAGATTCATGTCGGTCGGCGACATGACATTATACTACTGTTATCCATGTTGTTCAGCGACATGGATTACAAGTAATTCATATCGGCCTTAAACAATGTCAAGAGAGCCAGGTCAGATTCAGGAAACACGCCATGTCGTCCATCTCCCATATCGATCAGCGACATAAGGAGAAAGCTGCTACTTAAGATCTCAATATGAACCATGTCGTGACCGACTCATGCCACATCCAGTTATTACTAGGTTGTTGACAGCTATCATCTGAACGATATGAACCATGTCGAGGAGGCTCATATCGTGTCGCAAGCTCAAGGCGCCAATGGCTAACCTGCCAGACGACATGAGTCATGTCGTTGGCGACATGAGTTATAGCGAAGATCCAAGTCATGTCGGTGGCGACATGAGTCATGGCGTTTTTCTGCATAATCACGAAACTGCCATCTGGTCTGAAATCACCTATAAATACCCCTCATAATTCACTTGAGGGGGGGGACCAAAAAACTCAATCCTACAGGGAGACTCCGTCAAATTCAAAGCTCATCTACGACTTCTCTAATGGCTTCTATGGATTCATCAACACTTTTCCAACTCCATGAAGATCAAATCCAAGTTAATGATCATTAGATCCTTCTATAATTGAATCTAAATACCCTCAATCTCATTCAAGCTACACCATAAATCTCTCAAGCATCATTCAAATGATCCCTAATCCTCTCCAAAGCCTAAATCGAATGCTAGTTCACTATGAAATCTATGAAAATCATAGGAAAAGATCAAAGCACATAAGCGGTTGAAGATTCATCACAAAGCTAAACCTCTTTCCTTTTCTTCGCCCAACTCAAGTGAAAGTAGATCGTCATGAGATTTAAAAGAGAGAAATGATTGTAATGGGGGAAAATTCATATGTTGTAAGCTTGAATATTATAATGAAAATTGATTGAAAGTGGATGTAGATTCCTATTGAATCGAACCACTATAAAAACTCCTTTGTGTTCTTACTTGTTTTTATTCGTTTATTTTGTGATTACACGGTTCCATATTCTTACTGAATCGGTGAAGTGTAGCTTTACACCTTTGGTGTTTGGTCCCAAATTTGGAGCAAACATTAGCTATTTTAATGGGTATTGAATATTTGAAATGATTTATTTTAAATAATAACGACTAAAAATTATTTAAATCGAAGTTTGAACGTATAAATTTATTTTAATTATAAAACGAACTAGAAATGGCACGGTAGTTTGAAAATTCGATTTTAAATTTTAATTGAATGTATAGGATTCAAAATAAATCAGATTTCAGTAAAACTAGAAACATTTGAATCTGTTTAATAATATCTTTCGAATGAAAGTAAGAAACTGAGATTTCACTTTATAAATTGTAAGATATGTCCAGTTTAAAATTTAATATAGTTGCTATGGAATTTATATATTTTTTAATATAATATATAGCCCTTAAAAATAGACATTTTACAAATGACCTCCATTTTCGATGAAACCACTTTTGTTGGATCTAAAATGCCAAATTATTGTTAGGTTTCAGATTTCATAATTTTTGGGATTAGTATGTGAGTGCAGTGAATTTAAATGTGTTTTGTAATTTAAATTCGAAAATAATCGACTGGAAGAAGGCCATTTTTCAAATGATCTCCAATTTCGACGAAATTAGTTTTGTTAGGACCGTATCGTCAAAACATAGCTAGATTTGTTTTTCTGTAATTTTTGGAGTTAGTATGTGGCCTCGGTAAATTAAAATGTGCGTTAAAATTCAATATATTGTGATTTATATTTTGATTTTGACGAAAACTGATCGAAACAGTCGAAATGGCTTACGAAACATAGCCCATTGTGTTTGGAATAGGGGTATTTAGCTAGGAGTGATAGTCATTGGGTATGATTTGGAATTTGTATGCAAAATATCACTTTTACGAATTAAATAATATTAAAAATATATATAAATATAAAATTTAACCCTAAATTCCCATTCATTCAAAACCCGCCTCCGTTCAAAGCCGATTAACGGTGGAAATAGCTCGAAAATTCGAGCTCAAATTTCTTCCAATCCACACAATAAATTTCGAATCTCCTAAAGGCAAAATAAACATACTCTTCTAGCTCTTCAAATCCATACCAATTAGGTGAATTATCTTGTGTATTTAGTTCCCTTTTAACCTCCAAATGTACACCGTTCGAGGTCAATTTGCTGGCGAATGGGGGGTGCGAGTGCGCTAGGTGCTAGGCAAAGGTGGCGGCGGTGGAGCTCTTCGATGTGAGCCCCTCTAATCATCGAACGGCGGCTCCAGTTAGCGACGAGATGGAGCCCTAGAAATTGACCAAGTTCTGGAACGATGAACAATGGGATTAGAGAAGTTACTTAGGTGATTAATTAATGTTTAATTAGATTACTTACTTAATTAATGTATCAATGTCCAAAATTGTATAACTTTTCCATATGATATCGAAGTTCAGTGAAACGAGTTGCACTGCACTCATATCATCGAGCTCTACACAATGGAGCTGACCAGAACAAAAACAGAGCAAATTGGATTTTCCGCTAAATTAAACGCGTGTTTAATTTAGTTGAAAAATACAATCTTTAAATAAAGAATGGTGGAGTGGAAACCAAAGTGAGAATTCTCTCTCTAAAATATTTGTACAATTATTTATTTATTTTATAACTGTAAATATATAGAAATTGCTCGTATTGATTTTTATCTATTGTATGTGACATTGCTTGAGTTCAACACATGAATTATTCATGACTCATTTGCACAAGAAGCATTGTTTGTATATATGACATTCGTATTTCAAACAATGTGGATACACTTTGTGGTTGTTGAAATTTAATTATAAATATTAATTTATATATTGAACAGTGAAAAATTGGTTAATTAGAAAAATAATTCAAACCGAATTAGAATTGGTTAAATTTATTAACTAATTATTTTATTTAAATCGACTGTGGCTGTTTGAAAACCCCACACAGGTATTGGGGTGATATTTGACATACACTAATCCAAATATTTAGTCCTATGTCAATCAATTGGTTGACAGACTGTGATTAGCATTATTTAATTATTTAAAGCTTATACAGTTGTAGAATGCACTCTAGATGATGTTTGAATGTTTAATGATTATTTATCATTATTGTTGAATACATCCAATGTATGAAATCCATATAACTATAATTATAGGTAATTGATTGAGTCATTTTCCAATTAAGAAATAATGAGTATTTTAAAATAACGAATATTTAAAACAATATTCAGTTAAGAATTAAATTATGATTTCGATGTCCGATTTTGGATGGACACAAAAATATAGATATATTCATAACTGAAATGAATATGTGAAGCCGAGTTATGTAATTAAATGCCATTTTAAATTGAATGGATTTTTTTGTCGATTTTATTCATTTTATAATGAATATCGAAAAGAATGGATTTCAAAATCAGATATTTTGAAAATAATATCATTTTAATAAGACAATGATATAGAATATTTAATTTTGACTTAAAACTGAAAAGGAATTTGAAATCGTTTTAAAATAAATTTATAAACGAATTTATAAAATACATTTTGAATGGAAATCAACAAAATATAAATTATATATATATGGTTTGAATAGAACGCACCGCACAGCGATCGTTCGCGAATTTCGACCGTTAACTTCAAATTGATGTAACTGGAGATCCGACTGTCGGATTCTCCTAAAAGCAGAACCGTTGGGTTCGTATCGACAAGAGCTTTCCAATGAATATATGAGATTCAAATTTGAATAGTTGGATTTTGAATTATGTCCAAATCAATTTCAGAAAAGGTCGTTATGGATGCAGTTCGTTGGCCGTTATTGGAAACCGATTGAAAAGGCCTTATTAAAATTATTAAAAATATGGAAAAATGTGTAAAATTACAATAAATGATTTGGAAATATTTTGGATGAAATATTCCATGTTAGTAAAGAAAAATGATATTTTTATCAAAATGAACTATTTAACAGCCAGAATAAAGAACGGAAAGAATTGAAATGGTTCTAAAATAACCAGAATTTTTCCAATATATAAATCTAAATGGATTTGAATGGAAATTGTATTCGGGATATTTCGATATTGGATTTCGTGATTATATGGATATTGTTGAGGAATTTGGAAGATATAGACATCGTTATTCCCAAAATGATATTTGTTGGTTTCAGAATTTGATATTAAATATAAGCTAATATTATTTCTATTCAGTGCCTTGTATTCAATATCAAATTGGATTTTGGGGTTTGTCGTGAACGTCATCTTTAATAACACCGTTCTTAAATCCTGTTGATAAAAGAGTAAATCTTTTAATTAAGATAAATAAGTTTTCCAATTTATGATTATAAATTGGAATTAAATGAAAGGTGATTTTGGGTTCATTGTGAATGATGTTTTAAATAACATTTGTTATTAAAACCCAATTAACAGTGAAGATATGATTTGGAATTTATAAATCTTTTAATTAGGATTAATGGAATTTCCAAAATAAAGTTTTCCAATTTAATATATTAAATTGGAATTGAAGGGAATTCGATTTGGTAATAATCGAGATGAGCTTCTGTAAAGGAAGACCGTTACTATATATGGAATTTAAAAGGCTTTGCCGTTATTCTATTTATAGTATTGATTTGATAAGGAAATATATATAGATTATATACTAATTAGATTTCCGTGAAGATTCCATTTTAATAGAAGATGATTTGGGTTTATCATGAACTATATTTTAAATGACAATGCTTCTTTAACCTAGTTAAAGACAAGATTAATTTCTTAACATTGAATAATCATAAAGTAATGATTTATGATATTAAAACCAAGTTGGAGTTTTAATAAATCTTTAATTAGATTGTGATGGGAAAGAGATAATTAAATTTATCAAATTCAAGAAATGTTCGAGAATGGAGTATTACTAGTTTTACTCCATGCGATAGACAAATCTTTAATTAGATTTGGATGTGAAATGGTAATTTAATTTACCGATAACACCGTGGGTGTTAGATATAGGGTACTACCAGTTTTGCTCCATGGGATGAATAGGTTGGGATTGGAAAATAAAATAAATGGTTACTTCTGTAAGACTGCATAATCCCGACTAGTTAATAAAATCTTTTGAAAATGATATCCAGAGGAAGATTAAAGAATAAATTTAAAAGAATTTATCTTTGATAAAATTAATGGTAACCTTTCCCTAATAATGTGAATTTTTGACTAAAAGAATATTCTGAATTGGAATGAGGCGTAACGTGTCTTTATAGCACTTGATTATTGATTATAAAATACGGGAATTATTCGGAAAGACCAGGTTTAACCCATTCTGAATAACTAATACGACGATTAAAAGTCGACGATGAAGACGGTGGTTGAAGACCAGAGATCTTCACATCGCTCGGATGATTACTAACGTCTTGATTGGGCTGTACACCCAAGACAAGGTAATAAGTGGCGATCGTCCAAACGTACTTCGAGATCGACCGGATATGCGAGGACCTCTTTCCTGCATTGGGCATATGGAACGAGGAATAAGGTGCCTTCGGTTTCGTTCAAACTTAGAACAGACTTGTAAATGGATGTGTGTCTGACATTGGATATCATTCGGTGTTGATTGATTTCTATTTAGTATATATCTGTCTGGTGGCAGAGAATTTTTTCTCTTGCTTAACACCCTTCTTTATTGGTTGAGGTATATATATTTATTGTTCCTGCAATATTGCAGATGTTCCCCCATACGGCGAAGACTCTGCCAAAAAATTTCCAAAATTTAAGGAGTTAGAAAAAAATTCAAAATCTTTTTGGAAATTTTTGTTGAAAATAATGAATTTATTGTTCAATTAAAACTATTTGGATTAATTAATTTTTAATTAAAAATTTAGAAAGTGAGAGTTTTAATTATAATAAATTTTTGAAAGATATGCGGTTTGTAGCATTCTTCTTACTTCGGTAATTTCGGGGACGAAATTCTTTAAGAGGGAAGGAATGTAACGGCTCAAATTTTTAACCATTTAATTTATATTTAGAAATAATTTTAATATTGATTTGGATTTCTAATGATTTTAATTTAATAATTTTAAATACTATATTAGTTTAATTAGTAAAATAATAATTTAATTTCAGAATAATCGAAATCGGTTGAATTTGCAATATTTGATGATTTGGTGGTATAAGAATATTTATCTAAGTTTATATTTAATTTTATTAATGATTTCGTTTATTAAACGTTGTTTCAACATTTAAATGATAATTTTAATTATATAACGAGCTACAGTGGCGCGGTAGTTCGTAATATAACATTTTGAACTTTAATGGTTATACATGATCCAATTTAAGTCAGATTTCTCCGAAACAAGAGGTGTCAAAATCTATTTGATAATAATTTTCTAACGAAGCAGAAAAATCTAGTTTTTATATTGTAGATTTTGTTTTATGTCCAAATCAATTTGCAAATAGTCGCTATGGAATTCGTTTATATAATAATATAACGATTTTTATAATAAATGAAATAGATTTTAATATATTGAATATCGATTGGACTTAGAATTTAAAAATGTCAAGTTTAAAATTTTAATTATTGTGTAATTTTTTATTTCATTATAATCAAAGGTTGTGTGAGTTGGTACGAACCGTGAACGACGCGCGTTATGCACCAAAAACATCGTCAGTCATCATTGTCAAATATCGTTGGTCAATTCACATAAAAATTGTTCATCTCTTGGAATAAAATATTTCGTCGCATCACCATTTAAAACATCTGTACCCCGACATAACCTGCATTTCTTCTTCTAACCCAGCCTTATACCATGTGCCGATTTGCAGAATCGTGTACAATCTTGCTTAACCCAGCACAACTTCGTACTTTCGATTCACAAAAAATTAAACAAAACAAGGCACTGCTTGTAATTGCAAGGACCTGCAGCCTTTTCCAGTCAATCCTTTGCTCGTTCGAAAAACTGAAACGAGCTGACATTTCTCTGCCTATTGAAACCTCCCACATGAGCCATGTGCAAGCTAAAACCCAAAATTTAAAAATTCTACGTCATCTCATGCATTTGCCTGTACTTATGTAAACATCATTTGGGAACCACGTTCCTTCTCTCCTTCTATATAAAGGGTACTCTGCTCTCTTCTTCTTTCACAAAGAAAAATCAAGCTTCTTCTTAATGGATAAATTAGTGCAGCAACTACTTATAACTCATAATATAACCGATCCTTCACAAAATTATATTAATTTATATTTATAACCAGAACACGTGGTACTTAATCCCCTGCAGTTGAGTGAACTCCCTCTTTCCATCAGCATCAGTAGCATTAAATCCGGTTGTACTTTTGGTCCCTGGAAATTTTCTCAGTACACTTGATTTCGATGATATGCTAAAGTTGGGAAGGACAGTTGTTCACATGGCTACCAAGGCGACGTAGGCAAGGTATCTGGCGGATTTTGGGGGAGTGCCATAACGGGCTTAGGTTTGTCTGAAGTTCAACGTGGGTGGAGTTTGTTTGGAAGATGGAGATGGCGAACGTGATGGTAGCGGACTGGTAGGGTCCAGTGTCTAGGTGGGCTAGCGCAAGGAGTTGAACGAAGGGAGGTCTTTGTGTTGTATTTCATGGAAATGGTTCGGTAATTTGGGATCTTGCAAGCGTTGGAAGGAACCATTGGTGGCATGGCCAATCGGAGGTGGCGACTGGGACGGAGGCGAGTCGGCGGAAGAGGTTACGGTTGTTTGGAGTTCGCCGGAGTGGATGTGGTGTTTGGGTGAAAGGGCGACAGTATATTGGGTTTAAGCAAATAGGATACCGTGTTTTCAGGAGGAAGGTATTTAACCTGTAGTTAATCAACGTAAATTAATTATTAATTAAGTGTTTAATTTAAGTAATGACGTGTTAACCAGATGGCGTGATTTGGAAGGGAAATCGGTTTTCAAATATTTAATGAACTTATAGTTAAGTTATTAACTAATCCAATTTAAAATTTAACATTGTAACAGTGTATAACCTTTGCGTTCGTGAACAAAATTGGACGAAACTGGTGCCGATGGGTTCATAATCACGGTGCCGACATGTACGAGCTAAAATGTATGGATTCTGAGGCATTAGAGATTTTATGTAGTTTCAAACATTAAAATAACGCAACATCATCGGAAACAAAATTGGTGAGTTAATTCTCACACTTATGTACTGTTGTGATGTGTTAAATCCATATCATTAATATTTATCATTAGTAAGTATAAATTAGCTAAATAGATGATATGGATGCTACGGATGATTCCTATTTGTTATTGATGGATTGTTTGTCTAGAATTGGTCATTCAAATGCATTATACTATAATTCTCATGTTAATGTTAAACAATATTTTGAAGATGTTTTGCAGGGAAGAACAGGTCGGAGGAATCCAGCCGGATTCCTCAAATAAATTGTATATTATTTGTTGTTTCCATATCATTGTTTATTCCAGTTCATACCGTAACCTGTTTAGATATCAATGATTGAACAAACGTTGATTATTGAATCTGAATTTAACAATCATTGTGTTTTTAACCAATATGCAGTGTTGATTAAGTAATTAGCAGTGGATGGTCTAAAATCTATCGTTTTGAGATATTAATTCACCGTCCAGAGAATTAATGTATTTTATGTTATAAAATTATTATTTTTAATAACTGAATCAAAGTTTTAAATAAGTTGATAATTATGACTTGGTTTATAAAGAAATATTAAAATGATTTTATAGTAACAACCTATGTTTAAAATACATAAGAAAGTGATATATTAAAAAGAAGTTAATAATCTAGATAATTGTTTCCAAGGGAAACAATTAAGGGAGATTTATTATTTTAACATAACGATTGTTTTGAAAGTTAAATAAACTTTTAGTTCGATTATATTAAGGTAATTATTGAATAGTTTGTTATTTGTAAAGGTAATTATTTTTCTCAATGACTTATTAAGGAGATTAACTAAGCCGTTGTTAGATAATAGTAAGGGAGTACACTCTTACTTCAACAAATGATTAAGTTAAGGATCAAGTTAAATATTATTTTAATAATTTAAGTAATTACTTATTAAATAAAATTCATTTAAGATAATAATTGAATATGTAACGATATTTAGTTTAATTGAAAGAAGCTTATGGGAAGGGGATTTTATAATCTAAATTTCATAAACAAGTTATAAAAGAAATTTGAGTTTAAAAGAAGGATATAATTCGAGTTAGAATAAAAGAGATGATTTGCAAACATGCAAATGTAAATACTTGTCAATTTGAGTAAAGGAGTTAATAAAAGTGTTTTGATTATAAAATCCAACCATTAATTTTTAACGATGTTAAAAAGAGTTTTGGATAAAGTGTTAGTGAACGGATCCTAGTTTATAAGGAAAAGGGGTTTGAAGTTTTAAACTAAGGCAAGGGCCTTAAATAATTATTTTACTCAAGAATTTAATTAAGTAATCATCGTAATCGAAGAGAAACTTCGAAGGTGAGAGGGATAGTAATGTTTTGTAATAAAAGTAGATGATAAAGTGATTTATAATTTTGAATCAAAAAGGCTTAGATTATACAATGTAAAAAGGATTTTGGAAAAGATATTAGAGAATGGATTATCGTAATATAATCCGAGTAAGAATTGTGTAGCGAAGTTTTGAAGCAATAGAGTTAATATTTTAGAAAACCGTTTAATTAATCAATATATTAAGTAAAATGGTTATAACCGATTGAGAGTTTCAAAAGAAATGACTGGGTTTATAAAACCATGGTTTAAATAAATAGAAATAAGATCAGACTGATATTATAAGTAATATGAGTTTTGAATTACGAACTGTTGTCTATCTCAAGATAAGAACGTGGTCGATCAACGTCTGAGAGGTAATTACAATACCCCAACTTGAACGACTTCGCTATTATCAAGGGGTGTTATCAGTTTGTAATGGGTAAAGATGTTGAGTTGGTTCATTACTTCCATAAGACCTATATTGTAACTTATTTGCAAGGTATTTACATTAAAATTTAACTAGCGATTTTAAATAAACAATGAATAGATTAACGTATTTTGGCTAACTTGAAATGTGAAAATGTTTATGTCATTTCCAGGTAATGGAAGTAATAGAGTGGAAATATCCTAAATAATTAGAAATAAAAGGGATATATAGAAATATTAATTCGGAAACATAATTAAATAGTTAGAACTAAAGTAGATTTCTATGAAATCTTCCACTGGAAGTAGAGTAAATACCATTGAGTTTTGATAAGAAAGTGTATGTCTTTTAACAGGGATCTGCAACATAAGGAATGGGAAACTGGGTTATACTATTGAGTGAAGGATATATTGATACAACGACATTCCAAAGTTAAGGAAATAAATATGAGTACAACAATGGTTTTCAGAATTAAAGGGGAGGGTGAATAAATGAGGAATATTGTTTTCAAATGACGAAACAAAAGATGTATTGTCAAGATATGTAAATGGAATCGACTTTAAAGCTATGAAATGATTTTCAATGGTTCGATCAAAAGTTTTAATGAATAATAAGGACCTGAGCTGCTAAGGTACTTGACAGTACTGCTATGAGTTGATAGTTAAAACACCAAACTATCAACGAAATATTGTATTTGACCTTTTGACGTGTTGTTTCGAAGAGACTGGGATGGCAACTAGACCCAAAACCACTTCGAATCAACGTTATGTACGAAACTAACTTGCAGAGAATAAAGATGGAGAAATTGAAGACAGTTAATATTCATAAATGAAAGAACTACTTATAATCTCTAGTCTGCAGCCATAGATATACTGCGGTTCTGTCGTGGTTGGATTCTGCAGATTGCAAGGACTACTCACTACCGATCTATATGGTGATTCCTTGGATGTGGAAGGAGGGTGGCTTTGGTTCATTCTTTTCCTGGATGACTTGTATGGACGAATGTTTGACAGATTATTTCCAAATGAATCACGCACGTTGATTTCCTCAAACGTATTACTGTTGGTAGTGAAGAAGACACCTTCTCTTAGCTAACGACTAGGGTATTTTTGTGGATGTTAATTAGTTAAATCAGGCGGATCTGACAATGTAACATTCAAAGTGAATTATGGCCAGATGTTCAAAAGAAGATTATAACCTCAAGCCTAATCAACTGGGAAATGACAAAAATCTGGCAGGCAGCATGGCTATATAGGTCGCTTCCATTAGGGTGTATAATCACCTATCTAGAGAAAATCCATTTCATTCATTAATCTATTTTGATGCTGTCCCTTTTCGAGAAATGGTAGGTTGCTCCCAACTATTGGTGATATACATTCGATACACTCAAGCAAAATGAGTGGTCGGTCATGTGTGGGCCGGGTTGCAAGACGTTTTTGTTGAACATAGTGTATTCCCCTCTAGAGATACACTATTGGTAGGTGGTTTCATACCTTGTCAAAGTCGGAATCCAATCTCCAATAAGCACCCGCGGTTTTGATTGTATACTATATATGTGGAGCGTGAGATGCAGGCATTCCGCTAGATTGCTATTTATTTGTGATTTGATAAACGCTATTATAATATCAGAATAATATTGGTTTCAAAAATGTTTGGGTTATAGTAAGATAAAACCGTCCATATTTTATGACTGGTCTTACTATTATCCTTTTCTTTCAAAAATGATTTCTAAAGTTAAGCCGATTGTTGATATGAATTTACCATTAAAAGTATTCCAGACTGATCTGGGTGTTTTTGATTTGCTTCAAAATGTGCTCGAGTCAGGCCGAACATATTTAACAGGTTAGTTTTCGTTTGGAGTTCATGAGCTGGAAGTAGGAGGCTTCACCATTAGTTATTTAAAGTTATTCCATTGTATTTGATTCATGTTGTACTTTGATGATTGGTATGTATATAAAATTTGCTTTTATGTAAAAATATGTTGTTACATTATATATTTTGGTTCGTCTCGCTGTGAGATTCTGATGCTCTTCTTTTTTCTTCTATTGTAATACTTCTTTCTCTCTCTCATCTTCTAATTTCTTTCTCTTAACATTCTGCTTTTCTGTGCAATTGGACTTACTGTGGTAGTAAAATGTCGGCTTAAATTATATGGAAAAGTGGGACGTTACAACTTGGTATCAGAGCTATTGGTTTAGTGATAACCTTGGCTCTGTGGTGTAACTCGATAGAGATAGAGTAAATAATACCCTAGATTGAGTTTGAATGTATATATATGAGTGTGCGTATCTTTAATTTGAATATAAAATTATTTTTAAATTATTTGGTAAAGAGGGTAATGAAATAATTTTACTTGGATTATATTTTTATTAGAAAAGAGGAATAATTCTTTCAAAGTATGGATTTGATTGTTGAAACTTGTATTGCATTGATTGATTAATTTGAATGTGTTTGATTATAAGGTTGGATTCGATCAACCAAAGGGTGTTTCAAATTTGAAATGTGGAATATGGAAATTTAACTCACGTTGGGTTGAATAAATCATATAAATTAAATTTGAACTTGAATATTGAAATGAAATATAACTTAAGTCAACATAATTTGAATTGGGTTGAGAAATAGAATTATTCAAATGGAATATTTTGGGATTATTTGGTTGAGATTGATTGCATGGATATGGATTTTGAATGAACTTGAATGAAACCAATCTTGAATAAATTGATTTATTGAGACAAATTCAGGATGGTATGAATATTTGAATTTAATTGGCATTTTTTTGAAACTAATGAACATTAGAGTTGAGAGCAACTGCAGAAGAGATAATTTATCTTTAAAACATGCACAAGAAGATTCTGCAGTTAACTAAATCCATTTTGATTAGATCTGCATAAAAATTGAGCAAGCTTGAGTATAGTTTATCACTTATCGTGTGATAACGCTCGAAAAGGTACGCTTACGCGAAATATGAATTTTTGGTTTTGATTTGGGTTTTTGAATTGGATTTTCCTTTTTTCCGACCTTGTTGGTCGAGGTATATATATTTATTGTTCCTGAGATATTTCAGATGTCCCTCCGAACAGGGGAGACTATACCAAAAAAATTCCTAAATTTAAGGAGTTAGGAAAATTTCAAAATCTTTTTGGAAATTTTTGTTGATAAGAATGAATTTATTACTCGATTAAAACTATTTGGATTAATTAGTTTTTAATTAAAAATTTAGAATTGAAAGACAAGGGGTTTGTAGCATTCCTCTTACTTTAGTAATTTCGGGGACGAAATTCTTTTAAGAGGGGAGGAATGTAATGACCCAGATTTTTAACCGTTTAATTTAATATTTAGAATTTATTTTAATTTGGATTTGGATTTCTAAATGATTTAAATTTAATAATTTTAAATATTATATTAATTTAATTAGTAAAATAATAATTAAATTTAGAAATAATCGAAATCGGCTGAATTTGCAATATTTGATGATTTGGTGGTATAAGAATATTTATTTAAGTTTATATTTAATTTTATTAATGATTTCGTTTATTAAATGTTGTTTGAACATTTAAATTGTAATTTTAATTACATAATGAGCTACAGCGGTGCGATAGTTCGTAATATAACGTTTTGAACTTTAAATGGTTATACATGATCCAATTTAAGTCGGGTTTCTTCGAAACAAGAAGCGTCAAAATCTATTTGATAATAATTTTCTAATGAAGCGGAAAAGTCTAGTTTTCGTATTGTAGATTTTGTTTTATGTCCAAATCAAATTTGCAAGTAGTCGCTTTGGAATTCGTTTATATTATAATATTATGATTTTTATAATAAATGAAATAGATTTTAATATATTGAATATCAATTGGACTTAGAATTAAAAAAATTCGAGTTTAAAATTTAATTATTGTGTAATTTTCGATTTCATTACAATCGAAGGTTGTGTGCGTTGGTACGAACCATGAACGATGCACGTTATACAACAAAAATATCGTTAGTCATCGTTGTCAAATATCGTTGGTCACTTCACATAAAAATCGTTTGTCTCTTCAAATAAAAATATTTCGTCGCATCATCATTTAAAACATCTGTACCCCGACATAACCTGCATTTCTTCTTCTGACCCAGCCGTATACTATGTGCCGATTTTCAGAATCGTGTACAATCTTGCTTAACCCAGCACTGCTTCATTCTTTCGATTCACAAAAAAGTAAAGAATACAAGGCATTGCTTGTAATTCCATGGACATGCAGTCTTTTCCGTTCACTCCTTTACTTGTTCAAAAAACTGAAACGAGACGACATTTCTCTACCTACTGAAACCTGTTGGATCTAGATAAACCCTGGAGAGGGGGTGAATAGGGTTTATCACAGTTTTTCGCAGAGTTATAAATTTAACGGGATATTAAATAATAAACAGATCACAGAATGCAGCAGAAATAAAAAGCAGAAAGGAAAAAGCACACAGAGATACCCAGCTTCGGCAAAATCCTGCCTACTGCTGCATTCCTAAGGTTTCTACTAGGTGATAGAACAGATCCCGCATACAAGACCATGTACACTCGCGACTCTGGCTTCTATTCTAACCCTACGCTCAAAACCCTAGACTGACCGATATCCCCTCGATCAGATTTCCCCTGATTATGACCTCGTAACCAGTAACCTAGATTTTACAGACTCTAGGACTGTCAGTCAACACCCTGACTGGAACCCTATAATTTTATAGACTTCTAGAAACTGTTTGTGCTTTACAAAACTTAAAAACAAATACAACAACTTAAAATAACAATGAAAACCCTATTAAAAGAAATCCTCCCTTTAAAAGATGGACTTGGCTTAGCCAAATATGGGATAGGCCGGCCTACTTTATTTCCGTGCACCCGATGTTGTTCCTTTCTCTTAAAAAAAATGGCGGCTACGAATCAAAAACTACAGTTTGTGAAATCCTCCAAATCTGGTTGGTGAATGAATTGATTCTGGAAATGATTCTTCTTCTCTTTAATCTTCTGGCGCCTTGCTTCTTCAATCGTATGTTGTCTGATTTGAGGATTTTTATTCGATCGAAAACGATAGATGAAAAAAGTGAGTATCTCTAAATTTTCTTTACCAATTTTCTGATTTTTTTTTCGATACAAATCACTTGTGATGAAATGGTGTTGTTTATAGGGTATAGAAACTCCTATACAATCTCTGATTTCGTGTACGTGGCTTGACCCGATTGATTGTGTGTATCCCCTTTTTGGTTGTGAGATTGTTGTGTGATTTGTGGAAAGTTTTGATTGTGAAATGATTTGTTTCTGGATTTAATTCTGAAAGAATTTCCTTGCCAAGAAAAACCGTTACCTTTTTGTGCCTCGATTGAACTGATGAAATCGGTAAAAATAAAACATTCCCCTTTTGAATTGTTGCCTTGATTTTCTCTGATTGGAATGAACCTGTATATGTTCTTTGCCCTTTTAATGAATCCTTGAATATAAACCCATGCTTGATTTTCCTCTTTGATTGCTTGGAAATAATTTCTTGCTGAGTTTTATTCATGTCAGAATAATATTCCATATATATTGAAATGAATTTGAGCTTTGGCAAATCTAAAAAGTATCCGGTTTCCAGAAACATTTTTGGCAACATTTTAAACATTTCCAAATTTTCTTTTCAATATTCTGGAAATTGATTTCAAATTTGTTGTGCCCCATTCATGCTGCATTAAGCATTATCAGTTATTCTTTGTTTGGATTTGTGAATACTTGGAAAAACATTAATTTTGTCCAAATAAAGCTGTAGGACCTGGAAACATAAACATGCTATACATGATTAGCTTGATAGATTCTCTGATAGTCTGAACCTATACTATGAACACATCAATTCACATGATTTTCTCGGAAACATGCTTTCCGAGAATGATATACTTCTTGCAAAACAATTGTTTGCTGATTTTTGGCATTGATCATGCATTTCACATATGCTACTTGCCAAATACAAAAAGCCTTGTTTGAATGCCTTTGTGCACTTTTGACTTTGAACCCACAAGCTTGTTGATTCATCATTTATTGTTCACATAATCTGGACATGATATTGCTGCATCTCTTGCTAATGTTGTGCACTTTTATTGTATCGGCTTGACCATTTTTTGAGTAGATGCTTCTCCATGTAAACTTAGAAACTGATCCATAAGAAAAATCCACTTTTGACTGTGTTATGCACTAGTTTGCACCATACTGATGTAGTTGTTCACTTGCATATTGGAAGGTCTTGAGCACTTGATCATTGTGTCTGTTACATTGTTGCTGATTTGTTTTCTTGCTTGCACTTTTTGATGTTCTGCCTCGACACTTGGCTATGTATATGTGTATTCTCATCCCTGTTGTGCTGATATACGCACTATCACAACTTGCATGCCATGCTGAACCATTAATACTTGTATGCTGTGTGCATTGTTTGCTTGACCATACATTGCTGGGTGCACCATCTTTACACACTCTCGACCATTTAAAAACTGAACCCATGCTGCTTCATTCATTCTTGCTTCACCACTTTTATATGCCACTTTGGTTTGACATTTCTGAGACTGATTTTGTCGAGTGTCGGCTTGCCTTGTTCATTCATGAAATGCTACTCAACCATTTGCATGCCATTTGTACTTGTGTTCTCTTGTGCCATGCTTGAGCTTGTTTGGGTTAAAATGTTGTATTGTTCCATGTTATACGGCGTGGTCCCTTGATATATCTGATTTAAAGTAAAGTTTTAAATAACTGTTTTAGTTCTCACACCAGTCACATGACTGACCTGGAGTTTATTGTTTTAACCTAAACTCTGGGTTCCCTTATTTTGACACTGGCAGCTAGTAGTTTTGGTTTTGCAGATTTATATTCACAGGATCCTGATTTACAGCTGGATCGATATCCGGAAAGCTCTGTATCCATATATCCCTTTCAGTTGTGTATTGTATTATTTTCCGCTGTAGTAATGTATTTAAATCTCTGATATTTTCTGATGTATATTATTTGTTGTACTCTGTATATTCTTGTATTCTGATGAATAGTTATAATAACCAATGAAATATTCTTCTGTTTTGTGTTCTGATCTGTTGTGTTCTCAAAACAATTAGGGGTTTCAAACGGCCTTGGTCGGTTTAGCGATCGATTCGGATCGAGCGAAATTCCTTTTCGTTGCATTAAGAAAGCACAGCGTAAGAAGAATATGGCAGTGTCAATTCAAAAAAAAGAAAATAAACAAAAAGGATAGAAGAAGGAATAAACATAGGAATTTTTTTTACAGAGATGAGTTTAGAGATTTTACCTGAAATCGATGTAAGCAAATGAATCTCTATCTCAACTGATTTGGCTAAGGAACTGTAAAGAATACAGAGATATAGAACAGCTTGAAATCAATCTCTTTTCAACATAGCAATTCCTCAAACTTCACTGGTACCTAGCAGTTGAGTGAATCGAGTGGTCTAACAAAATTTGTAAAACCACTCTGAAATATGTTTACCACTTTTGGTACCCAAACCTGTTTGTATAACAAACCATCAGAATTAACCTTTGTACCCTTAGGAACCCAAATCTGTTTAAACTTAACTAAGCCCATTTCATTTCCTTTTAGGATCCAAGAATGTTTAAAAGGTTTGTTACAAAACAAATTCACATTTTGTTTTTGATTCAAAAAACCTTTGGAATTATCAAAGCTTAAATTATCAAAATAATTATTTCCAAAGCAGTTTGAGGGACTTTTCAAATCATTTGAATTTCATTTTTCAAAAACATTATTTTTTTCAAAGCCAATTCCACTTTTATTTCCTGATGAAAACTTATTTTTCAACAACATATTTAAAGATTTTTCACCGTTAGAAAATTTAGTCAATGTTGTTTCAAGTAGTTGAATTTCAGTTTTAAGATCACCGTTTTCTTTCATTAAATCTGAACAACAATTTTTAGTGATCTTACATCTTTCAAAATCAGATTTCAAAATTAAATTTTCATTATAAAGATAATTAATTTTGGTTTAAGACTCAGCAATTTAAATTCAAAATGTTTTCGACTCTCAGATTCAAATTTCTTGAGTTTTTCAATCTCAATTTCTAGCTCATTCAGAATAGACTCGGTTTTCAACGAGCTTTGATTTTCAGCAAAAATATATTTGGAATTTTTAGTCATTTTAAAATTTTCAAATTCTTTTTGCAAACAATTGTTTGTGCTTTCAAGCTCTATCTTGTTCTCTTTTAAGATCAGAATTTCATTCTCAAGCTTCTGAGTATTTTTATTTTGACGAACAAGATCATTTTTCAAATTTAAACAGTTTTTGCAATTAGAATTTGAAGACTTCTTAACGTATTTGAGTTTTGATTCCAAAAGATTAATTTTGCAGATCAACTTAAGCTTCTCAGATTTCAGAAGTTTATTTTTAGATTTTAGATTCTCAACCGATTTAGTTAAACCATTTAAACGATGAGTTAAATCTTTATAAGAAATATTTCCTGTTGAGTCTCCATCTGAATTTCCATCTATACAACCTGTTAATCACAAATCTGAAGCTGAGTTGGCTTTCTGAGGTTTTGAGTAGATGTCATTTTTCCATACAGCGTTGAGAGTCTGCCAGATTTCCTACGCAGTTAAACAACGGGAAATAAGGCTATATTCTACATCATCAATATAAGAATATAAAATATGAGTAGCGCGTAAATTAAATTCAATATCAACCCTATTTACAATATCATGCCTATTTATAATACTATTCCAACATTTAATATCAACAGATTGTAAGTAGGATTTCATTTCTAATTTCCAATTTAAAAAATCTTTACCATTAACAGTAGATGGAATATGACTGGACTTATGCTCTATGGACTGACAACTAGGGATCACCATTACTCTAGAGTTAAACAAAAATACCTGCTTTGATACCACTTATTGGATCTAGATTAACCCTAGAGGGGGGTGAATAGGGTTTATCATAGTTTTTCGCAGAGTTATAAATTTAACGGGATATTAAATAATAAACAGATCATAGAATGCAGTAGAAATAAAAAGCAGAAAGGAAAAAACACACAGAGATACCCAGCTTCGGCAAAATCCTGCCTACTACTGCATTCCAAAGGTTTCTACTAGGTGATAGAACATATCCCACATACAAGACCATGTACACTCGCGACTCTCGCTTCTATTCTAACCTTATGCTCAAAACCCTAGACTTATCGATATCCCCTTGATCAGATTTCCCCTGATTACGACCCCATAACCAGAAACCTAGATTTTACAGACTCTAGGACTGTCAGTCAACACCCTGACTAGAACCCTAGAATTTTACAGACTTCTAGAAATTATTTGTGATTTACAAAAAATTAAAAAAATACAACAACTTAAAATAACAATGAAAACCTTATTAAAAGAAATCCTCCCTTCAAAAGATGGACTTGGCTTAGCCAAAAATGGGATAGGCCGGCGTACTTTATTTCCTTGCACCCGATGTTGTTCCTTTCTCTTGAAAAAAAAAATGGCGGCTACGAATCAAAAACTAGGGTTTGTGAAATCCTCCAAATCAGGTTGGTGAATGAATTGATTCTGGAAATGATTCTCCTTCTCTTTAATCTTCTGGCGCCTTGCTTCTTCAATCGTATGCTGTCTGATTTGAGGATTTTTAGTCGATCGAAAACGATAGATGAAAAAAGTGATTATCTCTGAATTTTCTTTACCAATTTTCTGATTTTTTTTTTCGATACAAAACGACTGTGATGAAATGGTGTATTTTATAGGGTATAGAAACTCCTATACAATCTCTGATTTCGTGTACGTGGCTTGACCCGATTGATTGTGTGTATCCCCTTTTTGGTTGTGAGATTGTTGTGTGATTTGTGGAAAGTTTTGATTGTGAAATGATTTGTTTCTGGATTTAATTCTGAAAGAATTTCCTTGCCAAGAAAAACCGTTACCTTTTTGTGCCTCGATTGAACTGATGAAATCGGTAAAAATAAAACATTCCCCTTTTGAATTGTTGCCTTGATTTTCTCTGATTGGAATGAACCTGTATATGTTCTTTGCCCTTTTAATGAATCCTTGAATATAAACCCATGCTTGATTTTCCTCTTTGATTGCTTGGAAATAATTTCTTGCTGAGTTTTATTCATGTCAGAATAATATTCCATATATATTGAAATGAATTTGAGCTTTGGCAAATCTAAAAAGTATCCGGTTTCCAGAAACATTTTTGGCAACATTTTAAACATTTCCAAATTTTCTTTTCAACATTCTGGAAATTGATTTCAGATTTGTTGTGCCCCATTCATGCTGCATTAAGCATTATCAGTTATTCTTTGTTTGGATTTGTGAATACTTGGAAAAACATTAATTTTGTCCAAATAAAGCTGTAGGACCTGGAAACATAAACATGCTATACATGATTAGCTTGACAGATTCTCTGATAGTCTGAACCTATACTATGAACACATCAATTCACATGATTTTCTCGGAAACATGCTTTCCGAGAATGATATACTTCTTGCAAAACAATTGTTTGCTGATTTTTGGCATTGATCATGCATTTCACATATGCTACTTGCCAAATACAAAAAGCCTTGTTTGAATGCCTTTGTGCACTTTTGATTTTGAACCCACAAGCTTGTTGATTCATCATTTATTGTTCACATAATCTGGACATGATATTGCTGCATCTCTTGCTAATGTTGTGCACTTTTATTGTATCGGCTTGACCATTGTTTGAGTAGATGCTTCTCCATGTAAACTTAGAAACTGATCCATAAGAAAAATCCACTTTTGACTGTGTTATGCACTAGTTTGCACCATACTGATGTAGTTGTTCACTTGCATATTGGAAGGTCTGGAGCACTTGATCATTGTGTCTGTTACATTGTTGCTGATTTGTTTTCTTGCTTGCACTTTTTGATGTTCTGCCTCGACACTTGGCTATGTATATGTGTATTCTCATCCCTATTGTGCTGATATACGCACTATCACAACTTGCATGCCATGCTGAACCATTAATACTTGTATGCTGTGTGCATTGTTTGCTTGACCATACATTGCTGGGTGCACCATCTTTACACACTCTCGACCATTTAAAAACTGAACCCATGCTGCTTCATTCATTCTTGCTTCACCACTTTTATATGCCACTTTGGTTTGACATTTCTGAGACTGATTTTGTCGAGTGTCGGCTTGCCTTGTTCATTCATGAAATGCTACTCAACCATTTGCATGCCATTTGTACTTGTGTTCTCTTGTGCCATGCTTGAGCTTGTTTGGGTTAAAATGTTGTATTGTTCCATGTTATACGGCGTGGTCCCTTGATATATCTGATTTAAAGTAAAGTTTTAAATAACTGTTTTAGTTCTCACACCAGTCACATGACTGACCTGGAGTTTATTGTTTTAACCTAAACTCTGGGTTCCCTTATTTTGACACTGGCAGCTAGTAGTTTTGGTTTTGCAGATTTATATTCACAGGATCCTGATTTACAGCTGGATCGATATCCGGAAAGCTCTGTATCCATATATCCCTTTCAGTTGTGTATTGTATTATTTTCCGCTGCAGTAATGTATTAAATCTCTGATATTTTCTGATGTATATTATTTGTTGTACTTTGTATATTCTTGTATTCTGATGAATAGTTATAATAACCAATGAAATATTCCTCTGTTTTGTGTTCTGATCTGTTGTGTTCTCAAAACAATTAGGGGTTTCGAACGGCCTTGGTCGGTTTAGCGATCGATTCGGATCGAGCGAAATTCCTTTTCGTTGCATTAAGAAAGCACAGCGTAAGAAGAATATGGCAGTGTCAATTCAAAAAAAAGAAAATAAACAAAAAGGATAGAAGAAGGAATAAACATAGGATTTTTTTTACAGAGATGAGTTTAGAGATTTTACCTGAAATCGATGTAAGCAAATGAATCTCTATCTCAACTGATTTGGCTAAGGAACTGTAAAGAATATAGAGATATAGAACAGCTTGAAATCAATCTCTTTTCAGCATAGCAATTCCTCAACCTTCACTGGTACCTAGCAGTTGAGTGAATCAAGTGGTCTAACAAAATTTGTAAAACCACTCTGAAATATGTTTACCACTTTTGGTACCCAAACCTGTTTGTATAACAAACCATCAGAATTAACCTTTGTACCCTTAGGAACCCAAATATGTTTAAACTTAACTAAGCCCATTTCATTTCCTTTTAGGATCCAAGAATGTTTAAAGGTTTGTTACAAAACAAATTCACATTTTGTTTTTGATTCAAAAAACCTTGGGAATTATCAAAGCTTAAATTATCAAAATAATTATTTCCAAAGCAGTTTGAGGGACTTTTCAAATCATTTGAATTTCATTTTTCAAAAACATTATTTTTTCCAAAGCCAATTCCACTTTTATTTCCTGATGAAAACTTATTTTTCAACAACATATTTAAAGATTTTTCACCGTTAGAAAATTTAGTCAATGTTGTTTCAAGTAGTTGAATTTCAGTTTTAAGATCACCGTTTTCTTTCATTAAATCTGAACAACAATTTTTAGTGATCTTACATCTTTCAAAATCAGATTTCAAAATTAATTTTTCATTATTAAGAAAATTAATTTTGGTTTAAGACTCAGCAATTTAAATTCAAAATGTTTTCGACTCTCAGATTCAAATTTCTTGAGTTTTTCAATCTCAATTTCTAGCTCATTCAGAATAGACTCGGTTTTCAACAAGCTTTGATTTTCAGCAAAAATATATTTGGAATTTTTAGTCATTTTAAAATTTTCAAATTCTTTTTGCAAACAATTGTTTGTGCTTTCAAGCTCTATCTTGTTCTCTTTTTAGATCGGAATTTCATTCTCAAGCTTCTGAGTATTTTTATTTTGACGAACAAGATCATTTTTCAAATTTAAACAGTTTTTGCAATTAGAATTTGAAGACTTCTTAACGTATTTGAGTTTTGATTCCAAAAGATTAATTTTGCAGATCAACTTAAGCTTCTCAGATTTCAGAAGTTTATTTTTAGATTTTAGATTCTCAACCGATTTAGTTAAACCATTTAAACGATGAGTTAAATCTTTATAAGAAATATTTCCTGTTGAGTCTCCATCTGAATTTCCATCTATACAACCTGTTAATCACAAATCTGAAGCTGAGTTGGCTTTCTGAGGTTTTGAGTAGATGTCATTTTTCCATACAGCGTTGAGAGTCTGCCAGATTTCCTACGCAGTTAAACAACGGGAAATAAGGCTATAGTCTACATCATCAATATAAGAATATAAAATATGAGTAGCGCGTAAATTAAATTCAATATCAACCCTATTTACAATATCATGCCTATTTATAATACTATTCCAACATTTAATATCAACAGATTGTAAGTAGGATTTCATTTCTAATTTCCAATTTAAAAAATCTTTACCATTAACAGTAGATGGAATATGACTGGACTTATGCTCTATGGACTGACAACTAGGGATCACCATTACTCTAGAGTTAAACAAAAATACCTGCTCTGATACCACTTATTGGATCTAGATTAACCCTAGAGGGGGGTGAATAGGGTTTATCACAGTTTTTCGTAGAGTTATAAATTTAACGGGATATTAAATAATAAACAGATCATAGAATGCAGTAGAAATAAAAAGCAGAATGGAAAAAACACACAGAGATACCCAGCTTCGGCAAAATCCTGCCTACTACTGCATTCCAAAGGTTTCTACTAGGTGATAGAACATATCTCACATACAAGACCATGTACACTCGCGACTCTCGCTTCTATTCTAACCTTATGCTCAAAACCCTAGACTTATCGATATCCCCTCGATCAGATTTCCCCTTATTATGACCCCATAACCAGAAACCTAGATTTTACAGACTCTAGGACTGTCAGTCAACACCCTGACTAGAACCCTAGAATTTTACAGACTTCTAGAAATTATTTGTGATTTACAAAAAATTAAAAAAATACAACAACTTAAAATAACAATGAAAACCCTATTAAAAGAAATCCTCCCTTCAAAAGATGGACTTGGCTTAGCCAAAAATGGGATAGGCCGGCGTACTTTATTTCCTTGCACCCGATGTTGTTCCTTTCTCTTGAAAAAAAAAATGGCGGCTACGAATCAAAAACTAGGGTTTGTGAAATCCTCCAAATCAGGTTGGTGAATGAATTGATTCTGGAAATGATTCTCCTTCTCTTTAATCTTCTGGCGCCTTGCTTCTTCAATCGTATGCTGTCTGATTTGAGGATTTTTAGTCGATCGAAAACGATAGATGAAAAAAGTGATTATCTCTGAATTTTCTTTACCAATTTTCTGATTTTTTTTTCGATACAAAACGACTGTGATGAAATGGTGTATTTTATAGGGTATAGAAACTCCTATACAATCTCTGATTTCGTGTATGTGGCTTGACCCGATTGATTGTGTGTTTCCCCCTTTTGGATGCGAGATTGTTGTGTGATTTGTGGAAAGTTTTGATTGTGAAATGATTTGTTTCTGGATCTAATTCTAAAAGAATTTCCTTGCCAAGAAAAACCTGTTGCCTTTTTGTGCCTCGATTGAACTGATGAAATCTGTAAAAATAAAACATGCCCATTTTGAATTGTTGCCTTGATTTTCTCTGATTGGAATGAACCTGTATATATTCTTTGCCCCTTTAATGAATCCTTGAATATAAACCCATGCGTGATTTTCCTCTTTGATTGCTTGGAAATAATTTCTTGTTGAGTTTTATTCATATCAGAATAATATTCCATATATGTTGAAATGAATTTAAGCTTTGGCAAATCTAAAAAGTATCCGGTTTTCAGAAATATTTTTGGCAACATTTTAAACATTTCCAAATTTTCGTTTTAACATTCTGGAAACTGATTTCAGATTTGTTGTGCCCCATTCATGCTGCATTAAGCATTATCTGTATTTCTTTGTTTGGATTTTTGAATACTTGGAAAACATTAATTTTGTCCAAATAAAGCTGTAGGACTTGGAAACATAAACATGCTATAAATGATTAGCTCGAAAGATTCTCTGATAGTCTGAACCTATACTATGAACACATCAATTCACATGATTTTCTCGACAACATGCTTTCCGAGAATGATATACTTCTTGACAAACAATTGTTTGTTGATTTTCTGCATTGATCATGTATTTCACATATGCTACTTGCCAAATACAAAAAGCCTTGTTTGAATGCCATTGTGCACTTTTGATTTTGAACCCACATGCTTGCTGATTCGTCATTTATTTCTCACATAATTTGGACATGACATTGCAGCGTCTCTTGCTAATGTTGTGCACTTTTATTGTATCGGCTTGACCATTGTTTGAGTAGATGCTGCTCCATGTAAACTTAGAAACTGATCCATAAGAAAAATCCACTTTTGACTATGATGTGCACTTGTTTGCACCATACTGATGTAGTTGTTCACTTGCATATTGGAAGGTCTTGAGCACTTGATCATTGTGGTTGTTACATTGTTGCTGATTTGTTTTCTTGCTTGTACTTTTTGATGTTCTGCCTCGACACTTGGCTATGTATATGTGTATTCTCATCCCTGTTGTGCTGATATACGCACTATCACAACTTGCATGCCATGCCGAACCATTAATACATGTATGCTGTGTGTATTGTTTGCTTGACCATACATTGCTGGGTGCACCATTTTTGCACACTCTCGACCATTTAAAAACTGAACCCATGCTGCTCCATTCATTCTTGCTCCCCCACTGTTGTATGCCATTTGTATTGTTGCACCCTTGTACTCATTGACTATACTGCTAAAAAAAACTGAGCTGCATGCATCACCTTAGCATAACCCTTCTTGCCACTTTGGTTTGACATTTCTGAGACTGATTTTGTCGAGTGTCGGCTTGCCTTGTTCATTCATGAAATGCTACTCGACCATTTGCATGCCATTTGTACTTGTATTCTCTTGTGCCATGCTTGAGCTTGTTTGGGTTGAAATGTTGTATTGTTGCATTTGAAAAACAAATCTGCACCTTTGTTGAGTTGTCTCGACCATTCTTGCACTATTGCTCGACCAAATTTGAACATCATTGTTATTGCTGGAAAATTTGAGCCATGTACACTTGTGTTTGCTGTTTTGATATGAGCACACTTTCGATCATATTCATATGCACTGAGTTGAGATGGTCCTTGTGGCTACTCCTTAGATGCATACTGATTGGCGTGGCAGTGCACACGTGTATATCTATACACGTGTGTATATGCAGACCATCATAAAGGATTTCCCTGTCCCTGCTATATATACATACCGCCTAGACACAGATAAATCAGATCAAGTCATGAAAGATGATGAGAAACACACCGAAATTTGAGGCAAATAAAATTTTAAAATCAAAATTTATATTTGCTAGAATCTAGAATATTATTTCTGTTCCATATACTGTGTGTGTGTTTCTGTATATGACAGGTATGAAGATTGGACTGACTGAGCTGTGAAGACTGAAGACAGAAGTTGACATTGAAAATTATACAAGAGCATCTATATATGAGTGATTGTATAAATGAAATGACTGTATGATTGAGTGACTGGGTGAGCTGTATGTATATATGAGATTGTACAATGAGTGTAGAGTGTTGTAGTTAAGACCAGTGTATGAAAATGAATGTGAAATGTATTGAAATATATTAGAGAATTTGTACAAATAGAGGAGTATAAAATATGTACTGTTTGAATATTGAAATAAAATATTTTATTTAAATAAAATACTGTTAGAATATTTGAATTTCTGTATAGTCATATTTTATTTAAATATAAATATTATATTCCTGTCTGTGATGTATATATGAAGTAGTACAATAACAAACACATTTAAAATAATATATATTTGGTTGTTATCATCAAACAAAAATCATATAATTGTGTATACAACACTGTTATATACAACAATTTCCCCCTTTTGATGATGACAAACAAATATAAGATTTTGAATACAATAAATGTGTTTGACAGTGAATTTTGAACTCCCCCTATTTAGTAGCTCCCCCTACAGCAGAAAACTCCCCCTATAACTGTGCATGAGTGAAATGAACTATGAACTGAATAATAATGAATTTTCAAAAATAAAAATATTTATAAAATATTCACTCATAAATCAAAATCTCAACCCTTTCTCCCCCTTTTGTTATCATTAAAAGGATACAGAATTTTAAAATATAGATGAAAAAATGATTAAAAATATAATTTCAGCTTAAGAGGAAGTACGATCATCATAAATCTCAATCAGTGAAACAAAAATCATAATATTCTGAGAACTAGTGGCATATTTCACATTGTAGAGAATGACGGATATACGATGAAATTTATATAAATGGAGAGAGTAAAAAAATGATTCCAATTATTTTCAAAATAATATTATAAAATCGAGCACAAAAACAGTGATGGATTTGGACTATAGTTAATAATTCAATTTAAGTGACAAAATCGAATAATCTCAAATCCCAATACCCATCAATCAACAAATCATAATACGTCATAAGATTTCAACACATTTCACAGATTAGAAAGATGGATTGATAGGCTGGTCTTTAAACACCAAGGAGTATTTCAAAATAATTTTTATTTATAACACATTATTTCCTTTTCATTTTTTTATTTAAGAGCACACCGACCACGCATAACCAGAGCTTGGATTTTTAAACGAGGTCAGTCGTAGCTTAAATTATAAGTTGTCTCTTAACCATGCATGACCAGAGCTTGTATTTTTAAATGAGGTTAGAGACACACTTATGTATTAATTATATATTTATCGTTTTCATTTACTAAAGAAAAAACTCCTTAGTATATGAAACCAATATGAATGATAGAAATGTGGTAGGTACAGAAATGGACTATGAAATAAATTTCTAAATTAATTATATTATGAAACATGCTCGACTATACCGGGATCATTGAAAATGTTTAATTATCACAAATTCTGAATAATAACATAGCCCAATTTCTATCACAAATATTTTCACTGTTTATTCAAGATGATTTTTTGTAAAAAATATCAAACTCTCCACTTTAATATAAAAAAAATTATGGATGGCAGAATAATGGTAGATAAAGAAGATGGTCGTGAAATAATTGCCAATTCAAAGATATTATAATAATTATTCAACCATCATGAAAATCTAAATAAAATCTCCTCTTGTTGTGAAATATACTGCAGTCACAATTCACCACAATTTAAAATTCTGATAATAATTTTGATGAATTATAAATACAGTTCGGTTTGGTTATCGATTTCAATTTCTGAATGAATAATCAATAAATAATTTTAAATTGAAAATCAATTACAAGAGGGATATGAAGAGCTATACAGGATAAGAGTGATTAAAATATATACAAAAAAAATTCATCATATCTGATACCAATTGGTGTCCTTATTAACAAATTTTAATCACACCCCAGTGGCCTATCAAGGATATCTCAGACTAAAGAATTTTAACCACAAAACCCAATCAGACAATTTTAGCACACAAATTTTTATCAGAGTAGTAAGCATTTTCAAAAAATCATATTCAAAGATGATTCCATTTATCAGAGCAGCAGATAAACATTTATCAAAGCATGCAGTTACAAAGAATTTTCCAAGATCAATATCAGGACATCACAAAGACAGTTTCAAATCAGAGTTGACAAGAGAATGATGTTTCACCGATTATTATAGAAGATCACAAAAGATGATTCATGATTCCAGATTTAAAAATATTGTTTATTTTAAATCATTTGAAGGAATATGAATATATCAGAATTTAATAAATCAATCACACCAGATTATAAAATTTTGATTCTAGATATGTGTGTGATTCAGTAAATTAATAATTTCAAATGATTTTAATCAAATAGATATTCAAATCTAATAATCATGAAATAACAATAAGTTTTAAGACCATATTTTCAAAGAATTTTTCACAAGAAATTTCTGATAAGCACAAGAGTAAATTCAGATCATTTACATAAGACTGGGGAAATATTCATGATTCAGAAAATTAAAATAATTTATTTGAAATCACTTGAATCTATGTCAAGCTTTGGGATATAATGAATCAGTCACAAAAGATTGATAATTTTAAACGTAAGAGGTGTGTGAGATTTAGAATATCAAGTATTTCAGGTGATTTCAAACAAACAGATTTGAACCATAAAATGATCATGAATATAAGATGAATTCCTAGATGTATCACTGAGTCAAGACAGATCAAAAAATATCCAAGCCAATCTGAAAAACAATGAAATTATCACGACTGAGAAATAATAATGTTCTGTAATGAGTATAAATTTTCAAGCCTTTCTAAAATGAATTAGAAGAACCTTATAACAGCAGAGATGTATCTTATTTTAGTTGTTTTTCAGATTTTCAAAAATTTAGAATTCATATTAATAGTGTTCAAGATATAACATGAATACATCAACACTATTAGGAATTCAGAAAACAGAAAATGAACTTCAAAACAATTGCAGATATATACAAGTTTGGATTCAAGATCTGGATAAGATTAAAACATCAGATTTTCATTCAAGTGAAGCAAGTTTCCAAAAAAAATGAATTCTGCAATTGGAAGTTAAGTGTAATAACCCGGAAATCTGAGCCAATTTAAATTTTTTATTTTGGCAATTTTGATGAATTTTGAATATTTAAAATGGATTATTTTAAATAATAACGACGAGAAATTAATTTTGAATAGAATTAGAACGTATATATTGATATAGATCATCGTTAGAATATAACTATTATATTTTAAATACAAAAGGAATTGAAAATGGTGCGGTAGTTCGATAATTCGATTTCAAAGTTCAAATGAATGTGCAGGATCCAAAATAAACCGGATTTTAGCAAAACCAAAAATATTTGAATCTATTTGAGAATATCTTTCCAACGAATCCGAAAAGTTGAAATTTCATAGCAAAAGTTATGCCCAGTTGAAAATTCAGAATAGTCGCTATGGAATTCTGGCCCTTAAAAATGGAAATTTTGCAAACGACCTCGTTTTCGACGAAACCACTTTTGTTGGATCCGTGATGTCAAGTTATTGCTAGATTCCAAAATTCGTAATTTTCTGAATCAATATGTGAGTCTGGCGAAGGAAAACGTGTTTTGACAGTTTCAGTCAATTTTGATCGATTGGAAAATGGCCATTTTTCAAACGATCTCAGGATTTAACGAAATTAGTTTTGTTAGAACTGTATCGTCAATACGAAGCTAGAAAATATTTTTCGAGAATTTTTAGAGTCCGTATGTGGCCCCGGTAAATTGAAATGCGCGTTCAAATTCACTATATAGAGTTATATTTGATTTTGATGAAAACTGATCGAAACGATCGAATCAGCTTACGATACATATCCCATTTTGTTCGGAATGGGGGCTATTAGCTATGGACGACAGGCAGTGGGTTCTATTTGAAGTAAAAATAAAGAAGTTGCTTTTAATGGGAAAAATAAAATAAAATAATAATATACTTCCTTTTCCCCCATCCCTTATCATCAGTCAACACCCCACTCCCCTTCTCTCTTCGTTAAAACCCGTTATCCAAATAAAAAAAACAAAATTTCTCAGCACGATCGCGCCCCCACCAACGCACCGCGCCACCGCCGCTCCGAGGCCGTCGTCGACCATCTTCTTCCCTCCTTGCCTCGCCGACCGCTTCTCCTTCCCTCTTCGATTTGAAGAACCCCCAAACTCCAGAAACCGCCCCGCCAGTCCTCCATGGGCCCCACCTCCGCTGCGACCTCCACACCACCTCCGTCGCGTTTCAACACCCCTCCGTCATTCCACCGACCTCCAACCATCGATGTGAGTCTTCCTTTATTTATTTCGAATTATTTATGTAGGTAAAAGGTTTTGATAAGGTAATATAATCATATTGTTAATTTTATAAAGGAATTTTATTTTAATAAAAACGTGATTTATTTTACATACAACATAGGAAAAAGGTACGATTTTCAAAGGATAAAAATATAATTTTTATATGATGGGAAGGATAAAAATGCAATTTTTATATGATGGGAAGGATAAAAATATAATTTTTATAAGATGGGAAGGATAAAAATATAATTTTTATATGATAGGAAGGATAAAAATATAATTTTTATATGATGGGAAGGATAAAAATATAATTTTTATAAGATAGAAAGGATAAAAATATAATTTATTATATGATAGGAAGGATAAAAATATGATTTTTATAATATATAGTTAATAAAAATTTGATTTTACATAGGTAGTAGAAATATAAAAATACGATCTCTATATATAAAAATGTGATTTTTATATAGAGAATGGCGAGAGAAAAATATAATCTTTATTATACGAACACCGGTGTAAAAATAGAATGTTTATCTATATAGTAGCGGTGTAAAAATAGATTTTTCATCTATATAGTAGCGGTGTAAAAATAGAATTTTTATCTATAAAGTAGCGGTATAAAAATGTGATTTTTATCCATATAGAGTGATTATAAAAATATGATTTTTATATACATAGCAACAATATAAAAATGTGATTTTTATATATGTAGTGGCTACGGACGATGAAATTGACAAAAGGCGAGCACGATAAAGATTACTACATATGAAGAGTCGTGGCGTTTGGTTTAGCTAATCGGTGAGAACTCCTCACTTTTATTTTAATTTCTAGTTTGAAATATATACTAGGATGCAGACGGTGCTTAACAGCACCCAACACCCATTGTCCACAGACCATGGATGACTTGTGTGATTGTTTATGTTGTGAAAATTGACTATTGGTTGTGAAGTAAAATATATATTCATGTGTTGAAGTAAAATATATATTCATGTATTGAAATAAAATATATATTCATGTGTTGAAGTAAAATATATATATATATTTATATTCATGTGTTGAATAGAATAAAATATTTATGTGTCGAAATAAAATATATATTCATGTGTTGAAATAAAATATATATTCATGTGTTGAAATAAAATATATATTCATGTGTTGAAAAAAAATATTCATGTGTTGAAGTAAAATATATATTCATGTGTTGAAATAAAATATATATTCATGTGTTGAAATAAAATATATATTCATGTATTGAAGTAAAATATATATTCATGTGTTGAAGTAAAATATATATTCATGTGTTGAAGTATAATAAATATTCATTTACAAATCGAATGATTTGTTTATGTACACCGATTTGACTGATATTGATTGGGACGATAAATTTTACACATCGCCCAAATGCACAAATAAAATATGTGTTTGATTGATTGAAACCCCACACGGGTATTAGGATGATATTTGACGTACACTAATCCCGAATGTTCAGTTGTATGTCAATCGATGGGTTGACAGACTGTGTAAGTGTTAATTATTTATATTTAATGCTTATGCAGTTGTGTGGTGCACTCTGGATGATGGTTGATGATTTATCGTTGTTATACATGTGTTGTAGGGAATCCATATAATTAACGTTATATGGTAATTGATTGGGCCTCATTCCAATTTGGAAAATAAGTAATATTAAAAGAAAATTCATGTGTTGAATAGAAACAAAATTCATGTGTTGAATAGAAAGAAAATTCATGTGTTGAATAGAAAGATAATTCATGTATCGAATAGAATAAAAATTCATGTATTGAATAGAATAAAATATTCATGTGTTGAATAGAATAAAATATTCATGTGTCAAATAAAAATATATATTCATGTGTTGAAATAAAATATATATTCATATGTTGAAGAAAATATTCATTTGTTGATTAGAATAACGAAGTTATTGAAATATATAAAGCCGTGTTGATTAGATATGCGCCATTTTGACGCGAAAGATATTTATATCGATTATATTCGTTTTTATAATGAATATAGAAAAGGAAATAATTTCAAAATATAACATTTGAAAATATTATCATTTGTATATCGATGATGTGGAATATTTAATTTTGATTAGAAATTGAATATGAAGTTGAAATCATTTCGAAAACGAATTTAAAACGATTTATAAAATACGTTTCAAAAGGAAATCGATGAAATATATATAATATAATTATTATATATATTAAATGGCCTGAATAGAATGCGCCGCGCTGAGGCAGTTCGCGAATTTCGACCATTGACTTCGAATGGATATTACGGGAGATCCGATGGTCGGATTCTCCTAAAACCAGAACCGTTGGGTTCGTATCGAAATAAGCTTTCTAAAGAATATTAGAGATTTGAAATCTAACGGTAGGATTTGGAATTATGTCCAAATAAAATTTGGAAAAGGTCGCTATAAGTGCAGTTCGATGGCCGTTGATGGAATTCGACTGTACGGGCTTTGATAAATTTATTAAAAAATAGTAATAATTTGTGTAAAATCATAAGAAATGATTTGTGAAGAATTGAGATGAAAAATTCCAAATTTGAAAAGATAAAAATAGATTTTTATCGAAATGAACTAGTTTTGAACTAGAATAATAATTTATTTATTTTAAAATAAATAAATTGGATTTGAAAGGGTTTTAAAAGTAACCAAAAGTTTCAATTATTGAATTGGAATGGAATGTGATTTTGGGTTTATAGTGAACCCTGTTTTAAATGACATTGGTTCTTTAACCCAGTTAAAGGCAGGATATGATTTCCCAAGTTAAATAATCATTGATAGTGATTTTTGGGAAGATTAAAACCAAGTGGAGTTTTAATGAATCTTTAATTAGATTGAAATGATCGAGAATGGAGTATCACCAGTTTTGCTCTAGGCGATAGTTAAATCTTTAATTAGATTTGAACATGAAATGATAATTGAATTTACCGATGACACCGTGGTGTTAGATATGAAGTATGACCAGTTTTACTTCATGGGATGAATAGGTGGGGATTGGGAAATAAAATAAATGATTACTTCGGTGTGGTTCGCTCATCCCGACTAGTTTGAGTTGATATTCAAAAGAAGATTAAAGAAGAAATTTAAAGAATTTATCTTTGATAAAATTAATGGGAACCTTTCCCAAAGTATAAGAATATTAGAATAAAAGAATATTCTGACTAGGAATGAGGCATATGTTGTGTTTGTGTAACACTTGTTTATTATATACGCGAGTTATTCAGAAAGACCGGGTTTATCCCATTCTGAATAACTGATTCGACGTGGTGTCGAGGATGAAGACGGTGGTCGAAGACCGGAGGTCTTCACATCGTTTGGGTGATTACTGATGATCTTTATTGGGCTGTACACCCAAGAGGAGGGAATCAGTTGGTGATCGTCTAGACATACTTGGAGATTGATGGATATGCGAGGTACAAGGTGCCTCCGGTTTCGTTCAGACCCAGAACGGACTTGTAAATGGACTGTGTGTCTGACATTGGATTTTATTCTGTGTGATTGATTTCTATTAAATATATATCAGTTTGGCGGCGGAGAATTTATTCTCTTGCTTAACGCCCTTCGCTGAGACGTATGAGCTTAGGGGTTATATATTGATGGATATCAATCGCATGGAGTGAATTGCCTGTGTGGCATGCCTAAGTGGCAATTGATCAAGGCTTCTGTTGAAAAGAAAAGTCTTGTGGTTGATGATCAAAGCACCGCCCGCCTGTGTGGCATAGCTTTGTGTAACGTTGATTCGCGAGCCCCACACCCCGGTTGTGAACTAGAAACGGGAGAGGACATCAGGGAGGGCATGCGTTTCCTTCTAGCTAGGGTGGTGTCAGTGACCTACCAGCCCTGATTTTTGTATTATTTTCACCTGTGTGGTTGTTGCTGTTGCGAGGCGCCTCGGATATATCGGTGACTGTGTGGAGCCGATGGAGTCATTTGGCTCATTTACGCCCCAAAGGGCGGGGAAACATAGTGTTCAAGCATAATAATCCACATCGGTGGACCGGCCCTGACGATCCAAGGCTTGTCTGCACGCTTGCCTGAGGCTCGGGCTAGAGAGTCTCGAATCGGTAGAGGATGATCCCTGGCCTCGGTTCATAGATGGAAATCCAGTTTCCAAATACGTGACTTTGCAGTTTTATTTGTAGAGCCTAGTATGGTGACATGATATATGGTACCCATGCCGTCTATGATTGATATTTATGATTGAAATTCTTTTGACACTATACACTTATAATAGTATCAAGTGATTTGTTTTTAACGTACCAAGCATGTTTGGCTATTATAAGGGAAAAACCTATCCTCCGGCTTGTGTTGCATTGTATGATGGGTCCTGAGTCTTATAATAGCTTCATTTTTCGAAAAAGCATTGTGCTGTTTTGTTATATGCACTGGTATTTTTGGGAGGAAACATGTTCCGTGTTATACGGCGTGGTCCCTTGATATATCTGATTTAAAGTAAAGTTTTAAATAACTGTTTTAGTTCTCACACCAGTCACATGACTGACCTGGAGTTTATTGTTTTAACCTAAACTCTGGGTTCCCTTATTTTGACACTGGCAGCTAGTAGTTTTGGTTTTGCAGATTTATATTCACAGGATCCTGATTTACAGCTGGATCGATATCCGGAAAGCTCTGTATCCATATATCCCTTTCAGTTGTGTATTGTATTATTTTCCGCTGTAGTAATGTATTTAAATCTCTGATATTTTCTGATGTATATTATTTGTTGTACTCTGTATATTCTTGTATTCTGATGAATAGTTATAATAACCAATGAAATATTCTTCTGTTTTGTGTTCTGATCTGTTGTGTTCTCAAAACAATTAGGGGTTTCAAACGGCCTTGGTCGGTTTAGCGATCGATTCGGATCGAGCGAAATTCCTTTTCGTTGCATTAAGAAAGCACAGCGTAAGAAGAATATGGCAGTGTCAATTCAAAAAAAAGAAAATAAACAAAAAGGATAGAAGAAGGAATAAACATAGGAAATTTTTTTACAGAGATGAGTTTAGAGATTTTACCTGAAATCGATGTAAGCAAATGAATCTCTATCTCAACTGATTTGGCTAAGGAACTGTAAAGAATACAGAGATATAGAACAGCTTGAAATCAATCTCTTTTCAGCATAGCAATTCCTCAACCTTCACTGGTACCTAGCAGTTGAGTGAATCGAGTGGTCTAACAAAATTTGTAAAACCACTCTGAAATATGTTTACCACTTTTGGTACCCAAACCTGTTTGTATAACAAACCATCAGAATTAACCTTTGTACCCTTAGGAACCCAAATCTGTTTAAACTTAACTAAGCCCATTTCATTTCCTTTTAGGATCCAAGAATGTTTAAAAGGTTTGTTACAAAACAAATTCACATTTTGTTTTTGATTCAAAAAACCTTTGGAATTATCAAAGCTTAAATTATCAAAATAATTATTTCCAAAGCAGTTTGAGGGACTTTTCAAATCATTTGAATTTCATTTTTCAAAAACATTATTTTTTTCAAAGCCAATTCCACTTTTATTTCCTGATGAAAACTTATTTTTCAACAACATATTTAAAGATTTTTCACCGTTAGAAAATTTAGTCAATGTTGTTTCAAGTAGTTGAATTTCAGTTTTAAGATCACCGTTTTCTTTCATTAAATCTGAACAACAATTTTTAGTGATCTTACATCTTTCAAAATCAGATTTCAAAATTAAATTTTCATTATAAAGATAATTAATTTTGGTTTAAGACTCAGCAATTTAAATTCAAAATGTTTTCGACTCTCAGATTCAAATTTCTGAGTTTTTCAATCTCAATTTCTAGCTCATTCAGAATAGACTCGGTTTTCAACAAGCTTTGATTTTCAGCAAAAATATATTTGGAATTTTTAGTCATTTTAAAATTTTCAAATTCTTTTTGCAAACAATTGTTTGTGCTTTCAAGCTCTATCTTGTTCTCTTTTAAGATCAGAATTTCATTCTCAAGCTTCTGAGTATTTTTATTTTGACGAACAAGATCATTTTTCAAATTTAAACAGTTTTTGCAATTAGAATTTGAAGACTTCTTAACGTATTTGAGTTTTGATTCCAAAAGATTAATTTTGCAGATCAACTTAAGCTTCTCAGATTTCAGAAGTTTATTTTTAGATTTTAGATTCTCAACCGATTTAGTTAAACCATTTAAACGATGAGTTAAATCTTTATAAGAAATATTTCCTGTTGAGTCTCCATCTGAATTTCCATCTATACAACCTGTTAATCACAAATCTGAAGCTGAGTTGGCTTTCTGAGGTTTTGAGTAGATGTCATTTTTCCATACAGCGTTGAGAGTCTGCCAGATTTCCTACGCAGTTAAACAACGGGAAATAAGGCTATATTCTACATCATCAATATAAGAATATAAAATATGAGTAGCGCGTAAATTAAATTCAATATCAACCCTATTTACAATATCATGCCTATTTATAATACTATTCCAACATTTAATATCAACAGATTGTAAGTAGGATTTCATTTCTAATTTCCAATTTAAAAAATCTTTACCATTAACAGTAGATGGAATATGACTGGACTTATGCTCTATGGACTGACAACTAGGGATCACCATTACTCTAGAGTTAAACAAAAATACCTGCTTTGATACCACTTATTGGATCTAGATTAACCCTAGAGGGGGGTGAATAGGGTTTATCATAGTTTTTCGCAGAGTTATAAATTTAACGGGATATTAAATAATAAACAGATCATAGAATGCAGTAGAAATAAAAAGCAGAAAGGAAAAAACACACAGAGATACCCAGCTTCGGCAAAATCCTGCCTACTACTGCATTCCAAAGGTTTCTACTAGGTGATAGAACATATCCCACATACAAGACCATGTACACTCGCGACTCTCGCTTCTATTCTAACCTTATGCTCAAAACCCTAGACTTATCGATATCCCCTTGATCAGATTTCCCCTGATTACGACCCCATAACCAGAAACCTAGATTTTACAGACTCTAGGACTGTCAGTCAACACCCTGACTAGAACCCTAGAATTTTACAGACTTCTAGAAATTATTTGTGATTTACAAAAAATTAAAAAAATACAACAATTTAAAATAACAATGAAAACCTTATTAAAAGAAATCCTCCCTTCAAAAGATGGACTTGGCTTAGCCAAAAATGGGATAGGCCGGCGTACTTTATTTCCTTGCACCCGATGTTGTTCCTTTCTCTTGAAAAAAAAAATGGCGGCTACGAATCAAAAACTAGGGTTTGTGAAATCCTCCAAATCAGGTTGGTGAATGAATTGATTCTGGAAATGATTCTCCTTCTCTTTAATCTTCTGGCGCCTTGCTTCTTCAATCGTATGCTGTCTGATTTGAGGATTTTTAGTCGATCGAAAACGATAGATGAAAAAAGTGATTATCTCTGAATTTTCTTTACCAATTTTCTGATTTTTTTTTTCGATACAAAACGACTGTGATGAAATGGTGTATTTTATAGGGTATAGAAACTCCTATACAATCTCTGATTTCGTGTATGTGGCTTGACCAGATTGATTGTGTGTTCCCCCTTTTGGATGCGAGATTGTTGTGTGATTTGTGGAAAGTTTTGATTGTGAAATGATTTGTTTCTGGATCTAATTCTGAAAGAATTTCCTTGCCAAGAAAAACCTGTTACCTTTTTGTGCCTCGATTGAACTGATGAAATCTGTAAAAATAAAACATGCCCCTTTTGAATTGTTGCCTTGATTTTCTCTGATTGGAATGAACCTGTATATATTCTTTGCCCCTTTAATGAATCCTTGAATATAAACCCATGCGTGATTTTCCTCTTTGATTGCTTGGAAATAATTTCTTGCTGAGTTTTATTCATATCATAATAATATTCCATATATGTTGAAATGAATTTGAGCTTTGGCAAATCTAAAAAGTATCCGGTTTTCAGAAATATTTTTGGCAACATTTTAAACATTTCCAAATTTTTGTTTCAACATTCTGGAAATTGATTTCAGATTTGTTGTGCCCCATTCATGCTGCATTAAGCATTATCTGTATTTCTTTGTTTGGATTTTTGAATACTTGGAAAACATTAATTTTGTCCAAATAAAGCTGTAGGACATGGAAACATAAACATGCTATACATGATTAGCTTGACAGATTCTCTGATAGTCTGAACCTATACTATGAACACATCAATTCACATGATTTTCTCGACAACATGCTTTCCTGGAATGATATACTTCTTGACAAACAATTGTTTGTTGATTTTCTGCATTGATCATGTATTTCACATATGCTACTTGCCAAATACAAAAAGCCTTGTTTGAATGCCATTGTGCACTTTTGATTTTGAACCCACATGCTTGCTGATTCGTCATTTATTGTTCACATAATCTGGACATGACATTGCAGCGTCTCTTGCTAATGTTGTGCACTTTTATTGTATCGGCTTGACCATTGTTTAAGTATATGCTGCTCCATGTAAACTTAGAAACTGATCCATAAGAAAAATCCACTTTTGACTATGATGTGCACTTGTTTGCACCATACTGATGTAGTTGTTCACTTGCATATTGGAAGGTCTTGAGCACTTGATCATTGTGGTTGTTACATTGTTGCTGATTTGTTTTCTTGCTTGTACTTTTTGATGTTCTGCCTCGACACTTGGCTATGTATATGTGTATTCTCATCCCTGTTGTGCTGATATACGCACTATCACAACTTGCATGCCATGCCGAACCATTAATACATGTATGCTGTGTGTATTGTTTGCTTGACCATACATTGCTGGGTGCACCATTTTTGCACACTCTCGACCATTTAAAAACTGAACCCATGCTGCTCCATTCATTCTTGCTCCCCCACTGTTGTATGCCATTTGTATTATTGCACCCTTGTACTCATTGACTATACTGCTAAAAAAAACTGAGCTGCATGCATCACCTTAGCATAACCCTTCTTGCCACTTTGGTTTGGCATTTCTGAGACTGATTTTGTCGAGTGTCGGCTTGCCTTGTTCATTCATGAAATGCTACTCGACCATTTGCATGCCATTTGTACTTGTATTCTCTTGTGCCATGCTTGAGCTTGTTTGGGTTGAAATGTTGTATTGTTGCATTTGAAAAACAAATCTGCACCTTTGTTGAGTTGTCTCGACCATTCTTGCACTATTGCTCGACCAAATTTGAACATCATTGTTATTGCTGGAAAATTTGAGCCATGTACACTTGTGTTTGCTGTTTTGATATGAGCACACTCTCGATCATATTCATATGCACTGAGTTGAGATGGTCCTTGTGGCTACTCCTTAGATGCATACTGATTGGCGTGGCAGTGCACACGTGTATATCTATACACGTGTGTATATGCAGACCATCATAAAGGATTTCCCTGTCCCTGCTATATATACATACCGCCTAGACACAAATAAATCAGATCAAGTCATGAAAGATGATGAGAAACACACCGAAATTTGAGGCAAATAAAATTTTAAAATAAAAATTTATATTTGCTAGAATCTAGAATATTATTTCTGTTCCATATACTTTGTGTGTGTTTCTGTATATGACAGGTATGAAGACTGGACTGACTGAGCTGTGAAGACTGAAGACAGAAGTTGACAGTGAAAATTATACAAGAGCATCTATATATGAGTGATTGTATAAATGAAATGACTGTATGATTGAGTGACTGGGTGAGCTGTATGTATATATGAGATTGTACAATGAGTGTAGAGTGTTGTAGTTAAGACCAGTGTATGAAAATGAATGTGAAATGTATTGAAATATATTAGAGAATTTGTACAAATAGAGGAGTATAAAATATGTACTGTTTGAATATTGAAATAAAATATTTTATTTAAATAAAATACTATTTGAATATTTGAATTTCTGTATAGTCATATTTTATTTAAATATAAATATTATATTCCTGTCTGTGATGTATATATGAAATAGTACAATAACAAACACATGTTTCTTTTCTCCTTCTATATAAAGCGGTACTCTGCTTTCTTCTTCTTTCACAAAGAAAAATCAAGCTTCTTCTTCATGGATAAATTAATACATCAGCTACTTATAACTCATAATACAGTCGATCCTTCACAAAATTATATAAATTTATATTTATAACCAGAACACGCTGTTCCTAATCCGCTGCAGTTGAATAAACTCCCTCTTTCCAACACCATCATTAACATTAAATCTGGTTGTACTTTTGGTCCCTGGAAATTTTCTCAGTACACTCGATTTCGATGATATGCTGAAGTTGGGAAGGACAGTGGTTCGCATGGCTATCAAGGTGACGTAGGCATGGTATTTGGTGGATTTTGGGGTAGTTCCGTTATAGGCCTGGGTCGTCTGAAGTTCAACATGGGTGGAATATGTTTGGAAGATGGAGATGGCGAAGGTGATGGTAGTGGACTGGTGGGGTCCGGTGTTTGGGTGGGCTAGCGGAAAGGAGTTGAATGGAGGGAGGTCTTTGTGTTGCATTTCTTGGAAATGGTTCAATAACTTGGGATCTTGTAGGCGCTGGAAGGAACAATTGGTGGCATGGTCGGTTGGAGGTGGAGACTTGGACGGAGGCGAGTCGGCGGAGGAGGTTGCGGTTGTCTGAAGTTCGCCGAAGTGGACGTGGTGTTTGGGTGAAAGGACGACGACATATTGGGTTTAAGCAAATAGTGTACCTTGTTTTCAGGAGGAAGGTATTTAACCTGTGTTAATCAACATAAATTAATTATTAATTAAGTGTTTAATTTAAGTAATGACATGTTAACCTGATGGCGTGATTTGTAAGGTGTTTGTCCCGTAATTGGGTAAACACCAAAAGTGTATAAAAAGATTTCGCAAAAATGAAATAGTAGAGCCATACAACAATCCAAATGCAAGTAAAATGCACAAAGTTTTATAGTGGTTTAATCCAATGAGGATCTACGTCCACACTCGTAAGGAATTTCATTATCAATATGGAAGATTACAGGATCAAATTCTCTCTTACAATATTATCACTCTTCTACCCACAAATCACACAAATTACACTCAAATCCATTAGAGAACAATGAGTAGAACACATCAACCCGCGGGGATATGATGTGGATGTGGTAGAACTAGAAGGATTCTTCATTGTTCATGAACTTGTTTGATCAATCTTCAACTCTGCGATCGCTTGGATGTCTTTGATAGAGATCATGATCCATGGATTAATCTTTGATTTATGATGTTGGATAGATGCCAGGATTGTTCAAGAATATTTTTGACAGCACTTCGTGGCCTTTAGATCCCCCCCCCACCCCGGTCAAATGAAGAAGTGAGAAGATATTTATAGGAGATTTCTAGACTAGGTGGAAATTCTATAATTACACAGGAAAACGCCATGACCCATGCCGCCACTAGCATGACTCGGATTCTCGTTATATCTTAGGTTGCTAACGACATGACTCATGTTGTCTGGCAGGTTATGCCCCTGGCGCCTTGAACTCCCGACACGACATGACTTTCCCTATCATGGCTCATATCGTTGATGTGATTCGACATTAGTTGGAGGCGACATGAGTGAGACGCGGCATGGTTTAGCTTCGGACTTTGAATGGCAACTAGCCCTTTATGTCGATACGGAGGCTGGACAGCGTGACTCATGTCGTGTAACTTTATGTTTCTTTGTGCCTTAGGCTTATAGCACGCCATGGTGCCATATTGCATGACAACTTAGCCTCGATGTTATGAATGGTGCACGACATGGAAGGGCGTGACATAATTGCAAGCGACCTGATGTAGTATGGATGAACCTCCTCCTTTGCGACATGACTCTAACGGCTTGGCTTTCATATCTTGCGGCATAAGTTGGTTACGACATGGTTTGCATTGAGATCTTGAGTAGCAGCTTGCTCCTCATGTCGTTCACTTATTCCTTATGTCGCTGAACGACATGGTGGATGGACGGCGTGATTGCCAGATGCTTTTACTTTACTCTGTCGCCATGAATGAAATGCGGCACGACTTAGGGCCAACCTGGTTTCCTCGGGGCGACATGGTGTGGTACGACATGGCTTGATCTTGTGCTCTTGTCCTGCGATATGGCCTTCAAGTGCCTTGGCATCCACGCCATGAACTCGAGTTTGACTTGGTTTCATTATGATGTGGACATGGCATGATTATTAGCGACATGGCGCTATACGACATGGTTTGAAACCGAATCGGTTTTTAGGTTAGAACAAACGATCTATCCTCTGACGACATGACTTATGCACCACTCTTATAATATATTAGACCCATCTTTTTATGGGTTAACATTTGCCCCTCGAAGTTCATGTTATTGAAAAATGACATGGGCTTCGAACTATAATATTACCAATCTCTTTAGTCACGGATTTATATTAACTTATCGATCAGTCCATTCATATGACCATGTCGCAAGTCGTTTTATCCCTTTTTCATTTCACTCCGGAACTTATGTCGTTCTGGACCTTAAATCGATCTGGATCGGCCCATTTTCCTTCGCATTTGTATATAATTTCCCAAGTCGTTCGCCCTTTCATTCCCAGTCATATTTAAAGCTTCTTCCTTGTTTGTGGCGGACTATCTCTTCCTTTGAGCGCATTAACGGAGCATCTCTCACCCCTGTCAATTTCAACTTTGGCCAAATCCAAATTCCAACCCAATCAAGTCTTTGCTCAGAAGTGATCTGAATCATCTCGATAATTTGCATCCAAGATCGAAGCCTTTCTCCATTACCAGTCACCCAAGAGAGATTCAGATCTTGTTTTTTTTTTTTTTTTGATCCTTTGAATGCTTAGATTAGTATAAAATTTGGGAATTTACTTTCGGTTTCGACTCAGTTGCAATTATATGAACTGTTTCGATGATTTTGTAATCTTGAAATGTTGTGAATCAAGATTGGGTCTTATTTGTGACGGATTGGTTGTGTACAATGGATGTGAAATGTCATGTTGTTGTTTTTTTTAAAAAAACTTGATCCTCACTATATGTACATATATCGCTTGTTAAAATGTATGAACCGTAGAACATATGTTGTTCTTGCGTGATTTTGTGTTATCCTTAAGATCCCTAGTCGCATGAACGACATGATGCTTATGTCGTCATGACATTCCAATCCGTAGAAATCATGCGATCCATCATACCTGCAAAAGTAGTATGAGTTTTGGCCTAGGAACTACATGATTCTCGAGCTGTGGACCGGTATGGGTCTCAAACCATGGATTAATATGAGTTCCATGCTGGGGACCGTCATGAGCTTCAAGTCGTAGATCGACATGAGTTTTAAGTCGTTGATGAGCACGAGCTTCAAGTCGTGGAATGAAATGATTTTTATGTCGTGAATCGACATGAGTCTTATGTCATGCACCGACGTGAACATCATGCCGCAAACCGATGTCGTGAATCGACATGAATCTTATGTCGTGCACTGACGTGAACCTCATGCCGCAAACTCGCATAAATATCATGTCGTGAATCGACATGAAGCCCATGCCGTAACGACTTAATTCCAATGTCCACACACGCCTTGCTCTAGTGTTTGTCATCTTTGTTTTAACTCTTTGATGTATTTTCTCATCTCCAATCCTTGAACCTTGTCGTTAGAAAACTGAAATGTATTCAAGTATATTTGTGTAGAATGACTACTGAAAAGCAAATCCTTTATCAAAGTAAAGAGACCTCCACGGCACAAACCGAACCCTCTATAAACAAGGTTTCCGAGACTAAAACATCTACTACCTCTAGCCAAGTTCCCCCACTTCCTCCGGACCTTCTCCCGATTAAAGCCAGGGGTCAAGAGAGAGAGTACCACCCTTACTCAGGAGCAATACGAACTATTGTGTGGTCAATACAGAGTTCCTCTTACAGATGCAATATTACCACAGGACGGCGTTTTTACTGGTGACCCCCCTGTTGGATATGTTGTTGTAAGCAAACAAATGCTAGCAGCTGGTGCTATTCCCCCGTTTAATCCTTTTTTAGGGCGAATCTTAAACCATCTAGGCATCACTCCTTTCCAACTCCACCCTAATGGTTACACAGTTCTGCTAGGCCTTTATGTTATTTTCATGGATACGATAAAGCAAGAGCCTACTTTCCAAGACCTTCGGTACTTATGTTCCTTCAAGAGTAGGAAGGACACCCCCCTCTATTATGCATGTTGAAGGTGCCAGAAAACGGAAGTTGGTTCTCGAATTACCGGACAGTGTTTCAGAGTTTTTAAGCCAATTCTTCTTCGTCAGATGCCCTGAGCCATTCCGAGGGCAATGGACAGATGGAGGTATGCATATTTTATTTAGAGGTCTTGACTTTACTTTCCTTTGAGTTATACGTTCTTACATCATTTCCTTTTGAAATACATTACTCCCTACCCTGATTAAGGACAGCAAAGATTCCCCTTCTATTAAAACCACATACGAATCACTAAAAGCTATTGATGAGGCTAAGAGAAGTAGAAAGCTTTTAATTACAGATAGCACACTACACCAACACGAACTACTCCATCCCTTGAGGAAATTTTTATGTAAGGCTGGACCTTCCACTCCTAAACCTAACCCTACAAAATCAGACTTAGTAAATCTAGACGACAGGAGTGTAACTCAAGCTGATCGGAACCCTTCCGTTGACCCTTCCTTGGAAAGATGTTATGGGTCTGCTAGTGGAAAAACGTCGCCCTCATCGAAGGCTTTGGATAAGGATGAAGACTCTAACCATCATAGAGGCGAAGATACCACAATGTCAGTTGAGTTAATCGAGAAAGAGAACATTTTCCTGCCTCCTGAGCCAGAATTAGATTCCGAACAAGCTAAAAGAGGTGATAGTGAAGTGAATCCTTCTGATCTTGGGTGCAGGATTGAACGTGATGGTGAAGACGTAGTTGTTTTAGAAACTGATCCAAATACTGAGACTACAACTGGAATTTCTCCTACTGAAAATGCAGCTAAAGAAGATTCTGCAGGTACATTTGACAATTTGAGTGATCTCAACTCTGCTAGATATCTTAGTTAGGATGGTTCGGTTACTCAGCCTCTCAACTCTCAAACCATAGAAACCGGACTTAGGGATGCAGCCTCAACTGAGTTGGAAAAGCATCTTAAATCTTTAGGAATTCCTTTAAACTCAGAGGATATGACCGGTCTGTTAACAGCAGTATTTTTTTTAAAGAAATTCATCTTATGTATTTCAATTATTTTCCTGTGTTGGTATCTTGCTTTAGCATTCTTAGATACTGCATAGTTTTAAGAATCGAAATCTAATGCATGCCTCATTTCAGGTTTAGACATGTATGGGAAACGCACGTCAGGAATCAGGTCAGATTTCAGTAAGAGGACCAAAGCTATTGATCTGAAGCACCTACTACAATCTGAACCTCGGCAATCATCCCATCGCCATGAGCAGCCCCATCCTCCTCCACCTTCGAGGCCCTCTTCTCAGTCTTTTCACGTATCAGAATCCGTTTTAACCGAGGAACAAAGAAAGAAGATACGCGAGGAAGAAGAGGAAGAGGCTAGAAGGCACAGTTGGCTAAGGGAAGACACTCCCGATGAAAGGGAATGAGGAAGGAAACGAGAAAGGGACGGTTCTTATAAGCATTCCCGAGTGGAGAAGCTGCCTATTAAACCCCGACTCCCTTCATCCTCTAGCCCTCCTGGTCCTTCAGCTAAGATCCATTCGATCATTAATAAACCTCGCCATACTCATGGCTCGACGAACATCTCCCTTACCGAAAAGCTCCCGGGTTGGAACTTGAAAGGGCTTTATTTTGATCGTGGAGTAAGTATAACCGACGCCGATGATTTTCTTAAAGAGGTGGATGCGGTTATAAGTCAAACACACACCCAGATCAACACTCCTAAGAGTCAACTTGAGACCAAACAGAACATTGTAAGAGATATCTTTTATCAAAAGTTGCATGGATGGGAGAAACTTGGTAATGACTTCCAAAAGCGCCATGATTCTCATCTTACAAAAATTGCCGAGTTGGAGAATGACAAAGTCAAATGGGAGAAGGTTTTAGACGATTGGGATGCTACTATCGTAGTTCTTAATAAAAGATTCTTAGAGTTAGAGGCATCAGACAACGAGATTAAAAAGCTTCGGGAAGAACTCGAGGCTTCCAAATAAAGAGAAAAAGATGCCATAGCTGCCAAGCGCAATGTTGATGCCGAATTAGCTGTAGAGAAGGATTTCTCCAGACAATATCGGGAGGATGCCACTAATCTTCGTAAGGAAGTAATATCCCTGAAGGCTTCTAACCAGACACTGATGGCCAAGGTTGAATCTCTTGAGAAGGAAAAGATAATTGCAGAAGAGACTCATAAACAAGCTATGGACGAAGCTGACGATGATATGTTCCGCTTTTATGTATATAGTTTCATGAGCCATGGGAGCTTGCATTACCTAGAGGATACTCATAAATCACACAAATTACACTCAAATCCACCAAAGAACAATAAGGAGAATGCATCAATCCGCGGGGATATGATGTGGATGTGGTAGAACTAGAAGGATTCTTCCTTGTTCATGAACTTGTTTGATCAATCTTCAACTCTCCAATCGCTTGGATGTCTTTGATAGAGATCATGATCCATGGATTAATCTTTGATTTATGATGTTGGATAGATGCTAGGATTGTTCAATAATATTTTTGACAGCACTTCGTGGCCTTTAGATTCCCCCCCTCCCCGTCAAATGAAGAAGTGAGAAGATATTTATAGGAGATTTCTAGACCAGGTGGCAATTCTGTAATTATGCAGGAAAACGCCATGACCCATGCCACCATTGGCATGACTCGGATTCTCGTTATATCTTATGTTGCTAACGACATGACTCATGTCGTCTCGCAGGTCAAGCCCCTGGCGCCTTGAACTCCCGACACGACATGACTTTCCCTATCATGGCTCGTATCGTTGGTGTGATTCGACATTAGTTGGAGGCAACATGAGTGAGACGCGGCATGGTTTAGCTTCGTACTTTGAATGGCAACTAGCCCTTTATGTCGATACGGAGGCTGGACAGCGTGACTCATGTCGTGTAAGTTTATGTTTCTTTGTGCCTTAGGCTTATAGCACGCCGTGGTGCCATGTTGCATGATAACTTAGCCTCGATGTTTGGAAGGGCGCGACATGCTTGCAAGCGACCTGATGTAGTATGGATGAACCTCCTCCTTTGTGACATGACTCTAACGGCTTGGCTTTCATGTCTCGCTGCACAAGTTGGTCACGACATGGTTTGCATTGAGATCTTGAGTAGCAGCTTGCTCCTCATGTCGTTCACTTATTCCTTATGTCGCTGAATGACATGGTGGATGGACGGCGTGATTGCCAGATGCTTTTACTTTACTCTGTCGCCATGAATGAAATGCGGCACAACTTAGGGCCAACCTGGTTTCCTCGGGGCGACATGGTGTGGTACGACATGGCTTGATCTTGTGCTCTTCTCCTGCGATATGGCCTTGAAGTGCCTTGGCATCCATGCCATGAACTCGAGTTTGACTTGGTTTCATTATGATGTGGACACGGCATGATTATTAGCGACATGGCGCTATATGACATGGTTTGAAATCGAATCGGTTTTGAGGTTAGGACAAACGATCTGTCCTCTGACGACATGACTTATGCACTAGTCTTATAATATATTAGACCGTCTTTTTTTGGGTTAACAGAAGGGAAATCAGTTTTTAGATATTTAATTAATTTATAGTTAAGTATTAACTAATCCAATTTAAAATTTAACGTTGTAACATGTATAACTTTTGCGGTCGTGAGCAGAATTGGATGAAACTAGTGTCGATGGGTTCGTAATCACGGTGCCGACATGTACGAGCTAAAATGGATGGATTCTAAAGCAGTGGAGATTTTATGTAGTTTCAAATGTTAAAATAATGCAACATCATCAGAAACAAAATTGGTGAGTTAATTCTCACACTTCTAGACTACTGTGATGTGTTAAATCCATATCATTAATATTTATCATTAATAAGTATAGATTAGTTGAATAGATGATATGGATGCTATGGATGATTCTTTTTTGTTATTAATGGATTGTTTGTCTAAAATTGGTCATTCAAATGCATTATATTATAATTCTCTTGTTAGTGTTAAACAATATTGTGAAGATGTCGTATAAGGAAGAACAGGTTAGAGGATTCCAATTGGATTCCTCAAATAAATCGTATATTATTTGTTGTTTCCATATTGTTGTTTATTCTAGTTCATATCGTAACCTGTTTAGATATCAATGATTGAACAAATATTGATTTTTGAATATGAATTAAAAATCGTTGTGTTTTTAATCAATATGCAATATTGATTAAGTAATGGGCAGCGGATGGTCTAAAATCCATCGTTTTGAGATATTAATTCGTCGTTAGGCGTATTAATTTATTTTAAGTTATAAAATTATTATTTTTATAACTGAATCAAAGTTTTAAATAAGTTGATAATTATGACTTGGTTTATATAGAAATATTAAAATGATTTTACAGCAACAACCTATGTTTAAAATACATAAGAAAGTGATATATTAACAAGAAGTTAATAATCTAGATAATTGTTTCCAAGGAAAACAATTAAGGGAGATTTGTTATTTTAACTTAACGATTGTTTTAGAAGCTGAATAAACTTTTAGTTCGACTATATAATGGTAATTATTGAATAGTTTGTTATTTATAAAGGTAATTATTTTTCTTAATGACTTATTAAGGAGATTAACTAACCCGTTATTAGATAATAGTGAGGTAATACACTCTTACTTCAACAAATGATTAGATTAAGGATTAAGTTAAATATTATTTTAATAATTTAAGTAATTACTTCTTAAATAAAATTCATTTAAGATAATAATTGAATATGTAACAAGATTAAGTAAAATTGAAAGAAGCTTATGGGAAGGGGATTTTATAATCTAAATTTCAAAAACAATTTATAAAAGAAATTTGAGTTTAAAAGAAGGATTTGATTCGAGTTAGAATAAAAGAGATGATTTGCAATAATTCAATGTAAATACTTGTCGATTAAAGGAGTTAATAAAAGTGTTTTGATTATAAATCTAACTGTTAATTTTTAACGATTTTAAAAAGAGTTTAGGATAAAGTGTTAGTGAAAGGATCCTAGTTTATAAGAAAAGGGGTTTGAAGTTTTAAACTAAGGCAAGGGACTTAAATAATTATTCTACTGAAGAATTTAATTAAGTAATCGTCGTAATCGAGGAGAAACTTCGCACGTGAAAGGGATAGTAATGTTTTGTAATAAAAGAAGATGATAAATGGATTTATAGTTATGAATCAAAAAGGTTTAGATTATATAATGTAAAAAGGATTTTGGAAAAGATATTAGAGAATGGATTATCGTAATCTAATCCGAGTAAGAATTGTATAACGAAGTTTTGAAGCAAAATTTTTAATATTTTAGAAAATGAATTACTTAATCAATATATTAAGTAAAATGGTTATAACTGATTGAGAGTTTCGAAAGAAATGATAGGGTTTATAAAACTATGGTTTAAATAAAACAAAAATAAGATCAGATTGATATTATAAGTAATATGTGTTTGGAATTACGAACTGTTGTCTATCTCAAGACAAGTAAGTGGCCGATCAAGGTCTGAGAGGTAGTTAGAATATCCCAACTTATACGGCTTCACTATTATCAAGGGGTGGTATCGGTTTTTAATGGGTAAAGAGGTTGAGTTGGTTCATTACTTCCATATGAGCTATATTGTAACTTATTGGCAAGGTATTGGCATGAAAATTTAACTACTGATTTTAAATAAACAATGAATAAATTAACATTATTTTGGCTAACTTGAAATGTGAAAATGTTTATGTCATTTCCAGGTAATTGAAGTAATAGAGTGGAAATATCCTAAATAATTAGAAATAGAAGGAACATATAGATATATTAATTCGGAAATAGAAATAAATATTTATAACTAAAGTAGATTTCTATAGAATTTTCCACTGGAAGTAGAGTAAAAGAGATTGAGTTTTGATACGAAAGTGTATGTCGTTTAACAGGGATTTCCAACATAAGGAATGGGAAATTGGGTCATACCATTGAGTTAAGGATATATTGATACATTGACATTTCCAAAGTTAAGGAAATAAATATGAATATAGCAATAGTTTTTAGAATTAAAGGGGAGTAAAGCAGAGGGTGAATAAATGAGGAATATTGTTTCCAAATGACGAAACAAAAGATGTATTGTCAAGATATGTAAATGGAATCGACTTTAAAGCTATGAAATGATTTTCAATGATTCAATCAAGAGTTTTAATGAATAATAAGGTCCTGAGCTGCCAAGGTACTTGATAGTACCACTACGAGTTGATAGTTAAAACACCACACTATCAACAAAATATTGTATTGGACCTTTTGATGTGTTGTTTCAAAGAGACCGAGATGGCAACTAGACCCAAAACCACTTCAAATCAACGTTACATACAAAACTAACTTGCAGAGAATAAAGATGGAGCAATTGTAGACCGCTGATATTCATAAACAAAAGAACTACTTATAATCTCTAGTCTGTAGCCAGATATATACTGTGGTTCTGTCGTGGTTGGAATCTACGGATTGCAAGGACTACTCGCTACTGATCTATATGGTGATTCCTTGGATGTGGTAGGAGGGTGTCTTCGGTTCATCCTGTTCCTGGATGACTTGTATGGATGAGTGTTTGACAGAGTATTTTCAAAGGAATCACGTATGTTGATTTCCTCAAACGTATTACTGTTGGTAGCGGAGAAGACACCTTCTCTTAGCTAACGACTACGGTAATTTTGTGGACATCAATTAGTGAAATCTGGCGGATCTGACAACGTAACATTCAAAGTGAATTATGGCCAGATGTTCTAAAGAAGATTATAACCTCAAGCCTCATCAATTGGGAAATGACAAAAATCGGGCAGGCAACATGGCTATGTGGGTCGCTCCCATTAGGGTGTATAATCACCTATCAAGAGAAAATCAATTTCATTCTTTAATCTATTTCGATGTTGCCCCTTTTCGGGAAACGGTGGGTAGCTCCCAACCGTTCGTGGTATACATTCGATACACTCAAGCGAAATGAGTGGCGGTTATGTGTGGGCTGGGTTGCAAGACGTTCTTATTGAACCCAGTATATTCCCCTCTGGAGATACACTATCGGCAGGTGGTTCCATACCTTGTCATGGTCGGAATCCAATATTCAATAAGCACCCTCGGTTTTGATTGTATACTAGGTATGTGGACAGTGAGATGCAAGCGTTCCACTAGATTGCTATTTATTTGTGGTTTGATAAACATTATTATAATATCAGAATAATATTGGTTTCAAAAATGTTTTGGGTTATAGTAAGATAAAAATCGTCTGTATTTATGTGTAGACTGGTCTTACTATTATCCTTTTCTTTCAAAAATGATTTATAAAGTTAAGACGATTGTTGATATGAATTTACCACTAAAAGTACTCCAGGTTGATCCGGGTGTTTTTGCTTTGCTTCAAAATATACTCAGGTCAGGCCGAACATATTTGACAGGTTAGTTTTCGCTTGGAGTTCTGAAGCTAGAATCAGAAGGTTTCACCGTTAGTTATTTAAAGTTATTCCATTGTATCTGATTCATGTTGTACTCTGATGATTGTTATGTGTATAAATTTTCTTTTATGTAAAGATATGTTGTTATATTATATATTTTGGTTCGTTCCACTATGAGATTCTGATGCTCTTCTTATTTCTTCTATTCTAACATTACTTTCTTTCTCTCTCATCCTCTAATTTCTTTCTCTTAACACTCTGCTTTTCTATGAAATTTGGGCTGATTGTGGTAGTTAAATGTTGGCTTAAATTGTATGGAAAAGTGGGACGTTACAAGCTTAGAGGTTGTATATTGATAGACATCAGTTGTATGGTGTGAATTATCAATGTGGCATGATGAGAGGCAAATGATCAAGGCTTTTGTTGAAAAGTAGAGTCTTGTGGATGATGATTAAAGCACGACTTTAAATAGCATAGCTTTGTGTATAGCATTAATTCGCGAGCCTCACACACTGTTATGAGTCTAAAATGGGATCAGGGATGCAAGGAGTGCATGGAATTTCTTTCTAGCTAGGAGCGGTGTCATGGTATGGAGCTCGAACATTTTTACTTATATGGATGATGGATTGCGAGGTGCCTCGGATATTGGTCGCTACTGGCCAAGTAATAGGTCCGATAGGACCAGGAAACGTGTGCTCAGGAATAACCAATCCACTAAAGTTAGTGTGGATCGGCCCCACAGAACCAAGGGTTTCCCATAGGTGTGATCCTGAGGCATTTGCTAGAGTGCCTCAAATCGGAAGGAGCCATCGTTAGCCTTGACTCATGACGGAAATCCAATTTCCACGACTCTTCGGTTTTAGTTGTAAACCTATATGGCGACCTAGTAGGATGGGGTACTATGCCGTCTATGATTGATATATTTATATTTGAAGCTGCTATGACACTATGCACTTATAGTAATATCAAAGTAATTTGTTTCAAACGTACCAAGCATGTTTAGCTATTATAAGGGAAAATTCTATCCTCCGGCTTGCGTTGCATTGTGTGATGGGACATGAGTCTTATAATAGTTTCATTTTCAAAAAGCACTGCATTGTTTATTTTAAACTGAGATTCATGTGGAGTAAACCTGTTCCGTGTTATATAGCGTAGTCCCATGATTTCCCAACATTTAAAGTAAAGATTTGATAATTGTTTTAGTTCTCACACTAGTCCCATGATTGACCTGGAGTTTATTGTTTCTACCTAAACTCTGGGTGCCTATATTTTCAACATGGGCAGCTAGTAGTTTTGGTTTTCGCAGATATTTCTTTACCTAGGATCCTGGATTACAGTTGAAGCTATATTCAGAAGGATTTGTATCCGTGTATTTCTTTCAGTTGTGCTTGTTGATGTATTTACTACTATTCATTGTATTTATACATTTAAATTTCCGCTGCTTTGTATTTTAATCTTTGATATCATTTTATTTTCGTTATGTAATATTTATTCATACTCTTATATATTCTTGTACTCTGATGTAAATTGTTGTAATAACAATGAAATGTTCTATTTTTTGTATTCTGATGCGTCATGTTATCAAAGCAATCTGGGCTCCTCCGTCTCTTCGGGGACTGGGGAAGTCTGGGTCGTTTCAATTTGTTAAACTATTTTATCTGATTAATCAAAAATAAATTAATCAAATAACTAATTTCAATTAATTAGTCTACTTCACAGCTCAAACCATGATTATCTTGTTGATCAACTCCAGTTAGTTCTTCTTTTAAATTAATTAATAATATAACTAATTTAAATAATACATTTAGTCGTCTCTTGAAAACAAATAATCACATTCTTACTCATTGCGTAAAATAATCGATTTATAAAACCGTGTAATGATTACTTAAAAGCTTAAATAATAAACAATACATATTAATTTCCTTTTATTCAAATATATTGATTTCAAAATTCATTATTTTGTAAGAACATATATTTTATAACTTCATTACCGTTGGTTCACCTGACGATAAATCACATTTATAGAACGATATATTTTGGACCAACTTCTACTAATTACTCAACCAATATTATCTATTGGTTAAAACAAAACAAATGTTGAATTTCTAGTCAAAGCTCAGCAACCAAATCAATCATTCAGTCAGAACAGTTCATATAATGTGAAAATAAATAATATTTAATACATTTAAGGAATCCAGTTGGATCCCTCCAACCTGTTTTCCCTGCATCCAAATATGTTATCTGAAACAATATCATTTATTTCAATAACAAATAAAATACTCAATAATCAAACAATAACAGCAATATAAACATCCATGTTTCAATTTAATATGTTTATATATTTATAAACGTAACCAGCGAGGTAAGTTACCTTGTCTGGAGATAACCGTTAAAAATAATGATTATTTTAAATTAAATTAAACAAACTTTTAATTTAATCAGTTTAGCTAACGCATATAAATATGTATTCAGCATCCATCAACCAACTAACAATCATAGCACACAAATATTTAAACCCGACTTATATAAAATATAAGTGGGATAAAAACTGAGTGATTTGAACTCACCTTGATTCGTTGCCGACACGATTTGTTTTAACTAGATTAAACTAACGTTTAATTTAATTAACAACTTCAGTTGCTGCCAATTCCATCCAAACCAACTCCAAAATATTACGTCTGTCAATGTGGTTCCAATGTCCTTTGATTTGTTACACTCTATTATTGTGTTACCAAGATATAATTTATACGGCATCCACTTCATAATTTTATGTTTATATAATATTTTAAATTCTAATTTCTAATGTAGGCCCTAAATACCATCTCTGTTAGGCATACTATTAGGCATATTTTAATATCAATAGGCACAAAAGTACTTAAAGCGGTGTAGTAAGCTTAAATGGTTTTGGGGCATTTTTAATAAAAAAAACTAATATATATATATATATAATTATCTAAAATCGTTACTTACATTAAATTAACAAGGCCGATTAGGCCCGTGTAAATGTGATTAGGCCACGTTGAAGTTCATCTTTCTCTCGCGTGCTATTCTCTATGCACTGCTTCAAGCACTTTCCTCCCCACGCACTTCACCGTTTCCACCACTTGTAAGTACTCATGAAAAACTCACTGCTTCCTCTTCTCACCGCCTTGCACTATTCCCACTATTTCCTACTACTGCGTTCTACACTACAATAGCTCCATCTCAGCCATGAATCTACCCGCGGTGCTCCTCCACCGTGTAACGAGCCACCGCCTCTTTCATTTCTTCTCCCAGTCGATGAACAATACCCCATACAAAACTTCTCCTTCTAATGTACATGCGAGTCTCTCCTAGCTTGTATTTATTCTCTCCAAACTGATCCTCACACAAGTTCTGTTGTCCGTTCACCTACACATAACGCCATCAATTTCGACACACCCAACTCCATACGCTGGTGAAAACCCCGATCCCGCCTGTGCTTCCTAACGATGCTCCAGTCTCCTGTCAGTGCTGACTCCGCCCTCTGATTCACAATACTTATGCTTTGCCCTTTTTTCAATAATATACAGGGTTTGATTTCGTTGGTTAAGGGGAAGGGAGAAAGTGGCGCTAATTTGTAGTGGAAGAAAGAGGGGGTTCTACTTACATGTGATTATAGATGTTGAAACAGAAATGAACAGGTTACTCATATATATAGAGGAGAAAGTGTGAGGAGCAAGTTTCAGTGGTACAAGGTGTAACTTTCACTTGGGTAAAATGTGGTCGGCACGACTTATTTTCCCTAGGTCTGAGTATGCTTTTCGGTTGAAAACATAGAATTGTGAATGGATGCCTAGTTTTAGGCTTGTGTGAAATACAACGGAGGAGACGGTGTAGGCAATTTTTTTTGAATGAACATTACAGTGTAGTTATTTGGGGAGATTAGTATAGGGTAGGAAGTTGGCAGAACGTTTGAGTAGCATGTAAGGAAGAAACATATAGGATAAAGTAAGGCTATATACATAAGTTTTCAGCTTGAATTTCCCTTCAGGTAGCTTCGTGTACTTGATTTCTTAGACATAAAGGTATACGCATGGGTAGTTGGAAAAACAAAGGAAGAGTTGTACGTTCTTTTCTTGTTTTTACGCAGTGAAAAGATGTATATATCTATGGGTACAAAACTTAGAGTAGGTGTAGTATCAGTTTTCTTTTCTTATGCTGGATAGTCTGTGGCATGTACTTTATTTCCTTAGGTATGAAGTTTTACATATATTGTTTTATTCTAATATGGCATTTTAACTCTGCTTACCGTTATTTACCGATAACCGTTAAGTTCGTACTGTCACATACAAACTCTGAACACAACGAAATGGATGGATTGTTACGTCGTAATGTTCCGGTCCCAACGAAATTAATTTCACTGAAAACAGACTCCGTTTGCACAATGACGCTATTTTAATTTATCGGTTCACCTTTAAATTGCATGCGCCGATAAAACAACTCTAATTGGCTCCAAACTGGAAATCTAGCAATAACTAGCTATACGTATTCCAATAAAATTTGTTTCATCGAAAAACGAGATTATTTGAAAATAAACATTTTTAAGGCCTATATAACATCGATAAAATATAATTAAATTCAAAACAAATTCAATATAAATAAAAATAAATCAGTATTATCGTATATTTCCAAATAAAATCTTATACAGCTTCAACATGAATCAATATAGCTTTATAACTCCATGTTAACAATTTCAAGTTAAACGATATTCAAATTATAAGGAAATTCTATTTAAATATATTAAATAAACGTTATCGTTTATTAACGAATTCCATAGAGACTATTTAAAATTTTGAATTGTACATAACTAACAATCTAAAAGCTGAAACCTCCATTTTCCTCTTTCATTAGAAAAATATAATCAAATCGATCCAAAAGATTCTTGTTTCACAGAATTTCAACTTATATCGGTTCTGTATATTCAATTGAAGTTCAAATCGTAATTTACGAACTACCGCGACATTTCGAGTTCGTTTTATAATTATATATAAATTATACATTCATACTCTGTTATACAAAGGAATTATATATTATATACCCATTTTAAATTCCAATTCAATATTTAAAATAATAAAATAATATAAATATCTGCCTACAAAAAATATGGGATGTTACATTCCTTCCCCCTTAAAAGAACTTTGTCCCCGAAATTAGCAAGTAAGAGGAATGCTCCAATCCCTATTATTCCCAAAATAATTATCTTAAAATTATCATCAAAATTTCTCAATTTTGTAAATTTACAAAAAATTCGCTAGCACCCCCCGCTACACTGCTCGATCGGTACAACTACAAACGCCACTCCAGGCCTCACATCAACCAAGAGAAAAAACCAAAACCGAACGACTACCCAACTCAGGGTTAATCAATCACCAATAAATAGAATAAAGGTTTATCTTTTTGTCGGGTACTCAAACTCTAATTCCACAGCGTAGAAATATACAGCTCATCCTTTATCAACCAACTTGTGCTTAACTCATTTACAATGCAAGTAATACGTACATGGTTATTTGGTTCTATTTCATAATTGATTTTATTCAAATTCATTATACTGGAATTTAGATTTCAATTCTCGCAATTCTGTTATTAAACCCATTACGAATTCTATTCAAGCCATCTAACAAACAATCAATAATCAATGCACAACCATACACAACCAACCAGTCAGTTTATTTTTCTCTCAGATTCTAAATTCCAAATTGATTTCATTTAACTCCAAAATCCATTTTAACTCCAATATCCAATCTTAAATAAACTTGACTTAACCAAGTTCAGTTTCCTATCAATATTCAATTAACTATTTAATTTACTAATTTATTCACATCCATTTCAAATTCAAACTCTGATTTGATTTCAAAAATCATCAATTTTCTCTTTCTAATTTCATTTGTGAGATTCCTTGGTTGTATTAAACCATTCCAATTCATAATTCAATTTGAATTCTATTCAAATCAATCAAACAAATTAATATCCTAATAATTTCATAAAATTATTGCTTTTATATATAAAGATATAGTTTGGGCAAAATTATTTCATTTACCCTCTTTACAAAATAGTATCGTATCAGTTGTTAGTTCAACATTGAACCAATCAAATAACACAATATAAAATATTTTTATAAAATCTACTAATACGCACCCTCATATATATGCCCAAACTCAATCTAGGGAATTACTAACCCCATCTTTATTGAGTTAAACCACAAAGCCAAGGTTATTACTGGCTCTGATACCAAATGTGAAGACCCATATTTCCAGTACCCTTTGAGCGGACCAAACAACACTAGTCCAACCTAAATTGTACTAAAAAACCAGATGCCAGTAGAAAGAATTTAGAGAATGAGAAGAATATAAGAAAGAATGATTAGAATAGAAGAAGAAGAAGAAGAAGAATAACAACATAACAAAACCACAGTCTCACATCGTACCGGAACAAAATATAATATAGAAATAAATCTTTATTGAGAGCTTGAAATAAACTTACATCATCAGAGTATCAACATATCTGGATAGTTATAATAATTTGTCCTCATATACAGCACACAACGGAATAGTAACTAATACGTCTGAACTCCTCAAGCATGTCTTCTGAACTTTGTTGTGTCCAATAATCTGAACCTGAAAAACCCGGCCTAACCCGAGCATTACGAACACCGAGTCAGTCTGGTGAACAAGAGTGAGAAAAACTCGCAAAGTTTAAGGGCGATCATCCAACTTGAATTTAAAGTTCAAAATCATTTCAAAAGAAAAGGATAATTGTAACACCAAATCCACACATAAATATGGACGGTTTTTACCTTACGATAACCCAAAACATTTTGAAATCATATATATATATCTGCTGATATTATATTAATGTCTAAATACAAATAAATATCAATCTAGCGGAACCCTTGCATCTCACACTCCGCATATATAGTGTACAATCAAAACTGTAGGCGCTTATTGAATATTGGATTCCAATTATGACAAGGTATGGATCTACCTGCCGATAGTGTATCTCTAGAGGCGAATACACTGGGTTCAACATGAACGTCTTACAATCCGGCCCACACATGACCGACCACTCATTTCGCTTGAGTTTATCGAATGTATATCACCAACGAATGGGATCAGCAACCGTTTCTCGAAAAGGATAGCATCGATAGATTAAAAAACCAAAAGGAATTTCTCTAGATAGGTGATTATATACCCTAATGGGAGAGCCCCACATAGCCATTCTGCCTGCCCGATTTTTGTTATTTCCCAGTTGTGAGGCTTAAGTTTTGAATTTACCTTTGGAACATTTGGCCATCATTTACTTTGAATTCCACATTGTCAGATCTGTAAAATCACTAATTGACGTCCACAAATATACTCTGGGTTTAAAAGAAGGGCTATTCTTTGCCACCAACTTGATACATTTGTAAAAATCAATGTACGTTGTTTTTAGGAAATACTCTATCAGACATTCGTCCATACAAGTCATCCACAAATAGGGCAAACCGAAGGCACCCTCTTATCACATCTTAGGAATCACCCTATAGATTGATAGCGAGTAGTCCTTGCAAATCCATCGATTTCAACCATGATAGAATCACAATATATCTTTTTTTTCTAGAACCACAGTATATTTCTGGCCGCTAAACTAGAGATTACAAGTAATTCTACTGTTTTATGAAGATCCATGGTCTTCAATTTCTTCGTCTTAATCAGCATCTAATATCTTTAATATTTCGTATTTGCTAGATGGAATGGTTTTCGAATATAAATTTAATCCGGGTCTTTCCGTACCAACAATTGTATTGGCCAGATTTGATAATCCGTTATTTAACTATCAAATAAACAACTATAAAATAAAATGAATTCATTGGTTCAGTATTCAGCATCACTTGGCCCATTTATTATTAAAAATAATAATCTAATGGTCAACTAAACTTCTGAATCTTTTAATATTATAAAAAGTATTTACTTCTTAGTTTAATATATTAATATCCTCAAAACCCTTTCATTTCAATATTTAGGCAAACCTATTAATAATTATAACCAATCTCCCATTTTTCTATTATTCAGAACATAAGTTACAACACCATTCACGCATTCCTATACTGGAATAATCATTAGTATTTAATCGTTAATTGGTAAGCGAATAATTTCCTAAGTATCAAACCCGAAGACTGAAATCAACATCAGATCAACACTTAGAAAACCACTCAACTTAACCAATCTCCAGTTAGATTTTAATTCTTATCTTAACTCATCATTAACTCATTATATTCCAATTCTAATTCATTTAACCATTCTCCACTTTGCAAATCTCGTTTCAAATTTCCATTGTTAGGTAACGTTAATTTAAAACTTAACGTTTTAGCCTCACATCCCTTTCTATAAACTTTGTTTACACAACTCTGATTTAATATACCTCCTTCTAATTCGCTTTCCTTTTCTCAATTCAAACACTAAATTTTAAGTTATCGTATCGACTTAAAATTTCTTTTATAACTTGGTTATGAAATTTGGTTTTAATATAAAACCTATTCATCAACTCTTTCAAAAAAGTCCAATTATATTTCAATACCAACTTTGGCTACTTACCTTAATGAATCTCATTTACGAATTTATCACTTAACTTATTATTCATTAAATAATGATTTACCTTATCATTAACTATCATAGAAATAGTTAACTGCTTATTTAACTCAATTAAACAATAATTACTTTTTAAATCTTATTAAAGTAAAAATAAATATTTGTTAAACTATTTTATCTGATTAATCTAAAATAAATTAATCAAATAACTAATTTCAAGTAGTTCTTCTTTTAAATTAATTAATAATATAACTAATTCAAATAATTCATTTAGTTGCCTCTTGAAAATAAATAATCACTTTCTTAATTCTTGCGCAAATTTCTTCTTATCTGCTCATCAACATTATTAACAAAAGATTCGATTTGTAAAACCATTTAATGATTACTTAAAAACTTAAATAATAAATAATATGTATTAATTTCCTTTTATTCAAATATATTAATTCAAAATCCATTTTTTATTACAAAGTATATTTTATAACTTCATTACCGTTGATTCACCTGACGGTAAATCACATTTATAGAACGATATATTTTGGGTCAACTTCTACAAATTACTCAACCAATACTATTTATTGGTTAAGACAAAAACTGTAACACCCCGAATTTTAGCTAATACTAAAAATTCACTAATTATAGGATAAATAATCTCAGATGTGGGAATTGGGGGTAACGGGCTGCGTCATTGCGTTCGTCTCGGAAAAATACACGAAATAGAGTCCGAGTTTTCGAGAATCGGAGTCCGTATGGCCCGGTTATGGCCCAATGAAGTTTGCAGAAAAATTAAAGCTTAAAACAGATTTAGAAATTTAAATTAGGATTTGAAAATAGAACCAGCGGGGTCAGGCGGGAAGCTTCCCGCCCTACCCATGTCGACAGGGCTGTCGACAGGCCTGTCGACAGGGGTGTCGACTTGCCTGTCGACAGGGGCGCGGCGTCCAGAGAACCTGGGTGCACCAGGTTGGGTTCTAGGCTGGCTTGGAGGGCTGGGTTCTAGAGATTTCCTAAATCTAACGGACCTAATCTAATCTAGGGTTAATCTAAGGGCCTAAAACACTCTCCTAATCTATAAATACACCCTAAACCTACCCTAATCCATACTAAAAATAGAAATGATGGCCTCATGCCGCCAAATTAAATCTTAGAAGGAGCCTCCACCAATTTATGAAGGAAGTTGCAAGCTAATCCCTCTCTAATCAATCTCTAATCATTATCTTCTTCATAGTTAGCAACTAATTCCACTTCATAAGTTTGCTAATCTTGGGTTTGGTGAGTTTCTATCACTTTAACATCAATTGTTAAAGTAAGTAGATTGGGTGTAATGAGACTTATGGTCTTAAATGCGGATTAGTGAGTTTGAATCATTTGTAATGATATGCTACTCTATGTTTTACTATGATTGTGCATAATTAATAAGTGGGTTTATGCATGTTTGATAAGTTGGCTTATGCATGCTTAATAAGTTGGTTTATGCATGTTTAACAAGAGGGTTTATGCATGTTTAACAAGTAGGTTTATGCATATTTAATAAGTGGATTTATGCATGTTTAACAAAGAGAGTTATGCAAGTTCATATGCAAGTTAAGTATATGTTTAAATGCAAGTTTAACATGATATGCAAGTTATGCATGCTTATGCGAGTATATGAATGCTTATGCAAGATATGTATATGCTTAAATGACATGATATGCAAGTTATGCATGCTTATGCAAGTATGTGAATGCTTATGCAAGTATGTGAATGCTTATGCAAGTTTGTGAATGCTTATGCAAGTTATGTGTATGCTTAAATGCATGTTGAACATGTTATGCAAGTTATGAGAATGCCTATATACAAGTTCAACATATTATGCAAGATGTGTGTATGATAATATGCAAGCTCATATGTAACATGTTATGCAAATCATGTGTATGATAATATGCAAGTTTGGGTTAAATGTAGTTGGGTTAATGTGTGCTCATATATGCAAGTTGACATCCTCTTAACCCATGACAAAGTTATATGCTAAACCCATGCTATTTGTGATGGATCTTCCCCTTTATTATGTTATGAAATGAGAACGATTAACGTGGGGAACGATGGGGTTAATAAATATGTTAATAAAGTATGATTGGGTATGATTGAGCATACCATAAAATAAATAAATTACCATAAGTGGGAATTTACCTATTGAGTTAGGTCTACCCCATGGGAATTTACCTATTGAGTTAGGTCTACCCATGTTATGGAAAACTTGATATTAATTAGGGATAATTAATATGGGGGTGATTAATTAGGTGTAATTAATCAACTAAGACACGAGGTTGGACCCTTTTGTAGCGGAAGTCTGGCCGGAACCGACCGGCCATCCAGCGGCTACAAATGATTGGCCCAATGTGAGAGGTCTTAGTCATAAATTAAATACATGATTAAAGTAAAGACACGAGGTTAGACCCTTTTGATGACAGAAGTCTGCCCGGAACCAACCGGCATATCCAGCAGTCATAAAAGACGGTCTAATGTGAGAGGTCTTTATGAGGTCATGATCTTAATTAATGAATTAAGAAACACTTAACCATATTAGCATGTAGTGGGACATGAGGGGTTAAGTGGGTGCCTTGGGGTGGCATGATGAGACTAGTGGGTTGCCTTGGGTGGCAATAGAAAAATACGATTAGAATACTTAACCAAAGTAGAACATGTAATTAAAACATGATTAAAGGGTTAAGTAAGTACCATGGGTGGCATGTGAAAATACGATTAGAATACTTAACCAAAGTAGAACATGTAATTAAAACATGATTAAAGGGTTAAGTAAGTACCATGGGTGGCATGTGAAAATACGATTAGAATACTTAACCAAAGTAGAACATGTAATCAAAACATGATTAAAGGGTTAAGTAAGTGCCATGGGTGGCATGAGAAAATACGATTAGAATACTTAACCAAAGTGGAACATGTAATTAAAACATGGGTGAAGGGTTAAGTAAGTGCTTTGGGTGGCATGTGGAAATCTAGTGGGTGCCCTATGTGGCAATTGAAATATGATTGATGACTTAACCAAATTTTAACATGTAAGTGGGCATGACTACATAAGGGGTTAAGTGGGATGCACTAGATAAAAGTGACAAGCTTAAGTAGTAGCTTGTGGGGGCCCATTTCAACCAATATCCCAAACGTATCTTTGTGGGCTCGACCCATGTCGAGTGACGGGACACGCATATTGGCTTGATTATAAGAGGCCAAAACGGGTTAGCGGTGGCAACGCGGGACCAACGGGTTTCATATGCGTGTGTGGACCCGGGCTGGTTGGTAAGTCGTTGTTGCATCGTGTAGATATAAAGCCGTGCACTGTTGATATTATCTGGTAGCCACTTTAGGGGAATGATACACCCCAATCGTGGGACCAGCACGGGTATCTACGGTAGGGAGCCGATCGATGGGGAGTAGTGGGTGCACCTAATAAAGATAGGGGCAGACGGCACCTATGTAGGGGTACACGAAACTACTGGGTAAAATTACTGAATACACCTAGTAGAGATAGGGGCAGACGGCACCTATGTAGGGGTACACGAAACTACTGGGTAAAATTACTGAATACACCTAGTAGAGATAGGGGCAGACGACACCTATGTAGTGGGCTAGGAGTACATGAAACTGCTGGGGAAATTTTCTAAGTCCTTGAAAGGGATCAACCTTTTAGTAGAAATGACTGGTGTGGTGCAGTTAGTAATTATCCTTGGGTGGGTAGATGCGTCTTTACGGTTATCTTAGTTTATCCTAAGTCTACCAAGCTGCTTAGTGTAGCCATTCATCCCCAGATATTACCGTAGGTCAAGTTTATGTCTTCTCTGGTTACTTTAATGATTGTATTGTTAAAGTTATAGGACTCACTCAGACTTATGTCTGACCCCGTTGTTTCTATCTTTTTCCCAACCCTCAGGTCCTACGGTGGATCCTAGCAGTAGTGGAGCTTGATCAGATTGCTGTTCCAGTCTTTAGGAGCTTGGATAGATGTAAAGCTCCAGTTATCCAGTTATCTTTTCTTTTTGTTCTGGCTATTAGATGAGAGAGTGGGATTATGTACTTCTTTATTTTGACGGATATTGTACTTGACTTTTACCGTGGTTTTATGATGTAACCAGGCATGTTTATTTCCGCTGTTATGAGATGATGTTTTAAATTTCAAGTACTATTTATATCTGTCTTGGTGTAATTTTTCTGTTCTATATTCACTAAAATACTCCATCGATGCTATGGCATTCCCTTAGTGAGTGACCATAGCGGGTGTGGGGTGTTACAAAAACAAATGTTGAATTTCTAGTCAACGCTCAACAACCAAGTCATTCAATCATAACAGTGCATATAATGTGAAAATAAATAATATTTAATACGTTGGAGAAATCCAATTGGATCCCTCCGACTTGTTTTCCCTGCATCCAAATACATTATCCGATACAATATCATTTATTTCAGTAACAGATAAAATACTCAATAATCAAACAATAGCAGCAATATAAACATCTATATTTCAATTTAATATGTTTATATGTTTATTAACTTAACCAACAAGGTAAATTACTTCATTTGGAGATAACCGTTAAAAATAACGATTAGTTTAAATTAAACTAAAAAAACATTTAATTTAATCAGTTCACTCAACACATATAAATATATATTCAGCATCCATCAACCAATTAACAATCATAGCGCACAAATATTTAAACCTGACTTATATAAATATAAGTGGGATGGAAACTGAGTGAGTTGAACTCACCTTGATTCGTTTTCGAGACGATTTGTTTTAATTAAATTAAACTAACGTTTAATTTAATTAACATCTCCAGTAGCTGCCAATTCCGCCCAAACCAGCTCCAAAATATTATGTCTGTCAATGCGGTTCCAATGTCCTTTGATTTGTTACACTCGGTTATTATGTTACCAAGATATAATTTAATACGGTATCCACTTCATAATTTGATGTTTATATAAGATTTTAATTTCTAATTTCTAATGTAGGTCCTAAATACCATCTCTATTAGGCATACTATTAGGCATATTTTAATATCAATAGGCACAAAAGTACTTAAAACGGTGTAGCAGGCTTAAATGGTTTGGGGGTACTTTTAATAAAAACAAACTACGTTATAATATAGGGTCGGTAAAGTTGGAAACTCAGGCTACGTGTATTCTTTCCTATTTTAATCTATAGTAAGTTAGTTAAGTCGTACTTAGGTACATTAAAAAACAAACACGTTATATGTACACATTGGTTAGGAACCATAACTAAACAAGATTAGGCACTATACTTTAACTAGACTCAGTGTGTTCGGGTTCATTTATATGGTCGCGTTTTAACACTAAAAACTGATATATATATATATATATATAATTATCTAAAATTGTTACTTACATTAAATCAACAAGGCTGATTAGGCCCGTGTAAATGTGATTAGGCCATGTTGAAGTTCATCTTTTTCTCATGTGCTATTCTCTATGCACTGCTTCAAGCATTTTCCTCCCCCATGCACTTCACTACATCCACCACTTCAAGTACTCACACAAAACCCACTGCTTCCTCTTCAAACCACCACACACTATTCCCACTATTTCCTACTGTTGCGTTCTACAATACAATAGCTTCACCTCATCCATGAGTTTACCCGTAGTGTTCCTCCACCATGTAACGAGCCACCACCTCTTTCATTTCTTCTCCCAGCCGATAAACAATGCACCATACAAAACTTCTCCTTCTACTGTACATGCGAGCCTCTCCTAGTTTGTGTCCATTCTCTCCAAATTGATCCTCACGCAAGTTCTGTTGTCCGTTTACCTATCCATAATGCCATCAGTTTCAATACACCCAGCTCCATACGTTGGTGAAAACTTTGATCTCGCCTATGCTTCCCAACGTCGCTCCAGTCTCTTGTCAGTGCCGACCCCACCCTCTGATTCACAGTACTGAAGCTTTGCCCTTTTTTATAATATACATGGTTCGATTTCGTTGGTTAGGGGGATGGGAACAAGTGGCGCTAATTCGCAGTGGAAGAATAAGGGGTTTAGTGTGATTATAGATGCTGAAACAGAAATGAACATGTTACACGTATATATAGAGGAGGAAGTGTAGGGAGCAAGTTTCGGGGGTACTAGGTGTCACTTTCACTTGGGTTAAACGTGGTCGGCACGACTTATTTTTCCTAGGTCTGAGTATACTTTTGAGTTGAAAACACAGAACTATGCATGGATGCCTAGTTTTAGGCCTGTGTGAAATGCAACGGAGGAGATAGTGTATGCATTTTCTTCTTTTTTTTGAATGAACATGACAGTGTATTTATTTGGAGATATTAGTATAGGATAGGAAGCTAGCAGAACGTTTGAGTAGCATGTGTTTGAGTAGCATGTAAGGAAGAAACATATAGGATACGGTAAGGTACATAAGTTTTCCGCTTGAATTGTCCCTTCAGATAGCTTCGTGTACTTGATTTCTTAGACATGAGGTTATAGGCATGGGTAGTTGGAAACACAAGGGAATAGTTGTTGTAACACCCCATAATTTTATAACACATTAAGATGATAAACTAGCGAATACTTAATTAAATACTGGGAATTAAGTAAAACAGACAGTGCCATTGGGTTCGTCTCGGAATTCTGCTTAAGATAGACAACAAGATTGCGTAAAACAGACACCGTTTGAAGAAGTTATTAAGCCTAGAAGTTGTATACACATAAGAGGATTATATATATACAAACAAATTAAAATATAAAAAATCAAAATCAAAACAGCTAATCGGGAGGGGGAATAGCCGAACCGCCCCATTTTGGGGGTCGACCCAAGGTTTTTGGGGTCGACACCCAAAGGGGGGGTCGATTCCCATACAGATCTAAGCAGAATTCAGTTTTCGCGCATGGACTCCTTTCTTGACTAGATTCATTGACCCTAGGCTATAAATAAGACCCCATTTCTCTTGTTTCTCCATACCTAAAACAATGGAAAACTAGATGCTGCCTCTGCTCGGAATAAATCAAGTCTTTTCTTCTTCAACAATCAACTAGAGTTATTCAAGTTTAGAGATCTGTGATTCAACATCTGCAACTATTCTTCTATCTCTTAGATCTATTCTCTGTGAGTCTACGTTATTTTTAGATAAAAATGATTAAAATGCAATCTTGACATGCCTGTGAATTAGATCTAAGCCTATGACTATTGGAATCATATCAGATCTGCTATATTTGTATATCTGATTCACTAATTAGATCTCATTATGCCTATTTATGATCATGACACTATGCATACTCAGTCCTATTATTACATGTTCATTAGATTTGTTCTTGTATGCCTATTTTTGTTCATCAAATCTGCTCTTATATGCCTATATTGTTCATCAGATCTGTTCTTATATGCCTATTTCTGCTATCATATGCCCATTTCTGTTAGTGTTGGTTTTATGCCTATTTTGTCGTTCTCTCTCTCTCTCTCATTCCTTTTTTATATTTATAGCCAGGCTACTTTCGAGTCTAAGCCGATATCGCTGAAATATGCATACGAACGAAATTGGGTTAAATTGAGAATGATTGGAAATGGTAATTTGGGGGCATAAGTTGTACTTTGAATCACGATTGGGATTTGGGGGCATAAACTATATTTTGAAATTAGATTAAAAATTGGGCATGATTTATATGGTAGATTATGACTTGTGGTTTGGGATATAAAAATCTATAGGCTTAATTTAAGATTAAGCAAAACATGTTGTTGGAACTATAAAGAATATGTGAAGCTTGTTTAATCCATTAAAATTGAGGCATGAATTATATTGGGAAATTTGAGGAAGAACTTGAATTGAAAGCATGAATATGGATTTGGGGCATAAGCCAAACTGTGATTAAAGATCTTAATTTGGGCATCTAACACATGATGAATATGACTTGGGAAAGGGGCATGAAAACCTATAATGAAATAGGAATACTTTTTAATGAATGAAGATGCCTAGAATTACAACAATTAGAAAACTGTAACCGTGCTTAGACATGAGGTTAGATTACACTTGTGGTGGAAGTCTGCCCGGACCCGGCCAACATATCCAGCGACCATAAGTGATGAATCTAATATGATGGGTCTAAGTGCATAAATACATGATGGTGCTAAGACACGAGGTTAAGTCCGACTTGTGGAAGAAGTCTTCTCGGACCCGACGGCAAATCCAGCATCCACAATTGGTAAACTTAATGTGGGAGGTCTAGTGCATTATAACCATAAATGAATGTATGGCATTGAACTTGTAATAATTAACTTGTTTAAATACATAGGGATTGTATGAGCATGTTAAATATGTGGGTTTAAGTAAAGCTATTAAGTATGTGGGGTTAAGTAAACCTGTTAAATCGGTGGGGTTAAGTAAACCTGTTAATATGTGGGGTTAAGTAAACCTGTTAAATCTGTGGGGGTTATACGAACCTGTTAATTAAGAAAACTTAACCCGTTAAATCTGTTGGGGTTATATGGACCCGTTAACTTGTAAAGTTTAACCCGTAAATGTGTAGGGAGTTATGCGAATTTGTTAATTTTGTTAGGCTTAACCAGTCAAAATCCTAGTTAGTTGGGGACACAAGATCTATAAGGGTTTGCTTGTGTCATCTGTTGTGTGGGACCCATATTTGTTAGTAACCCATTCTAGTATTAAAGGCGGACCCCGCACTAGGAAGGGTCAGGGCACGCGTATTGAACTGATTTTAAGAGGTTCATCTAAGAGGAGGTGTGTACTGGCACGTTCCAACGGACTCATGTGCGTGCATGAGTACGGCATGCATCTCGGAAAATAAGCCGTTGTTGCACTGGTAAATAGGTCTTTGTCCTTCTTTTGGTTTCCACTTTAGGAAGTAATACACCCTACTGTGGGGCCGACACAGGGTATTTACGGGATAGGGAGCCGATCGATTAGGGAAGGGTAGTAATTTGGGTACGTCTAGTCATGTCTGTTTCTGTGAGGTACCTGTATTTCTGTTTGGGTTAACACCCATTATTTCTGTTTAGGTACCGGTTAATTCTTTTTGGTTTAAAACTCGTTACTAGAGTACACCTAAAACTACCATTATATTTTTGTTGGGATCATCCTATTTCTGTTAAGCAATTAGGGAGTATGTAATCCTGTTACATATTTGTTATACTAGTATTGGTGCAGAGAAAAGCACTTAAGATGCACAACATGTCTAGTTTTGTTATCCTGTTTATCTTATTATACCTGCCTTATGACATTGTTATGTCACTCTCCAGTTTATAAATCTGTCATGATGCTTTTACTTATTTATATGATGAAAGTAACTGGACTCACTAGACTTTATGTCTGACCCATTTTGTTTTCTTTTCTCTCTCTTCGGTTCACCCTCCCCCCTAGGTTCTCAAGGTGGGAATACTCGGACTTGATTTGGATTCTCTGCTTTCATCTTGCTTGGAGCTGCTTAAATGTATTGCTCGATTTCTTGTCTCTCTACTATGACTATGTTTCGGGGATTATGCTTCTTTTATTATTGTACTCTGATATTTTAAGTACAAGACAGAAGTTTTATTGATGTAATGGGTTTTATGCATTTCAGACATATGATGTAACCGTGTTCTGAACTACGATGATTTAGGATTAATAAAGTTTTTAATTCCGTTGCTATTTTATATCTGTCTTGTAATGTTTCTGTTTCTGTTTACCAAGAACGCTTCACAAAACTTAATGCATTCTCTTAATGAGTGACACTAACGGACGTGGGGTGTCACACTTGGTATTAGAGCTGAAGGTTACTAGATCGGAAAAAAGATTTTAAAAATTATTTTCAAAAAGGTTTTAAAAGAAAACATTTTCAAGAGAAAAGTATGTTTTGAAAAACATATTCGCCAAAGCCATATGTAATATCTTTCGATCCTTTGTTTGAATCCGTTTGTTTTTCTTTTCAGCATGTCTGGGGAACCTAATATTTCTGAGGGCGTTACGATACCAGGTTGGTTTTGTAGGTATTTAGAGGCCACGTCGTCTGTCGTTGGTCAAGCAGACGTTCCTCCCCCCGTTGCACCCGTCGTTCTTCCTCCTCCTCCTCTGCGTGTAGATAATTTCTCCAAGATGTACAAATATTTTTATGCCATAGGAGGAAAGCCATTCCTTGAAACCGGGACTTTTGTAGAGGCAAGGAATTGGTAAAAGAGATGGAGGATCTGTTTGGAATTTTCGAAGTGGACAATCGTAGCAAGATTCAGTTAGCCGCCTGTCTACTAAAAGATGAGTCTGTTGGGAAGTGACGCAAGCAGGGCGTCCAGTGGAGACTTGGGATGCTTTTAGACAGAGGTTTGAAATGAAGTTTCTTTCTCAAGCTAAGAAAAGTATACAAATGGAAAGGTTCTTGGCGCTCAAGCATGGAGGCATGGATGTCAAAGAGTATGTTAACAAATTTAATCAATTGGCGAGGTTTGGGTTGGAGCTAGTAGATACCCCGCACAAGAAATCTTTGTGGTTTGCTAGAGGACTGAATGAACACCTTCGTGGGTTAGTTATGTCCCATATTCCGATGGGAGCATTTTTTGAAAGGCTCGTTGATATTGCCTTGAAGCATGAAGAAGATAAAGGTGAAAAGAAAGAGGCTAAGGTTGAGAAACACAAAACAAGAAAGTGTGGCCTAAGAAAGAACAACAAAAAGAATGCGTAAAGCATGACAAAGCTCAAGCCAAAAAGAAATGTCATGGTTGTTGGAACGTGGGTCACTTGGTCAAAAACTGCAGAAAAAGGAAGAATGCTTGCTTTAACTGTGATGAAATCGGACACTAAACTAGGGAGTGCCCGAAGAAGCAAGGGCAGTTCCAAAGGGCAGGATCTTTTAGAGGGCAATTACATGCTCTCGTGGCTGATGTACCAGATAGAGGTAGGAAAATTTCTGTTGAAAGTTTGATTTCTCTTTCCGAACATCCTGTTAGAACTATTTTTTATTTTGGTGCTTCTCACTTTTTATATATGATTATGTATTTGGGTCTATGCACCATAGTACTGGTATGATTTTGGATCCCGTTGTCTCAAACTCCATTAGGATTATGACTCATCTGTCTATGATTTGTCAGGGTTTGAGAATATCTGTGTTAGGCGTCAAGTTTGAGTGCGATGCATATATGCTTGGTTTAATGGGATATTGTCTGATTCTAGGGATGGATTGGCTAGCCATGTATGATGCCATTCTGAATTGTGAGAGGAGGGTCGTTAGACTATTTGACTTGCCATGGGAGGACCCTCGAGATTTCTTGTGAACCTAAGGGGTCTGTCATGCCTAGTTTCCTAGAGTCACTTGATGCATCTATTGATAATCTGCGATCAGTACTAGTAATCTATGAGTATCCTGATGTTTTGGATGAGGTTCAGGGATTACCATCGAGGCGCGAGATTGATTTCCGTATATACTTGGTGGACAATGTAAATCCAGTTGCATTGCCTGTGCGTTATATGGCTCCAAGGAAAAGGAGGGAGCTTAGCAAGCAAGTAGGGGAGTTTCTTGAGAAAGGGTTTATTAGGAGAAGCATATCTGAATGGGGTGCTCCGGTGGTATTCGCAACTAAGGCATACAACACACTTCGCATATGTGTGAATATTCATGATGTTTTTCCTCATTTCTTATTTATGGAAGTGTCTGCATGATACACAAGAGGTAGTTGAGCCGAACATGCTTGAGGAAGTAAAGGTAGAAGAAGTAGAGGTAGAACGGGAGGCAACAATTAAACGATTTCCTACCTGTATACTTGGATCAGAGGTTAAGAAACTGCGCAATAGAGAGGTTAGGTTAATAAAAGTGTAATGGAGAGAAGACAACGAGGATGAGACTTGGGAGACTGAAGATAAGGATCGCAATTCATACCTTTTCCTTTTTGGGACTATGTTCCTAACTTCTTTTTTCCAAGCTTTTATTCGTACTTGCTTCTGTCATTGGTGTGTATCCTATCGATCAAATCTTTGACCTTTAGATAGAAATCCCATGGTTGCAAACATATGTTTGAGACATATTATGTTTGGTGGAGGAAAATGGATGCAAGTGTTTGCTGGTGGTTGCTCTGGATGCATATACATACATATTAGGCACTAAATCAGCTCAGTCGCTCTCATACTGTATATGGATGTGTGCGCATTTTTCTTCTTCTAGTGGATGTAAGTGGATGTATCATCATATATATGTTGCACTTGGATGAATGACTGCACACTCATAAAGAACTTACATGTTATAATAAGATTATTTGCATACATGTTAGATTCATGGCACTGACATACATTGCGTTAAGGAAGTCGACCAAATCAGTAGACCGCCCGATCTTCGCATTAGTATTGGGACATATACATACACTTTTGCATATGTTCATATAAGCATTATAAATATTTAAGGACAATGGATGCCTGTGATTGGTGGATGTTAGGATATACATTCTTCTTAACTTAGAGATTTCGGGGACGAAATCCTTTAAGTAGGGGAGAATGTAACACCTCGTAATTTTATAACACATTAAGAAAATAAAATAGAGAACACTTAATCAATATTGGGAATTAATTAAAACAAACTGTGCTATTGCGTTCGTCTCGGAATTCTGCTTAAGATCAACACCAAGTTTGTGTAAAACAAACACCGTATGAAGAAGTTATTAAGCCTAGAAGTTGTATACACACAAGAGAATTATATATATACTGTAGGATCTAAATTAACCCTAAAGTGGGGTGAATAGGGTTTAATTCAGATTTTCGCAGAGTAATTAAATAACAACAGCACAGATAATAATCAAAATTAATGCAGAAAAAAAATAACACACAGATATACCAAGATTCGGCAAAACCCTGCCTACTTCTGCATTCCCCAAGGTTTCTACTAGGAGTTAAAACAACCTATTCGCTTACAATCCCCTGTAAACTTGCGACACTCGCTCCTAACTGTTCTTAACCCTACGCTCAAAACCCTGCACTGGTTTCTATCCCCGAAACCAGATTTCCCCAAATTACAAATCCCGTAATTTGTCTCCCTAGTTTTAGAGACAAACTAGAAAACTCTAAACTGATTACAACTTGAAATTAAAGACGAAATAAAAAACAAAGTTAAAAACAAAGCTAAACCCTAGTTTTTAATTTTAAAAAAGACTCTAAGCCCTTTTCTCATTTATTACTTCTTGGTCGACCTTCCTTTTGATATTGGTTGCACGATATTTCATTTTTGCCCGATCTCTTTTCTGTCTGAAAAAATGGCGGCGACTACACAACTAGGGTTTTCAATTTTGCCCCAAATCTCTGTGCTTGAGTGATGGAGTGCGATTTTCCGATGCTCGACTTCGATGTTGCTTTCAGATGCTTTGATTTGGATCCAAGTTGCGCTTGTTCTCTGGTATGATTTTTGATTCGAAATTCTCTTTGATTATGCTTGAACTTGGATGCCTTTGATGCCTGGGATGATTGGTGTATTTATAGGATCAAAAATCCTAAATTTGTGCTCTGATATCATTAATAGATTTGGTCCTGATTGTTGCGTAAATTTTGGAACTTTGATTGAGTCCTTTAGGTCATAAATATGGGTAAATTTTTGGGCTTGAAATCTGATGAGAATTGTTCTTGAGCTTTCGTGATTTCCGAAATTTGGTATACACTTTTTGGTTGACTATTTCTAAAATACACTTTTCAGTAAATTTTGAATTGGTCCTTTTGTTGCTTCCTGGATATTTAAAACTGAGCAGATACTATATTTGATTTACCAATCATTTTAAACTGATGCTTCATTTGAAATCTTTAATTCCTTAAGAACTAAACTTGAATCATGTAGTTTTCTCCATATTTATGCTGCTCGACTTGTCCATCCCTTGTTAGACAAAAACTGTTGCATTTCTGTTTTAATTTTCTGGAAATTTGGGCTTGAGCAAGTTTTCTGGAACATATGATTTTCTGGTTGGCCAAAACTTTGTCAATAAATTTGAATGAATTTTTTTTAAATGCTTTCCTGATGATTTCAAAACCAGAAAAGATTTTTATTAAACGGTTTGCACAAATCCTTTACTTGAACTTGCCATTGTAGACTCGTCCTTGAACTGTTATGACATGATTTGATAAGAACATATACTTCTGGTCTGATCTGTGTCGACACTTAAACATGCTTTGTCTGATTTTGCCTTGCATACTCCACTTCGAACTGATACTAGACTTGTTAAAAAAAACTGATTGTACATTTGTGGCCCCTTGTTGTTGCACCATCACCAATTTCTTGCTAAACATTTTCTCTCAGTTTTGCAATTGCTAGTCTGTTTTTAAGCTGTTGTAACTTGAAACTGTCACCTTAAAATTGCTGTCTTTTTGTTCTTATTGGTTAGTCTGCCCCCTGATTCTTTACTTCACGTTATCATGCACCTTTATGCACACACTTGCCTGTGTACCTATCTTCACATTACCTTGTCCTCTATGTTGCTAATTCTGAACTGTGTATACTTGAATGTTTGTTTGCAATGCCCATCTTGACTATTCTCTGTTCATATGAAAACAAAACTGTTTTTCTCTTGTATGCTTTTGTAAATTACAAATATTATACTTGAATTTTTATGAAATGTTTTATGTTTCATCTGAACTGACTTGCTTGGGTTACACTATGTTTGACATATTACTTGAGGCTGTATTCATTTGTAACCATGTGAAAACTGCGTACTTAATATTTGTATAGGATGATCCCCTGTTCACACTCCAGTTTGCACATGGACTGATTTTGGTCTAGTTGTATTGCAATTTCATATCTATGCTCCACCATTCATATAGACACAGCCACTTGAGAAAACTTGAACTTGACCTATCCCCTGAATCTGGTTTGTGCATGCTTGTGTTTTAATACTTAACACTTGACACTTTCTTCACCATATAGCTATTGCACCATATTTTTGCCAAGTGCCATGTTAGTCCATGCTGTTTCATCAATGCACCTTGTACATATTTGCATTAGTTACTCTAAACCTGTTTTGTTGCTGTGGCCTTTACTATCTAAAATGTGCCTTCTTGCTTGTGTTGATCATGCTACCTTAATGTGCTTTGATTATTTTTGTCCATTTTCAGTTTGCATTTGTTCTTGGTTAATTTTTTAATGTGCACTGAGTCGAGATGGTCCTTGTGGCTACTTCTCAGTTGCTCGCTAATTGGCGAGGCAGTGCACACATGTATATTTATACACGTGTGTACATGCAGCCATCAGATAGTTTCTCCTGTCCTTGCATATCAGATCAAGTCTAGAAAAATGATGAGAAACACACCGTAATTCTGAGGCAAATAAAATTTTAAAAATAAATTTTTATTTGTTTTGTTTAATTTGGTTTTTGTTGCAGTCTACTGTGTGTGTTCTTCTGTATGTGACAAGTATGAAGATGACTGAACTGACTTTGAAGTGTTGTGACGTCAGAAGATTGAAGATGAAGACAAGAACAGTGTTGGTGTGTGTCTGTATTTGAAATGTCAACTGAGAAATAGTGTCAGTGTATATGTGAGTGTAAGTGTTGTAGAAAGAAGCTGAGTATGAAATTGAATATATTGAAATGTATATTAGTGATGTATATACAAATAGTGGAGTTGTAAATCTGTACTGTTTAAATATTGAAATAAAATATTCTTATTCAAATAAAATACTATATGAATATTTAAATTTCTATACAATTGTATTTTATTTAAATAGAAATATTATATTCCTTTATGTTATGTAGTATACTAGTACAGTTACAAACACATTCAATAATAAAATATATTTGGTTGTTATCATCAAACAAAAATCATATAATTGTGTATACAACACTGTTATATTCAACAATCTCCCCCTTTTGATGATGACAAACAAGTAAAAGATTTTGAACGTGAAATATATTACTCCCCCTATTTGTATGCTCCCCCTTTAACTGAACTCCCCCTATATATGTGGAAAATATGAATCCCCCTATATATGTGCAAAATATGAATGACGAAATCCAATAGACCATTCTCCCTCTAGATATTTAACTTCCAATCTTTAAATATTTTTGAATTAAATACTCATCAATCAAAATCTTGAACATTCTCCCCCTTTTGTTATCATCAAAAGGATAATAGAGATTGAAATAGTGACAAATTTAGGCCATAAATTTAAATTCAAATTCAGAGAGAGAATATATATAGAAAATCCCATTTAATCAAACAAAAATCATAATAATCTTTAAATCAGAAGCCAATTTCACTTTCAGAATGAATGGATTTTCGATGGATTTTATAGAATGAGGAGAGTGAAATAACAATTGAATATTTGAATATGAATTTTGAAGATTTTAAATATGCCTAAAAATGTGTTAAGCACTTGCTAACCACGCATAGCCCAAAGGTCTTTTAAATGGGGTTAGTAGTAACTTAACTTTATCCTCTCTAATGAGTTCCATCCATGCACAACCCAAAGGTCATTTAAGTGAGAATAGAAGCACATAGAGATTAAGGTAATTCACCCACGCATAACCGCGATAACTTTTGAATGGGAGTGAATACCAAGGATAAATTATTTATTTATTTATATTTATTTTATTTTTAATTCCACTTAGAAATCCCCAAATTAAATAAAACCATGATAAATGACAAAAATATGGTAGATATAGAAGATTGTCGTGAAGCTCTAATTCAAAGATATTATAAAATCTGTCCAATCATCATGAGATTTAAAATAATATGTCCTCTAGTTATGAATTACACCATAGTCACAACCCATCACAAATTCATAAATCTATTAATAATTTTGATGGGTCACAAAACGGTTCAAATCAATCAATAATTTAAATTTTTGAATAAATAATCAAAAATAATTTTAAAATTGAAAATATCAATTTCAAGAGGAGTTTTGAAAATATCAATGCAGGTTGGAAATCATTTTCAAAAATCAATCAGTAGAATGTGAAATTATCCAATATTTCTAATGCTAATTGTTCTTAGACAATTTTAAAAACAACTTATATTCAAATTGTCTATGGAATTGAAGATGTTTAATTACTGATTTTTCAACTCATCGTCCAGTCATCAAGATATTCAAACGAATTAAATCAATTTCCTTATCAGAGTAGCACAAGATCATTTTTCAAAGCAATAATCACACGTGAAACTTTTTCAGAGAATTTTTAAAACAGGCACAAGAAATAGTCAACGATATGATAATTATTTGAAATCACTTTTTAAAAAAAATCAAATTTTTTTATAATCTAGGAAATTCAACAATCAATAACGAATGATTTCAAAATCAACCAAGTAAAAAATAAAGAAGATAAAAGAAATAAAAACTAAAAAAGAAAATAAACTAAAAAAGGAATTGAAATAAAAATACAAGTTTAGAGATCATACCTGACTTACCATAATCGATGTGATCCAATGAATCTCCAACTCTGAATCTATGGCTAAGGAACTTCAAACAATGGAACAATTTGAATTTTTATCTTTTAAACACAATTGTTCCTTAGCCTGTGCCCGGTACCTAAATGTTTATAGGATCGAGTGGTCTAACAAAAATTGTTTTACCACTCTTATCTTCGTTTTCACGTTTTGGTACCCAAACCCGTTTATATAACAATCCATTACTATCCATTAGCGTACCCTTTAGAACCCAAATTCGTTTAATTGAATTATTTCTAAACGAGTTTTCATATCGTTCATGATTTAAAAACCCTTTGAAATTATTAGAACTCAAAATTTTAATTTGATCAATTTCAAAGCCATTTAAAGGATTTTTAAAATCATTAGGATTTTGTTTTTCAACTGGATTAAATCCAAAACCAAGTCCCTTTTTCTTCTGAAGAAAAAATTGATTTTTAACAACATATTCAATGATTTCTCTCCTTTAGAAAATTTAGTCAAAGCTGACTCAAGTTGTTGAAATTTAAATTTAAGATAGCTATTTTTCTTTCATTAAATTTGAACAACGATTAATAGCGATTTTCCTCTTTTCAGCATCAGTTTGTTTTAAAATCAAATTTTCATTTTCAAGTCCTTTGATTTTAGCATTGGACTTAGAAATTTTTGTTTCAAATTTTTTTCGCTTTTCAAAATCAAGTTTTTCAGATTCTCTAAGCTTTTCAATCTCCTTTTCAAAATCACGATTTTCATTCTTCAAATTCATGTTTTCACTTTTAAGTAACTCAAAATTAGTTTTGAATTTTAAAGAATCATTACTAAAAAATTGACATTTTTCGCATTCCGAGAACGGTGAATTCTTAACTTTTTCAAATTTTCTTTCTAAACTGTTATTTTCTTGAACTAGTTTTAACCTATCAGATTTCAATTTCTTAACTTTTAGTTCAAGAGAATCAACGGTTTTTGTGAGGTCGTGATACATTAAAATTATTTCTTTATAGGTAAAATTCGATACCTCACTAATTTCCTCTTCACTACCTTCTGAATTGGATTGAGCCATAAGACAGAAATTAGCTTCCTCTTCATCACTTTCAGAAACTTCTTCTCCTTCCTCGTCATCCCATGTAGCAGCAAAAGCATTCTTCTTTCTTATGAACTTCTTCTTCTTTTCATTTTTAAGATGTGGGCAATTTGGTTTGATATGTCTGGGTTTCTTGCAGTTGTAGCAAAACACTTCATCGTCTGAACTTTCTGAACTTTCGGATTTGATAGTTTTCTTCTTTTGTGGCTTGTATTTTTCTTTGGCCCACTTTTTCAAAACCATGATTAACTCTTCAGCGGGATCATCATCATTACTTTCAACAGAATTATTTAGAGCGATCGTCTTTTTCTTTGATTCAGAATCCTTTCGTTCTTCTCTTGCTTTTAACTCCATCTCGTAAGTAATCAGATTTCCGATCAATTCTTCCATGCTTACTTTATTCAGATCTTTTGATTCTTGTATCGCTGTCACCTTAGCTTCAAAATTCATCGGTAGCACTCTCAATATTTTTGTGATCAATTCCACCTCGGTATAGGTTTTGCCAAGAGCTTTTGCAATGTAGACTAGTGACGAGAAGCGTCCATACATCTTTTTTATATCTTCTTCTCTTTCCATAGAGAAATTTTCATATTCGTTGCTGAGTAGAGCGAGACGAGATTCCTTCACTTGAGATGTACCTTCGTGTGTGACCTCCAACGTATGCCATATTTCCTGTGCAGTCTCATAATGAGAAATTCGATTAAATTCAGTTTTATCAAGAGCACAGATTAAAGCATTCATAGCTTTGGCATTATTTGAAAATAATTTTTTATCATTAGCATCCTACCTGTCTTTTGATTTAGGAATTTCAACACCACTAACAATAACAGTGGGAGAGCTATAACCCATTTCAATAATATCCCACACATCATAATCGATTGAACTCAAATAAATTTTCATCCTAGCTTTCCAATAAGCATAATCAGTTCCATTAAACATTGGTGGCCTAGCTATGAACTGAACCTTAGAAAAAGCGTTATTAGACAAATTCATGACTCTAGAGTTAAAATAGAATAAAAAAATACCTGCTCTGGTACCACTTGTAGGATCTAAATTAACCCTAGAGGGGGGGTGAATAGGGTTTAATTCAGATTTTCGTAGAGTAATTAAATAATAACTACACAGATAATAATCAGAATTAATGCAGAAAATAAATAACATGTAGATATACCTAGCTTCGGCAATACCCTGCCTACTGCTGCACTCCCCAAGGTTTCTACTAGGAGTTAAAACAATCTCTTTACTTACAATCCCCTGTAAACTCGCGACACTCGCTCCCAACTGTTCTTAACCCTACGCTCAAAACCCTGCACTGGTTTCTATCCCCGAAACCAGATTTCCTTGAATTACAAATCCCGTAATTCGTCTCCCTAGTTTTAGAGACAATCTAGAAAACTCTAAACTGATTACAACTTGAAATTGAAGACGAAATAAAAAACAAATTTAAAAAAAAGATAAACCATAGTTTTTAATTTTAAAAAAGGCTCTAAGCCCTTTTCTCTTTTATAACTTCATGGTCGGCTTTCCTTTTAATATTGGTTGCACCATATTTCATTTTTGCCCGTTCTCCTTTTTGTCTGGAAAAATGGCGGTGGCTACACAACTAGGGTTTTCAATTTTGCCCCAAATCTCTATGCTTGAGTGATGGATTGCGATTTTCTGATGCTCGACTTTGATGTTGTTTCAGATGCTTCGATTTGGATGAAGGTTGCTTGCTTGTTCTCTGGTATGATTTTTGATTCGAAATTCTCTTTGATTGTGCTTGAACTTGGATGCCTTTGATACATGTGATGATTGGTGTATTTATAGGATCAAAAATCTTAAATTTATGCTCTGATTTCGTTAATAGATTTGGTCCTAATTGTTGCGTAAATTTTGGAACTTTGATTGAGTCCTTTAGCTCATAAATATGGGTAAATTTTGGGGCTTGAAATCTGATGAGAATTGTTCTTGAGCTTTCGCGATTTCTGAAATTTGGTATACACTTTCTGGTTGACTATTTCTAAAATACACTTTTCAATAAATTTTGAATTGGTCCTTTTGTTGCTTCCTGCATATTTAAAACTGAACAGATACTATATTTGATTTACCAATCATTTTAAACTGATGCTTCATTTGAAATCTTTAATTCCTTAAGAACTAAACTTGAATTATGTAGTTTTCTCCATATTTACGCTGCTCGACTTGTCCATCCCTTGTTAGACAAAAAACTGTTGTATTTCTGTTTTAATTTTCTGGAAATTTGGGCTTGAGCAAGTTTTCTGGAACATATGATTTTCTGGTTGGCCAAAACTTTGTCAATAAATTTGAATGAATTTTTTTTTAAATGCTTTCCTGATGATTTCAAAACCAGAAAAGATTTTTATTAAATGGTTTACACAAATCCTTTACTTGAACTTGCCATTGCAGACTCGTATTTGTACTGTTATTACATGATTTGATAAGAACATATACTTCTGGTCTGATCTATGTCGACACTTAAACATGCTTTGTTTGACTTAGCCTTGCATACTCCACTTCGATTTTTCAAAAAAAAAACTGATTGTACATTTGTGGCCCCTTGTTGTTGCACCATCACCAATTTCTAAACTTTTTCTCTCAGTTTTGCGATTGCTGGTCTGCTTTTAAGTTGTTGTAACTTGAAACTATCACCTTAAAATAGCTGTCTTTTTGTTCTTATTGGTTAGTCTGCCCCCTGATGCTTTACTTGACGTTATCATGCACCTTCATGCACACACTTGCTTGTGTACCTATCTTCACATTACCTTGTCCTCTATGCTTCTGATTCTGAACTGTGTATACATGAATGTTTGTTTGCAATGCCCATCTTGACTATTAAAACAGAACTGTTTTGCTCCTGTATGCTTTTGTAAAGAACAAACATTATACTTGAATTTTTCTGAAATGTTTTATGTTTCATCTGAACTGACTTGCTTGGGTTACACTATGTCTGACATATTACTTGAGGCTGTATTCATTTGTAACCATGTGAAAACTGTGTACTTAGTATTTGTATAGGATGATCCCCTGTTCACACTCCAGTTTACACATGGGCTGATTTGGTCTAGTTATATTGCAATTTCATATCTATGCTCCACCATTCATGTAGACACAGCCACTTGAGAAAACCTGAACTTGACCTATCCCCTGAATCTGGTTTGTGCATGCTTGTGTTTTAATACTTAACACTTAACACTTAACACTTTCTTCACCATATAGCTATTGCACCATATTTTTGCCAAATGCCATGTTAGTCCATGTTGTTTCATCCATGCACCTTGTATATATTTTCATTAGTTACCCTGAACCTGTTTTGTTGTTCTGGCCTTTACTATCTAAAATGTGCCTTCTTGCTTGTGTTGATCATGCTACCTTAATGTGCTTTGATTATTTTGTCCATTTCCAGTTTGCATTTGTTCTTGGTTAATTTTTTAATGTGCACTGAGTCGAGACGGTCCTTGTGGCTACTCAACAGTTGCTCGCTGATTGGTGAGGCAGTGCACACGTGTATATTTATACACGTGTGTACATGCAGCCATCAGACAGTTTTTCCTGTCCTTGCGTATCAGATCAAGTCTAGAAAAATGATGAGAAACACACCGTAATTCTGAGGCAAATAAAATTTTAAAAATAAATTTTTATTTGTTTTTGTTTAATTTTGTTTTTGTTGCATTCTACTTTGTGTTCTTCTGTATGTGATAGGTATGAAGATGACTGGACTGACTTTGAAGTGATGTGACGTCAGAAGATTGAAGATGAAGACAAGAACAGTGTTGGTGTGTGTCTGTATTTGAAATGTCAACTGAGAAATAGTGTCAGTGTATATGTGAGTGTAGGTGTTGTAGAAAGAAGCTGAGTATGAAATTGAATATATTGAAATGTATATTAGTGATGTATATACAAATAGTGGAGTTGTAAATCTATACTGTTTAAATATTGAATCAAAATATTCTTATTTAAATAAAATACTGTGTGAATATTTAAATTTCTGTACAGTTGTATTTTATTTAAATAGAAATATTATATTCCTGTCTATTATGTAGTATATTAGTACAGTTACAAACACATTCAATAATAAAATATATTTATTTGTTATCATCAAACAAAAATCATATAATCGTGTATACAACACTATCATATTCAACATATAAAAACAAATTAAAAAATATAAAAAAATAAAAATAGTGAATCGGGAGGGGTATGGCCGAACCGCCCTATTTTGGGGGTCGGCCCAGGGTGTTTGGGGTCGACACATGGGTCGACCCCAAGGTTGACACCTAACGGGGGGTCGACCCCCATACAAATATGGATGGAATTCAGGTTCGCACATGGACTCCTTTCTTGACTAGATTCATTGACCTTAGGCTACAAATAAGACATTATTTCTCTTATTTCTCCACAACTAAAACAATGGAGAACTAGATGCTACCTTTGCCCAGAATAAATCAAGTCTTTTCTTCTTCAACAACTAGAGTTATTCAGGTTTAGAGATCTTTGATTCAACATCTACAACTATTCTTCTGTCTGTTAGATCTATTCTCTGTGAATCTATGTTATATTTAGATAAAAATAATTAAAATGCAATCTTGACATGCCTGCGAATCAGATCTAAGCCTATGACTATTGGAATCATACCAGATCTACTATATTTGTATATCTAATTCACGATTAGATCTCATCATGCCTATTTATGATCATGACACTATGCATAATCAGTCCTGTTATTACATATTCATTAGATTTGTTCTTATATGCTTATTTTTGTCCATCAGATGTGCTCTTATATGCCTATATATGTTCATCAGATCTGTTCTTATATGCATATTTCTTCTATCATATGCCCATTTCTGTCAATGTTGGTTTTATGCCTATTTTGTCCTTCTCTCTCTCTCATTCTCCTTTTATTTTTATAGCCAGGTTAGTTTCGAGCCTAAGCTGATATCACTGAAATATGCGTACGAACGAAATTGGGTTAAATTGGAAATGATTGGAAATGGTAATTTGGGGGCATAACTTGTACTTTGAATCACGATTGGGATCCAGGGGCATAAACTATATTGTGAAATTGGACTAAAATTTGGGCATGATTTGTATGGTAAATTATGACTTATGGTTTGGGATATAAAAATCTGTAGGTTTAATTTAAGATTAAGCAAAACGTGTTATTGGTACTGTAAAGAATCTGTGAAGCTTGTTTAATTCATTAAAATTGGGGCATAACTTATATTGGGAAATTTGAGGCAGAACTTGAATTGAAAGCATGAATATGGATTTAGGGCATAAGCCAAACTGTGATTAAAGATCTTAATTTGGGTATATAACACATGATGAATATGACGTGGGAAAGGGGCATGAAAGCCTGTAATGAAATAGGAGTACTTGTTAATGAATGAAGATGCCTAAAATTACAACAATTAGAAAACTGTAACCGCGCTTAGACACAAGGTTAGATTATACTTGTGGTGGAAGTCTGCCCGGACCCGACCGGCATATCCAGCGACCACAAGTGGTGAATCTAATGTGATGGGTCTAAGTGCAAAAACACGTGATGGTGCTAAGACATGAGGTTAAGTTTCACTTGTGGAAGAATTTTGTCTGGACCTGACCGGGATATCCAGCATCCACAAGTGGTAGACTTAATGTGGTAGGTCTAGCACATTATAACCATAAATGAATGTATGGCAATGAACTTATAATACTTAACCTGTTTATATCCATAGGAATTGTATGAGCCTATTAAATCTGTGGGGTTAAGTAAACCTATTAAGTATGCAGGGTTAAGTAAACCTGTTAAATAGACCGGGTTAGGAAAACCTGTTAGATCTGTGGGGTTAAGTAAACCTGTTAAATCTGTGGGGGTTATACGAACTTGTTAATTTAGAGAACTTAACCTATTAAATCTGTTGGGGTTATATGGACGCGTTAACTTGTAAAGTTTAACCCGTTAATCTGTAAGGGGTTTTGTGAATTTTCTAAATCTATTAGGCATAATCCGTCAAAATCCTAGTTAGTTGGGGACACAAGATCTATAAGGTTTGGCTTGTGTCATATGTTGTGTGGAACCCATATTAGTCAATAACCCATCCTTGTATTAATGGGGGACCCCGCACTAGGTAGTGGTCAGGGCACGCTTATTGAACTGATTGTGAGAGATTCATCTGAGAGGTGGTGTGTACTGGCGTGTTCCAACGGACTCATGTGCGTGCACGAGTACGGCCTGCATCTGAGAAAATAAGTCGTTGTAGCACCAGTAAATAGGTCTGTGTCCTTCTGTAGGTTGCCACTTTAGGAAGTAATACACCCTACTATGGGGCCGACATAGGGTATGTATAGGATAGGGAGACGATTGATTGGGGAAGGGTAGTAATTAGGGTACATCTAGTCTTGTCTGTTTCTGTGGGGTACCTGTATTTCTGTTTGGGTTAACACCCATTATTTATGTTTAGGTACCGGTTAATTTTGTTCGGGTTAAAACCCCTTACTAGAGTACACCTAAAACTATCATTATATTTCTGGGATAATCCTATTTCTATTAAGCAATTAGGGAGAATGTAATCCTGTTACATATCTATTATACTAGTATTGGTGCAGAGAAAAGTACCTAAGAAGCGCAACATATCTAGTTTTGTTATCCTGTTTATCCTGTTATACCTACCTAATGACATTGTTATGTCACTCTCCAGTTTATATGTCTATCATGATGCTTTTACTTATTTATATGCTGAAAGTAACTGGACTCGCCAGACTTTATGTTTGACCCATTTTGTTTCCTTTTCTCTCTCTTCCGTCCCCCCTCCCCCACCTAGGTTCTCAGGGTGGGAATACTAGGGCTTGATTTGGATTCTCTGCTTTCATCTTGCTTGGAGCTGCATAGATGTATTGCTCGATTTCTTATCTCTCTACTATGACTATGTTTCGGAGATTATGCTTCTTTTATTATTGTACTCTAATATTTTAAGTCCAAGGCAGAAGTTTTAATGATGTACTGGGTTTTATGCATTTCATACATATGATGTAACCATGTTTTGAACTACGATGCTTTGTGATTAATAAAGTTTTTAATTCCGCTACTATTTTATATCTGCCTTGTAACGTTTGTGTTTCTATTTACCTATAACACTTCACGAAACTTAATGCATTATCTTAATGAGTGACATTAACGGACGCGGGGTGTCACACTTGGTATGAGAGCTGAAGGTTACCAAATTGGAAAAAAGGTTTTGAAAATTATTTTCAAAAAGGTTTTAAAAGATAGCATTTTCAAAAGAAATATCTATTTGGAAAAACATATTCCCCAAAGCTATATGTAATATCTTTCGATCCTTTGTCTAAATCCCTTTCCTTTTCTTTTCAGCATGTCCGGAGAATCTAATATTCCTGAGGGCGTTACGATACCAGGCTGGTTCTGTAGGTTAGTTTATAGCTTTGATTGGTGTTTGGCTAGTAATTTAGTTTAGTTTTTGTTCATGAATGAAAAATGTGTTGTTGTAATTGCTTGCTTATGGAATCACCTAAGTTATCGATAAAAAATAGTCAGTGCCCATACTATTCTCTTTTCCTTTGGTATCTAGATAATCCCAGCTCAGTAGCACATTCTTTTGGTTCGATGACTAGATCCCAGTAAACGTCGTATAGGCCTTGCATTGAATTTTGGCTTTTATTTAGCATATATGGGTATACATGCAAGTTTCATTAAATTCAACACTTGAACTTAAAATAAGTAAAATTGAAATTGGCCATTATCATTTCTGTCTTTTACCAACATGGTGTTTGTTTATGGTTTTAGTTTTAAATCCATAGTTTTTTTCTTTGGCATTTTTCTGTTTATAGCCGTAAAGCTATCCATGTGTATTCTGAATTTTAAACGTCATGCGGGGTAAATTTTAATCGCCTAACTGTTGACGATTGTTCTTCCTTTCGCCCATCGATTTCTATTGTTTTTTCCTTTTCTACTACAAAGCCTCTTCCTCTCCTATGCTTTCCCTATCCTATTCTAGCAACGTTAGTTTCTTCATCTTTCCATGTTCCCTCATCTATATGGATGTTAAAATGTAAATATGTATTACATGCATATGGTCTCAGAAGTCATAGCACAGCGTATCTAAACTCGAGTGCGATTTTGTTCACATCTTTTAAGGGATGTGAACAAAACACTCGGTCCCCATTGGTGGAAATCAGGGTGGTCCATATGGGTCCCCCTGATTTCCACCAATCAGGGTGGAGTGTTTTGTTCACATTCCTAAAAAGGATGTGAACAAAATCCTATTCATCTAAACTCACAGGTATTTCGCATGAAGCCAAACAAACTAGCAGATTGAAATTTACTCAGTAGAAGACCGATTTGCAAAGGATAATTATTTGTTGCAATTTCTTTTTACTGATATGGAAGCTAATTTTAAGTGCATTCATTATTTGTGCTGTTTAGTTTTATTTAATTTTTTTTCCTTGAGCCATTTTGTATGTTCGTTCCGCTATATTTATCATTTTTAATAGTATTCCATAGGACATCTTCATAAGTAAGATTAAAAATTAGTATAAGATATGTGTGGTTGAAAGAAAGAAAAAATGAGTTTACTGCCTAATTAATATGTTCTTATGCCTATCGAGCAATGGTTTAGTGATTTCAGAAAATGAATGGTGTTTGCCTTATTTGCTAGATGTTTTAAAGAAAATCAATGAGTTTACTTCCGTGTTTTCTGAACAGAGCCGGCCCAGGAGATAGCCCACCAAGCATATAGGCTGGGGCGGGAAAATGTATCCTAGTATTTTAGTTTAGTTATATATGTAAATATAAATTTGGACATCTAATGTTGAAGTAGTAGAAAGGGTAGCCCAGTGGTAAGTATAGCATTATTTCTTGGAAATGGACAAGGATCGATCCCTGCCTCAGCCATATCCTTTTTTCCTAAAACATGCCCTCCTGCCCCACACATACTTATTGGGCTGTACAAAAATATTCCTTTGCTCACAACATTTTTCTGATGTATCGGTCATGGCCTAAAGTATGCACTGATCTGAAAAAAAATTCTGGCCCACACTAAGGTAGTGGGCTGGGGCATGAAATTGTTTGGGCCGACACTGTTTCTGAACTATTCTAAAGTTGTTAATTATTCCCATATTACATGAGCTATAAAACCAATTCAAAAATATTATTTTTATACGCACAATGCTTGGCTCATCCTGTATAAATTATTTTAAAGAAATCTATATATAGGTTTCAAGGGGTTACTTGAATTGTGATATCCGTTTTATTCACATAACAGGATTGGGTTCATACATATCACGTAGTCAATAGTGCAGGATCACTATTGTGCATATTTTCCATATTACATAAGCATATGGTGACTTTGAAACCTTATTCACGTAAAGTATCACAATGTAGTAGTTTATGAACAATTTCCAAACATTAAATTTCATGTTGCAAGTTGGTGCATGCATAGGTATAAGTTGGATATGTATGTTCTTTCCATAAATATAATGCAGGATGCTATTTGACTATGATTAATTGGATAATACTATGGTTGCTTTTTAAGAAACTACGCCAGGTATACGAAATAGATTAGACTTTTGTTGGTAGTCATCAATAAATATATAATAAACCTAGGAGAAAACAAAAAATATTACATTGCTTCTAACTGATTGCATTATGTTCATTAATTGGAGGTTGTACGTAATAGAAAAAAAACATATTTTCTTTATTTCTGAGTGTGAAGCGTATTATTGAAACGTTCCAATTTTGAGCTTTGATTACATCTCAAATATCAGTGATGGTGTCATACCTTAAAATAGGGCCTATGCTATGAATTTGCTATTTCGTTATACACAAAACACCATAAATAACATGTCTCGTAATAGTTCTTAGTGGATATTGCTAAGATAATTGAATCATTTATTGCATTTCTGCATGGTTTTACGAGTCATACGAAGGTTGTTGCAAATTTTAAGAAATGCTATGAAATGTTTGGTCTTGTAAAAAAGTAATATGGACGAACGTTGACAAATATGGAGCCATTTATTTTCTATATGCATGGGTTTATCAATCACATGATGTCACAGACTTTATTGTCAAATTTAGTGCAAGACCCGATGTAATTTAGGAACAATATAAAGATACGGTTTGCTTATCTTTTTATATGTACCCATCTATTTAATAAATTTCCATTTACATCAACGTCAAATTTCAATTGTTAGAAACAAATTTACAATTGCATTGTTTGGTTTTGTAAAATTGTACTATGGGCGTAGCTGAATTAGATGGAGTCATTTATTGCCTATATGCATGGGCACATTTATCGTTCACAAGAATTTTATTGACAAATTTAATGTAAGATTCCATGTAATTTAGGAGTAGAATAAAGATGCGGTTTGCTTATCTTTTTATACACACCGGTCAATTTAATAAATTTTCATTTAAATCAACATCAGATTTCAACTGTTAGAAACAATTTTAAAAATTGCTGTCCTATTAATCATACATGGCATTATCTTCTATTTTAGAGCTATATTAATGTTGACTTTGTGTTCATGTTAATGTCAAATAACTTTAAACTTAAATATATTTTCTGTTTCAGGAGATATGCTCTATAATGCGTGAACAATGTGTCTAAGATAGGCATAGAGGTAGATATTCAATTCTCTTGGCAATATTATCTTACATTGAACCTTATAATATCCGTAGATTGTAGATTTTTTTCATTTATTTTATATCTTTTTTACTGTTGACAAAACCTACACTATTTCCTACATCTCTTTCCTGAATAATTCCCAATTACTTCCTTTAAGTCAACAATTTGTTTCCAGCTGTTTGCTTTCCCCATATTCATTCTGTAGAATTTGTTTGTTTTGATTTGCAAAAACTTTTTATGAAAAGGAGTTTCACTGGATTATCGTATTTTAAGTTTCATGTATGTTTTGTTGTTATTTTTTGCAGCTATTGCAATAGCAATAAAATTGCAACTGTTGGTAAACGATAGTGTTGCATTAGATATTACTCTATTTTAATTAGTGTAGTGCTAAAAGCACCCAGAAATATGCTACTTAATACCATTAAAAAAATTAATTAGTGCTAACTAATTCATATGCTTCTTAATGCCACATCTATTTCTACGTTCAGTTCCTAATCACCAAACAAAAGCTTTGCTCTTCCTTCGCATTCACGTAAGTTTCGAATTTTCGGATCACAAATGTAAGAACCCGTAACTTCCCCGTGAAGGAAAGAGCGGATACTTTGAGGATAAGACGAATCGGAACACAAACAGAAGAACATTTCATTGTATATTACAACAATTCCATTAGAATACAAGAATATACAGAGTGTGAATAAATATTACACAGACAATATCAGAGATTTAAATTACATTTAAATACGTCACAGTGGAAAAACAATACAAGGCACAACTGAAAACAGATACACGGATACAGAGCTTTCTGAATACCGCTTCAGCTGTAAATCAGGATCCTGTGAATACAAATCTGCAAAACCAAAACTACTAGCTGCCTGTGTCGTAAATAAGGGCACCCAGAGTTTAGGTTAAAATAATAAACTCCAGGTCAGTCATGTGACTGGTGTGAGAACTAAAACAGTTATTAATCTTTACTTTAAAGTTAGGTAAATCGAGGGACCACGCCGTATAACACGGAATGGGTTTCCTCCCAAGAATACCAGTGCATAAAACAACAACGCAATGCTAAATAAAGAACAATGAAGCTATTATAAGACCCAGGTCCCATCACACAATGCAACACAAACTGGACGATAGGGTTTTACCTTATAATAGCCAAAGAATGCTTGATACGCTAAATTTCATCTTACTATAAGTGTATAGTGTCAAAACAATTTCAATCATAAGTATCAATCATAGACGGCATAAGTGCCCCATACCACTATGTCGCCAAATATAGTTTCCACAATCAAAACCGCAAAGGCACGTATTGGAAGTTGGATTTCCATCTGTGAACCGAGGCAAAAGATAGTCCTCTACCGATTCGAGACGCTCTAGCCCACTCCTCGGGACCCAGACTCCGGAAGGCCCTTGGATCGTCAGGGCCGGTCCACCGATGTGGATTAAAATGCCTGAACACTGCGTTTCCCCGCCCTTTGGGGCGTCAATGAGTTCAATGACTCCATCGGCTCCACATAGTCACCGATATATCCGAGACGCCTCACAACCCAACAACCACATAAGTCAAACTCGGCAGGGCGTGTCAGACCACTGACGCCACTTCTAGCTAGAAGGAAACGCATGTCCTCCCTGAGGTCCTTCTCCCGTTTCTGGTTCACAACCGGGGTGTGAGGCTCGCGAATCAACGCTACACAAAGCTATGCCACACAGGCCGTGCTTTGATCATCAACCACAAGACTCTGCTTTTCAACAGAAGCCTTGATCATTTGCATCTTAGCATGCCACACAGGTAAACCACTCCATGCAACCGATATCCATCAGTCACACAAAATGATATCCAATGTCAGACACACAGTCCATTTACAAGTCCGTTCTGGGTCTGAACAAAACCAGAGGCACCTTGTACCTCGCATATCCATCGATCTCCAAGTACATCTGGATGATCACTAACTAATTCCTTCCTCTTGGGTATACGGCCCAATCAAGATCATCAGTAATTATCCAAACGACGTGAAGACCTCCAGTCTTCAACCACCGCCTTCATTTCAACTCATCGTCGAATCAGTTATTCAGAATGGGATAAACCCGGTCTTTCTGAATAACTCGCGTATATAATAAACAAGTGTCCCACAAACACAACATATGCCTCATTCCAATTCCAACATATGCCACAAACACAACATATGCCTCATTCCAACACTTTGGGAAAGGTGCCCATTAATTTTATCAAAGATAAATTCTTTAAATTTACTCTTTAATCTTCTTTTGAATATCAATTCAAACCAAATTATGGTTTATCCAAACTAGACGGGATTAGCGAACTTTACCGTAGTAATCACTTGTTAAATTTCCCAACCCTAACCTATTCATCCCATGAAGTAAAACTGGTAATACTTCATATCTAACACCACGGTGTTATCGGTAAATTCAATTACCATTTCACGTTCAAATCTAATTAAAGATTTAACTATCGCCTAGAGCAAAACTGGTGATACTCCATTCTCGATCATTTCAATCTAATTAAAGATTCATTAAAACACCACTTGGTTTTAATCTTCCCTAAAATCACTATTAATGATTATTTAACTTGGGAAATCATATCCTATCTTTAACTAGGTTAAAGAACCAATGTCATTTAAAACACGGTTCACGATAAACCCAAAAATCAATCAATTCCAATTAAATACCATTTAGTTGGTATACTTCATTAAATCTAAATAAAAATATTTAATCTTTTTCTCAATTGGGTTTAAGAACAGTGTAAATGAAGACACCATTCACAACAAACCCAAATCCCATTTGATATTAAATACAAGGCTCTGAATAGAAAATATATCGGCTTATATTCAATATCAAATTCTACGACCAACAAATATCGTATTGGAAATAACGATATAAATATATCTTTTAAATTTCCATAGCAATATCTGCAAAATCACGAAATCCAACATCGAAATATTCCAAAGACAATTTCGATTCAAATCCATTTCCATTTTATATATTGGAAATTCTGGTTATTCTCAAAACCATTTCAAATCGACTTTATTTATTTTAAAAATAAATGGGATTATAATTCTAGTTCAAAACTAGTTCATTTCGATAAAAATCTATGTGACGGCCTGGAATTTCGCTCGATCTGAATCAGTCGTTAAACCGATCTAAACCGTTCGAAACCCCTGACTGTTGAGAACAGGACAAATCAGAACACAAACAGAAGAACATTTCATTGTATATTACAACAATGCATCAGATTACAAGAATATACAGAGTATAAATGAATAAATATTACACAGAAATATCAGAGATTTAAATTACATTTAAATACATAGCAGCGGAAAAATAATACAAAGCACAACTGAAGGTGATATACGGATACAGAGCTTTCCGGATATCATTCCAGCTGTAAACCAGGACCCTGTGAATATAAATCTGCAAAACCAAAACTACTAGCTGCCCGTGCGGAAAATAGGGGCACCCAGAGTTTTGGTTAAAACAATAAACTCCAGGTCAGTCATGTGACTGGTGTGAGAACTAAAACAGTTATTTAAAACTTTACTTTAAAAGAGAGTAATTCAAGGGACCACGCCGTATAACACGGAACGGGTTTTCTCCCAAGAATACCAGTGCATATCCATAAACAACGCAATGCTTTTCGAAAAATGAAGCTATTATAAGACCCAGGTCCTATCATACAATGCAACGCAAGCCGGGGGATAGGGTTTTCCCTTATAATAGCCAAACATGCTTGGTACGTTAAAACAAATCATTTGATACTATAATAAGTGTATAGTGTCAAAACGATTTCAATCATAAATATCAATCATAGACGGCATGGGTACCATATATCATGTCGCCATACTAGTTCTACAATTAAAGCCGGAATACACGTATTGGAAATTGGATTTCCATCATGGTGGCTCCTGATTCGAAAGATCGATCGCGGAATGCAATTCACCATGGCTTACGTCCCAACAAGAGAACACCGTCTGCATCCGCACATTTGGGACCAGAGTACCACCGCGGCTTACGTCCCAGCGAGAGAAAACACCGCTTACTCTATATATCCCTGAGCACTAGGCTCATCTCGGTCGACCGAATCCACGACACCGCTAAGGTGCCCATCCACGAAAAAAAAACATACTGATCAAACCATCAGTTTGCCACCATACCGGGGTGTGAGGCTCGCGGATCAACGCTATACACAAAGCCATGCTATATCAGCTGCGCTTTGATCATCAACCACCAAACTTTGCTTTTCAACAGAAGTCTGGATCACTGCATCTCAGCATGCCACACTATCAATCCATATCGTACCACTGATTTCTGCCAATATATAACCTCTGAGCTCATATGTCTCAGAGAAGGGCGTTAAGCAAGAGAATAAATTCTCCGCCGCCAAACAGATATATATTTAGCAGAGATCAACAAATACAATATAAAGGAATACAATGTCAGACACACCATCCATTTACAAGTCCGTTCTAGGTCTGAACGAAACCGGAGGCACTTTCCTCGCATATCCATCCGTCTCCAAGTACGTCTGGACGACCACCAACTATTTCCATCCTCTTGGGTGTACAACCCAATCAGGATCGTCAGTAATTATCCGAACGATGTGAAGACTTCCGGTCTTTAACCACCGTCTTCATCTTCGACTCATCGTCGAATCGGTTATTCAGAATGGGTATAAACCCGGCCTTCCCGAACAACCCGCGTATTATTAAAACGAATGTTACACAAACACAGCATACGCCTCATTCCAATTCATTAGTCACTAACCGCAAATTAGCCAGAGAACAATTCCCCAAACATTAACCCCGAAGGCCGAAACCAACATCAGATCAATACCCAGGAAACCATTCATCTTAGCCAACCTACAGCTAGTTTCTAAACTCCACATTCTTAGGGAAAGGTTCCCATTAATTTTATCCAAGATAAATCCTTTAAAATTTATCCTGTGATCTTCCTTTGGATGTCATTTAAAACCAAATTATGGTTTTTCCCAACTAGTCGAGATTAGCGAACCGTAACGAAGTAATTATTTATTTTATTTCCCAATCCCAACCTATTCATCCCATGAAGCAAAACTGGTAACACTCCATATCTAACACCACGGTGTTATCGGTAAAATTAATTACCATTTCACGTTCAAATCTAATTAAAGATTTAACTATCGCTTTGGAGCAAAACTGGTGATACTCCATTCTCGCTCAATTTCTAAATTTGATAATTTAGATTATCAATTCACATTTCAATCTAATTGCAGATTCATTAAAACTCCTTTTACTGGGTTAAAGAACTAGGTGTTATTTAAAACACAGTTCACGACAAACCCAAATCACATTCTATTTATTATCGGGTTAAAGAACTAGTGTTATTTAAAACACAGTTCACGATAAACCCATTTCAAATCCAATCAAATATATTAGAAATCCCGATTATTTAAAACCCCTTTTTAAATCTAATTTCTTTATTTAAAAATAATTGGGTTTTAAATTTAGTTCAAAACTAGTTCATTTCGATAAAAATCAATTTTTATCTTTTCAAATGTGGAGTTTTTCCATCCCAATTCTTCCCAAATCATTTCTTATGATTTTACATAAATTATTACTATTTTTAATAATTTTATCAAGGCCCGTACAGTCGATTTCCAACAATGGCCATCGAACTGCACTTATATCGACCTTTTTCGAATTTGATTTGGACGTATCTCCAAATCCAACCGTTAGATTTTGAATTTATAATATTCTTTAGAAAGCTCTTTTCGATACAAACCCAACGGTTCCGGTTTTAGGAGAATCCGACGGTCGGATCTCCCGTAATGTCCGTTTGAAATAAATGGTCGAAATTCACGAACTGCCGCGGCGCGGCGCGTTCTATTCAGGCCATTATATTATATATATATAATATATATATAATATATATTTCGTCGATTTCTATTTAAAACGAATTATATAAATAGTTTTAAATTCGTTTCAAGAACCATTTCAACTTCTATTTCAATCCAAAGCAAAATTGAATTCTTCTTTAAAAATTCGTTTTAAAATTCATTTCTATTTAATTCAAATTTCAATTCAATTTGAATTCGTTTCAATTCGCTTTCAATTTAATTTTGAATTCGTTTTCAATTCAATTCAATTCAAATTGGTTTTATATTCGATTCAAACTCATTTTCTATTCAAATCAAATTCGTTTCGTTTTCTATTTGAATCAAGTTCATTATATATTCAATTTGAAATCAAATTGGTTTTCTATTCCATTCAAATCGAAATCGTTTTATATTCAATTCAAATCGAAATCGTTATATATTCAATTCATTTCGAAATCGTTATATATTCAATTCATTTCGAAATCGTTATATTCGATATAAATATCGTTCGCGTCAAAATGGCGCATCACTATTTAACACGGCTTTATATATTCTATTTCAAATATTTCTTTTTGTCAACACACGACTAATCTCAACGAATGAGTACCGTCCATGTGTGACTATTTTTGTTAAATTATTTCGTTCAACACATGACTAATCTCAACGAATGAGTACCGTCAACACATGAACCTTTATTTTATATTGATAAAGATGTAAATTTTATTATAAAAATAATTCGTTCAACACATGACTAATCCCAACGGATGAGTATAGTCAACACATGAACCTTTATTTTATATTGATAAAGATGTAAATTTTATTATAAAAATAATTCGTTCAACACATGACTAATCCCAACGGATGAGTATAGTCAACACATGAACCTTTATTTTATATTGATAAAGATGTAAATTTTATTATAAAAATAATTCGTTCAACACATGACTAATCCCAACGGATGAGTATAGTCAACACATGAACCTTTATTTTATAATATTCTTTATATTTCAAATTGGAATGAGGCCCAATCAATTACCATATAAAGTTAATTACATGGATTTTCATACAACACATGTATATAATAGCATTGCAAAATAATCAACCATCAACCAAAGTGCACTACACTGTATAAGCATCAAATATAGATATCTAACGCTTATAACAGCCTGTCAATCAATCGATCGACATATTTAATCGATTAGGATGAGTGAACTTCATATTTCATCCCAACACCCGTGTAGGGTTTCAAACAATCAAACACAGATTTTATTCGTGCAGTTGGGCGATGTGTAAAATTTATCGACCCAATCAATGTCAGTCAAATCAGTGTACATAAACAAACCGTCTGGTTTGTAAATGAATATTTATTTTATTCACTTCACGTTAAAAATTATATTTTTAACGATAAAACATTTTATTTCAACATATGAATTTCTATTCAGTTCATTTATTCAATAAAAATGATATTTTTATTTTTCTAACATATTTTAGAAAATTTCGGCGGCATAACGGCACGATACTAGAAACGGGACGAGGCCTAGCCTTATCCCCGGTCTAGTGAAGGCCCACGCCATTCACATATCAATTTTAATCAATTACCAATTCAACCAATCGATCAAATCCAAATCAAATAACCTAACCAACTACACAACCAAACAAACAAGTCCATGGTATGTGGACGGGTGTCGGGTGCTACTAAGCACCGTCTGCATCCTAGTATATATATATATATATAACTAGCAAAAGAGAAATTTTGAGTGAGAAGTTCTCACATATAGCTATCCTAGCTCCACGGCACTTCATTGATAGAAATCTTCATTGCTATCGCATCCTCGTCATCTTCGTTGCCCGTAGCCACTACATATGTAAAAATCGAATTTTTACTTCGATGTTCAATATATAAAAATTATATTTTTATTTCGAAGTTCAATATATAAAAATCATATTTTTATTCTCATAAAAATTTTTCAATTCTAGGGAAAATTCATTTTCCACTTCAAAGAAAATCTATATTCGAAATCAAAGAAAATCTATTTTCGAAATCAAAGAAAATCTATATTCGAAATCAAAGAAAATCTATTTTCGAAATCAAAGAAAATCTATTTTCGAAATCAAAGAAAATCTATTTTCAAAATCAAAGAAAATCTATTTTCATTCAAAGAAATATCTATTCTTTAAGCGAAGAAAAATCTAATCTTCTTCATCAATAAAAATTAAATCTTTACCTTTCTAAAAATTCATTCTTTTATGATAAAAATCTTATTTTTAAATCTCTTAAAAATCTTAGCTTCCTTTAAACAAAAAATCTTATTCTTATCCTTAAGCAAAAATCTAATTTTTCCTTACAACAAAACTGAATATAAATTCTATGCTTTAAATTTTAAATAAGCAAGAAATACAAAAGGGAAAATAGAAAGCTTACTGTGTACGACTGAAGGGGGGGAAGAGAAAACGGCGCTCTGACCTTGGCGGTGGTAGGTGGTCAGAAAACGGGTTGCGGCGGAGCAGCATTTCAGGGGGGCGGTTTTACTGTGGGTTATTGGGTTCTGACGTGGAAATCAGGAGAAGGGGGAAGCTCACGTCGTCGGCAAGGGGGGAAAGAGCCTGCGCTGGCGGTGGTGGAGTTTCCGACGTTGGTGGACTGCGAGGTGTCCAGCGCGATGGGGTTGACCTCAGTTTGGGGAGCGACGGGTGCGGGGGATCTCGAGCGCGGTGGCGGAGGATCGAATAGGGCGAGGGGTGGTGGCGACGAGGCGGAGGAAGGGTGCCACCCCAGTCGCGATCCCGATTTTGGGATTTTTCCTCAGTAAATCGAAACGGAGGCGGTTTTTCTTGTTTGACTGGGCTTGGAACTTTGACTAGGGCTTGGGCCAATAAAAGGATATATATTTAATTATAATATTTTAATTTTATTTCTTAAAAAGTGAATTTACATTCGAGCTCCGAACGAATCCCAACGACTACCTCCCCTAGCTAAATACCCCCATTCCGAACACAATGAGATATGTATCGTGGGCTGATGCTACTGTTTGAATCAGTTTCCGTTTAATTTACATTTAAATCATTATATTGAATTTTAAACGCGCATTTCGATTTACTGGGGTCACATACTAACTAGAAAAATTCCAGAAAAATATTTTCTAGCTTCGTATTGACGATACGGTCCTAACAAAACTAGTTTCGTCGAATTCTGAGATCGTTTGAAAAATGGCCAATTTCCAGTCGATTTAAAATCAACTGAAATGGTCAAACGCGTTTTCCTTTGCCACGCTCACATATTGATTCGAAAAATTATGAAATTTGGAATCTAGCAATAACTTGACACCACGGACCCAACAAAACTGGTTTCGTCGAAATCCGAGGTCGTTTGCAAAATGTCCATTTTTAAGGGCCTGAATTCCATAGCGACTATTCAGAATTTTCAACTGGACATATCTTTTGATTCCCGCTACGAACTTTTGATTTTTCGGATTCGTTGGAAAGATATTCACTATTAGATTCCATTATTTTTGGTTTCACTAAAATCCGGATTGTTTTGCTCCCGGTACATTCAATTGAAGTTTGAAATCGAATTATCGAACTACCGCGCCATTTTCAATTCTATTTATAATTATATATAAATATTTATATTCTAACGACGACGCGTATAATATATACGTTCTAATTCTATTCAAAATGAATTTCACGTCGATATTATTTAAAATAATTCATTTTAAATAATTAAAATCCGCTAAAATTGCCAAAATAAAAATTTTAAACTGGCCCAGATTTTCGGGTTGTTACAATCTCCCCCACTTAAAACTTTTCGTCCCCGAAAAGGAACAAAGTCGAAAGTGGTTTGATTAATTCAACTCTACGCTCGATCAGGCTTCCATTCTCCAACTTTTCAGTTTCTGAGAATTTTCAAAATTTCAAAAATTTGGCTAACACCCTAAATTTTTGAAAAATTTCGCCATAACCTCCCCTGCACCGGGAGCATCGGGGAATTTCAAATAGCTTCCCCGGTCCTTCAGATCTCAAAAAGAAAAAGAAAAAGCCAAGCGGCTAGCCAATAGGCTCACAAAATCATCATCACCCAAACAAAACAGGAAATTATGTAGTAAACATGTACCTATTTGTCGGGCAAACAAATTTTATTCTCTGGCTCTAGCCTCCTTGCTATGACCTGTTCAATGTAAGTACATGTACATGCATGCATTTGCAACTAATTTTCAATACAGTTCAATATTTGGTTTAATTAGGAATAATGGTTCAAAATTTATCAAACAAATAAACCAACAACACAAACATCAATCAATTAGTGAATTAGAGTTTTCAAATTCATAATTTGATATATATACCAAAAAATCATGTTTTTGATGCCAATTCACAACAATGTGTTCTAGCTATATTAGTTTTGGTTCTCACACCAGTCTAATGGAAACATATAGAAAGCACACCTTTGAAACACGAAACTAATTACTAATGATGACGCGTCAATCATCAGAATCAGGTCCGGGCGACTAGAATGTGATTCTATATCTATCCAGTATATTAAAACTTCGAATATACGTTCATGACGCGTATATACAAAACCTTTATATACTCGATTGTCCATATTCAAAATAAATAAATAATCAAATACGTTTAAAATGGTTTAAATTTCAAAAAAATTGTTTTCATTTGAAAAATATACTCTTCACACTCGTTCTAGGATACTACTGATCCTATCCCTAACGAGTCATTCTAATTGGATATTACTAATCCAATATCTGATGAATTCTTTCGTATGGTTCTAATGTGCCTTGTTCTCGAGCTCTGTAAACCAAAGCTCTGATACCAAATGTGACGGCCTGGAATTTCGCTCGATCTGAATCAGTCGTTAAACCGATCTAAACCGTTCGAAACCCCTGACTGTTGAGAACAGGACAAATCAGAACACAAACAGAAGAACATTTCATTGTATATTACAACAATGCATCAGATTCAAGAATATACAGAGTATAAATGAATAAATATTACACAGAAATATCAGAGATTTAAATTACATTTAAATACATAGCAGCGGAAAAATAATACAAAGCACAACTGAAGGTGATATACAGATACAGAGCTTTCCGGATATCATTCCAGCTGTAAACCAGGACCCTGTGAATATAAATCTGCAAAACCAAAACTACTAGCTGCCCGTGCGGAAAATAGGGGCACCCAGAGTTTAGGTTAAAACAATAAACTCCAGGTCAGTCATGTGACTGGTGTGAGAACTAAAACAGTTATTTAAAACTTTACTTTAAAAGAGAGTAATTCAAGGGACCACGCCGTATAACACGGAACGGGTTTTCTCCCAAGAATACCAGTGCATATCCATAAACAACGCAATGCTTTTCGAAAAATGAAGCTATTATAAGACCCAGGTCCTATCATACAATGCAACGCAAGCCGGGGGATAGGGTTTTCCCTTATAATAGCCAAACATGCTTGGTACGTTAAAACAAATCATTTGATACTATAATAAGTGTATAGTGTCAAAACGATTTCAATCATAAATATCAATCATAGACGGCATGGGTACCATATATCATGTCGCCATACTAGTTCTACAATTAAAGCCGGAATACACGTATTGGAAATTGGATTTCCATCATGGTGGCTCCTGATTCGAAAGATCGATCGCGGAATGCAATTCACCACGGCTTACGTCCCAACAAGAGAACACCGTCTGCATCCGCACATTTGGGACCAGAGTACCACCGCGGCTTACGTCCCAGCGAGAGAAAACACCGCTTACTCTATATATCCCTGAGCACTAGGCTCATCTCGGTCGACCGAATCCACGACACCGCTAAGGTGCCCATCCACGAAAAAAAAACATACTGATCAAACCATCAGTTTGCCACCATACCGGGGTGTGAGGCTCGCGGATCAACGCTATACACAAAGCCATGCTATATCAGCTGCGCTTTGATCATCAACCACCAAACTTTGCTTTTCAACAGAAGTCTGGATCACTGCATCTCAGCATGCCACACTATCAATCCATATCGTACCACTGATTTCTGCCAATATATAACCTCTGAGCTCATATGTCTCAGAGAAGGGCGTTAAGCAAGAGAATAAATTCTCCGCCGCCAAACAGATATATATTTAGCAGAGATCAACAAATACAATATAAAGGAATACAATGTCAGACACACCATCCATTTACAAGTCCGTTCTAGGTCTGAACGAAACCGGAGGCACTTTCCTCGCATATCCATCCGTCTCCAAGTACGTCTGGACGACCACCAACTATTTCCATCCTCTTGGGTGTACAGCTCAATCAGGATCGTCAGTAATTATCCGAACGATGTGAAGACTTCCGGTCTTTAACCACCGTCTTCATCTTCGACTCATCGTCGAATCGGTTATTCAGAATGGGTATAAACCCGGCCTTCCCGAACAACCCGCGTATTATTAAAACGAATGTTACACAAACACAGCATACGCCTCATTCCAATTCATTAGTCACTAACCGCAAATTAGCCAGAGAACAATTCCCCAAACATTAACCCCGAAGGCCGAAACCAACATCAGATCAATACCCAGGAAACCATTCATCTTAGCCAACCTACAGCTAGTTTCTAAACTCCACATTCTTAGGGAAAGGTTCCCATTAATTTTATCCAAGATAAATCCTTTAAAATTTATCCTGTGATCTTCCTTTGGATGTCATTTAAAACCAAATTATGGTTTTTCCCAACTAGTCGAGATTAGCGAACTGTAACGAAGTAATTATTTATTTTATTTCCCAATCCCAACCTATTCATCCCATGAAGCAAAACTGGTAACACTCCATATCTAACACCACGGTGTTATCGGTAAAATTAATTACCATTTCACGTTCAAATCTAATTAAAGATTTAACTATCGCTTTGGAGCAAAACTGGTGATACTCCATTCTCGCTCAATTTCTAAATTTGATAATTTAGATTATCAATTCACATTTCAATCTAATTGCAGATTCATTAAAACTCCTTTTACTGGGTTAAAGAACTAGGTGTTATTTAAAACACAGTTCACGACAAACCCAAATCACATTCTATTTATTATCGGGTTAAAGAACTAGTGTTATTTAAAACACAGTTCACGATAAACCCATTTCAAATCCAATCAAATATATTAGAAATCCCGATTATTTAAAACCCCTTTTTAAATCTAATTTCTTTATTTAAAAATAATTGGGTTTTAAATTTAGTTCAAAACTAGTTCATTTCGATAAAAATCAATTTTTATCTGTTCAAATGTGGAGTTTTTCCATCCCAATTCTTCCCAAATCATTTCTTATGATTTTACATAAATTATTACTATTTTTAATAATTTTATCAAGGCCCGTACAGTCGATTTCCAACAATGGCCATCGAACTGCACTTATAGCGACCTTTTTCGAATTTGATTTGGACGTATCTCCAAATCCAACCGTTAGATTTTGAATTTCTAATATTCTTTAGAAAGCTCTTTTCAATACGAACCCAACGGTTCCGGTTTTAGGAGAATCCGACGGTCGGATCTCCCGTAATGTCCGTTTGAAATAAATGGTCGAAATTCACGAACTGCCGCGGCGCGGCGCGTTCTATTCAGGCCATTATATTATATATATAATATATATAATATATATTTCGTCGATTTCTATTTAAAACGAATTATATAAATAGTTTTAAATTCGTTTCAAGAACCATTTCAACTTCTATTTCAATCCAAAGCAAAATTGAATTCTTCTTTAAAAATTCGTTTTAAAATTCATTTCTATTTAATTCAAATTTCAATTCAATTTGAATTCGTTTCAATTCGCTTTCAATTTAATTTTGAATTCGTTTTCAATTCAGTTCAATTCAAATTGGTTTTATATTCGATTCAAACTCATTTTCTATTCAAATCAAATTCGTTTCGTTTTCTATTTGAATCAAGTTCATTATATATTCAATTTGAAATCAAATTGGTTTTCTATTCCATTCAAATCGAAATCGTTTTATATTCAATTCAAATCGAAATCGTTATATATTCAATTCATTTCGAAATCGTTATATATTCAATTCATTTCGAAATCGTTATATTCGATATAAATATCGTTCGCGTCAAAATGGCGCATCACTATTTAACACGGCTTTATATATTCTATTTCAAATATTTCTTTTTGTCAACACACGACTAATCTCAACGAATGAGTACCGTCCATGTGTGACTATTTTTGTTAAATTATTTCGTTCAACACATGATTAATCTCAACGAATGAGTACCGTCAACACATGAACCTTTATTTTATATTGATAAAGATGTAAATTTTATTATAAAAATAATTCGTTCAACACATGACTAATCCCAACGGATGAGTATAGTCAACACATGAACCTTTATTTTATATTGATAAAGATGTAAATTTTATTATAAAAATAATTCGTTCAACACATGACTAATCCCAACGGATGAGTATAGTCAACACATGAACCTTTATTTTATATTGATAAAGATGTAAATTTTATTATAAAAATAATTCGTTCAACACATGACTAATCCCAACGGATGAGTATAGTCAACACATGAACCTTTATTTTATAATATTCTTTATATTTCAAATTGGAATGAGGCCCAATCAATTACCATATAAAGTTAATTACATGGATTTTCATACAACACATGTATATAATAGCATTGCAAAATAATCAACCATCAACCAAAGTGCACTACACTGCATAAGCATCAAATATAGATATCTAACGCTTATAACAGCCTGTCAATCAATCGATCGACATATTTAATCGATTAGGATGAGTGAACTTCATATTTCATCCCAACACCCGTGTAGGGTTTCAAACAATCAAACACAGATTTTATTCGTGCAGTTGGGCGATGTGTAAAATTTATCGACCCAATCAATGTCAGTCAAATCAGTGTACATAAACAAACCGTCTGGTTTGTAAATGAATATTTATTTTATTCACTTCACGTTAAAAATTATATTTTTAACGATAAAACATTTTATTTCAACATATGAATTTCTATTCAGTTCATTTATTCAATAAAAATGATATTTTTATTTTTCTAACATATTTTAGAAAATTTCGGCGGCATAACGGCACGATACTAGAAACGGGACGAGGCCTAGCCTTATCCCCGGTCTAGTGAAGGCCCACGCCATTCACATATCAATTTTAATCAATTACCAATTCAACCAATCGATCAAATCCAAATCAAATAACCTAACCAACTACACAACCAAACAAACAAGTCCATGGTATGTGGACGGGTGTCGGGTGCTACTAAGCACCGTCTGCATCCTAGTATATATATATATATAACTAGCAAAAGAGAAATTTTGAGTGAGAAGTTCTCACATATAGCTATCCTAGCTCCACGGCACTTCATTGATAGAAATCTTCATTGCTATCGCATCCTCGTCATCTTCGTTGCCCGTAGCCACTACATATGTAAAAATCGAATTTTTACTTCGATGTTCAATATATAAAAATTATATTTTTATTTCGAAGTTCAATATATAAAAATCATATTTTTATTCTCATAAAAAATTTTCAATTCTAGGGAAAATTCATTTTCCACTTCAAAGAAAATCTATATTCGAAATCAAAGAAAATCTATATTCGAAATCAAAGAAAATCTATATTCGAAATCAAAGAAAATCTATTTTCGAAATCAAAGAAAATCTATTTTCGAAATCAAAGAAAATCTATTTTCAAAATCAAAGAAAATCTATTTTCATTCAAAGAAATATCTATTCTTTAAGCGAAGAAAAATCTAATCTTCTTCATCAATAAAAATTAAATCTTTACCTTTCTAAAAATTCATTCTTTTATGATAAAAATCTTATTTTTAAATCTCTTAAAAATCTTAGCTTCCTTTAAACAAAAAATCTTATTCTTATCCTTAAGCAAAAATCTAATTTTTCCTTACAACAAAACTGAATATAAATTCTATGCTTTAAATTTTAAATAAGCAAGAAATACAAAAGGGAAAATAGAAAGCTTACTGTGTACGACTGAAGGGGGGAAGAGAAAACGGCGCTCTGACCTTGGCGGTGGTAGGTGGTCAGAAAAGGGGTTGCGGCGGAGCAGCATTTCAGGGGGGCGGTTTTACTGTGGGTTATTGGGTTCTGACGTGGAAATCAGGAGAAGGGGGAAGCTCACGTCGTCGGCAAGGGGGGAAAGAGCCTGCGCTGGCGGTGGTGGAGTTTCCGACGTTGGTGGACTGCGAGGTGTCCAGCGCGATGGGGTTGACCTCAGTTTGGGGAGCGACGGGTGCGGGGGATCTCGAGCGCGGTGGCGGAGGATCGAATAGGGCGAGGGGTGGTGGCGACGAGGCGGAGGAAGGGTGCCACCCCAGTCGCGATCCCGATTTTGGGATTTTTCCTCAGTAAATCGAAACGGAGGCGGTTTTTCTTGTTTGACTGGGCTTGGAACTTTGACTAGGGCTTGGGCCAATAAAAGGATATATATTTAATTATAATATTTTAATTTTATTTCTTAAAAAGTGAATTTACATTCGAGCTCCGAACGAATCCCAACGACTACCGCCCCTAGCTAAATACCCCCATTCCGAACACAATGAGATATGTATCGTGGGCTGATGCTACTGTTTGAATCAGTTTCCGTTTAATTTACATTTAAATCATTATATTGAATTTTAAACGCGCATTTCGATTTACTGGGGTCACATACTAACTAGAAAAATTCCAGAAAAATATTTTCTAGCTTCGTATTGACGATACGGTCCTAACAAAACTAGTTTCGTCGAATTCTGAGATCGTTTGAAAAATGGCCAATTTCCAGTCGATTTAAAATCAACTGAAATGGTCAAACGCGTTTTCCTTTGCCACGCTCACATATTGATTCGAAAAATTATGAAATTTGGAATCTAGCAATAACTTGACACCACGAACCCAACAAAACTGGTTTCGTCGAAATCCGAGGTCGTTTGCAAAATGTCCATTTTTAAGGGCCTGAATTCCATAGCGACTATTCAGAATTTTCAACTGGACATATCTTTTGATTCCCGCTACGAACTTTTGATTTTTCGGATTCGTTGGAAAGATATTCACTATTAGATTCCATTATTTTTGGTTTCACTAAAATCCGGATTGTTTTGCTCCCGGTACATTCAATTGAAGTTTGAAATCGAATTATCGAACTACCGCGCCATTTTCAATTCTATTTATAATTATATATAAATATTTATATTCTAACGACGACGCGTATAATATATACGTTCTAATTCTATTCAAAATGAATTTCACGTCGATATTATTTAAAATAATTCATTTTAAATAATTAAAATCCGCTAAAATTGCCAAAATAAAAATTTTAAACTGGCCCAGATTTTCGGGTTGTTACAATCTATTTTTATCTTTTCAAATATGGAAATTTTCATCACAATTATTCACAAATCATTTCTTATGATTTTACACAAATTATTACTATTTTTAATAATTTTATCAAGGCTCATACAGTCGATTTCCATCAATGGCCATCGAACTGCACTTACAACGACCTTTTCCAAATTTGATTTGGACATAATTACAAATCCAACCGTTAGATTTCAAATCTCTAATATTCGTTAGAAAGCTCTTTTCGATACGAACCCAACGGTTCCAGTTTTAGGAGAATCCGACGGTCGGATCTCCCGTAATATCCATTCGAAGTCAATGGTCAAAATTCGCGAACTGCCGCGGCGCGGCGCGTTCTATTCAGGCCATTATATATATAATATATATATTATATATATTTCGTCGATTTCCTTTCAAAACGTATTTTATAAATCGTTTAAAATTCATTTTCAAAACGATTTCAACTTCATGTTCAATTTCTAATCAAAATTGATTATTCCACATCGTCGATATACAAATGATAATATTTTCAAAAAACATTATATTTTGAAATCACTTCCTTTTCTATAATCATTATAAAAACGAATATAATAGATATAAATATCGTTCGCGTCAAAATGGGGCATATCAAACCGACGCGGCTTTATATATTTCAATAACTTCGTTATTCTATTCAACAAATGAATATTTTCTTCAACACATGGATATATATTTTTATTCAACACATGAATATTTATTTTATTCAAAACATGAATTTATATTTTTATTCAACACATGAATATTTATTCTATTCAACACATGCATTTATTTTATTCAACACATGAATTTTTATTTTATTAAACACATGCATTTATTTTATTCAACACATGAATTTTCTTTCTATTCAACACATGAATTTTTATTTTATTCAACACATGAGTTTTTATTCTATTCAACACATGGTTTTTTATTCTATTCAACACATGAATTTTTATTTTATTCAACCCATGAATTTTCTTTTATAACATTCCTTATTTCCCAAATTGGAATGAGGCCTAATCAATTACCATATAATGTTAATTATATGGACTTTCTACAACACAGTTATATAATAGCAACGATAAATCATCAACCATCATCCAGAGTGCACCACACAACTGCATAAGCATTAAATATAAATAATTAACACTTACACAGTCTGTCAACCAATCGATTGACATACAACTAAATAATCGGGATTAATGTACGTCAAATATCATCCCAATACCTGTGTGGGGTTTCAAATCAATAAACACAGATTTTTATTTGTGCAGTTGGGCGATGTGTAATATTTATCATCTCAATCAATATCAGTCAAATGGGTGTACATAAACAAATCGTCCTATTTGTTTATAAATATTTATCTTATATACACGTTAAAAATTATATTTTTAACTATAAAATATTTGTAACGATAAAATATTTTATTTCATTCCACATCACACAATAAAAATTCCACAACAGATCAATCAAACATACAAGCCATCTATGGTCTGTGAATGACGGGTGTCGGGTGCTGCTAAGCACTGTCTGCATCCTAGTATATATTTCAAACTAAAAATTAAAATAAAAGTGAGGAGTTCTCACCGAGGGTTCCGCTCCTCTATTCTTTATTTCTGAATGGTCTGGATTTTGTTTTGCTTCTAGTCAGTTCCATCGTAATCTGTTTCACACGGTTTACGTTAAAAATCCTGTTTTTAAACAACGATCTTTATAAATATAAGTCACATTTTCTTTCGGCGATTATATATATAAAAATCACATTTTTATTTTGTTTTCTAGATAATAGAAATCATATTTTTATTTCGCCGCTATATATATATAAAAATCATATTTTTATGTTCTCTATTATATAAAAATTCTATTTTTAATCCGCTACTCATATAAAAATCTAATCTTTATCCTCACTATTTCATGATAAAAATAAAGTTCATATTTTTATTTCACTTCTTATACTGTAAAGATTATATTTTTATTTCACTTCTCATATAATAAAAATTATATTTTTATTATGCTACATATATAAAATTCGTATTTTTATATTCTCTATCTTATAAAAATTATATTTTTATATCGTTGCTTCATATATAGAAATCATATTTTTCTCTCGCCACTCTCTATATAAAAATCACATTTTTATATATAAAGATCGTATTTTTTCCTAATCAAAAATCAAATCTATACTTGTTTAAAAATCCTAACTTTCTTCTAAATAAAAATCTCACCTTTCTACATATAAAAATCTCACCTTTCTACATATAAAAACTCTCACCTTTCTACATATAAAAATCTCACCTTTCTACATATAAAAACTTCACCTTTCTACATATAAAAACTCCACCTTTCTACATATAAAAACTTCATATGCTAAAAAGATCTAAACTTTATATGGTTAAAAAATCCAAACATTTCATATGTAAAAATCTAAACTTTCTTGCGTTAAAAATCTAATCTTTATTACTTCGAAGATTTAATCTTTTCATGTATAAAAATATAAACTTTTCATGTATAAAAATATAAACTTGTCATGTTTAAAAATACAAACTTTTATTCATATGAACACTACATAAAAATCAAATTTTTAGGATATATAAAAATCTAAACTTGACTGTATATAAATAAAAATTATATAAAAACTTACACCATTCGATCGGAGGATGGAGGGGGGTTTACGGCGTCGCTGGTGGGGGTCAGAGGTGCCGGCTACAGCCTGAGGTGCTCCGGTGGGTGGCGGCAGGCGAGGTGGCTCGATTTGGGGCGGATTGGGGCATTAGGGTTTCACGGCGGTTTTGGGGAAGAAGGAGAGAGGCGGTGCGTCAATTTGGGGGTAGTGGGATTTAATCATGGAAAATAATGAATGTGAGGGGGGGGGGTTAACGATATATATAAATATATATATTTTCTTTTATATTATTTTCAAGTTCTAAAAGTTGACTTTTTTATTCGATCACTAAACAAGACCCAATGACTATCGTCTATAACTAATTATCCCCATTTCGAACGCAATGGGATATGTATCGTAGGCTGATTCGGCTGTTTCGTTAAGTTTCCGTCAAAATCAAAATATAAATCTATATATTGAATTTGAACGCACATTTCAATTTGTCGGGGCAACATACAGACTCTAAAAATTCCCAAAAAGTATTTTCTAGCTTCGTATTGACGATACGTTTCTAACAAAACTAATTTCATCAAATTCCAAGACCGTTTGAAAAATGGCCATTTTCTGGTCGATTAAAATTGACTGAAACTGTCGAAACGCGTTTTCCTGTGCCATGCTCACATATTGATTCAGAAAATTATGAATTTTGGAATCTAGCAATAATTCTACATCCGGATCCAACAAAAGTGGTTTCGTCGAAAACCGAGGTCATTTGCAAAATTTCCATTTTTAAGGGCCAAAATTCCGTAGCGACCATTCTGAAATTTCAACTGGGCATAACTTTTTATCCGCGCTATGAAATTTCAATTTTTCGGATTCGTTGGAAAGATAGTCTCAAATAGATTCCAATATTTTTGGTTTTTCTAAAATCCGGTTTATTTTGAATCCTGTACATTCATTTGAAATTTGAAATCGAATTTTCGAACTACCGCGCCATTTTCAATTCCTTTTATAATTAAAAATGATTATTTATATTCTAATGACGATTTATATAAATATATTCGTTCTAATTCTATTCAAAACAGATTTCTCGTCGTCATTATTTAAAATAATTCATTTTAAATCTTCAAAATTCACTAAAATTGCCAAAATAAAATTTTTAATTGGTTCGGATTTCCGGGTTATAACAACAAAACCCTAATTTTCACGTGATCTCTCTAATCAAATCTCTTTGTTTCTCCATCAAAAATCCTAAAACCCTAGATCCAACTATCTTAACAGTCTTCAAGTGTGACCATCAGATCGTAAACAATCGAAGCATATTACCAGTAATAGAAGGCTCGGCTCATGCAATGAACCACACAAGTCCACTGCATTGGACCCATTTGAACTAATTTGCATGAACGACAACAGTTATATTCTACTGTACAAAATTTTACACAGAAGGGTAGAGAACTTGTGCACCTACCTCAATTTATTTTACCTTTACAGCGGTAGAACTTGTGCACCTACCTCGATTGATTTTACCTTTACAGTGGTTTTAATTTGATGAAGTTGATATATAGGGTATCAGATGATTAATAGAGTACTACTCCTTAGTTCCATTTAGATGTCGGCTCATGCCAATTATATCTTAATCATTGATTTCAGTATCATGGGTGATGCTCCAACGGTTATCGAACGCGAACGACGACATTTGAGGAACGATCGAGAAGCATGAAAATATTTTTTAGATTTTGTGGTAGCCTATTATGGTATTGTATAGCATAATTGAGTTATTTTCAAGGTGGCTTTTAGCTATGGTATTAAACAACATATTTTTGGGTGCTTTTAGCACTACACTTAAATTATTTGCTTTATAATGAACTTTCTTCCACCAAGAACTATATATGTATTCATTTTTTTTAAATGCTCTAAAGCAAGTTGAAATTTGGTTTTGCTATTTATCATCAAAATGATTTCCATCCCTCTTGGATTATAACGGCTATTGATTTTTTTTTTCATCTAAGCATTGCTGTATTTAGGTTTCGACCTATTCTTTTAAATTGTTCTACCTTCATGGTAATTCTTTTCCCTCTTACAACCTAGGTAGAATTTTTCATTTTAGATTGAGTAAAATGATTCATTGTATGCTTCATCAATTCATCTCATTTAAAGAGAAATACCCTTGGTTTTGTGCTGTATTTTTATTATGTTGTTATTATTCAGTTTTATCTGTGGATTCCTTATAGAATACTTACATAAAATTGACCTCTTTCAACTAAATTGGCAAATGTTATTTTATTAATTATACCGTTTAATATGCATAATGAAAATCTACCACATTCCAAATTAAGCAAGAATTGTGCAAAATATGCATTTTTAGTTTTTCTTCGAATTCTTTGCTTCAATCTACTGGCAAAATGATTACTTATCCTTCTATAGTATTTGATATAAAGGAAAACTATTTTTCAAACATTTTAGAATATTGATGTTTATGAGATCGGAACAGTAACTCCATTGGATGATACTACTTGCGTACTATTATTTATGTTATTAGTTTAAAATTATGGGCCATATCTCGCTAAAATCCATCAAAAAGGTCTAATAGTAAGTATATTTGATGACTTAAGAGCCAATAGGCACAAAATTCCATTAAAACAATTTTCTAGAAGAAAATGTATTGGATAACCTAGTTTGGTCACTGTCAAATAACAATTTATTAGCTGAACAATGTCATAGAAATTATGTATGAACATTTGGTGTATGTTTTGTTGCCACTCTGTAAAGTTATATGAGTATTTTAACAATATCTCCAATAATAAAACAATATTTCTCTTTTCTTCTTAAGAAGAAATATTCATTTCATGTTTGTCCAACTAATATTATCTATTCATGCTTGATAATATGTTCAACAAATTTACAAAATTTATCTTTGATGGAAATCTAAAGAAAAATTAAAATCACATGTTGCCTCTCTTAACAAAATATAATAAAAGTTATGATATTTTGGCACTCTTTTGTTTATTTACATTTCGCTTTGTTGAACTTTCTTATCCTACACCATGGACTGGAATATTGGATATTTAAAAATGTAGTATTGTTTTTTTATACGATTTATATTCACATTTATGTAATGTATAAAGTTCTTGAAGTGCGCATGTAAATTTTAGATAATTATATCTTTCTTTATACCTTTTAATAAAAGGTATACATGTCATGTAAATCATTAACATCTTTATTGAAAATTAAAATGTGAATTCTCCACTCAACATGGATGTTAGTAATATTTCCAAGCATGTATATTTAGTTGATCTCTATACATTCTTGCTGAATTACGTGTTTCATAAAGACGCTCAAGTTGTAATTTATTTCATTACATAATATTTAATTCTGGTAATGTAAATTTATCCTGGATTAAAAATGATAGGGTTGTCATCTATTTTTTGGCTTTCTTAAAATTCAAGCTAGGCCTGGTTTGCTCAATTATAGCTTGGGATGTCTGCATACTAGCATTATAAAGGTAAGACTACTTACTTACAATCCAAGATTCTTTACCTATTAGTAATATGCTAATCATTTCAAAATATATTAATAGTTTCAATTCAAATGTATGATGTATCGATGCTACATTTGAAATTTTTGACCTCACAAATACATACACTTATCTATGCATAATGAAATGTTGGCCAACACAGGAATCATTTCATTATATACATTTTACACGTATATTGGGTTGGGCTCAGCCCACATCATTTATTTGTCACCAAATGTATTACTTGGAATTTGACCGTTAGTCACTCTGCATATATATATTCTACCTCGTATACAATGTAACAAATAGATTATTACACATTTCAAAATAAAAGATTTACATTCAGTTCTTACAAATATTTCATTATAATCTCTCCACTGCAAATTTATCATTTCAATTAGCTATTCTATCTTGGTATCGGAGCCAATCGCCTACGGCGTATCGATTCTATAGCTCCTGCTTTTTGTTGTGGATAACATACTTATCAGATTATATTTTCGTCACTTGAGTATGGCTCATCAGAGGGTGCTCCTCATCATTTGAGAGAGGACATAGTCTCACTGATCAGTGTCGCACCTGAAATCATCTCAGACCAGACTGCATCTAATCAACGAGCTATATCCCCTGTTATCAGAAACAAAAATCACCAAGAAAGCAACCAAGAACACAAGAAATCACCAAACAAATAAGAGTCATGCCTGGAAATCTTTCAGAAAGGTAGAAATACAAAATTTCATTCATCGCTAAAACTTCCCGGCTGCTACATACCCGTCTGAGTGATCAAACTTAGATTCTTGATTAGCTTTGGCATTCTTTATCTCTGATTTTGATTATTGCTTTTGAATAATCTTTGTATCCTCATCTGCCTGGGGTTAATGGGTGATCAAACCACTTCGATGGCATCAGACAATGGTCTGAACAATCTTCCTCCTGCCAATTTAGCTGTTGATCAAACAAGAAAAACAATGATTAGTCTTAAAAGCCAGTTAATCACTATACATCTCGAAGAAGACAATTATCTTCTTTGGAAATTACAAATTGAGACGGCTATTCAAGGATATGGCTTAGAGGGGTATATTCTTGGCACTATTGATATACCAGCCAAGTTTATTACTGATGAAAATAATAGAACTGTCGCAAATTAAAATTATATTAGGTATCATCGACAAGATAGACTCATAGTTCTTAGTTAATGTCTTCCATAAGCACAAATCTACTACCCCAAGTTATTGGATGTTATTCTACATATGATGTATGGACTACCGTAGAAAAAGAATTCAATAATCAATCCTCAGCCAAAGTTCTACGTTACAAAAATCAGTTGCGAAGTGTTAAAATAGAGAATTTACCAATGAGAGAGTACATCCCCAAAGTTAAAAAACTGTGTGATTTATTAAATGCAACTGGGAACAGAGTTCTAGATAATGATCAAGTTTTGTATCTTGTTAATTGATTAAGTAATGTTTATGAAGCTGTGGTCGCAGTTATAACTTCTCAAAAAGTTTTTTCACCCATAGATGAAGTAAATTCAAATTTACTGTCTCATGAAGCAAGAATAAATTAAAAAAAATCTCAAGAATCTGATTATTCTGTTAATTTCACTATTGGCTTTAAGGGAAGAATCAAATAACTTTAACAGAAATGATCAACCTTACCAGAGAGGAGGTGGTTCAAGAAGAGCAAGAGGCAGAGGGAATAACTCAAATAGACCAAAATGTCAAATCTGCGAGAAGATAGGCCACATAACATTGAACAACTATTTCAGATTCAACACTAACTACACATCAAACCAAAATAAGAGGAACAATAGCAATCCAAATATTAACATAGCCCAATCTCAATCAGAAAGCAACAATCAAGATAATACTGGAAAAAATAACCAGAATGATACAACAAAACTGGACACACTACAAGATGATAGTTGGTATCCAGATTCAGGAGTTACACATCATATTACAAATAATCTAGACAACCTGAACCTTGGCAATGGTAAGTGTATTCCTATTACTCATATTGGCAATGCTAGTATAAATGGTAAATGACAGTTATACTTACCCAATTTGTTAAGAGTGCCAAAGATCAAGAAAAATTTAATTCGTGTTTCTCAATTTGCTCAAGATAACATTGTATTATTTGAATCTTACCCTAAATTTTGTTTAGTTAGGGACATACTAACTAGAGAACCCATTTTACAGGGTAACATGACTGGAGGGCTTTACAAGTTTAACACTGTTATGAACAAAGTGATATTAAAGGAGAAAAACACTTTAATTTAATGTATTGAATAGTGCTGATAGCAGCAAAAATGTTTTTGATCTTTGGCATTAGAAGCTTGGTCACCCAAGTGCTGAAGTTGTAATGAAAATATTAACTGAAAATAATATTCAGCTTGATCATGTTTCATTACCATACATCTGTGATATTTATCAAGTAGGAAAAAGTCCTAGATTACCCTTTATTGATTCTGAATCTATTTACACTGAACCATTGCATTTAGTTTCGACGGATCTATGAGGTCTTGGACCTATATATTCTGATTTTGGTTATAAATATTATATAGCCTTTGTCGATGCGTACTCTAGATTTACATGGATTTATTTTTTAAAGGCTAAGTCTGAAACTAACAATGCTATGATTAATTTTATTGCCCTGGCTGAAAAAACACTTAGAGCTACTATCAAGATTATATAGTCTGATGGTGGGAGTGAATTTAAAAGTTTGAATAATTATTTTACTAAGAGAGGAATTATTCATAGAACAATATGTCCTTACACTTCTCAACAAAATGATCTTGTTGAGCGAAAACACAGACATATCGTAGAATCAGGTTTAACACTATTAGTACAAGCCAAGTTACCTTTAAAATTCCGGCCAGAAGCCTTCAATACTTCGATACACTTAATCAATAGGCGACCAACCAAATTTTTGAAGGATCTAATGGCAATTGAAAAATTATACAGTGTTAAACCTGAATATACTAATTAAAAACCTTCAGATGTCTGTGTTTTCCCTATCTACGGCCTTACTATACTAACAAGCTAGATTTCAGGTTAGACGTGTACATTTCTGGGGTATACTACTAACCAAAAGGGTTACAAATGCCTTGACGAGACAGGTAAAGTATATGTAAGTAGGCATGTTATTTTCAATGAAACAGTATTTCCATTCTATAGCAGAGAAATCAAACCTACTAGAAAAATAAGAAATCCAAATGCATCAATAAGTATAAAGTCAGGTTAGTAGCAAAGGGTTTTACTCAGGAATATGGGTTTGACTTTAATCAAACCTTTTCACCTATAGTAAAACTAACCACTATTAGACTTATTTTAACCATTTCTTTGTGTAAAAAAGTGGCATGATAAACACTTAGATCTTAACAATGCATTCTTAAATGGTATTCTTGAAGAAGAAATCTGTATAAGCAACCAAAAAGTTACAACCAAAATCAGAATTATGTGAGGGCAAGGAATTTCCCTCGATCCGAATCAGTCGTTAAACCGATCTAGACCGTTCGAAACCCCTGATCATTTGAGAACAGGACAAAACAGAACGCAGAAGGAAGAACATTTCATTGCTATTACAACAATTCCATCAGATACAAGAATATACAGAGTATAATTGAATAAATTACATTCGATAAATATCAGAGATTACAATAAATTACATAGCAGCGGAAAATAATACAAAGCACAACTGAAGGTGATATACGGATACAGAGCTTTCCGGATATCATTCCAGCTGTAAACCAGGATCTTGTGAATATAAATCTGCAAAACCGAAACTACTAGCTTCCCGTGCGGAAAATAGGGGCACCCAGAGTTTAGGTTAAAACAATAAACTCCAGGTCAGTCATGTGACTGGTGTAAGAACTAAAACAGTTATTTAAAACTTTACTTTAAAAGAGAGTAATTCAAGGGACCACGCCGTATAACACGGAACGGGTTTCCTCCCAAGAATACCAGTGCATAGAATAAACAACGCAATGCTTTTTTCGAAAAATGAAGCTATTAAAAGACCCCGGTCCCATCACACAATGCAACGCAAGCCGGAGGATAGAGTTTTACCTTATAACAGCCAAACATGCTTGATACGTTTAAAACAAATCATTTGATACTATAATATGTGTATAGTGTCAAAACAATTTCAATCATAAATATAAATCATAGACGGCATGAGTGCCCCATCCCACTATGTCGCCATACTAGGCTCTACAAATAAAACCGAAATACACGTATTGGAAATTGGATTTCCGTCATGAGTCGAGGCAAGGGGCAAGCTCCTCTCCGCTTTGAGACACTCTAGCAAATGCTCAGGACTACACACTCTGGGCAGCCACTTGGATCGGTTGGGCCGGTCCTCACTTACGTTAGAGGATTAGTTATGCCTGAACACACGTTTCCCGGTCCTTACAGACCTATAATCGAGGCGCCTCATTCCAACAACCACATAGGTGAAAAGTATATAAATGTCAGGGCTGGTAAGTCACTAACACCAACAAAGCTAGAAAGAAACGTCGTGTTCTCCCAACGGCCCGTATCCCGTTTTTAACTCATACCGAGGTGTGAGGCTCGCGAATTCACGTTATACACAAAGCTATGCCACGTAGGCCGTGCTTTGATCATCAACCACAAGACTCTGCTTTTCAACAAAAGCCTTGATCATTGCATCTGAGCGTGCCACACAGGCAATTCATGCCATGCGACTGATGTCCATCGATATACAACCTCTGAGCTCGTACGTCTTAGAGAAGGGCGTTAAGCAAAAGAATAAATTCTCCGCCGCCAAACAGATGTATATTTAATAGAAATCAATCAACACAGAATAAAATCCAATGTCAAACACACAATCCATTTACAAGTCCGTTCTGGGTCTAAACGAAACCGGAGGCACTTTCCTCGTATATCCATCCATCTCCAAGTACGTCTGGACGACCACCAACTATTTCCATCCTCTTGGGTGTATAGCCCAATCAGGATCGTCAGTAATTACCCAAACGATGTGAAAACTTCCGGTCTTCGACCACCGTCTTCATCTTCGGCATATCGTCGAATCGGTTATTCAGAATGGGTATAAACCCGGCCTTTCCGAACAACCCGCGTATATTTAAAACAAATGTTACACAAACACAACATACGCCTCATTCCAATGCAGAATATCCTTTTTATTCACGAAATCACATTCTTAGGGAAAGGTTCCCATTAATTTTATCCAAGATAAATTCTTTAAAATTTATCCTTTAATCTTCCTTTGGATGTCGTTTCAAACCAAATTATGGTTTTCTAAACTAGTCGAGATTAGCGAACCGTAACGAAGTAATTATTTATTTTATTTCCCAATCCCAACATATTCATCCCATGAAGCAAAACTGGTAATACTCCATATCTAACACCACAATGTTGTTGGTAAAATTAATTACCATTTCACGTTCAAATCTAATTAAAGATTTAACTATCGCTTTGGAGCAAAACTGGTAATACTCCACTCTCGTTCATTTTCCAAATTTGGTAATTCAGATTATCTATTCACATTTCAATTTAATTGCAGATTCATTAAAACTCCTTTTACTGGGTTAAAGAACTAATGTCATTTAAAACACAGTTCACGACAAACCCAAATCACATTCTATTTGTTATCGGGTTAAAGAACTAGTGTTATTTAAAACACCGTTCACGATAAACCCACAAATCAATTCTAATTCAATTCAAATCAAATATATTAGGAATTCCGATTATTTGAAACCCCTTTTTAAATCTAATTTATTTATTTAAAAAAAATCGGGTTTTAAATTTAGTTCAATCTAGTTCATTTCGATAAAAATCTATTTTTATCTTTTCAAATATGGAGTTTTTCATCCCAAATTTTCCCAAATCATTTCTTATTATTTTACACAAATTATTACTATTTTTAATAATTTTATCAAGGCCCGTACAGTCGATTTCCATCAACGGCCATCGAACTGCACTTACAGCGACCTTTTTCAAATTTTATTTGGACGTATCTCCAAATCCAACCGTTAGATTTCAAATTTCTAATATTCGTTAGAAAGCTCTTATTCGATACGAACCCAACGGTTCCAGTTTTAGGAGAATCCGACGGTCGGATCTCCCGTAATGTCCGTTTGAAATAAATGGTCAAAATTCACGAACTACCGCGGCGCGGCGCGTTCTATTCAGGCCATTATATTATATATATAATATATATAATTTATATTTCTTTGATTTCTATTTAAAACGAATTATATAAACATTTTTAAATTCGTTTCAAAAACAACTTCAACTTCCATTTCAATTCAAATCAAAATTGAATTTTTCCTTATAAATTCGTTTTAAAATTCATTTTTATTCAATTCAAATTTCAATTCAATTCGAATTCATTTTAATTCATTTTAAATTCAATTCAAATTCGTTTTCAATTCGATTCAATTCAAAGTGGTTTTCTATTCGATTCAATTCAAATTGGTTTTCTATTCGATTCAATTCAAATTGGTTTTCTATTCGATTCAATTCAAATTCGTTTTCTATTCGATTCAATTTAAATTTCTTTTCTATTCGAATCAAATTCATATTGGTTTTCTATTTGAATCAAATTCATTATATATTCAATTCGAATTCAATTCGTTATATATTCAATTCATTTCGAAATCGTTTTATATTCAATTCATTTCGAAATCGTTTTATATTCCATTCATTTCCGTTTTCTATTTGAATCAAATTCATTATATATTCGATTGAAATCAAATTCGTTTTATATTCAATTCGTTTCCGTTTTCTATTTGAATCAAATTCAATATATATTCGATTGAAATCAAATTCGTTTTATATTCAATTCGTTTCCGTTTTCTATTTGAATCAAATTCATTATATATTCGATTGAAATCAAATTCGTTTTATATTCAATTCGAATTCGTTTCGTTATACATTCAATTCGAATTCGTTTTCTATTCAATTTGATTCAAATTTCATTTCAGAGAGGGCAAGGAATTTCGCTCGATCCGAATCAGTCGTTAAACCGATCTAGACCGTTCGAAACCCCTGATCGTTTGAGAACAGGACAAAACAGAACGGAGACGGAAGAACATTTCATTGCTATTACAACAATTCCAACAGATACAAGAATATACAGAGTATAATTGAATAAATTACATTCGATAAATATCAGAGATTACAATAAACTACATAGCAGCGGAAAATAATACAAAGCACAACTGAAGGTGATATACGGATACAGAGCTTTCCGGATATCATTCCAGCTGTCAACCAGGATCCTGTGAATATAAATCTGCAAAACTGAAACTACTAGCTGCCCGTGCAGAAAATAGGGGCACCCAGAGTTTAGGTTAAAACAATAAACTCCAGGTCAGTCATGTGACTGGTGTGAGAACTAAAACAGTTATTTAAAACTTTACTTTAAAAGAGAGTAATTCAAGGGACCACGCCGTATAACACGGAACGGGTTTCCTCCCAAGAATACCAGTGCATAGAGTAAACAACGCAATGCTTTTTCGAAAAATGAAGCTATTATAAGACCCAGGTCCCATCGCACAATGCAACGCAAGCCGGAGGATAGGGTTTTACCTTATAACAGCCAAACATGCTTGATACATTTAAAACAAATCATTTGATACTATAATATGTGTATAGTGTCAAAACAATTTCAATCATAAATATAAATCATAGACGGCATGAGTGCCCCATCCCACTATGTCGCCATACTAGGCTCTACAAATAAAACCGAAATACACGTATTGGAAATTGGATTTCCGTCATGAGTCGAGGCAAGGGTCAAGCTCCTCTCCGCTTCGAGACACTCTAGCAAATGCTCAGGACTACACACTCTGGGCAGCCAATTGGATCGGTTGGGCCGGTCCTCACTTACGTTAGAGGATTAGTTATGCCTGAACACACGTTTCCCGGTCCTTACAGACCTATAATCAAGGCGCCTCATTCCAACAACCACTTAGGCGAAAAGTATATAAATGTCAGGGCTGGTAAGTCACTGTCACCACCAAAGCTAGAAAGAAACGTCGTGTTCTCCCAACGGCCCGTATCCCGTTTTTAACTCATACCGAGGTGTGAGGCTCGCGAATTCACGTTATACACAAAGCTATGCCACGTAGGCTGTGCTTTGATCATCAGCTACAAGACTCTGCTTTTCAACAAAAGCCTTGATCATTGCATCTGAGCGTGCCACACAGGCAATTCATGCCATGCGACTGATGTCCATCGATATACAACCTCTGAGCTCGTACGTCTCAGAGAAGGGCGTTAAGAAAAAGAATAAATTCTCCGCCGCCAAACAGATGTATATTTAATAGAAATCAATCAACACAGATTAAAATCCAATGTCAAACACACAATCCATTTACATGTCCGTTCTGGGTCTGAACGAAACCGGAGGCGCTTTCCTCGCATATCCATCCATCTCCAAGTACGTCTGGACGACCACCAACTATTTCCATCCTCTTGGGTGTACAGCCCAATCAGGATCGTCAGTAATTACCTAAACGATGTGAAAACTTCCGGTCTTCAACCACCGTCTTCATCTTCGGCATATCGTCGAATCGGTTATTCAGAATGGGTATAAACCCGGCCTTTCCGAACAACCCGCGTATATTTAAAACAAATGTTACACAAACACAACATACGCCTCATTCCAATGCAGAATATCCTTTTTATTCACGAAATCACATTCTTAGGGAAAGTTTCCCATTAATTTTATCCAAGATAAATTCTTTAAAATTTATCCTTTAATCTTCCTTTGGATGTCGTTTCAAACCAAATTATGGTTTTCTAAACAGGCGAGATTAGCGAACCGTAACGAAGTAATTATTTATTTTATTTCCCAATCCCAACCTATTCATCCCATGAAGCAAAACTGGTAATACTCCATATCTAACACCACAGTGTTGTTGGTAAAATTAATTACCATTTCACGTTCAAATCTAATTAAAGATTTAACTATCGCTTTGGAGCAAAACTGGTAATACTCCACTCTCGTTCATTTTCCAAATTTGGTAATTCAGATTATCTATTCACATTTCAATTTAATTGCAGATTCATTAAAACTCCTTTTACTGGGTTAAAGAACTAATGTCATTTAAAACACAGTTCACGACAAACCCAAATCACATTCTATTTGTTATCGGGTTAAAGAACTAGTGTTATTTAAAACACCGTTCACGATAAACCCACAAATCAATTCTAATTCAATTCAAATCAAATATATTAGGAATTCCGATTATTTAAAACCCCTTTTTAAATCTAATTTATTTATTTAAAAAAATCGGGTTTTAAATTTTGTTCAATCTAGTTCATTTCGATAAAAATCTATTTTTATCTTTTCAAATATGGAGTTTTTCATCCCAAATTTTCCCAAATCATTTCTTATGATTTAACACAAATTATTACTATTTTTAATAATTTTATCAAGGCCCGTACAGTCGATTTCCATAAACGGCCATCGAACTGCACTTACAGCGACCTTTTTCAAATTTGATTTGGGCGTATCTCCAAATCCAACAGTTAGTTTTCAAATTTCTAATATTCGTTAGAAAGCTCTTTTCGATACGAACCCAACGGTTCCGGTTTTAGGAGAATCCGACGGTCGGATCTCCCATAATGTCCGTTTGAAATAAATGGTCGAAATTCACGAACTACCGCGGCGCGGCGCGTTCTATTCAGGCCATTATATTATGTATATAATATATATAATATATATAATATATATTTCGTCGATTTCTGTTTAAAACGAATTATATAAATAGTTTTAAATTCGTTTCAAAAACAACTTCAACTTCCATTTCACTTCAAATCAAAATTGAATTTTTCCTTATAAATTCGTTTTAAAATTCATTTTTATTCAATTCAAATTTCAATTCAATTTGAATTCATTTTAATTCGTTTTAAATTCAATTCGAATTCGTTTTCAATTCGACTCAATTCAAAGTGGTTTTCTATTCGATTCAATTCAAATTGGTTTTCTATTCGATTCAATTCAAATTCGTTTTCTATTCGATTCAATTTAAATTTCTTTTCTATTCGAATCAAATTCATATTGGTTTTCTATTTGAATCAAATTCATTATATATTCAATTCGAATTCAATTTGTTATATATTCAATTCATTTTGAAATCGTTTTATATTCAATTCATTTCGAAATCGTTTTACATTCCATTCATTTCCGTTTTCCATTTGAATCAAATTCATTATATATTCGATTGAAATCAAATTCGTTTTATATTCAATTCGTTTCCGTTTTCTATTTGAATCAAATTCATTATATATTCGATTGAAATCAAATTCGTTTTATATTCAATTCGTTTCCGTTTTCTATTTGAATCAAATTCATTATATATTCGATTGAAATCAAATTCGTTTTATATTCAATTCGAATTCGTTTCGTTATATATTCAATTCGAATTCGTTTTCTATTCAATTTGATTCAAATTTCATTTTAGAGAGGGCAAGCAATTTCGCTCGATCCGAATCAGTCGTTAAACCGATCTAGACCGTTCGAAACCCCTGATCGTTTGAGAACAGGACAAAACAGAACGCAGACGGAAGAACATTTCATTGCTATTACAACAATTCCATCAGATACAAGAATATACAGAGTATAATTGAATAAATTACATTCGATAAATATCAGAGATTACAATAAACTACATAGCAGCGGAAAATAATACAAAGCACAACTGAAGGTGATATATGGATACAGAGCTTTCCGGATATCATTCCAGCTGTAAACCAGGATCCTGTGAATATAAATCTGCAAAACCGAAACTACTAGCTGCCCGTGCGGAAAATAGGGGCACCCAGAGTTTAGATTAAAACAATAAACTCCAGGTCAGTCATGTGACTGGTGTGAGAACTAAAACAGTTATTTAAAACTTTACTTTAAAAGAGAGTAATTCAAGGGACCATGCGGAAAATAGTCCCTTGAATTACTCTCTTTTAAAGTAAAGTTTTAAATAACTGTTTTAGTTCTCACACCAGTCACATGACTGACCTGGAGTTTATTGTTTTAACCTAAACTCTGGGTGCCCCTATTTTCCGCACGGGCAGCTAGTAGTTTCGGTTTTGCAGATTTATATTCACAGGATCCTGGTTTACAGCTGGAATGATATCCGGAAAGCTCTGTATCCGTATATCACCTTCAGTTGTGCTTTGTATTATTTTCCGCTGCTATGTAATTTATTGTAATCTCTGATATTTATCGAATGTAATTTATTCAATTATACTCTGTATATTCTTGTATCTGATGGAATTGTTGTAATAGCAATGAAATGTTCTTCCGTCTGCGTTCTGTTTTGTCCTGTTCTCAAACGATCAGGGGTTTCGAACGGTCTAGATCGGTTTAACGACTGATTCAGATCGAGCGAAATTCCTTGCCCTCACATTTCTATTTATAATTATATATAATTATTTATATTCTAACGACGACGTATATAATATATACGTTCGAATTATATTCAAAATGAATTTATCCTCGATATTATTTAAAATAATTCATTTTAAATATTCAAGATTCATTAAAATTGCCAAAATAAAAATTTTAAACTGGCCCAGATTTTCCGGGTTATTACAAATTTAGTCTGTAAACTGAATAAAGCTATATATGGCCTAAAACAGGCCCCATGAGTCTGGTTTGATAGGCTGAAAAACACCTTAACAAAATTAGGGTATTAGCCCACCAAATCAGATAGCTTATTATTCACAAAAATAGATAACACTTCAACAGTTTACATACTAATATATGTAGATGACTTAATTGTCACTGGTAGTACTCCTGAGGATATTGACAAGCTAACCAGTACTTAAATCAACACTTCTCAATATGGGATTTAGGTGATTAAATTATTTTCTTGGCATAGAATTTAATAGATCTGAATCAGAAATGACTCTATGTTAGAAAAAATATATAACTGAGCTACTTGTCAAAACCAAGATGATAAATGCTAACCCCTAACCTACTCCAATGATAAGCAGTCAGAATTATCCTAAGTATGGGGGAGAAGCTATTTCAAATATAACTGAATACAGGGGTGTTATAGGTGCACTTCAATATGCAATTATAACACGACCTGACATATCATATTGTGTGAATAAACTATCTCAACTTATGCAGAAACCCATGGATGCTTACAGGAAAGCTATAAAAAGGGTGCTACGCTATCTAAAGGGAACACTCAATTTTGGTCTAACCCTAAAGTAAAGTTAATTCAACACTTACATTTAACAGGATATGCTGATGCTGATTGGGTTTCAGATCCTGATGATAGGAGATCTACCAGTGGATACTGTATCTATTTTGGTCGGAGTTTAGTATCATGGTGCTACAAAAAAGAGCCTACGACTTACAGATCCAGCACTGAAGCCGAATATAGAAGCATAGCAAAAGCTACAGCTGAAATAAAATAGCTACAATTTATGTTACATGAGCTTAAACTAAAGTCGAATGTCAAACCAATTCTCTGGTGTGATAATAAAAGTGTTGTCTACATGACTGAAAATCCTATTCAACATGCTAGAACGAAACACATAGAAATAGACATTTATTTTGTCAGAGAATTGGTGCAAAAGGGAGAAATTCGAGTGAATCATATACCTAGATCATATCAAAGAGTTGATATCTTAACTTTAAAGCCATATCGTTTAAAAGTTATACTATATTTAGATCTGAGCTCAATGTTTCTGACGAACTGGAGAGAAAATCGGAAGATAAGATGGAACCAAAAATCATTGCTGATGTTTCTGACCAATTGGAGAACAAATTAGAAGACAAGGAGGAGTCGAAAATCATTGCTGAAGATTCGAAGTGTAAAAATCTCAATTCTTTAAGGAATCAAAAGACAGACTCTCAAAGAACTTGATGAAGCCGAGTAAAGCATCAATGAGACATTATTCATCCAGATCCATCTCTGAAGGGAACATGGAGAACATATTTGCCTGAAGTGCTGCTTAGACTCATTCGATTTTGTGGCATGACATGGGAAAATTAGGGTATTCGAAACCCTAAGTTTTGTGGGGGAGTAATGAAATGTCAGCCAACATAGGAATCATTTCATTACATACATTTTACACGTATATTGGGTTAGGCTTAGCCCACATCATTTATTTGCCACCAATTTTTTTACATGGCATTTGACTGTTAGTTACTCTACATATATATTCTACCCAGTGTACAATGTATCGATGCTACATTTGAAATTTATGACCTCACAAATACGTACACTTATCTACGTACATATATGTGTCTATGTATGTATTAATTATGTACATATTGCTAAAAAAATTTGTCAAGTACTTAAAATTTTCTCATGTTTATGACAGTACATAGTGAATATTTCTGTTTACTGAAAATAACCTTAGATAACTTCCAGTTTCTGCCTTTACTTAATTATTTACTACTGTTTTAAGGTGAATATATGGTTGAAAATTGAACTTTCTCTATTTTGTAGATAAACTACGATCCTCATTCGAGTATAGTCAGCCATATATGCAAATGAAACTTTATAAACTATTTTACTTAAAAATAGGCATTGCCTATTTTGGGTGTATTAAACAACATGAAAATAAACATACATTTAAATTTAATTGGATTTTAGTTGTGCTTTATAATAATAGAATAGAATAGGCACTGATAGCTACAAAATATTATGCGTCAAAATATATAGTTTCCTTTTTTTTCTCTGCTAGTTTGTATTTATCCATTTATTTATTATTTTACGTGAAAGCCATGTTATTTAGTGTATGCTATAGAGATTCATATCTTATTGTAAGGGGTGATCAATCCCTTTCAGCGGAAAGACCTCAATAGGATCTTGCAATGATGTGATAGAACAAACAACTTGAAATAAATATCAATCTCATATCACAGAAAAAATCAAGGCAACAGAGAACACACAAATTTATAGTGGTTCCACTATCGCAAGATAGTGTACGTCCACTTCAATGGGGAAGAGATTTTATTAATATTCAAGAGATTACAGAGTTTTTTAAAGTAGAGCAAAAGAAATGAAGAATACAAATGTTCTCACATATCATCACATAACATCCTCTATTCCTTTCTTTATATAGAGGAAAACGTTTCTTGGGGATGAATTAATTTGATTTATGTAAATAAATCAAAACGTGGAAGGCTAATATTCCAATTAATTTGATTGTCATATAATTGATTGATTGATAACTTTCTATTTTCTCCATCAATCAATCCCATTTCCAATTATAATTTCTTTCCATTTTTTTCATGAAGCATGGCAATGAATTAGATGGCGAATATATCCAATATCCCCTATTCATTAATATTCCTTCCATTTCTTTCCATTCATTTCTTGCACAAAACAGGTAACAAAATTACCACTAATATCTCCAAAAATCTTATTGATATTTGGAAATATTGTATCACCAAATTCCAATAATCTCCACCTTGATACAATATCTCATGCAACCTAGAGACTCCAATGTGAATGCTTCCCAATGAGTTCCTGCAAAATCCACCCCTCATTGCACTTTGTCAATGAACTTCGGAAAGGCCACCGCCCACTAACAAAGTGTTAGAAGCATTCAAAAAAAAACAAGGTAGACATTGTGCAACCAGTTCCTATCTCTTCATACAAGAAGAACACCATATCTTCTCTTGACTTCAACCAAGTCACTCTCTTCCCCATTGTGCCACTGTGTGGCACCTAGCACTTCATCAAGTGAATCAAGTTTGAGCAACGCTCAAACTTAATAGCAGGTAATGCCTTCGTAAACATGTCCGCTGCATTTTCATTTGTGTGAATCTTCTGAAGATGAACTAACTTCTCCTCATTCATATAGATAAGGAAAGACTCTCTTACCTCTATATGCTTTGTTCTAGAACTAAAAGCCAGATTTTCAGCTAAATGAATTGCACTTTGAACTTCACAATTCACCAAACAAGCATCTTGCATGAAGCCCAAATCACACAATAACTTCTTTAAATAAAATGCCTCCTTAGCTGCCTCAACTGCAGCTATTAACTCTGCCTCTGTAGTAGATAAAGCAACTATAGTCTGCAACCTTGCTATCCAACTAATAGTTGTTCCTCCAAGTGTGAACACATAGCCTAAGGTTGACTGCCTCCTATCTCTATCTCCGGCATAATATGAATCACAGAATCCAGCAAATTTGAAATCCTTATTACTGCTGCAAAAAACAAGCCCATAATTTGATGTTCCTCTAAGATATCTAAAAATGTACTTTACTGCCTCCCAATGCGATTTTCCTGGATTTGCCGTATATCTACTAACTAATCCAACAGCTAGCAATGATGTCAGGTCTAGTGCAAACCATAGCATACATCAAGCTATCTACTGCATTGGCATAAGGCACCTTCTTCATATAGGCCTTGTCCTTTTCTAAGATCAAAGAGCCCAGATTAGAAAGCTGTATATACAAAGGCATGGGTGTACTGATAGCCTTTGCACCTTCCATGCTAAACCGAGCAAGCACCTTTTGAATATATTTCTTTTGAGTAAGTATCAAAAGTCCAAGCTTTCTATCTCTTTGGATTTCCATCTCCAAAATTTTGTTTGCTTCTCCAATGTCTTTTATATTGAATTCCGCTTTTAATTTCAACTTCAATGTATCAATTTCAGCTTTATCCTTGGAAGCAATCAACATATCATCCAAATACAAAAGTAAATACACCCAGTTATTATTCTTTAAATGCTTAAAATAAACACATGCATCTTTAGTACTACGATTAAAACCATGTGAAAGCATAAATGAATCAAACTGTTTGTACCATTGTTTAGGCGACTGTTTTAGACCATAAAGAGATTTCTTCAGCTTGCATACCCAATCTGATTTTCCAACTACAATAAATCCTTCTGGCTGTTTCATGTGAATGGTTTCCTCCAAGTCAACATGCAAGAAAGCGGTCTTCACACCAAGTTGTTCTAACTCCAAATTGTAAGCGGCAACTATTGCAAGTAGGATTCGAATTGAAGTTTGTCAGACAACCTGAGCAAATATTTCATCATACTCCAACCCCTTGCTTTGTGAAACCCTTTGGCTACTAATATTGCCTTGTATCTACCATCATCTTTTACCTTGAACACCCACTTGCAACATATGGCTCGGCTTCCTTGAGGTAGTGGGACCAAATCCCAAGTCGTGTTCTTTTGCTAAGATTGTATCTCCTCTTCCATAGCGCAATTCCACTTCGAGTTGTCACTCGACTTCATGGCTTCTTCAAGGCTCAATGGTTCATCATGAATTACATGTAAAGCATACTCAAACTGATCACCAAGGCTCAAATTTTCATACTTCCAATCTCCATATCTAATTAGAGCTTTCTTTGGTCTCTGACTAGCCCGAAAGATTATATCGCCCGACTCTCCTTCAGCTCCACCTTGAGCTGAATCATCTCTAGCTTCATGACCATCACCGTCACTACTAGAGGAAATCTGTGGACTATCATGTGATGTATCATCAACTGCTTCATCACTATTATCAATAGTGATAGCTTTACTTTGGGTTTGAAAACTAGGAATCTCAATCTTTTCAGGCTTCTCATTAACTGAGTCTAAACCCTCTGATAAACCTTCTAAAGGTTTGAACATTGCTGACTCATCAAAAGTCACATGTCTGGAATGTATAACTTTTTTCGTAATTGGATTCCAAATTCTATATCCTTTTATGCCATCTGTATAACCAAAAAAAACACATTTGGAGGCCGTAGGCTCCAACTTGTCATGTCCAGTATTGTGAACATAAACTGGACATCCAAATACACGAAAATAACTTAATAAAGTGTTTTTACCTCTCTATACCTCCTCTGGAATCTTCCCATCAATGGCTGAGCACGAAATCCGATTAATAATATGTGCTGCAGTCGAAATAGCTTCAGCCCAAAAATCCTTAGACATACCCGCAGTCAATATCAAGCAACATGCCTTTTCAAGTAGAGTACTATTCATTCTCTCAGCAACCCCATTAGATTGTGGATCATCAGGTATAGTAAAATGTCTTCTAATACCATGCTGTCTGCAATAGTCGAGTAACTCTTTGGAGACATATTCGCCACCATTATCGGATTTAAGAATCTTCAATTTCTTTCCTATTTGGTTTTCAACAAGAGCTAACCAAACCTTAAACTTCTCAAATACTTCCGACTTAGCTTTCATTACATACACCTAAACCTTGCGCAGGTAGTCATCATTGAAGGAAACAAAATAATATGCTCCACCAATAGAAGCTGTAGAGTATGGCTCCCAAACATCTGAATGCACATAATTAAGTACCCTCTTAGAAGTATGCACACCATCACCGAAAGAAACTCTGGTTTGCTTTGCCAATACACACTCCTTGCAAAAGTCCAACTTGTTGAAGATTTCCCCCTTGATCTTTTTCTTCTTACGAAGAAACTCTAAGTTCTTCTCTGAAGTATGACCTAATCTCATATGCCAAAGCTTGGTATCATCCAAACTTTTAGATCTATCATCTCCAACACATGATTCTCCATGGACAGTCCATTAGCAAATACATATTTCACACCATAACACCCTTCATCAATACAAGTGCCTCTCTAGAAACTCTCAAACCATCTTTGACAATAGTTATTTTTCATCCCAATGATGCCAATTGGCCCAATGATATCAATGACTTCCGAAGAACTGGGACGTAGCGAACATTTGAAAGTATGCGGACAATCCCATCATACATGTGAAAGCGAACTAAACCAACTCCCATAGACTTGCATGCAGCATCGTTCCCCATAAGGATAGAACTTCCTTTTTGGCATCGAAGGAAGAAAAATAATCCTTATTTGGAGTCATGTGAAATGATGCTCTAGAATCTAGAATCCAGTGGTCTGCAACATCTGATACAACCTCTGTCAATAAATCGCTACCACCTTTCTCCATCGCAATAGATGAAGAACCATCAGTATTCTTCTCTAAATCCGGACAGTCTCTTCTCTAATGGCCTGGTTTTTTTACAATTATAACACTTTCCATCTTTAGATTTACTCCGCGAATTAGGCTTCCTAGAATTGGAATGCCCTCTATTATTCTTCACTTTCTTCTTTGCTCTTCCTCTCCCAACAAATAAGCCTGAACTACTACTTCCTCCACTGCTATCACCAACACCAAACTCTTTCATCTGATCTCTCAACTCTTCACTGAGCAAACCTGTCTTCACATAATCTAATTTCAATGTGTCTCTACCATAGATAAGTCTGTTAGCGAAACCAGTGTATCGCTCTGGAAGTGAACACAGCAGAACCATTGCTTTTTGTTCTTCATCAATTTTCAAATCAATAGATTTCATCTTCATCAACAAGTCATCAAACACACTTAGATATGTCTTAATTGAAGAACCTTCCTTCATCTTATAAGTGAAGAAAGCCTTCAATAGGATCAAACGGGTGGTTATGGATTTCTTCATGTAGAGGTCCTCCAACTTCTTCCAAATGCCTCTAGCTATTGACTCCTGACTAATTTCAGAAATTACATTCTTTCTCATAGCAAGCTGAAGAGTAGTAAAGGCCCATTCTTCCATCACTTCTAATTCCACTGATGAAATATCAGCAGGCAATGTCTCTGTATCAAATACTACTCGATGAACACGATTTCTTCCTAAAACTGCTTTCATCATCCACTGCCACTTTTCAAAATCTCCATCACCATTCCACTTCTCTATCGTCGACTGTGATCCTGACGCCACATAGGAGCCTCTGACATATGGACCAATTACTGGCACTGACGTATTATTTGTATTGTTTTCATCTCCTCCTCCCATTCTCCCAAACAACTTTTTTGTGAACGTGGCTCTGATACCAGTTGTAAGGGGTGATCAATCCCTTTCGGCGGAAAAACCTCAATAGGATCTTGCAATGATGTGATTGAACAAACATCTTGAAATGAATATCAATCTCAGATCATAGAAAAAAATAAAGGCAACAGAGAACACACAAATTTATAGTGGTTCCACTTTCACAAGACAGTGTACGTCCACTTCAATGAGGAAGAGATTTTATTAATATTCAAGAGATTACAGAGTTTTTTAAAGTAGAGCAAAAGAAATGAAGAATACAAATGTTCTCACATATCATCTCATAACATCCTCTATGCCTTTCTTTATATAGAGGAAAACGTTTCTTGGGGATGAATTAATTTTATTTATGTAAATAAATCAAATCGTGGAAGGCTAATATTCCCATTAATTTGATTGTCATATGATTGACCGGTTTATAACTTTCTATTTTCTCCATCAATCAATCCCTTTTCCAATTTTAATTTCTTTCTGTTTCTTTTTCATGAAACATGGCAATAAATTAGATGGCGAATATCTCTAATATCCCCTATTCATTAATATTCCTTCCATTTCTTTCCATTCATTTCTTGCATAAAACGGGTAACGAAATTACCACGAATATCTCCAAAAATCTAATTGATATTTGAAAATATTGTATCACCAAATTCCAATACTTATACTCTAGCAGCAAATATTGTTAGAAATTTAATACTAGGAAATTGTCATTAGAAGCACCACTAGTACTTTAGATATAATATTAATGATTTTTTGTATAAAATACTATGTATGCGCATGGATCCCTTTTTCAGTTTCTTACAATAATTCATTTCAACATTGTCAATTTACCATTTTATAATGAAGATTGAAGTTACATTTTCTGAATTTTATTTATTTGCTATGAGCTAAAATACTACAAGGATCACCTTTCCTCTTGCATTAACGTACACTATTTCTAGGACAAAAGGTATTATTTATTCTCTATTTATTTATGTCCATTTTTGTCCCAGTTATAATTAGTGTATTATGTGAAAATTAGAGGAAGAGGGCAGCGAATGATATTCATTATCTCATAGAGTTATAGTTTGTAAGGTTTGGTGCATCAAAAATATTATCATTGAGATCAATGGCAGACTTACTCTACTTTTAGAATTTAAATTCGAAGGTACATGATCATTGAATGTCAAAGTTGAATATTTTACAATGATGAATGTCTGCATTTAAAGTAAAATGTCATCGCATGTGTAGCATATCATAAGATGTATTTGTCGCATGTTAGTCATAGTAAATACAAAATCTTAGAATGCATATCTCACTCATCAATCATTATAAAGAATTGTAAAGGAATTAGTATATATATTATTCATACTATAGTTTTTCTTTAGATTGAATTTATTGATAATCATGATGGTATAAAAAGTAAGCTGAAATGAAATTGAATGCTAGAGGATTTTGAACATAGGCCTATAGTTTCAATGTTTCATATCCATTTGACACCCGCTTGGGCTTAATTTTTATTACTGAATATTTTTTACTATGTCGTATAGAACAAGAATATAATATCTATGGTAGCTAGCAACTCTTTTTCCTATGGCTAAAAATAATTCAAACATGTATATAGCAAGTCTAACATTTCATGTAAAAATGTAACCCATTGGGAGATGCAATGGGCAATGTTTATTGTTATGCATTACATAAAGATATTAAGGTCTGTTTGGAAATTCGAATTCACTATAAAAGTAAAAAAGAAAGAATAAACCACTTTTCATGCTCTACGAGTTGGGCAAAGCTAATTAAATAGTATGTTGCAAAAAAAAAAACTGTTATATAACAGGTTTTTTAAGGTATAAGCATGAAAAACTTAAAAAAAATATAAATTTACCATCATGAATTCATTTCCTCATGGTTAATACTATTCATTATTTTGGGTTAAGTTTCAATTTTAATTCAAAACAATTTTATATGTTTTATTTTTGACATTTATTTTGCTTCCAACTTTGTATTAGCTCTATATCTCTCCATCATAGTGGCAGGTTGCTTATTGATGTCGTTGACTAACATAATATTCAATTGATTGCATATACAATCCTTTCCCTAGTCCCTACTTACCCTTGAAGCCACAATTTTCATATGCGTAGCAGGAGTACTCCCTTATTAAGAGAGCTAGTTGTTGGAAAGACTTCTTATAGTCCATGGACTTAGTGATGCAGATGGATAATGAAGCCATAATAATTAGTTAGGCAACAGAAAGCATGTACAAGATGGAATGGGTTGCGAAATGCATGCTCCAATTTATGTATTTGGACCTAAAATCAAAAAAGTTACAAGATTCTCATGACCAGATCGCAGTACGGATCCAAAGTGTTTCAACTTTGATAGTGCCAAATTAAATGGAGTTGAGTGCCATCTATTTAAATTTTGAATTTAATATGTCGTCGGTCTCCCCAAGAAGTATCCATTATAACAGTTATTTATACAGCAAAAGGTATGATGTTTCTTTTCAAGGATAGGTAGAAAACGACATAAGCATATTTATTTTAGATGTTAAATTAATTTGACATTCAGTTAACTATGCATTATTGAAAAATTGGAAGGATGTTAATTTAGTCTTTGAATATGATTTGTAGTTTTTATGTTATGTTTAACATTAGCAATGTATGCCTTTTTTTCCTATAACATCCCAATTGCATAGAGCAATGAGGATGACTGCATTTTTCTTTTTCCTTTTTAAAGCCTTTATTTGCATCTCTTATTTATTACTACAAAAGTGTAATAAACAATTTTGTTATATATTGGCAATACAGAATTCCTTTGTCTTTAAAGTTTATATGTCACTAAAAGTGTTCATGTGAATTATATATCAAGATTTTTCCTCTTATCCCTGGTTTTCTATCTACACAAGCTACTACATATGATTAGCAGTGCATCATGGTTTCTGTTTGTGGTTAAAATCAAGTATATATGTCGTGCTTCAACTCCTAACGCAACCGAGTATGATATTTAACTAAAATAAAAAAACCACGAGTTTATTCTTTTTGGAAAATATCACAGCAACTTTGCTTGTTTTGAAATAAACATAGGCAATGCAGATGTTGATGTCTTCGTATTTGCATTTGTATTTTTCATCTTTAGGCATTAGAAATTTATCCGTTCTTCGGAGAATGATGTAGTTGAAATTCATATATTTTTTCGTGTACTAATTGAGGTACCAATACATGTACATTTTTTCGTGTACTAATTGTACTAAACTTTATGCACGTGAGCATGTATCACTTACACTACTACCACTGTTACTTTATTCTTTATGTTGCTTTCTTTCCAAACTGCATTTGCTATAGTGTTCTATATCAGCAGATCTCATATTTGCTATTAGCTAACTTTTTAGTACAACGACAAGAGTTGTGCAAATATACATTATATATATATAACAGGCATTCGGTTGCACCCCAAAATTCCAGCATCCCATTAGCCCTCTGAAATCCACCTCTCGTTTAGATTAAAAAAAGATAGTGGAGGAGGAGAGAGAGTTAATGGAGGGAGAAAGAAACGATTGTGTGGTAGAAAAGTGGTAAGCTATTGGGGTGATCCACTGTTTGAGGTTTCATTGAACTTGCCCCCCTCTCTCTCTTTATATATATATATATATATATATATATATATATATATATATATATATATATGCGTTCGGTTGCACCCCAAAAATGGAGCACCCCAAATGCTCTGTGATATCAACCCTCGATTTATATTTAAAAAAGTGAGTGGGAAGTGAGAGAGTGAGTGGAAGCAGAGAGAAAGAGAAATACTTTGTGGATATTGGGGGGCAAATGGGGCGCTGCACTGTTACGGGTGCCATTGAATCTGCCTCATATATATATATATATATATATATATATATATATATATATATATATATATATATGTATGTGTGTGTGTGTGTGACATACACACACACACATATATATATATATATATACATATACATACATACATATATATATATATATATATATATCTGTGTGTGTATGTATATAAACACACACACACACACATATTGTGTGTGTGAGTACATGGATAGTGCAAAATCCGACGACAAGTGTTGTGCATATACATGCATACATATATTATATACGTGTGTGCATATGTATATGTGTGTGTATACATGTACATATATATCGGAGGGTTCTATGGCACCCCTTTTGCAGCTCAACCACATCCACTCATTTAATATTAAATATGTTAGTGGAGGGAGAGAGAGTTAGTGGGAGGAGAAAGAAACGGGAATATGTGGTGGAAATCAGGGGGCTATGGGGATGCTGCATTATTTGGGGTGCTCTTGATTCTACCTCATATATATATATCCATGTGTGTGCCTGTATAAATACACGCACATGAAACAAGAACATGCTAGACCTCATTTTTGCTAATATCAAATCCCCTGGTTTCAACCATATTATTTGGTAATTGTTTAAAGAGATAAAGCGGGGATTGAAACTCTTATAACTTGTTTTGGCAGCAACTATAACTATTTAAATCGAACCACAAGTCCATTCAACTACATTGTATTTCATTTATTCGCAACGACTTGACGAAATTTGACGTGATTTTGTTATGTGGAAATCAAGCGCTATAACCTTATGGAGTTACACCAGAGTTTGAGAACTGTTTTTGGTATAATATTATTTGTGTTAACATTTGAGGGTAGGGCTGTCAACGAATGCAAACAGATGGAGATATGGTTGAATCTGCATTCACATCCAAAAATTAAAATATGCATCCGATATCCGTGGATACCGAACAATAAACATCCGCATGTGCAGATTTTTTTTCGAATATCCGAAAGTATCCAAATATCCGCATCCAAAATTGAACAAATTTTTTCCTATAGTAAAATCAATGAACTAAAAACATCACATTTAAACATTCCTTTTCTCAAATAAAGTTCACACATAAACGACCATACCTCATCAATTTTCCAAATCAAAACATAGTTATACACATCATATGCTAATACGTCAATCATATTCTAAACAAATTTTTTTCTAAATGCAGTTGAAATAATAAAAAAATGAATGGAAGAATAGATGTGTGTGGTAGGTTAGAGTTTGTTCTATGTTCTCTAAAATTTTCTTTAAATTTATTGAATAAGTTAATTTATTATGGTTGTATACTTAACAAAATAATTATTATAAACATACTTACTTTCGGATTGGACGGAAATTTTTTGGATACGGATACACTTATATCCGCATCTGCATCCGAAATTCTTTTCGAATATCAGATATCTTCATCCGTTTTTTGAATATCAGATAATATCCGTATTTTCGGATACGGATTCAGATTTTTCGAGTATCCATTGACGGGCCTATTTAAGGTTTGAATCTGTGAATCTCAATTTGTTGTATGAAACTAAATAAGCTAATTTCAGTTAATGCATGTAGTGTTTGGTTCATAAACTTGATACCTCAATGAATAGATGCCCGATTGAATTGACATTAAATAACGTTTGCATTATTGTTGAATGCTTGAATAAATTAGTGCTTAGGTTTGTTGGACTAAATTCGTCGCTGATTCTCTAAAATCTCTGAGGCACGATCTGTTGGTCGCTATCCTAAAACAGTATTTGCCCTCTTATCTTGTGTGCATGAGTAATGGAAAATCCGTTCGAAGATACAACGGAACAGATATAAAATATCTTTAAGCAATGTGGTTGCACAAACACAACAATTCACTATCTGGATTTATCGCTGCAGTAACAAGATATTGAAATTATAGCCTGCAGAACTATAATTTGTATAATTTATTATAAACTTGGTAGATCAGAGATAAGAAGATGTTAGAGAAGAATTTCGAGTGATATAAAACTGAATTGCAGTCCAGTTTTTATAGTAGTGAGGAGATATAGTCGCTTCTTTTTATAAAAGATTGCAACTCTTTGAACAGCAGCGGCTATTTTTTTTTAGAAACAGTCGCATCTCTTCGGACCAGTCGGCTGGTTTATAAAGTACCAGTCGACTGGTATGCTTCTTTACTACAGCAGTTGTTTTGTTCAAAAAACAAAAAAATCCGAAGTGCAACAAGCCCATTGACATTCCAAGGCCCAACTAATCATGAGAACCCAAGAGCCCCAAGGCCCATCTTTTGACCTTTAAATATTAATATTCATGCCATTGCTATGCTCTTGCCTTATCATGCTTTCCCTTCCTCTTTCTTTTGATATAATACACCATGCGTTTACATATATAGTGATAAACACATGTATATTTCATGATGTGGGACAAAAGAATTTTGCCCCCCTCTTCCCTTTATTTTAAATTTCCTCTAACAATCCTCTACCAAATTTTAAATAAATTCCTCTTGTCATTTTATTTGTAGGAAAATTTGTGCATAAGTATAGATGTCTTACTGACTTGAATCTATATGTAGTGAAAACCCATCAAAGTATATCAGGATGGAGCGGTTGACTAAGTAATGAATCATTGATCCTATATGATCTACCGGATGTGATTATCACACACTCATTTTCATATTTTCAGACAGTAATTTGCCCGATCCATGGATTGGCCTTGGGTCTGTATCTTCTTTCATGAAATGCCCTTGGATATCGAGCCAAAATCTGCAGAAGCCGGCACCATCTTTGTTGCATTCATGTAGGTAGGTTTATTAAAAGTGCCTTATAACACACACCTCAATAGTATTCTATTATAAACCTATTAAGTTCTAAGCAGAACATCCTCTCTTTGTCATTATAAGTACCAAGCAATTTTTCTTTGGAATGTATGATAATATTTAGTTTTTCAGACTAAATATTATAGTGCTTCCAACCGCAAACATATGAAGTACTTTTGCTCTTTGAACTGAAGATAAGAAATTTCCTTATTATGTTGAGTTGAGTTTCTTTCATTGGCTATTGTATAGGCTTTAAACCTATTCCCTGTGATGTTTTTATCACTAAGTTCCTTGCAAGTCCTTTAGTAAATGGATCTGCCAAGTTCTAGCTAGATCTCACAAAATCTATGGCAATTACCCCTTCAGTGAGCATTTGCCTAACCAAACTGTGCCTTAGACCAATATGTCTAGATTTACCATTATAAACTTGGTTATATGCTTGTGACAATGTAGATTGACTATCACAATGCACACATATTGGTGGCATAGGTTTTGGCCACACAGGAATTTCTAATAGTAAATTCCTTAACCATTCTGCTTCTTTACTACCAGAAGTCAGTGCTATAAACTCAGCGACCATGGTTGAATCAGCAATACATGTTTGTTTCTTTGAGGCCCAGGATATTGCTCCCCCACCAAGAGCGAATATCCATCCACTAGTTGATTTATTATCTTCACTTCCAGTATTCCAACTAGCATTTGTGTATCCTTCTATTACACTCGAATAACCGTTGTAACGCATACCATAATTTATGGTACCTTTTAAATACTTTAAAATTCTATGTGTTGCATTCCAATGGATATTACTAAGGTTACTAGTATATCTACTCATTTTGCCAACAACATAGGCAATATCTAGTCATGTGCATGTCATTGTATACATCAAACTTCCAATAACTCTAGCATATTCCAATTGCTCTATAGCTCTTCTAGCATTAGTGTATAAATGCATATTTGGATCAAACAGAGTAGACGTAGGTTTAAAATCAAATAGATTGTCCCTTTTCAAAAATTTCTCAATGTAACGGGACTAGGTAATTAATAACCCATCTTTTGTTTTCATGATTCTTATTCCAAGAATCATTTCAGCTACTCCCATATCTTTCATGTCAAAACATCAAGATAAATATCTTTTAGTTTCTTCAATAATCGAAGTATCCATTCCAAATATAAGCATATCATCCATGTAAAGACATATAATTACACCTTTACCTGAATGAAACTTGCTATAGACACATTTATCAGATTCAAAGATCCTAAAACCATTAGATACAATAGTTTTATCAAAATTTCCATGCCATTGCTTTGGTGCTTGTTTAAGACCATAAAATGATTTAATAAGTTTACATAATTTATGTTCTTGCCAGGCATTACAAAACCTTCTGGTTGAGACATATATATCTCTTCATCAAGTTCTCTATTTAGAAATGCATTTTTGACGTCCATTTGATGAATTTAAAAATTATATATCGAAGCTAATGCAATTAAAGCCTTAATAGTTGAAATTCTTTCTACTGGGGCATATGTATCAAAATAATATATTCCTTCTTTCTGTGTGAATCCTTTGGCAACTAATTTAGCTTTAAATTTTTCAATTGTGCCATCTGCTTTTAACTTTTTCTTAATTATCCATTTACATCCTATTGGTTTAGAACCAGGAGGTAAATCTACTAGTTTCCATGTTTTATTTCCCATAATAGAATCCATTTCATCATTTATTGCTTCTGGCCAAAATGATGAGTCTTAAGATTTGATTGCTTCATTATATGCTAAAGGATCAGATTCTATATTTGTAGATATCATTAATTGATGCTCTACATTGTTTCTAGATCTTTCAACCAAATATGTGACGAAATCTGGTCCAAAAGATTTTTCTATCCTTCTTCATTTACTTCTCCTAAGAGAATCACCATTTTCATCGATATTTCCATCAGTGCTTTCTACAGGTTTAGTAGTTGGTTCATTAACCTCTACCATTTCACTAATAGGTGTATTGACCTCCACCATTTCATGAATCGGTTTATTTTGAATAGATATAATTCTATTCTCATAAAACACTACATCCCTGAATTTTATTACTGTATTTATTTCTATAGAGCTATTAGGTTCTATTACTAAAAACCTGTATCCTTTGCTATGTTGAGCATATCCTAAGAATATTCACTCGATAAACTTTAGTTCCAATTTACTTATTTTTGGTTCAAGTAATCAGACAATTGCTCTACATCCCCAAACTCGATAATAATCAAGATTTGGTTTTCTTTTCTTTCAAAGTTCATAAGGAGTAATGTAACAACCCGGAAAATCAGAACCAATTTAAAATTTTTATTTTGGCAAATTTAATGAATTTTAAATATTTAAAATGATTTATTTTAAATAATAATGAATAGAAATTTATTTTGAATAGAATTAGAACGTATAAATTTATTTAAATGAAGTTAGAATATAAATATTTATTTTAATTATAAAAGGAATTGGAAATGGCGCGGTAGTTTGAAAATTCGATTTCAAATTTCAAATGAATGTACAAGATTCAAAATAAATCGGATTTTAGTAAAACCAAGAATATTTGAATCTGTTTGAAAATGTCTTTCCAACGAATGTGAAAAATCCAAATTTCATAGCGAGAATAAAAAGTTATGTCTAGTTGAAAATTCAGGATAGTCGCTATGGAATTTTATATAAAATATAGCCCTTAAAAATAGTGATTTAGCAAATGACTCCATTTTCGACGAGACCACTTTTGTTGGATCTGGAATATAAATTATTTCTAGATTCCAATTTTCGTAATTTTTGGAATCAATACATGAGCGGACTGAATTTAAACGTGTTTGGTCAATTCAGTTTGAATTTAATCAACTGGAAAATGACCATTTTTCAAATGCTCTCCAAATTCAACGAAATTAGTTTGGTTAGGACCGTATCATCAAAACATAGCCAGATTTATTTTTCTAAAATTTTTGGAGCTCGTATGTGGCCCCGGTAAATTAAAATGTACGTTAAATTCAATATTGACTTAATAATAATTTATATTGAAATTTTAACGAAAACTGATCATAACAGCCGAATTGGCTTGCGAAACATATCTCATTGTGTTCGAAAGGGGGGTAATTCGTTAGGGGCAACAGTCGGTGGGTTCGATTTGGGGTTTGGATAAAAAGTCAACTCTTGGAGAATTAAATTAATTAAATAATTAATTACAAAATAACCCCCTTACTTTCTCCCATATCAGATCGGGAAAAAAAAAACAAAAACAAAAACCGCGCTGCCCCTCGTCGCGCCCTCCACCGTGCCGCTTAGCCCCACGCCGCGCCACCACCGGCGAACCCAACTCCCCCCATTGCTCCTCCTCTCCTTCTTCAAAAACCGCACACCCCAAACCCATTTAAAAACCGCTGCCGCCATTTTCAGTGTCAACCACAGCCGCTACATCCCCTACGATCACCGGCGTTGCCTCCCCATGCCCCCTCCGACGATCAGAATCACCCCCGCTGGTGTAAGTTTTATTCCCCTTTAATTTTGAATTTTTTTTTTGTTTATAAAATGTTATGATTTTTGCTTATAAAATATTATGAATTTTGTTTATAAAGGTTATATTTATATAGTTAGAAAGTTTTGATTTTTATAAATAGAAAGTTTTGATTTTTAATAAATAAAGATTTGAATTTTATAGTTTAGAAGTTTTGATTTTTATAAATAGAAAGTTTTGATTTTTAATAAATAAAAGATTTGATTTTTATAGTTTAGAAGTATTGATTTTTATATTTAAAAAGATGAGATTTTCGAATTGAAAAAGTTATGATTTTTAAATTAGAAAAGATGAGATTTTTAAATTACAAAAGATGAGATTTTTAAACTAGAAAAAATGAGATTTTTAAATTAGAAAAGATGAGATTTTCAGATTGGAAAAGTTATGGTTTTTTTACATTAAAATGTTATGATTTTTTACATTAAAAAGATTTGATTTTTAACATTATAAAGATCTGATTTTTAACATTACAAAGATTAGATTTTTAATTTTAAAAAGATTATATTTTTAATTATATATGCCATTAGAATAAAAATATGATTTTTTTATATATAGATTTGAATTAAAAATATGATTTTTAATTATATGAATATCGAATAAAAATAAGATTTTAATTATTTGAATATTGAATAAAAATTCGATTTATATTATTTGAATAGCGATATAAAAATTGATCTTTATATATGAAATAGAGATATAAAAATATAATTTTTATACAGAAAGTAGCATTGTAAAAATCTGATTTTTATAATGTAGATTTGAAATAAATATATGATTTTTAATATATAAACATCATATTAAAAATGTGATTTTTATTACGAACAGCATGGAAAGGACTACGTTAGAATTTTGGACAAATCCAAACGGTTCAAAGATTCAGAAATTGAACTGGAGGAGTGGATCCCAAAGGTGCGAACTTCTCACTTTAATTTATTTTCTAGTTAAAAATATATACTAGGATGTAAATGGTGCTTAGTAGCACCCGACAACTTTGTTTGAAACCATGTTTGTTTGGTTGTTTGGATGATTGGATTATTTGGTTGAATTTGGTTTGGGAAATGAAATGAATTGATTAGAATTGGAATGTACATGGCGCGAGCCATTAATAGGAGAGGGACAAGGCTAGACCTTATCCCGGTTCTAGTATCGCGTCGTCATGCTGCCGAAATTTTCTTAAAATATTAGAACAATAAAAATATCATTTTTATTGTATAAATGAACTGTATAAAATATTCATGAGTTGAAATAAATATTTTATAGTTAAAAATATTTTAACGTGTATATGAATAAAATAAATATTCATTTACGAATCGGACGATTTGTTTATGTACACACATTTAACTGATATGGATTGGGACGATATATTTTACACATCGCCCAACTGCACAAATAAAATCTGTATGTGTTGATTGAAACCCCACATGGGTATTGGAATGATATTTGACATACATTAATCCCAATTGTTTAGTTGTATGTCAATCGATTGGTAGATAAACTGTTGTAAGCGTTAATTATTTATATTTAACGCTTAAGCAGTTGTGTAATGCACTCTGGATGATGGTTGACTGTGTTTGATTATTATTGTGTACATGTGTGTATGAAATCCATATAAATAAAATTATATGGTAATTGACTGTGTTTGATTCCAATTCGGAAAGAACAAAATATTTTAAATTAACGAATATTTTAAAATGACGAGTAATAAACATTTTAAAATAACTAATATTTTAAAATAAGATTCGTTAGTGGATCAAAATATGATTTTGATGTCCGATTTGGGATGGACACGAAAATATTTAAATATATAAAGCCGTGTTGATTAAATTAACGTCATTTTGACGTAAACGATATTTATATCGATTTTATTCATTTTTATAATGAATATCGAAAAGGAAGCGATTTCAAATCTAATGTTTTGAAAATATTATCATTTGTATATTAATGATGTGGAATATTCAATTTAAATTTGAAATTTATTATGAAGTTGAAATCGTCATGAAAATGAATTTAAACGAATTTATAAAATACGTTTTAAATGGAAATCGATGAAATATATATAATATATATTATATATATTTAATGGCCTGAATAGAACACGCCGCGCCGCGATAGTTCGTGAATTTCGACCATTGGCTTCGAATTGACATTATGGGAGATCCGACCATCGGATTCTCCTAAAACTGGAACCGTTGGGTTCGTATCGAAAGAGCATTCCTACTAATATAAGGAATTTGAAATCTAACAGTTGGATTTGGAATTATGTCCAAATCAAATTTGGAAAAGGTCGCTGTAAGTGCAGTTCGATGGCCGTTTATGGAATTCGACTGAACGGGCTTCGATAAAATTATTAAAAATATTAATAATTTGTGTAAAATCATAATAAATGATTTGGAAAGAATTGGGATGAAAAATTCTAGATTTGAAAAGATAAAAATATATTTTTATCAAAATGAACTAGTTATCAACTAGAATTATAATCCATATTTTTAAAATAAATAAATCGGGTTTGAAATGGTTTCAAAAATAACCAGAATTTCCAATATATGAATTGGAATGGATTTGAATCGATATATCTTCGAAATATTTCGATATTGGATTCCGTGATTATATGGATATTGTGGAGGAATTTGGAAGATATATATATATTGTTATTTCCAATACGATATTTGTTGATTTCAGAATTTGATATTGAATATAAGCCGATATAATTTCTATTCAGAGCCATGTATTCAATATTGAATTGAATTTGGGTTTGTCGTGAATGGTGTCTTCATTAACACTGTTCTAAAGCCCAGTTGAGAAAAGAATAAATCTTTTAATTAAGATTATTAGATTTTCCAGTTAACTAACATTTAATTGGAATAAAATGGGATGTGAATTGGGTTTATTGTGAACTGTGTTTTTAATGACATTCGTTCTTTAACCCGATTTACAATGAAACATGATTTGGAATTTATAAATCTTTTATTAAGATTTAACGGGAATTTTCCAAAGTAAAGTCTTCCAATTTAATATATTAAATTGGAATTGAATGGAATTCGATTTGATAATAATCGTAGTGAGCTTCTGTGGAGGAAGACTGTTAATATATGTGGAATTTAAAAGGCTTTGTCGTTATTCCATTTATATTATTAGTCATATACGAAAATTGATATCGATTATATATTGATCTATTTTCCATGAAGATTGCATAATTAATGGAATGTAATTTGGGTTTATCGTGAACTGTGTTTTAAATGACATTAATTATTTAACCGAGTTAAAGACAGGTTTACATGTCTAACATTGTATTTTGAACTGTATGGTTGATCTCTGCTAAATATACATCTGTTTGGTGGCGGAGAATTTGTTCTCTTACTTAACACCCTTCTCTAAGACGTACGAGCTTAGAGGTTATATATCGACAGAAATCAATAGCACGGTGTAGATTGTCGATGTGGCATGTTTGTGTTTCCAAAGTTAAATAATCATTAATGTTGATTTTTGGGAAGATTAAAACTAAGTGGAGTTTTAATGGATCTTAAATTATATTGGAATGTGAATGTGATAATTTAAATTATCAAATTTGGGAAATGATCGAGAATGAAGAAGCACTAGTTTTACCCTAAGTGATAGTTAAATCTTTAATTAGATTTGAACGTGAAATGGTAATTAATTTTACTGATAACACCATGGTGTTAGATATGGAGTATTACCAGTTTTGCTCCATGGGATGAATAGGTTAGGATTGAGAAATTAAATAAATGATTACTTCGTTAAGGTGCGTTAATCCCAACCAGTTTGGAAAATCTTGATATGGTTTGAAATTATATCCAAAGGAAGATTAAAGAATAAATTTAAAGGAATTTATCTTTAATAAAATTAATGGGAACCTTTCCCGAAGGATATGAATATTTAAATAAAAGAATATTTAGAATTGGAATGAGGCGTATGTTGTGTTTTATTGCACTTGTTTATAATATACGCGAGTTATTCGGAAAGGCCGGGTTTATACCCATTCTGGATAACTGATTCGATGATAAGTCGAAGATGAAGATGGTGGCTGAAGACTGAAGGTCTTCACATCGTTTGGATGATTATTAATGTCTTAATTGGGTTGTACACCAAGACAAGGTAATAAGTGGTGATCGTCCAGACGTACTTGGAGATCGACCGGATATGCGAGGACCTCTCTCCTATATTGGACATGGGACGAGGAACAAGGTGCCTCCGGTTTCGTTCAGACCCAGAACGAACTTGTAAATTGATGTGTGCCTTACATTGGATTTTATTTTGTGTTGACTGATCTCTATTAATGTAAAGACCCGCAACCTCCCCGTAAGGGAAAGCGTCGGATAGTTCGAGAACAAACCACAGCAGAACACATATAAAAGAACGTTTCACTGTATATTACAACAATGCATCAGATTACAAGAATTTACAGAGTATAAATGAATATCACACAGAAATATCAGAGATTTAAATTACATTTAAATACATAGCAGCGGAAAATAATACAATACACAACCAGAAGAGATATACGGATACAAAGCTTTCCGGATATCATTCCAGCTGTAAAACCAGGATCCTGTGAATATAAATCTGCAAAACCAAAACTACTAGCTGCCCGTGTCAAAATAAGGGCACCCAGAGTTTAGGTTAAAACAATAAACTCCAGGTCAGTCATGTGACTGGTGTGAGAACTAAAACAGTTATTAATCTTTATTTTAAATCATTAGGTAAATCAAGGGACCACGCCGTATAACACGGAACGGGTTTCCTCCCAAGAATACCAGTGCATAAAACCAACAGCGCAATGCTAAATAAAGAAAAATGAAGCTGTTGTAAGACCCAGGTCCCATCACACAATGCAACGCAGTCGAGGATAGGGTTTTCCCTTATAACAGCCAAAGAATGCTTGATACGTTTAAAACAACTCATTTGATACTATTATAAGTGCATAGTATATAAAACACTTCAAATCATAAGTATCAATCATAGGCGGCATGAGCGCCCCATCCCACTATGTCGCCATATATAGGATATACAATCAAAACCGCAAAGTCTCGTATTTGGAAATTGGGTTTCCATCTATGAACCGAGGCAAAAGATAGTCCTCAACCGATTCGAGACAATCTAGCCCATGTCTCAGGCAAGCGCGCAGGCAAGCCTTGGATCGTCAGGGCCGGTCCACACGGAGTGGATTATTATGCCTGAACAATACGTCTCCCCACCCTATGGGGTGTAAGTCTGGTCCGTCAGCCGACCAGAATGCATTCGGCCGAAACCGATATAACCGAGGCGCCTCGCAACAGCAACAACCACATAAGTCAAACTCGTCAGGGCGTGTAAAACCACTGACGCCACTTCTAGCTAGAAAGAAACGCAAGTCCTCCCTGAGGTCCGTCTCCCGTTTTTGGTTCATACCTGGTGTGAAACACGCGAGGTAAACGTTACACAAAGCTACGCCACAAAGGCCGTGCTTTGATCATCACCACAAGACTTTGCTTTTCAACAGAAGCCTTGATCATTTGCATCTTAGCATGCCACACAGGCAAACCATCCTATGCAACCGATATCAGTCACACAGAATGAAATCCGATGTCAGACACACAGTCCATTTACAAGTCCGTTCTGGGTCTGAACGAAACCGGAGGCACCTAGTACCCCGCATATCCATCGATCTCCAAGTACGTCTGGACGATCACTAACTGTTTCCATCTTCTTGGGTGTACAGCCCAATCAAGATCATCAGTTATCACCCAAACGACGTGAAGACCTCCGGTCTTCGACCATCGTCTTCATCTTCGACTTATCGTCGTATCAGTTATTCAGAATGGGATGAACCCGGTCTTTCCGAATAACTCGCGTATATTTTAAATAAGTGTTACACAAACACAACATACGCCTCATTCCAATTCATTAGTCACTAACCGTAAATTAATCAAGAGAATAATTCCCCAAATATTAACCCCGAAGGCCGAAACCAACATCAGATCAATATCCAGAAAACCATTCTGCTTGGCTAACCGACAGTTAGTTTCTAAATTTCACGTTCAAATCTAATTAAAGATTTAACTATCGCCTGGAGCAAAACTGGTGATACTCCATTCTCGATCTTTTCAATCTAATTAAAGATTCATTAAAACTCCACTTAGTTTTAATCTGTGACTGGGTTAAAGAATCAGTGTCATTTAAAACACGGTTCACGATAAACCCAAAGTCACATCCCATTAATTATCGGGTTAAAGAACAAGTGTTATTTAAAACACTGTTCACGATAAACCCAAAAATCAATATCCATTCAATTCCAATTAAATATTATTTAATTGGTACACTTCATTAAATCTAAATAAAAAGATTTAATCTTTTCTCAACTGGGTTCAAGAACAGTGTTAGTGAAGACACCATTCACGACAAACCCAAATCACATTCGATTAATTATCGGGTTAAAGAACAAGTGTTATTTAAAACACTGTTCACGATAAACCCAAAAATCAATACCAATTCAATTCCAATTAAATATCATTTAATTGGTACACTTCATTAAATCTAAATAAAAAGATTTAATCTTTTCTCAACTGGGTTCAAGAACAGTGTTAGTGAAGACACCATTCACGACAAACCCAAATCACATTCGATTAATTATCGGGTTAAAGAACAAGTGTTATTTAAAACACTGTTCACGATAAACCCAAAAATCAATACCAATTCAATTCCAATTAAATATCATTTAATTGGTACACTTCATTAAATCTAAATAAAAAGATTTAATCTTTTCTCAACTGGGTTCAAGAACAGTGTTAGTGAAGACACCATTCACGACAAACCCAAATCACATTCGATTAATTATCGGGTTAAAGAACAAGTGTTATTTAAAACACTGTTCACGATAAACCCAAAAATCAATACCAATTCAATTCCAATTAAATATCATTTAATTGGTACACTTCATTAAATCTAAATAAAAAGATTTAATCTTTTCTCAACTGGGTTCAAGAACAGTGTTAGTGAAGACCCCATTCACGACAAACCCAAATCACATTCGATATTCAATACAAGGCTCTGAATAGAAAATATATCGGCTTATATTCAATATCGAATTCTACGACTAACAAATGTCGTATTGGAAATAACGATATAAATATATATCTTTCAAATTTCCATAACAACACCTGTATAATCACGAATTCCAACATCGAAATATTCCGAAGACAATTTCGATTCAAATCCACTCCAATGCAATCATTGGAAATTTTGGTTATTTTCAAAACCATTTCAAATTCAATTTATTTATTTAAAAATAAATAGAATTATAATTCTAGTTCAAAACTAGTTCATTTCGATAAAAATCTATTTTTATCTTTTCAAATAGGGAGTTTTTCATCCTAATTCTTTCTAAATCATTTCTTATGATTTTACACAAATTATTATTATTTTTAATAATTTTATCAAGGCCCGTACAGTCGATTTCCAACAATGGCCATCGAACTGCACTTACAGCGACCTTTTTCGAATTTGATTTGGACGTATCTCCAAATCCAACCGTTAGATTTCAAATTTCTAATATTCGTTAGAAAGCTCTTTTCGATACGAACCCAACGGTTCCGGTTTTAGGAGAATCCGACGGTCGGATCTCCCGTAATGTCCGTTTGAAATAAATGGTCGAAATTCGCGAACTGCCGCGGCGCGGCGCGTTCTATTCAGGCCATTATATTATATATATAATATATATAATATATATTTCGTCGATTTCTATTTAAAACGAATTATATAAATAGTTTTAAATTCATTTCAAAATCTATTTCAACTTCCATTTCAATTCAAAGCAAAATTGAATTCTTCTTTATAAATTCGTTTCAAAATTCATTTCTGTTCAATTCAAATTTCAATTCAATTTGAATTCATATTCAATTCAATTCATTTCGAAATCGTTTTCAATTCAATTCATTTCGAAATCGTTTTCAATTCAATTCATTTCGAAATCACTTAAAATTGATATAAATATCGTTCACGTCAAAATGGCGTCAATCTAATCCTCACGGCTTCACATATTTCTATTTTCAAATATTCTATTTCAAATATTTCTATTTCAAATATTTCTATTTCAAATATTTCTATTTCAAATATTTCTATTTCAAATATTTCTATTTCAAATATTTCTATTTCAAATATTTCTTTTTCAAATATTTCTTTTTTTCTCGAAACTGGAATGAGGCCCAATCAATTACCATATAATGTTAATTATATGGATTTTCTACAACACATGTATATATCAACAACGATGAATAATCAACCATCAACCAAAGTGCACTACACTGTATAAGCATCAAATATAGACATTTAACGCTTATAGCAGCTTGTCAATCAATCGATCGACATATTTAATAAATCAGGATGAGTGAACTTCAAATTTCATCCTAACACCCGTGTGGGGTTTCAAACAATCAAACACATATTTTATTTGTGCAGTTAGGCGATGTGTAAAATTTATCGACCCAATCAACGTCATTCAAATAGGTGTACATAAACAAACCGTCTGGTTTGTAAATGAATATTTATTTATTCACATTCACGTTAAAAATTATATTTTTAACGATAATACATTTTATTTTAACATATGAATTTATATTCAGTTCATTCGTTAAATAAAATGCTATTTTTATTTTTCTAACTTATTTTAGAAAATTTCGGCGGCATAACGGCACGATACTAGAAACGGGACAAGGCCTAGCCTTATCCCCGGTCTAGTGAAGGCCCACGCCATTCACTCATCAATCAAATCAATTTCATTTTGCAAACCACAAAATTTGGAGTAAGGGTCTAACCTAGCCTTACTCCTTCGCCTTATAACGGCGCACGTCTAAGCCTAACCAATTTATCGATTCGATTTTTCACATCACAAACCACATTCAAACCAATATCGCAATCAATCACCAAACAATCAAACACATAAGTCCATGGTCTGTGGACGATTGTGTCGGGTGCTACTAAGCACCGTCTGCATCCTAGTATATATATATAACTAGAAAAATAAATTGAAAGGTGAGAAATTCTCACATATAGCTATCCTAGCTCCACGGCTCTTCATTTGCAGAAGTCTTCGTCGTTTCGCCTTTTTGTCACCTTCGTTGCTGCTTTCACTACATACGTAAAAATCACATTTTTACTTCGCTATTCAATATGTAAAAGTCGTATTTTTACTTCGCTATTCAATATGTAAAAATCGTATTTTTACTTCGCTATTCTATATATAAAAATCGAATTTTTATTTCAAAGTTCAATATATAAAAATCGAATTTTTATTTCAAAGTTCAATATATAAAAATCGAATTTTTATTTCAAAGTTTAATATATAAAAATCGAATTTTTATTTCAAAGTTCAATATATAAAAATCGAATTTTTATTTCAAAGTTCAATATATAAAAATCGAATTTTTATTTCAAAGTTTATATCTTTTCTTTTACTTTTCAAAATTCAATCTTTTTTCTATTTAAACAAAAATCAGTTTTTTTTTAAACTCTTTTTAAAAATTCAGTTTTTAAAATTCTTTTTAAAAATTCAGTTTTTAAAATTCTCTAATTTCAGTTTTTATTTATTCTTCTAAATTCAGTTTTTTATTTATTCTTCTAAATTCAGTTTTTTTTTTTTTTTTTTTTTTTTTTTTTAAATAAAAAGAATCAGTTTTAAAGCTTTTCAAAAATCAGTTTTATACTTTCTAAAAAAAATCAGTTTTATACTTTCTTAAAAAAAATCAGTTTTATTTTCTTTAAAATTCAGTTTCTAAACTGTTAAAGTAAAAACAGTATTTAATCTTTAAAAATAAAAACAGTATTAAATCTAATTAAAATTCTGTATTTAACCTAATTAAAATTCAGAAAATAAAAATAAAGTAAAATACTTACTTGTTTTAGAAAAGAGGAGCAGCGTTCGTCGGTGAAGACTAGGGGGTTGCGGGGTTGGGCAGGGAGGCGGAGGGGTAGGCGATCGCTTCCAGGGAGGGCGGCGCTAGGGCTTCGATGGATGGGGGGGGGGGGGGGGGTCTGGGTCTGGAACATTGCGCTCGAACTTGGGGGGATTCTTCTGGGTGGCTTGCCGCGGCACTGGGGGGAAGAGTCGAGGGTGGAGGCGGCGGTGGTGCTGGCGTCGATCGCCAGGAGGAGTCGCAGTTGTTTTTTTTTTTTTTTTTTTTTTTTTCCCTTTTCTGATCGGATTGAAAATGAAAGAGGGGGGGGGGGGGCCAGAGCGGGTTTAAGGGAAGAGGGTTTGTTGTTTTTTTTTTTTTTTTTTTTTTTTTTTTTATTTAATTTGCAACAGTTGACTTTTACATACGACCTCGAAACGAGGTCCACCGTCTGTCGCCCATAGCGTTTCACCCCTATTCCGAACACACTGGGATATGTACCGCAAGCTGAATCGACCGTTTCGATCAGTTTCCGTTGTATTTACATTTAAATCATTATATTGAATTTTAAACGTACCTTTCAAATTACCGGAGTCACATACGAACTTTAAAAATTCCTGAAAAATATTTTCTAGCTTCGTATTGACGATACGGTCCTAACAAAACTAGTTTCGTCGAATTCTGAGACCGTTTGTAAAATGGCCAATTTCCAGTCGATTAAAATCAACTGAAACTGGTCAAACGCGTTTTCCTTTGCCACGCTCACATATCGATTCGAAAAATTATGAAATTTGGAATCTAGCAATAATTTGACACTGCGGACCCAACAAAACTGGTTTCGTCGAAATCCGAGGTCGTTTGCAAAATGGCTATTTTTAAGGGCTATATATTATATTAAAATATATATAAATTCCACAGCGACTATTTCTAATTTTCAACTGGACATATCTCATCATTTATAAAGTGAAATCTCAGTTTGTTAACTTCGTTCCAAAGATATAGTTATACAGATTCAAATATTTCTTGTTTCGTTCAATTCTGACTTATATTGAATTCTGTATATTCATTTGAAATTAGAAATCGAATTTTCGAACTACCGCGCCATTTTCAATTCTATTTATAATTATATATAAATATTTATATTCTAACGACGACGTATATAAATATATACGTCGAATTCTATTCAAAATAAATTTCTCGTCGATATTATTTAAAATAATTCATTTTTAAATAAACAAAATTCGATAAAATTACCAAAACAAAAATTTCAAACTGGCTCGCATTTTACGGGTTGTTACAATCTCCCCCACTTAAAACTTTTCGTCCCCGAAAAGGAACAAAGTCGAAAGTGGTTTGATTAATCAACTCTACGCTCGATCAGGCTTCCATTCTCCAACTCTTTAGTTTCTGAGAATTTTCAAAACTTCTCAAAAATTTGGCTAACACCCTAAATTTTTGAAAAATTTCGCCATAACCTCCCCTGCACCGGGAGCATCGGGGAATTTCAAATAGCTTCCCCGGTCCTTCAGATCTCAAAAAGAAAAAGAAAAAGCCAAGCGGCTAGCCAATAGGCTCACAAAATCATCATCACCCAAACAAAACAGGAAATTATGTAGTAAACATGTACCTATTTGTCGGGCAAACAAATTTTATTCTCTGGCTCTAGCCTCCTTGCTATGACCTGTTCAATGATATATATGTATATGCAAGCAAATGCGACCAATTTTCAATACAATTCAATATTCGATCAAATTAGGCATACTAGTTCAAAATTATCAAACAAATAAACAAACAACACAAACATCAATCCATTAGTTGATTATCATTTGAAATTCATAACTTTGATATATAGTCAAAAAATCAGATTTTTGATGCCAAATCACAACAATAGGCCCTATCTAATTTTGGTTCTCACACCAGTCAATAGGAAATATATAGATATCACACATTCGTTACTCGAACATGAATACTAATGACGACTAGTCAATCATCAGAATCATCTTCGGGCGACTAGAATGTGATTCCATATCTATCCAGTATATTAAAATTTCGAATACACGCGGATCAGACGTATACGCAAAATCTATATATACTGGATTGTCCACATCAATATAAATAGATAATCAAATACGAATAATTGATTTAGATTTTAAAAACAAAATTTGTTTTCATTTTCAAAAATATACTCTTCACACTCGTTCTAGGATACTACTGATCCTATCTCTAACGAGTCATTCTCATTGGATATTACTAATCCAATTTCTGATGAATTCTTTCGTATGGTTCTAATGTGCCTTGTTCTCTAGCTTTGTAAACCAAAGCTCTGATACCACGTGTAAAGACCCGCAACCTCCCCGTAAGGGAAAGCGTCGGATAGTTCGAGAACAAACCACAGCAGAACACATATAAAAGAACGTTTCACTGTATATTACAACAATGCATCAGATTACAAGAATTTACAGAGTATAAATGAATATCACACAGAAATATCAGAGATTTAAATTACATTTAAATACATAGCAGCGGAAAATAATACAATACACAACCAGAAGAGATATACGGATACAAAGCTTTCCGGATATCATTCCAGCTGTAAAACCAGGATCCTGTGAATATAAATCTGCAAAACCAAAACTACTAGCTGCCCGTGTCAAAATAAGGGCACCCAGAGTTTAGGTTAAAACAATAAACTCCAGGTCAGTCATGTGACTGGTGTGAGAACTAAAACAGTTATTAATCTTTATTTTAAATCATTAGGTAAATCAAGGGACCACGCCGTATAACACGGAACGGGTTTCCTCCCAAGAATACCAGTGCATAAAACCAACAGCGCAATGCTAAATAAAGAAAAATGAAGCTGTTGTAAGACCCAGGTCCCATCACACAATGCAACGCAGTCGAGGATAGGGTTTTCCCTTATAACAGCCAAAGAATGCTTGATACGTTTAAAACAACTCATTTGATACTATTATAAGTGCATAGTATATAAAACACTTCAAATCATAAGTATCAATCATAGGCGGCATGAGCGCCCCATCCCACTATGTCGCCATATATAGGATATACAATCAAAACCGCAAAGTCTCGTATTTGGAAATTGGGTTTCCATCTATGAACCGAGGCAAAAGATAGTCCTCAACCGATTCGAGACAATCTAGCCCATGTCTCAGGCAAGCGCGCAGGCAAGCCTTGGATCGTCAGGGCCGGTCCACACGGAGTGGATTATTATGCCTGAACAATACGTCTCCCCACCCTATGGGGTGTAAGTCTGGTCCGTCAGCCGACCAGAATGCATTCGGCCGAAACCGATATAACCGAGGCGCCTCGCAACAGCAACAACCACATAAGTCAAACTCGTCAGGGCGTGTAAAACCACTGACGCCACTTCTAGCTAGAAAGAAACGCAAGTCCTCCCTGAGGTCCGTCTCCCGTTTTTGGTTCATACCTGGTGTGAAACACGCGAGGTAAACGTTACACAAAGCTACGCCACAAAGGCCGTGCTTTGATCATCACCACAAGACTTTGCTTTTCAACAGAAGCCTTGATCATTTGCATCTTAGCATGCCACACAGGCAAACCATCCTATGCAACCGATATCAGTCACACAGAATGAAATCCGATGTCAGACACACAGTCCATTTACAAGTCCGTTCTGGGTCTGAACGAAACCGGAGGCACCTAGTACCCCGCATATCCATCGATCTCCAAGTACGTCTGGACGATCACTAACTGTTTCCATCTTCTTGGGTGTACAGCCCAATCAAGATCATCAGTTATCACCCAAACGACGTGAAGACCTCCGGTCTTCGACCATCGTCTTCATCTTCGACTTATCGTCGTATCAGTTATTCAGAATGGGATGAACCCGGTCTTTCCGAATAACTCGCGTATATTTTAAATAAGTGTTACACAAACACAACATACGCCTCATTCCAATTCATTAGTCACTAACCGTAAATTAATCAAGAGAATAATTCCCCAAATATTAACCCCGAAGGCCGAAACCAACATCAGATCAATATCCAGAAAACCATTCTGCTTGGCTAACCGACAGTTAGTTTCTAAATTTCACGTTCAAATCTAATTAAAGATTTAACTATCGCCTGGAGCAAAACTGGTGATACTCCATTCTCGATCTTTTCAATCTAATTAAAGATTCATTAAAACTCCACTTAGTTTTAATCTGTGACTGGGTTAAAGAATCAGTGTCATTTAAAACACGGTTCACGATAAACCCAAAGTCACATCCCATTAATTATCGGGTTAAAGAACAAGTGTTATTTAAAACACTGTTCACGATAAACCCAAAAATCAATATCCATTCAATTCCAATTAAATATTATTTAATTGGTACACTTCATTAAATCTAAATAAAAAGATTTAATCTTTTCTCAACTGGGTTCAAGAACAGTGTTAGTGAAGACACCATTCACGACAAACCCAAATCACATTCGATTAATTATCGGGTTAAAGAACAAGTGTTATTTAAAACACTGTTCACGATAAACCCAAAAATCAATACCAATTCAATTCCAATTAAATATCATTTAATTGGTACACTTCATTAAATCTAAATAAAAAGATTTAATCTTTTCTCAACTGGGTTCAAGAACAGTGTTAGTGAAGACACCATTCACGACAAACCCAAATCACATTCGATTAATTATCGGGTTAAAGAACAAGTGTTATTTAAAACACTGTTCACGATAAACCCAAAAATCAATACCAATTCAATTCCAATTAAATATCATTTAATTGGTACACTTCATTAAATCTAAATAAAAAGATTTAATCTTTTCTCAACTGGGTTCAAGAACAGTGTTAGTGAAGACACCATTCACGACAAACCCAAATCACATTCGATTAATTATCGGGTTAAAGAACAAGTGTTATTTAAAACACTGTTCACGATAAACCCAAAAATCAATACCAATTCAATTCCAATTAAATATCATTTAATTGGTACACTTCATTAAATCTAAATAAAAAGATTTAATCTTTTCTCAACTGGGTTCAAGAACAGTGTTAGTGAAGACCCCATTCACGACAAACCCAAATCACATTCGATATTCAATACAAGGCTCTGAATAGAAAATATATCGGCTTATATTCAATATCGAATTCTACGACTAACAAATGTCGTATTGGAAATAACGATATAAATATATATCTTTCAAATTTCCATAACAACACCTGTATAATCACGAATTCCAACATCGAAATATTCCGAAGACAATTTCGATTCAAATCCACTCCAATGCAATCATTGGAAATTTTGGTTATTTTCAAAACCATTTCAAATTCAATTTATTTATTTAAAAATAAATAGAATTATAATTCTAGTTCAAAACTAGTTCATTTCGATAAAAATCTATTTTTATCTTTTCAAATAGGGAGTTTTTCATCCTAATTCTTTCTAAATCATTTCTTATGATTTTACACAAATTATTATTATTTTTAATAATTTTATCAAGGCCCGTACAGTCGATTTCCAACAATGGCCATCGAACTGCACTTACAGCGACCTTTTTCGAATTTGATTTGGACGTATCTCCAAATCCAACCGTTAGATTTCAAATTTCTAATATTCGTTAGAAAGCTCTTTTCGATACGAACCCAACGGTTCCGGTTTTAGGAGAATCCGACGGTCGGATCTCCCGTAATGTCCGTTTGAAATAAATGGTCGAAATTCGCGAACTGCCGCGGCGCGGCGCGTTCTATTCAGGCCATTATATTATATATATAATATATATAATATATATTTCGTCGATTTCTATTTAAAACGAATTATATAAATAGTTTTAAATTCATTTCAAAATCTATTTCAACTTCCATTTCAATTCAAAGCAAAATTGAATTCTTCTTTATAAATTCGTTTCAAAATTCATTTCTGTTCAATTCAAATTTCAATTCAATTTGAATTCATATTCAATTCAATTCATTTCGAAATCGTTTTCAATTCAATTCATTTCGAAATCGTTTTCAATTCAATTCATTTCGAAATCACTTAAAATTGATATAAATATCGTTCACGTCAAAATGGCGTCAATCTAATCCTCACGGCTTCACATATTTCTATTTTCAAATATTCTATTTCAAATATTTCTATTTCAAATATTTCTATTTCAAATATTTCTATTTCAAATATTTCTATTTCAAATATTTCTATTTCAAATATTTCTATTTCAAATATTTCTTTTTCAAATATTTCTTTTTTTCTCGAAACTGGAATGAGGCCCAATCAATTACCATATAATGTTAATTATATGGATTTTCTACAACACATGTATATATCAACAACGATGAATAATCAACCATCAACCAAAGTGCACTACACTGTATAAGCATCAAATATAGACATTTAACGCTTATAGCAGCTTGTCAATCAATCGATCGACATATTTAATAAATCAGGATGAGTGAACTTCAAATTTCATCCTAACACCCGTGTGGGGTTTCAAACAATCAAACACATATTTTATTTGTGCAGTTAGGCGATGTGTAAAATTTATCGACCCAATCAACGTCATTCAAATAGGTGTACATAAACAAACCGTCTGGTTTGTAAATGAATATTTATTTATTCACATTCACGTTAAAAATTATATTTTTAACGATAATACATTTTATTTTAACATATGAATTTATATTCAGTTCATTCGTTAAATAAAATGCTATTTTTATTTTTCTAACTTATTTTAGAAAATTTCGGCGGCATAACGGCACGATACTAGAAACGGGACAAGGCCTAGCCTTATCCCCGGTCTAGTGAAGGCCCACGCCATTCACTCATCAATCAAATCAATTTCATTTTGCAAACCACAAAATTTGGAGTAAGGGTCTAACCTAGCCTTACTCCTTCGCCTTATAACGGCGCACGTCTAAGCCTAACCAATTTATCGATTCGATTTTTCACATCACAAACCACATTCAAACCAATATCGCAATCAATCACCAAACAATCAAACACATAAGTCCATGGTCTGTGGACGATTGTGTCGGGTGCTACTAAGCACCGTCTGCATCCTAGTATATATATATAACTAGAAAAATAAATTGAAAGGTGAGAAATTCTCACATATAGCTATCCTAGCTCCACGGCTCTTCATTTGCAGAAGTCTTCGTCGTTTCGCCTTTTTGTCACCTTCGTTGCTGCTTTCACTACATACGTAAAAATCACATTTTTACTTCGCTATTCAATATGTAAAAGTCGTATTTTTACTTCGCTATTCAATATGTAAAAATCGTATTTTTACTTCGCTATTCTATATATAAAAATCGAATTTTTATTTCAAAGTTCAATATATAAAAATCGAATTTTTATTTCAAAGTTCAATATATAAAAATCGAATTTTTATTTCAAAGTTTAATATATAAAAATCGAATTTTTATTTCAAAGTTCAATATATAAAAATCGAATTTTTATTTCAAAGTTCAATATATAAAAATCGAATTTTTATTTCAAAGTTTATATCTTTTCTTTTACTTTTCAAAATTCAATCTTTTTTCTATTTAAACAAAAATCAGTTTTTTTTTAAACTCTTTTTAAAAATTCAGTTTTTAAAATTCTTTTTAAAAATTCAGTTTTTAAAATTCTCTAATTTCAGTTTTTATTTATTCTTCTAAATTCAGTTTTTTATTTATTCTTCTAAATTCAGTTTTTTTTTTTTTTTTTTTTTTTTTTTTTTTAAATAAAAAGAATCAGTTTTAAAGCTTTTCAAAAATCAGTTTTATACTTTCTAAAAAAAATCAGTTTTATACTTTCTTAAAAAAAATCAGTTTTATTTTCTTTAAAATTCAGTTTCTAAACTGTTAAAGTAAAAACAGTATTTAATCTTTAAAAATAAAAACAGTATTAAATCTAATTAAAATTCTGTATTTAACCTAATTAAAATTCAGAAAATAAAAATAAAGTAAAATACTTACTTGTTTTAGAAAAGAGGAGCAGCGTTCGTCGGTGAAGACTAGGGGGTTGCGGGGTTGGGCAGGGAGGCGGAGGGGTAGGCGATCGCTTCCAGGGAGGGCGGCGCTAGGGCTTCGATGGATGGGGGGGGGGGGGGGGTCTGGGTCTGGAACATTGCGCTCGAACTTGGGGGGATTCTTCTGGGTGGCTTGCCGCGGCACTGGGGGGAAGAGTCGAGGGTGGAGGCGGCGGTGGTGCTGGCGTCGATCGCCAGGAGGAGTCGCAGTTGTTTTTTTTTTTTTTTTTTTTTTTTTCCCTTTTCTGATCGGATTGAAAATGAAAGAGGGGGGGGGGGGCCAGAGCGGGTTTAAGGGAAGAGGGTTTGTTGTTTTTTTTTTTTTTTTTTTTTTTTTTTTATTTAATTTGCAACAGTTGACTTTTACATACGACCTCGAAACGAGGTCCACCGTCTGTCGCCCATAGCGTTTCACCCCTATTCCGAACACACTGGGATATGTACCGCAAGCTGAATCGACCGTTTCGATCAGTTTCCGTTGTATTTACATTTAAATCATTATATTGAATTTTAAACGTACCTTTCAAATTACCGGAGTCACATACGAACTTTAAAAATTCCTGAAAAATATTTTCTAGCTTCGTATTGACGATACGGTCCTAACAAAACTAGTTTCGTCGAATTCTGAGACCGTTTGTAAAATGGCCAATTTCCAGTCGATTAAAATCAACTGAAACTGGTCAAACGCGTTTTCCTTTGCCACGCTCACATATCGATTCGAAAAATTATGAAATTTGGAATCTAGCAATAATTTGACACTGCGGACCCAACAAAACTGGTTTCGTCGAAATCCGAGGTCGTTTGCAAAATGGCTATTTTTAAGGGCTATATATTATATTAAAATATATATAAATTCCACAGCGACTATTTCTAATTTTCAACTGGACATATCTCATCATTTATAAAGTGAAATCTCAGTTTGTTAACTTCGTTCCAAAGATATAGTTATACAGATTCAAATATTTCTTGTTTCGTTCAATTCTGACTTATATTGAATTCTGTATATTCATTTGAAATTAGAAATCGAATTTTCGAACTACCGCGCCATTTTCAATTCTATTTATAATTATATATAAATATTTATATTCTAACGACGACGTATATAAATATATACGTCGAATTCTATTCAAAATAAATTTCTCGTCGATATTATTTAAAATAATTCATTTTTAAATAAACAAAATTCGATAAAATTACCAAAACAAAAATTTCAAACTGGCTCGCATTTTACGGGTTGTTACAATTAAATATGTATATATATCTGTTTGGCGGTGGAGAATTTATTTTCTTGCTTAATGCCCTTCTCTGAGACGTACGAGCTCAGAGGTTATATATCTATAAACATCAATCACATGGCATGAATTGCCTGTGTGGCATGATGAGATGCAAATGATCAAGGCTTCTGCTGAAAAGTAGAGTCTTGTAGTTGATGATCAAAGCACGACCTTAAAAGGCATAGCTTTGTGTATAGCGTTAATTCGGGAGCCTCACACCTCGGTATGAATCAGAAAGGGGATCGGACCGTTGGGAGAACATGACGTTTCTTTCTAGTTATGGGTGTTGTTATGGTACAGTGCCCAGACATTTATTTATTTTTACCTATGTGGATGTTGGATTGTGAGGCGCCTCGGTTATAACGGTTACTAGGGATACGATGGATATAGGTCTGATAGGACAGGGAAACGTGTGCTCAAGAGTAACTAATCCTCAAACGTAAGGGAGGACCAGCCCAACCGATCCAAGGATTTCCTAGAGTGTGTAGTCCTGAGACATTGGCTAGAGTGTCTCGAAGCGGTGAGGAGACATCCTTGGCCTCGACTCATAGATGGAATCCAATTTCCAATACATGACATTTCGGTTTTGATTGTAGAGCCTAGTATTGGCGACATGATATAAGGTACCCATGCCGTCTATGATTGATACATTTATATTTGAAGTTGTTTTATACACTATGCACTTATAATAGTATCAAATGATTTGTTTTAAACGTACCAAGCATGTTTGGCTAGTATAAGGGAAAATCCTATCCTCCGGCTTGCGTTGCATTGTGTAATGGTACCTGGGTCTTATAATAGTGAAGCGACTCGAACTTCCCCGGTCTCCGAAGAGAAGAGAAAGAACGAATTACTGTGAGGACACGACAAATCAGAACGCATACGGGAGAACATTCCATTGTATATTACAACAATGCATCAGATTACAAGAATATACAGAGTATAAATGAATAAATATTACACAGAAATATCAGAGATTTAAATTACATTTAAATACATAGCAGCGGAAAATAATACAATACACAACTAGAAGAGATATACAGATACAAAGCTTTCCGGATATCATTCCAGCTGTAAACCAGGATCCTGTGAATATAAATCTGCAAAACCAAAACTACTAGCTGCCCGTGTCAAAATAAAGGCACCCAGAGTTTAGGTTAAAACAATAAACTCCAGGTCAGTCATGTGACTGGTGTGAGAACTAAAACAGTTATTAATCTTCGTTTTTAAAGTTAGGTAAATCAAGGGACCACGCCGTATAACACGGAACGGATTTCCTCCCAAGAATACCAGTGCATAAAACAAACAACGCAATGCTAAATAAAGAAAGATGAAGCCGTTATAAGACCCAGGTCCTATGACACAACGCAACGCAAGCCGGGGGATAGGATTTTCCCTTATAACAGCCAAAGAATGCTTGATACGTTTAAAACTAATCATTTGATACTATTATAAGTGTACAGTGTTTAAAACAATTTCAATCATAAATATCAATCATAGGCGACATGAGCGTCCCATGCCACTATGTCGCCATATATAGGTTTACAAATAAAACCGCAAATGTCACGTATTTGGAAATTGGATTTCCATCAATGAACCGAGGCTAGGGATTGTCCTCTACCGATTCGAGACTGTCTAGCCCGAGCCTCAGGAACAGCCGCAACTGTCCCATGGAGCGACAGGGCCGGTCCACCGATGTGGATTATTAGGCCTGAATACTACGTTTCCCTGCCCTTTGGGGCGTAAATGAGCAAACGAATAACTCCATCGGACCCGGATCGTCCAATCAAACCGAGGCGCCTCACAACAGCAACAACCACACAGGTGAAAAGTATATAAATTTCAGGGCTGGTAGGTCACTAACACCGCCCTAGCTAGAAAGAAATGCATGCCCTCCCTGAAGTCCTCGCCCGTTTTTGGTTCACAACCGGGGTGTGAGGCTCGCGAATTCACGTTACACAAAGCTGTGCCACACAGGTTGTGCTTTGATCATCACCACAAGACTTTGCTTTTCAACAGAAGCCTTGATCATTTGCATCTTAGCATGCTACACAGGCAAACCACTCTATGCAACCGATATCAGTCACATAGAATGAAATCCAATGTCAGACACACAGTCCATTTACAAGTTCGTTCTGGGTCTGAACGAAACCGGAGGCACCTAGTTCCCCGCATATCCATCGATCTCCAAGTACGTCTGGACGATCACCAACTGTTTCCATCTTCTTGGGTGTACAGCCCAATCAAGATCATCAGTAATTACCCAAACGATGTGAAGACCTCCGGTCTTCGACCATCGTCTTCATCTTCGACTTATCGTCGTATCAGTTATTCAGAATGGGATAAACCCGGTCTTCCCGAATAACTCGCGTATATTTTAAATAAGTGTTACACAAACACATCATACGCCTCATTCCAATTCATCAGTCGCTAACCGGAAATTAATCAAGAGAATAATTTCCCAAATATTAACCCCGAAGGACGAAACCAAATCATATCAATATCAGAAAACCATTCTGCTTAGCTAACCGACAGTTAGTTTCTAAATTTCACTTTTTTAGGGAATGGTTCCCATTAATTTTATCAAAGATAAATCCTTTAAATTTATTCTTGAATCTTCTTTTGAATTATCAATTCAACTAGTCGGGATTAACGAACTTTACCAAAGTAATTATTTGTTTTAATTTCCCAATCCCAACCTATTCATCCCATGAAGTAAAACTGGTAATACTTCATATCTAACATTACGGTGTTATCGGTAAATTCAATTACCGTTTCACGTTCAAATCTAATTAAAGATTTAACTATCGCCTGGAACAAAACTGGTGATACTCCATTCTCGATCATTTCAATCTAATTAAAGATTTATTAAAACTTCACTTAGTTTTAATCTTTAATGGGGTTAAAGAATCAGTGTCATTTAAAAACACTGTTCACGATAAACCTCAAGGTCACATCACATTTCAATCAGTCCCTAACCGTAAATTAGCAAGTGAGCAATTCCCTAAGTATTAACCCCGAAGGTCGAAACCAACATCAGATCAATAACTCTGAAACCATTCAACTAAACTAATCTCCAGTTAGTTTCTGATTTTCTTAACTTCTTTGGGTCTAAGAGCAGTATTATTGAAGATACCGTTCACGACAACCCAAAATCACATTCTATTAATTATCGGGTTAAAGAACAAGTGTTATTTAAAATACTGTTCACGATAAACCTAGAAATCAATATCAATTCAATTCCAATTAAATGTCATTTAATTGTTACACTTCATTAAATCTAAATAAATAAAAAGATTTAATCTTTTCTCAACTGGGTTCAAGAACAGTGTAAATGAAGACACCATTCACGACAAACCCAAATCACATTTGATATTAAATACAAGGCTCTGAATAGAAAATATACCGGCTTATATTCAATATCAAATTCTACGACGAACAAATATCGTATTGGAAATAACTATGTAAATATATCTTTCAAATTCCCATAACAATATCTGTATCATCACGAAATCCAACATCGAAATATTCCGAAGACAAATTCGATTCAAATCCATTCCAATGCAATCATTGGAAATTCTGGTTATTTTCAAAACCATTTCAAATTCAATTTATTTATTTAAAAATATATAGAATTATAATTCTAGTTCAAAACTAGTTCATTTCGATAAAAATTTATTTTTATCTTTTCAAATATGGAGTTTTTCATCCCAATTCTTTCTAAATGATTTCTTATGATTTTATACAAATTATTACTATTTTTAATAATTTTATCAAGGCCCGTACAGTCGATTTCCATCAACGGCCATCGAACTGCACTTACAGCGACCTTTTTCGAATTTGATTTGGACATAATTCCAAATCCAACCGTTAGATTTCTAATTTCTAATATTCGTTAGAAAGCTCTTTTCGATACGAACCCAACGGTTCCAGTTTTAGGAGAATCCGACGGTCGGATCTCCCGTAATATCCGTTCGAAGTCAATGGTCAAAATTCGGGAACTGCCGCGGCGCGGCGCGTTCTATTCAGGCCATTATATTATATATATATAATATATATAATATATACTTCGTCGATTTCCTTTTGAAACAAATTTTATAAATCGTTTTAAATTCATTTTCAAAACGGTTTCAACTTCATATTCAATTTCAAATCAAAATTGAATATTCCAATCTAAATTCATTTCAAATTGATTTCAATTCAAATTGATTTCTAATTCAATTTCAGTTCGTTTTCAATTCAATTCAATTTCAATTCGAATTCATTTCTATTCCATTTCAATTCGAATTCGTTTATATTCAATTTCAATTCGAATTTATTTATATTCAATTTCAATTCGAATTTATTTATATTCAATTCTTTTCAAAATATCAGATTTTGAAATCACTTTCGATATTCATTATAAAATGAATAAAATCGATATAAATATCGTTCACGTCAAAATGGTGTCAATCTAATCAATACGGCTTCATATATTCCTATTTTCAAATATTCTATTTCAAATATTTCTTTTTCAAATATTTCTATTTTAAAACTGGAATGAGGCCCAATCAATTACCATATAATGTTAATTATATGGATTTTCTACAACACATGTATACAATAACAACGATGAACAATCAACCATCATCCAAAGTGCATTCTACACTGTATAAGCATCAAATATAAATATTTAACGCTCATAACAGTCTGTCAATCAATCGATCGACATACAACTAAACAATCGGGATTAGTGTACGTCAAATATCATCCCAATACCCGTGTGGGGTTTCAAACAATCCAACACAGATTTTATTTGTGCAGTTGGGCGATGTGTAAAATTTATCGTCCCAATCAATGTCCTTCAAATAGGTGTACATAAACAAACCGTCCGGTTTGTAAATGAATACTTATTTATTCACATTCACGTTAAAAATTATATTTTTAACGTTCAAACTATTTTATTCAACCTATGAATATTCTATTCGGTTCATTTATTAAATAAAATGTTATCTTTATTTTTCTAACTTATTTTAGAAAATTTCGGCGGCATAACGGCGCGATACTAGAAACGGGACGAGGCCTAGCCTTATCCCCGGTCTAGTGAAGGCCCACGCCATTCACATATCAATCAAATCAAATTCAATTCACCAAACAATTCAATTCAAACCAAATAATCTAACCAACTACACAACCAAACAAACAAGTCCATGGTCTATGGACGATTGTGTCGGGTGCTACTAAACACCGTCTGCATCCTAGTATATATATATATATATATATATATATATATATATAACTAGAAAAAGAAATTGAAGAGTGAGAAGTTCTCACAGAATAGCTAATCCAATCCCACGACTCTTCTTGGGTAGAAATCTTCGTCGTTCTTGCCTTTTGTCACTTTTCACTGCCTGTATTCCCTACATATGTAAAAATCGATTTTTTACTTCGTTATTCAATATATAAAAATCGAATTTTTACTATGCTATTCAATATATAAAAATCGAATTTTACATCGCTATTCAATATATAAAAATCGAATTTTTACTTCGCTATTCAATATATAAAAATCGAATTTTTACTTCGCTATTCAATGTATAAAAATCGAATTTTACATCGATATTCTCTATATAAAGATTTCGCCTTTTCTTTTTCAAAAATCTAATCCTTTCTATTTTAAAAATCTAATCCTTTCTATTTTTAAAAACCTAATCCTTTCTATTTTAAAAATCTCATCTTGCCTTGTATAAAAAATCTTGTCTTTCATACGATCAAAATTGAATCTTTCTAATTCTTCCTACATGATAAAAAACATATTTTTTTATAAGTAAATGAAAATCAGTTCTTTAAAATATTTTTATATATATAAAAACTGATTATTTAAAATAAAATTAAATAATCAAAACTTACAGTGTTAATCGGTGGAGGGGAGTGGAGAGCTGTCGCAGTGGGTGAAGAAGGAGGTCTTGGGCTCGGTTTTCATTCAGGAAAAGGGGAGAGAGAGGCGCTAGGGTTTCTGGAATGGGGAGGGAAGCAGCGTCGGAGCGAGGGGGTGTGGCGGAGGTGGTCGGTGGCTGGCCACGGAGGTGCGACGGCGCCCTTTGGGTCGATTTGGGCTGCTGTGGGTTTTGGCGTGGACTGGAGGGAGGGGGAGATGGTGAAGGGGGCGAAGGGGAGGCGTGACGGCCAGGCGAGGTGGGCGGTGGTTGGCGGCGAGCGACGGTGGGTGGGGTTGCGATGGGAGGCGGCGGGCTAGGGCTCGATCGTTTTTTTTTTTTGATTTGAACGGTCAACGGTGGGAGGAAAAGGAAGAGAAGGGGGATAATTATTAATATATATTATTTTATTATTTTTAATTACAAAAGGTAACTTTTGAATACGAACTCGGAATTAAGCCCACCGACTGTCTCCTCTAGCTAATTACCCCCATTCCGAACACAATGTCGATCATTTCGATCAGTTTCCGTCAAAATCAACATATAACTCTATATATTGAATTTGAACGTACATTTCAATTTACCGGGGCCACATACTAAATCGAAAAATTCCAGGAAAATATTTTCTAGCTTCGTATTGACGATACGGTCCTAACAAAACTAGTTTCATCAGATTCTGAGACCGTTGGAAAAATGACCATTTTCCAGTCGATTAAAATCCACTGAAACTGGTCAAACGCGTTTTCCTTTGCCACGCTCACATATTGATTCGAAAAATTATGAAAATTGGAATCTAGCAATAACTTTACATCACGGACCCAACAAAAGTGGTTTCGTCGAAATCCGAGGTCGTTTGCAAAATGGCTATTTTTAAGGGCTTGAATTCCATAGCGACTATTCAGAAATTTCAACTGGACATATCTTTTGGTTCCCGCTATGAAATTTTGATTTCCCGGATTTGTTGGAAAGATATTCACAATTAGATTCCATTATTTTTGGTTTCACTAAAATCCGGTTTATTTTGCACCCGGTACATTCAATTGAAGTTTGAAATCGAATTACCAGGCACTACCGCGCCATTTTCAATTCTATTTATAATTATATATAATTATTTATATTCTAACGACGACGTATATAATATATACGTCGAATTCAATTCAAAATAAATTCCTCGTCGATATTATTTAAAATAATCTATTTTAAATGTTTAAAATTCACTAAAATTGCCAAAATAAAAATTTTAAACTGGCCCAGATTTTCGGGTTGTTACAATCTCCCCCACTTAAAACTTTTCATCCCCGAAAAGGGACAAAGTCGAAAGTGGTTTGATTAATCAACTCTACGTTCGATCTGGCTTCCATTCTCCAACTTTTCAGTTTCTGAGAATTTTCAAATTCTTCAAAAATTTGGCTAACACCCGGAATTCTCGAAAAATTTCGCCATAACCTCCCCTGCACCGGGAGCCATGGAAAAATCCCGAAATTGCCATACAGGCCTTCTGATCTCAAAAAGAAAAAGAAAAAGCCAATAGGCTCATAAAATCATCATCACCCAAACAAAACAGTAAATTATGTAGTAAACATGTACCTATTTGTCGGGAAAACAAATTTTATTCTCTGCTCTAGCCTCCTTGCTATGACCTGTTCAATGTAAGTACAAGTATATGCAAGCAAATGCGACCAGATTTCAATACAATTCAATATTTGATACAATTAGGCGTAATGGTTCAAAATTATCAAACAAATAAACAAACAACACAAACATCAATTAGTTGATTAGCTTTTGAAATTCATAACTTTGATATACAGTCAACAAATCACATTTTTGATGCCAAATCACAACAATAAGCCCAATCTAGTTTCGGTTCTCACACCAGTCAATTGGAAATATATAGAAATCTCACTTTCGTAACTCGAAGATAAATGCTGGCGATGGTGCCCCGTCACCAGAATTATCCCCGGGCACTAGAGTATGATTCTATAACTATCCAGTATATTAAAACTTCGAATACACGTTTGCAAGACATATATGCAAAATCTTTATATATCGGATTGTCCCGATCAATATAGAATAAATAATCAAATACGAATAGTTGATTTAAATTTTCAAAACAAATTTTGTTTTTACTTTCAAAAATATACTCTTCACACTCGTTCTAGGATACTACTGATCCTATCTCTAACAAGTCATTCTAATTGGATATTACTAATCCAATATCTGATGAATTCTTTCGTATGGTTCTAATGTGTCTTGTTCTCTGAGCTTTGTAAACCAAAGCTCTGATACCAAATGAAGCGACCCGAACTTCCCCGGTCTCCGAAGAGAAGAGAAAGAACGAATTACTGTGAGGACACGACAAATCAGAACGCATACGGGAGAACATTCCATTGTATATTACAACAATGCATCAGATTACAAGAATATACACAGTATAAATGAATAAATATTACACAGAAATATCAGAGATTTAAATTACATTTAAATACATAGCAGCGGAAAATAATACAATACACAACTAGAAGAGATATACGGATACAAAGCTTTCCGGATATCATTCCAGCTGTAAACCAGGATCCTGTGAATATAAATCTGCAAAACCAAAACTACTAGCTGCCCGTGTCAAAATAAGGGCACCCAGAGTTTAGGTTAAAACAATAAACTCCAGGTCAGTCATGTGACTGGTGTGAGAACTAAAACAGTTATTAATCTTCGTTTTGAAAATTAGGTAAATCAAGGGACCACGCCGTATAACACGGAACGGATTTCCTCCCAAGAATACCAGTGCATAAAACAAACAACGCAATGCTAAATAAAGAAAAATGAGGCTGTTATAAGACCCAGGTCCTATCACACAATGCAACGCAAGCCGGTGGATAGGGTTTTCCCTTATAACAGCCAAAGAATGCTTGATACGTTTAAAACAAATCATTTGATACTATTATAAGTGTACAGTGTTTAAAACAATTTCAATCATAAATATCAATCATAGGCGACATGAGCGTCCCATGCCACTATGTCGCCATATATATGTTTACAAATAAAACCACAAATGTCACGTATTTGGAAATTGGATTTCCATCTATGAACCGAGGCTAGGGATCGTCCTCTACCGATTCGAGACTGTCTAGCCCGAGCCTCAGGAACAGCCGCAACTGCCCCATGGAGCGACAGGGCCGGTCCACCGATGTGGATTATTATGCCTGAACACTACGTTTCCCTGCCCTTTGGGGCGTAAATGAGCCAACGAATGACTCCATCGGACCCGGATCGTCCGATCAAACCGAGGCGCCTCGCAACAGCAACAACCACACAGGTGAAAAGTATATAAATGTCAGGGCTGGTAGGTCACTGACACCACCCTAGATAGAAAGAAACGCATGCCCTCCCTGAGGTCCTCTCCCGTTTTTGGTTCACAACCGGGGTGTGAGGCTCGCGAATTCACGTTACACAAAGCTGTGCCACACAGGCTGTGCTTTGATCATCACAACAAGACTTTGCTTTTCAACAGAAGCCTTGATCATTTGCATCTTAGCATGCCACACAGGCAAACCACTCTATGCAACCGATATCAGTCACACAGAATGAAATCCAATGTCAGACACACAGTCCATTTACAAGTTCGTTCTGGGTCTGAACGAAACCCGAGGCACCTAGTACCCCGCATATCCATCGATCTCCAAGTACGTCTGGACGATCACCAACTGTTTCCATCTTCTTGGGTGTACATCCCAATCAAGATCATCAGTAATTACCCAAACGACGTGAAGACCTCCGGTCTTCGACCACCGTCTTCATCTTCAACTTATCGTCATATCAGTTATTCAGAATGGGATAAACCCGGTCTTCCCGAATAACTCGCGTATATTTTAAATAAGTATTACACAAACACAACATACGCCTCATTCCAATTCATCAGTCGCTAACCGTAAATTAATCAAGAGAATAATTTCCCAAATATTAACCCCGAAGGCCGAAACCAAATCAGATCAATATCAGAAAACCATTCTGCTTAGCTAACCGACAGTTAGTTTCTAAATTTCACTTTCTTAGGGAAAGGTTCCCATTAATTTTATCAAAGATAAATCCTTTAAATTTATTCTTGAATCTTCTTTTGAATTATCAATTCAACTAGTCGGGATTAACGAACTTTACCGAAGTAATTATTTGTTTTAATTTCCCAATCCCAACCTATTCATCCCATGAAGTAAAATTGGTAATACTTCATATCTAACACTACGGTGTTATTGGTAAATTCAATTACCGTTTCACATTCAAATCTAATTAAAGATTTAACTATCGCCTGGAGCAAAACTGGTGATACTCCATTCTCGATCATTTCAATCTAATTAAAGATTTATTAAAACTTCACTTTGTTTTAATCTTTAACGGGGTTAAAGAATCAGTGTCATTTAAAAACACTATCACGATAAACCTCAAGGTCACATCACATTTCAATCAGTCCCTAAACATAAATTAGCAAGTGAGCAATTCCCTAAGTATTAACCCCGAAGGTCGAAACCAACATCAGATCAATACCTCTGAAACCATTCAACTAAACTAATCTCCAGTTAGTTTCTGATTTTCTTAACTTCTTTGGCTCTAAGAGCAGTATTATTGAAGATACCGTTCACGACAACCCAAAATCACATTCTATTAATTATCGGGTTAAAGAACAAGTGTTATTTAAAATACTGTTCACGATAAACCCAGAAATCAATATCAATTCAATTCCAATTAAATGTCATTTAATTGGTACACTTCATTAAATCTAAATAAAAAAAAGATTTAATCTTTTCTCAACTGGGTTCAAGAACAGTGTAAATGAAGACACCATTCACGACAAACCCAAATCACATTTGATATTAAATACAAGGCTCTGAATAGAAAATATACCGGCTTATATTCAATATCAAATTCTACGACGAACAAATATCGTATTGGAAATAACGATGTAAATATATCTTTCAAATTCCCATAACAATATATGTATCATCACGAAATCCAACATCGAAATATTCCGAAGACAACTTCGATTCAAATCCATTCCAATGCAATCATTGGAAATTCTGGTTATTTTCAAAACCATTTCAAATTCAATTTATTTATTTAAAAATAAATAGAATTATAATTCTAGTTCAAAACTAGTTCATTTCGATAAAAATTTATTTTTATCTTTTCAAATATGGAGCTTTTCATCCCAATTCTTTCTAAATCATTTCTTATGATTTTATACAAATTATTACTATTTTTAATAATTTTATCAAGACCCGTACAGTCGATTTCCATCAACGGCCATCGAACTGCACTTACAATGACCTTTTTCGAATTTGATTTGGACATAATTCCAAATCCAACTGTTAGATTTCTAATTTCTAATATTCGTTAGAAAGCTCTTTTCGATACGAACCCAACGGTTCCGGTTTTAGGAGAATCCGACGGTCAGACCTCCCGTAATATCCGTACGAAGTCAATGGTCGAAATTCGCGAACTGTCGCGGCGCGGTCCGTTCTATTCAGGCCATTATATTATATATATAATATATATAATATATACTTCGTCGATTTCCTTTCGAAACGAATTTTATAAATCGATTTAAATTCATTTTCAAAACGGTTTCAACTTCATATTCAATTTCAAATCAAAATTGAATGTTCTAATCTAAATTCATTTCAAATTGATTTCAATTCTAATTGATTTCTAATTCAATTTCAGTTCGTTTTCAATTCAATTTCAATTCGAATTCATTTCTATTCCATTTCAACTCGAATTCGTTTATATTCAATTTCAATTCGAATTTATTTATATTCAATTTCAATTCGAATTTATTTATATTCAATTTCAATTCGAATTTATTTATATTTAATTCTTTTCAAAATATCAGATTTTGAAATCACTTTCGATATTCATTATAAAATGAATAAAATCGATATAAATATCGTTCACGTCAAAATGGTGTCAATCTAATCAATACGGCTTCATATATTCCTATTTTCAAATATTCTATTTCAAATATTTCTTTTTCAAATATTTCTATTTTAAAACTGGAATGAGGCCCAATCAATTACCATATAATGTTAATTATATGGATTTTCTACAACACATGTATACAATAACAACGATGAACAATCAACCATCATCCAAAGTGCATTCTACACTGTATAAGCATCAAATATAAATATTTAACGCTCATAACAGTCTGTCAATCAATCGATCGACATACAACTAAACAATCGGGATTAGTGTACGTCAAATATCATCCCAATACCCGTGTGGGATTTCAAACAATCCAACACAGATTTTATTTGTGCAGTTGGGCGATGTGTAAAATTTATCGTCCCAATCAATGTCCTTCAAATAGGTGTACATAAACAAACCGTCCGGTTTGTAAATGAATACTTATTTATTCACATTCACGTTAAAAATTATATTTTTAACGTTCAAACTATTTTATTCAACCTATGAATATTCTATTCGGTTCATTTATTAAATAAAATGTTATCTTTATTTTTCTAACTTATTTTAGAAAATTTCGGCGGCATAACGGCGCGATACTAGAAACGGGACGAGGCCTAGCCTTATCCCCGGTCTAGTGAAGGCCCACGCCATTCACATATCAATCAAATCAAATTCAATTCACCAAACAATTCAATTCAAACCAAATAATCTAACCAACTACACAACCAAACAAACAAGTCCATGGTCTATGGACGATTGTGTCGGGTGCTACTAAACACCGTCTGCATCCTAGTATATAAATATATATATATATATATATATATATATATATATATATATAACTAGAAAAAGAAATTGAAGAGTGAGAAGTTCTCACAGAATAGCTAATCCAATTCCACGACTCTTCATGTGTAGAAATCTTCGTCGTTCTTGCCTTTTGTCACTTTTCACTGCCCATATTCCCTACATATGTAAAAATCGAATTTTTACTTCGTTATTCAATATATAAAAATTGAATTTTTACTATGCTATTCAATATATAAAAATCGAATTTTACATTGCTATTCAATATATAAAAATCGAATTTTTACTTCGCTGTTCAATATATAAAAATCGAATTTTTACTTCGCTATTCAATATATAAAAATCGAATTTTACATCGCTATTCTCTATATAAAGATTTCGCCTTTTCTTTTTCAAAAATCTAATCCTTTCTATTTTAAAAAATCTAATCCTTTCTATTTTTAAAAACCTAATCCTTTCTTTTTTAAAAATCTCATCTTGCTTTGTACAAAAAATCTTGTCTTTCATACGATCAAAATTGAATCTTTCTAATTCTTCCTACATGATAAAAATCATATTTTTTAATAAGTAAATGAAAACCAGTTCTTTAAAATATTTATATATATATAAAAACTGATTATTTAAAATAAAATTAAATAATTAAAACTTACAGCGTTAATCGGGGGAGGGGAGTGGAGAGCCGTCGCAGTGGGTGAAGAAGGAGGTCTTGGGCTCGGTTTTCATTCAGGAAAAGGGGAGAGAGAGGCGCTAGGGCTTCTGGAATGGGGAGGGAAGCAGCGTGGAGCGAGGGGGGTGTGGCGGAGGTGGTCGGTGGCTGGCCACGGAGGTGCGACAGCGCCCTTTGGGTCGATTTGGGCTGCTGTGGGTTTTGGCGTGGATTGGAGGGAGGGGGAGATGGTGAAGGGGGCGAGGGGGAGGCGCGACGGCCAGGCGAGGTGGGCGGTGGTTGGCGGCGAGCGACGATGGGTGGGGTTGCGATGGGAGGCGGCGGGCTAGGGCTCGATCGTTTTTTTTATTTGAACGGTCAACGGTGGGAGGAAAAGGAAGAGAAGGGGGTAATTATTAATATATATTATTTTATTATTTTTAATTACAAAAGGTAACTTTTGAATACGAACTCGAAATCAAGCCCACCGACTGTCACCCCTAGCTAATTACCCCCATTTCGAACACAATGGGATATGTATCGTAGGCTGATTCGATCGTTTCGATCAGTTTTCGTCAATGTCAACATATAACTCTATATATTGAATTTGAACGTACATTTCAATTTACCGGGGCCACATACTAACTCGAAAAATTCCAGGAAAATATTTTCTAGCTTCGTATTGACGATACGGTCCTAACAAAACTAGTTTCATCAGATTCTGAGACCGTTGGAAAAATGGCCATTTTCCAGTCGATTAAAATCCACTAAAACTGGTCAAACGCGTTTTCCTTTGCCACGCTCACATATTGATTCGAAAAATTATGAAAATTGGAATCTAGCAATAACTTTACATCACGGACCCAACAAAAGTGGTTTCATCGAAATCCGAGGTCGTTTGCAAAATGGCTATTTTTAAGGGCCTGAATTCCATAGCGACTATTCAGAAATTTCAACTGGACATATCTTTTGATTCCCGCTATGAAATTTTGATTTCCCAGATTCGTTGGAAAGATATTCACAATTAGATTCCATTATTTTTGGTTTCACTAAAATCCGGTTTATTTTGCACCCGGTACATTCAATTGAAGTTTGAAATCGAATTATCGAACTACCGCGCCATTTTCAATTCTATTTATAATTATATATAATTATTTATATTCTAATGACGACGTATATAATATATACGTCGAATTCAATTCAAAATAAATTCCTCGTCGATATTATTTAAAATAATCTATTTTAAATGTTCAAAATTCACTAAAATTGCCAAAATAAAAATTTTAAACTGGTCCAGATTTTCGGGTTGTTACAAATAGCGTCTTTCCTAAAAGCATTGCGCTGTTTTGTTAAATGCACTGGTATTCTTGGGAGGAAACCCGTTCCATGTTATATGGCGTTGTCCCTTGATTTACTCTATTTTAAAGTAAAGTTTTATTAACTGTCTTAGTTCTCACACCAGTCACACGACTGTCCTGGAGTTTATTGTTTTAACCTAAATTCTGGGTGCCCTTATTTTCCACATGGCAGCTGGTATTTTTCGTTTTGCAGATTTATGTTCACATGATCCTGGTTTACAGCTGGAACGATATTTGAAAAGCTCTGTATCCGTTTACCTCTTTCTGTTGTGTTTTTGTATTATTTTCTGCTGCATTGTAATTTGTAAATCTTTGTCATTTATCAAATGTATATTATTTGTTCATACTCTGTATATTCTTGTACTCTGATGTACAATTGTTGTAATAAACAATGAAATGTTCTTTTGTTTGTGTTCTGATTTGTCATGTTCTCAACTCAATCCAGGCTTTCCTTTATGGGGAAGTTCGGGTCGTCACAGTTTGGTATTAGAGCTTTGGTTTTACAGAGCTTGAGAACAAGGTATATTAGAACCAAACAAAAGAATTCATTGGAGATTGGATTAGAAATATCCAATGAGAATAACTCGTTAGAGATAGGATCAGTCCTAGAATGAGTATAAAGTGTGTTGTTTTAAAGTAAAAATTAAAAACAAGTATTGTTTTGAAAATGTAAACCTTATTCAACGTATTTGAATATTTATTTTAAATTGATTTGGACGATCAATTATATAAAGATTTTGCATATACGTCTTGCAAACATGTATACAAAGCCTTAAATATACTAGATGGATACAGAATCACACTCTAGTCTCGCGGAGATGACTCTGATGATACTGGTGATTGACATGTCAGCACTAGTAGTTTATGTTCGGGTTTCGAAACTGGGATATCTATATATTTCCAATTGACTGGTGTGAGAACCAAAACTAGATAGGGTCTATTGTTGTGACTTGGCATCAAAAATATGATTTATTTTTTGAAAAAAAATGTGTGATCTTCTGAAAAGAAGAGAGCACACACACACATATATATAGCCAAAAACTACAAAATCCGACTACATAATACCATACTCTGCTATATAAATGTAGAGGAGGTAGATAGATGAGCTCCGGATAAACCACTGCCCATCATACTTCAATATCGAATTCCGGCAAAGCCACCCCCCGATATTAAAGTCTATCTACTCCAATACAAACAAAACACATCAAAATGGCCAAAGGGAAACAAAAACAACCAAATACAACACTCCAAGTCTAACTATAAAAAACAACCCCCACAACAACTACTACCAATCCATCCGGCTATCCGCTAAGTACTTCCTCTTAATCAACAACCTGCATCTGCGAAAAGCTCAACAAACTATTAGTAATTTGTCACACACATATATATGGAAATATATATGTATTAATATATATATATATTATATAAGCATATATATATATATATTCATACATATGTATATACCATACATATATGTGTAGAAGAAAAAAATACAAGGAAAAAAATCTGATAAAAGAAATTAACAACCAATGTAATATGTACTACGAAAAAAACTGCTGATTCTAATAAATAGATTCAAATTAAATCTAACCTTAATCAATAAACTCTCTATGCCCAATTTCCCGAAAAGCTTGTAATGTGAATTAGGCATCCAATCCAAACAAAAATAAACTATTTTAATAATTAAATTATCCGTAGAAACAGAATTAGAATGAAAAAAATCTCTGATTTCTCTCAAACTAAACGAACCAACTTATGATAGTGACTAAAGAATCTAATATGTATCTTTTACTAACATTATAAACAAATCTATAAGAATCCCAATAATCAACACAACTATTGAAAGAATTAGGACAATCAAAAACAAATATCCTTAAAACCATAATAAATATAAAATTTGTGATATTGCATGAGAAAAATAAATGATCAACATCCTCATTCAAAAGATTACAAAAATAACACTTAACATCAAAAATGATATTCTTCCTCTTTAGAAGCTCAACCGTATTAAGTTTCTTATGAATGATTAACCACATTAGAAATTTAGCTTTAGGAGGAGAATTAGATTTCCAAATAAACTTAAATGGCCGAAATGAGATTCCGAAAAATTTATAAAGTTATACATAGAATTAACCGAATAAACTTGACTTTTATCCATACCCCAACTAATAAAGTCCCTACACTCATCAATGTGACATAATGATAACTTAGCATAAAGTAAAGCTAATTGTCTTAACATTTCCCTTCTAAGATATTATCAAAAGAAAACTCCCATGGGGGATCCAAATCTCTTCTAAAAACATCTTTAATCAACGCATTTTTAAAACTACAATTATTAAAGAGCTCCCTAAATTCAATTTTAAGTGGTAAACGAGAAATCCACATATCATGCCAAAAGTAAGTCATATTACCCGAATGAACAATCACCTTATAACCTAAGTTAAAAAAATCAAAGCATTTTAATACTGACTTCCAAAAGTAAGATAATCTATTATACCAACTACCACTAGATCCAACAATAAACTCTCCTCCTGAATAGTAAAATTTAGATACAATAACCTTCCACGTAGTCGACACTACAGGACACCTAAATTTCCACAACCATTTGGCTAATAAGGAAGAGTTAAAATTAAATAAATTAGTGATCCCCAATCCCCCATCTTTCTTAGGCTTACAACACACCTCCCAATTTACTAAACATTTGAAACCCCTACAAATAGGATCACCATCCCCACTCGATAGATAATTACGTCTTATTCTATCAATTTTTCCAATAACACATTGAGGAAATCTATGTACAGACATCCAATAAGCAGGGATAGCAGATAGTACCGAATTAACCAGAACTAATCTACCTGCTCTAGACAAAAATCTATTGTTCCAACTTGATAGTCTACTATTAATCTTATCGATTATGACTAACCAATGCTCCTTCTTTAGTTTCGAAGGTCTAATCTTAAAACCCAAATAATCAAAAGGAAATTTCATGACAGAACAGTTTAAGGTGCTAGCAACCATAGCCTCTACATTACCAAAATCATTAATGACCATAACAGAACTCTTTAAAAAATTAATTCTAAGACCTAATAACATCTCAAAACAATAAAGAATAAACTTAAGAGCAATAATTTGCTTTGGTAGGTGAGAAGAAAATAATAAGGTGTCATCTGCAAATTGAAGTATAGATAATTCATTGTTAAATTCCTCATTACCAACATTGCCTAAAACACCTAATCTCCCAGCTCTCTTAATAATTCTAGAAAAAACGTCGGCAGCTAAATTAAATAGTAGAGGTGACAGGGAATCTCCCTGTCTAAGACCCCTCTTAGATTAGATCTTCTTTCCCACAACCTCATTGACAACAATATTAGAACTACCAAACCTAAGTAAAAGCATTATCCATTTAATCCATCTGACACAAAAACCTCTAGCAAGAAATACTTCACAGATGTAATCCCAATCAATAGAATCAAATGCCTTCTCAAAATCTAATTTCAAAATAGCACATGAAAAATTATTTTTAACACATACATTAATGTACTCCTCTACAGCTGCCACTCCATCCACTATTTGTCTACCTTTAATAAAAGCAGTTTGCGAATGATCTATAAGATCATTCATCTTCCTACTAAGCCTATTCGCTAGAACTTTAGAAATAATCTTAACATATACATTTATTAAAGAGATAGGTCTAAAATCCTTTAAAAAAATTTGCACCCTCTCTCTTCTTAATAAGGATAACATTAGCAAAACTAAAGTTACCTAGACACAAATTCCCACTATAAAAATCATTAAATAATTTAATAAAATCAAATTTCAGGACCTCCCAAAACTGTTTATAAAATAGAACAGAAAAAACATCAGGCCCCGGAGCATATCACAAATAACCTTCCAAATCTCCTGCTCAGAAAAAGGCTTATCTAAATCTACTAAATCTCCCTTAACATCATTAGGGTATATGTCCTTCCAATTAACGTTAATTTATCTCTTGAGCTTAGTCCCAAAATTTTGTTTATAATAATTGGTGAAGGCTTCATTTAAATCCCGCTGAACCGTCAATTCCACATCATTGATATAAATAGAGTGAATCAAATTATCTCGTCTCCTCTTATTTGCCACACTATAAATATATCAGATTTTTAATTTAAAAATGTTAGATCCAAAATTGGCTCTAACACCCAAATTAACGATAATTCTAATAAAATGAAATCAAAAATAAGATAGAGACACAAGATTTATAGTGGTTCGGCGTTAAAGAGCCTACGTCCACTTAATATCACTTGGATTAATGATATGAATGCAATTGCAACAAGATTCTCACTCAACCAATACATACATTCACTCAATAATCTTTGAGAAATGCTCTAAGTAATGATTTGAATGGGATTAAGGTACTGAAATTCGGTTTGCAAGAATATTTGAGTTCTGAGAATGCCAAAAAGATCCTTTCAAATGCCTCTCGGTGGTGTATTTATAGGTGAAAAATCCTCTTGGAATCGGATTGGTTCGGATCCATATGGCATCCATCCCATCACTTTTGGGTTCGGATGGATTCTGGTTATGACAGCACATCTGGTTGTGGCAAACGTGGGTAGAACGTGTGTATAATCGCCCTGAATATCAAGGGAACGTGGGAGCGAGTGTTTTGCAGTTCTGGATTCGGATCGGATAGGCTGGTAAAAAAAAGGGGGGTCGGATCGGCCTTGTCTCTTCCGATCCGGTCCAGCCTGCATCCTATCTTTCCTTGCTTTGTGTTAGTTTGCTTCTACCCAGAGAATTCCGTTCTGATCCGGTTATTTGGCAGGGTGATCTTCATTGTTTGAGTCTTTAACTTTGTGTAGCCTAGTTCACAAAGTAGGCTAACATTTTGCCCCCTCAAAGGGACGCTCCTATTGAAGATGGAGCGTGCTTTGATGTAATAACCCGGAAATGTGAGCCAATTTAAAATTTTTATTTTGGCAATTTTAGTGAATTTTGAATATTTAAAATGATATATTTTAAATAATAACGATGAGAAATTTATTTTGAATAGATTAGAACGTATATATTTATTTGAATCGTCATTAGAATACAAATATTTTATTTTAATTATAAAAGGAATTGAAAATGGCGCGGTAGTTTGAAATTTCGATTTCAAAGTTCAAATGAATGTGCAGGATTCAAAATAAACCGGATTTTAGTGAAACCAAAAATATTAGAATCTAATTGAGAATATCTTTCCAACGAATCCAAAAAATTGAAATTTTATAGCGGGGATAAAAAGTTATGCCCATTTGAAAATTTAGAATAGTCGTCGTGGAATTCTGGCCCTTAAAAATGGAAATTTTGCAAACGACCTCTGTTTTCGACGAAACAACTTTTATTGGATCTGTGATGTCAAGTTATTGCTAGGTTCCAAAATTCGTAATTTTCGGAATCAATATGTAAGCGTGGCAAAGGAAAACGTGTTTTAACAGTTTCTGTCAATTTCGATCGACCAGAAAATGGCCATTTTTCAAACGATCTCGTAATTTGACGAAATTAGTTTTGTTAGGACCGTATCGTCAATACGAAGCTATAAAATATTTTTCGGGAATTTTTAGAGTAGGTACGTGACCCTGGGAAATTGGAATGTGCGTTCAATTTCAATATATAGAGTTATATTTTGATTTTGACGAAAATTGATTGAAACAATCAAAATAGCTTACGATACATATCCCTTTGTGTTCGGAATAGTGGTAATTAGCTATGGACGACAGTCGGTGAGTTCGATTTCGAGGTCGAAATAAAAAGTTGCTTTTTAAAATTAATAAAATAAAATAAAATAATACATATTAATATATAATCCCTTCCCCCTCGTTTCTCTCTCCCTCTCCTCTCATTTGCAGATCGACAGAAAGAAATTAAAAAAAGAAAAAAAAAACTTCAGAAGCCCGACGCGCCCCCCCCCTCAACGTCGTCGCCAGGCGCAGCGCCGCCCTCCCCCCTGCTCGAATCTGCCTCCGCCATCTCCCCTCACCAGACTGCTCCCCTTCCTCCCTCTCTCCTCCTCCACGAACGAAGACCGCGAGCCCCTCCCCGATCGACTGCCGCCACCGCCTGCTTTTCCCCCTCCACCTCGAGCGCTCAGCCCCCTTTCTCTCGTTTTCACTATAAGTCCTTTCTTTTTTTTATTAGTACTTTAATTTGTTTTAAAATGGCATGATTTTTATAATAAAAATATATATAGTTTTTAGAACTGAAAAGATATGATTTTTCATAGTTGAAAGATTTGATTTTTATGTAAATAAAAATATGATGTTAGTGAACAAAGAATTGATTTTAATGTCATGAAAGGTTTGATTTTTTTCATCAAAAAGATTTGATTTTTATAAACAAAAATGTGATCATTTTTATATAGAAGAAAGATGAGGTTTTGAATCATAAAAAGATTCGATTTTTTTATGCATTTAAAAAGATTTGACTTTTACAATGATAAGAATATAATTTTTATTAAGGTAGAGTAATAAAAATATATTTTTTATTAAGGTAGAGTAATAAAAATATGATTTTTATATAATAGAAAGAAGTGATTTTTATTGTGTAGATCATTATGAATAAAAAGAAGTGAATAGCTATATAAAAATAGAATTTTTATCTATATAGTAGCAGTATAAAATTGTGATATATATATATAGCGAACTTATAAAAAATGTGATTTTTAATATAAACTTCGTGAAACAGACTGCGTTTGAAACAAGAGGAAGATTTCCTACAAATGAAGAGTCGCGACGTTTGGTTTAGCTTATTGGTGAAAACTCCTCACTTTTATTTTGATTTCTAGTTGAAATATTTACTAGGATGCAGATGGTGCTTAGTAGCACCCGACACCCATCGTCCACAGACCATGGACGACTTGTATGCTTGTGTGATTGTTTATGTTGAAATAATATATATATATATTCATGTGTTGAAATAAAATATATATTCATGTGTTGAACTAAAATATATATTCATGTGTTGAAGTAAAATATATATTCATATGTTGAAGTAAAATATATATTCATGTGTTGAAGTAAAATATATATTCATGTGTTGAAATAAAATATATATTCATGTGTTGAAATAAAATATATATTCATGTGTTGAAATAAAAATATATATTCATGTGTTGAAATAAAATATATATTCATGTGTTGAAATAAAATATATATTCATGTGTTAAAATAAAATAAATATTCATTTACAAATCAAACAATTTATTTATGTACACCGATTTGACTGATATTGATTGGGACGATAAATTTTACACATCGCCCAACTGCACAAATAAAAATCTATGTTTGTTGATGTGAAACCCTACACGGGTATTGGGATGATATTTGACGTACACTAATCCCGATTGTTTAGTTGTATGTCAATCGATGGGTTGACAGACTGTGTAAGCGTTAATTATTTACACTTAATGCTTATGCAGTTGTGTGGTGCACTCTGGATGATGGTTGATGATTTATCGTTGCTATTATATACATGTGTTGTAGAAAATTCATGTAATTAACCTTATATGCTAATTGATTGGGCCTCATTCCAATTTGGAAAATAAGGAATATTATAAAAATAAATTCATGTGTTGAATAGAAAATAAATTCATGTGTTGAATAGAAATAAATTCATGTGTTGAATAGAAATAAATTCATGTGTTGAATAGAAATAAATTCATGTGTTGAATAGAAATAAATTCATGTGTTGAATAGAAAAAAATTCATGTGTTGAAGAGAATAAAAATTCATGTGTTGAATAATATAAATTTATGTGTTGAATAGAATAAATATTTATGTGTTGAATAGAATAAATATTCATGTGTTGAACAGAATAAATATTCATGTATTGAATAAAAGCCGTGTTAATTAGATTGACGCCATTTTGACGTGAACGATATTTATATCGATTTTATTCATTTTTATTATGAATATAAGAAAGAAAGTGATTTCAAAATATAACGTTTTGAAAATATTATTATTTGTATATTGATGATGTGGAATATTCAATTTTGATTCGAAATTGAATATGAAGTTGAAATCGTTTCGAAAATGAATTTAAAACGATGTATAAAATACGTTTGAAAAGGAAATCAACGAAATATATATAATATATAATATATATATATATTAAATGGCCTGAATAGAACTCGTCGCGCCGCGGTACTTCGTGAATTTCGACCATTGACTTCGAATGGATATTACGGGAGATCCGACCGTCGGATTCTCCTAAAAACGGAACCGTTGGGTTCGTATCGAAAAGAGCTTTCTAAAGAATATTACAAATTAGAAATCTAACGGTTGGATTTGGAATTATGTCCAAATCTAATTTGGAAAAGGTCGCTGTAAGTGCAATTCAATGGCCGTTGATGGAATTCGACTGTACGGGCCTTGATAAAATTATTAAAAATAGTAATAATTTGTGTAAAATCATAAGAAATGATTTTTGAAGAATTGAGATGAAAAATTCCAAATTTGAAAAGATAAAAATAGATTTTTATCGAAAAGAACTAGTTTTGAACTAGAATAATAATTTATTTATTTTTAAATAAATAAATTAGATTTGAAAGGGTTTCAAAAGTAACCAGAAGTTTTAATAATTGAATTGGAATGGAATGTGATTTTGGTTTTTTAGTGAACCGTGTTTTAAATGACATTGGTTCTTTAACCCAGTTAAAGACAGGATATGATTTCCCAAGTTAAACAATCATTGATAATGATTTTTGGGAAGATTAAAACCAAGTGGAGTTTTAATGAATCTTTAATTAGATTGAAATGATCGAGAATGGAGTATCACCAGTTTTGCTCCAGGCGAAAGTTAAATCTTTAATTAGATTTGAACGTGAAATGGCAGTTGAATTTACCAATAACACCGTGGTGTTAGAAATGAAGTAGTACCAGTTTTACTTCATGGGATGAATAGGTTGGGATTGGGAAATAAAATAAATGATTACTTCGGTGTGGTTCGCTAATCCCGACTAATTTGAATTGATATTCAAAAGAAGATTAAAGAATAAATTTAAAGAATTTATCTTTGATAAAATTAATGGGAACCTTTCCCAAAGTATAAGAATATTTGAATAAAAGAATATTCTGAATTGGAATGAGGCGTATGTTGTGTTTGTGTAACACTTGTTTATTATATACGCGAGTTATTCAGAAAGACAAGGTTTATCCCATTCTGAATAACTGATTCGACGTGGTGTCGAGGATGAAGGCGGTGGTCGAAGACTGGAGGTCTTCACATCGTGTGGGAGATTACTGATGATCTTGATTGGGCTGTACACCCAAGAGGAGGGAATCAGTTGGTGATCGTCCAGACGTACTTGGAGATCGATGGATATGCGAGGTACAAGGTGCCTCTGGTTTCGTTCCGACCCAGAACGAACTTGTATGGACCGTGTGTTTGACATTGGATTTTGCTCTGTGTTGATTGATCTCTATTAAATATACATCTTCCTAGTGAAGGGGAATTCATTCCCTTACTTCACCCTTCTCTGAGACGTACGGGATCAAAGGTTGTATATCGATAGACATCAGTCGCATGGTGTGAATTATCTGTGTGGCATGCCTAAGTGGCAATTGATCAAGGCTTCTGTTGAAAAGCAAAGTCTTGTGGTTGATGATCAAAGCACCCCCTGTGTGGCATAGCTTTGTGTAACGTTGATTCGCGAGCCTCACACCCCGGTTGTTGTAACACCCCACATCCGTTAGTGTCACTCACAAAGGGAATGCACAAAGTTCTGTGGAGCTTTTTAAGGTAAAAGATGCAGATGAATTACAAGACAGACAAAAATTTAAACAACGGAAAATAAAACTTTGCTTTATTGATAAAATAGTTTGTACAACAATTTCTTTATAATATCAGAGTATCATATGTCTTACAAAATAAAGAAGCATAAACAACATTTATATTCCCCGATTGTAGCAAGAGCCAGCCATAGCATCTGAAAGGAGAATCCAAGCAAAACTTCGAGAAATCTTCAAGCTGGGAAAGAGTGACAGTCCGACTTAACCTGAGCTATACTATTCCCTCCTTTACTACCTGGGGAGGGGGAACGGAAGAAAAAAGACGAAAGAAAAACAGAGTCAGACATAAAGCCTGAGTAAGTTCAGTTACTTCTAGCATGTGAACATGGAAAAACAAAACGACATGAATTAACCGAATACAAGATAACACATGATGATAGGATCAGCAAGATTAGACAAGATTAACACAAGATATGCTATGACAAGATAAACTAGATATTCTCTAATACTTTCGCCGCTTCGCTATTTCCTTGTTATACTGCTTTCTACATCTCTGCACCACCTAACTAGTGTCCCAACTAGTAATGATAACGTGATCCCAATCCCGGTAATCTCGGTTGCCTTCAGGCATACATTTATTATTTATTACCTAGATCTAATCTAGGGTTTTCTATCAAATGCTTTCTAGATTCAACTAGAGTTTACGCTATCTGCTGAACGCTTCTCGGATTCAGGGTTTATGCCACCTAGTCCAATGCTTTACAGATTCAGGATTTATGCCACCTAGGTCCACTAGGGATTACGCTACCTGTCGAACGATGCCCCTAGTCTAGGACACACTACCTAGAGTGGTATACATTACTAGACTTTCCCCACGTATGTGTCGCGAATCGTTTATCGTTGTCTAGATGCACATGTCCGGAAATGTGCGACACGAGTCCCGTGACAGGGCTACTCTAGAAACATGGAACTCGGTCGGGAGCTTTTCAGATATCTGCCGGTGCAGATGCTAAGGTCTGTTTTTCTACCAGTGGTTATGGTCCCACGTGACCCCTCCCTCAACTAATGAAAGGCAATCCAAGCAAATCAAGTGCGAGAACTGTACTTTTGCCACCCTATGCCCTACTTTCCTATTGGCCAGCCTCACCCATAACTAGATAGCAAGTATATGGTTTGTTGGAAGTTCTCTGCCTTTCCGCATACGTACAACGATTGACTAAAGATGGTAGGTAGACGACGAGTTTCTATCACAGGGCTACTGGTCTCGCCGAATCACGCTGGTCCATCCTAGTCTTTAGGTTGCCTTGTATTGCAACCAAGGCATACCCTTGGTTCTTCTACCGCAGACCTTAACCTCTGTGAGCCCAGGAGGATCATCTGCCACCTCACAGAGGGATACCAAGAGTACCCTCACGTCCCCTCGAAGCCTCGGGCTTCGTAACCCAATTAGTTGGAGCCTTCTTTTTAATCAGACGGACGTTCGCTTCTTCCCGTGTTATACTAAGAATTACTACTTAGTTTTGCTAACTAAGGTTTACCACTTAGTTTCCAGAATCGTTGTTTTCTTAACTAAGGTTTACTACTTAGCTCCTTTTAACTAAGGTTTACTACTTAGTTCTCTTCTCGTCAAATTTGGATTGGTTAAGTGTCACTAGTCAATTCAAGCTAACTTAACCCTCTTCATTTATCCTGTTAAACTGGTTAAGTGTTATCAGTAATTCATGTTGACTTAACCCTACCACAAACCAAGTTATATTGGTTAAGTATTTCTTATTACTTAACCCTATTCATTCATCCTGTATTGGTTAAGTGTTCCTTTTAACTTAACCTTGCCCATCTGTTTTTAACTAACATTTTATTAATGGTTAAGTATTGTCCCCTCATGTTTTAGACTTAACCCTATTCCTTTATCACAATCTGATGGTTAAGTGTTCAAGTTTACTTAACCCTACGGTCTAGTCCAGCTAACATATCAAATTGGCTAAGTGTATTAAATTTTACTTAACCCCAACCTCTAGTCTAGTTACCATGTTAATTTGGCTAAGTGTATTAACTTTACTTAACCCCACCTTCTGGTCTAGTTAGCATGTTAATTTGGCTAAGTGTCCCTATGGACTTAACCCTCCCATTCTAGCTTAACTGTGTTAAGTGTCAGTATGAACCTAACCCCACCCATCGGTTTGGTTATCATGTTGAATTGGTTAAGTGTCTTGGTTAACTTAACCCTACCATTCTTGTTCTAGCTTTAACTAAATAAATTAAAGCCGCGACCACCCACAATAGACAGATATTGTTGCGATTACTGGATGTGCCGGTTGGTTCTGGGCAGGTTTACATCGCAACTCAGTCTAACCTCGGGTTAGGCATATTCATGTTTTCTAAGTTCAAAGGGTTTTGATTAATTTTCAAATCAGGTTTTGAAAGTAACCATCCCGTCCGTCGGATCAGTTAGGGATAGCCAGGGAGAGCAGGAAACTTGTATTTTCCAAACCCAAGCCTAGACACTATCCTCTCTGTCACCCTAGAACTTTCTGGTGTATTATTAAAAGAGATGTCGTTAATAAACCTTTAATTTGTCTAAATTTACATTTTCTCATTTAGGACAAATTCTATAAGTAAATTATTCCTAATTTACTTATTTCCTAATTACTCTTTTAATGTAAATTGTCAACATTTATTATTATGGCCCATTTTCCCCTCTATATCATATTTATGCTATTTGGTATGTAAACTATACCAAATTAAGTGTCACTAACCATGATTTTGCTAAACATGACAATTACTCCCAATTATGGCCAATTTCAAATTTATGCCGATATACTTATTATGCCAAATTAGCTAATCCAATTATGATTTAATCATTCTAATTACAGTTCATGTCAAACTAGACTTATTATTCTAGTTCATAGTTCATGTAAATGCAAGATTTACAAGTCAATACTTGATTCAAATTACACGTCCTATAATTCATGTCAAATTTATCCAATTTGCATTTTTATGAACATGCCATAATACATGTTCCCAATTTATGCCAATTTCCAAGTTTATAACTACGCTTTAGTAAATTTCATATTTTGCCTAAATCGTATTCCCATCGTTCGTATAATCGTGATTCAACCTAGATTATAAATGAATCTAGATTCGTGGATAAAAGGGAATGAACCAAAATGCCATGAAAAAATAGACATAATAATTGGCATAAGATGATAATTCACAGGCATATAGATCTGGTAATATTACGACATGAAAAGGGTTGAATAGTATAGGTTCAAGAACATGGGTAGACCTAACTTAATAGGTAAATTCCCAAGATCAAAATCCAAAGAAAATCAAGAATAGACAGAATAGATAATCAAGTTTAGACCTAATTTCACAGTCACAAAACTTAAGAAACACTTTCCTAGTCATGAATCATAGGTGTTTAGTCACAGTTGTCCTTGTTATGTCATAGGCAATAGTTTATGTTTCCTAATCAAAGGCATAGGCTTGTGTTCATAGTCAAAGGAAAATAATTCTCACAGTCATGAGTCACAGTCATAGGCAATGTTCATAGGCAAAGAGGCATATGGTTTTATGGTTCATAGTATCATAGTCACAATCTTGTTGGTCATCGAATCATAACAGTTCTTAATTAGGTCCAAGGATATAAGCACTGATTCGAACAGAAAGATTTGGCATATTCTTTTATTCCTTTAATTTCATGTCACGAATAGAGAAAACGTTCAAATCTAAAAAGTAACCGACTTACCTAGATTATATTAGATTCGTAGAAAAACAGTCGTTGAAGTCGTTTTAATCTTCACTTGAATCCTAGCTTGTTTTGAATCTCCTCTTGAAAGTCTTGAGCAGCATTTCCTCGTCTTGATTTATTTTACATATTATTTTATTTATTTATACATTTTCTCAGAGGCAGCATAAGGATAGAAAAGAATTGTGAATAGTGAAGGAGACTAGGGGCTGTTTATATAGGATTAGGCGGACGAATCTGGGTAGAAAACGAGACCAGGTACATCAGAATGCACCCAGGCCCAAAAGTGGGTTTTTGCACCCAGGTCGACACCCATGTCGACTGGGCAGTCGACCTGGTCAGGGGGGGGGGGGGGTCGACTCCCCAGTCGACCTGGGTCCTGGGCGGGAATTTTCCCGCCCAGCCCGCTTCTGGGTTTGAATTCGAATTTCGAGCTGTTTTCTGTTCTGAAAATTCCTGAAACTTCAGAGGGTCATATCTCCTTCATACGGACTCCGATTCTCGCAAACTCGGACTCGTTTCCAAGCAGAATTCCGAGATGAACGTAATTGGGCAGCCCATTTCCCTTAATTATTCTATTTTGAATTAATTATACCTTGATTTGTGAATCTTAGTGTTACAGAATTACGGGATGTTACATTCTCCCCCACTTAAAAGGATTTCGTCCCCGAAATCTTCAAGTTGGGAAAAATGTGTCCTACCATCCAATCACCCATCTACTCAACCATTCAATCACATGCATTCATTGTCCTTAAAAGATTTCTAATGCTTTCATGTTTATATGCATAGTGTGTGTATATGTCTTTATCTAGTGCAAAATCAGGCGGTCTACTGATTCAGTTGACCTCCTTAATGAGAATCATGTCGGTGCCATGCGTCCAATCATGTATGAAAGCATCCCTAGTTATGTAAATACTACATGTGTGCATAGCCATTCATCCATATGCAACATCCATATGATAACATATCGAGTTCAACTTACAAACAAATACATATCTGTAAATGCAATATGAAAGTGTCCGAACTGATCTAGTGCCTAATACGTATGTATATGCATTCACGAGCAACCATTAGCAACCACTCGCAACCATCAACCATAACATGTTTCAAATACATGTTTACATCCAAAAGAGTTTCTACCTAAGGATCGAAGATACGACCTAGAGGATATACTTTGGAAAGAGAGAAACAATTATGCGTAAAGCTCCTACAAAAAAGAAAAAAGAAAATCAAGGATGCACCCTTAAGGAAAAGGGTATGATGCTAGTATCTAGCCTTCTTGAGCTTTACTCCACTGTAATTTAACTTCACGATTGTGAAGTTTCTGACCTCCATTTCCAAAATAAACAGATGTCAATCACGGTACCAAGTGTATGTACTAAGATGATTTGAGGTCTCCCTCTTATCCACCATGCCATAACTATAAGGGTCAAAAGGTCACTACGTGCTTTTTAGAGTGCCTTCCACAACTATTCATCTCTCACGCAAACCATCCTAGTCGAACCCGACATTCCTCAAGTACAAGCCCCAAAGGCCTAAACCAATATCAGACAAGCACCCAAGGAATATCTCCTCTGAATTTAGACGATCTACGTGAGATGATATAAGCAAACTCGATAGCTATTCTCAAATCCCTACTAACCAAAAATAAACTGGTCGGACCACCAATTGGATTTGAGACTCTAGTGGGATCTTTCTACTATACAAGTACTATGGTGCAGAGACTCAACTATGGAAGTGGATATGAACAAATGCGAAGCGCTAAAACCAAAGGAAAGAGTACGAACAGCAAAACTAGACTCTTCCAACAGAACTTTACTACCTTTCTCCTAGGTACGCTTGGTGTCGAAAGTAGGTACTTGCTCTTATGAAAATCTTGTCCTTTGCCCTTAATTACATGCCCTATTACACCATTGTAAAGATACTTCCTATTGTCTTAGGTTTTATAATTCCTTCCTCCTTCGTGAGCTAAATCTACATCCATGAATTCCTCATCCTCTTCCGTGTGTAGTCATGTTGACAAATCTCTCGAAAGCTGCTTCCATCGTACAGAAAACCCTATAAGCTTGAAAGAAAACTGGCCGTAGGTGAAACAACTACGGCTATGGATGGAAGCCAGGCATGACTTCACCCATCGATGAGGTTACCTCCCAGAAAGCCAGGAGCCCGAGAGACTCAAGAAAGAAGGAGACAAGGATTCAAACAGAGGAAGAGAAGATAGTGCGTATGGCTTTGGGGAATATGCCTTTAAAACAAATCTTTTCTCTTGAAAATGCTTCTTTTAAAACCGTTTTGAAAATAATTTTTCAAATCCTTTATCTGATCTGGTAACCTTCAGCTCTGATACCACGTGTAATACCCCACATCTGTTAGTGTCACTCACAAAGGGAATGCACTAAGTTCTGTGGAGCATTTTAAGGTAAAAGATGCAGATGAATTACAAGACAGACAAAATTTAAACAGCGGAAAATAAATTTTGCTCTATTGATAAAATAGTTTGTACAACGATTTCTTTATAATATCAGAGTATCATCTGTCTTACAAAATAAAGAAGCATAAACAACATTCATATTCCCCCATTGTAGCCAGAGCCAGCCATAGCATCTGAAAGGAGGATCCAAGCAAAACTTCGACAAATCTTCAAGCTGGGAAAGAGTGACAGTCCGACTTAACCTGAGCTATACTATTCCCTCCTTTACTACCTTGGGGGGGGGGGGAGGAACAGATTAAAAGAAGACGAAAGAAAAACAGAGTCAGACATAAAGCCTGAGTAAGTTCAGTTACTTCTAGCATGTGAACATGGAAAAACAAAACGACATGAATTAACTGAATACAAGATAACACCATGATGATAGGATCAGCAAGATTAGACAAGATTAACACAAGATATGCTAAGACAAGATAAACTGGATATGCTCTAATACTTTCGCCGCTTCGCTATTTCCTTGTTATACTGGTTTCTACATCTCTGCACCACCTAACTAGTGTCCCAACTAGTAATGATAACGTGATCCCAATCCCGGTAATCTCGGTTGCCTTCAGGCATACATTTATTATTTATTACCTAGATCTAATCTAGGGTTTTCTATCAAGTGCTTTCTAGATTCAACTGGAGATTACGCTATCTGCTGAACGCTTCTCGGATTCAGGGTTTATGCCACCTAGTCTAATGCTTTACAGATTCAGGGTTTATGCCACCTAGGTCCACTAGGGATTACGCTACCTGTCGAACGATGCCCCTAGTTTAGGACACACTACCTAGAGTGGTATATGTTCCTAGACTTTCCCCACGTATGTGTCGCGAATCGTTTATCGCTGTCTAGATGTACATGTCCTGAAATGTGCGACCCGAGTCCCATGGCAGGGCTACTCTAGAAACACAGAACTCGGTCGGGAGCTTTTCAGATATCTGCCGGTGCAGATGCTAAGGTCTGTTTTTCTACCAGTGGTTATGGTCCCACGTGACCCCTCCCTCAACTAATGAAAGGCAATCCAAGCAAATCAAGTGCGAGAACTGTACTTTTGCCACCCTATGCCCTACTTTCCTATTGGTCAGCCTCAACAATAACTAGATAGCAAGTATATGGTCTGCTGGGAGTTCTCTACCTTTCCGCATACGTACAACGATTGACTAAAGATGGTAGGTAGACGACGAGTTGCGATCACAGGGCTACTGGTCTCGCCGAATCACGCTGGTCCATCCTAGTCTTTAGGTTGCCTTGTATTGCAACCAAGGCATACCCTTGGTTCTTCTACCGCAGACCTTAACCTCCGTGAGCCCAGGAGGATCATCTGCCACCTCACAGAGGGATACCAAGAGTAACCTCACGTCTCCTCGGAGCCTCGGGCTTCGTAACCCAATTAGTTGGAGCCTTCTTTTTAATCAGACGGACGTTCGCTTCTTCCCGTGTTATACTAAGAATTCCTACTTAGTTTTGCTAACTAAGGTTTACCACTTAGTTTCCAGAATCGTTGTTTTCTTAACTAAGGTTTACTACTTAGCTCCTTTTAACTAAGGTTTACTACTTAGTTCTCTTCTCATCAAATTTGGATTGGTTAAGTGTCATTAGTCAATTCAAGCTAACTTAACCCTCTTCATTTATCATGTTAAACTGGTTAAGTGTTATCATTAATTCATGTTGACTTAACCCTACCACAAACCAAGTTATATTGGTTAAGTATTTCTTATTACTTAACCCTATTCATTCATCCTATATTGGTTAAGTGTTCCTTTTTAACTTAACCTTGCCCATCTGTTTTTAACTAACATTTTATTAATGGTTAAGTATTGTCCCCTCATGTTTTAGACTTAACCCTATTCCTTTATCACAATCTGATGGTTAAGTGTTCAAGTTTATTTAACCCTACGGTCTAGTCCGGCTAACATATCAAAATGGCTAAGTTTATTAAATTTTACTTAACCCCAACCTCTAGTCTAGTTACCATGTTAATTTGGCTAAGTGTATTAACTTTACTTAACCCCACCTTCTGGTCTAGTTAGCATGTTAATTTGGCTAAGTGTCCCTATGGACTTAACCCTCCCATTCTAGCTTAACTGTGTTAAGTGTCAGTATGAACCTAACCCCACCCATCGGTTTGGTTATCATGTTGAATTGGTTAAGTGTCTTGGTTAACTTAACCCTACCATTCTTGTTCTAGCTTTAACTAAATAAATTAAAGCTGCGACCACTCACATTAGACAGATATTGTTGCGATTACTGGATGTGCCGGTTGGTTCCAGGCAGGTTTACATCGCAACTCAGTCTAACCTCGGGTTAGGCATATTCGTGTTTTCTAAGTTCAAAGGGTTTTGATTAATTTTCAAATCAGGTTTTGAAAGTAACCATCCCGTCCGTCGGATCAGTTAGGGATAGCTAGGGAGAGCAGGAAACTTGTATTTTCCAAACCCAAGCCTAGACACTATCCTCTCTGTCACCCTAGAACTTTCCGGTGTATTATTAAAAGAGATATCGTTAATAAACCTTTAATTTGTCTAAATTTACATTTTCTCATTTAGGACAAATTCTATAAGTAAATTATTCCTAATTTACTTATTTCCTAATTACTCTTTTAATGTAAATTGTCAACATTTATTATTATGGCCCATTTTCCCCTCTATATCTTATTTATGCTTTTTGGTATGTAAACTATACCAAATTAAGTGTCACTAACCATGATTTTGCTAAACATGACAATTACTCCCAATTATGGCCAATTTCAAATTTATGCCGATATACTTATTATGCCAAATTTGCTAATCCAATTCTAATTTAATCATTCTAATTACAGTTCATGTCAAACTAGACTTATTATTCTAGTTCACAGTTCATGTAAATGCTAGATTTACAAGTCAATACTAGATTCAAATTACACGTCCTATAATTCATGTCAAATTTATCCAATTTGCATTTTTATGAACATGCCATAATACATGCTCCCAATTTATGCCAATTTCCAAGTTTATAACTACGCTTTAGTAAATTTCATATTTTTCCCAAATCGTATTCCCATCGTTCGTATAATCGTGATTCAACCTAGATTATAAATAAATCTAGATTCGTGGATAAAAGGGAATGAACCAAAATGCCATGAAAGAATAGACATAATAACTGGCATAAGATGATAATTCACAGGCATATAGATCTGGTAATATTACGACATGAAAAGGGTTGAATAGTATAGGTTCAAGAACATGGGTAGACCTAACTTAATAGGTAAATTCCCAAGATCAAAATCCAAAGAAAATCAAGAATAGATAGAATAGATAATCAAGTTTAGACCTAATTTCACAGTCACAAAACTTAAGCAACACTTTCCTGGTCATGAATCATAGGTGTTTAGTCACAGTTGTCCTTGTTATGTCATAGGCAATAGTTTATGTTTCCTAATCAAAGGAATAGGCTTGTGTTCATAGTCAAAGGAAAATAATTCTCACAGTCATGAGTCACAGTCATAGGCAATGTTCATAGTCAAAGAGGCATATGGTTTTAAGGTTCATAGTTTCATAGTCACAGTCTTGTTGCTCATCGAATCATAACAGTTCTTAATTAGGTCCAAGGATATAAGCACTGATTCGAATAGAAAGATTTGGCATATTCTTTTATTCCTTTAATTTCATGTCACGAATAGAGAAAACGTTCAAATCTAAAAAGTAACCGACTTACCGAGATTATATTAGATTCGTAGAAAAATAGTCGTTGAAGTCGTTTGAATCTTCACTTGAATCCTAGCTTGTTTTGAATCTCCTCTTGAAAGTCTTGAGCAGCATTTCCTCGTCTTGATTTATTTTACATATTATTTTATTTATTTATACATTTTCTCAGAGGCAGCATAAGGATAGAAAAGAATTGTGAATAGTGAAGGAGACTAGGGGCTGTTTATATAGGATTAGGCGGACGAATCTGGGAAGAAAACGAGACCAGGTACATCAGAATGCACCCAGGCCCAAAAGTGGGTTTTTGCACCCAGGTCGACACCCATGTCGACTGGCCAGTCGACCTGGTTAGGGGGGGGGTCGACTACCCAGTTGACGGCCTAGTCGACCTGGGTCCTGGGCGGGAATTTTCCCGCCCAGCCCGCTTTTGGGTTTGAATTCGAATTTCGAATTCGAATTTCGAGCTGTTTTCTGTTCTGAAAATTCCTGAAACTTCGGAGGGTCATATCTCCTTCATACGGACCCCAATTCTCGCAAACTAGACTCTTCCAACAGAACTAGACTCTTCCAACAGAACTTTACTACCTTTCTCCTAGGTACGCTTGGTGTCGAAAGTAGGTACTTGCTCTTCTGAAAATCTTGTCCTTTGCCCTTAATTACATGCCCTATTACACCATTGTAAAGATACTTCCTATTGTCTTAGGTTTTATAATTCCTTCCTCCTTCGTGAGCTAAATCTACATCCATGAATTCCTCATCCTCTTCCGTGTGTAGTCATGTTGACAAATCTCTCGAAAGTTGCTTCCATCGTACAGAAAACCCTATAAGCTTGTAAGAAAACTGGCCGTAGGTGAAACAACTACGGCTATGGATGGAAGCCAGGCATGACTTCACCCATCGATGAGGTTACCTCCCAGAAAGCCAGGAGCCCGAGAGACTCAAGAAAGAAGGAGACAAGGATTCAAACAGAGGAAGAGAAGATAGTGCGTATGGCTTTGGGGAATATGCCTTTAAAACAAATCTTTTCTCTTGAAAATGCTTCTTTTAAAACCGTTTTGAAAATAATTTTTCAAATCCTTTATCTGATCTGGTAACCTTCAGCTCTGATACCACGTGTAATACCCCACATCTGTTAGTGTCACTCACAAAGGGAATGCACTAAGTTCTGTGGAGCATTTTAAGGTAAAAGATGCAGATGAATTACAAGACAGACAAAATTTAAACAGCGGAAAATAAATTTTGCTCTATTGATAAAATAGTTTGTACAACGATTTCTTTATAATATCAGAGTATCATCTGTCTTACAAAATAAAGAAGCATAAACAACATTCATATTCCCCCATTGTAGCTAGAGCCAGCCATAGCATCTGAAAGGAGAATCCAAGCAAAACTTCGACAAATCTTCAAGCTGGGAAAGAGTGACAGTCCGACTTAACCTGAGCTATACTATTCCCTCCTTTACTACCTTGGGGGGGGGGGGAGGAACGGATGAAAAGAAGACGAAAGAAAAACAGAGTCAGACATAAAGCCTGAGTAAGTTCAGTTACTTCTAGCATGTGAACATGGAAAAACAAAACGACATGAATTAACTGAATACAAGATAACACCATGATGATAGGATCAGCAAGATTAGACAAGATTAACACAAGATATGCTAAGACAAGATAAACTGGATATGCTCTAATACTTTCGCCGCTTCGCTATTTCCTTGTTATACTGGTTTCTACATCTCTGCACCACCTAACTAGTGTCCCAACTAGTAATGATAACGTGATCCCAATCCCGGTAATCTCGGTTGCCTTCAGGCATACATTTATTATTTATTACCTAGATCTAATCTAGGGTTTTCTATCAAGTGCTTTCTAGATTCAACTGGAGATTACGCTATCTGCTGAACGCTTCTCGGATTCAGGGTTTATACCACCTAGTCTAATGCTTTACAGATTCAGGGTTTATGCCACCTAGGTCCACTAGGGATTACGCTACCTGTCGAACGATGCCCCTAGTTTAGGACACACTACCTAGAGTGGTATATGTTCCTAGACTTTCCCCACGTATGTGTCGCGAATCGTTTATCGCTGTCTAGATGTACATGTCCTGAAATGTGCGACCCGAGTCCCATAGCAGGGCTACTCTAGAAACACGGAACTCGGTCGGGAGCTTTTCAGATATCTGCCGGTGCAGATGCTAAGGTCTGTTTTTCTACCAGTGGTTATGGTCCCACGTGACCCCTCCCTCAACTAATGAAAGGCAATCCAAGCAAATCAAGTGCGAGAACTGTACTTTTGCCACCCTATGCCCTACTTTCCTATTGGTCAGCCTCAACAATAACTAGATAGCAAGTATATGGTCTGCTGGGAGTTCTCTACCTTTCCGCATACGTACAACGATTGACTAAAGATGGTAGGTAGACGACGAGTTGCGATCACAGGGCTACTGGTCTCGCCGAATCACGCTGGTCCATCCTAGTCTTTAGGTTGCCTTGTATTGCAACCAAGGCATACCCTTGGTTCTTCTACCGCAGACCTTAACCTCCGTGAGCCCAGGAGGATCATCTGCCACCTCACAGAGGGATACCAAGAGTACCCTCACGTCTCCTCGGAGCCTCGGGCTTCGTAACCCAATTAGTTGGAGCCTTCTTTTTAATCAGACGGACGTTCGCTTCTTCCCGTGTTATACTAAGAATTCCTACTTAGTTTTGCTAACTAAGGTTTACCACTTAGTTTCCAGAATCGTTGTTTTCTTAACTAAGGTTTACTACTTAGCTCCTTTTAACTAAGGTTTACTACTTAGTTCTCTTCTCATCAAATTTGGATTGGTTAAGTGTCATTAGTCAATTCAAGCTAACTTAACCCTCTTCATTTATCCTGTTAAACTGGTTAAGTGTTATCAGTAATTCATGTTGACTTAACCCTACCACAAACCAAGTTATATTGGTTAAGTATTTCTTATTACTTAACCCTATTCATTCATCCTATATTGGTTAAGTGTTCCTTTTTAACTTAACCTTGCCCATCTGTTTTTAACTAACATTTTATTAATGGTTAAGTATTGTCCCCTCATGTTTTAGACTTAACCCTATTCCTTTATCACAATCTGATGGTTAAGTGTTCAAGTTTATTTAACCCTACGGTCTAGTCCGGCTAACATATCAAATTGGCTAAGTTTATTAAATTTTACTTAACCCCAACCTCTAGTCTAGTTACCATGTTAATTTGGCTAAGTGTATTAACTTTACTTAACCCCACCTTCTGGTCTAGTTAGCATGTTAATTTGGCTAAGTGTCCCTATGGACTTAACCCTCCCATTCTAGCTTAACTGTGTTAAGTGTCAGTATGAACCTAACCCCACCCATCGGTTTGGTTATCATGTTGAATTGGTTAAGTGTCTTGGTTAACTTAACCCTACCATTCTTGTTCTAGCTTTAACTAAATAAATTAAAGCTGCGACCACTCACATTAGACAGATATTGTTGCGATTACTGGATGTGCCGGTTGGTTCCAGGCAGGTTTACATCGCAACTCAGTCTAACCTCGGGTTAGGCATATTCGTGTTTTCTAAGTTCAAAGGGTTTTGATTAATTTTCAAATCAGGTTTTGAAAGTAACCATCCCGTCCGTCGGATCAGTTAGGGATAGCCAGGGAGAGCAGGAAACTTGTATTTTCCAAACCCAAGCCTAGACACTATCCTCTCTGTCACCCTAGAACTTTCCGGTGTATTATTAAAAGAGATATCGTTAATAAACCTTTAATTTGTCTAAATTTACATTTTCTCATTTAGGACAAATTCTATAAGTAAATTATTCCTAATTTACTTATTTCCTAATTACTCTTTTAATGTAAATTGTCAACATTTATTATTATGGCCCATTTTCCCCTCTATATCTTATTTATGCTTTTTGGTATGTAAACTATACCAAATTAAGTGTCACTAACCATGATTTTGCTAAACATGACAATTACTCCCAATTATGGCCAATTTCAAATTTATGCCGATATACTTATTATGCCAAATTTGCTAATCCAATTCTGATTTAATCATTCTAATTACAGTTCATGTCAAACTAGACTTATTATTCTAGTTCACAGTTCATGTAAATGCTAGATTTACAAGTCAATACTAGATTCAAATTACACGTCCTATAATTCATGTCAAATTTATCCAATTTGCATTTTTATGAACATGCCGTAATACATGTTCCCAATTTATGCCAATTTCCAAGTTTATAACTACGCTTTAGTAAATTTCATATTTTGCCCAAATCGTATTCCCATCGTTCGTATAATCGTGATTCAACCTAGATTATAAATAAATCTAGATTCGTGGATAAAAGGGAATAAACCAAAATGCCATGAAAGAATAGACATAATAACTGGCATAAGATGATAATTCACAGGCATATAGATCTGGTAATATTACGACATGAAAAGGGTTGAATAGTATAGGTTCAAGAACATGGGTAGACCTAACTTAATAGGTAAATTCCCAAGATCAAAATCCAAAGAAAATCAAGAATAGATAGAATAGATAATCAAGTTTAGACCTAATTTCACAGTCACAAAACTTAAGCAACACTTTCCTGGTCATGAATCATAGGTGTTTAGTCACAGTTGTCCTTGTTATGTCATAGGCAATAGTTTATGTTTCCTAATCAAAGGCATAGGCTTGTGTTCATAGTCAAAGGAAAATAATTCTCACAGTCATGAGTCACAGTCATAGGCAATGTTCATAGTCAAAGAGGCATATGGTTTTAAGGTTCATAGTTTCATAGTCACAGTCTTGTTGGTCATCGAATCATAACAGTTCTTAATTAGGTCCAAGGATATAAGCACTGATTCGAATAGAAAGATTTGGCATATTCTTTTATTCCTTTAATTTCATGTCACGAATAGAGAAAACGTTCAAATCTAAAAAGTAACCGACTTACCGAGATTATATTAGATTCGTAGAAAAATAGTCGTTGAAGTCGTTTGAATCTTCACTTGAATCCTAGCTTGTTTTGAATCTCCTCTTGAAAGTCTTGAGCAGCATTTCCTCGTCTTGATTTATTTTACATATTATTTTATTTATTTATACATTTTCTCAGAGGCAGCATAAGGATAGAAAAGAATTGTGAATAGTGAAGGAGACTAGGGGCTGTTTATATAGGATTAGGCGGACGAATCTGGGAAGAAAACGAGACCAGGTACATCAGAATGCACCCAGGCCCAAAAGTGGGTTTTTGCACCCAGGTCGACACCCATGTCGACTGGGCAGTCGACCTGGTTAGGGGGGGGGGTCGACTACCCAGTTGACGGCCTAGTCGACCTGGGTCCTGGGCGGGAATTTTCCCGCCCAGCCCGCTTCTGGGTTTGAATTCGAATTTCGAATTCGAATTTCGAGCTATTTTCTGTTCTGAAAATTCCTGAAACTTCGGAGGGTCATATCTCCTTCATACGGACTCCAATTCTCGCAAACTCAGACTCGTTTCCAAGCAGAATTCCGAGTCGAACGCAATGGTGCAGCCTGTTTCCCTTATTTCTTCTATTTTGAATTAATTATACCTTGATTTGTGAATCTTAGTGTTACAGAATTACGGGGTGTTACAGTTGTGAACCAGAAATGGGAGAGGGCCTCAGGGAGGGCATGCGTTTCCTTCTAGCTAGGGTGGTGTAGTGACCTACCAGCCCTGACATTTATATTATTTTCACCTGTGTGGTTGTTGCTGTTGCGAGGCACCTCAGATATATCGGTGACTGTGTAGAGCCGATGGAGTCATTTGGCTCATTTACGCCCAAAGGGCGGGGAAACGCAGTGTTCAGGCATTTTGATCCACATCGGTGGACCGCCGTTGACGATCCAAAGGCTTGACTGAGTACTTGCCTGAGACATGGGCTAGATTGTCTCGAATTCGGTAGAGGACGATCCCTGGCCTCGGTTCATAGATGGAAATCCAATTTCCAATAGGTGACTTCGCGGTTTTATTTGTAGAGCCTAGTATGGCGACATAGTGGTATGGGGCACTTATGCCGTCTATGATTGATACTTATGATTGAAATTGTTTTATACACTATGCACTTATAATAGTATCAAATGATTTTTTTTAGCGTATCAAGCATTCTTTGGCTATTATAATGTAAATACCCTATCCTACGGCTTGCGTTGCATTGTGTGATGGGACCTGGGTCTTATAATAGCTTCATTTTTCTTTATTTTGCATTGTGTTGTTGTTTTATGCACTGGTAGTCTTGGGAGGAAGCCCGTTCCATGTTATACGGCGTGGTCCCTTGATTTACCTAACTTTAAAATAAAGATAAATAGCTGTTTTAGTTCTCAAACCAGTCCTGTAATGACCCGGGTTTTGTCGACTTTGGTTATCGCCATAACCTCAATGTTGACTAACCAAACATCGAAAAATACCGGTCATTAATGAAAGAAATTAGAGGGTGAGGAAAGATAAGATAGAAACTTAGAATATAAGAAGAAGAAGAATACAATATCAGAGTAACATGAATCTCACAGCGGAACGAATAAATATATTTCATAACATAACTTTGAACTACAAATCTGTACTGGAATATACATATCATTATCAAAGTACAACACTTACAACACAGCGGAAATAACTATAGCTATATGATCCTGAAGCCTCCTGCTCCAATCTCTTCCAGTATATCTGTAAATCCTGACTACTTGACTGCCCGTACAAAATTGGGCACCCAAGAGTTTAGGGAAAACAAAACAAAATAAACTCCGTTCAGTCATGGGACTGGTATGAGTAAACAGTTTAAAACAGTTCATGCAGGTAAACGATATCTCATAAGACCACGCCGTATAATGGAACGGGTTTTTCCCTTATGAGAATCAATATTTTCTTTATATCAAAAACCTTTTGATATTATAATAATGTCTATCAACCACAATAAAATAATCATCTAGCAGAAACGCTTTCATCTCACGTTCTACATATATAGTATACAATCAAAATCGCAAGCACGTATTGGGTAATGGATTTCCGACTATGACAAGGTATGGAACCACCTTTCGCTAGTGTACCTCTAAAGAGGAATACACTGGGTTTAACAAGAACATCTTGCAACCCGGCCACACATGACCGACCACTCATTTCGCTTGAGTGTATCGAATGTATATCACCAACGGTTGGGATCAGCAACCGTTTCTCGAATGGGACAGCATCAACAATAGATTTTTAGAAGTAAATGAAACTCTAGATCAGGTGATTATACACCCTACTTCGGTGCGACCGACTTAGCCATGCTGCCTGCCCGATTTCTGTCATTTACCGGATGTTGAGGCTAGAAGCTACGCTTTATCATCACATCAGATTCACTTTGAATGCCACATCGTCAAATCCATCAAATCACCGATTGACGTCCTCAACCATACATTATGTGTTAGCTAAAAGAAGTTTCCTTCTCCGCTTCCACTGTTGGTACGGTTGGAGAAATCAATATACGTGATCGTCTGGAAACACTCTGTCAGACATCCTTCCATACAAGCCATCCAGGAACAGGATGAACCGAAGGCACTATTCTATAAACAGGATAGCCCTTGCATAACTCCGTCTTCAATTTCCTTTGGCATATATGATTCGCAACGCTTATGCCAATACAGAGTGGTTCTTTGGATAATAATCCAACCGGTCTCTCCATATTAACAACGTTAAAATGGTCAAAACTTCAATAGTCTGTGATTTAACTATCGAAGAAAAACAAGTGTGCAAACAATGATATTATTCCCAAATGGAAATTTATATCGATCAAACATCATTCAACATTTATCTCTTATCTCATTAATTTACTTATCTCCTGTTTCCCTACATTAAATATTTCTTATTTTCTAAATTTGGAAAATATACGTTATTAACAATGGAAAACATTTCCATTTCTTGTTTTCTTTATTAGAAAACATTTCTGGTTTCTTATTTGGAAAATATTTCCAAAGCTTCTTCATTGGACTTAGACAGATGTTTAAACAAACCATCGCGATGCCAACTCAAACCATTTCCTTTAATTACTAAATTCACTTAAGCATCCTTTACTGCCGAACCTTAACCATTCCTTAGTTAAATACGAAGCCAATCAAGTTGGGGTAGGACTACCTCTCAGACCTTAACTGAACAACATTTCCAACTTTAAAATAGGCAAAGTTCACTTTATATTCCTTTTACTAACTTCCTTACTAAACCCTCCTTCGAATTATCTCTTATTCGATAATTCTTTCCTTCGAATAAGGTATATTCGATAGCTCTATTCAATTTACTCTATTCGATTAACCCTTATAAATTAACTCTATTGGACTAACGCTATTGGATTAACTCTATTTGACTAACGCTATTGATTTACTCATTTCACTTAACTCCTTTCGAATAAACTATATTCGATAACTCCTTTTACTTTCTTCGAATAAACTATATTCGATTAACTCACTTTACTTTCTATTCGAATAAACTATATTCGATTAACTCATTTTACTTCTATTCAAATAAACTATATTCGATTAACTCATTTGCTTCTATTCGAATACACTATATTCGATTAACTCATTTGCTTCTATTCGAATAAACTATATTCGATTAACTCATTTGCTTCTATTCGAAAAAACCATATTCGATTAACTCCTTTTACTTTCTATTAAGCTATTCATTGATAAAGATTTACTTTTAGTAACAGTTCTTCACTTTACAAATGATTTCCCTTTTATAAAACTCTATTCGTTTTAAAAACATTTTCCCTTTTATTTACTTTCGATATATTTCCTTTTATAAAATCTGTTGATTTTATAAAATCCCTTTCATTTCAATATACATTGAAATAATTCTTTTTACATCCCAGGGTCTTTTATGATATTTAAATTATCGAATAACAATGATCAACATCATTCTAACACACATAATCCGTAACAGATATACATCACATCATATATCACAATATATGAAAACAGTAAATAAATGTTGAGGAATCCATCGGATTCCTCCAACCTGTCTCCCTGCATCCACGGATGTTATACAATAAAATCAATATCACTTTCAGTTCCATAAGATATATTCTGTTAAACAGAATCAATATAGAAATTCAACTAACTGACTAGCAGTTCAATCAAACAGTCAATACACAGTCAATCACCCAATATTTAACAGTTCTAAAAATACAACATGAAATTATAAACTGTTCAGAGTTAGTGAGATTTACTCACTTTGGACTATCATCGTTAATAACGATAATTGTCATTGATTCAGACGGACAATTTATTTCGCCATAAATTGTAACGAGCTCCGATGGACTTCCAGTCAGTTCCATCGTGTAGTGTCCGTCCATATGATCCCAACGGATCTGACCGTTCGAAAAACTGATAATGTATGAAAAAATATAAATGTTCTAAGTTGACACATTATTAAATTTGGATTAACATATATATTAAAACTCCGGGCCTTTACCAATGCCATTCGGCCCATCCTCTTTTCACAAGGCCCATGCCCGCTTCCTTCTTCTTCCCTCAAATAAACTTCAGCTCCGATATTTCCAATCCCATCCTCAACCCATCAGCCCTGGCTTCGATCCCTTCTACTGCCTTGAATCCTTCAACCGAATTAAAAACCGAAAGCACCAAGGATCGTCTCCTCCTTTACTCTCTCTTCTTGGACTACCGTTGCTACACTCGAGCTCTTCGATGAAGTTGCGTTCGAACACCAGTACAGTGGAGCTCCTGAAACTTGCGACGTCTTTATCCTCCAATTCCCCTCAAACACACATACCGGATGCTAAACCACCCGCTAAACCCAAAAACAAACTCAAAAACTTGGATTAATGCACCTACACAAACCGATTGCCAACCCAAATTTTCTGCCGAAGGCGTTGAGTACCAGGAACCAACGTCGAACACTACAAAACTGAAATGAAACTGAAGGGAATCACACAAAGGATTCAAAAACGTACACTTCATGATTTATAGGATTTAATTCGAATTGTTTTTTATTTTTGAAACCTCTCATTTTTACTGTGGAGAAAAAGAAATGTGACGGCGGTTTTCTTTTGACCTGAGGAAAGTTTTCTAGGTTAAAAATGAGTAAGAGGTCCTTATATAGGTAGGTTTTAATATATTTTTATTGATTATTTTATTTTATTTAATCAATCGCTAATTGTATTTGTCCTCTAAAATTCGTATGATCACACACGATACCCAAAAATCATGAAAATTTGCATGTAGCTAGAGTTCGACATTACGGTCCCAACGAATCTGGTTTCGTCGAATTCCGACTCCGTATGCTCACACAGTGTATTTTTAACCATCAAAATACTAACTGTTTTTCACTCTAAAAATCCGTATGGCCACACAGTGACTCTAAAATTCACGAAACTGGAAATCTAACAACTATTTGACATTGCGGATCCAACAAAATTAGTTTCGTTGAATTCCGACTTCGTTTGCAAAAGTGGCTTATTTTTACAGCTCTGAACGACCCATTTAAATATATAAATATATTTAAATATAATTAAATTTAATGTTTAAAAATAAATATTATCAAGTATATATTCACAGAGGAATACCATACATCTCTCATTGGATTTATGACTCGATATTCAAACCCCGATATAAATCGATATTCGATTTATAATGAAATTCCTTTTTAAAATATAATTAATTCCTTTATAAATTATAAAGGAATTCCACAGCGACTTTTCTAAAATTTGATTTGGACGTACATCAAAATCTACACGACGAAATCCCGAATTTTCTCTTCCACTAGAAAGATATACTCCACCAGCTCCATACGTTTCTTGTTTCACAGAAATCCGGTTTGAAACGAATCCTATACATTCAGTTGAAGTTCGAATCGCCAATTTACGAACTGCCGCGCCATTTCAAGCTCGTTTATAATTGTATTATAAACTATACGTTCAACTGTCGACGATTGAATATATTCGTTATTCAAATTCAATTCCAAGCTGAATTAAATATCACAGATGATCCTGTTTACACCATATCGCCATTTCAGCCAATTCTGATTATTTCAGAATTAAATATATTTTTTAATTTATTAATTTAATTAAATATTCATCATTATTTAATTCCACCATTTAATTCACTATATCACTATTTATATAATTAAATAAATTAATTATAATACCTCTGCCAATGCGGGTCATTGCAATCTTCCCCACTTAAACATAATTTCGTCCTCGAAATTGCTAAAAGGTAGAGGACGACCCTATCGACTGGTTAGAACATATTTGTTCACTTCTTAACTTCAGTTTCAACTGAACCAATTTAATTTCAATTAAATTATTAATTAATTCTTATCAACGAAAATTTTCAAAAATCCTGAAATTTTTCTAACGCCTTAACTCTTCGAAAAATTTCGCCAATACCTCCTTTGTACTGGTCAATCGGTCAAACTCCAACTTGCCTCTCTAGGCCATCTTCAACCCAAAAGAAAACCAAACAGCCAAGCGGCTTGCCAATTCGGCTCATAAATCTTATATCCAATAGAAATATAAACTTGTACCTTTTTGACGGCATATCATTATATCCATTCCACCTGTTATCAATTCAGCGAATACAAGGGTCATCCCAATCAAATTCCAATCTGCTTTTATCCACAACAAAACCATTCGCTTATATCCGAGTCAAATATCATTTCAACTCGAGTTTCTTCTTGATTCCCAACTCTTAACTTGATTATCACATTACACTTCAAATTTGAATCTCACAATCCAATTTATCTTGATATTATTCTAATTCAATCTCAGTTACCACTTTACTGGCTTTACTTTAATTCAATTTTGCTTTCACAAATTTCTGTTACATTTGTTTTTAATTCAAACAGTCTTTCCCCGGGAGTTTTTAAACAGTTTACTCTTTCCAAAAATCAAAATTTTCTTTTGAACATGTTACTGAGCCCTTAATTAATATTCCATTAGTTAAATCACTTCTCTATTTCTTTATCAATATTTGTTAACCAAATATTTTCAATAACCATATTGGCCTTTTATGTTATTTGGAAAACATTTCCGAATATCACCTTCCTTTATTTTCTAAACTTTAGAAAATATATGCTATTTATAATTGGAAAATAATCCAATTACTTATCTCTTTTCCGATCTCGTTTATTTCTATACTTAGGAAATATTCTTTATTATATTTCCAAGCTTACACTCATTTAGGTTAAAACAGATGTTGTGTAAAACATCGTTACGACAACCCAAATACTATATTCAACTAACTCTTATTCAACATTGATCTTCGAGCCTGAAATCTTACTATTTAATTTTTAATAATGAAATCAATCAAGCTGGGGTATAACTACCTCTCAGACCTTGACTGAATAACATTTATAACGTCAAAACAGATATGACTACTTAATCGAATAATCAATACCATACAACTTCTTATTCGCTTTTAAACCCGTATACGCTTCCTCTTTCTATTCTTACTAGATTTTATTCTTAGTCTTCCTTTTTGATTTTATTATTCTATTTCTAAGTTAGTTTCCTTATCGACTCCTATATATATCGATACGTTGATTTCTAACTATCAAATTATCTTAAAAATATTCTAACTCCTTAAATTCTCGGAAAAATTCGCCATAACCTCCTTTGTACTAGGAGCATCGGGATATTTCAAATAGCCTCCCGTGGCCCTCACCAATCCAAAAGAAAAAGACAAGCGGCTAGACGATACGGTGCATAAAATCTCATATATGAATTAAATACATACCTTTTCGTCGAGCATTCTATTTATATACCTTCATACCTTATCCATACCTATCTCATGTATATTTATACCTGCATAATCTATTTTAACTATACCTGATCGTTTTAACTCAATTCGTTAATTAATTTGTTAATTAACTCTTTAGTCTATTTCACTTTTATATTTGAACATGACATGTTCAAATATATTTTAACTTGCTTATTAACTAATTTGAATCCAAATTTCAAATTTAAGTTCTATATTCGATTTCGAATATCCATTTACAAATCCAATTCACCTTTCAAAGTTCAGCTTCAAATTCAAAACTCGATTCACTAATTCCTCTTCGACTTAGTTAATTCTATTCAATTTCTATTCAAATTTTATATCACTTCTATTATTCAAATTCTATATATCAAATTCTATTCAAATTCTATATATTCAAATTCTATTTGAATTTCTATATTCAAACTCTATTTCAATTCCATTGAATTTCATATATTCAAACTCCCTTTGAATTTCTATATTCAATTTCTATTTCAATTCCATTGAATTTCATATATTCAAACTCCCTTTGAATTTCTATATTCAATTTCTATTTCAATTCCATTGAATTTCATATATTCAAACTCCCTTTGAATTTCTATATTCAATTTCTATTTCAATTCCATTGAATTTCATATATTCAAACTCTCTTTGAATTTCTATATTCAATTTCTATTTCAAACTTTTTTTATTCATTCTTTATTATAAATCCCATTTTGAAATTCAACACAACTTGTCTTTCCCAAAACAAATTCAAAACAATATCTCTGGTAGTAATTCGTCACTTACAACTCGAAAATGAATACTGATGATGCAGCTGTCATCATCAGAATCTATTTTCCAGTGATCGAAGTGAGTTCAATACTATAAAACTATTTCTAAACATTTCCACTTTGAAATTAATTTCAAAATATAATTCACACTGCCTGTAAAACTATTTAAAACCTCCCAGGATCTTAAATTTTCCTTATTTTTAATCCAAATCCATTTACAAACACTTATCCAATTTTCCAGAATTTTAATTCAATTTCTGGTTTAAATTTCAGATTTAACTCATCTGATTTCACGTATTTCACTTATATGAATTCTGGTTGGTTATTTACATAACCATTAAATTTATAATCTTACTCGATTATAATAACAACCAATATATCTAACATATATACTTCTTTATATCAAAGTATACTTTGGGTAAACTTATTTTAATTTACCCTCTTTTCAAAACATATCGTGACGACTCATCGTATTCGAGTGTTTAGCAACTCCTACTGATACAGTGGATCAAACTGATTGACTAGAATCCATAAACAACTCAACAAATGAATCTCCACAATATAAAACAATTTTTATATCAAATTACAAATACGCACTCGTATATATACACTCAACACAATCTAGGGTATTACTAAACCCATCTCTACTGAGTCACGCCACAAAGCCAAGGTAATTCTCTTAACTTAAGCTCTGATACCAACTGTAATGACCCGGGTTTTGTCGACTTTGTTTATCGCCATAACCTCAATGATGACTAACCAAACATCGAAAAATACCGGTCATTAATGAAAGAAATTAGAGGGTGAGGAAAGATAAGATAGAAACTTAGAATAGAAGAAGAAGAAGAAGAACACAATATCAGAGTAACACGAATCTCACAGCGGAACGAATAAATATATTTCATAACATAACTTTGAAACACAAATCTGTACTGGAATATACATATCATTATCAAAGTACAACACTTACAACACAGCGGAAATAACTATAGCTATATGATCCTGAAGCCTCCTGCTCCAAGCTCTTCCAGTATATCTGTAAATCCTGACTACTTGACTGCCCGTACAAAATTGGGCACCCAAGAGTTTAGGGAAAACAAAACAAAATAAACTCCGGTCAGTCATGGGACTGGTATGAGTAAACAGTTTAAAACAGTTCATGCAGGTAAACGATATCTCATAAGACCACGCCGTATAATGGAACGGGTTTTTCCCTTATGAGAATCTAAATTTTCTTTATATCAAAAAACTTTTGATATTATAATAATGTCTATCAACCACAATATAATAATCATCTAGCAGAAACGCTTTCATCTCCCGTTCTACATATATAGTATACAATCAAAACCGCAAGCATGTATTGGGTAATAGATTTCCATCTATGACAAGGTATGGAACCACCTTTCGCTAGTGTACCTCTAGAGAGGAATACACTGGGTTCAACAAGAACATCTTGCAACCCGGCCACACATGACCGACCACTCATTTCGCTTGAGTGTATCGAATGTATATCACCAACGGTTGGAATCAACAACCATTTCCCGAATGGGACAGCATCAACCATAGATTTTTAAAAGTAAATGAAACTCTAGATCAGGTGATTATACACCCTACTTCGATGCGACCGACTTAGCCATGCTGCCTGCCCGATTTCTGTCATTTACCGGATGTTGAGGCTAGAAGCTACGCTTTATCATCACATCAGATTCACTTTGAATGCCACATCGTCAAATCCATCAAATCACCGATTGACGTCCTCAACCATACATTATGTGTTAGCTAAAAGAAGTTTCCTTCTCCGCTTCCACTCTTGGTACGGTTGGAGAAATCAATATATGTGATCGTCTAGAAACACTATGTCAGACATCCGTCCATACAAGCCATCCAGGAACAGGATGAACCGAAGGCACTATTCTGTAAACAGGATAGCCCTTGCATAACTCCGTCTTCAATTTCCTTTGGCATATATGATTCGCAACGCTTATGCCAATACGGAGTGGTTCTTTGTATAATAATCCAACCGGTCTCTCCATATTAACAACGTTAAAATGGTCAAAACTTCGATAGTCTGTGATTTAACTATCAAAGAAAAACAGGTGTGCAAACAATGATATTATTCCCAAATGGAAATTTATATCGATCAAACATCATTCAACATTTATCACTTATCTCATTAATTTACTTATCTCCTGTTTCCCTATATTCAATATTTCTTATTTTCTAAATTTGGAAAATATACGTTATTAACAATGGAAAACATTTCCATTTCCTGTTTTCTTTATTAGAAAACGTTTCTGGTTTCTTATTTGGAAAACATTTCCAAAGCTTCTTCATTGGACTTAGACAGATGTTTAAACAAACCATCGCGATGCCAACTCAAACCATTTCCTTTAATAACTAAATTCACTTAACCATCCTTTACTGCCGAACCTTAACCATTCCTTAGTTAAATACGAAGCCAATCAAGTTGGGGTAGGACTACCTCTCAGACCTTAACTGAACAACATTTCTAACTTTGAAATAGGCAAAGTTCACTTTATATTCCTTTTACTAACTTCCTTACTTAACCCTCCTTCGAATTATCTCTTATTCGATAATTCTTTCCTTCGAATAAGGTATATTCGATAACTCTATTCAATTTACTCTATTCGATTAACCCTTATAAATTAACTCTATTGGACTAACGCTATTGGATTAACTCTATTTGACTAACGCTATTGATTTACTCATTTCACTTAACTCCTTTCGAATAAACTATATTCGATGACTCCTTTTACTTTCTTCGAATAAACTATATTCGATTAACTCCCTTTACTTTCTATTCGAATAAACTATATTCGATTAACTCATTTACTTCTACTCGAATAAACTATATTCGATCAACTCATTTGCTACTATTCGAATACACTATATTCGATTAACTCATTTGCTTCTATTCGATTAACTCATTTGCTTCTATTCGAATAAACAATATTCGATTAACTCCTTTTACTTTCTATTAAACTATTCATTGATAAAGATTTACTTTTAGTAACAGTTCTTCACTTTACAAATGATTTCCCTTTTATAAAACTCTATTCGTTTTAAAAACATTTTCCCTTTTATTTACTTTCGAAATATTTCCTTTTATAAAATCTGTTGATTTTATGAAATCCCTTTTATTCCAATATACATTGAAATAATTCTTTTTACATCCTGGGGTCTTTTATGATATTTAAGATATCGAATAACAGTGATCAACATCATTCTAACACACATAATCCATAACAGATATTCATCACATCATATATCACAATATATGAAAACAGTAAATAAATGTTGAGGAATCCAGTCGGATTCCTCCAACCTGTCTCCCTGCATCCCCAGATGTTATACAATAAAATCAATATCACTTTCAGTTCCATATGATATATTCTGTTAAACAGAATCAATATAGAAATTCAACTAACTGACTAGCAGTTCAATCAAACAGTCAATACACAGTCAATCAGCCAATATTTAACAGTTCTAAAAATACAACATGAAATTATAAACTACTCAGAGTTAGTGAGATTTACTCACTTTGGACTATCATCGTTAATAACGATAATTGTCATTGATTCATACGGACAATTTATTTCACCATAAATTGTAACGAGCTCCGATGGACTTCCAGTCAGTTCCATCATGTAGTGTCTGTCCATACGATCCCAACGGATCTGACCGTTCGAAAAACTGATAATGTATGAAAAAAATATAAATGTTCTAAGTTGACGCATTATTAAATTTGGATTTACATATATATTAAAACTCCGGGCCTTTACCAATGCCATTCGGCCCATCCTCTTTTCACAAGGCACATGCCCGCTTCCTTCTTCTTCCCTCAAATAAACTTCAGCTCCGATATTTCCAATCCCGTCCTCAACCCATCAGCCCTGGCTTCGATCGCTTCTACTGCCTTGAATCCTTCAACCGAATTAAAAACCGAAAGCACCAACGATCGTCTCCTCCTTTACTCTCTCTCCTTGGACTACCATTGCTACACTCGAGCTCTCCGATGAAGTTTCGTTCGAACACCAGTACAGTGGCGCTCCTGAAACTTGCAACGTCTTATCCTCCAATTCCCCTCAAACACACATACCGGATGCTAAACCACCCGCTAAACCCAAAAACAAACTCAAAAACTTGGATTAATGCTCCTACACAAACCGATTGCCAACCCAAATTTTCTGCCGTAGGCGTTGAGTACCAGGAACCAACGTCGAACACTACAAAACTGAAATGAAACTGAAGGGAATCACACAAGGGATTCAAAAACGTACACTTCATGATTTATAGGATTTAATTCGAATTGTTTTTTATTTTTGAAACCTCTCATTTTTACTGTGGAGAAAAAGAAATGCGACGGCGGTTTTCTTTTGACCTGAGGAAAGTTTTCTAGGTTAGAAATGAGTAAGTGGCCCTTATATAGGTAGGTTTTAATATATTTTTATTGATTATTTTATTTTATTTAATCAATCGCTAATTGTATTTGTCCTCTAAAATTCGTATGATCACACACGATACCCAAAAATCATGAAAATTTGCATGTAGCTAGAGTTCGACATTACGGTCCCAACGAATCTGGTTTCGTCGAATTCCGACTCCGTATGCTCACACAGTGTATTTTTAACCATCAAAATACTGACACTTTTTCACTCTAAAAATCCGTAAGGCCACACAGTGACTCTAAAAATCATGAAACTGGAAATCTAACAACTATTTGACATTACGGATCCAACAAAATTAGTTTCGTTGAATTCCGACTTCGTTTGCAAAAGTGGCTTATTTTTACAGCTCTGAACGACCCATTTAAATATATAAATATATTTAAATATAATTAAATTTAATATTTAAAATTAAATATTATCGTGTATATATTCACAGAGGAATACCATACATCTCTCATTGGATTTATGACTCGATATTCAAACCCTGATATAAATCGATATTCGATTTATAATGAAATTCCTTTTTAAAATATAATTAATTCCTTTATAAATTATAAAGGAATTCCACAATGACTTTTCTAAAATTTGATTTGGACGTACATCAAAATCTACACGACGAAATCCCGATTTTCCTCTTCCACTAGAAAGATATACTCCACCAGCTCCACACGTTTCTTGTTTCATAGAAATCCAGTTTAAAACGAATCCTGTACATTCAGTTGATGTTCGAATCGCCAATTTACGAACTGCAGCGCCATTTCGAGCTCGTTTATAATTATATTATAAACTATATGTTCAACTGTCGACGATTGAATATATTCGTTATTCAAATTCAATTCCAAGCTGAATTAAATATCACAGATGATCCTGATATCGCCATTTCAGCCAATTCTGATTATTTCAGAATTAAATATATTATTTAATTTATTATTTTAATTAAATATTCATCATTATTTAATTCCACCATTTAATTCACTATATCACTATTTATATAATTAAATAAATAAATTATAATACCTCTGCTAATGCGGGTCATTACAAGTCCCATGACTGACCTAGAGTTTATTGTTTTATTCTAAACTCTGGGTGCCCTTATTTTGACACGGGAAGCTAGTAGTTTTGGTTTTGCAGATTTATATTCACAGGATCCTGATTTACAGCTGAAGCGATATTCAGAAAGTTCTGTATCTGTGTATTACTTCCAGTTGTGTATTGTATTATTTTTCCACTGCGATGTATTCAAATGTATTTAAATCTAGGATATTTTCTGTGTAATATTTATTCGTACTCTATAATATTCTTGTATTCTGATGGAATTGTTGTAATAAGCAATGAAATGTTCTTCTATCTGCATTCTATTGTGTGTTGTTTTCAAAGTATCCGGGCTTTCCTTACCGGGGAAGTTCGGGTCGTCTCAGCTTGGTATCAGAGCTTTGGTTTACAGAGCTCGGAGAACTAGACACATTAGAACCATACGAAAGAATTCATCAGAGATTGGATTAGTAATATCCAATGAGAATGACTTGTTAGAGATGGGATCAGTAGTATCCTAGAACGAGTGTGAAGAGTGATGTTTTTAAAATAAAATTGAAACAAGTTTTGTTTTTAAAATTTAAACCTTATTCAACGTATTAGAATATTTATTTGTATTGATTTGGACAATCAAGTATATAAAGATTTTGCGTATACGTATGATCCGCGTGTATTTGAAGTTTAAATATACTGGATAGATATAGAATCACACTCTAGTCGCTCAGACATGATTCTGATGATTGACGCGCCATCATCAGAATTTATTTTCGTGTTTCGAAAGTGGGATCTCTATATATTTCCATTAGAATGGTGTGAGAACCAAAATATAGTTAGAATATATTGTTGTGATTTGGCATCAAAAATGTGATTTTTGACTATATATCAAAATTATGAATTTGAAATGATAATCAACTAATTGATTGTTGATCGTGTTGTTTGATTAATTAAAATTTGGACCATTTAGCCAAATTATATCAAATAGTGAACTGTATTGAAAATTTATCACATATGCATGCATGTACATGTACTTACATTGAACAGGTCATAGCAAGGAGGCTAGAGCAAAAGAATAAAATTGTTTGCCCGACAAATAGGTACATGTTTACAAATTTATTTGGGTTTGGATGATTTGATGAGCCGATTGGCTAGCCGCTTGGCTGTTTCTTTTTCTTTTTGGATTGGTGAGGGCCATGGGAGGCTATTTGAAATATCCCAAAGCTCCCGGTGCAGGGGAGGTTATGGCGAAATTTTTCGAAAATTTAGGGTGTTAGCCAAATTTTTGAAAAATTTGAAAAGTTCTTAGAAACTGAAAAGTTGAAGAACTTAAGCCGTAAGGAAAATAATGGAAGTTGAGTTGATTAGTTAAACAACTTTCAGCTTCGTTCCTTTTCGGGGACGAAAAGTTTTAAGTGGGGGAGATTGTAATAACCCGGAAATGCGAGCCATTTAAAATTTTTATTTTGGAAATTTTAGTGAATTTTGAATATTTAAAATGATATATTTTAAATAATAACGATGAGAAATTTATTTTGAATAGATTAGAACGTATATATTTATTTGAATCGTCGTTAGAATATAAATATTTTATTTTAATTATAAAAAGAATTGAAATTGGCGCGGTAATTTGAAATTTTGATTTCAAAGTTCAAATGAATGTACAGGATTCAAAATAAATCGGATTTTAGTGAAACCGAAAATATTAGAATCTAATTGAGAATATCTTTCCAATGAATCCGAAAAATTGAAATTTCATAGCAGGGATAAAAAGTTATGCCCATTTGAAATCAAAATAGTCGCCGTGGAATTCTGGCCCTTAAAAATGGAAATTTTGCAAACGACCTCTATTTTCGACGAAACAACTTTTGTTGGATCCGTGATATCAAATTATTGCTAGATTTCAAAATTCGTAATTTTCCGAATCAATATGTGAGCATGGCAAAGGAAAACGTGTTTTAACAGTTTCTGTCAATTTCGATTGACCAGAAAATGGCCATTTTTCAAACGGTCTCCGAATTTGACGAAATTAGTTTTGTTAGGACCGTATCATCAATACGAAGCTAAAAAATATTTTTTGAGAACTTTTAGAGTGGGTACGTGACCCCGGGAAATTGGAATGTGCATTCAATTTCAATATATAGAGTTATATTTTGATTTTGATGAAAACTGATCGATACGATCAAAACAGCTTACGATACATATCCCATTGTGTTCAGAATGGGGGTAATTAGCTATGGACGACAGTCGGTGGGTTCGATTTCGAGGTCGAAATAAAAAGTTGCTTTTTGAAATTAATAAAATAAAATAAAATAATATATACTAATATATAATCCCTTCCCCCCTCGTTTCTCTCTCCCTCTCCTCTCATTTGCAGATCGACAGAAAGAAATTAAAAAAAGAAAAAAAAAACTTCAGAAGCCCGTCGCGCCCTTCCCCCCTCAACGCCGTCGCCAGGCGCAGCGCCGCCCTCCCCCCTGCTCGAATCCGCCTCCGCCATCTCCCCTCACCAGACCGCACCTCTTCTCCCCTTCCTCCCTCTCTCCTCCTCCACGAACGAAGACCGCGAGCCCCTCCCCGACCGACTGCCGCCACCGCCTGCTTTTCCCCCTCCACCTCAAGAGCTCAGCCCCCTTTCTCTCGTTTTCACTGTAAGTCCTTTCTTTTTTTTTTATTAGTAATTTAATTTGTTTTAAAATGGCATGATTTTTATAATAAAAGTATATATAGTTTTAGAACTGAAAAGATATGATTTTTCATAGTTGAAAGATTTGATTTTTATGTAAATAAAAATATGATGTTAGTGAACAAAGAATTTATTTTAATGTCATGAAAGGTTTGATTTTTTTCATCAAAAAGATTAGATTTTTATAAATAAAAATGTGATCTTTTTTATATAGAAGAAAGATGAGGTTTTGAATCATAAAAAGATTCGATTTTTTTTGCATTTAAAAAGATTTGACTTATACAATGATAAGAATATAATTTTTATTAAGGTAGAGTAATAAAAATATTTTTTTATTAAGGTAGAGTAATAAAAATATGATTTTTATAATAGAAAGAATAAAAATATGATTTTTATATAATAGAAAGAAGTGATTTTTATTATGTAGATCATTATGAATAAAAAGAAGTGAATAGCTATATAAAAATAGAATTTTTATCTATATAGTAGCAGTATAAAAATGTGATATATATATATATATATATATATATAGTGAACTTATAAAAATGTGATTTTTAATATAAACTTCGTGAAACAGACTGCGTTGGAAACAAGAGGAAATTTTCCTACATATGAAGAGTCGCGGCGTTTGGTTTAGCTTATTGGTGGGAACTCCTCACTTTTATTTTGATTTCTAGTTGAAATATATACTAGGATGGAGACAGTGCTTAGTAGCACCCGACACCCGTCGTCCACAGACCATGGACGACTTATATGCATGTGTGATTGTTTGTGTTCAAATAAAATATATATTCATGTGTTGAAATAAAATATATATTCATGTGTTGAAGTAAAATATATATTCATGTGTTGAAGTAAAATATATATTCATGTGTTGAAATAAAATATATATTCATGTGTTGAAATAAAATATATATTCATGTGTTGAAATAAAATATATATATTCATGTGTTGAAATAAAATATATATTCATGTGTTGAAATAAAAATATATATTCATGTGTTGAAATAAAATATATATTCATGTTTTGAAATAAAATAAATATTCATTTACAAATCGAACGATTTGTTTATGTACACCGATTTGATTGATATTGATTGGGACGATAAATTTCATACATCGCCCGACTACACAAATAAAAATCTGTGTTTGTTGATGTGAAACCCCACACCAGAATTGGGATGATATTTGACGTACACTAATCCCGATTGTTTAGTTGTATGTCAATCGATGGGTTGACAGACTGTGTAAGCGTTAATTAATTATATTTAATGCTTATGCAGTTGTGTGGTGTACTCTGGATGATGGATTATGATTTATTGTTGCTATTATATACATGTGTTGTAGAAAATCCATATAATTAACCTTATATGGTAATTGATTGGGCCTCATTCCGATTTGGAAAATAAGGAATATTATAAAAATAAATTTATGTGTTGAATAGAAAATAAATTCATGTGTTGAATAGAAAATAAATTCATGTGTTGAATAGAAATAAATTCATGTGTTGAATAAAAAAAAATTCATGTGTTGAATAGAATAAAAATTCATGTGTTGAATAGAATAAAAATTCATGTGTTGAATAATATAAATTCATGTGTTGAGTAGAATAAATATTTATGTGTTGAATAGAATAAATATTCATGTGTTGAATAGAGTAAACATTCATGTGTTGAATAAAAGTCGTGTTAATTAGATTGACGCTATTTTGACGTGAACGATATTTATATCGATTTTATTCATTTTTATAATGAATATAAGAAAGAAAGTGATTTCAAAATATAACGTTTTGAAAATGTTATCATTTGCATATCGATGATGTGGAATATTCAATTTTGATTCGAAATTGAATATGAAGTTGAAATCGTTTCGAAAACGAATTTAAACGATTTATAAAATATGTTTTAAAAGGAAATCAACGAAATATATATAATATATATATACTATATATTTTAAATGGCCTGAATAGAACGCGCCGCGCCGCGGTAGTTTGTGAATTTCGACCATTGACTTCAAATGGATATTACGGGAGATCCGACCGTCGGATTCTCCTAAAACCGGAACTGTTGGGTTCGTATCGAAAAGAGCTTTCTAACAAATATTAGAAATTATAAATCTAACGGTTGGATTTGGAATTATGTCCAAATCAAATTTGGAAAAGGTCGGTGTAAGTGCAGTTCGATGGCCGTTGATGGAATTTGACTGTACGGGCCTTGATAAAATTATTAAAAATAGTAATAATTTGTGTAAAATCATAAGAAATGATTTGTGAAGAATTGAAATGAAAAATTCCAAATTTGAAAAGATAAAAATAGATTTTTATCGAAATGAACTAGTTTTGAACTAGAATAATAATTTATTTATTTTAAAATAAATAAATTGGATTTGAAATGGTTTTAAAAGTAGACAAAAGTTTCAATAATTGAATTGGAATGGAATGTGATTTTGGGTTTATAGTGAACCATGTTTTAAATGACATTGGTTCTTTAACCCAGTTAAAGACAAGATACGATTTCCCAAGTTAAACAATCATTGATAATGATTTTTGAGAAGATTAAAACCAAGTGGAGTTTTAATGAATCTTTAATTAGATTGAAATGATTGAGAATGGAGTATCACCAGTTTTGCTCCAAGCGATAGTTAAATCTTTAATTAGAATTGAACGCGAAATGGTAATTGAATTTACCGATAACACCGTGGTGTTAGATATGAAGCAGTACCAGTTTTACTTCATGGGATGAATAGGTTGGGACTGGGAAATAAAATAAATGATTACTTCGGTGTAGTTCGCTAATCCCGACTAATTTGAATTGATATTCAAAAGAAGATTAAAGAATAAATTTAAAGAATTTATCTTTGATAAAATTAATGGGAACCTTTCCCAAAGTATAAGAATATTTGAATAAAAGAATATTCTGAATTGGAATGAGGCGTATGTTGTGTTTGTGTAACACTTGTTTATTATATACGCGGGTTACTCAGAAAGACCGGGTTTATCCTATTCAGAATAACTGATTCGACGTGGTGTCGAGGATGAAGACGGTGGTCGAAGACCGGAGGTATTCACATAATGTGGATGATTACTGATGATCTTGATTTGGCTGTACACCCAAGAGGAGGGAATCAATTGGTGATCGTCCAGACGTACTTGGAGATCGATGGATATGTGAGGTACAAGGTGCCTCCGGTTTCGTTCTGACCCCGAACGAACTTGTATGGACTGTTTGTCTGACATTGGATTTTGCTCTGTGTTGATTGATCTCTATTAAATATACATCTGCCTGGTGAAGGGGAATTCATTCCCTTACTTCACCCTTCTTTGAGACGTACGGGATCAGAGGTTGTATATCGGTAGATATCAGTCGCATGGTGTGAATTGCCAGTGTGGCATGCCTAAGTGGCAATTGATCAAGGCTTCTGTTGAAAAGCAAAGTCTTGTGGTTGATGATCAAAGCACCACATGTGTGGCATAGCTTTGTGTAACGTTCATTCGCGAGCCTCACACCCTGGTTGTGAACCAGAAACGGGAGAGGACCTCAGGGAGGGCATGCGTTTCCTTCTAGCTAGGGTGGTGTTAGTGACCTACTAGCCCTAACATTTATATTATTTTCATATGTGTGTTTGTTGTTGTTGCGAAGCGCCTCAGATATATCGGTGACTATGTGGAGCCGATGGAGTCATTTGGCTCATTTACGCCCCAAAGGGCGGGGAAACGCAGTGTTCAGGCACTTTAATCCACATCGGTGGACCGACCCTGACGAACCAAAGGCTTGACTGAGTACTTGCCTGAGACCTGGGCTAGATTGTCTCGAATTCGGTAGAGGACGATCCCTGGCCTCGGTTCATAGATGGAAATCCAATTTCCAATACGTGACTTTGTGGTTTTATTTGTAGAGCCTAGTATGGCGACATAGTGTTATGGGGCATTTATGCCGTCTATGATTGATACTTATGATTGAAATTGTTTTATACATTATGCACTTATAATAGTATCAAATGATTTGTTTTTAGCGTATCAAGCATTCTTTGGCTATTATAAGGTAAAAACCCTATCCTCTGGCTTGCGTTGTATTGTGTGATGGGACCTGGGTCTTATAATAGCTTCATTTTTCTTTATTTAGCATTGCGCTGTTGTTTTATGCACTGTAGTCTTGGGAGGAAGCCCGTTCCGTGTTATACGGCATGGTCCCTTGATTTACCTAACTTTAAAATAAAGATAAATAACTGTTTTAGTTCTTACACCAGTCCCATGACTGACCTGGAGTTTATTGTTTTAACCTAAACTATGGGTGCCCTTATTTTGACACGAGCAGCTAGTAGTTTTGGTTTTGCAGATTTATATTCACAGGATCCTGATTTACAACTGAAGCGATATTCGGAAAGCTCCGTATCCGTGTATTACTTCCAGTTGTGTATTGTATTATTTTTCTGCTGCGATGTATTTAAATGTATTTAAATCTCTGATATTTTCTGTGTAACATTTGTTCATACTTTGTAATGTTCATGTATTATGATGGAATTATTGTAATAAGCAATGAAATGTTCTTCTGTCTGCGTTCTATTGTCTGTTGTTCTCGAAGTATCCGGGCTTTCCTTACCGGGGAAGTTCGGGACATCTCATTTGACATTACTGTTCATTGATCTCTGAATTTGAATCATTAGATAGTCATCTCCATTCGTTTGTAGGGATGTATTGTTTCGTAAAGTCGTGTCTCCTACAACCTATAAATACACCAAAAGGTTCAAAAATTTCCTCCTTCCTTTTTGACAAGCTTTAGGAACTTTGACTGATGTCCAGTGACTCTTCCAGGTAAGATTTTTCTTTATTTTTCTTTGAATTCAATTTGCATGCTAAGTTAATGTGTATAATTCCCTTCGGGTTCGGACTCTGACCCGAACGACTTTCCTTTTCACCTTGCTTAACATTGGATTAACGGCTAGAATGTATTTGTGGGTTTACACTCCGGTCCGATCGGGGTGAAAGACGGGGAATACAATGGGACATGTTAGATCTATATAAGCTCGCTACCTCTTCTCATTCTTTCTTTCTTCTTTTTATTCTTGTCGTCCTTTTAGTTTTGAACGAAAAAACCCTAACTCTAAAAAATTCCAGAATTCTCGTTTTAATCTTCTAATCAAACACATAGGTAGGTTTATAATCTCGATTTAATTCGTAATAGTTTCTTTTAGTTAGGATTTGTGGTCAATTTGAACAATTTGTGCATGGTGTTTGCTTAACTCCGACGCCGTGACCTCCTCCCCCTTCCGCCATCGTCGTTAGTGGCGTCATCGCCATCTCGAGGAAGTATTGGAGGGAATTAGCATCTATTGTTGAATGTTTCAGCACATAAGTGCTTGGCTTCAATTGGGGTTTTTGACACGAAGTTGGGTTCGGTGTTGGTTGAGCGGGATAGAAGATGGAGAAGAAGAAGAGGAGAGGAGAAGCTGGGATCGGTTCGGGTAGAGAAAGGTTAGAGTGAAGGGAAAGGGAAGAGGTTCCTATGACCGGATCGGGTCGGAGTAAGAAACAAAGAGGAAGAGAGGCATATACACTCAAGTTAATCCAGACCGCTCTGAATGCCTACCTCCGAACCGATCCGGTTTTGCTGGCTGGTTGTGAACGTTTGCTTCAGACCAAAACATGGCTCCCCTCCGATCCGATCTCAACACTTACATCTGAACCGAACCGAAGCAGTTCTACTTAATGCACAAGAATTTGTTCAACTGGCCAAATCAATACTTGACACAACCTTCAACTTAAAGAACAGTTAGAATAACGCCTCATGAACATAAACGAACATCAAGAACTATTCCGAACATTACTGCTTTATCGAACCTTTGCATTACGCTCTTATGTGTTTACTTTGCATCCTTTGCACACATAGCACACACTTTAGTTCACACACAAACATGGGGGTATACGGGCTATCTTACTCTAACTTATGTTATTGCTTCTTCAGTAGTTTGGCGATCATGGCAGAGAGACGTTCATCTAGGTTAGCAGAGAAGAGAGAAACTGCAGAAACTTACGAGGGATTCACTCTTGATGATATATCCTCTCCCTCAGACCCTGAATGGGACGATGAGGGCCCAGATTATGAAGTAGAAGCACACAATAGTGAAATACCTTCTGATAGTGAAGTTTCTCTTGACGATGAAGAGGAAGGAGGGATAGGAGATAATCGTGCTCCTGATGAGTTTGAATCTGCCATTATATTGGAGTTACCCAAAGATTCTATTGAATCAACGATTGATGATGACAGACTCGTTCGAATATGTCTAAAGCATGGAATAATAAAAAGAGATACCCTAGTTCCATCAAAAACGCATCGCCCCCACAATCCTCCAGAAGGATTATGGCAGTTACCCGATTGATGTGTATGGTTGGGGCTATTCCACCGTTTCCGCCTTTTGTTGTCGATTTTCTGAGACAGATGCAGATTGCCCCCATGCAATTACATCCCAACTCTTATGCTTATTTATATGCCTTGTATATAGCATACAAAGAGGTTTTAGGTATAGAGCCTACCTTCGATGACGTCCACTTTTTTTATAATTTCAAGCATCGGACTTAAGAGACTCCTTCCTTCTCATATTTTGAATCAGTCCTAAAATGGAAAATTATTACACCTCCATTCAGCAGCAAGGCTGACGATTCTAAGCTCGAATGGTTTTATATCAGGCAGCAGCCGGGGTGCGCCAGGAGACGGACCAAATCAAGTAAAACACCGACTTTCTAGATCTCAATTTTAAATGTTCATGCCAACACATTAACTTGCTTTCTTTTTCATTCCCAGTTGATAACCCAAAGCAAATATTGGATCATTTGTACTTTGATCGTTTTCATCGGCTTCCCAATGGCGATCAAAAGTTTCTAACCATCGACGAAGTTCTTAAGGATGAGTATCTCCATCATCACGGGTTACTATCCATTACCCGTAGCATAGGTCATGGGATGGGTCCATATGTATACATACCCCCGGTAAACATTATTCCTGAGACGGGCGAGGGCTCGAAAGGTCCGACAATACCTCTTTGGACTTCGCCTTCTCCATCTTCAACTCAGGACGATGAGTTAGCCAACATAGCTGAAAAACATAGAGAAGGATATATCGTCCCTGACGATGCTATTTCTCCTGGGAAGTCAACATCCCCAAAAGAGCTGCCGACAGTGCTTCCCAAGGAGATGCTCCTACTACCGACGATTCCACATTTAAGGGTTTAGGAAATCTCCCCCTGCCTGAAACCATATATACTTTAGAGGACTTTGGCACAAATCCTTTAACTTTCACTTCTTCAGAGGAGACTTTCTCTCGTGAAGGCCAAAGAGCCCGCTCATGCTAGTATGGCTTCAGACTCGGGTTTGTTGGGGGGAACACCACTTAGGATGCACACGACACATTATCACCGCACGTCACAGCACTCCTGTCTTATGTGTATATTGACTCAGAATTCCACTTATATTGTTGTGCAGGTACAATGTCTCACCCTTACTATGATGTCAGAATCTCCGATATCGAGCATGATCATCGTGAGAGCCGGGGAAGAGATGACAGAAGGCCTCACGATTCTCATCGACCACACACCTTACGCTCTCATTCCCCTGTCCAGTCGGATCCAGATAGGTATAAGGGCTACTAGAGCCGTCAAGGAGAAGACACATCGCAATCCAAATATCGATCTTCTCCTCAAGACAAACATAGTCGGGAAAAAAGTCCACCGAAACATACCAATTCGCGAGACAAACACAAAGTTTCTGAGAAGCGATCTGGAAAAGGTGATGCAGCCATCGTCCTGGTTAAGGGAAAACACATTAAACTACCATACTGCAAGCCTTCACCACTGGATGCTGATTCCAAAATTAAGCTGGCATATCTGGAGAAGTAGTTCCCAGATCACTACTTTGAGAATCTAATTTTCTTACCTGCACTTGAGCCTATTTATTCAAAGTGGACAGATGAGGCTAAAGCAAAGATTGACGCAGTTGAGAAGCAATACTCAGATATGTACAAATACTCAAGAAATCTCTCCAGAATCATTCGGGCTTTAATTACAGACATTGATTCAATGAAAAAGGCTGTGGATTCGGATGAGAAAGCCTTGAAAAATTTGGAGAAAGATCTGGAAGACACACAGGCTCAACTTGTCGTTGCTCAACGAGATGCCAACAACTTCAAACAGCAATTTGAGGAATTACAGAAGTGTTATCATGACTTGCTGGAATCTCATAGCCAAAAGCATTTGGAGTTGAAGAAACAAGCGGAAGACACTAAGTCAGACAATGTCAAAATGCAACTGGCTTACAATACTCTTGAGCAAGAAAAAGCCGAGTTAGCGAGAAAAAATGCTGAACTGGAGAAACGAAATGTTGACTTGGAGTCCAAGTTAATGGAAGCCGAAAGAAGGGCTGCCCTTGCTAAGGGGAATGTGGATAACACCATTAAGTCTGTTGAAGAAACCCGTAAACAGCTATCAGAGGCTCAGGAAGAAGTGCACGGTTATGGCGAACTATTGATTGAATTCTTTGCACATATAATTCGTCGATGAAACATCTCTTGGATTGAAGACTATCCGACTACCTTAGTTCACGTTGGAGTCAAATCATCGAATGGGACAAAGAGGAACTTAAGGTAGACTTCATTGATGAAGATAAACTTATGGAGAAGTATCTGAGAGATGACGAACCGGCATGCCTGGCCGAGGGTCGTTGCCTCATTGCTGCTGCTATGGAGAAGGAGAAATGCCTGGCCAAACAAAAAAATATCCCTGAGGTTGGTTCTTCTTTCTCTACCGCTGAAACTACTTAAGTTGAGGGATATGATCCCGAGAACCTTGGAATTCCTAAGGCATCTCTTTTATCTCCTATACCCGAACCAGCATCAGAGACGGTAGCCACCCCAATTGAGAAATCATCAAAAGGTATTTCTACCTTTTCACCTCAATTTGTCAAGGCCGTCTCCACCTTTCATCACATCATTGGGCAATCGATCGAGGATCCTTTATTTTCTCCTGAGTTGATAATTGTTGCTTCTCATTCTGTAGGTGCTGGACCAGCCGAGAAGATTGATAAGCCTCGGGGAGCCTCTATTAGAGAAGAATCCGTGAATAAGGCTCGAAGAGGACAGGATAAGGCTACCACATCGAATCTGGAGGGGGAGCTGAACTGTCTAAGGCCAACACTTTTCATGATGACGAGATGATAGATGCCTTAAAAGACGACGGTGGTAATAAGGGGCATGAAAAAGATCCTGGTGTGGCTATAATTGGGAATTCAAAAAGTGCCGATGATATTACTTTGGCTGAAATAAAAGCCGAACAAGACAAATGCATGCAGCTAAAAGTTGAAGACTTGAACCCCGAAAGCCTTAAGTCCCTTGCAGTGGTGGATCCTCGATCAAGGTTAGTTGTTAAGCTTTCAACTAGGTCTATTACAGAAGAGCTTGCTAGAAAATCTTCTCTTGATTCCAGTGTTCCGACTCCTGGGAAGAAATCCACCGATTCTGGTACTTCAACTACAGAGAAGAAAAGGCCAAAGCGTCTTATGACTGATGCTGAAAAAGAGGCTAGAAATACTCATAAGGCTGCCAAAAAATCCAAGTCTGCTCCAAAGCCCAAGTGATGATGTGCTTTGTTTTATTTTGATATTCAACTGGTCCGCAATTGTTGCAGCGAGTGCGACCCTCGCATCATTTGCTTGATTTCCCTATACAAACTCACATGTTTGTAAATAAAATAGTTTATTTCCTGCAATGTCTGATAGTTGTTAGTTTAGCACTTAAGTAAAAATGCAAATGGACAGCATGTCATATTACAGTTATATAATAAAGTCATTGTTGAGGGGAACATGTGTGCACATATATGCCCCCAATCAATCTTGGATAACTGATTATTAAAGATTGATTAAATTCAAAATCCAATTGCCCCTGATTCTCCAACGGGGCCTTATTCTTTTCGTCATTGATGCCTATTCTTTTTAGCATCTTTATACTCTCCTGTCTCATAACCAGGTTAGAGTATTATTGAGGCGGTCTCATATCGGGTGCACCTTCACGCCTCAAGGGACGTCGTCTTCCCCTCCTTTATACTCTATCTCGATTCATGAGAGTTAGAGTTTAGAATGTCATCTTCCCATTCTTTTGCATTTTATCATGCAAGCGGTCATTTTATTCGTTCCTGCAGATAGGTTATCTCCAATTTTCTAGATTTAATTTAATATTTCATGTTTCATGGTCATGAGAGAATAATTGTCGAAGGTATAAATAATGTGGGAATATCTTCACCGTCCACGGTCATTAGCTTGAATGCTCCTGTATCAAGCTTCAGTTGGATGGTGTATGGCCCTTCCCATTTTGGACCCAATTGGGTCGAAGGCGGGAAGACTCGTTTTAGTACTAGGTCTCCTGGTTCAAAGGTTTTAAAGCGAACTTTCCGGTCATAATAATGTGCTACTTGATGTCGATGTCTCGAAACACGCAATTATGCTTCATCTCTTTTTTCTTCAATCATATCAAGAGACTCTAGGAGGAGTGTTCTATTTGTCATTGGGTCATAGTACGAGACTCGATGAGAAGGGACTTCCAATTCTACCGGGATCACTGCTTCTGACCCAAAGAAAAGTGAATAGGGTGTATGGTCGGTAGCCGTCTTAAAGTTATCCTGTAGGCCCAGAAAGCTAGTGGTAGCTCATCTACCCATCTGGCTTTGGCCCGCTCTAACCGCTTCTTAAGAATAGATTTAATGATCTTGTTTATTGCTTCGACCTAGCCATTTGACTGCGGGTGAGCTACAACAGTGTACCGTTTATCAATCTTGTACTTCTGGCAGAAGTTTCTGAATTCGATGCTGTCAAACTGTGTCCCATTATCAGTTATGATGGTCTTCGATATCCCAAATCGACAAATGATGTTTCTGACCACAAAACTGATCACCTTTCTTGCCATGATCGTTGTTAAAGGTTCAGCTTCCACCCATTTCGTGAAATAGTCCACGGCGATGATCGCGTACTTAGCTCCTCCTCCGGCGATAGGTAACACTCCAATAATGTCAACCCCCCACATGGCAAATGGCCATGGGCTTACCATCGACTTGAGCTGAGTCGGAGGTGCTCTGGGAATTTTAGAAAATCTTTGACATCTGTTGCAGCGTCGTGAATAATCAGCCGTGTCTTTATTCACGGTAGGCCAGAAATATCCATAATGTAATACTTCCTTTGCTATGGTTTGGCCCCCAGTGTGGTCCACCACACTCACCTTCATGTACTTCTTGCAGTACACATTTAATGTCATCATGTGCGATACACCGTAATAGGGGCATTGAAAACCCTTGGCGATAAAGGACGTCATCCTGTAAAACGTATCTTGCAGCCTTGCGTTTTACAACTCGTCTTTCGCTCTTTTCCAACGGGTGGGTTCCATTCTGGAGAAAATTCTTGATCGATGTCATCCATGATTCTCTCTCTGGGTCGACTTCCAAGGTTAGTTCCGCTTCCATTAGCTCGAAACTCGGTGATTCCTAAACCTCTATCGGAACTATTTCAGTTTCTTTGGGATTATCAGAACTTGCTAGCTTCGCCAGTCGATCTTCTTTCTGATTTTCCATTCTTGGAATGTGCATTATGCTATAATGCTCCAAACTTCCCAACAATTCCTTTACCTTTTTGAGATAAGTAACGAGTCGAGGTCCTTTAGCAGTAAATTCCTCCCGAACCTGGCATACAACTATCTTGGATTCGCAATATATATCCAGTGTCTTCACTCCCAATTCTTTGGCGAGTTTCAGCCTGGCAATCAGGGCTTCATACTCGGAATCATTATTAGTAGCAGCAAACTCTTATCGTAATGCATAGTAAATAGATCATCCTTTAGGAGTTTAAAACAACTTCGGCGTCGGACCTTTGATCATTTTTGGCTCCGTCCGTATATAGCTTCCACGGACTAAGCTCTAACTCTTGGTCCAAAGTAACTACCTTGTCACCCACCGTTTCCTCTTCGGGAATTGTGAATTCAGCTATAAAGTCAGCAAATGCCTGCCCCCTTATTGATCTTCGTGGCTGAAAATTCAAAACAAATTGACTCAGCTCGAGGTTCCATTTAAATAACCGCCCCGATGCTTCGGGTTTTTGCAACACTTGTCTTAAAGGTTAATCGGTATATACAACTATTGGGTGAGCTTGTAAGTAATGGAAAAGCTTGCGGGAAGCAATCAGGAGGCAATAAGCAAGCTTTTCTATCTTCGGATAATTACGTTCTACAGCAGCTAGTTTTTTCTCACGTAGTATACAGGCTTCTGGACTTTATCCTCTTCACGTACTAATGTCGTACTGACGGCGTGAGATGATACCGCCAAGTAGACAAACAGATCCTCATGTTCCACGGGTTTTGATAATATTGGAGGCTTTTCTAATAAGTTTAATAGATTCTGGAACGCCTCCACACAATCGGGGGTCCACTCAAAATTTCGCTTTCCTCGTTTTATTAGATCGAAGAAAGGTACACACCTATCTGTAGCTTTGGAGATAAACAAGCTTTGAACGTCTTTGATCTTTCATGGTTCTTCAATATCCCTTATTGCTGCTATTTGGCTAGGATTTATCTCAATTCCTCGGGAACTCACGATAAACCCAAGGAATTTTCCAGATGCGACCCCAAACGAGCATTTTAGGGGGTTTAACTTCATTCCATACCTTCGAAGAATGTCAAACAATTCAGCTAAGTCCCATGTATAGTCGGAAGATTGTTTAAACTTCACAAGCATGTCATCCACATAAACCTCCATGGTTTTCCCGATTTGATTATAAAACATGCGGTTGACCAAGCGCTGGTACGTGGCTCCTGCATTCTTTAACCCAAATGGCATTACCACATAACAATATAACCCCATGTCTGTGATGAAACTTGTATGCTCTTGATCTGGTATGTGCATGGGAATTTGACTGTACCCAGAATAGGCGTCCATAAAGGATAAAAGCTCATGACCGGCCGTCGAATCTACTAGCTGATCAATTCTGGGAGAGGAAAGATATCCTTCGGGCAGGCCTTATTCAAATCAGAAAAGTCGATACATGTACGCCACTTCCCATTTGACTTTTTGACCAGGACGGGATTTGATATCCAATCGGGATATTTTGAATCCTTAATGAATCGATTATCTTTTAATTTCTCTACCTCTTCTTTCAAAGCTGTTGACCGCTCTGGGCCTAACATCCGTCTTTTCTATTTGACAGGTGGGTGCTTTGGATTAATACACAAAGAGTGGCTCATAATGGCAGGCGAAAATCCACACATGTCAGCGTGAGTCCAAGCAAACACATCTAGATTTTCCCTTAAAAAATCAGCCAACTCTTTTGCTCGAACCAGATCTAGTTGTGAGCCGATCTTTAGTACTTTTGTCGAATCTGTCTCATCGATAGGTATATATACTGTTATCTCATTGGGAGTCGCCTTCCTATCCTCGGGTTCTCTATCCTCTCTGGGATCTATATCCTCGAGCACATCTGAGGGCGACTCTCTTGGGGCTGGACCCCTTAATTGCTATGCTACGTTCTCCTTCGGAGGGGCAGAATCGTCCTTAGTTTCTATATTCAACCCCTTCATTAGCATCTTAAACTCTGTCATGTAACAAGCTCGTCCCGTAGATTGGTCGCCCCTCATCACCCCAATTCCTGCGTCAGTCGGGAATTTTGAGTAGCAAGCACCAAGGTGCAATACATGCCCTAAACTCGGCAAGGGCCGGTCGTCCTAGGAAGGCATTGTAGGGCGACTCCACATCCAAAACTACAAACGGCAGGATTCTCACTCTCTGGCGATCTCCCTGCCTTAATGTCACCGGTAATTCTACATAGCCCATCGGAGCCGTCGACGCTCCATTGAAGCCACGTATCCATCCTTCGCGTAGCTTTAGATCTTTTGCTTCAAGTTTCATTTGTTTGAAAGCTTCCTTGAAGAGGATATTGACCGAGCTCCCGTTGTCCACTAACACTTTACTAAAGCAGGGCCAATTGTAGTGGTAATTACTACTAGATCTTCTGTTGGGGATTGAACTCTAGAAACATCTCTACTACGGAATATGACGTCGTTTGACGTCATCTTTTGTTGTTTTACTGGAGTAATGTATTCGAGGCTACTGCATTCTCCTACCTCAAAATGCTTGGCGGTATAGACGTATTGATCCATCGCTTTGATACTACGACCAACTAGGTGGGGTTCGCTTACAATGGTATTAATAACGATCCCCTTACCTTTCTGCTGGGCTGTGGGTTTAGGCTGGTTTTGGTCCAGGGCTTGTCCCCCTTGCCCCTTGTCCCTTGGGGAAACCATGTACTCGTCTAACTTCCCTTCCTGCAGCAATCTTTCGATTATATCTCTCAAATGACGGCATTCGTGTGGAATGACCGTGGGTTCCATGAAATAAACAAAACTTTCACGTTGCGATCTCTTTCTCAGTGGAGTCTCCGGGTGGTGGTTTTTTGTACTGGAATATGCTATATATATCCAAGTAAATATTCTCCAACATATCATTTAATGGCGTATAGTTTTCAAAAGTCTTGAATTTGGGTCTTTTACTAGAGCTATTCCCTCGGTTTCTGTTCCTTCTATTGTCGTTCCCATTCCTGTTGCTATTACTCCCGCTCTGGTTGCCGACGTTTACTTCAACCTTCTCAAAACTCTCACCAGATTGTTTCACAGCAACATTACTATGGACACCTTCCCTCGAGGCCCCTTCGGACTTTCTCTTCCTATTTGCATGAGCTTCTTCTCGCCTTAAGCGGATATTAGTTTTTTCATAAAACAATTATCCAGTAGGAGGCGGTTTACCAGACAAGTAATCCCCGAATTCTGTGTCAGGGTCTACCCCTTCTATCAAGGCCATCAGAATAGTGGGCTCATGAGGATCACTAGCTACGGTGACGGCCAGGTTGAAGCAGTCTAAATATGACTTCAAAGTTCTCCTGGGGCCTGCTTAATCCGTGACAACTCTATGACGCTCTTGGACTTTCGGGCATGAAGTTGAAACTGGTTCATGAAGCGCTCACTCAATTCTATGAAATTTGATATCGAACGGGGAGGGAGTCGGGTGAACCACATTAACGCCACGTCTTCAAGATAAATTGGAAAGGCTTTGCATTTTACAACATTTGGAGCTGCAGCAGCATTCATGAACAATGCATACCTCATCAGATGTTGCCCTGGGTCCGTTCTTCCTGAAAACCGATCCATCTGAGGCAAGTTGAACCGCCGAGGGAACTGGAAATCCAATATATCATCTGTGAAGGAGATATGACTTCGCTCAATACCCCGGTCCTCATTAGTGTACCGTCGACTTTCGGACATAATCTGACGTACCATCTCCCATACATCGGCATTTGTTAATGTCTGCACCGATTCTCTAGGTCTAATATTCGGATTACCAATAGGCTCCTGATTAGGGGATAACCTCATGTTTCTAGCGGCGGCTGCTCTGCATTGCTCCCTACGCTCCCGGTCCATCTCAGGAGGGAGGGTCTAAAGAAGTTGCTATTGCGTAGGATTAGTAATGTTAGGATCCCTAAGTAGAACGTGGGATCCATGCATGGGCAACAACATAGGCTCTTTCAAGCTTGGATCATCAGGCCCTAACACATGAGCATAGTCTTCGCGAGATCCTAAAGATCCAAAAGTCAGCTGATCAAGGTTCTGAGGTCGCTCTAGCGGTCTTCTTTCATGAGGACATCCCTCATCCGAAGAAGATGAATCGTCTATAGCAAGGCGGCGTGTTGGGGAAGGTGTCTTTTGCCTCCGGAGATCTTAGAGTTCTCTACTCATAGTGATCATGTTTTCTTGCATGCGAAGACTATCACGCCTATGGGCTTCCAATGCCTCCTTAGTACTCTGGAGCATGTCAAGGAAGCGAGAAAAATCTCCTTGGGTGACGGGTGCAGAAGGATCAAGCTGATCATTGGTCATAGCGGCTGGAATCGGAGCATTGGAGGGAGCTCGAGTAGAAGTTCTAGCTTCATTCTGGTTCGGATCGGATCGGAGCAAGATACTAGAATCGGACCGGTTCACATGGGGGGAGCGAGTGACTTCAACATCTTTTGATCGGTTCGGGTCGGAGTCACCTGCTCAGATCGGACCTTCCTAACCGGAGCGGCCTGCTCCAGAGTCTTGTCCATGCGACCTCGTCAATACCATGGCTTGTTGATTCTCTCTAGCATCGTTCTCCCTTGCGCCTTGCACTTCTTTTCCTTTCGTTTTGGCCATAGTGTTCAATTCTTCAATGATTCACCAAAAAGTACTTAAGGATGTCAAAAAATGGATGATTAACTTTTTTGAACTTTGAAAGTCCAAATAGTAGAATGATAATCCCAAAAAGCAAAGAATTCAAAGAATTCTCAATGAAAGCACCAAAATGTTAGATCCAAAATTGGCTCTAACACCCAAATTAACGATAATTCTAATCAAATGAAATCAAAAATAAGATAGAGACACAAGATTTAAAGTGGTTCGGCGTTAAAGAGCCTAGGTCCACTTTATGTCACTTGGATTAATGATATGAATGCAATTACAACAAGATTCTCACTCAGTCAATACATACATTCACTCAATAATCTTTGAAAAATGCTTTAAGTAATGATTTGAATGGGATTAAGGTACTGAAATTCGGTTTGCAAGAATATTTGAGTTTTGAGAATGCCAAAAAGATCCTTTCAAATGCCTCTTGGTGGTGTATTTATAGGTGAAAAATCCTCTTGGAATCGGATCGGTTCGGATCCACGTGGCATACATCCCATCACTTTCGGGTTTGGATGGATTCTGGTGATGACAGCACATCTTGTTAGTGGCAAACATGGGTAGAACGTGTGTATAACCGCCCCAAATATCAAGGGAACGTGGGAGCGAGTGTTGTTGCAGTTCTAGATTCGGATCGGATAGGCTGGTAAAAAAGGGGGGGTCGAATCGGCCTTGTCTCTTCCAATCTGGTCCGGCTTGCATCCTGTCTTTCCTTGCTTTGTGTTGGTTTGCTTTTACCCAGAGAATTCCGTTCCGATCCGGTTATCTAGCAGGGTGCTCTTCATTGTTTGAGTCTTTAACTTTGTGTAGCCTAGTTCACAAAGTAGGCTAACAAAAAACATTAGATTTTTAATTATATATGCCATTAGAATAAAATTATGATTTTTATCTATATAGATTTGAAATAAAAATATGATTTTTATTTATATGAATATCGAATAAAAATTCGATTTTTATTATTTAAATATCGAATAAAAAATCGAATTTTATTATTTGAATAGCGATATAAAAATTGATCTTTATATATGAAATAACGATATAAAAATATAATTTTTATACAGAAAGTAGCGTTGTAAAAATCTGATTTTTTATAATCTAGATTTGAACAAAAAATATGATTTTTAATATATAAACATCATATTAAAAATGTGATTTTTATTATGAACAACGCGGAAAGGGCTACATTGGAATTTCGGACAAATCCAAACGGTTCAGAAATTCAGAAATAGAACTGGAGGAGTGGATCCCAAAGGTAAGAATTTCTCACTTTAATTTATTTTCTAGTTAAAAATATATACTATGATGCAGACGGTGCTTAGTAGCACCCGACACCTTTGTTTGAAACCATGTTTGTTTGGTTGATTGGATTATTTGGTTGAATTTGGTTTGCGAAATGAAATGAATTGATTAGAATTGGTATGTACATGGCGCGAGCCATTAGTAGGCGAGGATAAGGCTAGACCTTATCCCGGTTCTAGTATCGCGTCATTATGCTGCCGAATTTTTCTTAAAATATTAGAACAATAAAAAAATCATTTTTATTGTATAAATGAACTATATAAAATATTCATGAGTTGAAATAAATATTTTATAGTTAAAAATATATTTTTTAACGTGTATATGAATAAAATAAATATTCATTTACAAATCGGATGATTTGTTTATGTACACACATTAAACTGATATGGATTGGGACTATATATTTTACACATCGCCCAACTACACAAATGAAATCTGTATGTGTTGACTGAAACCCCACACGGGTATTGGAATGATATTTGACGTACATTAATCCCAATTGTTTAGTTGTATGTCAATCGATTGGTTGACAAACTGTTGTAAGCATTAATTATTTATATTTAACGCTTATGCAGTTGTGTAATGCACTCTGGATGATGGTTGACAGTGTTTGGTTATTGTTGTGTACAGGTGTGTATGAAATCCATATAAATAAAATTACAGGTAATTGACTGTGTCTGATTCCAATTCGAAAAGAACGAATATTTTAAATTAACGAATATTTTAAAATGATGAGTAAAAAATATTTAAAAATAATTAATATTTTAAAATAATATTCAGTAATGGATCAAAATATGATTTTGATGTCCGATTTGGGATGGGAACGAAAATATTTAAATATATAAAGCCGTGTTGATTAAATTAACGTCATTTTGATGTGAACGATATTTATATCGATTCTATTCATTTTTATAATGAATATCGAAAAGGAAGCGATTTCAAAATCTAATGTTCTGAAAATATTATCATTTATATATTAATGATATGCAATATTCAATTTTGATTCGAAATTGAATATGAAGTTGAAATCGTCTTGAAAACAAATTTAAATGAATTTATAAAATACTTTTTAAGGAGGCCAATGAAATATATATAATATACATTATATATATTTAATGACCTGAATAGAACGCGCCGCGCAGCGGTAGTTCGCAAATTTCGACCATTGACTTCGAATTGACATTACGGGAGATCCGACCGTCGAATTCTCCTAAAACTGGAACCGTTGGGTTCATATCTAAAAGAGATTTCCAATGAATATAAGTAATTTGAAATCTAACGGTTGTATATGGAATTATGTCCAAATCAAATTTGGAAAAGGTCACTGTAAGTGCATTTCAATGGTCGTTTATGGAAATCGACTGAATGGGCCTAGATAAAATTATTAAAAATATTAATAATTTGTGTAAATTCATAATAAATTATTTGGAAAGAATTAGGATGAAAATTTCCATATTTGAAAAGATAGAAATATAATTTTATCAAAATGAACTAGTTATGAACTAGAATTATAATCCAATATTTTTAAAATAAATAAACTGGGTTTGAAATGGTTTTGAAAATAACCAGAATTATATATACATATCGTTATTCCCAATACGATATTTGTTGATTTCAAAATTTGATATTGAATATAAGCCGATATAATTTCTATTCAGAGCCATGTATTTAATATTGAATTGGATTTGGGTTTGTTGTGAATGGTGTCTTTATTAGCACTGTTCTTAAACCCAGTTGAGAAAAGAATAAATCTTTTAATTAGGATTATTAGGGTTTCCAGTTAATTAACATTTAATTGGAATAAAATGGGATGTGAATTGGGTTTATTGTGAATTGTGTTTTTAATGACATTCGTTCTTTAACCCAATTTACAGTGAAATGTGATCTGGAATTTATAAATCTTTTATTAAGATTTAACAGGAATTTTCCAAAGTAAAGTTTTCCAATTCAATATATTAAATTGGAATTGAATGGAATTCGATTTGATAATAATCGAAGTGAGCTTCTGTGGAGGAAGACTGTTAATATATATGGAATTTAAAAGGCTTTGTCGTTATTCCATTTATATTATTAATCAGATACGGAAATTGATATCAATTATATATTGATCTATTTTCCGTGAAGATTCCATAACTAATGGAATGTGATATGGGTTTATCATGAACTGTGTTTTAAATGACATTAGTTCTTTTACCTAGTTAAATACAGGATTACATGTCTAACATTGTATTTCGAACTGTATGGTTGATCTCTGCTAAATATATATTTGTTTGGTGGCAGAGAATTTATTCTCTTTCTTAACACCCTTCTCTAAGACGTACGAGCTTAGAGGTTATATATTGGCAGAAATCAATAGTAGATGTAGATTGTCGATGCGGCATGTTTTTGTTTCCAAAGTTAAATAATCATTAATGTTGATTTTTGGGAAGATTAAAACTAAGTGGAGTTTTAACGAATCTTTAATTAGATTGGAATGTGAATGTGATAATTTAAATTATTAAATTTGGAAAATGAACGAGAATGGAGTAGCACCAGTTTTACTCCAAGCGATAGTTAAATCTTTAATTAGATTTGAACGTGAAATGGTAATTAATTTTACTGATAACACCGTGGTGTTAGATATGGAGTATTACCAGTTTTGCTCCATGGGATGAATAGGTTGGGATTGAGAAATTAAATAAATGATTACTTCGGTAAGGTGCGTTAATCCCGACTAGTTTGGAAAATCTTAATATGGTTTGAATCGATATACAAAGGAAGATTAAAGAATAAATTTAAAAGAATTTATCTTTGATAAAATTAATGGGAACCTTTCCCGAAGGATATGTTTTTTTTATAGCACTTGTTTATAATATACGCGAGTTATTCGGAAAGGCTAGGTTTATACCCATTCTTAATAACTGATTCGACGATAAGTCAAAGAAGAATACGGTGGTAGAAGATCGGAGGTCTTCACATCGTTTGGATGATTACTAAAGTTTTGATCGGGCCGTACACCCAAGACAAGGTAATAAGTGGTGATCATCCATACATACTTGGAGATCGACCGGATATGCGAGGACCTCTCTCCCGTATTGGACATGGGACGAGGAATAAGGTGCCTCTGGTTTCGTTCAGACCCAAAACGAACTTGTAAACGGATGTGTGTATGACATTGGATTTTATTTTGTGTTGATTGATCTCTATTAAATATATATTTGTTTGGCAGTGGAGAATTTATTTTCTTGCTTAATGCCCTTCTCTGAGACGTACGAGCTCAGAGGTTATATATCGATAGACATTAGTCACATGGCGTGAATTGCCTGTGTGGTATGCTGAGATGCAAATGATCAAGGCTTCTGTTGAAAAGCAGAGTCTTGTGGTTGATGATCAAAGCACGGCCTTAAAGGGCATAGCTTTGTGTATAGCGTTAATTCGCGAGCCTCACACCTCGGTATAAGTCAAAAACGGGATCGGACCATTGGGAGAACATGACGTTTCTTTCTAGCTACGGGTGGTGTCATGGTATGGAGCCCAGACATTTATTTACTTTTACCTGTGTGGATGTTGGATTGCGAGGCACCACGGCTATATGGGTTACTACTGTAATAACCCGGAAATCCGAGCCAATTTAAAATTTTTATTTTGGCAATTTTGATGAATTTTAAATATTTAAAATGAATTATTTTGAATAATAACGACGAGAAATTTATTTTGAATAGAATTAGAATGTATATATTTATATAGATCGTCGTTAGAATATAAATAATTATTTTTAATTATAAAAGGAATTGAAAATAGCGCGGTAGTTTGAAAATTCGATTTCAAAGTTCAAATGAATGTACATGATTCAAAATAAACTGGATTTTAGCGAAACCAAAAATATTTGAATCTGTTTGAAAATATCTTTCCAACGAATCCGAAAAATTGAGATTTCATAGCGGGGATAAAAAGATATGGCCAGTTGAAAATTCAGAATAGTCGTTGTAGAATTCTGGCCCTTAGAAATGGAAATTTTGCAAATGACCTCGGTTTTCAACGAAACCACTTTTGTCAGATCCGTGATGTCAAGTTATTGCTAGGTTTCAAAATTCGTAACTCTCTGAATTAATATGTGAGCGTGACAAAGGAAAACGCGTTTGACCAGTTTCAATTGATTTTAATCGACTGAAAAATTTCCATTTTTCTAACGGTCTCAAAATTTGACGAAATTAGTTTTGTTAGGACCGTATCGTCAATACGAAGCTAGAAATAATTTTTCTAGAATTTTTAAAGTCCGTATGTGAACCAAGTAAATTGAAATGTACGTTTAAAATTCAATATAATGATTTAAATTTTAATTTCAGCGAAAACTGATCGAAACGATAGAATTGGCTTACGGGGCATATCCCATTGTGTTCGGAATGGGGGTGATTAGCTAGGGACGACAGGCGGTGGGTCTCGTTTTGAGATCGAAATGGTAAGCTACTTTTTTGGGAGAATAAAATTATAACTGATTAAATTAAATAAAATAATATATCCCCCCTCTCTCTTTTTTCTCTCTCCCCTACCCCTCCAGTCAAAATCGAAATAAAGAAAAGAAAAAAAACCCACGCTCCCGTTGACCGCATCGCCCTCCACACCAGAGCCGGCACCACCTCCCTCCGGCGCCGCTCGCCTGCTCCGCCCCCTCCTCTTTCTCAACCGCGACCCCAGCCCCTCCTTTCCTCCGTCTACCCTTCGAAAATCAAGCAACCCCCAACCCTAATACCAAAATCCGATTAGAAGACGCCACCGCCGCTACCTAGGGTCCACCACGGCCTGCCGCACCACCTGCCGACCGCCAGCGACGTCTGTCCTCCCCCTCCAACATCAAAGGAGTGATTTTTACCATGAACATGAGTTTTTAATTTTATTTTATTTAGTTTTATTATGTAAAGCATTGTTTAAACTATATAAAGCTATAATTTTTAATATAATCAGAGCTATAATTTTCTGAAAATAAAGCTTTTATTTTTATGTAAATAAAAACTTTGATTTTTTTCTTTTATTATGAAAAGGTTATAGTAATATATAAGGAATGTTTATATTAACATATAAAGATAAGATTTTTATGATAGGAAAGGCGAGATTTTTATTATAGAAAAGATGTGATTTTTACAGTGCAAACGAAGTGATAAAGTTATGATTTTTATCCATGTAAAGAAGCGATAAAAATGTGATTTTTGTCTATGTAGAGTTGAAATAAAAATATATTTTTAAATAGGAAGTAGTGTTGTAAAAATATAATTTATATATATGAAATCTAGATAAAATTTTGATTTTTATATATAGGAAAGCATATTAAAAACGTGATTTTAATATGAACAGCGTGAAAATGAAGTAGGAATTTCAGGCAAGTCAGCATGTTCTGAAATTCAGAAATAGAGAATGATGGAGTAGAACCCCAAGGTGAGAACTCCTCACTTTTAATTTATTTTCTAGTTGAAATATAAACTAGGATGTAGATGGTGCTTAGCAGCACCCGATACCCCGTCGTCCACAGACCATGGATGACTTGTTCGATTGATGTGTTGTGAAAATTGATTGTGTGATGTGGATTGAATAAATATATTATAGTTAAAAATATAATTTTTAACGTGTATATAAAATAAATATTTATAAACAAATTGGATGATTTGTTTATATACACTTATTTGACTGATATTGATTGGGACGATAAATTTTACACATCGCCCAACTGCGCAAATAAAATCTGTGTTTGTTGATTTGAAATCCCACATGGGTATTGGGATGATATTTGACGTACACTAATCCCGATTGTTTAGTTGTATGTCAATCGATGGGTTGACAGACTGTGTAAGCGTTAATTATTTATATTTAATGCTTATGCAATTGTGTGGTGCACTCTGGATGATGGTTGATGATTTATCATTGCTATTATATACAAGTGTTGTAGGGAATCCATATAATTAACATTATATGGTAATTGAATGGGCCTCATTCCAATTGGGAAAATAAGGAATATTAGAAGATAAAATTCATGTGTTGAATAGAATAAAATTCATGTGTTAAATAGAATAAAATTCGTGTGTTGAATAGAATAAAATTCATGTGTTGAATAGAATAAAATTCATGTGTTGAATAAAATAAAAATTCATATGTTGAGTAGAATAAAATTCATGTGTTGAATAAAATATATATTCATGTGCTGAAGAAAATATTCATTTGTTGAATAGAATAATGAAGTTATTGAAATATATAAAGCCGTGTTGATTAGATATGTGCCATTTTGACGCGAACGATATTTATATCGATTATATTCGTTTTTATAATGAATATAGAAAAGGAAGTGATTTCAAAATATAACGTTTTGAAAATATTATCATTTATAGATTAATAATATGGAATATTCAATTTTGATTAGAAATTGAATATAAAGTTGAAATCATTTCGAAAACGAATTTAAAACGATTTATAAAATACGTTTTAAAAGGAAATTGACGAAATATATACAATATATATATATTATATATATAGAATGGCCTGAATAGAATGCGCCGCGCCGCGACAGTTCGCGAATTTCGACCATTGACTTCGAATTGATATTACGGGAGATCCAACCGTCGGATTCTCCTAAACCCGGAATCATTGGGTTCGTATCGAAAAGAGCTTTCTAACGAATATTAGAGATTTGAAATCTAATAGTTGGATTTGGAATTATGTCCAAATCAAATTTGGAAAAGGTCGCTGTAAGTGCAGTTCGATGGCCGTTGGTGGAAATCGACTGTACGGGCCTTGATAAAATTATTAAAAATAGTAATAACTTGTGTAGAATCATAAGAAATGATTTTTGAAGAATTAAGATGAAAATTTCCATATTTGAAAAGATAAAAATAGATTTTTATCGAAATGAACAAGTTTTGAACTAGAAGTATAATTCCATTTATTTTTAAAATAAATAAAGTGGATTTGAAATGGTTTTGAAAATAACCAGAATTTCCAATATATAAAGTGGAAACGGATTTGAATCGAAATTGTCTTTGGAATATTTCGATGTTGGATTTCGTGATTATACAGATGTGGTTATGAAAATTTGAAAGATATATTTATATCTTTATTTCCAATACGATATTTGTTGGTCGTAGAATTTGATATTGAATATAAGCCGATATATTTTCTATTCAGAGCCTTGTATTTAATATCAAATGGGATTTGGGTTTGTTGTGAATGGTGTCTTCATTAACACTGTTCTTAAACCCAGTTGGGAAAAAGATTAAATCTTTTTATTTAGATTTAATGAAGTATACCAATTAAATGGTATTTAATTGGAATTGAATTGAAATTGATTTTTGGGTTTATCGTGAATGGTGTTTTAAACAACACTTGTTCTTTAACCCGATAATTAATGAATGTGATTTTGGGTTTATCGTGAACCGTGTTTTAAGTGACATTGGTTCTTTAACCCAGTTAAAGACAGGATATAATTTTCCAAGTTAAATAATCAATGATAGTGATTATTAGGAAGATTAAAACCAAGTGGAGTTTTAATGGATCTTTAATTAGATTGAAATGATCGAGAATGGAGTATCACCAGTTTTTCTCCAGGCGATAGTTAAATCTTTAATTAGATTTGAACGTGAAATGGTAATTGAATTTACCGATAACACCGTGGTGTTAGATATGAATTATGACCAATTTTACTTAATGGGACGAATAGGTTGGGATTGGGAAATAAAATAAATGATTACTTCGGTGTGGTTCGCTAATCCCGAATAGTTTGAATTGATATTCAAAAGAATATTAAAGAATAAATTTAAAGAATTTATCTTTGATAAAATTAATGGGAACCTTTCCCAAAGTATAAGAATATTTGAATAAAAGAATATTCGGAATTGGAATGAGGCGTATGTTGTGTTTGTGTAACACTTATTTATTATATACGCGAGTTATTTAGAAAGACTGGGTTTATCTCATTCTTAATAACTAATTCGACGTGGTGTCGAGGATGAAGACGGTGGTCGAAGACCAGAGGTCTTCACATCGTTTGGTGATTACTGATAATCTTGATTGGGTTGTACACCCAAGAGGAGGGAATCAGTTGGTGATCGTCCAGACGTACTTGGAGATCGATGGATATGCGAGGTACAAGGTGCCTTCGGTTTCGTTTAGACCCAGAACAAACTTGAAAATGGACAGTGTGTCTGACATTGGATTTTATTCTGGGTGATTGATTTCTATTAAATATATATCTGTTTGGCGGTGGAGAATTTACTCTAGCTTAACGCCCTTCTCTGATACGTACGAGCTCAGGGGTTATATATTGATGGATATCAATCGCATGGAGTGAATTGCCTGTGTGGCATGCATAAGTGACAAATGATCAAGGCTTCTATTGAAAAGCAGATTCTTGTGGTTGATGATCAAAGCACAGCCTGTGTGGCACAGCTTTGTGCAGCGTTGATTTGCGAGCCTCACACCCCGATTGTGAACCAGAAACGGGAGAGGACTTCAGGGAGGGCATGCGTTTCCTTCTAGCTAGAAGTGGCGTCAGTGGTTTTACACGCCCTGATGAGTTTGACTTATGTGGTTGTTGGGTTGCGAGGCGCCTCGGATATATCGGTGACTGTGTGGAGCCGATGGAGTCATTGGACTCATTGACACCCCATAGGGTGGGGAAACGCAGTGTTCAAGCATTTTAATCCACATCGGTGGACCGACCTTGACGATCCAAAGGCTTGACTGAGTACTTGCCTGAGAAACAGGCTAGAGCGTCTCGAATTCAGTAAGGACAATCCCTTGCCTTGGTTCACAGATGGAAATCCAACTTCCAATACGTGACATTTGCGGTTTTGATTGTAGAGCCTAGTATTGGCGACATGATATATGGTACCCATGCCGTCTACGATTAACACTTATGATTGAAATTGTTTTGACACTATACACTTATAGTAATAATAAAAAATGAAATTTAGCGTATTACGCATTCTTTGGCTATTATAAGGTAAAACCCTATCCTCCGGCTTGTGTTGCATTATGTGATGGGACCTGGGTCTTATAATAGCTTCATTGTTCTTTATTTAGCATTGCGCTGTTGTTTTATGCACTGTATTCTTGGGAGGAAACCCGTTCTGTGTTATACAGCGTGGTCCCTTGATTTTCCTAACGTTAAAATAAAGATTAATAACTGTTTTAGTTCTCACACTAGTCACATGACTGACCTGGAGTTTATTGTTTTAATCTAAACTCTGGGTGCCCTTATTTTCCGCACAGGCAGCTAGTAGTTTTGGTTTTGCAGATTTATATTCACAGGATCCTGATTTACAACTGGAACGATATCCGGAAAGCTCTGTATCCGTATATCTCTTTCAGTTATGTATTGTATTATTTTTCTGTTGCTATGTAATGTATTGTAATCTCTGATATTTTCTGTGTAATATTTATTCATACTCTGTGTGTTCTTGTATTCTGATGGAATTGTTGTAATATACAATGAAATGTTCTTCTGTTTGCGTTCCGATCTGTCGTGTTCTCAAAACAATCAGGGATTTCGAACTGTCTTGGTCGGTTTAGCGACCGATTCGGATCGAGCAAAATTCCTTTTTGCTACAGTTGGTATCAGAGCTTTGGTTTACAGAGCTCGGAGAACAAGACACTTTAGAACCAAACGAAAGAATTCATCAGAGATTGGATTAATAATATCCAATGAGAATGACTCATTAGAGATGGGATCAGTAGTATCCTAGAACAAGTGTGAAGGGTGATATTTTGAAAATAAAATTGAAAACAAGTTTTGTTTTGAAAATTTAAACTTTATTATTCATATTTGATTATTTATTTGTATTGATTTGGACAATCAAGTATATAAAGATTTTTCGTATACGTCTGATCCACGTGTATTCGAAGTTTTAATATACTGGATAGATATAGAATAACATTCTAGTTGCCCTGGGATGGTTCTGATGATGGCATGTCATCATCAACACTTGTGTTCGAGTTTCGATAGTGGGATTTCTATATATTTCCAATTGGCTGATGTGAGAACCAAAACTAGATAGGGATTATTGTTGTGATTTGGCATCAAAAATGTGATATTTTTGACTATATATCAAAGTTATGAATTTGAAATGATAATCAATAAATTGATTGCTGATTGTGTTGGTTGATTATTGGTTGATTAATTAAATGTTGGACCATTTAGCCAAATTGTATCAAATAGTGAATTGTATTGAAAATTAGTCGCATTTGGATGCATACACATATACTTACATTGAACAGGTCATAGCAAGGAGGCTAGAGAAGAGGAACAAAATTGTTTGCCCGACAAATAGGTACAGGTTTATTGTATTTCTTGGGTTATAGATGATTTTATGAGCTGATTGGCTAGCCGCTTGGCTTTTTCTTTTCTTTTTGGATTGGTGAGGGCCATGCGAGGTTATTTGAAATATCCTGAAGCTCCCGGTGCAGGGGAGGTTATGGCAAAATTTTCGAAAATTTAGGGTGTTAGCCAAATTTTTGAAAAATTTGAAAAGTTTTTAGAAACTGAAAAGTTGAAGAACTTAAGCCATAATGAAAATAATGAAAGTTGAGTTGATTAGTTCAACAACTTTCGGCTTCGTTCCTTTTCAGGGACGAAAAGTTTAAAGTGGGGGAGATTGTAATAACCTGGAAATCCGAGCCAATTTAAAAATTTTATTTTGGCAATTTTGATGAATTCTGAATATTTAAAATGAATTATTTTGAATAATAACAATGAGAAATTTATTTTGAATAGAATTAGAATTTATATATTTATAAAGATCATCGTTAGAATATAAATAATTATTTTTAATTATAAAAGGAATTGAAAATGGCGCGGTAGTTTGAAAATTCGATTTCAAAGTTCAAATGAATGTACAGGATTCAAAATAAACTAGATTTTAGCGAAACCAAAAATATTTGAATTTATTTGAAAATATCTTTCCAACGAATCCGAAAAATTTAGATTTCATAGCGGGGATAAAAAGATATGGCCAGTTGAAAATTCAGAATAGTCGTTGTGGAATTCTGGCCCTTAAAAATTGAAATTTTGCAAACGACCTTGGTTTTCGACGAAACCATTTTTGTTGGATCCGTGATGTCAAGTTATTGCTAGGTTTCAAAATTCGTAATTTTCTGAATTAATATGTGAGCGTGGAAAAGGAAAATGCGTTTGACCAGTTTTAGTTGATTTTAATCGAATGGAAAATGGCCATTTTTCTAACGGTCTCAAAATTTGACGAAATTAGTTTTGTTAGGACCGTATTGTCAATACGAAGCTAGAAATAATTTTTCTAGAATTTTTAAAGTCCGTATGTGACCCAAGTAAATTGAAATGTACGTTTAAAATTTAATATAATGATTTAAATTATAATTTCAGCGAAAACTGATCGAAACGATAGAATTGGCTTACGGGACATATCCCATTGTGTTCGGAATGGGGGTAATTAGCTAGGGACGATAGGCGGTGGGTCTCGTTTTGAGATCGAAATGGTAAGCTACTTTTTTGGGAGAATAAAATAATAATTAATTAAATTAAATAATATAATATAATCCCCCCCTCTCTGTTGTCTCTCTCCCCTACCCCGCCAGTCAAAATCGAAATAAAGAAAAGAAAAAAACCACCACGCTCCCATTCACCGCGTCGCCCTCCATACCAGAGTCGCCACCACCTCCCTCTGGCGTCACTCGCCTACTCTGCCCCCTCCTCTTTCTTGACCGCGACCCCAGCCCCTCCTTTCGTCCGCCTCCCCCTTCGAAAATCAAGCAACCCCAACCCTAATACCCAAATCCGATTAGAAGACGCCGCCGCCGCTACCCAGGGTCCACCACGGCCTGCCGCACCACCTACCGACCGCCAGCGACGTCCATCCTCCCCCTCCAGAATCAAAGGAGTTATTTTTACCATGAGCGTGAGTTTTTAATTTAATTTTATTTAGTTTTATTATGTAGCGCATTGTTTAAACTATATAAAGCTATAATTTTTAATACAACCAGAGCTATAATTTTCTGAAAATAAAGCTTTGAATTTTATGTAAATAAAACTTTGATTTTTTTTAATAAGAAAAGGTTATAGTAATATATAAGGAAGGTTTATATAAAACATATAAAGATAAGATTTTTATGATAGGAAAGGCGAGATTTTTATTATAGAAAAGATGTGATTTTTATAATGTAAACGAAGTGATAAAGTTATTATTTTTATCTATGTAAAGAAGCGATAAAAATGTGATTTTTATCCATGTAGACTTCAAATAAAAATATATTTTATATAGGAAGTAGCGTTGTAAAAATATAATTTATATATATTAAAGCTAGATGAAAATTCGATTTTTATATATAGGAAAGCATATTAAAAACGTGATTTTAATATGAACAGCGTGAAAATGAAGTTGGAATTTCAGGCAAGTCAGCATGTTCTGAAATTCAGAAATAGAGAATGATGGAGCAGAACCCTAAGGTGAGAACTCCTCAATTTTAATTTATTTTCTAGTTGAAATATATACTAGGATGCAGACGGTGCTTAGTAGCACCCGACACCCGTCGTCCACAGACCATGGATGACTTGTTTGATTGATGTGTTGTGAAAATTGATTGTGTGATGTGGATTGAACAAATATTTTATAGTTAAAAATATAATTTTTAACATTTATATAAAATAAATATTTATAAACAAATCGGACGATTTGTTTATATACAATGATTTGACTGATATTGATTGGGACGATAAATTTTACACATCGCACAACTGCACAAATTATATCTGTGTTTGTTGATTTGAAACCCGACACGGGTATTGGGATGATATTTGATGTACACTAATCCCGATTGTTTAGTTGTATGTCAATCGATGGGTTGACAGACTGTGTAAGCGTTAATTATTTATATTTTATGCTTATGCAGTTGTGTGGTGCACTCTGGATGATGGTTGATGATTTATCATTGCTATTATATACATGTGTTGTAGGGAATCCATATAATTAACATTATATGGTAATTGATTGGGCCTCATTCCAATTGGGAAAATATGGAATATTAGAAGATAAAATTCATGTGTTGAATAGAATAAAATTCATGTGTTGAATAGAATAAAATCCATGTGCTGAATAGAATAAAATTCATGTGTTGAATAAAATAAAATTCATGTGTTGAATAGAATAAAAATTCATATGTTGAATAGAATAAAAATTCATGTGTTGAATAAAATATATATTCATGTGTTGAAGAAAATATTCATTTGTTGAATAGAATAACGAAGTTATTGAAATATATAAAGCCGTGTTGATTAGATATGTGCCATTTTGACGCGAATGATATTTATATCGATTATATTCGTTTTTATAATGAATATAGAAAAGGAAGTGATTTCAAAATATAACGTTTTGAAAATATTATCATTTATAGATTAATGATATGGAATATTCAATTTTGATTAGAAATTGAATATGAAGTTGAAATCGTTTCGAAAACGAATTTAAAACGATTTATAAAATACGTTTTAAAAGGAAATCGACGAAATATATATAATATATATAGAATGGCCTGAATAGAATGCGCCGCACCGCGGTAGTTCACGAATTTCGACCATTGACTTCGAATTGATATTTCGGGAGATCCGACCGTTGGATTCTCCTAAACCCGGAACCATTGGGTTCGTATCGAAAAGAGCTTTCTAACGAATATTAGAGATTTGAAATCTAACAGTTGGATTTGGAATCATGTCCAAATCAAATTTGGAAAAGGTCGTTGTAAGCGCAGTTCGATGGCCGTTGATGGAAATCGACTGTACGGGCCTTGATAAAATTATTAAAAATAGTAATAATTTTTGTAAAATCAAAAGAAATGATTTGTGAAGAATTGGGATGAAAATTTCCATATTTGAAAAGATAAAAATAGATTTTTATCGAAATGAACTGGTTTTGAACTAGAAGTATAATTCCATTTATTTTTAAAATAAATATAATGGATTTGAAATGGTTTTGAAAATAACCAGAATTTCCAATATATGAAGTGGAAATGGATTTGAATCGAAATTGTCTTTGGAATAATTAGATGTTGGATTTCGTGATTATACAGATATGGTTATAAAAATTTGAAATATATATTTATATCGTTATTTCCAATACGATATTTATTGGTCATAGAATTTGATATTGAATATATGCCGATATATTTTCTATTCAGAACCTTGTATTTAATATCAAACGGGATTTGGGTTTGTCGTGAATGGTGTCATCATTATCACTATTCTTGAACCCAGTTGGGAAAAAGATTAAATCTTTTTATTTTGATTTAATGAAGTATACCAATTAAATGGTATTTAATTGGAATTGAATTGAAAATGATTTTTGGTTTTATCTTGAACGGTGTTTTAAATAACACTTGTTCTTTAACCCGATAATTAATGAATGTGATTTTGGGTTTATCGTGAACCGTGTTTTAAATGACATTGGTTCTTTAACCCATTTAAAGACAGGATATGATTTCCTAAGTTAAATAATCATTGATAGTGATTATTGGGAAGATTAAAACCAAGTGGAGTTTTAATGAATCTTTAATTAGACTGAAATGATCGAGAATGGAGTATCACCAGTTTTTCTCCAGGCGATAGTTAAATCTTTAATTAGATTTGAACGTGAAATGGTAATTGAATTTACTGATAACACCGTGTTGTTAGATATGAAGTATGACCAGTTTTACTTCATGGGATGAATAGTTTGGGATTGAGAAATAAAATAAATGATTACTTCGGTGTGGTTCGCTAATCCCGACTAGTTTGAATTGATATTCAAAAGAAGATTGAAGAATAAATTTAAAGAATTTATCTTTGATAAAATTAATGGGAACCTTTCCCAAAGTATAAGAATATTTGAACAAAAGAATGTTCTGAATTGGAATGAGGCGTATGTTGTGTTTGTGTAACACTTGTTTATTATATACGCGAGTTATTCAGAAAGACCGGGTTTATCCCATTCTGAATAACTGATTCGACGTGGTGTCGAGGATGAAGACGGTGGTCGAAGACCGGAGGTCTTCACATCGTTTGGGTGATTACTGATTATCTTGATTGGGCTATCCACCTAAGAGGAGGGAATCAATTGGTGATCGTCCAGACGTACTTGGAGATCGATGGATATGCGAGGTACAAGGTGCCTCCGGTTTCGTTCAGACCCAGAACAAACTTGTAAATGGACTGTGTGTCTGACATTGGATTTTATTCTGGGTGATTGAATTCTATTAAATATATATCTGTTTGGCGGTCGAGAATTTATTCTCTAGCTTATCGCCTTTCTCTGAGACGTACGAGCTCAGGGGTTATATATTGATGTATATCAATCGCATGGAGTGAATTGGCTGTGTGGCATGCCTAAGTGGAAAATGATCAAGGCTTCTGTTGAAAAGCAGAGTCTTGTGGTAGATGATCAAAGCACAGCATGTGTGGCACAACTTTGTGTAGCGTTGATTCGTGAGCCTCACACCTCGGTTGTGAACCAGAAACGGGAGAGGACTTCAGGGATGGCATGCGTTTCCTTCTTGTTAAGGTGGCGCCAGTGGTTTTACACGCCCTGACAAGTTTGACTTATGTGGTTGTCTGGTTGCAAGGCGCCTTGGATTTATCAGTGACTGTGTAGAGCCGATGGAGTCATTGGACTCATTGACACCCCATAGGGTGGGGAAACGCAGTGTTCAGGCATTTTAATCCACATCGGTGGACCGGCCCGGACGATCCATGTAACACGCCATGATTCTGTAACGCTAAGATTCACAAATCAAGGCAGAATTAAAAGTTAAATTCAAAATCAAGGGAAACGGGCTGCGTCATTGCGTTCGTCTTGGAATTCTACATGAAAACGAGTCCGAGTTTGCGTAAATCGGAGTCCGTATGAGGAAGATATGGCCTCCGGAAGATTCAGCGAAGTTCAAATTTCAAAACAGGTCAGGTTCAAAATTCAAATCGGACCCAGAATGGGCTGGGCGGGAATTTTCCCGCCCAAGGCACCCAGGTCGACTGGGTAGTCGACCTGGGCACCCAGGTCGACTGGGCAGTCGACCTGGGCAACCAGGTCGACTGGGCAATCGACATGGGCGACCTGGGGGTCGAACCCCCCCCTGCTTTTTCATGTTTTCTGCACCTGGTTCGTTCTTCTGTATCTGGATGCCATTCTGACCAGATTCGTCCACCTAACACTATATAAACAACCCTAGTCTTCTTCTCTATTCACAATTCTTTTCTACCCTTATGCTGCAAAGATTCTTGTTAGACATGGCTTCTCCTCCTCCTCTAAAATATATATATAAATAATATATATAAAATAAACCAAGACGAGGAAATGCTGCTAAAGATTTCAAAAAGGGGTTCAGGTCAAGCTAGGATTCAAGAGGAGGTTCAAACGACTTCAACGACTGTTTTTCTACGAATCTTAGCAACGCCATCTTCCTGTTCTAATCTAATCTCTGTAAGTCAGTTATTTCTAGATTTGAACGTTTTTCTCTGTTCATGACATGCAATTAAAGGAATAAAAGAATATGCCAAATCTCTCTCCCTCTCTATTCGAATCAGTGCCTATACTCTTGAACCTAATTAAGAACTGTTATGATTCGAGGACAAATAAGACCGTGACTATGAAACTATGGACCTTAAAACCACATGCCTATGACTATGAACATTTGCCTATGACTATAAACATTGCCTATGACTATGAACCTTTGCCTATGACTATAAACATTGCCTATGACTATGAACATTGCCTATGACTATGGACATTGCCTATGACTGTGACTATGACTATGAGAATTATTTCCATGACTATGAACACAAAACCTATACCTTTGATTAGGAAGCAAAACTATTGTCTATGACATAAATGGGACAACTGTGATTAAGCACCTATGGTTCATGACTAGGAAAGTGTTTAAGTTTTGTGACTGTGAAATTGGGTCTAAACCCGATTATCTATTCTGTCTGTTCTTTGTTTTCTTTGGTTTTAGACCTTGGGAATTTACCTATTAAGTTAGGTCTACCCATGTTCTTGAACCTACGTCTTTATTCTGTCTATTCTTGGTTTTAGACCTTGGGAATTTACCTATTAAGTTAGGTCTACCCATGTTCTTGAACCGACGTTGTTATTCAACCCTTTTTATGTCAGTTAGTATGCCTATCTTTTGCATAGCACCTTTGGTTCATTCCCTATTTTCTACAAACCTAGCTTTATTTATAATCTAGACTGAATCACGATTATACGAACGGTGGGAATGCGGTTTGGGCAAAATATGAAATTTACTAAAAACGTAGTTTAACTTGGATATTGGCATAAATTGGGAACATGTATTATGGCATGTTCATAGAAATGCAGATTTGATAAATTTGACATGAATTATAAGATGTGTAATTTGAATCTAGCATTGACGTGTAAATCTAGCATTTACATGAATAGTGAACTAGAGTAATAAGCCCAGAATTAGAATGTTGAATCGGAATTGGATTAGCTGATTTGGCGCGGTAAGTATATTGGCATAAATGTGAAATTGGCCATAATTGGGAGTAATTGGCAGGTTTGGCAAAATCATGGTTAGTGACACTTAAATTGGTATAGTCCACATACCAAAAAGCATAAATATGATTTAGAAGGGGAAATGGGCCATAAGAATGAATGTAAACAATTTACATTAAAAGAGTAATTAGGAAATAAGTAAAATTTACTTATAGAATTTGGCATGAATGAGGAAATATAAATTTAGACAAATTAAAGGTTTCTTAACGACATCTCTTTTAATGACACACCAGAAAGTTCTAGGGTGACAGAGAGGATAGCGTCTAGGCTTGGGTTTGGAAAATACAAGTTTCCTGCTCTCCCTAATTGATCCGACGAACGGGATGGTTACTTTCAAAACTTGATTCGAAAATAAATTGAAACCCTTTGAACTTAGAAAACACGAATATGCCTAGCCCGAGGTTAGACTGAGTTGCGATATAAACCAGCCCGGAACCAACCGGCACATCCAGTAGTCACAACAATACCTGTCTAATGTGAGTGGTAGCGGCTTTAAAATTATTTAGTTAAAGCTGGAATAAGAATGGTAGGGTTAAGTTAACTAAGGCACTTAACCAGTTCAACATGATAACTAGACTGATGGGTGGGGATAGGTTCAGACTGGCACTTAACACAGTTAAGCTAGAATGGGAGGGCTAAGTCCATAGAGACACTTAACCAAACTCAAGGTAGCAAAACGAGACTTATAGGGGTTAAGTAAAGTTAATACACTTAGCCAAATTAATATGTTAACTAGACTAGAGGTTGGGGTTAAGTAAAATCTAATACACTTAGCCAATTTGATATGTTAGCTGGGCTAGACCGTAGGGTTAAGTAAACTTGAACACTTAACCACCAGATTGTGATAAAGGAATAGGGTTAAGTCTAAAACATGAAGGGATAATGCTTAACCATTAATAATAACATGTTAGTTAAAACAGACGGGTAAGGTTAAGTTAAAAAGGAACACTTAAACAACACAGGGGGAATGTGAAACACCCCACCTCCGTTAGGGTCACTCTCAAAGGGAATGCCCTAATTTTGGTGGAGGTTTATAAGTATAAGTCACAGATATACAAGACAGATATAGGAACACATATTTGTAAACAGCGGAAGAACAACAAACTTTATTTCATAAAGCTAAATACGTGTTACAAAACATCACCATAATTGTCTTACATCCTTTCCAAAAACATAACATTTTCATAATCTGTCTTGAGTACATTATTTAAAGAAGCATAAATAAAACGTAGATAAACTGCAAAAGCCCCATAGTGGATTGTCCAAAGCCATAGTTCAAAACAGGAAAGTCCAAGCAATACATTTCTCTTCTTCAAACTGGATGTCAAGGCTGATCAAGCTGCTGTGTTCCCTCCCTGAGGACCTGGGGGGGGGGGGGAAACGGAAGAAAAGAAGACGAAAGAAAAGTAGAGTCAGACATAAAGCCTGATTAAGTCTAGTACTATTTTGTCTATGAATAAAGAACTTGGTATGATAAGTATAAACAAGAAGTGGGCAAGTACTATAAACTTGGTTAAGTTGTCTAGTGTCGAATATACTATGGTACCCCATGTTGATCTCTGAACCCATATAAACTAGTTTCCAACTGGCACCCCAAAATCAGGGTGATGTGATCCATTCTATGATGATCGGCTCCTACTCGCATAGTTACCTGTGTCTTACGGCCCCCGATGTTGTAGTTACCTATGCTGGTCCCACCGTGGGGTGTATCAAGTCCCATAGTGGCAACCCGACACAACCTTAGAGTGCACAGGTATGCTACTGGTGTCCAGTGCCTTATTTTTCTGCGCCGGAGTGTGTGCACGCCCGCACTCCGTTAGAACCTACACTGCTACACCACCGCTGTCGCTTTGACCTCTTACAATCAGCCCAGTAATCGTGCCCCACCCTGCCTAGTTTCAGGGTATCCTGATACACCTTCTAGGGTTATTGCTGAAAAGGGTCCCCCGTTACTAGGTTTTCTATCTCTAGCCAACATGCTAAGTTGGTTAAGTGTTTCCTAACCTAACCCCCACCAGTCCGTTTTGTTTAGCATGTTCCATTTTGATTAAGTCTTTAGTTCACTTAATCCTATCAATCCTGACTCAGCCTTAATTGTCTTATTAAGGCCCTGACCTCTCACATTAGACAGGTATTGTTGTGGCTGCCTGTTGCCGGTTGGTTCCGGGCAGTCTTACGCCATAACTCAGTCTAACCTCGGGTCCTTGCTGGGCTCCATGTTTAACCTCCCACATTGGATAGGTATTGTTGTGACTACTGGACAGCCGGGCGGTTCCGGGCAGGTTTACATCACAACTCAATCCAACCTCGGGTTAAACACATCGTATGTTCTACATTTACATATTTTGTCATTCCTCTTTATTTCTTATATGTAAATATTTGCGACCCATTATTAGGTGTAAAGGTTACACCAATCATGGGCCCAACCCATACTTGAACTTGGGCCCTTCTATTTTATATTTTCATTCATTAGTAATTTTAACCCAACGTTATTTTCCCCCGTTTAACACGTCCGTTTGTATATATTTTGGGCTTAGCCTTTTAAAGCCCAAATTAGCCATGCGAAAAGGGGAGGCTTAAAGCGTAATTACATACACAAAGAGGGGAATGTGAGCGCATGAACTTGCAATACGACGTTGGAAATACAAAATAGAAACTGGTGTACTTGCATAGTGGTAACATAGGTGACATGAATCAAAGCATGTGAACTTGTAATTGAGATATCATTATTGTCACATGAACCTATATTTTTATTTAGGCATAATGTCAAACATAAGCATGGCATAAATATTTCTAGCATAAGCATGGCATAATGTCAAACATAAGCATGGCATAATATCAAACATAAGCATGGCATAAGTATAGTTAAATTTGTTCACATAACCATGGCATAAATATTTCTAACATGAAATCATGATTCTTACTTTAGCCATGTAAACTTACAAAAAGGGACCTTTTGAACCTAACCTAGCCATGTACCACATATGTCATCATATAATTCTTGTAAACAAGATAGACCTAATCATGGTTGCCAAATATCAATCATAGCCTAGCCATATTCATAAATTTGCAAATAGGTTTTCTAGTACAAAAGCATGGCTTAATACATAATGCCAAATTCTCAACATAATTTCATATGGATAATAACCAAACTTGTTCCAATTACTTACAAAATGATTTATGCACAAAAATATACATCATGGTGGCATAGAAGCAAACCCCAAACTTGCATGAATTTAAATCAACTACATACATGTAGCTTCAACATGGATTACATAATTTGCGAAATATTCCAAACGTATACTTGCATAGAACTACCGCATGTAGTTCTTTATAATGAATAACATAATTCATAAATATCCAAACGTATATAATATTTCAAATTGATAAGAACGCACAAATATGAATTACTTTATTGCCACAATTCAAGCATACAAACCAACACAATTGTTTATTCATACCAAAGTAATACTCTACTTACAATGGTGTGATGAATTCTCTAGTTTAGGGATTGAAGACGCAAATTCCTTTATTGAATTGATTTGTTTAGGTTGCTTTAAGCTTTAGAATCTTCCTCCTAATCCTCTCTCCAATTTGGTGGCTACTCCTAGTCGTTCCTCAGCAACATGGCGGCTATGTTCTTATTTTTGAATGAATAGATTAGGGTTTAGTCTAGGGTTGTTTATATAGAGGTTAGGAACTGATTAGGACCATTGATGTTGCTTGGATTGATCGTAGCCATTCATTCTAAGGAGAGACCAATTAAAACTTGCCACCTAGCCCTAGTGACAAAGCAGACCACAGAAAATCGACCACATAGAGAATAGGCCAGCCGGGTTAGACTGGGCTCGACCTGGGTCTGGACCAGGTCGACACCCCTGTCGACAGCCCTGTCGACAGGCCTGTCGACTTGGTTAGACCAGGTCGACAGCCCAGTCGACTTGGTGGGTCAGGCGGGTGTTTTTCCGCCCTGGCCCATTGGGCCCCATTTTCGAATTTAAACCTGATTTATTCTGTTTGAATTTAAACTTGATTCTCAAACTTCCGAAGGCCATATCTTCTTCATACGGACTCCGTTTTTCGAAAACTCGGACTCTATTTCGCGTATTTTTCCGAGACGAATGCAATGGCTTATCCCGTTTCCCTTAGTTCTTTGATTTGAAATTAATTATACTTTAATTTGTTAATTTCACAGTTATAGAATTTTCGGGGTGTTACAGAATGGGTAGGTTTAAGTAATAAATACTTAACCAATTTAACTTGGTTTGTGGTAGGGTTAAGTCATTTGAGTTACTGATAACACTTAACCAGTTTAACAAGGTAAATGAGGAGGGTTAAGTTAGCGTGGATTGACTATGACACTTAACCAATCCAAATTGACGGGAAAGAGAACTAAGTAAACCTTAGTTAAGAAAACAACGATTCTGGAAACTAAGTGGTAAATCTTAGTTAGTAAAACTAAGTAGTAATTCTTAGTATAACACGGGAAGGAGCGAATGTCCGTCTGAGTAAAAAGGAGGCTCCAACGAATTGGGTTACAAAGCCCGAGGCTTCGAGGGGACGTGAGGGTACTCTTGGTATCCCTCTGTGAGGATGCAGATGATCCGCCTGGGCCCACAGAGGTTAAGGTCTGTGTAGAAGAACCAGGGGTATGCCTTGGTTGCAACACATGGCAACCTAAAGACCAGGATGGACCGGCGTGATTCGGCGAGCAAACGGTAGCCCTGTGATAGCGACTCGTCGTCTACCATCCATCTTGAGTCAAGCGAGATACGTGAAGCGGAAAGGCGGAGAACTCCAAAAGACCATATACTTGCTATCTAGTTATGGGTGAGGATGGCCATAGGATAGTGGGGCACCGGGGGCCGGCGTATAGTTCTTATTTTACAAAGTGTGCCTTTCATTAGTTGAGGGAGGGGTCAAGTGGGACCATAGCCACTGGAACAAAAACAGACCTTAGCATCTGCATCGGTAGATATCTGAAAGCTCCCGACCGATTTCTGTATTCCTTGATTTGCCCTGTCACAGGACTCGGACCGCACATTATGGGACATGTGCTTCTAGACAAGCGATAACGATTCGCGATACATGCGTGGGGAAGTATAGGAACATATACCACTCTAGGTAGTGTGTCCTAGACTTGGGGGCATCGTTCGACAGGTAGCATAATTCCTAGTTTAACTAGGTGGCATAAATCCTGAATCCGAGAAGCGTTCAGCAAACAACGTAAACTCTAGTTGAATCTAGAAGGCACTTGGTAGAAAACCCTAGATTAAATCTAGGTAACAAATAAATAAATGGATGCCTGAAGGCGATGGAAAATACAGGGATTGGAATCGCGTTATCGTTACCAGTTGGGACATTGGTTAGGTGGTGCAGAGATATAGAAATCGGTATAACAAGGAAATAGCAAGGCGGCGAAAGTATTAGAGCATATCCGGTTTATCTTATCTTAGCATACCTTGTAACTATCTTGTGTTAATCTTGTGACCTTGCTGACCCTATCATCATGGTGTTATCTTGTATTCAATTAATTCATGTCGTTTTGTTTTCTATGTTCACATACTAGAAGTTACTGAACTTACTCAGGCTTAATGTCTGACTCTGTTTTTCTTTCGTCTTCTTTTCTTCCGTTTCCCCCCCAGGTAGTAAAGGAGGGAATAGTATAGCTAAGGTTAAGTTGGACTGCCACTCTTTCCCAGCTTGAAGATTCGTCGAAGTTTGCTTGGATTCTCTTTCAGATGCTATGGCTGACTCTTGCTATAATCGGGGAATACAAATGTTGTTTTTATCTTCTTTGTTTTGTAAGACAGAAGATACTCTGATATCGTAAAGAAATCATTGTACAAACTATTTTATCAATAAAGCAAAGTTTTATTTTCCGCTGTTTAATTTCTGTCTGTCTTGTAATTTATCTGCATCTTTTACCCTAAATGCTCCACAGAACTTAGTGCATTCCCTTTGTGAGTGACACTAACGGATGTGGGGTGCTACAATCCAAAGGCTTGACTGTGTACTTGCCTGAGACACGGGCTAGAGCGTCTCGAATTCGGTAAGGAAGATCCCTTGCCTTGGTTCACTGATGGAAATCCAACTTCCAATACGTGACATTTGCGGTTTTGATTGTAGAGCCTTGTATTGGCGACATGATATATGGTACCCATGCCGTCTATGATTAATACTTATGATTGTAATTGTTTTGACACTATACACTTATAGTAATAGTAAAAGATGAAATTTTGCTTATCAAGCATTCTTTGGCTATTATAAGGTAAAACCCTATCCTCCGGCTTGTGTTGCATTGTGTGATGGAACCTGGGTCTTATAATAGCTTCATTGTTCTTTATTTAGCATTGCACTGTTGTTTTACGCACTGGTATTCTTGGGAGGAAACCTGTTCCGTGTTATACGGCGTGGTTCCTTGATTTTCCTAACTTTAAAATAAATATTAATAACTGTTTTAGTTCTCACACCAGTCACATGACTGACCTGGAGTTTATTGTTTTAACCTAAACTCTAGGTGCCCTTATTTTCCGTAAGGGCAGCTAATAGTTTTGGTTTTGCAGATTTATATTCACAGAATCCTGATTTACAGCTGGAACGATATCCGGAAAGCTCTGTATCCGTATATCTCTTTCAGTTGTGTATTGTATTATTTTTCCGTTGCTATGTAATGTATTGTAATCTTTGATATTTTCTGTGTAATATTTATTTATACTCTGTATATTCTTGTATTCTGATGGAATTGTTGTAATATACAATGAAATGTTCTTCTGTTTGCATTCCGATCTGTCGTGTTCTCAAAGGAATCAAGGATTTCAAATGGTCTTGGTCGGTTTAGTGATCAATTCGGATCGAGCGAAATTCCTTTTCGCTACAACTACAGAGCCGATGGATATAGGTTCGATAGGACCGGGAAATGTGTGTTCAGGAGTAACTAATCCTCAAACGTAAGGGTGGACCGGCCCAACCGATCCAAGGGTTTCCCAGAGTGGGTTGTCTTGAGACATTGGCTAGAGTGTCTCGAAGCGGTGAGGATCCATCCCTGTCCTTGACTCATAGATGGAATCCAATTTTCAATACGTGACATTTCGGTTTTGATTGTAGAGCCTAGTATTGGCAACATGATATATGGTACCCATGACGTCTATGATTGATACATTTATATTTGAAGTTGTTTTATACACTATGCACTTATAATATTATCAAATTATTTGTTTTAAATGTACCAAGCATGTTTGGCTATTATGAGGGATAACCCTATCCTCCGGCTTGCGTTGCATTGTGTGATGGGACCTGGGTCTTATAATAGCTTCATCTTTCCAAAAAGCATTGCCCTGTTTTGTTAGATGCACTGGTATTCTTAGGAGGAAACCCGTTCCGTGTTATACAGCGCGGTCCCTTGATTTACTCTATTTTAAAGTAAAGTTCTAATAACTGTTTTAGTTCTCACACCAGTCACATAACTGACCTGGAGTTTATTGTTTTAACCTAAACTCTGGGTGCCCCTATTTTCCACACGGGCAGCTGGTTGTTTTGGTTTTGCAGATTTATATTCACAGGATCCGAGTTCACGGCTGGAACGATATTCGGAAAGCTCTGTATCTGTTTATCCCTTTCAGTTGTGTTTTTGTACTATTTTCCGCTGCATTGTAATTTGTAAATCTCTGTCATTTATCAAATGTATATTATTTGTTCATACTCTGTATATTCTTGTACTCTGATGTACAATTTTTGTAATAAGCAATGAAATGTTCTTCTATTTGTGTTCTGATTTGTCGTATTCTCAACTCAATCCGGGCTTTCCTTTAGTGGAAGTTCGGGTCATCACAAGTAACTTTACTTTTCTTATGCGATATTCTATTCAGAATATAGCAAGCGGTAAGTAAAGCTTCTCTCGAAAAACTAGTATTCAGTCAAGAATTACACAACATTGCATTTACCATTTCAGTAAGTGTTCAATTTTTCCTTTTAGCCACTCCATTTTGTTGTGGAGTATAAGCAATAGATGTTTCATGTATAATTCCTACTGATTCACAATATTCAGAAAATTGGTACTCGCCTACCCTATTAGATCTAAGTGTTATTATTCTAGTATCACACTATTTTCTACTTCAGTTTTATAAGACTTAAATGAATTTAACACTTCACTTTTAGCATGCATAAGATAAACATAACAATATTTGGAATAATCATCTATGAATGTAATAAAATATTTCTTTCCACCTCTTGTAGGAGTACTATGCATATCACATACATCACTATGAATTAGTTGTAACAATTTTATTGCACTTTCCTCTTTATTAGGAAATGGTTTTCTAGTGATTTTTGTTAATGAACATATCCTACACTTATCAAGCATATCATTTTGGTGTTTGGGAAACAGATTCAATGATATCATATCAAGTGTTTATGAATAACATGTCCTACTCTATTGTGCCATATTGAAAATGAGTCAACAATATAAGCAGAATTCATACTTTTATTGATATCAACATTCAGTTTAAACATACCATCACACATGTACCCTTTTCCTACAAACACACCACCTTTGGTCAACACATATTTGTCTGACTCAAAGACTTATTTGAAACCAAACTTATTAAGAAGACTTCCCGAAACAAGATTCTTCCTAATTTCAGGTACATAATACACATCATTTAAAGTCAGAACTTTTTCAGACGTGAATTCTAGATCCACAATCCCCTTCCCTTTGACCTCCACCTTTGCTAAATTTCCCATGTATAGGTATTCTCCATCTTTGGTTGGTTCCAGTTTCTTGAATTGATTCTTGTCTATGCAGGTATGCTTAGTAGCACCAGAATCAATCCACCAAGAATTGTCTTGTTCAATCATATTCACTTTTGATATGACTGATGCAAACTTTTCTTTTTCTGGTTGTTGCTTCTTTTTCTAGAAGCGACAATCTCTTTTGAAATGTCCTGGTTTACCACAAAAGTAGCAACCAATTTTGCTTTTCTTGTTATGGGAATTATTATTGTTCTGCCCTTTTCTCTTTTTATTAGAAGAGTTATTCGAAGCATTGTTTGCTTTCTTTTCTTCCACCATATGGACTTTTGATATATCAACAACTGTTTCGTCTTGAGCATCTTTCTGTCTTAGTTGTTGTTCAACTTGCAAATACTGTGCAAGGCCGTCTAGACTCGTATCCTCCTTCTTATGTTTCAGTAGTTTCCTCTGATCTTTCCAAAAGGGGGAAACTTGTATATTACCGAGGATACCTTAGTTTCCTCATCCATATTTAACTTATGTTGACTGAATTGGTTAAGTATGTGTATGACTTCATTGAACTATTCTACTACTGAACGATCATCAGTCATTTTGTAATTAAAAAATGTGGTGGCTAGAAATTTCTTACTTGTTGCTTCTCTTATTAGATACTTTGCCTCTAATGCATCCCAAACATCCTTTGCAGTTTCCTTGTTGTAGTACAAATCAAATTGCATTACAGATATGTCCTTTGCAAATATAATAATCTTGTTCCCATTTGATCCAATCTTGGGTCTGCGCAATAGTTTCATCTTCTGTCTCCGCTAGTTTCGGCGTAATTAGAACATATATTATTTTCATTCCAACGAGCAAGAAATGCTTCTTTTTCTGCCATCAACGAAAACTAACACCATCGAATCTCTCAAGCTTTGTAAAATTAGCAGCAAATTCCTTAAGACTGTGAGCAACCATTGCCGAAATACTGTTTTAGATTGTTGGACTAAATTTGTCGCTGATTCTCTAAAATCTCTGAGGCATAATGTGTTGATCGCTATCCTAAAACAGTATTTTCCCTCTTATCTTGTGTGCACGAATAATGGCAAATCTATTCGAAGATACAAGGGAGTAGATATAGAATATCTTTAATCGACGTGGTTGCACAAACACGACGATTACTATCTGGATTTATCGCTGTAGTAACAAGATATTGAAATTATAGCCTATTGAATTATGATTTGTATAATTTATTATAAACTTGGTAGATCAGAGATAAGAAGATGTTAGAGAAGAATTTCAAGTGATATAAAACTGAATTGCAGTCCAATTTTTATAGTAGTGAGGAGATACAGTCACTTCTCTTCAAAAAAGATTGCAACTCTTTAAACAGCAGCGACTGTTTCTTTTCAGAAACAGCGACTGTTTCTTTTTAGAAACAGTCGCATCTCTTCGGACCAGTCGGCTGGTCTATAAAGTACCAGTCGACTGGTATGCTGAAAAGGCAATTCGTTTGAAAAGTTGTGTTTATATTTAAACAGACACCAATGTTTCACATTGACCGGTCGACTGGTGTAAATACCACCAGTCGACTGGTAATGTTATAAAATGGCAGGAGTTGTTTTTGTTCAAAAAACGAAACAAACTGAAGTGCAACAAGCCCATTGACATTACAAGGCCCAACTAATAATGGGACCCCAAGAGGCCCAAGGCCCATGTTTTGACCTTTAAATATTAATATTCATGCCAATGCTATGCTCTTGCCTTATCATGCTCTCCTTTCCTCTTTCTTTTGATATAATATACCTTGTGTTTACATATATAGTGATAAACACATGTATATTTCATGATGTGTGACAAAAGAATTTTGCCCTCCTCTTTTTTTTTTAAATTTCCTCTAACAAGGTTGAGCCAATGTGCTAAAATAGGTGCTTAAGCAATGCTTGAAATCATGACGTTTAAATACTATTTGAAAGACATGGTTTATCAATCTTAAATGAGATCTTAATGAGCTCTTTAAGACATTTGAAAAATCTTGCTACATAAATTGAAGACTTGTATGGATTTTAGGCTTTAATGTTTGTGCTTGAATTTGAGGAATAAATTAATTAAGGCGTTCAGCAATGTTTAAATTCAGTATCTACATGATTGGAATTAAATGTTAGAATGTTAGTGCACATAAAAATGCATGATAACAAATACTTAACCTGTCCAATTTTTATAAAATAGAAGGAAACAACAGATTTTCTTTTGTATTCAATATAATTTAATGAATATACTTAATCAAGATAAAGCTTATTCAGATAGTTTGTGGACATGCATTACAATACTACATGCTTTCAAATTTTATTTTCATGCACCTTGAAATGGAATTAAAAGTTAAATTATTTTCATGTTTTGTTGATTACTTAAAAAGTATTATTTGGAATAATTTTCTACTAAATTTCAAGGGAACTATACAATTTAGGATTCTACGATTGTGCTTGTTTTTTCAATATTACTTCTCTAATTTTAGATGGTGACTTATATCGACTATAACCATCTTCAACAATTAAATAAAATATGTATTTTGGGTATTATAGTGAGAGCTGGTTCAATGCATTAGCCAAAAAGCATATAATATTGTAGATTTATTGTTTTAACCTTGAACTATGTGAAAAATATGTTATCTAGTGTTTGATATTCAAATTTTATCATATTTCGAGTTACCTCTGTTTGCCAAAAACAACATCTTCCAATAGTTATTATCGACATTTTACATCCTCCAATTTCATGCTATTGTACTTATTTGTTATGTGGCGATGATGGGTCATTATGTTATATGCTCCATTTTCTTATATATGCAAATTTTGTTTCTACATATGATTATTTCTTCGTATTAACTACATAATTAATAATCTAATTTATTTATTCTAAAGTGAAATAAAATGTACACATGCAAAAATAATGTATAAAACACAAGCTATAACTCCGATTGGATTTTTGAAAGAAAATCATTACTTTGGGAGTTTTATATTTAGTGGTATGTTATTATTTTTGGTTAATTACATGTAGCACCAATGGACATATTCTACAATAATATTGACTACTTACTTCTAATCATTGAAACAACGTAAGTAATATTGCATACCCGTATGCAAAGCATGGTTTCACACTTGTTATGATTAGAAGTGTAATATTTTATTTCTGATTCATAAGATTTGGGTGTTGTTTTGTAATTTGCAGTTTTGATTAAAATAATAATAATTTTATTGTGTTTGATATTGTTTGGGATTTTTATTTAGTTATTATAATTTTGTCATTTTTACTCTTTTTGCACTAAAAGGCATCATTTGAAATCTACAAGGAACATAAATAAATCAAATAAGAAGAGATGTGCAAATTCACTTATTTTGTATGTAGTTTGCAACATCTATTTTAGATCAAATGTACTAAATTTTTTCCTTGGGATTTGGAATGTGTCAATTTTCCTCTTTTAAATAGTTTGGGCAAAATTTACAATAGTTACAGTAAATAATCTTTTATAAGATTTTGAATCTTAAAACAGGATTGAACAAAAAAAAAGGTTATTTTGGTCGTTAGCTTAGACCAGAATATAAATAATAAATGTTAATAAAATAAAAATTAGTAACCACGTTAATTATGTGTTATATATATATTAACCTTATCCGTCCAAATCTACATATGTAACGTTATTATATTAAAAGTTTGTTTGTTGTAATGTGTTTGAATAGTTTTTTGTTTTATGGGGATGCATATGGAAATATAACTTGTGACAATCACCCATAACCCCTGCACTCAACAAAATGAATAATGCACTGAAAGGTGTGCCATGCAGCTATGGACGATTATCAGAGTAGGTAAACATAAGCGGAACCTGTCGTATAACTCACATCGTAAGGATAAAATATAATAGAACTTATACAACAGGCAGAAATAGTGGAGCATCATATAACAAACTCTTAAAGTTTCATAACTTCCAGAAAGATCATCCATACATCAACAGGATACAACAACAAAGTCTTTACATGAAGCCTCACTACAACACTCAACAAACAGCGGAAACAAAAATACTATATAGTAGTAAAAGTAATACGCCAGCCTCTTGCTCGCCTTCATTCAGCAACATCGTCACACCAAGATATCGCCTCCTACCTGCTACTCAGTCTGCCCATCTGACACTATATGAAAAACCCAAGGTAATAGGAGGAAACATAAAACCTTGAAGCAGACAACAGTCTATGTGAATGATAAAATAACTATCTAACATCATCAACAAAGTATATGAGAAAATGTAGGTTAACCAACCAATCTACCAAACACCAGAGAAGAACCCCAAACCTGCCTTCCCCACATCTGATAGTGATAGCCTTTATAAAACATGCATTCAGAACAACAAACAAGGAACAAACAGTCCATTCATCGCAATCGGAAGCAACCAAACAATGGAAATCATAGAAACCAGTTATCTCATGTAAACCATCCTAATCGAGTTCAATATCCCTCAAGCACAAGCCTCAAAGGCCTAAACCAATATTAGACGAGTATCCATGGAACATCTCTTTCGATGTCAGACAACTTACGTGAGATGGTACAAGCAAAACAACCAAACATCCAAGACCTGGCTATCATTGCCTTTCCTGCTTCGAAACCATCGTTAATCGTATGACACCCCCCGTTATATGTCAAGGGCTAATGGTAAACTCTAGTTCTAACCAAAACTCCATACGCCATCATGACTCGTATGTTTGTGTTTTTGGTCTCGACAACTAGGACTTTCAGGACTACCAAAGGTACTCGACCATACACCTGGTCTTTAATTGTACCCTTGCTTTGAGTCCGCTAGAATTTACGACAACGATAATCTCTCAGCCTTCATATCTCTAGTCATCGTTACCAGCGACTATCCACAAGCTCAAGTCCCCCCTGGAACAGCCATTATCCACGAACTCATCACCTTGAGTCATATTTACATTCTTTGCATTACGATGATCAATGAACACATCACATCGCTTCGATCATTCGCACCTGGAATCACGTCGAAGCCAAAACCATCACTAAACCAAACATCATCACTGTAAGGCTCATTACAATCAGGTTATCCCCCTTAGGTCATCCCCAACCTATGCTTCACAACCTGACCTCACTCTTTGTTGACCTCTTAGGTTGTCCAACCCACCTAGGTCGTCCCCGACCTAATGACTCACGGTCTGATGAACATGCGATCCGACTTTGTCCTTCCCTCCTCCTTAGTTCGTCCAACGACCTAAAGCCTTCCAACGCTATAACCCAACTCCAACCGTTGAACCCTCACGACCTGACTCCCCAGGTCGTTCTGAACATTCCTACGCCTAACCTTCCAGGTCTCCTACGATGTATTCTCTACGGCTTGAAGCGCCTCCAGAAGCTCCAGTGTTCCAATACCTTAGGTTGTTTTAACAACCTAAGTTCCTTCGAGTCCCATGACCTGACATTTCAAGGAGACCAAACTTTTTCACGCATCGAATCACCACCTATCCATCCAATTACCTCTTGCCTCATCATCTCCAACGACCTGGGCTAGAACGAACGATCCAAGCTCAAGTTCATGCTCCAACGATTTGAACTCCATTTCTTGTAGAACAAGAAAACGACACGGCTCATGAAAAACGACCTAACTCCTAGATCTGACCAAAATAGCTCCAAACTTGACCAAATCTTCACCAAACGACAACATCGATGAAACCAATTCAACCATAAACACTTTATGAATCCATTAACAACACTAAAATGATAATTATCATCGATAATCATATAAAATTCACCAAAATCATGATAAGTCTATGAATGAATAAAATGATGGATCTAACTTGCATAAACATATGAATTAACATAAGAATTACCGGTTTTAAGTTGCTAGATTAGATCCTATGGCGATTCAAATGAAAATATTACCATGAGTAGATCTAGGTGAAACAACTTGAAAATAATGAAATTATGATCAAACAACTCATATACTTAATTGAATCCGTGCGAGAGATGCATATCACTCACCAAATCTTCAAACAAGCTTAAAAACGATGATTCTAGAATCTGAACAGCGAAGAATAACCTTTAGACCTCCCGATTTGATTAATTCTCTCTTTGCTTGATGTAGATCTGGCTTCAAACGATGTGGATCATCGATTCTCTTCCTTAGATCTAGATTTTAATGGTGGAAAGGTGTATTTGAGCAAAGAGGATCACGAGCTCAACCAAATGAGAGAATGAAGAAAGTAAACTATTCTCCATGCCTCTAACCTCCTATTTATAGCCTCCCACCAGCCCACTAATGGGCCTCTCCAAATCAGCCCATCAATGGTTCTAACATGAACAACAAACTATGAAATACTAAAATAATGATACCTCCCAAACCGCTGAACCAAATCTTTAATGTGATCACTCTACGGAATTGGCACTACCATTTCCTTTTCGATGAAATCAACCTCAACACCTAATTCAATCCCAGTCAAAAGTTATTCCCTATACAAAACTGACAGGGGCAAAATGGTCACACAAAAAATTGGTAAAAATTATGGATATGTCTCGCATCCCTATAAAATACATATCAAAACATGAGAATGAACCAACCCTCAGGGAACTAAATAAAAAGATTTTACGATCCTTTGATATGTAAAATGTGGGTTGTTACATAACCCATATTGAATGGAAATAATATAATGACCGTTATAGCAATAAACGTAATTAATTTGCAATAAAGAAAAAAGGTCATAAGTAAGTTAATAAATATTATAACCACATTTGTTTGGGGAAATAGATTAAATAAGATAAATATGCTTAAACGATTATAATCAAATTGGTGTTTCGGAATAGAGATTGTAACTCCAACTAGGGAAATAAATAAATACTAAACTTATATATATGTTTTCAAATAAGAATTAAACGAAATTAAATCTATAGTAATATTTTGGGAGTTACAATAATTAGATTAGAAATTAAATGGGACGGATATAAGTGGCATTAAAAAGGTTAATTGATGCGTTAGGAAATATGACTATTAGGGTCATTAATGGAAGGTAACCTAATTAGTAGGAATAAATCGAATTAAAAGGGATTAGTAGGAATTGATTGGGACAGTAAATGCTAAGTCCAATAAGGAATTAAATAATTAAAAATCATAGGATAGGAAGTTATAGGTTTTCCTTATTTTATTCTAATATAATTAGAAATAAGTGTAATAACCCGGAAATGCGAGCCAATTTAAAAAATTTTATTTTGGCAATTTTAGAGAATTTTGGATATTTAAAATAAATTATTTTAAATAATATCGACGAGAAATCTATTTTGAATAGAATTAGAAAGTATATATTTATATAGATCGTCGTTAGAATATAAATATTTATTTTAAATTATAAAAGGAATTGAAAATGGCACGATAGTTCGATAATTCGATTTCAGATTTCAAATGAATGTACCGGGTGCAAAAAAACCGGATTTTAGCGAAACCAAAAATAATAGAATCTAATAGTGAATATCTTTCCAACGAATCCGAAAAATTGAAATTTCATAGCGGGGATAAAAAGTTATGTCCAGTTGAAAATTTAGAATAGTCGCTATGGAATTTCGGCCCTTAAACATAGCCATTTTGCAAACGACCTCAGATTTCGACGAAACCACTTTTGTTGGATCCACGATGTCAAATTATTGCTAGGTTTCAAATTTCGTAATTTTTCGAATCAATATGTGAGCGTGGAAAAGGAAAACGCGTTTGATCAGTTTCAGTTGATTTTAATCGACTGGAAAATGGCCATTTTTCAAACGGTCTCAGAATTCGACGAAATTAGTTTTGTTAGGGCCGTATCATCAATACGAAGCTAGAAAATATTTTTCTGGAATTTTTCGTGTTGGTATGTGACCCCAATAAATTGAAATGTGCGTTCAAATTCAATATATAGAGTTATATTTTGATTTTGACGAAAATAGATCGTAACGGTCGAATTAGCCTTCGATATATATATATCCCATTGTGTTCGGAATGGGGGTAATTAGCTAGGGACGACAGCCATTGGGTCTCGTTTGGGGTTCGATAGAAAAGTCAACTTTTTGATTTTTAAAAATTGAAATTAAATTAATTTTATATAACCCTCCTCTCGTCTTTACAGTCACCCCCCCTTTTCTAAATCAAAATGGAAGATAAGGTCGGGCTCCTCCAAATCGAAGTGGCGCGCCTCCCCATCGTTGGCCACCATCGAGCGCGCCCCTCCCCTACCGATCACCGTCGTGGGCCCCCCTCTTCCAGAGACCGACGTCGCGAAGACCCCCAGATCGCGCTCGACGTCCACCCGCGTAACCAACGCGAAAACCACCTGAGCCACCCCCCTACGACGACCGCAGTCACCACCTCCCCCCTGCCTGCGCACCCGACTCCGCCGTTCCTCCCACCTCCTCAGATGCCGACGCAAGCGACAACCACCTTTCGATCCACGCAGACGGTCTCCTCCCCTCCCTTTTGAAACAAACCAATGTAAGTTTTACTTTCAATTTTAAGCAATTTTTAGATGTTAAAAATATATACATTCCTTTAAATCAGTTTTTGTGGAGTATAGAATAAAAACTGAATTTTCATATATACGAATTGCGAAGAAAAATTGGATTTTTATTATATGTGAAGTATAAAAATATAATTTTTATACTAGTATGACAATAAAAATATGATCTTTATATAGTGGCGATAATAAAAATATGATTTTTATATAATGTAGATAATAAAAATATGATTTTTACTTAGGTAGAGTATTAAAAATATGGTTTTTATTAAAGTAGAAATATAAAAATATAATTTTTATATAGTTATGATAATGAAAATTCAATCTTTATATAAGAAGTAGAAATATAAAAATATAATTTTTATATTATAGGAAGGTTCAAAATATAATTTTTATATTATAGGAAGGTTCAAAATATAATTTTTATATTATAGAAAGGCTAAAAATATAATTTTTATATAGTTATGATAATAAAAATTCAATCTTTATATAAGAAGTAGAAATATAAAAATATAATTTTTATATTGTAGGAAGGTTCAAAATATAATTTTTATATTATATGAAGGTTCAAAATATAATTTTTATATTATAGAAAGGCTAAAAATATAATTTTTATATATGTTGTAGCGAAATAAAAATTCGATTTTTTTATGAATAGCGAATCAAAAATAGGATTTTTATATAATAGAGAGTATAAAGATATAATTTTTATACAAGTAACAAAATAAAAATCTGATTTTTGTTACGTACATAGTGAAATAAAAATGTGATTTTTATATATGAACAGCGTAGAGAAGACTGCGCGGGCATGGCAGACAAATCCAAACAATTCAGAATAAAAGCGGCGGAGTGGAACCCTCTGTGAGAACTTCTCACTTTAAATTTACTATTCTAGTTAAATATATATACTAGGATGTAGACGGTGTTTAGTAGCACCCAACACCATCGTCCACAGACCATGGACTTGTTTTTTTGGTTGTGTAGTTGGTTAGATTATTTGATTTGAATTTGATTGTTTGGTGAAATGGAATGGATTTGATTGATATGTGTATGGCGTGAGCCATTATTAGACCGGGGATAAGGCTAGGCCTTGTCCCGCTTCTAGTATCGTGCCATTATGCCGCCGAAATTTTCTAAAATAAGTTAGAAAAATAAAAATATCATTTTATTGAATAAATGAACTGAGTAGAAATTCATGTGTTGAAATAAATTAATCATCGTTAAAAATATAATTTTTACCGTGAATGTGAATAAATAAATATTTATAAACAAATCGGACGATTTGTTTATATACACTGATTTGACTGATATTGATTGGGACGATAAATGTAACACCCCACCTCCGCTAGGGTCACTCACAAAGGGAATGCCCTAGTTTTGGAGGGGTATTATCTAGTAAACAGGCACAGAGATAACAAAAGACAGAACATAGATAAAATAGAGTATATAAAGCAGCGGATATAAACTTTAAAACCAAATCTCATTACTGAAAAATAGAGTCAAAACCTCTTACATCAAAATGCCAAGTCATTATTTCATTACATCAAGTTCTAAAGAAGCAAAGTACTTAAAACAACATAAGTAAAATATTATTCCCCAAAAAGTGCATGAGTGCAGCCATAGCATAGCTCAAGACCAAACCGTACATGAGCTGTCAGAAAGCAAGCAAAGTCCAAGCTAAGAACTAGAGTTTCCTCCCTGAGAACCTGGGGGGGGGGGGGGGGAATGAAAGACAAAGAGGCGAAAGAAAACGGGTCAGTCAAAAAGACTGGTAAGCCCTAGTGACTATGAGCATAGAAACTAGTAAAGTTAACAAGACATGAATAAACTGGAATTAAACATAGGAATGATGATAAGTCTGACATGATAACTAAGCTAACAAGATAACTCAAGTCTAACATTGCGTATTCAAGGTTCGCCATACCGACTATACTGGTATACTAATCCCGTGTCAACTATAAATCAAGAAATAATCCCTTGGCCCAATATCGTGAAGTGACCCAATTCGGGGTCCAACGGTATGATCTAATCGATCAGCTCCCTACAAGTCTAGCTCGTCGTGTGTCTGTGTCATACGACCCTATCACGAATGTAGTCACCTGTGCTAGGTCCACTATAGGGTGTACCAAGCCCTAGGGTGCCAACCACCGACACGAATCAAGAATGCACAGATAATCCTACTGATGTCCAATGCCTGCTTTTTCAACTCCGGACTAAGTGCACGACCCTAGTCCGCCTGAACCTATAATGGCGCACCAACTCAGCCGTCATTCTGGTCGCTTACAATCAGCCCAGCAATCGTGCCCCATCCTGCCTAGTCCCAGGGTACCATGATACATCTAGTGGGTTACTGCTGAAAAGGACCGCGTAATTAGGGTTTCGTTCAGCAGGTTAAGTTGTCATTTAAAATCGATACTTAACCCCATCTTCGTGTCATGTCAAATTGACTAAGTGTGTTGTTCTAGTTCAAGACTTAGTCCTACGAATCATGTGTCAGGTTGGTTAAGTGTGTTCAAGCGGTTCATGACTTAACCCTATCAAATCAACGTGTCAAATTGGTTAAGTATATTCAAGTGGTCCATGACTTAACCCTATCCAGTGGCATTAATTTACTTAATGCACCCCTAACCTCTCACATTAGACTTGGTTATGATTACTGGATGTGCCGGGTGGGTCCGGGCAGTTTTACACCATAACCTAGTCTAACCTCGGGTTTCGAGTGCGATATGACCAACTACTCACATTGGGTCCTATTGTTTGCAATTATTGGATTCGCCGGGCGGTTCCGGGCAGATTTATACTGCAAACTCAACCCAACCTCGAGTTGGCCACGTTCAAGTTATCTAAGTGTCATGTCCCAAATTCATATTTTCAAGTATAATTTCATGTCAAGTTCATGTTCCTATCCAAGCTCAAGTTATAACGATATTCATGTTCAAGTTCATACTAAATTCAGGTTTTCCTAAACTACCCAAATCGCATCCCCAACGCTCGTGAATTCGAATCAAGGCAATAGATGTAACTAAGGAATAACATAACAAGGATGGGTATAAAGTGGCAAAGGTGATTTCAAGGCAAGCATGGTGTAACTTGAGATATGATCATAACATCACTGGCATATGAAATAGGGTGATAAACATAGCAATAAATGACATAAGATGATAATCCTAAACTTGTGACTAGCAAAAGTTTCAACATCACAGGCATGTTAAAATAATGATAGGGTTTAGGTTATGACATGAACAGGCCCCTAAATCAAGTTCTTATCAGTATTCCACAAATCAAGGTTCAATATGAACGGTACTAGGTTCAAGGTGAATAGATCTAGGGTGAACAAGAGTAGATCTAAAATAATAGATCAAAAAGGAATAGTCATAGATCAAAGATATACAAGAGTAGGTCTCAAGTAGTTATCATGTTTATGTTCAACTTCAATTTACACATGTCCATATTAAGTTTAGAGTTTAGATCTAAGAGTAACTGGGGTTTACAGATCGTGGTTTTTGAGAACTAAGAACAGAAATTGTCGTAGGATCATTGTTGAGATGTTTATCTATTCCCTTGAATTGTTGTAGAAACGTTGGCCTTCGATTTGGATCTAGTTTGAATGTTTAAGCTTCAAGTTGGAGGCGGCGGCCATGGTTCAAGAGGAGACTTAGCAGCATAATGGTGTTAGAAAGATTTGTTGTGGATTAGCCTAGGTCTTAGGGTGTTTTTATAGTTGCAACAACTAGTTTAGGCCATAGGATAAACCCTAGAATCGATCTGAACCGCCAAAAATCGTCACAGGCCCTCAAACAAGCCAACACAGTCAAGCAGGAGCAACCAGGCCAAAACCAGGTTCGGGGACCAGGTCGACACCCAAGTCGACTGCGCAGTCAACCTGGTCCTGGGGGTGTCGACTACCCAGTCGACTCCCCAGTCGACCTGGGGTGCTGGGCGGGAAATTTCTCGCCCAGTCTGTCTGGGTTTTGAAATTCGAATTTGAACTCGAATTCAAACTGTTTTGAACTCTGAAATTTTTTGAAACTTTGGGGAGCCATAACTTGGTCATACGGACTCCGATTTTCGAAAACTCGAACTCGATTTCATGCAGAATTCCGAGACGAACGCAATGGCACAACCCGTTTCCCTTGGTTCTTATTTTAAAATTTAATTCTGCCTAGATTTATGGTTATAACACGTTATCAAAATACGGGTTGTTACATTCTCCCCTCCTTAAAGGATTTCGTCCCCGAAATCTCTAAGTTAGGAAGAACGTATCCTACCATCCATCATCCATCTACTCAGAACATCATCCACAAGCAAACATTGTCCTTAAGAGATTTCTAATGCTGTATGAACATATGCAAAAAGTGTGTGTATATGTTCCTTATCTAATGCAAATGATCAGGCCTGATTGATCTTTCTAATGCAAAATATGTTTAGTGTCATGAATCCAACATGTATGCAAACAAATCCTAGTCACGTAAGCACTATATGTGTGCACAAACATTCATCCATATGTGTTAGATCAAAATTTGGACCTAACACCCAAATTGTCGTATTTAGAGCATAGGATATGAAGAAATAACTGAAAAATAGAGAAAAGAGCAAGACAACAAGATTTTTATAGTGGTTCGGCGATAACGAGCCTACGTCCACTTCATATTTTCTCATTTCACTCATAGATTACAAATACAATGAATATTGTCTTTCAATCACTTGAATTCAATGAATAATTCTCTCCGAATCCATTGAATTTATTGAGGAAGATAGGGGTTATTCATGGAGAAGTGTTGGCCATGGCAGCCATGGATGAGGAGATGCCAAAAGTCCCTTGAAAATGCCCTCTGGAGGTGTATTTATAGCTGTAGGAGAGCTTCTGGGATGACTGGTTCGCGCTGGGGTACGTGGCATGCGATCCGGAAAAGTAGGAGATCGAATAGCCTTAAGAATAGGTCAAAACAGTGCATGTATCTGCAGGTTCGGCGATCGGTTCGTGGGTCTGGGATCGGTTCGTGATATGGGCTCGGTTCGTGATATGGGCTTCACGATCTGAGGCTTGGTTGCGAGCTGGAGTGGACGGATCGTGGCTTGAGGACGCTCCGCGAACAGAGGGGGCGATCCGATCCAGTATCCACGATCCACGGTACGCGATCCGACCAGGAATGACACGAGTTGATGCTAATCTGGACCCGTTCACGGAAACAGGCATAACTTTCAAACCATAAGTCCGATTGAGCCGAACCAAAGCTCAAACTGAAGCTTATTCAGAGGGCTACAAGCATATGATGTGAATAGATCCAAATGAGGTCGTTTGATAAGGGTTTCGGACCAGTTTATACTGGTGTTGTGATTTTTAACAAACTGCCTTGTGTCTTCTGACGATGCCTCCAATGTCGGAGAGTGATGTTATCCAGAGATTCCATATGAGGCAGCATTAACCCAGAGGTGTGTCAACACGATCTTTGCTTTGGGTAGCCTGTTCACAAAGAAGGCTAACATTTTGCCCCCCAAAGTACATCTTATCGAAGATGAGATGTGCTTTGAATATGTTGAGGTAAATCTCTCTGGAACGTCATTTATCCTTGAGAAGGATTTATCCAATTGTTGCATTGCTTCCATTGGAGCTAGTCAGGCCAAGTTCAAAAAGTCATGTTAAACCGTTGGCTCCCGAGCGTGATTCTACATGCACAGATCGTTGCCAAACAACGGCATCATTCCACACAAGTCATGCGCATGGTAGGATCGATCTTTCTTTTATATATGAGTCAATGTATGGAATAGCCACCCGAATAATGGAGTGTTTCAAGAATCTTCGGGCTCTAAGCTACCATCTGGACCATTGGGATGGAGCACGTCAAAATCATCATACGAATTTGTCATTTGTACTCAAGTTTGGACTAGCCTGATATCTTGGTATTGATTCAGGATCTTAAAATCGCATTGAATCGTAACAGTAAGGAATTCAAAAGCCATGATCACTCTGGATCGTAGTCGAGAGACTCCACAATTGTTACGGATCATTTCTTAATCCAATATTCACATATGAAGCAGGCAGTAAGGGATGTTGTTAAAATTATATGGACCAGTGCCTATAGGATCGTCACCATCGCAAGGTAGTAGATAGGTTTGCCACTCCTTCCATTCGATGTAGTTTGGGTCTTTAAGTTCACATTTGATCCACAAGCTAGCTCGCTTGGTCGGCAAAGATGAGCAAGGTTGTACTCCGGAGGCATGACATACATGTTTTGAATCCAATTTCATGCCTGGATTGTCTTTAAAGTTAGTCTATGAACCGACGCTTGCGCTCTCAGCGCCATCGGAGGACAAGCGAGGTCAGTATTTATGCCCCCAGTATCGATGGGGGTTGAGTTGAGTCAATAAGGCATTTAGTCTTGAAGATTTTATACTTCCTGTCGTTGCATCTGGTAAGAGTTGCAGGTTCAGCAATCTTAGTCCACCCAGATCATTCTGTACTGTTTCTCAATTTAGAAAAAATCGGAATTGTATATGCGAAGGGTTGAACCACATTTGCTTTGATATCATCTCTTCTCTTTAGTCAGATAGTGAGGATTGCCTCATCGGGCATCAGCGACTTCGGTTACTCTCATCAGATCAGTTGTGGAGTTAAGCAAGGTTGTTGAATGCGAGTGAATAAATGTCGTTATGAAGTTAGTTGGGCTCCTCCATTTATGCTTCGGCATAGTCCGAAATGGTTATCACAGTCTTATTGAGTCTCTTTCTCATACTCGGTTCAATTGTGCTTGACAAACAAGATCATGGGCTCAATAAGTGGTATAGGTTCTCTTTGTAACTGCACATTTTTGTCATTCTTTTCTGGGGCTTTTCCTTTGTCCTCGCCGTTTCAGGAATTGAAAGGTGCTCTATTCTTTAGTCGGAAAAGCATCTTGGTTATTCGTCTCGACGTTAACACTTTTTTTTGTCATAAAGGTCTATCCACCTCAGGGTTGAATTCGTCAGAGCCTCTGAGGAAGTCTCGTTGCGGTGAAGCATTGAAATATGTGGGAATAAGAGGATATTCTAATGTCCCATGTGAAGAGGCTATGATTGTCGTTACCCACATCATCTTGAGAAGAAAAGCTTCTTGAGAGGTGCCGAATCAAACTAGCGAGTAGGTTGCCATCAAAGAATTGATGCATATTATCAAGATCCTGGCTGGTGCCCCCAGTATCGAATCTGAGATTACAAAGGGGGTCTTTGCTGATTTCTTGTTTCCACGTCGATATTGCCCCCGGGTCGTGGTTTGAGTCATTCGACCTGACCGGGTTCCTGTTTTTCGAGTTGTTGCGTTCTTTCTTGGAGCTGAGTATGAAATGTCGCTCGAGTATTCATTCGAGTTGGAGTTAAAACTGGTTGTGCATGATCTGAGTTCATTGTGATTCTTGCATTCTCATCTAGGAAGTTGCAGGTAGTTGTTCCATTGCCCGTGTTTCCATCCATGATGTTATGAATCGAAGCTGCATGCTGCATGCCTGCTGATTGGTTTGTGTTCAACCCAAGCTGATGGTTGATATCTGACTATGCCTAGTTCGTCTTTACTCGAACTTCAATTTTATCATTTCCAGCGAATTGATGATTGTTGCTCGGCCTTCCAGTTCAGTGCTGGCGCCCTCACCCTCGGGGGTTTGTTCTGAGTAGCGGACTTCAAATCCATATCTTTCATACTCCCTCTTCGCATCATGAGTTAGAGTTGGGTGAAAATCAATTTGTTGGTACGAAATCCACGCTAATCTTTTGTCCTTTGTCCAGGCTCTGAGGATCGGCATCAAACGACGAAAGGTTAGACTGTGATCGTCCCGAGTGTTCCGGCTTGCCCCCTGCGTCAAGGGAAAGGTCGGAGATATGATGGTGTGTCACATCTAACGGTTGCATGAGATGTATCTAGTCTCATCTGAGCTTTCGAGTCTGGAAGTAGGTTAGGACCAAAAAACGTTCTCTTTGCATTTGTTTCCTAGTCCTCAAGGAGCCTTTTGAATTCAGACATGTAAACATGAGGAGAGGAAGTTGCTTCCAGTCTGACCCAAGAAACTCCGGCGGGGTAAGAGTTCTTGTGGCGCTAAGTCTCTAGCGTCTTTATACTCTCCCGATCCTTCAGCAGGTTAGAGTTCGAGTGGTGCTAAGTCTCTAGCGCCTTTATACTCTCCCGTCCAAGCTCTGAGGACAGAAATCAAGCGGCGAAGAGTCAGATTGTAGTCGCCTCGAGTGCTCCCGTTTGCTCTTTGCATCGAGGGAAATGTCGGGGACGAAATGGTTGCATCATGTTCAATTATTACATGGGATATATCCAGCCTTATCTGAGCTTCCTGTTCTGGAAGTAAGTTGGGATGAGCAGATGGACGTTCTCTTTTCATCTGCTTTCTGGTCTTCAAGGGGCCTACATCGTCCTTCTGGATGCGACCCTTTGTTCATTTTCCATTAGCATGTTGCCATTGTTGCGAATGAGGCCCTCGCGTTCTTGACTAGTTATCTTTTGTAAACCTGCGTTTAGTAATAAAATTTTTGTTTCTTTCGCATTGTCTTGTACCTGCGAAAATAAGTCATGAAGCGCTATAAGTAGTCAATGCAATTATAAATGAAAATGCACTAAAGTAATATGTGTGTATAGGTATGCTTCCAATCAATCATTAACTTAGTGCCTGTCCAGGGCTTTGTTGAGGATTGATTAGGATCTTATTTGTTTTGCCCCCATGTCTGGGCATGGAGGATTCGGGCTCAAAGCTCAGTTAATCCCCCGACACTCTGGCGGGGTAGGAGCCCTCGTGGCGCTAAGTCTCTGGCGCCTTTATACTCTCTCTGGAGTTTAAACTCAGCGGTTCCCCGATCCTTCAGCGGGGTAGGAGTTCTAGTTCGTTTCATGGTATGCTCAACGATCCTTCAGCGGAGCAGAAATTATGGGGGGTGCTGAGTCTCCAGCACATTTCTCAGCGCTCAATCAGAGGGCTTTTATACTCATTCTCAACTCTGGAGAATTAGGGTTCGAGCTCAGCAGTTCCGTCGCTCCCCGATCCTTCAGCGGGGTAGGAGCTCTTTCTCAACGCTCAATCGGAGACGCTTTTATACTCATTCTCAACTCTGGAGAATTAGAGTTCGAGCTCAGCAGTTCCGTCGCTCCCCGATCCTTCAGCGGGGTAGGAGCTCTTTCTCAGCGCTCAATCGGAGACGCTTTTATACTCTCCTGGCAGTCGCCGAGGTTAGAGTTTTGCTCAGGCGGCTCCGATCATGGTACACCGCCACGCCTTGTAGACGTCATCTTCGCGTCCTTTATACTCTCTCTCGGCTCTGGAGAGTTAGAGTCACGGATCAAGCGGTCTGCAATCTTGCATGCCCATCGAACTCGTCCTAGGTTTATATTTTAATCCAAGCTCTGAGGATTAAAACCAGTCGGACGAACAGTTGGAGCATTTGCTAAGGCTTTGAGTTCCTCCGAACAGTCTACGGGAGGAATGGTTGGCACCAAACTTCGGGTACCTGCATTATTCACACCGCACGAATTAGTCACGTCAGTAACTCGGAAAGCATGTGAAAGCAAATTTTATGATTGAAAAGTAAGCAAATTAAGAGGCAGTGTTGCCTCCATTATTTGAATTCATGTAATTTGGTGGCGTCGAGCATAGGATCGAGCCATGTAGGCGGTCACACCGCGTCCATCTGGAGTCGGACTATGACTTTGTAACTCAATGATTTATGTTCAATTGTCTTGTGGTCTGCCACGTGTGAGCCAAGGATTGGATGGTCATCCTGGATCCACCTTGAGCTATACAGCATTCTTTAGACGAAGGGCGTGGCTTTTTAAACGAGCAGTTCAGCCGAGCTCGTTATAGTATTGCTCTATGGCTCTATATGCGGGTGTTACAAGTTTGATCGGTAGCAAATCCTGGATACCTACACCATCCACATATTAATTCATCTGAGTTAATTACATCAATAACTCATAAATCATGCAAATATAAGAGTCATGGTTATAGAATAATCCTGTTAAAGGAATGAGTATCATTCTGAGTGAAAAATGGCGTTGCATATTCATTGCAGGTCCATTTTGCTTCGCCCTATCTCTTTCAATAAAGGGCTTGATCGGGGTCTTGAGATGGCAAAGGCGGCTAGGTAGGTACTATAAGCGAGTGATGAGGTCGCATCTCCTTCAAATCGCCTTTTTGCCCCCGTGCTGAGGGTAAGGATAGAGTGTCAGGAAGTCATGACTGGATTGCTAATGGTAGCGCATCTTTGCATTGGTGTTAGGTTGTAAATTAGCATGAGAACAATGGATTCATGCTTATAGAAATTTTTGCACTTTCCATGCTAGGAAATAGGATATTACTGCTGGTGGGATAATCATATCACATAAATTTGCTGATATACCCTCGATCCCATCCCATATCGGGGACAAGGGTTGGTGCGCCGACAATCAACCAGCATTCATGCGTAAGCGTTCTAGATCTTCAACTTGCTAACTTTCAGGCAAGACTAAGTCAATTGGCCAGGCAAATTCTTGGTGTATCAGCTCTGAATTAGATGATGTAATCTCGAGCAATTTATGCTCAAATCTGTAGTTGCCCCCAGCCTTAGGGGAGTGAGTCACTTGGCAGATAATCGATGAAAAGAGTGGAAGTATGAGTCTTCACTTTCTAACTTCAGAACGCCGTTCGCCAGAAGTTTCATTCATGTACATCTCCCATCTAATGGGTGGCTGACTGGTGATTTGGTCGAGTCATTCAGGGCGGTGAATTCGGTAATTGTACTCGTTGGTGTTTGTTTTGGGACAATCTTCCAAGAGAAATAGGCAATGTCGAATTGCATGTCATATCTCGAGGCATAAATAACGATTGCACGCCTTTCACTTCACCTTGTCAGATGCATTCTGTGCTGTAGGAAGTTTATCATGGAGTTAACCATGACTCTCTTCTGGGTTTGGTCTCCAACGTTGGATCAACTTCCATCTGATCAATGGTTGTATTTCATAGTGTCTTGATGGGGATCATCTCTATCTTTTCTATATTGTCGGACCCTTCTAACTTGGCCGGATTATCCGCCTTCTGACCTTCTGCTCGCAGGACATGAGATATGTTGTAACGTTCCAATTCGTCTAACAACCCTTCTTCCGGTTCTAGGTAAGCTGCGAGTGGTGGTTCCTTCGTCTGGGATTCCTTTCGAGCCTGGCGAACAGCAATGTGAAAGTCAAAAAATATGCTTAATGCCAATATTCCCCACTCCTTAGCGAGCTTCAATTCGATAATCAGGGTGACGTCTTCGGAGCCGTTGTTAGTGGCGGAGAATTTCAACCGCAAGGCATAGTAAATTGACCGCCCTTTAGGGGTTATTAATAAGACACCGGCGTCGGACAGTCAATCATTCTTTGCACCGTCTGATTACATCTTCCAGGTGCATCTTCTACATCTGCCACATCCTCTTCGGGAGTGGTACATTCAGCGACGTAGTCGGTTAATGCTTGCCCTCGTATGGACTTCTTTAGGAGGGAGTTGAGATCAAACTGGTTTAGCTCTATGTCCCGATCAAGCAATTTTCCAGATGCCTCAGGTCGTTGCAGGACCTGTCGTAGCAGTTAGTGAGGGTGCATACCATCGGATGAACTTGGAAGCAATGGGGGAGCTTTCTTAGAGCAATCAGCAAGCTGTAGATGAGTTTTTCAATCTTTGGGTATACCACGACTACTTTCTTGCTCACATTATTGACTAGTTTTCAGACCTTATCCTTCTTACACACAAGTGGTGCCAACTTTCATGCCAAGCTTCAGACGCCTTTAATTCTTTGTTGTTCAGGGCTAACTGTGAGGCCTGTAGGTTCATTCCAGATATTGAACATCTCTGTCAGATTCGAAACGTGGTAGGTTGACCGCTCGGACTCCATAAGACTATCACCTACATGAACTTCCATGGGCCTTGCACTTTGATTGTGGACCATATAATTCAGTAAGCACTGGTAAGTTGCCTCGGCATCCTTCGGTCGGCGTCACCAATCGGAACACGTGTAGTTGCATCATTAGATGTCACCCTTCTGCATCCCGAATGATGATCCTTGCTGGGATCTAGATTTTCAGACAGATCCTTGGGCAATTCCTTTTGTGATGCTCCCATTATTCGCAATATTAATACCTCCTTCACACTCCATTTCATCTAGAGGGGAAGCATCTTTGGGTTTCACGCCATCTTTGTTGCGTAGCATGGTCCATCCAGCTGAATAGTCGGCTTCTCCAATAACTTGTCACCACAGACCATTCTCGCTCCATCTTCGGTTGGCATATTTAGCAATAGGCTCTAGGGTGCAATGTAGGCTCTGAATTCTGTTGGAGCTGGTCTATCTGAATCTTGATCAGATGAGCTTGAACATGATAGCATAGCTTGTGAGGCTTCAAGTAAGGTTCGTATATCATATCACAACTGTTGTATGAAGTGGAGAGCTAATGGTTGATTCATATTTGCGTTGATCTCAAATTCTCACTTCTTGACCAATGTCATATGGTGGCTAGTGAGCAGTCAAGTTGTTATCATCCCAGCAATGATCCATATATCCAATCACGGCCTGCGGAGGTTCAATTGGTTCCTAACTCTTGGGACCAAAATACATCGATCTAACCCTTGGACACGTGGAAATCAATCTATCTCGATGCGGTTGACGGCAAATAGGTGAACCGTAGGACATACGTTTTTCACCATGCCATTCAAGCGAAGGGTAACTTTGTAGTGCTAGGGCCCTTACTTGCCGTCGGGTATCCCATTATTGAGAACCATGGTCATTGGGATCTTTTGAGTCATCCTCAGAATAGTATCCGGGTTGCTCTATGTCAATGTCATCTGGGATTTCGCCTGTAGGACAGGTTTAAGTCATGTAAACTAGGTGATCACTATTCGCTCAGGAGCATCATCAGTTGCATTTGGGAAATATGCACACCATTGGAGCTCTGGAAGAGAAGGCTGTTATGAGACCATCATTATTTTGTATACTGCCATAGCCAGCGTGTCGAATCTTTTCAACAACTCCTCACATTCAATAACATCGGTAGATAGAGGTCATGGCTTCTGGAAAGAATCCTCAGAATACCTACCGAATCTTGGTTGATAAGCATTTGTGATAATTGTGGGTCAGAATGTACTCCGAGCCGAAGGCGAGCCGTACTCCGAGCCGAAGGCGAGGCCGTCAGCGGGTCCGGGCGCAGCGCCGGCGGGGGTCCGGGGCCCCGCAGTCCCGGCGGCGATCGTCGAAAATGTGGGCACCGCACGATTTTTTCGATTTTGGAAGATAGAGCCTTTTATGAAATGATCTGAAAATTACATTTTTTCCAAAAAATGTCACTTTTTTGGGTCGGATCGCGACCCTTGTTCGTCACCACTTTTCTGGGTCGCGGTTCGCTACTGTCGTCTGGTTCGTGGCTCGGATCGTCAATTAATCAACGTCTTCGGATCGGATCGCGGATCCTACACCAGGTCGGGTCGTGAAGGTCACTCTGAGCCCGGGTCGTGGAGGTCGTTCCGCGAACCGCAAATCGGATCGTGATGGCTCTTTGGGCTCCGTTCGTGGAGGTCGTTCCGCGAACCGCGAATCGGATCGTGATGGCTCCTGCGATCCGCGAACCGCGAACCGAGAACCGGCCACCTGCTCTAACCTGCTCCTGTGCATTTTCTTTGTAATCCTCATTCGTTTCTCAGTGAAAGCACCAAAATGTTAGATCAAAATTTGGACCTAACACCCAAATTGTCGTATTTAGAGCATAGGATATGAAGAAATAACTGAAAAATAGAGAAAAGAGCAAGACAACAAGATTTTTATAGTGGTTCGGCGATAACGAGCCTACGTCCACTTCATATTTTCTCATTTCACTCATAGATTACAAATACAATGAATATTGTCTTTCAGTCACTTGAATTCAATGAATAATTCTCTCCGAATCCATTGAATTTATTGAGGAAGATAGGGGTTATTCATGGAGAAGTGTTGGCCATGACAGCCATGGATGAGGAGATGCCAAAAGTCCCTTGAAAATGCCCTCTGGAGGTGTATTTATAGCTGTAGGAGATCTTCTGGGATGACTGGTTCGCGCTGGGGTACGTGGCATGCGATCCGGAAAAGTAGGAGATCGAATAGCCTTAAGAATAGGTCAAAACAGTGCATGTATCTGCAGGTTCGGCGATCGGTTCGTGGGTCTGGGATCGGTTCGTGATATGGGCTCGGTTCGTGATATGGGCTTCACGATCTGAGGCTTGGTTGCGAGCTGGAGTGGACGGATCGTGGCTTGAGGACGCTCCGCGAACAGAGGGGGCGATCCGATCCAGTATCCACGATCCACGGTACGCGATCCGACCAGGAATGACACGAGTTGATGCTAATCTGGACCCGTTCACGGAAACGGGCATAACTTTCAAACCGTAAGTCCGATTGAGCCGAACCAAAGCTCAAACTGAAGCTTATTCAGAGGGCTACAAGCATATGATGTGAATAGATCCAAATGAGGTCGTTTGATAAGGGTTTCGGACCAGTTTATACTGGTGTTGTGATTTTTAACAAACTGCCTTGTGTCTTCTGACGATGCCTCCAATGTCGGAGAGTGATGTTATCCAGAGATTCCATATGAGGCAGCATTTACCCAGAGGTGTGTCAACACGATCTTTGCTTTGGGTAGCCTGGTCACAAAGCAGGCTAACAATATGCAACATTCATATGATAACACATTCAATTTCATCCATAAATTAGTATAAACACTCATGTATATGCAATATGAAAATGTGTCTGAGCCGATCTAGTGCCTAATGTGTGTTATGCAACCACGAGCAATCACTTGCAACCACTTGCAACCATTAGCAAACATCAAGCATAACATGTTTCAAATACATGTTTACATTCATAGGATTCTACCTAAGGTTCTCAAGACAGGATCAAAAGGATATACAAGGTAAAACAGAGTATCTAGGGAAAAGAAGATAAAGATGTACCCCTAGAAGGTCCTTCTTGCGGGGCTTGCCCTTGCTTCTTAGGGCAGTTCTTGCTGATGTGTCCAGTTTCACCGAATTGAAAACATGCTCCTATCTTCATCTTCATCTTCCTACAGTCCTGGACTATATGCCCGTCAAAACCACAGAAGTTGCATTTTCTTTTCTCGCGTGACTTGTCATTCTTGTTGTTGCTGTTCTTTCCTCCTTTCTCGGAGTCTACCTTCTTGTCTTGAGATTCATTCGCCTTGACCTTCTTCTTGCCATTATCGTCTTCTTCATGAAGTAGGGCCATATTCACCAAGATTTTAAAGGTCGCCCCCCATGGGTACATGAGTCATGGCCATAATGTGGAGTGGCTCGCTAATCCTCGAGCAAAGCGTAGAGCCTTCTTCTCAGCCGTGTTGACTAAGTCCAAACCAAACCGAGCAAGTTGATTAAACTTATTCACGTATTCCCTAACTGACATGTCCCCTTGCTTGAGTGCCAGGAACCTCTCCATCTGAAGGCTCGCTTCTGCGGATGATAAAAACTTAAGCCCAAACCTCTCTCTAAAGTCTACCCAAGTCTCAATTGGCCTGGTAGCGTTGGTGACTTCCCACCAAAATGAAGCTTCCTCTTTCAACAACCATGCTGCCAACTGAACTTTCCTATGATCCTCCATATCGAAAATAACAAACAAGTCTTCAGTCTCTTTTAGCCAGTTTCGCGCCTCAACGAAGGTTTCAGTTCCAACGAAGTTCTTGCCACCCATTCCTATAAAGTCCTTGCATATTTTGGCGAAGGCGGTACCTGAAGGAGGAGGAGGCCGAGGAACCGTGGCCACAGGGGGAGGAGGAGGAGGGATATCTGCCGGGCCCGCGCCGTTGGCCCTAGCTTCCAAGTATCTTCGGAACCAGCCAGGTATGGGTACTCCCTCAGGAAGGTTAAGATTAGACATGCTAAAAAGCGAAAAGGAAAAAGATTCAAACGAGGAAACAAAGGAAAGTGCTAATGGCTTTTGGGGAATAGCCTTTTCTTAAAAATAAAACTTTTCTTGAAAAATGCTTCTTTATAAACGGTTTAGTTTCAGAAGGTTTTTAAAACTTTTGCCCAGTCTGGTAACCTTCTGCTCTGATACCAAATGTAACACCCTACCTCCGCTAGGGTCACTCACAAAGGGAATGCCCTAGTTTTGGAGGGGTATTATCTAGTAAACAGGCACAGAGATAACACAAGACAGAACATAGATAAAATAGAGTATATAAAGCAGAGGATATAAACTTTAAAACCAAATCTCATTACTGAAAAATAGTGTCAAAACCTCTTACATCAAAATGCCAAGTCATTATTTCATTACATCAAGTTCTAAAGAAGCAAAGTACTTCAAACAACATAAGTAAAATATTATTCCCCAAAAAGTGCATGAGTGCAGCCATAGCATAGCTCAAGACCAAACCGTACATGAGCTGTCAGAAAGCAAGCAAAGTCCAAGCTAAGAGCTAGAGTTTCCTCCCTGAGAACCTGGGGGGGGAAATGAAAGACAAAGAGGCGAAAGAAAACGGGTCAGTCAAAAAGACTGGTAAGCCCTAGTGACTATCAGCATACAAACTAGTAAAGTTAACAAGACATGAATAAACTGGAATTAAACATAGGAATGATGATAAGTCTGACATGATAACTAAGCTAACAAGATAACTCAAGTCTAACATTGCGTATTCAAGGTTCGCCATACCAACTATACTGGTATACTAATCCCGTGTCAACTATAAATCAAGAAATAATCCCTTGGCCCAATATCGTGAAGTGACCCAATTCGAGGTCCAACGGTATGATCTAATCGATCGGCTCCTTACAAGTCTAGCTCGTCGTGTGTTTGTGTCATACGGCCCTATCACGAATGTAGTCACCTGTGCTAGGTCCACCATAGGGTGTATCAAGCCCTAGGGTGCCAACCACCGACACGAATCAAGAATGCACAGATAATCCTACTGATGCCCAATGCCTGCTTTTTCAACTCCGGACTAAGTGCATGACCCTAGTCCGCCTGAACCTACAATGGCGCACCAACTCAGCCGTCGTTCTGGTCGCTTACAATCAGCCCAGCAATCGTGCCCCACCCTGCCTAGTCCCAGGGTACCGTGATACATCTAGTGGGTTACTGCTGAAAAGGACCGCGTAACTAGGGTTTCGTTCAGCAGGTTAAGTTGTCATATAAAATCGAGACTTAACCCCATCTTCGTGTCATGTCAAATTGACTAAGTGTGTCGTTCTAGTTCAAGACTTAGTCCTACGAATCATGTGTTAGGTTGGTTAAGTGTGTTCAAGCGGTTCATGACTTAACCCTATCAAATCAACGTGTCAAATTGGTTAAGTATATTCAAGTGGTCCATGACTTAACCCTATCCAGCGGCATTAATTTACTTAATGCACCCCTAACCTCTCACATTAGACTTGGTTATGGTTACTGGATGTGCCGGGCGGGTCCGGGCAGTTTTACACCATAACCTAGTCTAACCTCGGGTTTCGAGTGCGATATGACCAGCTACTCACATTGGGTCCTATTGTTTGCAGTTACTGGATTCGCCGGGCGGTTCCGGGCAGATTTATACTGCAAACTCAACCCAACCTCGAGTTGGCCACGTTCAAGTTATCTAAGTGTCATGTACCAAATTCATATTTTCAAGTATAATTTCATGTCAAGTTCATGTTCCTATCCAATCTCAATTTATAACGATATTCATGTTTTCAAGTTCATACTAAATTCAGGTTTTCCTAAACTACCCAAATCGCATCCCCAACGCTCGTGAATTCGAATCAAGGCAATAGATGTAACTAGGGAATAACATAACAAGGATGGGTATAAAGTGGCAAAGGTGATTTCAAGGCAAGCATGGTGTAACTTGAGATATGATCATAACATCACTGGCATATGAAATAGGGTGATAAACATAGCAATAAATGACATAAAATGATAATCCTAAACTTGTGACTAGCAAAAGTTCAACATCACAACATCACAGGCATGTTAAAATAATGAAATGGTTTAGGTTATGACATGAACAGGCCCATAAATCAAGTTCTTATCAGTACTCCACAAATCAAGGTTCAATATGAACGGTACTAGGTTCAAGGTGAATAGATCTAGGGTGAACAAGAGTAGACCTAAAATAATAGATCAAAAAGGAATAGTCATAGATCAAAGATATACAAGAGTAGGTCTCAAGTAGTTATCATGTTTATGTTCAACTTCAATTTACACATGTCCATATTAAGTTTAGAGTTTAGATCTAAGAGTAACCGGGGCTTAAATATTGTGGTTTTTGAGAACTAAGAACAGAAGTTGTCGTAGGATAATTGTTGAGATGTTGATCTATTCCCTTGAATTGTTGTAGAAACGTTGGCCTTCGATTTGGATCTAGTTTGAATGTTTAAGCTTCAAGTTGGAGGCGGCGGCCATGGTTCAAGAGGAGACTTAGCTGCATAATGGTGTTAGAAAGATTTGTTGTGGATTAGTGAAACACCCCACCTCTGTTAGGGTCACTCTCAAAGGGAATGCCCTAATTTTGGTGGAGGTTTATAAGTACTAGTCACAGATACACAAGACAGATATAAATACACATATTTTTGAACAACGGAAAACAACAGCAACTTTTATTTCATCAAAATACGTGTTACACAAACCATGCCATAATTGTCTTACAATACTTCCAAAACATTACATTTTCATAACTGTCTTGATTTCATAACTTAAAGAAGCATAAAAACATAAGTAAACTGCATAAGTCCCCATAATTGCTATCCAAAGTCATAGTCCAAAACGAAAGAGATCCAAGCAATACATTCTTTCTCTTCAAGCTGGATGTGAAAACTGGCCAAGCTGCGGTATTCCCTCCCTGTGGACCTGGGGGAGAACGAAAGAAAAGAAGACGAAAGAAAAGTAGAGTCAGACATAAAGCCTGAGTAAGTCTAGGACTATTCAGTCTATGAATAAAGAAATGAGGATGAAAAGTACAAACTGGAAATGGGGAAGCACCATAAACAAAGTAAAGTTGTCTAGAGTCGAATATACTATCGTACCCCATATTAATCTCTGCACCCCTATAAACTAGTTCCCAACAGGCACCCCATAATCAGGGTGAAGTGATCCGTTTCTAATGATCGGCTCCTACTCGCATAGTTACATGTGTCTTATGGCCGCCGATGTTGTAGCTACCTATGCTGGTCCCACCATGGGGTGTATCAAGCCCCATGGTGGCGGCCCGACAAAATTCTAGAATGCACAGGTATACTACTGGTGCCCAGTGCCTAATTTTTCTGCGCCGGAGGGTGTGCACGCCCGCACCCCGTTAGAACCTACACTGCTGCACCACCGCCATCGATTTGACCTCTTACAGTCAGCCCAGTAATTGTGCCCCACCCTGCCTAGTTCAAGGTATCCTGATACACCTTGTAGGGTTACTGCTGAAAAGGGTCCCCCGCTACTAGGTTTTCTATTTCTAGCCAACATGCTAAGTTGGTTAAGTGTTCTATAAGCCTAACCCCCAATCAGTCTGTATAGTTTAGCATGTTCAATTTGATTAAGTATTAATTCAATTTACTTAATCCTATCAATCCTCACTCAGCCTTAATTGTCTTATTAAAGCCTCAACCACTCACATTAGACAGGTATTGTTGTGACTGCCTATTGCCGGTTGGGTCCGGGCAGTCTTACGTCACAACTCGGTCTAACCTCGGGTCTTTATTGGGCTCAATGTTTAACCACCCACATTGGATAGGTATTGTTGTGACTACTGGACAGCCAGGCGGGTCCGGACATGTTTATGTCACAACGCAATCCAACCTCGGGTTAAACACATCGTATTTTCTAAGTTTACATATTTTGTCTCTTTTCTTTTTATATGTAAATATTTGCAGCCCATTATTCAAATTCATCTTTATTGGGTAAAATTAATTTATACCACTTAAATGTTTCAAGGTCGTTGGCATGCGTCAAACATGCCAACACATATGTTTTATATTTTTAACCCAACGTCATTACCCCCGTTTTATACGTTCGCTATATTATGGTGGGCTTAACATTTAAGCCCAACTTAGCCACATGAAAAAGGGGAGGCTTAGAACATGATGTATATATATTCTAAGGAACATCAAAAAGGGGTGTGTAAACGCATGAACTTGCAACATAGCGGTCTAATTAACATAAATTAGGCACTTGTGAACTTGCATTGTAATAGCATAAAATCTTGACATAAAACATACCTAAACATGAATCATGGTTTTAATCTAATCATGTAAACTTTTATTTAAAGCATGAATCTAACTTAATTATGTGCCACATATATTATCATATGTTTCTTAACAACAACCTAAGCCTAAAACATATTTTGTTTGGGCATAAAGTTAAACATAAACTAGCCATGTTCATAAAGTCAACACAAGTTCACAAAGATGCTTACTTTTGTCACTAATACAAAAGTATGGTTTTACACTTGAATCATGATGCCAATTCCAACATAAATTCATATGAATCATAATACTCAATTGGATCCAACTACACTAAAAATGATCATAAAAATATACATAGATGGATCTAAAATCATGTTGGCATAATAGTGAATCATATACTTGCATGAGTCTCAACTTGGTTGAAATAAACTACCACAAACATATAGTTGTTAACTTTCAACATGAATCATATACTTGCAAATATCCAATAGTTCTAACATCATTATACCACAACATCCCAAATCTATTTATAATTAGAATCATAGCAACATACAATTATGAATTATCATCACCACAAATTAAGTACAATTCCATTTCTCATTTCACACAAATCAAATCTCAATTATTCATTCACATCGGAATAGCACTCTACTTACAACGTATGACGAATCTTTAATTCAGGATTCTGAATTCTGAATTTGGAGATGCTATCCTTTGTTGTAGGCGTTGTTTTGATTTAATTGTTGTGACTTTAAGCTTTCGAATCAACTCCTGACTCGACGGCTATTCCTAGTCTTTCTTCAGCAGCATGACAGCTCTATTCTCATTTTTATTTGTGTGAATAAGGTGGAGTCTTAGGTTCTTTTTATAGAGTTTGGGAATTGATTACAGCCGTCGATGGAGCTTAGATTAATATTAGCCGTTCGTTTTAAAGAGAAACCAATCAGGAGCTGACACATAAGCCCTAGTGACAAGACAAAGCTCAGAAATCCGGCCAAGCACAGACCAGGCCAGCCAGGAGGGGCTGGGTTCGACCTGGCTCAAGGGCCAGGTCGACTACCCAGTCGACCCCCAGGTCGACTACCCAGTCGACCTGGGTGCCCCTGGTCGACTACCCAGTCGACCTGGGTGCCTTGGGTGGGAAAATTCCCACCCAGACCAATCTGGGTCCGATTTTTTAATTTTGAACTCGTTTATGAACTGTTTCTGTCTGTTTGAATTTTAAACTGAATTCTGAAACTTCCGGAGGTCATATCTCCCTCATACGTAGTCCGTTTTACGCAAACTCGGACTCTATCTCAAGCAGAATTCCGAGATGAACGCAATGGCGTATCTTGTTTCCCTTAATTCTTTGATTTGAAATTAATTATCTTTAATTTATGAATTTCACTGTTGTAGAATATACGGGGTGTTACATTCTCCCCCACTTAAAAGGATTTCGTCCCCGAAATCTTCAAGTTTAGGAAGAATGTATATCCTAACATCCAAATGTCCATCTACTCATCCATCAAACACGAGCGTCCATTGTCCTTAAAAGACTTTTAATGCTTCATGATCATATGCGAAGTGTGTGTACATGTACTTATCTAATGCAAAATCGGTCGGTCTACTGATTCAGTTGACCTCCTTAATGCAAATTATGTAAGTGTCATGAATCCATTATGTATGCAAACCTTCCTATTCATGATTCTACATGAGTGCATAATCATTCATATAAATGCAACATCCATATGACAACACATTAAACTTCAACCATATAAGAATGCAAACACATATATGCATATGCAATATGAAGTGACTGAGCCGATCTAAAACCTAGATTGTGTGTGTATATGCAACCACGAGCAACCACTAGCAATCACTCGCAACCACTTACAACCATCATCCATAACATGTTTCAATTACATGTTTTCATCCAAAGGGTTTCTACCTAAAAGATAAGGTTGAGGAGATATACCCTAAAAGATAGATAAAGCATAACTTAAGGAAAAAGAGAGATCAAAGATGTACCCTCAAAAAGAAAAGGCTAGGCTGCGCGTATTCTAGCTTCAGTTTCCCAAGTCGCGTCTTCCTCGGCGTTGCTCCACTGAACTTTTACGAGCTTGACTTCGCGGTTGCGTAGCTTTTTCACTTTCGTTCCTAATATGCGGGTTGGAACTTTCCTCACGGCTGCTTCGCGTTCCACTTCAGCTTCTTCAAGGATGCTAGGCTCTACTATTTCAACAGACTCGTGCAAACACTTCCGGAGGTGAGAAACATGAAAGACGTTGTGAACTCCGGCCAGTTTTTCGGGTAGCTCTAATCTATAGGCCATCTTCCCAACCTTCTCGATGATAGGAAATGGTCCTACAAATCTCGGTGCTAGCTTTCCAGTGGATCCAAAACGAACAACGTTCCTTAGAGGAGATACCTTAAGAAAAACTCTGTCCCCAACCTCAAACTCAAGGTCGGTCCTCCTCTTGTCTGCGTAGGATTTTTGTCTGTCTTGGGCTGTCTTCATTCTTCTCCATATTAAGTCTACTTTCTCTGAAGTCTCTCGGATCATATCTGGTCCAAGTATGAGCTTGTCAGTAGACTCCCACCAACAAGTGGGCGATCGGCACGGTCTTCCATATAAAGCTTCGAAGGGCGCCATTCCAATGGTGGCTTGGTAGCTGTTGTTGTAGGCGAATTCCACCAAAGGAAGATGGTCTTCCCACGTCCCTCCGAAGTCAAGGATGCACAGACTTAAAAGGTCCTCCAAAACTCTGTTCACTCTTTCTGTCTGACCATCGGTTTGGGGGTGATAGGCTGTACTCAAGCATAACTGTGTGCCTATCGCTTCTTGCAGACTCCGCAAAAACTCACTTGTGAAGATAGGGTCTCGGTCACTAACAATGCTGGAGGGTATTCCATGGAGTCGAACAATTTCCTTGAGATAAAGAGATTCTAGGGATGAGGCAGTCCTTTTACTCCTGACAGGTAAAAAGTGGGCGCTTTTAGTAAGCCTATCCACTATTACCCAAATGCTAGTGTTGCCTCTTCTAGACCTAGGCAGCCCATCAATGAAGTCCATTGAAATGCTATCCCACTTCCACTGCGGGACCTCTAGAGGATGGAGAAGACCGCCAGGCTTCTTCTGCTCCTCCTTAACCTGTTGGCAAGTCATACATTAAGAAACGAAATCTGCCACGTCCTTCTTCATGCCGCTCCAAAAGAAAGTTCTCTTTATGTCCTTGTGCATTTTATCTCCGCCTGGATGTATCGTCATCTTGGAGTGATGTGCTTCTTCGAGAACCGTCTTTACTAAATCCCTTGTCCGTGGGACGCATAGTCTTCCATCTCGCCTTAACCAACCCTTATCGTCGATGGAGTATTTGTTGAGGTGACTTGAAGTCTCACCCCTAATTAGCCTATCAATCATCTCCACAAGCTGAGGGTCTTCGCATTGTGCTATCCCTATTGAGTCCACTAGAGTCGGGCGTACTTCAAGAGATGCTAGCAAGCCCGGTACAAAATCGGAGGAGGGCCTAAAGTTAAAACTGGCTATATACTCCAAGCTTTGCCTTTCTATAAAGAGCGGGCTTAGGGTCAGTTTCTTTTGGCTCAATGCGTCTGCCACTACGTTGCCTTTGCCCGGAGTGTAGGAGATCTTGAAATCGTATGAGGCAAGGAACTTCATCCATCTCTGTTGCCTCAAGTTAAGATCTTTCTGCGAGAAAAAATATTTTAATGATTTATGGTCAGTGTAAAGTTCGAACTTCTCACCTAAGAGATAGTGTCGCCAAGACTTAAGTGCAAAGACGATGGCGGCTAACTCAAGATCGTGGGTCGGGTAGTTCTTTTCATGAACCTTCAATTGCCTTCCACCATAAGCTACTACCCTCCCTTCTTGCATCAAGACAACGCCTAGCCCTGTCCTACATGCATCTGTATAAACTGTGAACATCTTGCTTCCATCTGGCAACGTCAGAACTGGGGCTGTTGTAAGAGCCCTTTTTAGTCGTTGGAAAGCAAACTCGCAATCCAAGTCCCAATTGAACACTAGATTCTTCTTTGTCAGCCTTGTGAGTGGAGCTGAGATTTTCGCAAAATCCCTTATGAATTTTCGGTAGAAACCTGCTAGTCCTAGAAAACTTCGGACCTCAGTTGCATTCCTTGGTGTCTTACAATCTTGTACCGCTACTACCTTAGCAGGGTCCACAGCTAACCCTTCTTTGGATACTACATGCCCAAGAAACCTTACTTCCTCTCTCTAAAAGTGGCATTTGGAGAATTTGGCTTTTAGTTGATGGACTCGCAGAGTTTCCATGACTGCCCTTAGGTGCTGAGCATGCTCTTCTTCACTCTTTGAGAAGATCAAGATATCGTCTACGAAGACCACTACGAACTTGTTGAGGAATTCTCTGAACACCCTACTCATCAGGTCCACGAAGTAAGCGGGTGTGTTTGTCAAGCCGAAAGGCATGACAAGCCTTTCAAAGAAGCCGTCTGGGGTTCTGAATGTTATCTTATCGATGTTATCTTCAGCCACCCTTAGCTGATGAAAACCGGTCGCCAAATCGAGTTGGGAGAAAACTGACGCTCCTACAAGCTGATCAAACAGATCGTCATTTCTGGGGAGAGGGTGCCTATTCTTTTTTGTTAGTTTGTTGAGCTCCCTATAGTCAACACATAGACGGAGTGAACCATCCGCCTTTGTGGCGAACACCACTGGAGCGCCCCAATCTGAAATACTCCTTCTAATGAACCCCTTCTCTAGAAGCTGTTTAACCTGTTTACTGAGCTCTTTCCTTTCCCGTGGAGCCATATGTCTAACGGGCAACGCAACCGGCTTTGCATTATCTACAAGATATATGCGGAAGTCTATCTCCCGCTTTGGAGGTAAGCCCTTCACTTCTTCGAAGACATCCGGATATTCACGGACCACTCTAACCGATTGCAAACTCTCAACAGAAGCATCTAGAGATTCAAGATAACTAAGCATAACCGCATACGAGGGATTACAAGTAATTTCCAGAGTGTTACCGAGTTGGGTCAGAAGCCTAACCACCCTTTTCTCACAATAAAGGAGGGCACCATTACTGGATAACCAGTCCATGCCCAAAATCAAACCATATCCCGAGAAGCCCAAAACAAAGGCACTGCATATAAATTCTACGCTTAGAATAGAAATTTTCAATCCCACACAGATCATAGACAAATGAGTTGGGCCCCCGATTGGATTTGAAACAATTAAGGGGTCCTCTACCATACTAGTTTCTAGGTGCAGAGATTCTACTGAAGCAGATGAAATAAAGGAGTGTGATGCGCCATAATCAAATAAAGTGCAAACTGGGTGATCATAAAGATAAACTACACTTTCTATGGAAGTATTTATACCTCGCTGTTGCAGAGGTGGCGCTTCTAGCACATGAACCTGTGCCCCTGAGGTGGATCCAGCCTTCTGCCCTTGCCCTCGCTTCTTTGGGCAATCCTTAGCCATGTGGCCTGTCTCACCGCAAGAAAAGCACCCACCATTCAACTTGGCCTTCTTCTTCCGGCAGTCTTTCACTAAGTGCCCCACTTTGCCATAGAAATTACACTTCCTCTTCTCTTGGGACTTGTTGTCTTTCCCGCCCTTCTTAAAGTCTGTCCTCTTAGGCTGTAAACCCTCTTTCTTCCCTTGAGAGCTTTATGCCTTTGTCTCCTTCTTGCCCTTATCCTCTTCGTTCAGCAATGCCATCTGCACCAACCTTTCATACGTAGCTCCCATAGGTATATGGGTCATGGCCAAGCTGTGTAATGGCTCATTCAATCCTTTGACAAAGCGGAGAGCCTTCTTGTGCGGAGTATTGACTAGGTCCAGTCCGAACCTAGCCAGCTGATCCAACTGATTAACGTACTCTTTGACTGTTATATTCCCTAGCTTAAGAAATAAGAATTTCTTCAATTGAAGACTCCTTTCAGCTTCTGAGAGAAATTTAGCCTCAAACCTTGCCCTAAAGTTCTCCCATGTTTCCACTGGTCTTTCTGCATTGGTAACTTCCCACCAGTAGGAAGCCTCGCCTTTAAGTAGCCATACTGCTAGTTGTACCTTTTGCCAATCTTCTACCTCAAAGATAACAAATAAGTCCTCGGTTTCCTTCAGCCAGTTCCTGGCCGCCACAAAGGACTCGGTTCCATGAAAGTCCTTCCCTCCCATAGCTTTGAAATCTTTACATATCTTAGCAAAAGCATTACCACGCGGAGGAGGTGGAGGAGGAGGTGCTGCTGCAGCTGGATGATCTCCTGCAGCTGGATGATTTCCTGCAGCTGGGGGAGGAGGAATAGTGGGACCTGGCTGATTGGCCCTTGCTTCTAAGAATCGTCTGAACCAACCAGGTATTGGTACACCCTCTGGCAAGTTAAGTTCTTCGGACATGCTGAAACAAAAAGGACAGATTCAAAACGAAGGATAAAAGATAGTACCTATGGCTTTAGGGGACTATGCCTTTTTAAAATAAAATAACATTTTATCTTTAAAAATGCTTCTTTAAATTTTCTTTTGAAAATAAATTTTCAAAACTTTTTATCTTATCTGGTAAACCTATGCTCTGATACCAAGTGAAACACCCCACCTCCGTTAGGGTCACTCTCAAAGGGAATGCCCTAATTTTGGTGGAGGTTTATAAGTTTAAGTCACAGATACACAAGACAGATATAAATACACATATTTTTGAATAGCGGAAAACAACAACAACTTATATTTTATCAAAATACGTGTTACACAAACCATGCCATAATTGTCTTACAATACTTCCAAAACATTACATTTTCATAACTGTCTTGATTTCATAACTTAAAGAAGCATAAAAACATAAGTAAACTGCATAAGTCCCCATAATTGCTATCCAAAGCCATAGTCCAAAACAAAAGAGATCCAAGCAATACATTCTTTCTCTTCAAGATGGATGTGAAAACTGGTCAAGCTGCGGTATTCCCTCCCTGTGGACCTGGGGGGGGGGGGACGAAAGAAAAGTAGAGTCAGACATAAAGCCTGAGTAAGTCTAGGACTATTCAGTCTATGAATAAAGAAATGAGCATGATAAGTACAAACAGGAAATGGGGAAGCACCATAAACCAAGTTAAGTTGTCTAGAGTCGAATATACTATCATACCCCACATTAATCTCTGCACCCCTATAAACTAGTTCCCAACAGGCACCCCATAATCAGGGTGAAGTGATCCGTTTCTAATGATCGGCTCCTACTCGCATAGTTACGTGTGTCTTACTACCCCCGATGTTGTAGCTACCTATGCTGGTCCCACCATGGGGTGTATCAAGTCCCATGGTGGCGGCCCGACACAATTCTAGAATGCACAGGTATACTACTGGTGCCCAGTGCCTAATTTTTCTGCGCCGGAGTGTGTGCACACCCGCACCCCGTTAGAACCTACACTGCTGCACCACCACCGTCGATTTGACCTCTTACAGTCAGCCCAGTAATCGTGCCCCACCCTGCCTAGTTCAGGGTATCCCGATACACCTTGTAGGGTTACTGCTGAAAAGGGTCCCCGGCTACTAGGTTTTCTATTTCTAGCCAACATGCTAAGTTGGTTAAGTGTTCTATAAACCTAACCCCCAATCAGTCTGTATAGTTTAGCATGTTCAATTTGATTAAGTATTAATTCAATTTACTTAATCCAATCAATCCTGACACAGCCTTAATTGTCTTATTAAAGCCTCAACCACTCACATTAGACAGGTATTGTTGTGACTGCCTGTTGCCGGTTGGTCCGGGCAGTCTTACGTCACAACTTAGTCTAACCTCGGGTCTTTATTGGGCTCAATGTTTAACCACCCACATTGGATAGGTATTGTTGTGACTACTGGACAGCCGGGCGGGTCCGGGCAGGTTTATGTCACAACGCAATCCAACCTCGGGTTAAACACATCGTATTTTCTAAGTTTACATATTTTGTCTCTTTTCTTTTTATATGTAAATATTTGCAGTCCATTATTCAAATTCATCTTTATTGGGTAAAATTAATTTATACCACTTAAATGTTTCAAGGTCGTTGGCATGCGTCAAACATGCCAACACATATGTTTTATATTTTTAACCCAACGTCATTACCCCCGTTTTATACGTTCGCTATATTATGGTGGGCTTAACATTTAAGCCCAACTTAGCCACATGAAAAAGGGGAGGCTTAGAACATGATGTATATATATTCTAAGGAACATCAAAAAGGGGTGTGTAAACGAATGAACTTACAACATAGCGGTCTAATTAACATAAATTAGGCACTTGTGAACTTGCATTGTAATAGCATAAAATCTTGACATAAAACATACCTAAACATGAATCATGGTTTTAATCTAATCATGTAAACTTTTATTTAAAGCATGAATCTAACTTAATTATGTGCCACATATATTATCATATGTTTCTTAACAACAACCTAAGCCTAAAACATATTTTGTTCGGGCATAAAGTTAAACATAAACTAGCCATGTTCATAAAGTCAACACAAGTTCACAAAGATGCTTACTTTTGTCACTAATACAAAAGTATGGTTTTACACTTGAATCATGATGCCAATTCCAACATAAATTCATATGAATCATAATACTCAATTGGATCCAACTACACTAAAAATGATCATAAAAATATACATAGATGGATCTAAAATCATGTTGGCATAATAGTGAATCATATACTTGCATGAGTCTCAACTTGGTTGAAATAAACTACCACAAACATATAGTTGTTAACTTTCAACATGAATCATATACTTGCAAATATCCAATAGTTCTGACATCATTATACCACAACATCCCAAATCTATTTATAATTAGAATCATAGCAACATACAATTATGAATTATCATCACCACAAATTAAGTACAATTCCATTTCTCATTTCACACAAATCAAATCTCAATTATTCATTCACATCGGAATAGCACTCTACTTACAACGTATGACGAATCTTCAATTCAGGATTCTGAATTCTGAATTTGGAGATGCTATCCTTTGTTGTAGGCGTTGTTTTGATTTAATTGTTGTTGCTTTAAGCTTTCGAATCAACTCCAGACTTGACGGCTATTCCTAGTCTTTCTTCAGCAGCATGACAACTCTATTCTCATTTTTATTTGTGTGAATTAGGTGGAGTCTTAGGTTCTTTTTATAGAGTTTGGGAATTGATTAGAGTCGTCGATGGAACTTAGATTAATACTAGCCGTTCATTTTAAAGAGAAACCAATCAGGAGCTGACACATAAGCCCTAGTGACAAGACAAAGCTCAGAAATTCGGCCAAGCACAGACCAGGCCAGCCAGGAGGGGCTGGGTTCGACCTGGCTCATGGGCCAGGTCGACTACCCAGTCGACCCTAAGTCAACTACCCAGTCGACCTGGGTGCCCCATGTCGACTACCCAGTCGACCTGGGTGCCTTGGGCGGGAAAATTCCCGCCCCTCCCAATCTGGGACCGATTTTTGAATTTTGAACTCGTTTCTGAACTGTTTCTGTCTGTTTGAATTTTAAACTGAATTCGGAAACTTCCGGAGGTCATATCTCCCACATACGGAGTCCGTTTTACACAAACTCGGACTCTATCTCAAGCAGAATTCCGAGACGAACACAATGGCGTATCTCGTTTCCCTTAATTCTTTGATTTGAAATTAATTATCTTTAATTTATGAATTTCACTATTGTAGAATATACGGGGTGTTACAATTATCCTAGGTCATAGGGTGTTTTTATAGTTGCAACAACCAGTTTAGGCCATAGGATAAACCCTAGAATCGTTCTGAACCACCAAAAATCGTCACAGGCCCTCAAACAAGCCAACAGGGTCAAACAGGAGCAACCAGGCCCAAACTAGGTTCAGGGACCAGGTCGACACCCAAGTCGACTGCGCAGTTGACCTGGTCCTGGGGGTGTCGACTGCCCAGTCGACCTGGGGTGCTGGGCGGGAAATTTCCCGCCCATTCTGTCTGGGTTTTGAAATTCAAATTTGAACTCGAATTCGAACTGTTTTGAACTCTGAAAATTTCTGAAACTTTGGGGAGCCATAACTTGGTCATACGGACTCCGATTTTCGAAAACTCGGACTCGATTTCATGAAGAATTCCGAGATGAACGCAATGGCGCAACCCGTTTCCCTTGGTTCTTATTTTAAAATTTAATTCTGCCTAGATTTATGGTTATAACACGTTATCAAAATACGAGTTGTTACAATAAATTTTACACATCGCCCAACTGCACAAATAAAATCTGTGTTTGATTGTTTGAAACCCCACACGGGTAATGGGATGATATTTGGCGTACACTAATCCCAATTATTTAGTTGTATGTCGATCGATTGGTCGACAGACTGTGTGAGCGTTAATTATTTATATTTGATGCTTATGCAGTTGCGTGGTGCACTTTGGATGATGATTGATTATTTATCGTTGCTATTATATACATGTGTTGTATGGAATCCATATAATTAACATTATATGGTAATTGATTGGGCTTCATTCCAATTGGAAAAATAAAGAATATTATAAAATAAAGGTTCATGTGTTGACAGTACTCATCCGTTGAGATTAGTCATGTGCTGAACGAAATATTTTAACAATAAAATTTACATATTTATCATATATGAAATTAGAAACTAATTGGAAAATAGATAAGATGAGCGGTCTCCTGGATATTGATCTGATGTTGGTTTCGGCCTTCGGGGTTAATATTTAGGGAATCGTTCTCTTACTAATTTACGGTTGGAGTCTGATTAGAAATCAAACGATAGATACCATAATTTTTATAAAATATATTAAATAACAAAAATAGTCGCGTGTTGACAGTACTCATCCGTTGAGATTAGTCATGTATTGAAAGAAATATAGATTCATTTGTTGAACAGAATAACGAAGTTATTGAAAAATATAAAGGCATGTTGATTAGAGATGCGCTATTTTGACGCGAACGATATTTATATCGATTATATTCGTTTTTATAATGAATATTGAAAAGAGATTTAAAAATCGAAAATTTAGGAAACGAATTCGAATTGAATTGAATATAAAACGAATTCGAATTTTATTGAATATAAAACGAATTCGAATTGAATAGAATAGAAAAGGAATTCGAATTGAATATAAAACGAATTTGAAATGGATTGAATATAAAACGAATTCGAATTGAATTGAAATAGAATCAAAATCAATTTGAAATGAATTCAAATTGAATTGAAATTTGAATTGAAATGAATTTAAAACGAATTTATAAGGAAAAATTCAATTTTGATTTGAATTTGAAATGGAAGTTGAAATTGTTTTGAAACGAATTTTAAACTATTTATAAAATTCATTTTAAATAGAAATCGACGAAATATATATTATATATATATATATATATTATAATGGCCTGAATAGAACGCGCCGCGCCGCGGCCATTCGTGAATTTCGACCATTGGCTTCGAACGGACATTACGGGAGATCCGACCGTCGGATTCTCCTAAAACCGGAACCGTTGGGTTCGTATCGAAAAGATCTTTCTAACAAATATTATAAATTCGAAATCTAATGGTTGGATTTGGAGATATGTCCAAATCAATTTCAGAAAGGGTCACTGTAAGTGCAGTTCGATGGCCGTTGATGGAAATCGACTGTACGGGCCTTGATAAAATTATTAAAAATAGTAATAATTTGTGTAAAATCATAAGAAATGATTTCGGAAAAATTGGGATGAAAAACTCCATATTTGAAAAGATAAAAATAGATTTTTACTAAAATTAAAACCCATTTATTTTTAAATAAATAAATTGGATTCGAAATGGGTTTTAAATAGAATTGATTTGTGGGTTTATCGTGAAGGGTGTTTTAAATAACACTTGTTCTTTAACCCGATAATAAATAGAATGTGATTTGGGTCTATCGTGAACTGTGTTTAAAATGACATTAGTTCTTTAACCCAGTAAAAGGGAGTTTTAATGAATCTGCAATTAGATTGAAACGTGAATGGATAATTTAAATTATCAAATTTGGAAAGTGTTCGAGAATGGAGTGTCACCAGTTTTGCTCCAAAGCGATAGTTAAATTTTAATTGGATTTGAACGTGAAATGGTAATTAATTTTACCGATAACACGTGGTATTAGATATGGGGTACAGTTTTGCTTTATGGGATGAATAGGTTGGGATTGGGAAATAAAATAAATAATTACTTCGGTGTGGTTTGTTAATCCCGACTAGTTGGAAAACCATAATATAGTTTGAAATGATATCCAAAGGAAGATTAAAGAATAAATTTTAAAGAATTTACCTTTGATAGAATTAATGGGAACCTTTCCCTAAGAACGTGAAATTTAGAAACTAACTGTAGGTTAGCTAAGAAGAATGGTTTCCTGGGTATTGATCTGATGTTGGTTTCGGCCTTCGGGGTTAATATTTGGGAAATTGTTCTCTTGCTGATTTACGGTTATTGACTGATGAATTAGAATGAGGCGTATGTTGTGTTTTCTAGCACTGTTTTTATTATATACGCGGGTCATTCAGAAAGGCCGGGTTTATACCCATTCTGAATAACCGATTCGACTTATGTCGAAGATGAAGACGGTGGTTGAAGATCGGAAGTCTTCACATCGTTTGGGTGATTACTGATGATCTTGATTGGGCTGTACACCCAAGATGAGGGAATCAGTTGGTGATCGTCCAGACGTACTTGGAGATTGATGGATATGCGAGGAAAGTGCCTCCGGTTTCATTCAGACCCAGAACGAACTTGTAAATGGACTGTGTGTCTGACATTGGATTTTATTCTGTGTTGATTGATCTCTATTAAATATACATCTGTTTGGTGGCGGAGAATTTATTCTCTTGCTTAACGCCCTTCTCTGAGAAGTACGAGCTCAGAGATTGTATATCGATGGACATCAGTCGCATGGCATGAATTGCCGGTGTGGCACGCCTAAGTGGCAATTGATCAAGGCTTCTGTTGAAAAGCAAAGTCTTGTGGTTGATGATCAAAGCACGGCCTGTGTGGCGCATCTTTGTGTATAACGTGAATTCGCGAGCCTCACACCTCGGTATGAGTCAAAAACGGGATACGGACAGTTGGGAGAACACGACGTTTCTTTCTAGCTATGGGTGGTGTCAGTTCTTAAACTGGCTGACATTTATATACTTTTCACCTTTGTGGTTGTTGGAATGAGGCGCCTCGATATTAGGTCTAATAGGACCGGGAAACGTGTGTTCAGGAATTGCCAATCCTCAAACGTAAGAGAGGACAGACCCAACCGATCCAAGTGGCTGCCCAGAGTGTGTTGTCCTGAGGCATTTGCTAGAGTGTCTCGAAGCGGAGTGGAGCTTTCCCCTTGCCTCGACTCATGACAGAAATCCAATTTCCAATACGTGTATTTCGGTGTTATTTGTAGAGCCTAGTATGGCGACATAGTAGCATGGGATGCTATGCCGTCTATGATTTATACTTATGATTGAAGTTGTTTTCTTCACTTATAGTAATAATAAAAGATGAAATTTCGTGTATCAAGCATTTTTGGCTGTTATAAGGGAAAACCCTATCCTCCGACTTGCGTTGCATTGTGTGATGGGACCTGGGTCTTATAACAGCTTCATTTTTCTTTATTTAGCATTGCGCTGTTTGTTTATGCACTGGTATTCTTGGGGTAAAAACCCGTTCCGTGTTATACGGCGTGGTCCCTTGATTTACCGAACTTTAAAATAAGAATTTATAACTGTTTTAGTTCTCACACCAGTCACATGACTAACCTGGAGTTTATTGTTTTGACCTAAACTCTGGGTGCCCTTATTTTCCGCACGGGCAGCTAGTAGTTGGTTTTGCAGATTCATATTCACAGGACCTGGTTTATAGCTGAAGTGATATTCGAAAAGCTCTGTATCCGTGTATTTCTTTCAGTTATGTTTTGTATTATTTTTCTGCTACAGTAAATGTAATCTAAATCTCTGATATTTGTCAAATGTGTAATATTTATTCATGCTCTGTATATTCTTGTATTCTGATGGAAATGTTGTAATATACAATGAAATGTTCTTCTGTTTGCATTCCAATTTGTCATGTTCTCAAAACGATCAGGGGTTTCGAATGGTCTTAGTCGGTTTAACGATCGATTCGGATCGAGCGAAATTCCTTACCATTACAATAAGAGTTGGACTTAGCAGGTTAATGATGCGAGGTCAGTTGTTTTATTCGACAGAAGTCTGCACTTTCCAACAGTCAGACATATGTACAACTGACGTGAGACATCATTAACCATAGGAACCCGTGAAGATAGTGAATTGCATTGCAAAAATTATTTCCAAAAATAGGTTCTCTGAAAAAAGAAACCATCAAGAGAATAATTCTTAAGTGTAACCTGATTCGAGATTGGAGGTACTAAGTTGTTAGATCCACCCATAAAAGGGTATTAACTGATCGCGTAGCTCGCCTCCCCATAAGTAAGAACTATTAAATGGCTATTGGGTACGAGTTTGGTAGTCCCTGCGTAGGTCTGCTTCCTTTAGCTAGTAAGCGACTAGGGTGAGAGTCCGCCTTGGGATTAGGTATTAAATGACAATTAAGGAGGCGCCATGAGTCTGTCTATCCTGCAAGAAGTATTAAGTGGCTAGGGGATTATCTAATAAGGTCAGCTAGATAGTAACAAGGGGGTCCGCCAGGAGGGTCTTAAATGGTGTCGAGCTCCTACCTAAACCTAGTATTAATTAGCTAGCTAGTCACTATCTCTCGCCTTATGCAGAGCTTGGGTATATGCGTGAATGATGGAAGCCTTAAATTAATAGGACTTAGTAGCTAGCGTCCTCTAATTTATATTAGTGTAGAGTAAACCATCGAGTAAGGTACTAAGTGATCGATAGGTCCTCCTTGGGTATCCTGATGTTTATTTATCAATTTCCTTATTGGACTTAGTATTTACTACAAAAATCACTACCCATAAATCCCCATTTAACTTTCCTTTATTATTATAAATTAGGATTCCTGCCATTTACGATTCTAATGGTCATATTTTCCAAAGGCACTAATTAACCCATTAAATTCCATTTATGACGCTAAAGATCATATTTTCCTAAGGCACTAAATGTCCTTTTTATACAAGTCCCATTTTAAATTCTAATCTATTTATTGTAGCTCCTTTGACTTTTCTATATTACTAAATTTGGTTTATATCTTATTTGCAAACATATATATATGTTGTAACAACCCGTATTTTTGAATAACATGTTATAACATAAATCAAGGCAGAATTAAATTGTAAAATCTGAATCAAGGGAAACGGGCTGTACCATTGCGTTCGTCTCAGAAAAATAGGCGAAATAGAGTCTGAGTTTTCGAAAATCGAAGTCCGTATGACCGAGATATGGCCTCGCGAAGTTTCACGAAAAATTCAAATTCAAAACAGGTTCAAATTTCAGGAAATTCGGGGTAGGCGGGAAAAATCCCGCCCAGACCAGGTCGACCTGGGGGTCGACCTGGGAGTCGACCTGGGGGGGGGGGGGCAGGTCGACTGGGGAGTCGACCCCAGGGTCGACCTGGGGGTCGACCTGCCTGGTCGGATCCAGGCAACCAGGTGCACCATTTTGGCTGTTTTGACCTGTTTTGTTGGCTAGTGACGGGATTTGATGGCTCTGATTGAATCTAGGGTTAATCCTATGGTTAAAACTATCCTAATCTCCTATAAAAAGACCCCTAAACCTAGTCTAAATCACCATTATTCAATCCTACAACTAAACTATGTCAAATTGGTTCCTCTCATGGCCTCCACTCTCATGCTAAAATTCCTAAGTTTATTTCTATGAGAGATTGTGAGTTCATACAAGTGTTTTCAAGCTTGTATGAGTGTTCTTAGCTTGCATTCAAGTCAAGTTGCAACATTTCTATTTCAAAGCAAGGGTTTTTGTTGATTTGGCTCAAGGGTTTTTCATTGGAGCATTCATATTTGGGTCTTTTTGGTGATTGCATAAGGGCTTCTTCTCAATCTTTATAATAAATATTCATTTGTGTCTTCATAGCATTGTAAGCCCTTTTCTACTTTCTTTTTATTGAACTCTAAAGTTAAATGAATGATGCAAGTTCGGGGTTGATCATTATGATATGCAAGTTTGGTTGATCATTATGCTATGCAAGTTGGTTTAATCATTATGTATGACACATGTTGCTATGTTATGCAAGTTTGGGTTGATCATTATACACATGATATCATGTTATGCAAGTTAAACTTGATGTTGTGAGCATAAAGCTCCAAGCTTTATATTAAAGGTTGCATTTTGGCAACATGGAAGTTATCATATCCCTTATGATAACTTGCATGTGAGGCTAAATGCGAACTTCTAGCAACTTCTACATGTCATTTATCACCATGTATCACTCATATGCTAAGTTTGGTTTTATGCATGCTTTTGAAGCCTAATAATGCAATATGCAAGTATATGAACATATGTACATTTCATATGCCACCATGATAAACTTGTGGCTTCAACACCTTTTTGTCATGATTATGCCAAGTTCCCTATTTTATCCTTTATGCGTTGATGCGATTATGTAAACGAGGGGATTACGTTGGGGTTGGGTAACATTATGACAAAAACATGGTTTTTATAACATGACGTGATATGTTAACTTGTAATTATGTTTTGGAAACATAATGGACATGACACTTAGAAAATATGAGTGTGGCCAACTCGAGGTTGGGTTGAGTTTGTAGCATAAATCTACCCGGACCCGGCCGGCTTAACTAGTGGCTACAAACAATAGGACCCAATGTGAGAAGTTGGTCATGTTGTGCTCGAACCCGAGGTTAGACCAAGTTGTGGTGTAAAGCTACCCGGACCCGCCCAGCTTAACTAGTAACCACAACAAGGTCTAATGTGAGAGGTTAAAGCACATTAAGTTAATTAATGCCTCCTGATTAGGGTTAAGTCATGGTCCACTTAATACTTAATCAATTTGGGCTTGATGGGTTAATCGGGGTTATGTCATGAACCTTGGGTACACTTAACCAATTTAATCCACGTTTGGATCGGGTTAACCACATTTAACCCGTTAAGGAAACCCTAGTTGCGTGGTCCTTTTCAGCAGTAACCCTCTTGATAGTATCATAAGACCCTAGGACTAGGCTAGGGTGGGGCACGATTACTGGGCTGACATGTAAGCGACCAAAACGACGGCTGAGTTGGTACGCCGGTGTAGGTCCAGGCGGACTATGGTCGTGCACATAGTCCGGAGTTGGAAAATCAGGCATGGGTACCAGTAGATCTAGACTGTGCATACTTGATTGGTGTCCGAGGTTGACACCCTAGGACTTGATACACCCTAGGGTGGACCTAGCACAGTTTAACTACATTGCATGTTTGGGCCGTATGACACCGACACTTGACGAGTTAGGCTTATAGGGAGCCGATCAACTAGACCGTGTAGTTGGACCTTGATTTAGGTCATCTCATGATATTGGGCCAAGCTTGGGCCAAGGGATCAATTCTTGTTTTTACTTGACATGTTAGAATGCTAGTACACCCGTGGTGCAAAACTTAACCTTGATTATGCGATGACACCTTTATCTATCTTGTTAGTTAATCATCATGCCAGTATGTTGTTATCCTTATGCTCATCTCTGCTTCTCATGCCTGTTAACTTTACTAGTTCATGGATAGATAGTAGTTAGGGCTTACCAGTCTTTTTGACTGACCTGTTTTCTTTCACCTCTTTTCTTACGTTCCCCCCCCCCTCAGGTTCTCAGGGTGGGAACATTGGAGCTTAGCTTGGATCTTTATAGCTTGCTTACTGGATTTGCTCATGTACGGTTTTGGACATTGAGCTAGCTATGGTTTATCATTTCACTTTGGGGATAGTACTTTATGTATTTCAGTTTTTCAGTTTATGCTAGACTTTGTTTTGTTGGAAAATAATGATCAAGTACTTTGTTGTAACATGACTATGGTTTTGAAATGCTAGTTTGATCCGCTGTTTTATTTTCTCTGTTTTACTTATATGTTTTGTCTTGTAATATCTGCATGCATGTTTACCTTGTTTAACGCCCCTCCAAAGCCCGTGTGCTTACAAGAGTTACCCTAGCGGAGGTGGGGTGTTACATTTGGTATCAGAGCATAAGGTTTACAAGATTTGAGCAAAAGTGTTTTTGAAACTTACCTTTTGAAAAACTATTTTCAAAACCAATTAAGTATTTTCCAAGAAAAGTCTAGTTATTTTAAAGGCTATTCCCCAAAAGCCATAGCACTATCCTTCGTTTCTTCGTTCTGAATCCATCTTTTTCTTTTTCAGTATGGCCGATCTTAACCTTCCCGAGGGAGTGACCATTCCCGGATGGTTCCGGAGGTACTTGGAAGCTAGGGCCAACGATGTGGGCCCAGCAAATACCCCCAATATAACTGAGGTTCCTCCTCCTCCCCCTCCTCCTCAGAATCCGCAAGCAGATTTCGCTAAGATTTGCAAAGACTTTAAGGCGATGGGTGGCAAGAACTTTATTGGGACGGAGACTTTTGTGGAGGCAAGAAATTGGTTGAAAGAAACTGAATATCTCTTCGCCATCTTTGATGTGCAAGATCATAGAAAGGTTTTATTGGCAGCATGGTTATTTAAAGAAGAAGCTGCTTATTGGTGTGAGGTCACCAATGCTACGAGGCCTATAGAGACTTGGGCCGACTTTAGGACAAGATTTGGGCTTAAGTTTCTATCATCAGCTGAGGCGAATCTGCAATTGGAGAAGTTTATATCTTTGAAGCAAGGGGACATGACCGTGAGGGAGTATGTGAATGAGTTTAACAAGCTCGCCCGATTCGGTTTGGACATGGTTAATACTCCCCAGAAGAAGGCTTTACGCTTTGCACGAGGGTTGAATGAGCCATTACAAGGTTTAGCCTATCTCATATACCCATGGGGGCCACTTTTGAAGGACTAGTAGACATGGCATTGCTTCAAGGAGACGATAAGAATGGCAAGAAGGAAGTCAAGGCTAATGAGACTCAAGCCAAGAAGACAGACACCAAGTGGGGGAGGAAATCAGAGCAATCAGAACAACAAAAACAACAAGAACAACAAGGGCAACAAGGCCAAGGCAAAGGATCCAAGGAAATGCCACTACTGTGGGAATATTGGGCACATAGCTAAAGACTGTAAGAAAGAGAAGAGGAAGCTGGGCGAGTGCTTTCATTGTGGGGAGACTGGACATTTTAGCAAGGATTGCCCCAAGAAGCAAGGGCAAGGGCAGAATCAGCGTGCAGGAACTTCTGGAGGGCAAGTGCATGCTCTCAACGCTGCTCCAGTTCAGGATCGAGGTAGTATTTCTGTAGAAAGTCTTGTTTATATTTCTGATTATCCTGTTCGCACCTTATTTGATTCTGGCACTTCGCATAGTTTTATCTCTTCTAACATTGTTGAAAGTTTGCACCTAAGTACTAGCCTAGTTGAGGATCCCGTTTGTGTTTCAAATCCAATTGGGGGTTCCGCCCATCTATCTATGATTTGTGTGGATTTGAAGATTTCTATCTTGACCGTAGAATTCACGTGTAATGCTTATGTTCTCGGGTTTACGGGATATGGGTTGATCTTGGGCATGGATTGGTTGTCCAGTTATGGAGCCATCCTCGATTGTGAGCATAGGGTGGTGAGGCTCATGACTCGCCTCGGTAATACCCTAGAAATTTCTTGTAACCCTAGAGGTCCCGTCATGTTATGTTATCTTGAATCTCTCGACTCGTCCATCGATGATCTGCAATCTGTAAGGGTGGTCCGAGACTATCCCGATGTCTTTGAAGAAGTTAAGGGGTTACCCCCTAAACGAGAGATAGATTTCCGCATTTATCTAGTCGATAATGCCAAGCCAGTATCATTGCCCGTTAGGCACATGGCCCCACGAGAAAGAAGAGAGCTCAGTAAGCAAATCAGGGAGCTGCTTGAGAAGAATTTTATTAGACGAAGCATTTCTGAATGGGGTGCTCCGGTGGTATTCGCTACTAAGGCGGATGGTTCGCTTCATCTATGTGTTGATTATCGAGAGTTGAACAAGCTGACAAAGAAGAATAGGCACCCGTTACCGAGGATTGATGATCTCTTTGATCAGCTAGTTGGTGCTTCTGTTTTCTCTCAGCTCGATCTAGCCACCGGATTCCATCAGCTTAGAGTAGATGAGGATAGCATTGATAAAACTGCGTTTAGGACTCCAGATGGATTCTTTGAATGGCATGTCATGCCATTCGGTTTGACTAATGCACCCGCCTACTTCGTAGACTTGATGAGTAGGGTGTTCAGGGAGTTCCTTAACAAGTTCGTGGTTGTCTTCGTGGATGATATTCTGATCTTCTCAAAGGACGAGGAAGAACATGCTAGGCATCTCAAGGAAGTGATGGATACGCTTAGAGCGCATCAGTTGAAAGCCAAGTTCTCCAAATGTCATTTCTGGAGAAGGGAAGTTCGGTTTCTTGGACATATAGTTTCTAAGCAAGGCATAGCGGTGGATCCCGCGAAAGTGGTTGTGGTTCAAGACTGGAAGACTCCTAGGAATGCAACCGAAGTAAGAAGCTTTCTCGGTCTGGCGGGCTACTATAGGAAGTTTATCAGGGACTTCGCTAAGATTTCGGCCCCTCTTACTAAGTTGACGAAGAAGAAATTAGTCTTTGCATGGGACTTGAAGTGTGAGCTTTCTTTTCAAAAGCTCAAAAGAGCCCTTACCTCAGCTCCAGTTTTGGCATTACCCGATAGTGGTAAGATGTTTACCGTGTACACAAATGCATGTGGCACGGGGTTAAGAGTTTTTCTAATGCAAGAGGGAAGAGTGATATGTTATGGGGCTAGGCAACTTAAAGTTCATGAGAAGAACTATCCCACTCATGATTTGGAGTTAGCGGCGATCGTCTTTGCACTCAAATCCTGGCGCCACTATCTTCTAGGCGAAAGGTTTGAGTTGTATACTGATCACAAGTCACTCAAGTACCTCTTCTCGCAAAAAGATCTGAATCTAAGGCAGCAAAGGTGGATGAAATTCTTGGCATCTTATGACTTCGAGATAGCTTATACCCCTGGCAAGGGTAATGTTGTGGCGGATGCACTGAGCAGAAGGAGATTGACTTTGAGCCCCTTGTTCATTGAGATGAAGAACTTAGAATTCTTGGCAACCTTTGATTTCACGACGGCTGTTGAGTTGATGACGGGTTCATTAGCATCCCTTGAGCTTAGTCCCACACTTCTTGATCAAGTTGGGACTTCGCAGAAGGAAGATCCACAGATAGTCGAAGTTATGGACAAGTTGATTCGTGGTGAGACGTCTAGTCACCTTGCCAGATATACTATTGATGATAAAGGATGGCTAAGGCGTGATGGGAGATTATGTGTTCCTCGAGTGGGAGATTTAGTCCATAGAGTTCTTGAAGAAGCGCATCACTCGAAGATGACTATACATCCGGGAGGAGATAAGACGTATAGAGATATGAAGCGCATTTTCTTTTGGGATGGAATGAAGAAGGATGTGGCAGAGTATGTTTCAAAGTGCATGGTGTGCCAACAAGTGAAAGCCGAGTCGAAGAAACCAGGTGGGCTATTACATCCATTGGAGGTCCCGCAATGGAAGTGGGAGAGTATTTCTATGGATTTTGTGGATGGATTGCCTAGGTCAAGGAGAGGAAACACAAGCATATGGGTCATAGTTGACAGACTTACGAAGAGTGCTCACTTCATCCCAGTAAAGAGCAAGAGGACCGCATCATGGATGGCATCTATTTATCTCCGAGAGATAGTGCGGTTGCATGGAGTTCCTTCTAGCATAGTTAGCGATCGTGACCCAATTTTCACTAGCCAGTTCTGGAATAGTTTGCAAGAAGCGATGGGTACGCGATTGAATTTGAGTACAGCCTACCACCCCCAGACGGATGGCCAAACCGAAAGGGTGAATAGAGTGCTAGAAGATCTCTTGAGGCTTTGTGTTCTCGACTTCAGTGGTACTTGGGAAGACCATCTTCCTCTTGTAGAGTTTGCGTATAATAATAGCTATCAAGCCAGCATAGGGATGGCACCATTTGAAGCTTTGTATGGGAGGCCGTGTAGGTCACCATCTTGTTGGTGGGAGACAACAGATAGACTTATACTTGGGCCCGATATGATACGGGACACATCCGAGAAAGTTGAATTAGTGAGAAGAAGGATGAAAGCGGCCCAAGATAGACAGAAATCCTATGCTGACAAGCGAAGGGCAGATTTGGAATTCGAAGTGGGAGACATGGTTTTCGTGAAGGTTTCTCCTTTGCGTAATGTGGTACGTTTTGGAGCAGTTGGGAAGCTGGCACCAAGGTTCGTAGGACCCTTCCCTATCATAGAGAGAATTGGAAAGATGGCCTATAAGGTGGAATTGCCCGAAAAGCTAGCCGGAGTGCATAATGTCTTTCATGTCTCGCATCTCCGAAAGTGCCTACATGAGTCCGCTGAGGTGGTTGAACCAAGCATTCTTGAAGACATTGAGGTGGAGAAAGAAGCAACCTTGAGAAAAGCTCTGATTCGTATCTTGGGAACAGAGATCAAGAAGCTAAGGAATCGAGAAGTCAAATTAGTGAAAGTTCAGTGGGGTGAAGCCGATGAAGACGCAACTTGGGAAACCGAGGAGAAGATGCGTGGACTTTATCCATTCCTTTTTGAGGGTACATTCTCGACCTCTTTCCTAATTAGCATATCTTTCTTTTATCTGTGTTTATCCTGTTTATCTTATTATCTCGTTAAACTTGTCTTGAGGACCTTAGGTAGAAACCCTTTGGATGAAACATGTAGTTGAAACATGTTATGCTTGATGGTCGCAAGTGGTTGCAAGTGTTTGCACGTGGATACTCGTGGATGCATGATACACATTAGGCACTAAGATCGGCTCACACACTTTCATGTTGCATATGCATGAGTGCTTGTACTTATTCATGGATGAAACTTGTTATGCTATCACGTGGACGTTGCATATGGATGAATGTTATGTGCACTCATGTAGAGACGATGAGTTATGTTAGGAATTTGCATACATATGGATTCATTTCACTAACATACATATGCATTAAGGAGGTTTACTGTATCAGTAACCACCTGATTTTTGCATTAGATAAGTACATATACACACACCTTTATATATGATCATACAGCATTTAGAATCCTTTAAGGACAATGACTGCACGTGGATGATGTTTTGAGTAGATGGATGATGGATGGTAGAATACGTTCTTCCTAACTTGGAGATTTCGGGGGACGAAATCCTTTAAGGAGGGGAGAATGTAACAACCCGTATTTTTGAATAACATGTTATAACATAAATCAAGGCAGAATTAAATTGTAAAATCTGAATCAAGGGAAACGGGCGTGCCATTGCGTTCGTCTCGGAAAAATACGCGAAATAGAGTCGGAGTTTTCGAAAATCGGAGTCCGTATGACCGAGATATGGCCTCGCGAAGTTTCACGAAAAATTCAAATTCAAAACAGATTCAAATTTCAGGAAATTCGGGGTAGGCGGGAAAAATCCCGCCCAGACCAGGTCGACCTGGGGGTCGACCTGGGAGTCGACCTGGGGGGGGGGCCAGGTCGACTGGGGAGTCGACCCCAGGGTCGACCTGGGGGTCGACCTGCCTGGTCGGATCCAGGCAACCAGGTGCACCATTTTGGCTATTTTGACCTGTTTTGTTGGCTAGTGACGGGATTTGATGGCTCTGATTGAATCTAGGGTTAATCCTATGGCTAATACTATCCTAATCTCCTAAAAAAGAACACTAAACCTAGTCTAAATCACCATTATTCAATCCTACAACTAAACTATGTCAAATTGGTTCCTCTCATGGCCTACACTCTCATGCTAAAATTCCTAAGTTTATTTCTATGAGAGATTGTGAGTTCATACAAGTGTTTTCAAGCTTGTATGAGTGTTCTTAGCTTGCATTCAAGTCAAGTTGCAACATTTCTATTTCAAAGCAGGGATTTTTATTGATTTGGCTCAAGGGTTTTTCATTGGAGCATTCATATTTGGGTCTTTTTGGTGATTGCATAAGGGCTTCGTCTCAATCTTTATAATAAATATTCATTTGTGTCTTCATAGCATTGTAAGCCCTTTTCTACTTTCTTTTTATTGAACTCTAAAGTTAAATGAATGATGCAAGTTTGGGGTTGATCATTATGATATGCAAGTTTGGTTGATCATTATGCTATGCAAGTTGGTTTAATCATTATGTATGACACATGTTGCTATGTTATGCAAGTTTGGGTTGATCATTATACACATGATATCATGTTATGCAAGTTAAACTTGATGTTGTGAGCATAAAGCTCCAAGCTTTATATTAAAGGTTGCATTTTGGCAACATGGAAGTTATCATATCCCTTATGATAACTTGCATGTGAGGCTAAATGCGAACTTCTAGCAACTTCTACATGTCATTTATCACCATGTATCACTCATATGCTAAGTTTGGTTTTATGCATGCTTTTGAAGCCTAATAATGCAATATGCAAGTATATGAACATATGTACATTTCATATGCCACCATGATAAACTTGTGGCTTCAACACCTTTTTGTCATGATTATGCCAAGTTCCCTATTTTATCCTTTAAGCGTTGATGCGATTATGTAAACGAGGGGATTACATTGGGGTTGGGTAACATTATGACAAAAACATGGTTTTTATAACATGACGTGATATGTTAACTTGTAATTATGTTTTGGAAACATAATGGACATGACACTTAGAAAATATGAGTGTGGCCAACTCGAGGTTGGGTTGAGTTTGTAGCATAAATCTACCCGGACCCGCCCGGCTTAGCTAGTGGCTACAAACAATAGGACCCAATGTGAGAAGTTGGTCATGTTGTGCTCGAACCCGAGGTTAGACCAAGTTGTGGTGTAAAGCTACCCGGACCCGCCCGGCTTAATTAGTAACCACAACAAGGTCTAATGTGAGAGGTTAAAGCACATTAAGTTAATTAATGCCTCCTGATTAGGGTTAAGTCATGGTCCACTTAATACTTAATCAATTTGGGCTTGATGGGTTAATCGGGGTTAAGTCATGAACCTTGGGTACACTTAACCAATTTAATCCACGTTTGGATCGGGTTAACCACATTTAACCCGTTAAGGAAACCCTAGTTGCGTGGTCCTTTTCAGCAGTAACCCTCTTGATAGTATCATAAGACCCTAGGACTAGGCTAGGGTGGGGCACGATTACTGGGTTGACATGTAAGCGACCAAAATGACGGCTGAGTAGGTACGTCGGTGTAGGTCCAGGCGGACTATGGTCGTGCACATAGTCCGGAGTTGGAAAATCAGGCACGGGTACCAGTAGATCTAGACTGTGCATACTTGATTGGTGTCCGAGGTTGACACCCTAGGACTTGATACACCCTAGGGTGGACCTAGCACAGTTTAACTACATTGCATGTTTGGGCCGTATGACACCGACACTTGACGAGTTAGGCTTATAGGGAGTCGATCAACTAGACCGTGTAGTTGGACCTTGATTTAGGTCATCTCATGATATTGGGCCAAGCTTGGGCCAAGGGATCAATTCTTGTTTTTACTTGACATGTTAGAATGCTAGTACACCCGTGGTGCAAAACTTAACCTTGATTATGCGATGACACATTTATCTATCTTGTTAGTTAATCATCATGCCAGTATGTTGTTATCCTTATGCTCATCTCTGCTTCTCATGCCAGTTAACTTTACTAGTTCATGGACAGATAGTAGTTAGGGCTTACCAGTCTTTTTGACTGACCTGTTTTCTTTCACCTCTTTTCTTCCGTCCCCCCCCCCTCAGGTTCTCAGGGTGGGAACATTGGAGCTTAGCTTGGATCTTTATAGCTTGCTTACTGGATTTGCTCATGTACGGTTTTGGACATTGAGCTAGTTATGGTTTATCATTTCACTTTGGGGATAGTACTTTATGTATTTCAGTTTTTCAGTTTATGCTAGACTTTGTTTTGTTGGAAAATAATGATCAAGTACTTTGTTGTAACATGACTATGGTTTTGAAATGCTAGTTTGATCCGCTGCTTTATTTACTCTGTTTTACTTATATGTTCTGTCTTGTGATATCTGCATGCATGTTTACCTTGTTTAACGCCCCTCCAAAGCCCGTGTGCCTGCAAGAGTTACCCTGGCGGAGGTGGGGTGTTACATATGTCTATAGGTATTATTTATTTACTATCTAATTGGAGCTACAATTATTATTCCTAAGATAATTTAAATTGTAACCATTTGGCATGTTTATCCTATCCAATGCATTTCCCCAATCAAAGATGGTTACAACATTCCCTATTTTATTCATGACCTTCCTTATAAAAAATAAAATTCATTTATTGCTATAACGGTCATAATACCTATTTCCATTTATTATGGGTTAAATTTCCATATATATTTCCACAAAAATGGAAACTATTCGAACATACACAATAACAGACATGATTATAATAATATATTTACGTTATTTACATGGATTCAAACGGATATGAATGTATATATATTTATTTAAGCGCATTAATGTAGTTACTTTATTTTATTTTATTGTTATTAATTATTTATATTTTGGTCTAAACTAACAAACAAAACAAACCTTATTATGTTTAATATTGTGTAAGAATCAAAATCTACAAAAAGGTCATTAATTGTAGTAGTTATTGTAAAATTGCCCAAAATAATTAAAAGGCGATATGCACATATTTCAAATTACAAGAAATAAGAAATATATATTTTTGAAATGGTCGTTCTAAACAACATACAAATACACGTAAATTTACATATCCCTTCCTAATTGTTTTATACCTATTCCGTGCTGATTTGAAATAATGTTCTTTTTATTTAAAAGAACAAAAAAGGGTATTTATACAATAACAAAGTAAAACCCCAACAACATCAAACATAAACAGGCATAATCTTTTAATCTAAATTTATAAAAACCTCAAATTAACACCAAATCTAGGAATCTGGAATAAAACTACAAATTTGACAATGATTTTAGGACTGATTTCCAGATCCAAGGTGTGTACAATAACCACAAAAATTCTACAAACAATTGTAGGCACTATAATTTAATTAATAAAAAAGGCCAACAAATTCAATATTCAGACCACAACCTATTATTTCAGATTTGACAAAAACAATAAACAAATCTAATAAACTTTTAGGCATATATCTTAGATCTATTACAAACGAACTAAATAGGTTTGGTTATTATATACGATGTATATAATTTTCCTACTCACCTGAAGCTATCCAAATCTGAATAAACCTTTAGGCCAACAATTCTTATAGATCTACAATTATTATAAAAAAGGGATTCTTTCATATTTATATATCCGTAAGAAAATAGGAAAGAGGGAAGAAATTTGAATGGAAGAAAGCCTATACCATCACCTTTGCATATAAATCCGATTCTAATCTTCTTCAATCTATGTTTTTTTTTTGATTATATATATTTAGATTTGATTTAGAAGAGAATTGGATGAAGAGGGAAATGGTAGAGCTTCGCTGCTGCCTTTAGAATTATGTGCAAAAGGATGCGGTCTAACCCTTTATTTATAGGGTTAGAAAGGCCCTAGACAGTTAGATTAACTATAATTAAGATATGTCGGTTATCAAAAAAGTTAAACCCCCAAATCCTCTATTTTATATTTGCATAAGAAATGTCATGATATTTGAGTTTATGGATTTGGATCTTAATATTGGATTGAGGGATGAAAGGGGTGTTGTTTTTTCTATGTTGTGTAATTCACCCTTATGTAAACATTCGATTGTAACCTAAAAGGGTTTGAATTCAGTTTATTCCATGATTTTATTAGCTTTGGATTCTATTTTGAATCCAAATGGATTCATATTTGAAATATATCAAATGTAAACGTTTTTGTGTACAAAACACCAAAAATGGGTGAATTAGATAAAGTGGAACTTATAAATATACATGTATATATGTTATACTCTATTCTTGATCCATTATTGAAATCATCGCAATAAGCCTAGAATTCAAGTTGAAATTTGTATGTATGTTATTTTTTTCCTATATTGCTCTATGTCATTATGCTCTTATGCCATCATGCCTAAATTGTAGCGGTCAAGATATTGAAAAACTAAATTGTATACCTAAATTAAACAAGTTGACAATCCTTATCTCATTAGAACATCTCCTCGTTTTTACGTACATTAAACATTATTTATGCTATATAATTATTATGTTAATTTGGCGTAATCAACATACTTAATGTAACATTAATGCAATAAATGCGATTAGGAAGGAATTCGAATTTGAAAAGGCCCCATATATATATATATATATATATATATATAATTGATTGCTTGACTGTGTGTATAGAATGGCTTTACATATATTAATAGTGACATACAAACACGAGGTTTGTTGCTATTTGTGGTTGAAGCCTGCCCGGAACCAACCGTCAAATCCAACAACCAAAAGTAGGCCCAACAAATGTGAGAAGTCTGGGTGCCATGGGTTGTTCAAACTTAGTACACTATGACACGAGGTTAAACCCACTTGTAGAAGCCTGCCCGGAACGCCTGGCATAGCCAGCATCTACATGTATACAGTTTAATGTGAGAGGTCTATTGTGTGTGTATATATAACTATATATATAGGTCTTTTGTGTGTGATAATAGGCAGGTTTACTGTAACTTGAGAAGGTCTTAAGTGGCTGACTCTCTTCTTGTCTAGTTTGAGTCTTAAGTGGTTAAAACTAGGATCCCTCCGAATGTTCATTCCTTGGAGAGGAACCGAAGTCATGGGACTCACCCATATTAGATTCGAAGTAAGTCTTTGGCTCCACTTTCTCTAAAAGTGGTTAGGCATAAGCGGTAACGGAGTAGGGTAGTTCACGGGGGATGTCCACTTCCTCTAGAAGCTTATAAGGGCTTAACAAGGGACATATTGGTATATAAAAGATATGTGGTCATTGCATATTCACCAACCGTCTAAGGGAAGTCTTAAGCGACAGAGGTGTTCTACCATAATATCAGTTTAATAGTAATGTTCGCAATACTACTTTCCATATTACAATTGAGAGTATAGGCCTAAGAACGTTGACGTATTAGGACGGGGTCTTAAAGGGCTAGGGTCTGCCTCAGGGTTATAAGGGATCATGAGAATCCACCTTTAATAAGGCCATAAGTGACCAAGAATGCCCACCTCGTTGGGTCTTTACCCTAAAAACTCTAATGAGTGATTGACTTGGATATCCACATCGTTGGTTAGACACTTAGTGTTTGTGTGAATGTTGTGTACAGCATAGACATACCTTGACATATATAACCTGCTAAGAACTAGGGTATGGACTTTAAGTAAGCACCATATTTCAGTTACACAGAACTTTATGTTCTGACCCCTCTCCATAACATATCCAATCGGTCAGTAGATAAGGTAGAATCTATGGACGAAATCGTGATGGGAGCTGAAGACGAAGTCATTATGCTATTATTAGTTGTTATTGCTTTACTTCTTATGGAAACATTTGAGAATGAATTTATTGATGTACCCATGGAACAGATGTAATCTTGGTAGTTGTGTTGGAATTCTCTTATTTTTAAATAAAATGGTACATCTTATTTGAGTATTATATTTTCTCTCCACTGTGTGAGATTTTCATTCGAAGTGTATGCATATATTATCTATGCAAATGTAATTCCTTACAAGAACCAACGACCTATTTAGAATGGTTCTAAGTTTTGATGGGCCTTTTATTGGTCAAAATTATGGTCCATTCTGGGCGGGTTGTTACATTTGGTTTTAAAGCCCAGGTTACCCGATTACACTACAAGAAAAAGTAGAATAGATAACATAGTTTTAACATCGCTCGTAAATTCAGCCAATGTCAAAACATTTTATAACATCAACAATTTTTAAAGTGATGCTATTGGTTTCTCAGACATCGATTTATTTAACGAACGATGCCTTAAATACACTTTTAAAAATTGAACTTAGGCCATACCAAAGGCCTATGGCAATTTCGCGACTCGCACGCAATTCCTCCTTGTCTCAATACCAGGTACACTTCTGAAAGGCTAACTGCTTGCAGTTTGGATTGAATTTCAACGAGCTTGTAAGTGTATTTGTTTTTCTAGATCTTGGGTGAACAGTGTAGATCTACTAGTAGTTGTCAAACTTGCCAACTAGGGTTTCGACTTGAGTTTCTGCAGTTTGGCCTAGGGTGGCGGTGTCGAGATTTTTTTGGATTTGATTGGAGATGTTTTTGGCTGTAGTTTGGGTTTGTCTTGTTATTTGAGGAAGGAAATTGTCTTGGTATCTACTGTGTTTGGTTATAGCTTCGTCTTCAACTGCAATTGTGGAACTTGAGCTATAATTACTCGCTGGAAAATTAGTGAGCTTGAATGCAATTGTTGCTGAGATTCATCAACACGAAATTGTTTTGCTACCTTCTGGTGGCAAGTGATTGCGTTGCAGCTGGTAGGTCTTGTGCTAAGGTAATCTTTGGTCTGTTTGCAGCCTGAAAATGTTTGAAGTATGACATTAGACTGCAAATTACCCTGGAATAGGAAGCACGTTGTGAACCTGTGTTCATTATATATCCTCTTGTTTTGGTGTAATTCGTTTTTTGAAATATGGAAAGTAATAGTAGTTTGACAATTTGTTCAACTCCTGTGTTGTAATCTAGTTAGATGCAGTGGACGTTCCACTCCAAAACCGATTGTAGCTGATAGATTTACTCTCTATCACATGTACTTTCATATGTCATTACTGGTTATAATGATACTGGCATGGTCGACGATAAAAAACCAGTTGGCCTTGCCCTAGAAAAAACTTGGCTATTACATCTCTTATTAAAATATCTATTGTCTATTACATCACTTATTAAATGTATTATTGTTACTGATTAATAATTAGTAAATTATAGTTAATATTTATTAATTATGTTTTATAGTAAATATTTTTTTAGTAATAATAGTTAGTATCTATTAATTATAGTTAATATTTGTTAATTATATTATGATTATATAGTTAATATTTATTATTTATAGTTAATATTATAATTAGTAAATTATAGTTAATATTTTCAAGTAATTATAGTTAATATTAATTAGTTATAGTTATTTTTTAAATAAATTTTATAGTAAAAATATATCTTACATTAATAAATAAATTGAAATGTGCTTAACATTAATTATATTTTATAGTAAATATTTTATAATAATTATAGTTAATATTTATTAATTATAGTTAATATTATTGTAATGTCCCGTATTTTTACGGTATTTTAGTTAATCTATTTAATTATTTAAATAGAGATTCAGAGATTGAATTGGTCATTTAAATTAAATAACTTTGATTATTTAATTAACATAATAATTAAATAATTTATATAATTCTGCAATAATCAGAATTTGCTGAAATGGCAATATTGTGTGAATTGGACAATTCAAAATATATATTTCAGTTTAAATTTGAAGTACGATAACGAATATGCTTAATTAATGAAGTTAGAGTGTATAAATTATATTATAATTATAATCGAGCTTGAAATGGCATGTAAGTTCGTAATTTGGCGATTCGAACTTTAAACTAATATACAAAATCCGTTTTAAATCGGATTTCTATGAAACAAGAAACATTCGGAGCTGGTGAAGAATATTTTTCCAATGGAAGAGAAAAATCGGGAATTTTTTCGTGTAGTTTTGATTTATGTCCAAATCAAATTTTATAATAGTCGCTATGTAATTTGTTTATAATTCATAGCGATTTATAAAAGGATTTATATTTTTAATTGAATATCGATTTGACCCGGATTTGAAATATTGAGTTATAACTCCATATATAATTATTTTGGAGCTATATGATATTTTATTGTGAATATATATGATAATGTTATTTATTTATATTTAATTTAATTATTAAATATATTTATATTTAAATGGGTCTATTTAGAGCTTTAAATATAGCCAATTTTTCAAACTATCTCCGTTTTCGATGAAACTAGGGTTATTTTTGTCCTAGTTCGGTGGTTGTGTAACGCAACAAAACTAGGGTTGGCGATTTCGAGTTATTGGAGCACCGATGTTTTGTTTCGAGGTTATTTTTGGACTGAGGGATTGATCTTGGTCTTGCGTACAAAATTTTGGGAGATGATGAAAGAGTTCGCGAATTTACTATTTTTGGTCGATGAACAGTACGAGACGCGGTTTCATCTGGTTGTTCGAGTTAGATGAAAGTGGTGTGGGGTGATGCGGTTTTCGAAGAGAGTGATGCCAATATTTTTGTCAGATTTTTTGTGATTCATAGGAAGAGTTGTGGCGGAAGATTTGTTGGAAAATGGTGAGAGCAGCATGTGTCTTTACTGGGAAGGAAGAAAGGATGAGCAACCTATTTAGCAACTAATGAGGATTAGGGGGTAATTATGAAAAGTGTTATTTAATTAATTATAATAGCACAGTTTAAATTATATTCGAACTTATAAAATTAGTAACTTTTTCATACGATTTCAGAATCCGACTAAACAGGATCCGATGGGATCATATTGACGGCGGCTACACACTGGAACTGACTGGAAGTGAATTCGAGCTCGTTACAATTTATAGCGAAATAAATTGTTTGTTTGAATCAACTGACAGTTATCGTTATTTAACGATAAACGTCCAATGTGAGTAAATCTCACTTAACTCTACTCAGTTTATATTTTCATAACGTATTTTTAGAACTGATAAATATTGGTTGATTGTTGTGTGTTGATTGGTTGGTTGAACTGCTAATTGATTAGTTAAAAATATCGGTATAGTTATATATATATATATATATATCATTAATTAAATATGGATTCCGTTGATCAGAATATTTTATGTTGAAATGAAATTGATGTGAGCTGTATTGTGTAACATCTGTGGATGCAGGGAAACAGGTCGGAGGGATCCAACTAGATTCCTCAACATTTATTTTACTGTTTTCATATATTGGGATTTATGATGTGATATATAATCTGTTATTGGTTATGTGTGTTTGGACGATATTGATCATTGTTAGATTGTATGTTAAATACCATAACGAATACTGGAATGTAGAAACAGAATTTTCAAAGTGAATATTGAAAATGAAAAATATTTATATAAAATCAAATGATTTTATAAAAAGGAATTTCAAAGTGGATATTGAGTTTAAGGATTTTATAAAATCAACGAATTTTATAGATAGAAATATTTATATGAAATAAATAGAATAAAAAAGGGGAATATTTATTTCGAAAACAAATAAAATTGAAAAGAAAATATTTGTAAAACAAATAAAGTTGAAAAGGAAATATTGGTAAAACAAATAAAGTAAAAAGAGAATTATTTGGGAAATAAATAGGAATTATAAAAGGAATTATTTGGAAAATAATTATTGAATAGAAATCTGTTTAATAGATAAATGGAAAAGACTAATTCAAAGTAGAATTAAATGGAATCTGTTTTAACAGATAAATGAACAGATTTATTTACAAATACTGTTTATAAATTAAGTAAATAATTTATCATTGGATAAATTGAGTATATAAGTCTGAACTTATATAAAGAAGTAGAAATCGGTTTTAACACCGATAGGTTAATAGAATTTGAATTCAACATTTACAAAAGGTAATTTAAATGAGATTTAACTATTAGAAGTTAAAAGGAAGACTGGAAGAAATAATTATACAAATAAAATTATAAATAGAATTTGGAAATGGAATATTATTTTTAAATATGAAATCAAACTGAATTGGTATATATATATAAGAAATACTATTCACATTCGATGTTAATAATGGATTAAAATAGTTATTTTATAAATTCAAACATTTATAAAGAAAAATTGGGATTTTGAAATAGAAATTCAAATGGAAATTTGAATGAAATAGAGTTGAATCGATTAGAGTTAATCAAATAGAGTTAATCCAAAAGAGTTAATCCAATAGAGTTAATCGATTAGAGTTAATCAAGTAAAGTTAATCCAATAGGAGTTAATTGATAAAAGTTAATCCAATAGAGTTAATCCAATAGAGTTAATTGATTAGAGTTAATCGAATAGAATTAATCAAATAGAGTTAATCGAATAGAGTTAATTGAATAGAGTTAATCGAATATAGTTATTCAAAAGAGAGATTTTTGAATATAGTGTATTCGAAGGAAAGAGTTATCGAATAGAGATTATTCGAAAGAGAGTTACTTAAGGATGTTTGTTAAAGATTTATAAGGTGAACTTTATGTATTTCGAAGTTAGAAATGTTGTTCAATTAAGGTCTGAGAGGTAGCTATACCCCAACTTGATTGACTTCATTTTTAACTAAGGAATGGTTAAGGTTCGATAGTGAAGGAGTTAATTGAATTTAGTTAATAAGTGTTAATGGTTCAAATTGGCATATCAATGTTTTATTTAAACATCTGTTTAAATCCAATAACGGAGCTTTGGAAATGTTTTCCAAATAAGAGTCAGAAATGTTTCCTAATATAGGAAATAAGAAATGAAAGTAAATATGGAAATATTTTCCAATGATTAATAACGTATATTTTCTAATTTTAGAAAATAAGAATTTACAAATATATGGAAACGGGGATAGGGAAATGGAATAAATTAATGATAAATTAATTAAAGGGGATCAGAATTGATTGATAATTTGCTCGGTAAGATTTCCATTTGGAAATATGACCGTTGTTTGTACACATGTTTTCCTTTGATAGTTAAATCACCGACTATCAAAGTTTTTAACCATTTTCCATTGTCAATACGGAAAGACCAGGATCAGATTCATTATCTAAAACCACTCAGTATGGGCATTAGCGTTGTGAATCAAATATGATGAAGATAATTAAAGATGGAGTTATGCAAGGACTGTTCTGGCGATCCTAGGTAGAAATTGCCCAAGATGGATTTACAAAATAGTGCCTTCGGTTTGTCCAGTCCTAGGACAACGTGTATGGACGAATGTATGACAGAGTATATCTAATGGATCGCGTAAGTTGATCTCTTCAAACGTATTCATGCTTGGTGGTAGAGAAATTCGTTTCTCTTAGCTTTATACCCGTGATATTTTTGGGGAAATTAATTTGTGATTTGGCGGGTATGGCGATGTGGCATTCAAAGTAAATGGAGGTTTGATCTATTAAAAGATACGTTATGACCTCAAGCCTCATCAACCAGGAAATGACAAAAATCGGGAAGGCAGCATGGCTAAGTGGGTCACCCCCATTAGGGTGTATTGTCACCGTCTAGAGAATATTCATATTTGTTACTTTTTCTCGCTTTTTCCCGGGAGCGGTTATTTTGCTAGCAACCGTAGGTGACAATGTATTCGATACACTCAATAGGAATGAGTGGTCGGTCATGTGTGGGCCGGTTGCAAGACATTCTTATTGAACCCAGTGTATTCCTCTCTAGAGATACACTATCGGCAGGTGGTTCCATACCTTGTCATAGTCGGAATCCAATCTCCAGTAAGCACTTGCGGTTTTGATTGTATACTATATAGCGTGAGATGCAAGAGTTCTGCTAGATTGTTAATTATTTGTGATTAGACATTATTATAATATCAGAAAAGTATTGATTTTGAAAATGTTTTTGGTTATCGTAAGGTAAAAACCATCTGTATTTATGTGTGGATCGGTCTTATGATTATCATTTCTTTCGAAAATGATTTTGAAAAGTTAAAACCGAATGGTTGGAGTTTACTCACACCAGTCCCATGACCAACCCAGAGTTTATTTTGTTTTGTTTTCCCTAAACTCTTTGGTCCCCAAAATTTGTACGGGCAGTCAAGTAGTCGGGATTTACAGATACACTAGATGGAGCTTGGAGCAGGAGGCTTCAGTAGCATTTTATAACTATTGTTTATTTCCACTATGATGTAAGTGTTGTACTCTAATATACAAATACAGATTTGTGTTTCAATGTTATTTTGTATACTATATTTTATTCGTTTTGCTGTGAGATTCGTGTTACTCAGATGTTGTGTTCTTCTTCTTCTATTCTAATTTACTATCTTATCTATTCTCACCCTCTAACTTCTTTATATTAACTATCCGGTATTTCCGATGTCTGAATAGTCGACATTTGTATTTGTGTCAATTTTCGAAGTCGAAAACCCTTGGGTCGTTACAGTGGCATCAGAGCTGAAGGTTAAATGATTACCTTGGCTCTGTGGTGTAACTCAGTAGAGATAGGATTAGTAATATCCTAGATTGAGTTTGAGTGTATATATACAAGTGAATGTTCTTGTATACTTTATAAAAACAACTTTATATTGTGAAGATTTATTGGTTGAGTAGTTTGTGAATTCTGGTCGATCAGTTTGATCCACTGTATCAGTAAGGGTTACTAAACACTTGAATATGATAAACCGACAAGGTATGTTTTGAAAGGAGGGTAAATGAAATAATTTAACCAAATTGTATTTTGATATAAAAGAATGATTTATATTGGAATGATTATAATATATTGGATATATTGGTTGTTATTACAATCGAATAAGATTATAATCGAAAATGGTTATATAAATAACCAATCAGGATTCACATACGTGTAATATATGAAATCAGATGAATTAAATCTGAATTTAAATCAGAATTGGAATTAAAACCCTGGAAATTTGAAAAAGTGTTTGTAAATGAATCTGGGTTAAGTATATGAGAATTACAAAAATCCTGGGAAATTTTAAATTGTTTTACAAGCATTGTGAAGGATATTTTGAAATGTATTTCAAATGAAAGTGTTTAAATATGGTTTTGGAAAGTGATATAGTATTGACCTCACTATGATAGCTGGGAAATAATTCTGATGATGCTGGCCACATCATCAGTGTTCATTTTCGAGTTCCAAGTGATGGATTACTACCAAAGAGATTATTTTTGAATTGTTTTGAGAAACAGGTGATTTTGATTTCCAAAAAGGAATATTGGATATTGAAAAGGGTTAGTTGATTAAAACTCCCAGGAAGATTGTTTTGAATTAAAAACAAAATTTAGAGAATTTGTAAAAGTAAATAGAAATGGAAATTGAATTGAAACCATTTAAGAAAAAGTGAATTAAGATAGAAAATATCGAAATAGATTGGATTAGAGATAGCCCGAGACGGAATTGGACTGGTAAGTTAAGAGTTGAAATTAAAAATGGAATCTGAATTAAGAACATCATTTGGCTTGGGTATAACCGAATGATTGGGATGACATTGGTATATGTAGAATTGGTAACAGATGAAAATGATGTATTGATATGCCCGACAAAAAGGTACCAGTTTATATTTATTGGGTATGAGGATTTTGATGAGCCGAATTAGCAAGCCGCTTGGTTATTTGATTTTCTTTTTGGTTGAAGAGGGCCTAGAGAGGTGAATTGTAGTTGTACTGATTGACTAGTACAAAGGAGGTGCTGGCGAAATTTTTCGAAAAGTTAAAGTGTTAGAAAATTTTCAGGATTTTTGAAAATTTTCATTAGTAGGAATTAACTAATATTTTAATTGAAATTAAATTGGTTCAGTTGAAACTGAAGTAAAGAAGTAAACAAATAATTTTTAACCCAGTTGATAGGGTTTGTTTTCTACCTTAGCAATTTCAAGGACGAAATTATTTTAAGGGGAGAAGAATGTAATGTCCCATATTTTTACGGTAATTTAATTAATTTATTTAATTACTTAAATAGAGATTCAGATATTGAAACGGTCGTTTAAATTAAATAACTTTGAATATTTAATTAATATAATAATTAAATAATATATTTAATTCTGCAATAATCAGAATTTGCTGAAATGGCAATATTGTGTGAATTGGACAATTCAAAATATATATTTCAGTTTAAATTTGAAGTACGATAACGAATATATTTAATTAACGAAGTTAGAGCGTATAAATTATATTATAATTATAATCAAGCTCAAAATGGCATGGCAGTTCGTAATTTGGCGATTCGAACTTTGAACTAACATACAGAATCCGTTTTAAATCGGATTTCTATGAAACAAGAAACGTTAGGAGCTGGTGAAGTATACTTTTCTAATGGAAGAAAAAAATCGAGATTTCGTCGTGTAGATTTTGATTTATGTCCAAATCAAATTTTAAAATAGTTGCTATGGAATTCGTTTATAATTTAAAACGATTTATAAAAGGATTTATATTTTTAATTGAATATCGATTTGACCCGGATTTGAAATATCGAGTTATAACTCCATATATATTTATTTTGGAGCTATATGATATTCTATTGTCAATATATACGATAATAGTTATTTATTTATATTTATATTTAATTTAATTATTTTTAAATATATTTATATTTAAATGAGTTTATTTAGAGCTTTAAAATTTTTCAAACGATCTCCGTTTTTGATGAAACTAATTTTGTTGGATATGGAATATAAAATTATTGCTAAATTTCAATTTTCGTGATTTTTGGCGTTAGTGTGTGGCCGTACGGATTTTTAATGTGAAAAACAGTCGGTATTTTGACAGTTAAAAATACGCTGTGTGAGCAACCAGAGTCGGAATTCGACGAAACCAGTTTCGTTGGGTCCGTAATGTCGAACTGCAGCTACATGTTAATTTTCATTAATTTTGGGTGTAGTATGTGATCATAAGGATTTTTAAAGATGAACACATATATACATTGATTAAAATAGAATAAAATAATCAACTTAAAAATTAATAAATCACCCTATAAATACTTTTTAACTCTTCTTACCCTAATTCATTTCAATTTGTTGATCAAAAGAAAGCGCCGCCACCAGTTTTCTTCTACAAAACATGTAGTGATCTACAAAAATTGATATTAATTCATAGAAAATTTTATAAATCAATATATATGGATATTTGAGTTCCATATATGATTCTCTACATCCTGGTAGCAATCTCATCATGTTCGAACAGTCCTAGTTCGGTGGTTGTGTAACGCAGGAAAACTAGGGTTGGCGATTTCGGTTATTGGAGCACCGATGTTTTATTTCGAGGTTATTTTTGGATTGAGGGATTGATCTTGATCTTGGTCTTGCGTAAACATTTTTGGGAATTTTGATGATGAAAGAGTTCGCAAGTTTACTGCTTTTGGTCGATGAACAGTACGAGGCGCGGTTTCACCTGGTTGTTCGAGTTAGATGAAAGTGGTGTGGGGAGATACGGTTTTCAAAGAGAGTGAAGCCGATGATTTTTGTCGGATTTTTTTTTTGATTCGTAGGAAGAGTTGTGGCGGAAGATTTGTTGGAAAATGATGAGAGCAGCGTGCGTCTTTACTGGGAAGGAAGAAAGGATGAGCAACCTATTTACCGGCAAATGAGGATAAGGGGGTAAGTAAGAAAAGTGTTATTTAATTAATTATAATAGCACGGTTTAAATTATATTCGAACTTATAAAATTAGTAACTTTTTGACATGATTTCAGAATTCGACGAAATAGGATCCGATGTGTAACACCCCACCTCCACTAGGGTCACTCACAAAGGGAATGCACTAGTTTTGGAGGAGCGTTATCGAGGTAAACAAACACAGAAATATTACAAGATAGAACATAGATAAAACAGCGGAAGAATCAAAAGATAAACTTCATTACTTTCAAAAAGAGTCAAAACCTTTTACATCAAATAGCCAAGATCATTATTTTCCATTACAACAAATTATGTCTTGCATAAATAAAGAAGCATAAACTTAAAACATCAAAAGTAGCTTAATTCCCCAAAGGTAGCAGAAATGTAGCCATAGCATAGCTCAAGGTCAAACCGTACATGAGCCGAACCGAAAGCAAGCGAAAACCAAGCTAAGTTCTAGAGTTTCCTCCCTGAGAACCTGGGGGGGGGGGGCGAAAGAAAAAGAGGCGAAAGAAAACGGGTCAGTCATAAAGACTGGTAAGTCCAAGTGACTTTCAGCATAAAAACAGATAAAGGTAACATGACATGTATAAACTATAAGTAAACATACGGTTGCTGTCAAGATGGGCAAAATAGACTGAGATAACATGATAAATCAAGTTTAAATCAAGTATAGTATCACATATTCAAGATTCTCTACATCAACTGTACTAGAATCCCAAACCCATGTCTTATATAAATCATGAAATAATACCTTGGCCGAATATCATGAAATGACCCATTTCTAGGTCCAACGAAACGATCCATTAGTCGATCGGCTCCCTACAAGTTCTAGCTCATTGTGTATCTGTGTCATACGGCCCTATCACGAATGTAATCATCTGTGCTAGGTCCACCATAGGGTGTATCAAACCCTATGGTGCCAACCACTGACACGAAAAAAGAATGCACAGATAAACCTACTGATGCCCAATGCTTGCTTTTTCAACTCCGGACCACGTGCACGACCATAACCTACACTGGTGCACCAACATAGCCGTCGTTCTGGTCGCTTACAATCGGCCCAGTAATCGTGCCCCACCCTACCTAGTTCCAGGGTACCATGATACATCTAATGGGTTATTGCTGAAATTGACCGCGTAACTAGGGTTTTCGTCCAGCAGGTTAAGTGTTGTCATTTAAATTCGAGACTTAACCCTTATCAGTCTAGCATGTCAAATTAGCTAAGTGTTGTCATTTAAGTTCGTGACTTAGCCCTACAATTCACGTGTCAAGTTGGTTAGGTGTTGTCGTTCAAGTTCATGACCTAACCCTACCAATCATGTCTCAAGTTGGTTAAGTGTTGTCTTTCATGTTCATGACTTAACCCTATCATGTGGAATTAATTCATTAATGCACCCCAACCTCTCACATTAGACCTGTTGTTGTGGTCACTGGATATGTCGGGCGGTTCCGGGCAGATTTACACCAAAACTCAGTCTAACCTCGGGTTTCAAGCGCGATATGACCAACTACTCACATTGGATCCTGTTGTTTGCAGTCACTGGATTTGCCGGGCGGTTCCGGGCATATTTACACTGCAAACTCAACCCAACCTCGAGTTGGCTATTTTCAAGTTCATTCTAGTGTCATGTCCATGTTCAAGTTTTCATGTCAAGTTCGTGTCAAGTTTTCAAGGAAAGTTTCATGTCAAGTTATTGTCAAGTTTCAAGGCAAGTTTCATACCAAGTTTCCTATAATTACCAATTTTTCCCAACGTTACCTCGTCTAAATATTAGGCTAACAATCTTAGCCTAATTTCTCATCCGCATGATTTTTGACATATAATATTAGGCTAAAAACTTAGCCTAATTTAACGTACGCAAAATTGGCATAAAGCAATTCATTAACATAAACATGACATGGGTGTAAACTTGGCATTTTCGGCATAGTCAATATGAACATCATAGGTGTGAACTTGCAAAATAGTCAACATGAATATCATAGGTGTAAATCTTGCAACGTAGACTAAATCAACATACATATATGTGAACTTGCGACATGGACTAAATCAACTTACATATATGTGAACTTGCAAATCAATCACGAGCATATGAATAAGTGTGAACTTGAAATATGACATAGGTTTAACATATACACATATGTGATATGATTTTACGACCTAAAACTTGCATAACATGATAAACTACACAACTTGTCATAACGGGTTATACTTCAAGTTCATATACAGACGAATAGAATTATTCATTAACTCCCAATTCAACATGATCATAAAATAGAACCATAGGCATAGATCAATATCATTCAATTCCATATATAACGTAATAAACATTATTCTATTATCAATCTATTTTTAAGGCATGACATAACTGAATAAATTGATTAAACATCGCAGGCATATAGATCTGATAACATTATTGATCATGAAAAGGTTTGAATAATAATCTAGTTTAAAGAACATGGATAGATATAATTTAAATAGAAAAATCCCCAAAATCAAGATCCAAGGACAAATAAAGAAAAGGTCTGAATAGAAAATCAAGCTTAGATCTGATTTCAAAGTTATAATCCAAGGCAATAACCTCATGGTCATGAATCTTAGGTAATTAGTCACAATTGTCCTTGTGTTAGTCATAGGCAATAATCTTATGTTCATAGTCATAGACATTGGCATAGTCTTATGTTCACAGGCATAGGCATAGTCATAGGCATAGGCATAGTCTTATGTTCATAGTCATAGGCATAAGCATAGTCTTATGTTCACCGTCATAGTCTTAGGCCATTAATAATAGTTTCAACGTCATCGGCAATATTCCAAATAGTCAAGATCCAAAAAGAAAACAAGAATAGATATGAATTATACATAAATCAATTCCAATTTATAACATTCCATATTAAGTTTATAGTTTTTATCTAAAAGTAACTGGAACTTACAGATCGTGGTCTAAGAAATTTAGATGCAGAAGTCAAGTCTAGAAATTGGTCATTGAATTGCTGAATCGTTGAATCTTGATTTGATTGTAGAAGAAAATCCCAAAATATGCAATTCCTAGCCGTAGTCTTCAAGGAATAATCTTCACGTTTTAATTTAATTTAATTTAATTTAGAGGAAGAAGAAGAAGCCATGATCTTCAAGAGTTTGAGCAGCATAAGGTTAGAGAAGAATGGTGTAAAGAAAATGAGGCTAGGGGGCTGTTTATATAGAGTTTCAAACTAATTAGAGCCATCGATGAAGCTAGAAGAAATCAATGCCATCCATCTCAAGAAAAGCCAATCATAAAATGACAAGTCAACCATAGTGACACAGCAGAGCTCAGAAATTCGACCAGAACCCGACCAGGCCAGCCAGGGTCAAACCAGAAAGCTGTGTAGGCCTGCTGCTCGGCCTGGGCACACCTGCCAAGTGCGCCAATGAAAAATTGCATGGGCGCACTTCCCAAGTATGCCAGTGCAATTTTGTTCTGGTGCACTTCCCAAGTGCGCCAGTGCATTCTGGCCCGTTTCTGGTTTTTCTGCCTAACTTCGTTCGTCCATATCTTCTTCGTACAGTATCTGTTTTACGCAAACTCGAACTCTATTTCAAGCAGAATTCTGAGATGAACGCAATGGCGTATCACATTTCCCTTGATTCTTATTTTAAAAATTAATTCTGCCTTGATTTATGGTTTTAACATGTTATTAAAATTCGGGTTGTTACATTCTCCCCTAGGATTTCGTCCCCGAAATCTTCAAGTTAAGAAGAATGCATCCTATCATCTAATCAACCATGTACTCAACCATCATCCACAAGAAACCATTGTCCTTAAAAGATTTCTAATGCTATATGAATATATGCATAAAGTGTGTGTATATGGTCCTTATCTAATGCAAATGATTAGGCCTGATTGATCTTCTTAATGCAAAATATGTTTAGTGCCACGAATCCAATATGTATGCAAATAGTCCTAGTCACATAAACGCTATATGTGTGCACAAACATTCATCCATATGCAACATTCATATGATAACACATTCAATTTCATTCATAAACAAGTATAAACACTCATGCATATGCAATATGAAAATGTGTCTGAGCCAATCTAGTGCCTAATGTGTGTTATGCAACCACGAGCAACCACTTGCAACCACTTGCAACCATTTGCAAACATCAACCATAACATGTTTCAATCACATGTTTACATCCAAAAGGGTTCTACCTAAGGTTCTCAAGATAGGATTGAGAACATAAGCAAGATAAAACAAAGCATCTAGGAGAAGAAGTTAAAGATGTACCCCCAGAAGGTCCTACCTGTGGGGCTTGCCCTTGCTTCTTAGGCCAGTTCTTGCTGATTTGTCCAATATCACCACACTGAAAGCATGCTCCCATCTTCATCTTTTTCTTTCTAGAATCCTGGACTATATGCCCAACTATACCATAGAAGTTGCACTTCCTCTTATCACGTGACTTGTTATTATTGTTGTCGTTGTTCTCGCCTCTCTTCTAGAAGTTTTTCTTCTCGTTCTGAGACTCATCCGCCTCAACTTGTCACTCGTACCTTTCCTATGTAACATGTTAACAACCCTCACGGAAACTATCTCCATCGTACGGAAAACCATCTACGAAGCGAGAAAGAAGATTAGCCGTAGGTAAAAACTACCGTGACTATAGATGGAGAAAAGGAAGGAAAAGAGATTCAAACAAGGAAACAAAGGATAGTGCTAATGGCTTTTGGGGAATAGCCCTTAAATAAAACAAGACCTTTCTTGGAAAATGCTTCTTTGTAAACGGCTTCGAAAATAGTTTTAGAAGGTTTTCTAAAAACTTTTGCCTAGTCTGGTAACCTTCTGCTCTGATACCAAATGTAGCACCCCACCTCCACTAGGGTCACTCACAAAGGGAATGCACTAGTTTTGGAGTAGCGTTATCGAGGTAAACAAACACAGAAATATAACAAGATAGAACACAGATAAAACAGCGGAAGAATCAAAAGATAAACTTCATTACTTTCAAAAAGAGTCAAAACCTTTTACATCAAATAGCCAAGATCACTATTTTCCATTTCGACAAATTCTGTCTTGCATAAATAAAGAAGCATAAACTTAAAACATCAAAAGTAGCTTAATTCCCCAAAGGTAGCATAAATGTAGCCATAGCATAGCTAAAGGTCAAACCGTACATGAGCTAAACCGAAAGCAAGTGAAATCCAAGCTAAGTGCTAGAGTTTCCTCCCTAAGAACCTTGGGGGGAACAAAAGAAAAAAGGCGAAAGAAAACGGGTCAGTCATAAAGACTGGTAAGTCCAAGTGACTTTCAGCATAAAAATAGATAAAGGTAACATGACATGTATAAATTGAAAGTAAACATAAGGATGTTATCAAGATGGGCAAGATAGACTAAGATAACATGATAAATCAAGTATAGCATCACATATTCATGGTTCGATGCATCAACTGTACAAGAATCTCAAACCCATGTCTTATATAAATCATGAAATAATCCCTTGGCCCAATATCATGAAATGACCCATTTCTAGGTCCAACGAAACGATCCACTAGTCGATCGGCTCCCTACAAGTTCTAGCTCGTTGTGTATCTGTGTCATACGGCCCTATCACGAATGTAGTCACCTGTGCTAGGTCCACCATAGGGTGTATCAAGCCCTATGGTGCCAAACACCGACACGAATCAAGAATGCACAGATAAACCTACTGATGCCCAATGCCTGCTTTTTCAACTCCGGACCACGTACACGACCATAGCCCGCCTGAACCTACACTGGCGCACCAACACAGCCGTCATTTTGGTCGCTTACAACCAGCCCAGTAATCGTGCCCCACCCTGCCTAGTTCCAGGGTACCATGATACATCTAGTGGGTTACTGCTGAAATGGACTGCGTAACAAGGGTTTCCGTCCAGCAGGTTAAGTGTTGTCATTTAAATTCGAGACTTAACCCTTATCAGTCTAGCATGTCAAATTGGCTAAGTGTTGTCATTTAAGTTCGTGACTTAGCCCTACAATTCACATGTCAAGTTGGTTAGGTGTTGTTGTTCAAGTTCATGACCTAACCCTAACAATCATGTCTCAAGTTGGTTAAGTGTTGTCTTTCATGTTCATGACTTAACCCTATCATGTGGCATTAATTCATTAATGCACCCTAACCTCTCACATTAGACCTGTTGTTGTGGTCACTAGATATGCCGGGCGGTTCCGGGCAGATTTACACCACAACTCAGTCTAACCTCGGGTTTCAAGCGTGATATGACCAACTATTCACATTGGATCCTATTGTTTGCAGTCACTGGATTTGCTGGGCGGTTCCGGGAAGATTCACACTGCAAACTCAACCCAACCTCGAGTTGGCCATTTTCAAGTTCATTCTAGTGTCATGTCCATGTTCAAGTTTTCATGTCAAGTTCGTATCAAGTTTTCAAGGCAAGTTTCATGTCAAGTTCTTGTCAAGTTTCAAGGCAAGTTTCATACCAAGTTTCCTATAATTACCAATTTTTCCCAACGTTACCCATCTAAATATTAGGCTAACAATCTTAGCCTAATTTCTCGTCCGCATGATTTTTGACATATAATATTAGGCTAAAAACTTAGCCTAATTTAAAACGCAAAATTGGCATAAAGCAATTCATTAACATAAACATGACATGGGTGTAAACTTGGCATTTTCGGCATAGTCAATATGAACATCGTAGGTGTGAACTTGCAAAATAGTCAACATGAACATCATAGGTGTGAATCTTGCAACGTAGACTAAATCAACATACATATATGTGAACTTGCAACATAGACTAAATGAACTTACATATATGTGAACATGCAAATCAATAACGAGCATATGAATAAGTGTGAACTTGAAATATGACATAGGTTTAACATATACACATAAACATGTAGATCTGACATTTGGTCACATATGTGATATGATTTTACGACCTAAAACTTGCATAACATGATAAACTACACAACTTGTCATAACGGGTTATACTTCAAGTTCATATACACATGAATAGACTTATTCATTAACTCCCAATTCAACATGATCATAAAATAGAACCACAAGCATAGATCAATATCATTCAATTCCACATATAATATAATAAACATTATTCTATTATCAATCTATTTTTAAGGCATGACATAATTGAATAAATTGATTAAAACATCGCAGTCATATAGATCTGATAACATTATTGATCATGATAAGGTTTGAATAATAATCTAGTTTCAATAACAAGGATAGATCTAATTTAAATAGAAAAATCCCCAAAATCAAGATCCAAGGACAAATAAAGAAAAGGTATGAATAGAAAATCAAGCTTAGATCCGATTTCAAAGTTATAATCCTAGGCAATAACCTCATGGTCATGAATCTTAGGTAATTAGTCACAATTGTCCTTGTCATAGTCATAGGCAATAGTCTTATGTTCATAGTCATAGGCATAGTCTTATGTTCATAGTCATAGGCATAGGCATAGTCTTATGTTCATAGTCATAGGCATAAGCATAGTCTTATGTTCACCGTCATAGTCTTAGGCCATTAATGATAGTTTCAACGTCGTCGGCAATATTCCCAATAGTCAAGATCCAAAAAGAAAACAAGAATAGATATGAATTATACATAAATCAATTCCAATTTATAACATGCCATATTAAGTTTACAGTTTTTATCTAAAAGTAACTAGAACTTACAGATCGTGGTCTAAGAAATTTAGATGCAGAAGTCAAGTGTAGAAATTGGTCGTTGAATTGTTGAATCGTTGAATCTTGATTTGATTGTAGAAGCAAATCCCAAAATATGCAATTCCTAGCTGTTGTCTTCAAGGAATAATCTTCGCGTTTTAATTTAATATAATTTAATTTAGAGGAGGAGGAAGAAGAAGCCATGATCATCAAGAGTTTGAGCAGCATAAGGTTAGAGAAGAATGGTGTAAAGAAAATGAGGCTAGGGGGCTGTTTATATAGGGTTTCAAACTAATTAGAGCCGTCGATGAAGCTAGAAGAAATCAAGGCCATCCATCTCAAGAAAAGCTAATCATAAAATGACAAGTCATACCTAGTGACACAGCAGAGCTCAGAAATTCGACCAGAACCTGACCAGGCCAGCCAGGGTCAAACCAGAAAGCTGTGCAGGCCTGCTGCTCGGCCTGGGCACACCTGCCAAGTGCGCCAATGTAAAATTGCATGGGCGCACATCCCAAGTGTGCTAGTGTAATTTTGTTCTGGCGCACTTCCAAAGTGCGCCAGTGCACTCTGGCCCGTTTCTGGTTTATCTGCCTAACTTCGTTCGTCCATATCTTCTTCGTACGATATCCGTTTTACGCAAACTCAGACTCTATTTCAAACAGAATTCCGGGACGAATGCAATGGCGTAACCCGTTTCCCTTGATTCTTATTTTAAAAATTAATTCTGCCTTGATTTATGGTTTTAACATGTTATTAAAATTCGGGTTATTACATTCTCCCCTAGGATTTCGTCCCCGAAATCTTCAAGTTAAGAAGAATGCATCCTATCATTCAATCAACCATCTACTCCACCATCATCCACAAGCAATCATTGTCCTTAAAATATTTCTAATGTTATATGAACAAATGAAGAAAGTGTGTGTATATGTTCCTTATCTAATGCAAATGATCAGGCCTGATTGATCTTCTTAATGCAAAATATGTTTAGTGCCATGAATCCAACATGTATGCAATAGTCCTAGTCACATAAACACTATATGTGTGCACAAACATTCATCTATATGCAACATTCATATGATAACACATTCAATTTCATTCATAAACAAGTATAAACACTAATGCATATGCAATATGAAATTGTGTCTGAGTCGATCTAGTACCTAATGTGTGTTATGCAACCTGGTGCAACCACTTGCATCCACTTGCAAACATCAACCATAACATGTTTCAATCACATGTTTACATCCAAAAGGGTTCTACCTAAGGTTCTCAAGATACGATTGAGAATATAAGCAAGATAAAACAAAGCATCTAGGAGAAGAAGTTAAAGATGTACCCCCAGAAGGTCCTGCCTGTGGGGCTTGCCCTTGCTTCTTAGGCCAGTTCTTGCTGATTTGTCCAATATCACCACACTGAAAGCATGCTCCCATCTTCATCTTTTTCTGTCTACAATCCTGGACTATATGCCCAACTATACCACAGAAGTTGCACTTCCTCTTATCACATGACTTGTTATTATTGTTGTCGTTGTTCTTGCCTCCCTTCTAGAAGTCTTTCTTCTCGCTCTGAGACTCATCCGCCTTAACTTATCACTCATACCTTTCCTATGTAACATGTTAACAAGCCTCACGGAAACTATCTCCATCGTACGGAAAACCATCTACGAAGCTAGAAAGAAGATTAGCCGCAGGTAAAAACTACTGCGACTATAGATGGAGAAAAGAAAGGAAAAGAGATTCAAACAAGGAAACAAAGGACAATGCTAATAACTTTTGGGGAATAGCCCTTAAATAAAATAAGACTTTTCTTGAAAAATGCTTCTTTGTAAACGACTTTGAAAATAGTTTTAGAAGGTTTTCTAAAAACTTTTGCCCAGTCCAGTAACCTCCTGCTCTGACACCAAATGTAACACCCCACCTCCACTAGGGTCACTCACAAAGGGAATGCACTAGTTTTGGAGGAGCGTTATCGAGGTAAACAAACACAGAAATATTACAAGACAAAACAACGATAAAATAGTGGAAGAATCAAAAGATAAACTTCATTACTTTCAAAAAGAGTCTAAACCTTTTACATCAAATAGCCAAGATCATTATTTTCCATTACAACAAATTCTGTCTTGAATAAATAAAGAAGCATAAACTTAAAACATCAAAAGTAGCTTAATTCCCCAAAGGTAGCAGAAATGTAGCCATAGCATAGCTCAAGGTCAAACCGTACATGAGCTGAACCCAAAGCAAGCGAAATCCAAGCTAAGCGCTAGAGTTTCCTCCTAGAGAACCTGGGGGGGACGAAAGAAAAAGAGGCGAAAGAAAACGGGTCATTCGTGAATACTGGTAAGTCCAAGTGACTTTCAGCATAAAAACAGATAAAGGTAACATGACATGTATAAACTAAAAGTAAACATAAGGATGATGTCAAGATGGGAAAGATAGACTAAGATAACATGATAAATCAAGTATAAATCAAGTATAGCATCACATATTCAAGGTTCGTTGCATCAACTGTACTAGAATCCCAAACCCATGTCTTATATAAATCATGAAATAATGCCTTGGCCCAATATCATGAAATGACCCATTTCTAGGTCCAACGAAATGATCCACTAGTCGATCGGCTCCCTACAAGTTCTACCTCGTTGTGTATCTGTGTCATACGGCCCTATCACGAATGTAGTCACATGTTCTAGGTCCACCATAGGGTGTATCAAGCCCTACGGTGCCAACCACCGACACGAATCAAGAATGCTCAAATAAACCTACTGATGCCCATGCCTGCTTTTTCAACTCCGGACCACGTGCATGACCATAGCCCGCCTAAACCTATACTGGCGCACCAACATAGTCGTTGTTCTGGTCGCTTACAATCAGCCCAGTAATCGTGCCCCACCCTGCCTAGTTCCAGGGTACCATGATACATCTAGTGGGTTACTGCTGAAATGGACCGCGTAACTAGGGTTTCCGTCCAGCAGGTTAAGTGTTGTCATTTAAATTCGATACTTAACCCTTATCAGTCTAGCATGTCAAATTGGCTAAGTGTTGTCATTAAGTTCGTGACTTAGCCCTACAATTCACGAGTCAAGTTGGTTAGGTGTTGTCGTTCAAGTTCATGACCTAACCCTACCAGTCATGTCTCAAGTTGGTTAAGTGTTGTCTTTCATGTTCATGACTTAACCCTATCATGTGGCATTAATTCATTAATGCACCCCAACCTCTCACATTAGACCTGTTGTTGTGGTCACTGGATATGCCGGGCGGTTCAGGCAGATTTACACCACAACTCAGTCTAACCTCGGGTTTCAAGCGCGATATGACCAACTACTCACATTGGATCCTATTGTTTGCAGTCACTGGATTTGCCGGGCGGTTCCGGGTAGATTTACACTGCAAACTCAACCCAACCTCGAGTTGGCCATTTTCAAGTTCATTCTAGTGTCATGTCCATGTTCAAGTTTTCATGTTAAGTTTGTGTCAAGTTTTCAAGGCAAGTTTCATGTCAAGTTTTTGTCAAGTTTCAAGGCAAGTTTCATACCAAGTTTCCTATAATTACCAATTTTTCCCAACGTTACCCTATCTAAATATTAGGCAAACAATCTTAGCCTAATTTCTCGTCCGCATGATTTTTGACATATAATATTAGGCTAAAAACTTAGCCTAATTTAAAACGAAAAATTGGCATAAAGCAATTCATTAACATAAACATGACATGGGTGTAAACTTGGCATTTTCGGCATAGTCAATATGAACATCATAGGTGTGAACTTGCAAAATAGTCAACATGAATATCATAGGTATGAATCTTGCAACGTAGACTAAATCAACATACATATATGTGAACTTGCAACATAGACTAAATCAACTTACATATATGTGAACTTGCAAATCAATCACGAGCATATGAATAAGTGTGAACTTGAAATATGACATAGGTTTAACATATACACATAAACATGTAGATCTGACATTTGGTCACATATGTGATATGATTTTACGACCTAAAACTTGCATAACATGATAAACTACACAACTTGTCATAACGGGTTATACTTCAAGTTCATATACACATGAATAGACTTATTCATTAGCTCCCTATTCAACGTGATCATAAAATAGAACCACACGCATAGATCAATATCATTCAATTCCACATATAACATAATAAACATTATTCTATTATCAATCTATTTTTAAGGCATGACATAACTGAATAAATTGATTAAAACATCGCAGGCATATAGATCTGATAACATTATTGATCATGAAGAGGTTTGAATAATAATCTAGTTTCAAGAACGAGGATAGATATAATTTAAACAAAAAAATACCCAAAATCAAAATCCAAGGACAAATAAAGAAAAGGTCTAAATAGAAAATCAAGCTTAGATCCGATTTCAAAATTATAATCCTAGGCAATAACTTCATGGTCATGAATCTTGGGTATAATTAGTCACAATTGTCCTTGTCTTAGTCATAGGCAATAGTCTTATGTTCATAGTCATAGGCATAGGCATAGTCTTATGTTCACAGTCATAGGCATAGGCATAGTCATAGGCATAGTCTTATGTTCATAGTCATAGGCATAAGCATAGTCTTATGTTCACCGTCATAGTCTTAGGCCATTAATAATAGTTTCAACGTCGTCGGCAATATTCCCAATAGTCAAGATCCAAAAAGAAAACAAGAATAGATATGAATTATACATAAATCAATTCCAATTTATAACATGCCATATTAAGTTTATAGTTTTTATCTAGAAGTAACTGGAATTTACAGATCGTGGTCTAAGAAATTTAGATGCAGAAGTCAAGTCTAGAAATTGGTCGTTGAATTGCTGAATCGTTGAATCTTGATTTGATTGTAGAAGCAAATCCCCAAATATGCAATTCATAGCCGTAGTCTTCAAGGAATAATCTTCGTGTTTTAATTTAATTTAATTTAATTTAGAGGAAGAAGAAGAAGCCATGATCATCAAGAGTTTGAGCAGCATAAGGTTAGAGAAGAATGGTGTAAAGAAAATGAGGCTAGAGGGCTGTTTATATAAGGTTTCAAACTAATTAGAGCCTTCGATGAAGCTAGAAGAAATCAAGGCCATCCATCTCAAGAAAAGCCAATCAGAAAATGACAAGTCAGCCATAGGGACACAGCAGAGCTCAGAAATTCGAACAGAATCTGACCAGGCCAGCCAGGGTCAAACCAGAAAGCTGTGCAGGCCTGCTTCTCGGCCTGGGCGCACCTGCCAAGTGCGCCAATGCAAAATTGCATCGGCGCACTTCCCAAGTGCGCCAGTGCATTCTGGCCCGTTTCTGGTTTTTCTGCCTAACTTCGTTCGTCCATATCTTCTTCGTACGGTATCCTTTTTACGCAAACTCGAACTCTATTCCAAGCAGAATTCTGATACGAACGCAATGCCATAACCCGTTTCCCTTGATTCTTATTTTAAAAATTAATTCTGCCTTGATTCATGGTTTTAACATGTTATTAAAATTCGGGTTGTTACACGATGGGATCGTATGGACGGCGGCTACACACTAGAACTGACTGGAGGTGAATTAGAGCTCGTTACAATTTATAGCGAAATAAATTGTCTGCCTGAATCAACCGACAGTTATCGTTATTTAACAATAAACGTCCAATGTGAGTAAATCTCACTCAACTCTACTCAGTTTATATTTTCATAACGTATTTTTAGAACTGATAAATATTGGTTGATTGTTGTGTGTTGATTGGTTAGTTGAACTGCTAATTGATTAGCTAAAAGTATCGATATAGTTATATATATATCGTTAATTAAATATGGATTCTGTTGATCATAATATTTCATGTTGAAATGCAATTGATGTGAGTTATATTGTGTAACATCTGTGGATGCAGGGAAACAGGTCGGAGGGATCCAACTGGATTCCTCAACATTTATTTTACTATTTTCATATATTGTTATATATAATCTGTTGTTGGTTATGTATGTTTAGATGATATCGATCATTGTTAGATGGTATGTTAAATACCATAATGAATACTCGAATGTAAAAACTGAATTTTCAAAGTGGATATTGAAAATGAAATATATTTATAAAAAATCAAATGATTTTATAAAAAGGAATTTCAAAGTGGATATTGAATTTAAGGATTTTATAAAATCAATGGATTTTATAAATAGAAATATTTATATGAAATAAATAGAATAAAAAAAGGGGGAATATTTATTTCGAAAATAAAAAAAATTGGAAAGAAAATATTTGTAAAACAAGTAGAATTGAAAAGGAAATATCTATAAAACAAATAAAATAGAAAGAGAATTATTTGGGAAATAAATAGGAATTATAAAAGGAATTATTTGGAAAATAATTATTAATAGAAATTTGTTCAACAGATAAATGGAAAAGATTAATTCAAAGTAGAATTAAATGGAATCTGTTTTAACAGATAAATGAGAAGATTTATTTACAAATAATGTTTATAAATTTAGTAAATAATTTATCATTGGATAAATTGAGTATATAAGTCTGAACTTATATAAAAACGTAGAAATCGATTTTAACACCGATAGGTTAATAGAATTTGAATTCAACATTTATAAAAGGGAATTCAAATGAGATTTTAACTGTTAGAAGTTAAAAGGAGGATTTTTAGAAATAATTATACAAATAAAAGTATAAATAGAATTTGGAAATGGAATATTATTTTTAAATATGAAATCAAACTGAATTGGTATATATATATATATAAGAAATATTATTCACATTCGATGTGAATAATGGATTAAAATAGTTATTTTATAAATTCAAACAGTCATAAAGAAAAATTGGGATTTTGAAATAGAAATTCAAATGGAAATTTGAATGAAATAGAGTTGAATCGATTAGAGCTAATCAAATAGAGTTAATCCAATAGAGTTAATCGATTATAGTTAATCCAATAGAGTTAATCGATTAGAGTTTATCAAATAGAGTTAATCCAATAGGAGTTAATTGATAAAAGTTCATCCAATAGAGTTAATCCAATAGAGTTAATTGATTTGAGTTAATCGAATAGAGTTAATCCAATAGAGTTAATCGAATAGAGTTAATTGAATAGAGTTAATCGAATATAGTTATTCGAAAGAGATATTTTCGAATATAATTTATTCGAAGGAAAGAATTATCGAATAAAGATTATTCGAAAGAGAGTTACTTAAGGTAGTTTTTTAAAGATTTAGAAGGCAAACTTTATTTATCACAAAATTAGAAATGTTGTTCAATTAAGGACTGAGAGGTAGCTATACCCCAACTTGATTGACTTCATTTTTAACTAAGGAATGGTTAAGGTTCGATAGTGAAGGAGTTAATTGAATTTAGTTAATAAGTTTTAATGGTTCGAATTGCCATAGCGATGTTTCATTTAAACATCTGTTTAAATCCAGTAAAGGAGCTTTGGAAATGTTTTCAAAATAAGAGTCGGAAATGTTTCCTAATATAGGAAATAAGAAATGAGAGTAAATATGGAAATGTTTTCCAATGATTAATAATGTATATTTTCTAATTTTAGAAAATAAGAATTTACAAATATATGGAAATGGGGATAGGGAAATGGAATAAATTAATGATAAATCAATTAAAGGGGATCAGTATTGATTGATGATTTTCTCGGTAAGATTTCCATTTGGAAATACGACCATTGTTTGTACACATGTTTTTCTTTGATAGTTAAATCACCGACAATCAAAGTTTTTGACCATTTTTCCGTCGTCAATACGGAGAGACCGAGATCAGAATCATTATCTGAAACCACTCCGTATGGGCATTAGCGTTTCGAATCAAATATGATGAAGATAATTGAAGACGGAGTTCTACAAGGACTGTTCTGGCGATCCTAGGTAGAAATTGCCCAAGATGGATTTACAAAATAATGCCTTCGGTTTGTCCAGTCCCAGGACAATGCGTATGAATGAATGTCTGACAGAGTATATCTAATGGATTGCATAAGTTGATCTCTTCAAATGTATTCACGTTTGGTGGCGGAGAAATTCGTTTCTCTTAGGTTTATACCCATGATATTTTTGGGGAAATTAATTTGTGATTCGGTAGGTATGACGATGTGGCATTCAAAGTAAATGGAGGTGTGATCTGTCGAAAGACACGTTATGACCTCAAATTTCATCAACCGGGAAATGACAAAAATCGGGCAGGGAGCATGGCTAAGTGGGTCACCCCCATTAGTGTAACGACCCAGAAAATCTGAACCAATTTAAAAATTTTAAATTGGATAAAATAATGGATTTTAAATATTTAAAATAAATATTTTAAATAATAGCAATGAAAAGTGAGTTTGAATCGACGTTTGAAAACGAATATAATTAATTCTAATTATAAACAAGGCCTGAAATGGCGCTGCAGTTTCAAAAATTGAATCCAAACTTTGTCAGACTGTACCGGGTGCAAAACAAAACGGATTTGAGTGAAACCAAAATTATTTAAATCTGTTAGTGAATACCTTTCTAACGAATCTGAAAAATCGAATTTTCATAGCGGAAGGCAAAAGTTATGGCCAAATGAATTTTCAGAAAGGTCGCTATGGAATTTATATAGCCCGTGAAATTGGCCATTTTGCATACGACCTCGGAATTCGACGAAACCACTTTTGTTGGATCCGGGATGTGAAGTTATTGCTAGGTTTCAAATTTCATAATTTTTGAAGCTATTACGTGAGCGTGGCAAAGGAAAACGTGTTTTGGTCAATTACAGTTAAATTGGATCGACCAGAAATGGGCATTTTTGCAAACGGTCTCAGAATTCGACGAAACTAGTTTTGTTGGGACTGTATCGTCAAAACATAGCTAGATTTATTTTTCTAGAATTTTTCGAATCAGTTTGTGGCCCTGGCAAATTGAAATGTAAGTTCAAATTGAATATTGAATGTTATATATTTTAATTTGAAGGAAAACTGACTGAAACAGTCGAATGGGCCTACGAAACATATCCCATTGTGTTCGGAATGGGGGTAAAACGCTAGGGACGACAGTCGTTGGGTTTGAATTGGCGTTCGTGTGGGAAAGGGGGTATTTTCGAAATTTAAAAAAATATAAATATAAAGAAAATCTCTCATTGGCCAGTTACCATTTTCTCTCTCCTCGATGGATACTGCACACGACGGAAATGATGTCGCCACCTTCTCTCTTCGATTTCTCCCACGTTTCACAATGAAATCGAGTGATTCTTGATTCATTTCAAAGCTCTTCGTCTCCTCTTTAAATCCATCTAAGGTTTGCTAGTTATCATCAAGTGGAGGGAGATACGAGTCCTCAAAGTCAACGACTTTGGAGCGCCGCCGAGCCTTCAGGGCGCCACCGAACGAAGCGAAACCACCGGGGCCGGGAAGGTGGTTCGAAGCTCTTCGACGCTGTGTGAGCTGATTCTCCTATCGCGCAACAGTTTGATCGAAAGATCAAAACCTAGTTTTGAACCATCGTGAAAGGTGGGTCCTTTATTACATCTGAACTTTGAAAAATCATATCTTTTTCGTTTCTTGACGAAATTCGATGAAACAGGAAACATCGTGGCCGTGTGGACGTCTTCTACATTTTAGAAGAGACCGCATATTTTTCTGAGCCTTCTGGTAATTTTGGTGGAGTGGAACCCAAGGTGAGATTTCTAATTTATAAACGATATGGAAGACGACGATGTATAAATTATATGATCGATGTATGAGTTATATAAGTGTTGTACACCTCATGTATAAGCGTTGTATAAGTTGTACGTTCGATGTATAAGTTGTATATGCGTTGTAAAAATTATATATGTGTGGAAATAGAAGTGAATTGCTATATATATATATATATATACATATATATACGCCCCTCGTCCACAAACCATGGACGATATTTATTGATTGTGATTGGTGTGAAAATTGATTGATAGAGAATGGTTGATTGGAATTGTTTGTGGTTGATATTGATTGGTTGTGGTTGAAAAATACCCATTTGTGGTTGAGAAATATTTGGTTGAAACCACATAGGATTAGTTTGTGGAAATGAAATAAATATATACATGCCGCCTGCGTGCGAACTAGATGCATGATTCCCCATTGTCAAAAACCGCGAGGTTTTAAGGTAGAGCGAGGAGCCGTACTAGGGACGGTCCCGGTTTTAACTACCCTGCCGTTATGCTGCCGAAATTTTGAATAATATTCATGTGTTTGAATTATTATCATTTGCTGAAACTATATTTATTCGTTGAATAGAAAACCTTCATGTGTTGAATTGATATTCATTCGTTGAATTGAAATTCATGTGTTGAATGGTATTCGTGTTTTAAATATAAAAATCACATTTTTATCTATATATATGAACTATAGAAAACCTTCATGTGTTGTATCGATATTCATTCGTTGAATTGAAATTCATGTGTTGAATGGTATTCGTGTTTTAAATATAAAAATTACATTTTTATCTATATATATAAACTATAGAAAACCTTCATGTGTTGAATCGATATTCATTCATTGAATTGAAGTTCATGTGTTCAATGGTATTCATATTTTGAAATAAATTGTTTTATAATAAAAATCACATTTTTATCATCTATATGAACTATATAAAATAATCTCATTTTGAAACAAATTGTTTTATAATAAAAATCACATTTTTATCATCTATATGAACTATATAAAATAATCTCGTTTTAAAATAAATTGTTTTATAATAAAAATCCTATTTTTATTACCTATATAAACTATATAAAATAATAGTGTTTTGAAATGAATAGTTTTACAATAAAAATCACATTTTTTAATACATGAATTGTTAAATATAGCGAAGTGTTGAAATAGAAGAAAGTTAGATAAAAATATCATTTTTATCAAATGTATGAAAGGAATATAGCTTTGAAATCGAAGAATCGATATATATATATATATATATATATATATATATATATATGGAATTAAAATTTGAATAACGACGCTGCAGTTCGTATTTTGAAACCGTGATTTCAAACGATTATACCGGGAGATCCGACCATCGGATTTTCCTGAAATCACAACCGTTGGGTTCGCTTTGGAAAAATCTTCCCAACGGCACCAACTTTGTAAAAATCCAACGGTTGGATTGTCTGGAATGTTTAATTCAAATCCGAAGATAAACAGCACCAGAATCGATTATATATATATACATATATATAATTATATTTAATCGAATAACGACGCTGCAGTTCGTATTTTGAAATCGAAACTTCAAACGATTGTACCGGGAGATCCGACCGTCGGATTTTCCCGAAACTGGAACCGTTGGATTCGTTTTTAAAAGATCTTTCTAATGATGTAAATTTTGTGAAGATCCAACGGTTAGATTTTCAGATATGTGTAAATCAAATCTGAAGAAAAACAGCGCCACGGCCACGCTATGGCCCGACGCGTCGTTTTGAATAAATTGGCTATTTTAAAATAAATAAAAATGGCGATAAATCGTTATAAAATATTATAAATGATATGGATGTGATTTAGAAATTAACTGAAGGTTGGCTAAGTCGAATGGTTTCTTGGGTATTGATCTGATGTTGGTTTCGGCCTTCGGGGTTAATATTTGGGAAATCGTCCTCTTACTGATTGACGGTTAGTGACTAATGAATTGAAATGATGCGTGTGTATGTTAGTGTTGCACTTGTTTAGTATATACGCGAGTTGTTCAGAAAGACCAGGTTTATCCCATTCTGAATAACTGAATCGTCGATAAGAAATCGAAGATGAAGACGGTGGTCGAAGACCGGAGATCTTCACCTCGTTTGGATGGTAACCGAGGTCCTGATTGGGAGGCATCCCGAAATATGGATAATGAGTGGTGACCGTCCAGACGTACGTGGTGATCGATGGGTTTGCGAGGTATATAGTGCCTCCGGTTTCGTTCAGACCCAGAACGGACTTGCAAATGGACAGTGTGTCTGACATTGGAATTTATTCCGTGTGATTGATAGCCATCAGTTGCACGGTGTGAATTGTCTGTGTGGCATGCTAAGATGCAGTGATCAGGGCTTCTGTTTAAAAGAAAAGTCTTGTGGTGATGATCAAAGCACCGCCTGTGTGGCGTAGCTTTGGGTATAACGTGAAATCGCGAGCCTCACACCCCGGTATGAACCAGAAACGGGAGAGGACATCAGGAAGGGCCTGCGTTTCTTTCTAGCTAGAAGTGGCGTCAGTGGTTTTACACGCCCTGACGAGTTTGACTTATGTGGTTGTTACTGTTGCGAGGCGCCTCGGTTTGATCGGATGATCCGGGTCCGATGGAGTCATTCGTTGGCTCGTTTACGCCCCAAAGGGCGGGGAAACGTAGTGTTCAGATATAATAATCCACATCGGTGGACCAGCCCTGACGATCCAAAGGGTCGATGCGCTCTGACCCTGAGACATGGGCTAGATTGTCTCGAAGTCGGTAAGGACTATCTTTTGCCTTGGTTCAGGACGGAAATCCAATTTCCAAATACGTGACTGTGCGGTTTTGATTGTATATATATATGACGACATGATATATGGTACCCATGCCGCTTATGATTGATAGTTATGATTCAAATTGTTTTTGAAACATATAAACACTAATAATAATATCAAATGCTTTTGTTTTATTCGTATCAATCATATTTTGGCCATTATAAGGTAAAACTCTATCCTCCGGTTTGCGTTGCATTGTGTGATGGGAACTGAGTCTTATAATGGCTTCATTTTTATAAAAAAGCATTGCGTTGTTTAAAAGAAAGATTTGTTTTAAAGCACCGGCAATCCAATGGAGTAAACCCGTTCCACGAAAGTGGCGTGGTCCTATGATTAGCCATATTTTGAATGTGTTGAGTAGATTTCTCATACCAGTCCCATGACTGACTCATAGTTTGTTTCACTTTCAAACTCGGGTGCCCCTTTTCTACACGGGCAGCCTTGTATTCAGGTTTAGCTGGTTTTTTCTGGATAGCTGGAGCTGAAGATGGATTCTATCATTTATCTCTTTTTATGCTGTTCAGCTCCTATTGTACATTATGTTTGTTTTCCGCTGTAGGCATTTATGTATATCTGAACTGTATTTGTACTAAGTATGATCATGTATACTGTGTAACTCTGATGATTACTTTTATCCAGTATATTCTATTGTTCATTATCTGGTGTATTTATTTAATTCTGTTCTGCTATTATCTGTTTCTGTGTTATATTCCAAGGATAACCCTTGTCGCCGTCTGTACGGGAAATGGGGTCGTCACAATTAGGGTGTATTGTCACCATCTAGAGAATATTCATATTTGTTACTTCTTTTCGCTTCTGTATCTCCCGGGAACGGTTATGTTGCTAGCAAACTTAGGTGACAATATATTAGATACACCCAAGAGGAATGAATGGTCGGTCATGTGTGGGCCGGGTTGACAGACGTTCTTGTTGAACCCAGTGTTTTCCTCTCTAGAGATACACTATCGGCAGGTGGTTCCATACCTTGTCGTAGTCAGAATCCAATCTCCAATAAGCGCTTGCGGTTTTGATTGTATACTATATATATGTGGAGCGTGAGATGCAAGCATTTTGCTAGATTGTTAATTATTTGTGGTTAGACACTATTATAATATCAGAAAAGTATTGATTTTGAAAATGTTTTCGGTTATCGTAAGGTAAAAACCGTCTGTATTTATGTGTGGATCGATCTTATGATTATCATTTCTTTCGAAAATGATTTTGAAAAGTTAAACCAAATGGTTGGAGTTTACTCACACCAGTCCCATGACTGACCCAGTGTTTATTTTGTTTTGTTTTCCCTAAACTCTTGGGTGCCCAAAATTTGTACGAGCAGTCAAGTAGTCGGGATTTACAGATACACTAGATGGAGCTTGGAGCAAGAGGCTTCAGTAGCATTTTATAGCTATTGTTTATTTCCACTGTGATGTAAGTGTTGTACTCTAATATACAAATACAGATTTGTGTTTCAATGTTATTTTGTATACTATATTTTATTTGTTCCGCTATGAGATTCGTGTTACTCTGATGTTGTTGTGTTCTTCTTCTTCTTCTATTCTAATTTTCTATCTTATCTATTATCACCCTCTAACTTCTTTCTATTAACTATCCGGTATTTCCGATGTCTGAATAGCCGACATTGGTATTTGTGTTGGTTTTCGGAGTCGAAAACCCTTGGGTCATTACAATTACAATTAGTAAATTATAGTTAATAATTTTTAGTAATTATAGTTAATATTTATTAATTATATTTTGTAGTAAAATTATATCTTACATTAATAAATAAATTGAAATGTGCTTAACATTAATTATATTTTATAATAAATATTTTTTAGTAATTATAGTTAATATTTATTAATTATATTATAATTAACAAAGAATTGCGGAGGACAGTAAGGACAAAACTGAGCTTAGGACACCAAATGGATTGTTCCAATGGGAAGTTATGCCCTTCAGACTGACGAATGCACCCGCTTTCTTTGTTGACCTCATGAGTAGAGTGTTTAGGGGCATTTTGAATAAGATTGTGGTAGCCATCGTAGATGATATCCTTATATTTTCAAAATATCATGAAGTGCATGAAAATCATTTAAAACAAGTTCTAGGGATATTAAGAAAGAACCAATTGAAGAAAAAAAAATCTCGAAGTGTCGTTTCTAGAGGGAAGAAGTTAGGTTTTTAGGACATATAGTGTCAAGTGAAGGCTTGTTTGTAGAACCCGCAAAGATCGAGGCAATCAAGGAATGGAGGATACCTTGAAATGCTATGGAAGTGAGAAGCTTCCTTGAATTGGTCGGATATTATCGGAAATTCATTAAAGACTTTGTCAAAATTGCTACTCCTTTAACCCAATTAACAAAGAAGAATTTGGGGTTTTCTTGGAGTAATAAATGTGATATAGCCTTTAAGTAATTAAAGGAAGTGTTAAGAAGAGCGCCTGTCCTAATTATACCCAATGGCTCAAAATTATTTATAGTTTACACTGATGTATGTGGGACCAGTTTAGGAGCAGTCCTTATGCAAGAAGGAAGATTAGTTGCTTACGCTAGTAGACAACTCAAGGTCCGGAGAAAAGATACCCAGTTCATGACCTTGAGTTACCCACAATAGTGTTCGCCCTTAAAATGTGGAGGCATTATCTTTTAGGGGAGAAATTTGAACTTTTTACCAACCATAAACCCTAAAGTATTTATTTTCTCAACATGACCTAAACTTGAGGCGACAACGGTGGATGGAATATTTTGCCTCATTTGATTTCATGATTCAGTATTCCCCAGGAAAGGGGAATGCTGTGGCTGATGCTTTAAGCAGGAAACACGCAACCTTGAATCCAATGATAGAATGGAAACAATTAGAGTTTCTCTCTAATTTTAATTTGCAACCCTCACCAATCACTACTAATGGTTTTCTTGGAGCTATGGTTATTAGGCCTACTCTAAAAGAGAGGATTTGAAGTGCACAAGACCTTGACGAAGAATTAAGAAGCATAAAGGAGAAAGTGGGAGAGAAGGAGACCTTTCTCCATTAGGTTAGATATTCGATTGCGATGATGGAAGTTTACTTTAGGATGGACTGCTTCGTGTCCCCAAGGATGAAGGGTTGAGGAAAGAGTTCTAGAGGAGTGCCATTGGTCAAGGATGACCATACACCCCGGTGGGGATAAAATGTACAAAGACATGAAGAGGAATCTCCATTGAGAAGGAATGAAGAGAAATGTAGCCGAGTTCATTGCCAAATGTTTGCCATTCCAACAAGTGAAAGCGGAGCAAGGGAAGCTCGAAGGATTGTTACTACCTTTAGAGATCCCCATGTGGAAGTGGGAGCATATTTCCATGGACTTTGTAGATGGACTTCCTAGAACCCAAAAGGGTAATGAGGACATTTGGGTTATGATAGATCGTTTAAACAAAAGCGCCCATTTTATACCAGTCAAGAAGACAAGGACTGCGGCCTCATATTCTAATTATATGTCAAAGAGATAGTCAGATTACATGGTATCCCATCAAGTATTGTGAGTGATAGAGACCCCTTGTTCACAAGTGAATATTGGAGAAGCCTACAAGCAGCCTTGGGAACGACCCTTAACCTAAGCACAACCTATCATCTGCAGACTGACGGCCAGATGGAAAGAGTAAATCGAATTTTGGCAGACTTGCTCAGAACTTGCATCATCGACTTTGGAGGAGTTTGGGAGCATCACGTACCACTCATAGATTCCACTTACAACAATAGTTTTCAAACGACGATTGGTATGGCCCCTTTTGAAGCACTTTACGGGAGGCCATGCAAATCGCCAACTTGTTGGTGGGAAACTACCGATAAAATTCTACTCAGATCAGACTTCATCCGTGATTCCACGGAGAAGATATCCTTGATTAAGCAGAGGATGAAGGCAACCTAAGACCGTCAGAAATCGTATGTCAATAACTTGAGTTTAATGTTAGAGATTTGGTATTCATGAAAGTATCTCCTCTCAAGAAGACGATTCGGTTTGGAAAGGCTGGGAAGTTGGCCCCTATATTTATTGGGCCATTTCGTGTCACCAAAAAGATAGGATCTTTGGCTTATCGAGTGGATCTCCTAAAGCGTCTATCGGGAATCCTTAATGTTTTCATGTATCTCATCTGAGGAAACGCCTTTATGATTCTATTATCAGACCCGAGCTTGATGAAATTAGGGACATAGGAAAACTCGAGTTGGAGTCCAGGGTGCCCCCGTGCCACTACAAGGATTGTAGAGCACGGAATCAAGAGACTCCGCAACAAAACCGTTCGCCATGTCCGAGTACAACGGGGAAATGATCCTACGGAGAGCACATGGGAGACCGAAGACAAAATGAGAAAGACTCACCCAGAGCTTTTCTCGGGTAATTTTTCTATAAAATAACGTTTATGGATACATTCCGATTGCTAGATTAGATGTTAGGAAATGGATGCAACACCATTGCACAACGCACTCATATAGAAATATACGCATAAATAGGATGGTTTGCATATATATTGCATCACTTATTACACCTACATACAAGAATAGATCTCACTTTAGTGGGTCTGTAGTTCACAAGCACTGCGAGCCATGGATGTTTATGGATGATTTAAATATAACATGGATGTTTCGCGAGTTGTATTTTTCACCCCTTCAAATAGATTTCGGGGCGAAATCAATTTTAAGGTGGGAGAATGTAACACCCCGTAAAATATATAAATATCAATAATAAGAAAAAATAAACAATTTAATAATAAGGTTGGGAAATGAGATTTTGCAGCTTTACGAGTTTGGCTACGAAAATATTTTATTTGGATTCGTGGTGAAATTCTGAATCGTTTTCAATTATAATATGTTGAAAATGATAAAAGCATGAAGAAGTTATAAGCAAATGAAATTGGACAGTAAAAACGCAGAAATATATATATAATTAAATGAGTAATATATATGTCCAATATATATTAAAATAAATAAGGAAGAATTTGAAATTCAAATAGAGGATATGATTATGGGGACAGAGAATATTATTTGTAACGAAAGAGATTGAGAAAATAGAGCAATGTATTATGTAATCAAACACCTCAGTGCAACATACGTTCATTGGGCGTTTCAGCGGCCTGGGGATCGACCACCTGGCGGCTGAGAAGCCCAATGAATCTAGGTTTGGTTAGGGTTTTCTAAAGGGATATATGTAAATATATGGCCAAGATTACATTAGAATAATCTATTATCCTATGCTTACACAAGCGATTATATATAGTCCCTCAAATCACACAAAAGAACCCTGGCCACTCTCTTATCTCTACCTCCATATTATCCTTCTACCATTGCTGAATTCCAGAAAAGGTTAGGGATTTCTCCTCAATTCCTCTAACCTCCATTCTTATCTTGTACCTAATCTAAACTCATATTGATTTTAGTATGAATTCTGGAATTTAGTTTTATATATGCATAACATTTTAAAAATGATTCTTACATATATATTAGAAGGATTAGAGCACGTTTACATGAAGATTAAGCACGGATCTGAATATTCAACAAGAATCCTATTTGTTCCTCCATAGATCTATGAGTGGAATATTGTGTTCTTAGGCATGTTCAAATTTTTAATATATTGACATGTTGATTAGTATGCCTAAAGGGGATTTGGCAAACGATAACATCAATTCAAAAACTCCAAATCCTCTATTTTATATTTACGTAAGAATTGACATGATATTCGGGTTTATGGATTTGGATCTTAATATTGGATTGAGGATGAAAGGGGTGTTGTTTCTACTTTGTGTAATTTACCATTATGTAAACATTCTCTTATAACCTAAAAGAGTTTAAATTTGGTTTGTTCCATGATTTGATTAGGTATGTATTCTATTTTGAATCCAAATGTATTCATACTTGAAATATATCAAATATAAACGTTTTTGTACAAAACACCAAAAAGGGGTGAATTAAATAAAGTGGAACTTATAAATATGCATATATATATTATATGTGTGTGCTATACTCTATTCTTGATCCATTGTTGAAATCATCCCAATAAGCCTAGGATGCAAGTTGAAATTTGAATGTATGTTATATTTTCCATTCACCGCTCTATGTTATTATGCTCTTATGCCATGATGCCTAAATTGTAGCGGTCAAGATATGGAAAAACTAACTTGTTTACCTAAATTTAAACAAGTTGACAATCCTTATCTCGTTAGAACGTTTCCTCGTTCATACGTACATTATGCATTATTTATATGGTATAATTATTATGTCAACTTAGCGTAATCAATGTACTTAACATAACGTTAACACAATAAATGTGATTAGGAAGGAATTCGAATTTGAAATGTACCCATATATATATAATTGATTGCTTGAGTGTGTGTATAAAATGGCTTTACATATATTAATAGTGAGACACAAACACAAGGTTAGTTGTTATTTGTAATAGAAGCCTACCCCGAATCGACCGGCAAATAGAGCAACCACAAGTAGGCTTAACAAATATGAGATGTTTGGGTGCCATGGGCCAGTCAAACTTAGTACACTATGACACGAGGTTAAACCCACTTGTTGTAGAAGCCTGTCGGAACCGCCCGACATATCCAAAATCTATAGGAATACAGTTTAATGTGAGAGGTCTATTGTGTGTATATATAACTACACACACACACACACACACACACACACACACACACACATATATATATATATATATAAGTGTATTGTGTGTGAAAATAGGTAGGTTTACTACACCTTGAGAAGGCCTTAAGTGGCTGACTCTCTTCTTGTCTAGTTTGGGTCTTAATTGGTTAGGACTAGGATCCCTCCGAAGGTTTATTCCTTGGAGAGAAACCAAAGTCATGGGACTCACCCATATTAGATTTGAAGTCTTTTGGTCTTCCTTCTCTAAAAAAGGTTAGGCACAAGCGGTAACAGAGTAAGGTAGTTCACGTGAAATGTCCACTTCCTCTAGAAGCTTATAGTGGCTCAACTAGGGACAAACATGTATATAAAAGATATGTGGCCATTGCACGCTCACCAACTATCTAAGGGAAGTCTTAAGCGACATAGGTGTTCTACCGTAATATCGGTTAAGTAGTAACGTTCACAGTACCACTTCTCATATTACAATTAAGAGTATAGACTTAAGAACGTTGACGTACTAGGACGGGGTCTTTAGGGGCTAGAGTCTGCCTCAGGGTTATAAGGGATCATGAGAATCCACCTTTAATAAGGCCATAAGTGACCGAGAATGCCCACCTCGTTTGGTCTTTAACCTAAAAACACTAATGGACGATTGACTTGGATATCCACCTCATACGTAAGACAATTGGTGTTTGTATGAATGTTGTGTACTGCATAGACATACCTTGCATATGTAACCTGCTAAAAACTAGGGTATGGACTTTAAGTAAACACTATATTTAAGTCACACAGAACTTTATGTTCTGATACCTCTCCTTAACATATTCAACAGGTCAGTAGATGGGGTATAATCTATGAACGAAATCATGATGGGATTGAAGATGTAGATGAAGTCATTATGCTATTATTAGTTGTTATTGCTTTACTTGCTATGGAAACATTTGAGAATGAATTTATTGATGTACCCAAGGAAAAGATGTAATCTTGAAAGTTGTGTTGGAATTCTATAATTTTTGAATAAAGTGCTACATCTTATTTCAGTATTATATTTTCTCTTTACGCTGTGTGATATTTCCATTCGAAGTGTATGTATATATTATCTGCGCAAAAGAACCAACGACCCATTTAGAATGGTTTTAAATTTTAGTGGGCCTTTTCTAGGTCGAAATTTAGGCCCATCCCGAGTAGGCGGGTAGTTACAAAATCATGTTCCACCCTACTATCAACGTGCCGACATCTTAACAAAAGCTTTCTCGACAAAGAGTTTTGTGCTATCGAGAGAAGAATTGAAGATTATTAATGAAGTGCAGAGAGAAAGGGAAAACTGTAGTTAGAATTGATGGTGGATATTGAAGCCTCTATTCAGATGTACAAATATTAAAAATGACTTCAAGACTTTAACCCACTTCGGATGTTACCAGCCCGACTTTGATTCCTTCTTCCTTAATTGTTGGGCTACAATGCTCTTGGCCCATTATCTGTTTTCTAGTATATATAGCACCAGTCTGTATTGTAAAATATACTTTGGTATCCTCTATAAAATCATTTTTTGCAATCAATAAAACAATTCAGTTTCATTTGTTAGTTGTCCAGCCTTGAAAACATGATGAAAACAAAAAAAAGTGAACAGTGTAATTAACTTTTCGAATTTGAAAATAATGAAACTAAAGTTAACCATGATTTTCTTACATAATCAATTTAACAGAAAATTCTAAAGATAAGATACTTGTTTGAGCTATCTTATTATCTTAATAATGTTGGATGGCAAAACATTATTATTAGTCATTTATAGCCCATTGATTTAACGAGCCTTTATTCAAATGGAAATTTGGAAGCTTTCTTTATTTAACCTATCGCTAATTTTTCTGTTTAAGATTGCTATTTTGAATTTTACTGAAAAATACAAATATTTATAGAGAAATTTATAAATATTTACATACTTCTCTATACACATCTATTGGAAACTCTATAAATGTATACATAGTCTTTTTAGTACTTGTCCTGAAACCTAGACATGTATGTTTTTTGATAATATGTTTTTGGAGGGGATAGATTTGCATTTTGAAACTTAAAATGGTTGTTTTTTTAATCTCCTCTTAGAAAAAAGGAATTTAAAACCGTTATAATGAGACAATTCAAGTATTTTATATCCATATTTGTTAAGAAATGTTCAAAATAAACTTTTTTGTCAATACATTACAATTAGTTAAATCCTAGTGTTAAGTAAAAGAGGTTCAATCTTAATAGTACACTGGTATAATACAATGAAAAGAGATTTAGTTCGGGGTCTATCCAACGCACACTTCTTGTAAAAAACACATAAAGATTATCGAACTGGTCGTTTAGGATGTTTTTCTAGTGTAGGGTTACTAAACCAAATTGTCTGAAGCAAAAAACAAGAAACATATGTTCTTAGATTTGTTCAATCTAATTTACTTAATTACGTTTACTGTTGCCTCCTACCATTATCACCATAACTCTCTCTAATTCAAAATTTTCTCTACAATGTCGTTATTCGATTTTTAACTCATAATAATCAAAAAACATGATTAATTTTCTTAAACGATGTAATTAAAAGGTCACCACTATGCAGTTGCAGTAAGGTGTCATGCATTGAAGAGAATGGACATAACTTAATGTTCTCAAGAGTTTACCGATCTATCAGGTTATTACATACACTACAACAAACTAACCATACTACAACGGTGGAAAACAATTGTAAAAGACTTTTTACAACAGTAGGGCAACCGTCGTCTATTAAGAAGTTGTAATAGACTGAAATCTTTTACAACTTTTTTGCACAGTTACGACACCGTTGTGAAATGTATATTTTACAACTGTTTTCCACCGTTGTAATAAACTTTATTACAACTATTTATAGCAGTTGTAATATATTTTATTAAAAGTATCATATTATAGTTGTGATATAATTATATATATATTACTAATAAAAGAATTCATTTCAGAACATATTATCTACAAAACTAAAGATATCAAACAAACTTAGAACATGAACGAAAACAATATACTAGAATTTTCAAACTCTCATCATTTTTTTATAAATCATACAAGTATCTCAAGTACATAAAGCAACTGCAAAGTCCATTATCCAAGACTCCAAAATCCAAATGACTTGAAGTCATCTTTCATAAATATACATCGCCAGAAGTAATACAAACATAATGAAATTGAGATTTGTTCGCAATGCTGCTGGTCTTGCAATGGTCTTCAATCTTGAGTTGACTTCCAATGAATTGGATATTTTCTTGCAATGCTGCAGGTGTTCTTAAATTAAACTATATGAAGTAACATATCGAGCAATAAGAATGAAGTATGTTAAAGTATGAAGTAACCTAAGATATAAAATGTAACAGAAGCTATGCAGCATTCAATGTTAATATTTCTATAAATAAATATGAACTGATATGATAATGTGAAGTATAAACAGTTCTATAAGACATTATTATTCTAGAAGACAAGGTATATTGATTGTATTAATGCACTTCTATTGTTATATTTAAAAAAAATCAAAGAGACTAGACTACTACATTATTTCCATCTCCACGCTTGGAGAATTAACATCAAAACAAACAATTACATACCCCATAACAACAAAATGCAAGTTGGAATGACATGAAAAAACTACAATCCCAAGCATACTTCATTTGACTAGCAGCTAACCAGGCAAGAAGCACCTAGAAACAAGCTGCCACCAACTCAACAACACAACATACGAGATCAAAAACCAAACAACAACCCCTTCAAACAAGCCACCCAACTGCCTATAGCCAGTGCAAAACCGAACCAAATATCAATAAAAACCAACTACACAACTACAACACAACAAGACAAGACAAATGAAACACAACAGGAAAACTCAACAAGCTGGAGAAGAACAGAGCTATACCAGACGCGAATGATAAACCGCCTTCTTATTTGTGGGTACTAAGGTTAAGCTCACTAAGTTAAACATTGTTTTAAGAGAACACATACATAGCGTGGCCAGAGAAGGTGAATCGTGAAATTTAGCAAGGAGTTGACAATGAACTAAAGAAAGTCAAGTGTACCACGTTTAAGAAGTAAAATCCAAACCCAAGACAAGTCGAACCATAGACTTCCTCACGAAAACACACAAACAATCAAAAAAATAGAGAGCACCAACATAACAAACACAAGCTCTAGATCTAAAAAGCAACCAGAAAAAACATCTGAAATAACACTCACCAAGTAGAGGAGAATATCTCAGAGTGACCCTCAAATAATTAACCATCAGCCTAGTTGTGAGTGTAGAAGGGGATAACCTTGGTTACCTAGTGTTTGAGCAGCTAGTTAGTAGACCAGAGAAAGGGAGACTGAAGCAGTCACGAAGCAAACTATTGAAAAGATCGCCGAGTATAGATCTAGTGACAGCAGAGGCCACCGCGAATTGGGTCGAGAAGTGAAGACCAGAGGTGCAGCGGAAAGCGATGGAGACTTAGATCTGAATGAAAAGGACAGTTAGAGAAAAGACACGAACTCCTTCCTAATTGACAGTGGAGAAAGCTAAGGAGATGGTGATAAAAAAGGAGATGAATTTGAGTCATAGGAGGAGGAATAAAGGGGGTTGCGGTGAAAAGGGGGAAACCCAAGTCCCCATGGCGAACATCGATGGCGGTAGCGCTAGACTTCGTTGTCGCAACTTCGACTGGTTGTGAGGATTTCGGATTGGAAAAGAAAGTAGGGAGGATAAATTGCGATTGAATGGGGACATTTAGGGAAGAAGCTGATTGGATGGCCATTAAATTTCGAATTGGAAAAATGTATTTTGCTAAGTGAACAAAAAGAAGGAACAGTGAAAAAGTATAAATGGTAGATTGCTCAGTTAAAAGTGTGCATGCTTGCAGAGGGAAATGAAATTTTCACAGCATATTAAAAGCGGGACTGTGGTGGGGAAACGAATATTCCACTGTACTAGAAGGACACATCCTATTTTTGCTCTTTTAAATTGGTTATCTAATAACTATATTACACTAAACAACCAATTAACGCTTAAATCTAGACTTATTATTGATAATTAATTATTAATTATTAGTTACTGATTAGTTATTAATTAATTGTTAATTATTAATTAGGATTATTTCATACTAATACTAGTTATTATTTAACTTTCACTTATTTCTACTTAGTTATAATCGAGTAATAATTATTAAAAGCTTATAATGTATATGCTACTAAATATTAATTAATAAGTAGTTAATATTGACTATTAAAAATTAATTACTACTTATTACTATTAATTATTTAATAATAATTAATAAATATTATTGATTCCTAAGTTTATTATTAATTACTATTAAATATAAATATAAGTAGTTATTAAAAATAAATATTATAAACGTGAAGCTTGTAATAGGCATCTATTACAACTAACAAAATAAAAACTTGTTAAAAATATATTTATTACAACTTTAGGTAATTGACAGTTGTAAAAAAACATTTATTACAACTGTGCTTTTCTGACAGTTGTAAAATTAAAGTTGTAATATGGTGTTTTTGTTGTAGTAATGGTATATTCGAAAAATAAAAGATCAAATTGAAAGAAAAAAATCCAAGGCAACGATTAAATGAAGATTTGACTTGTCCAAACAAATTATAACATTTTACCATGCACGAGCACGATTCTGTTAAATCTTCGATATTCAGCACTATGACAGGATCACTTTTCATTTTTTAACTTTCAGAGGTTCAAATATTTACCTTAAGTTGAGCTTTTATAGTAGGTGCATTACATATACATTGTGAAAAGATATGTAATGAAATAGGTAGAGATGACTTCTTAACTATAACAGGTGGAATTTAGGGGGAGGGCACATTTATTTTCTCTTGGGATCCATACAAATTAACTGAAAATTAGTCGGAATGTAGAAAATGTTTATTTACATTGCTATGAGGGTGTTGTTAAGAAAGGAACAAAAGAATTGAACACCCTCCACTACTCTCAGTTTCGGTAGTTATACATGTCGAAATCATGAGTAAATTATAAAAGGATGCGAGATCCACAAACTCATTGACAAATAGGGATGGCAATGGGGCGGGTCTAGGGTCCAAACCCGCTTGACCCGCCCCTGTTTTGACCCATTTAGACCCGCCCCATAGGGTCTACGGGGCGGGTAGACCCGCGACCCGCTTTTGGAGGTCCGGGTCTAGGGTCGGGTCTGGGGCATGGCTAACCCGCCCCAACCCGACCCGCATGATCGAAACATCATTCAAACTCTTTATAACTATAACTATTACTTGTTAATCTTTTCGATTTACATGGTTATAACTTGAATATTATATTCTTTGAATTGACAAACTATAAAATTTTCATTGTATTAAGTTGCATCAATGATAATCATACAATAACAAATGCATACATTTTGAACTATTATCTTACAACTCATTTTATAATATTCTCTTGTCATTGTGAACACATTATAATATGCATATAATTTATCATTTAGTGATAAAAAAAATATAAATATATAAATTTGTGTACACTAGAACATAAAATCACCGGGTCGCGGGGCGGGTCGGGTCTACCCTGACCCGTACCGGTTTCGGGTACGGGCCGAAATTCCAGACCCGCACCGGGTCTACGGGGCGGGTCTGGGGCGGGGTTTAAAAAGTCCGGGTCAGGTCCGGGGCACGAGAAACCCGCCCCAACCCGCCCCATTGCCATTCCTATTGACAAATCACCTCTATTCTATTGATTTTTGATAACACTTGTTGTCATTCAAAGTGAATGTGTAATTGGGTTGATATCAACCCAACTAGGGCTTAATAGTCAGATTATATCGCTAAGAGGTTGTAGTTTTAAAGTAATGGATTATGATCTATTTAAGTTTTAGGATCCAGAAACCATGGATTTTGAGGCGAAGAAGGAATGCAATGTTTTACATAAAGGAGCAGCCTGTGATTATTGAATTTGATTAACCTATTGGCTGCATCCTAATGCAAGCGCAATCGAACAAATAATGAAAATATAAAATTATGAAAAGGCAATAAAAACATTTAAAAATGTAAAATACCAGAAAAGGGTTACATTTGTATTATTGCATAAATGCCTCAGATAATTTCAGTATTACTCATAACACATCTTAACAATATAATCAAGCTTGACCTAGAGCCTTGGCAATGTCATTAGCAACGTTATCTGAATCACTTGCTTTGGCAGCTAGTCCTCTCTTTGCAAATCCTACAAAGTATAAACCATTCTTTCCTTTCCATTGGTTTGGAAATTCATTCTTTGGGTATCCATCTTTGTTAAGCCACTTCCCTTCTTCATCCTACATTATTTGTTAGTACTACATGAGATAAATCCCATAGCCATTTGAAACTTAAATATATAAAGGATTAAAGATAAAGATATACCTTCAACCAATTCATAACTGAACTTGAATAACCAGTTGCAAATACAATAGCATCAAAAAAATAGCTTGTTCCATCGCTAAGTAAAACTTCATCACCGTTAATCTTAACGGGCTCCTTAACAACCTGCATTAATCCATGTACTCTTAACAACAATATGTATGTATTTTTATTATTGCCAAATCATCTTAGTTACTTGTTTAAATTACCTGAATTTCACCACTTTTGATCTTCTGTATGGTGCCTACGTCAATAACAGGAGATTGACCACCGCCGAATTTGAGAGCAAATGGACCCTTACGAGGCATGACAGTGCCATGCTTTGAAAGATCTCCATAGTAGATGTAACTCAGTATGGCTGTAAGTTTGTCTACAAAGCTCATAGGCATGTACTTTAGTAAGAACATGGCCAAGTGAATGAGCTCTTTGGTACTGACATGAAGCTGCATTCATGAAAATACATTGAATTAATACAAATTAATAAATAAATTGGAAGTAGTACATAAAAAATGATTAATGTAAATTTGACTTACTGGGCTACGGATGGCAATGGAAGTCAAAGCGCCATGATTACAAAGATCATATGCAATCTCCATTCCAGAATTTCCACATCCAACTACCAAAACCCTCTTACCAACAAAATCCTTTCCAGTTCTAAATTCCGAAGAATGCAGAACTTTTCCACTAAACCCCTTTAATCCTTCGATATTGGGTATAATCCCTTGTGCATTTTCATCAGATGCTACCACCAAAAACTTTGCAAAAACCTCTTCTTCTTTAGAGGTCTCTAAATTTCTAGTTTCCACAACCCAAGCCTCTTTTACTTCATCAAATGTCGCGGATTCAACACTAGTGTTGTATTGAGGGTTGATACTGATTTTTTTCGCGTAGTTGTCTAGGTACTGAACGTACTGGTTTTTAGGAATGTAGGTAGGTGCAGAATACGGATGTTGCATGTGTGGAAGAAAGCAAAATTCTTTGGCTAAGTGAAGCTTTAGTCTATCGTAAGCAGTTTTTTTCCACATATGTGCATAGCATTTCTTTTTTTCGACCACAATGTTTGGGATGTTATGCACGTTTAAGCAAGCTGAAGTTGCCATGCAACCCGGGCCTGCTCCTACTATCATTCTGAAACATATATAGAAATCATATTTTTTATTAAAAGTAAATTTCAAGATACAACGAATTCTAATTCAGATTACTTAGATAAGGCAATCATATTCTTTTACTAATTAATTTTATAATAGAATGAACTCAAAGTCATATAGTTTGGATAAGGTAATCATATTTTGTTACTGCTTTAATTTTAAGATACTATGGTCAACTCAAATTCCAATAATTTGGACAAGTTGATCATATTATTTTACTAATTAATAATAAGATGGGTTGAATTTAAATATAATTCACTTACAAAAGTCGGTAATCATATTTTGTTACAAATTAATAATAAGATAAGTTGAACTTATGGTCAAACAATTTGGACATGCTAATCATATTTTAATACTAGAAAAGAAATTTTGTTATTAATTAATAATAAGACAGGTAGAACTTATATTCAATAAATTCGAACGTGCTAATCATATTTTCTTATAAGTGTGAACCCATGCTTTGCACATGACTCGATGAAAGAAGTTATATATTAATATGAAGCCAATACTAGTCGAATGTTAAGCTATGAAATCAGTTCTAAATAGAATAAAAGTTGAGTAGCAATGTGATCTTACAGGGAAAATCACATTAAACTTATAATATAAGGGTATTTTGTTGTTCGTATTTTGTTGGCACACATAACGATCACTTATATTATTTATATTGCTAGTCAATTGAAAATCAACATATCAAATAAGAGAAATAGTTCAAAGCGAATATGTGCTTATAAATTATGACAATGGAATGCCCTTGCCATGAAGTGTTATAACCCTTTTGAACAAAGGGCGGTGTAAAGGCAAAATTCTTTGTTTCAACTAAGCTTGTTGTTTAAAATAAGGTTTGTATTAGGTGTAATGAAAAATTATTCAAAAAAGATGTGAACACGCATAGGTCATTCGAATAATTTCATCCTATATAAAAAAATGATCCAATTATCAATATTAGTTATGTCAAATTTTGTGATTCATTGATTCCTGCACCCGTAACCTATAATGATATTTGTTACAAAACGCAGATTGTGGTAACATAAACATCCATGTATATTCAAAACAAAATATTATACGTTATAAGAGTTGGTTTAATAGTTTGATACTCGCTGTTACCACATCTGTTAACCATGTTGTATGAATATGCACCTCTATCTCCCTGGTTTAATAAATAGAATTCATTGAATAGATTTCTGATGCTCGTTGTTACCCTCATCCAATAACCTAATCTCATACCCAATTTGCACCCTTCTCCACCATCTCTTTTCGATTCCCCTAAACAAAATTTTAATACCAATTTTAACAATAATAGAAACAAAAAACTTTGAGTAATGGTGTTATGACTACGAATATTTTTGCATTTACAGCAAAAATCTACACTTATTATTTATTAAATATTTTATAAAAAAATCTTTATATTGGCTTATATTATATAGATATATTTTATCCGTTACACCATGCACCATGAGAAATAATTATGCTACTATGAAGCTACACATATTTTTTTCCAACGTATAATGTATAGGATGTTTCAAGAGGAAAGGTCAATGGCAGATTATTCATTGTAACAAGGTTAGTTTCCTATTGAGGAAAACAAATAAATTGTAATTAGTGAGAAAAATTATAGGAGGAAAAGTGCAAAAAATTCTAGCGATGCTTTACGCATAAAGCTTGAGTCCAGAATCATTTTAAATTAAAATAACTAAATGTATTACTATGTTAAATTAATTAAAGCAACTAATAAATTAGACCACTTGTTCCCTACTGTTCATAGACATGTCAGTAATACATTACTTGTGCGTAATAATAAATATTATGTGCAATGTTGATTTTAAATACAATATGTTGCACTACAAACTATAACACATAAAAACATCAGGAACAATCATAAAACATCATGCTACATAAATTCAATGCACTTCTGACAATCTGTGTAGTTTTCAAGCAGGTTAGAAAGTAAAGGCATGTAAGAGATAAGAACAATAGTCTCACTTGTATGGTAGATATGCTAAAAGATAAACATGCCTAACCCGAGGTTAGATTGAGTTGCGGTGTAAAACTGACCGGAACCGCCCGGCACATCCAGTAACCGCAACAACACAGATCTAATATGAGAGGTTAGCTCGTTTGGCCCAAAACCCGAGGTTAGAATGAGTTTGCGGTAGAAGTCTGCCCGGAACCACCCGGCACATCCAGCAACCGCAAACAACAGTTCTAATGTGAGAGATTGGGGCATTAATAAATTAATTAATGCCAATAAACAGACATGCTAAGAATGGTAAGGTTAAGTAAAATTTAGAACACTTAACCGTTATAACATGTTAATTAGACAAGAAGGTGGGGCTAAGTAAATTTAGAACACTTAACCGTTATAACATGTTAATTAGACAAGTGAGCGGGGTTAAGTTAACCAGTACAACATGATGAATGAGAAGGGTTAAGTTAATAAGAAACACTTAACCAATATGACATGATGACTGAGTAGAGTTAAGTTAATAAGAAACACTTAATCAATATGACATGATGAATGGGTAGGGTTAAGTTAAAATAAGAGAGCAACACTTAACTAATATAACAGGATGCATGGAAGTGTTAAGTTAACACAAGAAGGCAACACTTAACCAATGTAACACGACAAGTGGGTGGGTTAAGTTAACTTGAATTGATTGATGACACTTAACCAATATAGCATGATGAACGCGTGGGGTTAAGTTAATAAGAAACACTTAACCAATGTAACCTGACGAACGAATGGGGTTAAGTTAATGGGAAATACTTAACCAATATAACATGATGAATGAATGGGGTTGATTTAATAGGAAACACTTAACTAATTCAGCATGACGAATGAGAAGGTTTAATAAGAAACACTTAACCAACATGACATGATGAGTGGGTGGGTTAAGTTAACATGAATGGACAACACTTAACCAATATGACATAATGTGTGGGAGGGTTAAGTACATATCGGGTTGGTGGGTAATATTAGTAAATATAGGCCCACAAACTTGACCATTAAGTAAACATGTTTGAATATGTGGGAGGGTTAAGTACATATCGGGTTGGTGGGTTATATTCGTAAATATAGGGCGACAAACTTAACCAGTAAGAAACCCTAGTAACAGGGACCCATTTCAGCAGTAACTCACATAGATTACTGGGATGATTATAAGCGGTCAAAAATGCGGTAGGGGGTACGTCAGTGTAGGTTCAGACGGATTACGTGCATGCACGTACTCCGGAGTGGGAAAAAGCAGGCACTGGGTACCAGTAGTTATACAATGTGCATCTTGAATCGTGTCAGGTTGTTATCATAGGGACTGATAAACCTTATGGTGGGACCAGGACAGGGTATCTACACGCAAGAAAGGGCCGATTGACACAGACACAAGGAAAATTAATATAAGTAAGGAGCCGATCAATAGGGTAGTAAGGGTACATCTAACATCTTCATAGCAATTAGGCTGATTGAGGTAAGATCCTCATACTAGACGTACACCTGAAGGCTACCATAACTGCGGGGAGTGGGATCACGTTGTAATATTATCATTTTTACACAGATTACTAGTTGGGACAATAGTTAGGCGGTGCAGAGGTATAAAAATCAGAATAACAAGGTAGTAGCGAAGCAGAGAAAGAGTAGAAGCGCATTTAGTTTATCATGCCTTATCATATCATATGCTAATCTTGTGTTATCTTAGTATCCTTGTTATCTATCTTATATTCAGTTTATTCATGTCATGATGCTTTTGCCTATTTACATGTTGAAAGTCACTGGACTTACCAGACTTATGTCTGACCTAGTTTGTTTCGCCCCTTTTCTTCCATCCACTCCCCTCCCCCCCAGGTTCACAGGGAGGAAATATTACCTCTTAGATTGGTTTTCTTTCCAAGCTCGAAGATAGTCGATGTATTGCTTTGGACTCTCTCTTCCACTACTATGGCTTGTTTGTGCTTTGTTGGGGAATATCATTGTTATTTTTATGCTTCTTTTATACTTGGAAGTTTTTGAATCAAGACAGAAGTTCTATGTATTACTTTTAAGTATGATTGAGACAATTGTTGTAAAAGCTTGACTGAACCACATTGTTTATAAAATGACTTTATTTTCCGCTGCTATATTTGTCTGTCTTGTAATTTATCTGCATCTTTTACCTAAAACGCTCCACCGAAGTTTGGGCAATCCCTTTGTGAGTGACCTTAATGGAGGTGGGGAATTTCAAAATACTTTTCTACCTCCATCTTGTCTGCCACTCGAGGATGGGACAACCTCTAAAATATGAACCTATACTAATTGAGTGTCGACTCTCTGTGTAGCTCCCGTCCTCTGAAGGAAAAACTTGTTGTTGTGCCCTAACAACTCACATACAAAACATTTTCCTTATAGATGGTCCATCTTACAATCTCTAGGCTAACGTCCATTCCTCCTACAAGTATTTCACCTCATTTCCTTTTAGACATAACTTTTTTGGGATCACCGAACCTTCTTCTTATTAATTTCTTTCTTTTCCAAAAATTATTCTTAGAATTGTATCCACAGTTTTCTCCTTGCCCACCTCCGCCACAAGGGTCATCTCTACTAAAGTCTCCAAAGTAGCTCCTATAAGTACATGGTTGAGTGACAACACTTATAGCGGTTAGTTCAGTCCCTTCGCAAACTTCAATGTCTTCTTATGCTGGGTATTGACCAGCTCTAAACCAAACCTTGATAATTCATTGAACTAACTAATGTACTCCTTGATTTTCATCTCCCCGCCTAAGATTGATGAACTTCACCAATTGGGCTGCTTCCTCTACTTATAATAAGAACTTCCTCTCAAACCTTATTCTAAAACAGTCCCAATCCAACTCTCTAACATTTGCCTCAAGTATCTCCCACTAGCACAAAGCATCTCCTTTCAGCTGCCAGGAGGCAAGCTGAATACTCTTCCAATCCCTGTAACACCTGCATTTTTAAATCATTAAACAAATGAAATAATTACAAATAGTGAAAAATAAACATTTCCAGAATCATTAGAATTTGGCCTTGAAAGTTATACTATTGCGCTCGTGGTGATTTTCTGATCAGTTTACGTATATGATATGTTTTGAACAGAGTTCGTACGAAAAAGTGATTGACATTCAAAGTTTTGTGTCGAAAAATATTTATACGTGTAAATGCACATAAATAAATTTATTTTATAAATATACATGCGTATTAATTCTAGAAATAACATGCGTTTGAATTTGAAAATAAACGCGTGTCATAAAAAGAATTAAATCTCACAAATGTCACAACATAATGTTAAAATAAAATAATACATATTAAATCAAAACCGGCAAGACATGTCACTGGACAAATGGAACTACATGGGTCAACCCGTGTAATGGGCCAGATCGACCTATAGGTTGGCCCAAACGACATTGTTTCAGATTTCTATAAATAAACATGCAGAGCTAGATTTTAAACCCATATATTTAAAAATGGATGTGGAAGCTCTATTATTTTCTTTCCTCCTCCATATCTTTAGAAAATAAAAATATTAGGTCTGGGCTTTCTGATTAGCAAACTAGAAATAGACGTTGTATATCTAGGAAAAGATGTCTGAATTAAGTCATCAATATGAGGTAAGTTCTACATATTTGGTTTCCAAATTACTTTGATTTTATTTCTTTAGGTCTAGAATTATAATCCATGAAAATTCTAGTTTGTCGATCCAAATAGGTTACAAATGGGAAGGCTATGGATAATGGAATTGGAATAAAACCCGATCTAAAACTAGCAGTGCTTTTTCCGGGTGAGTGGTTCTAAATTATGTAACTTTTCTCTTAATGGTATATAATATCGTTAGGTTACCATTAAATTATTGGATTTGACACTATTATCTATTGATGTTTGATTTGGTCAATCCAACACCAGCACCCAAATCATAGTTGAATCCGGAAAATAACTAAACTAATTCAATCATAGAATGCAGAAAGTAAAATGACACAGTACTTATAGTGGTCCAGCAAATCCTACATACATCCATTATAAGGTAGCCTTTTTGATTATATAGTATGATTACAGATACAGTTGATTTGATTGTGATAAATGTAGAGATAAGAGTGTTGGTCAATGGAAAAAGCGAAGCCCTCACGTAAGAATGTCTACTGGAAAGCCAAAGATCCCTTGAAATGTCCAAGTCCTCGCCTATACATAGGTGCTATAGTAATTAGATTCGGAATAGAGTAGTTGCTAGAAATCTGGAGTAGTGGGAATAATTGAGGATGCTATGTTCATGAGTGGAGAGAGCGGGGAATTTCGGATCGTCCAACCTAAACCATCTTAGTTCAATATCGATCTAGATCCAGATCGATACTTAATTGGGTATGCCGATTCGGAGAAGAAAACGAATTTATTGGGTTGCCATGTCGATCCCACCTTAATGAAGTTGCACTGACCCGACCTAATGGGCCCCATGTTAAATCGATAAAGTCGGTCCCACTTTGTATGTTTACACATATTTGAGTGTTTGAGGAAGACTATCTATTTGGAGTTAAGTAATGCCAAACCGAAGCTCTAGGAATTAATGTCGATTCGCTAGATTGATGAATGCCAAACTGAGCTTTGTGGTGGAAGTCGAACCAAAGCTTGAGGAGTTTGCCGATATGGGATTCAGATGAAAGGGCGATCCAAGGATCGGTATCCATGCCAACCCAGAGTTCATCTATTCTAAATTCAAGTCTCTGTGAATTCCATGACTCTAATCAAGATTTTCCGAGTTCGTCTAAGTCATGCTCAATTCCTGAGCATTTTAATAGTTAGAAATCTAAAGTGTGATTGCCTTGAAAAATGGCGAGCCAAGAACTTGACCGCCAAAACATGCCTTTAAGGGGAAGACATAGTTTGAATAATCCAGAATCTAGAAATTCAAAACTCGTATTCTGAAAGAAATCCAAGAGACATCAATAACCAGAGACCTAAAATCAAAAAATCCTTTATCGCATCAGATCATATTAACGGAATACCGAAATCCAAAATCTATAGAGAATCCAATCTGATATCCAATAGAATTCCATGATCTCTTAGGGTCATATTAAAAGAGTGGACCAAATCCAAAGCATCCAAGTATCTAGAAAACCATAGAAATTTGATAAATTCGAGAAATTTGAAATCCAAAATATCCAATCCAAAATGCATATCTGAAATCAACGGCCACGTCGGGCCTAGCCAATGTGGATATAATACATTCCGGCAAAAATCCAAATGAACTTCTCTGCCAAGTCATGACAAAAAAATTCATACTCAATCGAGTATAGTCCGTGCTCGAGCCACGACTGGACGATCTTGCTAAGTCCTGACAAGACAATCCAAGTCTAGTTGAGTGTAGTCTATACTCGAGCCATGACCAAGCGAGATCTTGCCAAGTCCTAACAAGACAGCCCAGTTCTTCACAAGCATAGTCCATACTTGGGTACCAGTTTGTTAGTGTTCGAAATTCCTGTTTTCATTTCCATACTTCACAAGTATAATTCATACAAGCAAAGTATTTTTACTAAAGTTCCAAATGGTCTTATGCTATTATAAAGCCTAATTGTTTATCGTTGGCTGCAGAGCACGCTTACGGGTTAAATCCTAACCCTGTATGTGCGTGGGGCAAGTTAGATGTTTTTTAATAAAAAAATTATTATTTAGGAGGGTGGACGGTTTATTTTCATATACAAAGCATGCCTAGGAATTAGGTTCTAATCCTGTAAATTGGTAGGTTGACTTAGCCATCAAAACCTATATCTAAAAAGCCTAAATCTAAAATCCAATGTCCAGAGAGTTTGAAATCCTAAAAACCAAGTACCCACATAATTTGATGTCCAAAGACAAATCTCAATCAATTGATGACCAATCCGCGTAAGATATAACCTAGCTTGCTTATGTTCCAAGGGGTAGTAGGCGGCTACACCTATTCCACTATTGCATTCTGGTTCCTGACATATTGTGCCAGCTCTCTGATTCTAACATTTTCATTAATCATATCCTGCAAATTCCTACACTCATTCGTATTGTGACCATCCAGGTCATGAAAAAAATAGTGTTTTTAATACTTCCGCTCTCTTTGTGTTGGCCCCTCTTGAAAGGCTTCTTGAAAGGAGAAGATTTATCAATGTCCAAATAAATGTTTTCCAAAGAAGAATTGAATTCTATGTACGTAGATAATTTAGGTTCTCTCCACGGTTGAGCATTCAGCCACTTGCATTGGTGCTTTTCCTTCACTCTTAACCTTTCCTTTTCCGAATCCGGATGGTCCTCCATCCCTAATAACATTAGTCTTGAGAGTTACTTTGTCCAGTCTTGCATCTTCCTCCTATAGAAAGCTATCTGCCAAAATAAAATTCGCCAAAATCCCTCAGTGGATCTCTATGTAATGAGATTTTAAAGTTCGTCCTATCCAATATTCCAGATAGTGCCGCCATAAGCACTATAGATGGTTCTGGTTGATCCACTGAAGCTACCGCCTCGTTAAACGTTAAAAGAGAGCAGAGTTTCTTCTATCCTCTGCTTAATCGAGGTGAAAGTCATCACATTTTTGGGTCGAGAGATGTGGAACATGAACTGCTCAACAAACCTTTCAACCAAAGCATTCTCCCTGCTTATTGATTTCGATTCAACTGCCTAAACTACACAGCAACAATGTCTATAAGATATAATGGAAAGCATTTAGTTATAACATCATCCGACATCGATTACACTTCCATGTGGCTAATGTAGCCCATAAGATGGACAGTAGGATCCTTCCTACCATTGTAAGATTCCAGTGTCAGCAATTTGAAATCTGATAGGATTCGAGAATTCTTGATGACCTGAGTGAAGGGATTGTTATTGACAAAGTCAAAATTCGACTGAGATGTCCTGCCTCGATAAACTACCGAATCAGATCCATAATTCAATTTCCATCTCTAAGGACATACCTCCAATTATCCAAACAAATACTGTTACCCTCACCATTCAATCCAAAAGAAGTACGTTAATCCATGACATTAGCATTCATATCAGGCCTCAACCCTAGAAGTGGGTTCGGCACCGAGCTGAGGTACTTGCATTACATTAGCTCTATTTCCATCCATATCCACGCACACCCATGCAACAACCAAGTAGTCAGAGTGAACATCCAACATGCGAAGAGAGGGAGCGTCGCGAACCAACCCATCATCATCGGGGAGTTGCCCTTTGCCCAAACCGGTTCAGTATCAATTCGAATTGGAGCTATACCGATTCGGGTCAGGTATGGCGATACCACCCTCGAGGCAATTCTTGTTGCAGTGCATTGGGTCTATCTATAGAGTTTTCCCCAACAAATGTTTTGTGGTTTCTTAGTCTTCCAAGTTCTTCCATCCTAAAAAAATGTAGTCATCATCTTCTCCTACGTCTGAGGTGTTCGTTCTACAGCCCCATGCAGGATTCCAATTCGTTATTGACTTTGTCCATCTCTTCTTGAGTCAAGTAGATAGAGGTGTCTCCAGCAGAGGAAGCCTTCTAACTTCATTCCATTCCCATGCCTTCAAGATGTGAACTTGCATCCATTTTCTTCTATTTCACTATTGTTGATTCCTTGAGCAATCAAATTTCTTTAAGCCAGAAAGATGTAGTCGTGCCGCTCTTGCCTGGCGTGCCAAAATGTTATGTATGATTTATTCAATTGAAAACTAATACCCAAATCTGAGCTAAATCTAAAAAATAAAACGAATTCAATCACAGAATGCAAAAAGTAAAACAGTATTTATAGTGGTTCAGCAAATCCTGTCCACATCCATTGTGAGATAATCTTTGTTGATTACACTATATGTTTACAAATACAACTGGTTTGATTGTAAGAAATGTAGGGATAAGAGTGTTGTTCAATGGTAGAAGCGAAGTTCACATGTAATTATGCCAATTATAAAGCTAAAGGTCCATTAAAATGTCCAAGTCCTCTCCTATTTATAGGTCCCACGGTAATCTGGTTTGGCATTGAGTATTTGAAAGAAATCGAAGTAGTGGGCCTACTGGAGAAGCCACGTTCATGAGTGAAGACAGTATGGGATTCTAGATTGGCCAACCCAAGCCATCTCAGTTCGGCATCGATTTGGATCTGGGTCTATACTGAGCCCGGTATGTCAATCCAGAAAAGACGCTTCCCCCATGGACAATTCCATGGTTTCCATGTTGATCCCACTTCCATGAAGTTGCATCAATCCAACCTAGGTGGGCCCCATGCTGAACTAATAAATCCGAACCCACTTCGTTGGTTTACACCAATCTAAGTGTTTGAGGAAGAATAGCGATTCGAAACTCAGTCATGCCGAACTAAAACACCAGGGAGTAATGTTGATCCTCCAAATGGATGAATGCCAAACCGGGCTTTGCGGTGGATGCCGAGCCAATGCTTAGGGAGTTTTCTGATCTGTGCTTCATGAACTAAGGTCGATCTGAGGATCGGTATCCATGATGAGCCGAAGTTTGTTCATCCTAAATCAAAGTTTTCATGAACTCTACGACTCTATTAAGATTTTCTGAGTTCATATAAGTTTGTGCTCAAGTGCTGAGCACACCAACAGTAAAAAATTCAAAGTGTGACTGCCTTGCAAAAAGGCAGTTCAGCATTATGATCAAGGTATTGCAATAACTGGTTATGTTAGTTTCATATTGAAACTGCAAATTATTAAGAGAATAATTTATGCAATTGTTCTTATTGTGGAATGGAATCCAAATAAATAAATATAAGCAATGTTTGGATTGAGAATTGTGGAAAATAAACATAAGCCTAAAATTTGGGAAATTTACAATAAAATGTCAAAACTTGGGAATTGAAATAAAAATGAATTATAATGTATAGATTGGTTTGAAAGTTAGTAATGGATTAGTTGGTTGGTTGAAAATAGGGAATATATCTCTATAATTTAATATTGCAAGAAAGACGGTAAACATAATTGCAAGAATCAAAGTAAGGGAAGTGAGAATAGTGCAAAATCCGGATGTTACTGTATTTTTTACAATCTGGTAAATAAGAAAATAAGTAAAGAAATACCTTGTCATTATGTGTCACTGTTTATGAGACTAATATTAAAATAGGAAAATGGATTTTAGCGTAGTTTCTATAACCAACCAAGTGTGGGTAAGAATACTCCCAAGAATAAAATTATGAAAATTGTAAAACAAGTAAATGTATAATAAATAGAAGAAAGACTATAATTAGGAAAATATGGGTATTTGCAAGTAAAATTATAACACGATAATTGTAGTTAGAAAGAAGAAAAGGGAAAATAGAAAAGCTTATTGTATTAAAACTTAGATCTTGGATTAATTTAGTAAGCATAATATATAAGGCCCATATTAGGCTAAATTGGGCAAGAAACACAAATTAGTATCATAAAAAAATGAAAAGAAAGCTAAATGCATAACGAAGGATTAAACATAAGGTCTAATAAAATTATGAGGTTCATTTGGTGCAGTCCTAAGGGAGTTTGGAATAAGAGCCTAATGACGTGAATCATCGTAGATGTTTTGGCACAATGGGAGCACGTCCAACACGATTGCTCAGCGAGGTTGGAAAGATGTGGGTGACTTCAATGAGATTTGAGGATACTCTAGGATGTCTCTCTAAGTAAGCCTAATGAAGCAGTACTCTCGAAGGCAGGCTTGTAGGGGTTCCATCAATATAGTATGCCTTGAATGCATTGGTATTGTAGGCCTAATGAAACTATCCTCTATAAGCAGTCAAAAGGCTGATGGATAGAGTAGGGTATTAGTATGACACCTGGACTCATCGCTTTGCAAGTAAATTTTTTTTGCTAGGAGGATCCCATAAGGATTGTCTCATACGGATATCAGCCACCATCATTCAGATCGAGAATGGAAAAGACATGAGCTAAACCAAAAGGACAATGATATTTCACTATCGATACATTGAATGAGGGATAATTCCAATTGGATGTTTGGATTGTTTGCAGTAGGGCACAATCACATAGCTCTTGAGGGGTGTTTCAACTAACTGAGAGGTGCTGCGTGAAGACATAGCCATGGAGAAAAGAGATAGATCAAATAGAATATATTTATAGTAGGCCCAATGAAGTTGTCTTTTATAGATATAGAAATTCCTTGCGGGGTTTCGTAAAATGGTGGGTCTTGTTAGTGGAGCACTAGTAGTAGACAAAAAGATTACGTTAAGTCCTAAATGTATGCGCTGGATGGTACATCATGGATGTCTGAACAATAGAGCGAGCTAATATGGATGCAGTTTCATGTTTTCTATCAAACAAAGGAATGTTCGTATTGATGCATCATAAAGCTATCCTTTAATGATTTAGATACACTACTCTTTCATAGCAACACAACGATGTCCTACAGAGGAGGACACTGAGGTCACTATGGGTAGTACTTACGACCGAGGCGGTTTATTCGCCATATAGCAACATATACATACATACATACATACATACATATATATATATAGAGAGAGAGAGATACTATATGGTTTGGTCTACTTGGGAGTAGATGGGTATAATTTGCCCACGGAGGCAAGATTATTGTAAACCCAAATAATATAATAAAATTGGAAATAAAATTGTATATGAAGTGTTAAGCATAAAAGTATATAATTTGTCTATTCACGAAAAATTTAGTTTTGACCTCCTCCTCATATCAACCTTCAGGTTAGATAGATAGCAAAGATTTTCTAGCTTAAAGACACTTGTTTAAATAATGTCATTACCTTGATAAGTATTTACTTATCATTATATTTTATCAAATTCCGTTGTGACATATTTATTACGCTCTATAATATTTATTTTTGCCTATTTGCAGGATACCAAATACTCAACTCGAGCTTCAGAACCTGAATTTTAGCATTTTACGAAAAATTCGGACCTGTTGGGGTTTGGGTTGTTACATTTGACGAAAAATCCAGGATTGTTGGGGTTCGGGTTGTTACATTTGGTACATGAGCCTAGGTTTAGTGGTCCTAAGTAAATAGTGAGAGAACGTACTTGTATTTCTAAAATATAAATATATTATATTTTTTATATACCTAGATCCAGAAGAAAAATCCACTTCAAAGAGAAACGACATATCGAAAGATCGTGGTAACAACTTTGTACATCTAAGATTGGAATTATTGGAAATCCAAGATTTATAGGTCCTAGTGTGACCATGGTATAAGATGTACAATAGGTTTAATATAAAATGCGAAATTCATATGTTGATATCTAGAAATTGGTAGTTATTTGAGATTGGCAAGGCGGTAGTGCCTTAGAATTTGTAAAAGCATATGAGAGGAAATGGATTAAGAACATGTATGTCCACACGTATATATATAGTGCATGGGTGGAACTAGAACCTGATTTCAAATTAGATATGGATAGTATTAGAGGAATTGGCATAAAAAGCAATTATACTGAGAGGAACTACCTTGCTGAAATACTTGTGAAGGAAATGGAAGTGAGGAATCCACTTTGAGTCTAGCCACATAATTGAACTTGTAAGAACTTGAAAAAAAAAAAAAAGGTGTTTGGAGAGTTTTCATGTATTAAATTTAAAAGTTTACGATTTTAAATATTTATTGGTTTGGTTATGGAGAATTGTATTAAAATAAATTTTGAAATAAACAACAAATTTGTTTTTAGGGAAATATGCATTTAAGTTATAGGATTGGACGATATTAAGTAGTTGGGAAAATTTATGAATATAAAAGGATAAGACACAAATTTATTATATGGAACTGAATTTAATTGAAGAGTGTAAGTTGTCAAGACTCTACTTGGAGAGTAGAGTAAACTTAGGAATTTCTAACCGAGATCGTGACAATGATTTAGCCAACCCAAAATTTCTAGGATAAGAATAAGTATAAATAAATTAGTAAGGGAGGAAAACAAATGCAGTAGAAAAAATATTGCCCTATTGTGTCGACCTAACCGTTATGTGATTGACCTGCCCTTATTTTTATGAGCGCATAAAAGAAGACAAAACTAAGAGGCTTCGTCACTTTCTTTCTCCCCAGCTGAAATCAATGGAAATTCATCACTTCCACTACCCATCACCACCTCAAACTAGCTCAAAATAGTATGAAATCGAAACATGTCACCAGATCTATCTATTTCCATAGTTCTTTTCTTCAGATCGGAAAATATTCTATCATGCCTTCACAGGAACACTTGGATGATATTTTTCCTCAAACCCTTGGAGATAGCCTGGTGTTAAGGAATATGAGGACAGTTCAGTCATATGTGGATTAAACCTCTCATTAGTTTCTACAAGGAAAGGTGGTCAAGTTTCCGATTTCCCTAATTTTCCATTGGAACAGCTTTTTTTAATATCGGATTGCATCGTATTCTTCATTATCTGATGTTTGAGCATAGATCGTATCGCGTGTTAGTGTGCCTCTTCGATGCCAATTTACATTCAGATACTATTGACATGAGTTGGGCTTCTAGACGGAGGTCTAAGGAACTAGATTAGCTTTCACTGAGGTGCAGTAAACTAACATTTTGGATATTAGAGGGAAAGATCTAGATGTAGACTAGATTAAAATGACAAATAACGTTGTCTTACAGCATATTTTTATAAATCTTGAGCATTTGATTCGGGACATCGGACATTTGAGCACACTTGCTAGGGTGGTTATGCGCATGTTATAGTATAACCTAGTCTTGAAGATGGGGAATTTTGATCAGAACTAAACTTTAGGAAGGAAGGCCACCTATGCCATTTTGGGAGGCATCCAAGTGAACCAGGCTAAGGTGATCACGACATAGTACATAACAGGAGCGACCGATCGATGGTCTTCCATTCCATTTTGTCACTTATGGACTACAATATTTCGATTTCCATGGGTGAAGATGGATAAAAAGGGTTTTGTTAAGAAAATCTTCCCCATAATGGATCCATCAACCCTGATGAGAATGCATATTAAGTTGCCAGATTTGTAGATTCGGCAGCAACAACAACCATTTAAGCCTGAACATGAACATATGCAGAAAGCTTCTCTATACCATCAAATGCCATAACATTTTTTAGTTGGATCGGGCATACCCTTGTAACACCCCGTAGTTCTGTAACATTAAATTTCACAAATTAAAGTATAATTAAATTTTAGAAGAAGAATTAAGGGAAACGGGTTACGCCATTGCGTTCATCTCGAAATTTTGCTTGAGATAGAGTCCGAGTTTGCGTAAATCGGACTCCGTACGAAGGAGATATGACCTCCGAAAGTTTAAGAATTTATTTAAAATTCAAACAGCTCGAAAAACGGATTCAAAATTCAAAAATAGGACCAGACCCGGGCTGGGCAGGAAAATTCCTGCCCAGGGCCCAGGTCGACCATAGGGTCGACCTGGTTGACCCAGGTCGACCATAGGGTCGACCTCCCCTGTCGACCTGGTTAGGTCTGGCTGGCCTGGTCTGTGTTCTGGTCGAATTTCTGGGCCTAGTCTTGTCACTAGGGCTGTGTTGTCTTCTTTTGATTGGCTTCTCTTTAGAACGGATGGCTTTGATTAAACCTGGCTTCATCGACGGCTCTAATTAACTTGCAACTCTATAAAAACACCCTAGGTCTCCAACTAAAATTCACACAAAAATAAGAACTTGAGCCGCCATATTGTCGGAAGAAAACTAAGGAGAGCCTCCGCTTGAAAAGAGACGAACAACGATTCAAGAAACATAAGTCTAACCTAATTTCTACGCAACGTTTTCTACTCCAAGGGAAAGCTTTGCAAATTCAGAATAACAGAAACTAGAAAACAAGTTTCAACGCCCGTTGTAAGTATAGTGGTTTTCTGAATATGAATAGAAATTGCGATGTGATTCGATGTAATTGAAATTGGGGTTTTACTATTGTAAAATATTGATGTAAATTCTGTGTATTGCGTTGATTATGTCATATTTTGTATTGGGTGTTTGTGGCATAAATTGGTTGATGCGAGCCTATTGACATTTGTATTTGAAGATAAATATCACTTGCAAGTTTGTCGTAAAAACTAGAATTGACATCTTTATGTTATGTCGTTAACATAGTTAGCATACATTCTTTTTAGGCCTAAGTTGAGACTCATGTAAACATGTTCCAAGATGAAACCTTTTATCCCTACACGACTCAAAACCTTTGTATACATTATTATGTTTATTTGCAAGTGATAATTGGGTTTATGAAAGTACCTTTTGGTTACACAAATTATACTAGTTTCATGTTGAAATAGGCTACTTGATGTAAAGTTAGTTTACACCTTCGGGTTATGTCAAAAAGTGGACATTTTTATGCTAGTTTGGTGTTTGACATTACGCCTAGTTATATGTGTATAAAATCATGTTTAAACAAGTCTAAAAGTACGCCATTTCATGTGACACCAATTTAGTTATCTCCTTAATGAATGCAAGTTCACATGACCCACAATCTATGTAGTGAAAACGCAATGCTGCAAGTTCATGCGCCACACACTTTTATGTATTCTAGAACAATTCATGATTATGTGCTTCCCCTTTTTATGTTCATGAGTTGGGCTGAAATGTTAAGCCCAACATATGTTATGCTACGTACGTACAAACGGGGGAAAATAAACGTTGGGTTTAAAATAAAATACATGTATTGGCATGTTTGACACATGCCAATGACTAGTGAGATTTAAAGCGGTATACATTGTTATACCCAAAATTAGTTAATTTGGATGATTTGGCCATAAACATTTAAATATAAAAATGAAAAGTGACAAATATGTAAATCAAGAAAATACGAGCATGCTTAACCCGAGGTTGGATTGAGTTGTGATGTAAACCTGCCCGGACCCGCCCGGCTGTCCAGTAATCACAACAATACCTATCCAATGTGAGAGGTTAAGGCATTGAGCCCAATAAAGACCCGAGGTTAGACTGAGTTGTGGCGTAAAACTGCCCGGAACCGACCGGCATACAGGCAGCCACAACAATACCTGTTTAATGTGAGTGGTTAGTGCTTTAATAAGACAATTAAAGCTAAGTTAGGATTGGTAGGTTTAAGTTAACTAAAACACTTAGCCAACTTAACATGTTAACAAGACAAGACTTGTAGGGGTTAAGTAACTAAGAAAACACTTAGCCAATTTAACATGTTAACTAGACTAGAAGGTGAGGTTAAGTAAAAGTTAATACACTTAACCAATTTAACATATTAACTAGACTAGAGGGTGAGGTTAAGTAAACTTAGAACACTTAACCATCATAGTGTGATAAATTGAACAGGGTTAAGTTGAAACATGAAGGGACAATACCTAACCATTAGAACATGTTAATTAAACAGATGTTAGGGTTGAGTTAACTAAGGGGACACTTAACCGTTATAACATGTTAGTTAAAACAGATGGGCAAGGTTAGGTTAAAAGGGACACTTAACCAATACAAGATGAATGGGTAGGGTTAAGTAATAAGAAATACTTAACCAATATAACTTGGTTTGTGATAGGGTTAAGTCAACATGAACTACTGATAACACTTAGCCAGTTTAATATGACAAAGGAATGGGTTAAGCTAACTTGAATTGACTAATGACACTTAACCAATCCAACTTGACGAGAAAGAGGGCTAAGTAGTAAACCCTAGTTAAGAAACAATCGAGAACGGGAGCTAAGTTGAAATCCCCAGTTAAAGAAACTAAGTGATAAACCTTAGTTAACAAGATTTACGGGAAAAGAAACTAAGAGGTAAACCTTAGTTGAGAACAACTAAGTAATAATTCTTAGTCAAGAAAACTGAGCCGGTCCATAATCGATGAATAACCCGATATGGTAGATCATCGCTTAACAAGTACATGAGAAGGAGCAAATGTTTATCCGATTTCGAAAAAGGCTCCAGCGGACTGGGTTTAGAAGCACGTAGCTTCGGGGGACGTGAGGGTACTCTTGGTATCCCTCTGTGAGGTTGCAGATGATCCGCCTGGGCTCACAGAGGTTAAGGTCTGTGGTAGAAGAACCAAGGGTATGCCTTGGTTGCAATATGTGCAACCTAAAGACTAGGGTAGATCAGCGTGGGTCGGCGATACTTAGTTTAGCCCTATGATAGCACGTCGTCGACTACCTACCATCTTCAGTCAATCATTGTACGCATGCGGAAAGGCAGAGAACTCCCAACAGACCATATACTTTCTATCTAGTTATGGGTGAGGCTGGCCAATAAGTAAGTGGTGCATAGGTGGCAGGAGTATAGTTCTCGTGCTTGATTTTCTTGGATTGCCTTTCATTAGTTGAGGGAGGGGTCACGTGGGACCATAACCACCGGTAGAAAAACAGACCTTAGCATCTGCATCGGCAGATATCTGAAAGCTCCCGACCAAGTTCCGTGTTTCTAGAATAGCCCTGCCACGGGACTCGGGTCGCACATTTCAGGACACATGCATCTAGACAGCGATAAACAATTCGCGACACATACGTGGGGAAAGTCTAGGAACATATACCACTCTAGGTAGTGTGTCCTAGACTAGGGGCATCGTTCGACAGGTAGCATAATCCCTAGTGGACCTAGGTGGCATAAATCCTGAATCCGAGAAGTATTAGATAAGTTGCATAAACCCAAGTTGAATCTATGGAACACACGATAGAAAACCCTAGATTAAATCTAGGAATTAAATAATAGATGTGCGCCTGATGGCAATCACAGTTACAGGGACTGGGGTCACGTTATCATTTTATACAGATTACTAGTTGGATACTAGTTAGGTGGTGCGGAGATTAGTATGGGGTGCGATAGTAATTTCGATTCTAAACCGCGTTGCCTTAGTTTATGCATTTTCAGTTTATGCATGTCATGTCCTTTTCCTTATTCATATACCGAAGCACCACCAGACTTACCAGACTTTATGTCTGACTCTATGTTTTCTTTCGTCTTCTTTTCTTCCGTCCCCCCCCCCCCAAAGGTAGTCAGGGAGGGAATAGCTCAGATTTGTATGGACCTGTTACTCTTTCCAAGCTTGAAGACTCTTTGATGTGCTGCTTTGGACTCTCTTTTCCACCGCTATGGCTGGCTAATGTTTTATTGCGGAATATCATTGTATATTTATGCTTCTTTATTTTGTTAAACAAGATAGATACTTTGTTGTTGGAAAACAATCTTTGTACAAGCTGTTTATAAATGAAATAAAGTTTTATTCACAATTCCGCTGCTTTATTTATCTGTCTTGTAATTTATCTGCATCTTTTACCTATAATACTTCACAGAACTTAGTGCATTCCCTTTGTGAGTGACACTAATGGTTGTGTGGTGTTACACGTGGTATCAGAGCTGAAGGTTACCGGATCAGATAAAAGATTTGAAAAATTATTTTCAAAACGGGTTTAAAAGAGGCATTTTCAAAAGAAAAGTTTTGTTTTAAAGGCATATTCCCCAAAGCCATATGGACTCTCTTTTGATTCTCTGTTTGAGTCCTTGTTTCCTTCTTTCTTGAGTCTCTGGGGCTCCTGGCTTTCTGGGAGGTAACCTCATCGAAGGGCGAAGTAGTGCCCGACTTCCATCTATAGCCGTAATAGTTTCACCTGCGACTAGTTTTCTTTCAGGCTTTGTAGGGTTTTCTGTACTATGGAGGCAGCTTTCGAGAGATTTGTCAACATGATTACATAAGGAAGAGGATGAGGAGTTTGGCTAAGGGGCACGACCCAAGGATGAGGAATTCATGGATATGGACTTGGCTCACGAAGGAGGAAGGAATTATAAAACCTAAGACAAGAAGAAGTAGCTTTTCTATGGTATAATAGGGCATATAATTAAGGACAAGGGCAAGGACGAGGGAAAGGATTTTCAGGAGGACGAGTGCGTGCTTTCACCACCAGAATACCTGGGAGAGAGATAGTAAAAGTCTCCATTAGAAAAGTTTAGCTTTTCATTTGATCAACTTGTTAGTACTCTTTTGATATTAGCGCTTCGCATTCGTTTATACCTGCTTTCATAGTTGTGTCTCTGCACCTAGGTACTTGTATATAGAATATCCCAATTAGTCTCATATCCAAATTGGTGGTTCGGCCCGTTTACCTTTGGTTTGTAGGGATTTGAGAGCGACCACATTATTGTTGAATTTAAGCATAATGTTTTGGTTCCATGGGCTATGAGTTGATCCTAGGCATGGGTTAGTTGGCTAGTAATTCTGAAAGTTAGACTTTTTGACTTGCCATGGAAATATCCTCGAGATTACGTGATCCTAAAAGGATCAGTTAGGCTTAGCTATCTAGAATCGCTTAATACATTTATTGTCGATTTGCAATCCGTTAGAATAGTCCATGAGCACGCAGATGTTTTGATTAGGTTAGGGTTTTACCCCTAAAACGCGGGATAGACTTCCGCATATATCCAGTTGACAATGAAAAGCCAACTATCCGATCAATGACAGTTTTGGAAATAGAGGACAAGAAGCTTCACAATCGTGAAGATTAACTAGATAAGATACGGTACAGAGAAGCTCAAGAAGATGCGACTTAGAAGACTGAAGACTAGACACGTGCATCATACCCTTTTTCTTAAGGGTATATCCTTTCTCTAGGAGATTTATGCCTACTTGTTTCTAGCTTTTAAGGTATATCCTCTAGGACATATCATCGATACTTAGGTAGAAGACAATGGATGTAAACGTGTATTTGAAACATGTATTTGAAATATGTTATGATTGATGGTTGCAAGTGGTTGCTCGTGGATGCATATACACACCATATGCGCTAGAATGACTTAGTCACTTTCATATTGCATTCGTATATATGTATTTTCTTAACGGATTTAACTTGATATGTTATCATATGGATGTTGCACATGGATGAATGGCTATGCACACATGTAGTAATTACATAACTAGGGATGCTTGCATACATGATTGGACGCATGGCACTGACATAATTCGCATTAAGGAGGTCAACTGAATCAGTAGACCGACTGATTTTGCATTAGAAAAAGACGTATACACACACTATGCATATGAACATGAAAGCATTAGAAATATTTTTAAGGACAATGAATGCCTATGATTGAATGGTTGAGTAGATGGGTGATTGGATAGTAGGACACATTCTTCCTAACTTGAAGATTTCGGGGACGAAATCCTTTTAAGAGGGGGAGAATGTAACACCCCGTAGTTCTGTAACATTAAGTTTCCCAAATTAAAGTATAATTAAATTTTAGATGAAGAATTAAGGGAAACGGGTTACGCCATTGCGTTCGTCTCGAAATTCTGCTTAAGATAGAGTCTGATTTTGCGTAAATCGGACTCCGTACGAAGGAGATATGACCTCTGGAAGTTTAAGAATTTATTTAAAATTCAAACAGCTCGAAAAATGGATTCAAAATTCAAAAATAGGACCAGACCCAGGCTAGGCAGGAAAATTCCTGCCCAGGGCCCAGGTCGACCATAGCGTCGACCTGGTTGACCCAGGTCGACCATAGGGTCGACACTTGTCAACCTGGTTGACCCAAGTCGACCATAGGGTCTGCCTCCCCTGTCGACCTGGTCAGGTCTGGCTGGCCTGATCTGTGTTCTGGTCGAATTTCTGGGCCTGATCTTGTCACTAGGGCTGAGTAGTCTTCTTTTGATTGGCTTCTCTTTAGAACGGATGGCTTTGATTAAACCTGGCTTCATCGACGACTCTAATTAACTTGCAACTCTATAAAAACACCCTAGGTCTCCAACTAAAATTCACACAAAAATAATAACTTGAGCCGCCATATTGTCGGAAGAAAACTAAGGAGAGCCTCCGCTTGAAAAGAGACGAACAACGATTGAAGAAACATAAGTCTAACCTAATTTCTACGCAACGTTTTCTACTCCAAGGGAAAGCTTTGCAAATTCAGAATAACAGAAACCAGAAAACAAGTTTCAGCGCCCGTTGTAAGTATAGTGGTTTTCTGAATATGAATAGAAATTGCAATGTGATTCGATGTAATTAAAATTGGGGTTTTACTATTATAAAATATTGATGCAAATTCTGTGTATTGCGCTGATTATGTCATATTTTATATTGGGTGTTTGTGGCATAAATTGGTTGATGCGAGCCTATTGACATTTGTATTTGAAGATAAATATCACTTGCAAGTTTGTAGTAAAAACTAGAATTGACATCTTTATGTTATGTTGTTAACATGGTTAGCATACATTCTTTTTAGGCCTAAGTTGAGACTCATGTAAACATGTTCCAAGATGAAACCTTTTATCCCTACATGACTCAAAACCTTTGTATACATTATTATGTTTATTTGCAAGTGTTAATTGGGTTTATGCAAGTAACTTTTGGTTACACAAATTATACTAGTTTCATGTTGAAATAGGCTACTTGATGTAAAGTTAGTTTACACCTTTGGGTTATGTCAAAAAGTGGACATTTTTATGCTAGTTTGGTGTTTGACATTATGCCTAGTTATATGTGTATAAAACCATGTTTAAACAAGTCTAAAACTACATCATTTCATGTGACATCAATTTAGTTATATCCTTATTGAATGCAAGTTCACATGACCCACAATCTATGTAGTGAAAACGCTATGCTGCAAGTTCATGCGCCACACACTTTTATGTATTCTAGAACAATTCATGATTCTGTGCTTCCCCTTTTTATGTTTATGAGTTGGGCTGAAATGTTAAGCCCAACATATGTTATGCTGCGTACGTACAAACGGGGGAAAACAAACGTTGGGTTTAAAATAAACTACATGTATTGGCATGTTTGACACATGCCAATGACTAGTGACATTTAAAGCGGTATAGATTGTTATACCCAAAATTAGTGAATTTGGATGATTTGGCCATAAACATTTAAATATAAATATGAAAAGTGACAAATATGTAAATCTAGAAAATACGAGCATGCTTAACCCGAGGTTGGATTGAGTTGTGATGTAAACCTGCCCGGACCTGCCCAGCTGTCCAGTAATCACAACAATACCTATCCAATGTGAGAGGTTAAGGAATTGAGCCCAATAAAGACCCGAGGTTGGACTGAGTTGTGGCGTAAGACTGCCCGGAACCGACCGACATACAGGCAGCCACAACAATACCTATTTAATGTGAGTGGTTAGTGCTTTAATAAGACAATTAAAGCTAAGTTAGGATAGGTAGGGTTAAGTTAACTAAAACATTTAACCAACTTAACATGCTAACAAGACAAGACTTGTAGGGGTTAAGTAACTAAGAAAACACTTAGCCAATTTAACATGTTAACTAGACTAGAAGGTGAGGTTAAGTAAAAGTTAATACACTTAACCAATTTAACATATTAACTAGACTAGAGGGTGAGGTTAAGTAAACTTAGAACACTTAACCATCATAGTGTGATAAATTGAACAGGGTTAAGTTGAAACATGAAGGGACAATACCTAACCATTAGAACATGTTAATTAAACAGATGTTAGGGTTGAGTTAACTAAGGGGACACTTAACCGTTATAACATGTTAGTTAAAACAGATGGGCAAGGTTAGGTTAAAAGGGACACTTAGCCAATACAAGATGAATGGGTAGGGTTAAGTAATAAGAAATACTTAACCAATATAACTTGGTTTGTGATAGGGTTAAGTCAACATGAACTACTGATAACACTTAACCAGTTTAATATGACAAAGGAATGGGTTAAGCTAACTTGAATTGACTAATGACACTTAACCAATCCAACTTGACGAGAAAGAGGGCTAAGTAGTAAACCCTAGTTAAGAAACAATCAAGAACGGGAGCTAAGTTGAAATCCCCAGTTAAAGAGACTAAGTGATAAACCTTAGTTAACATGATTTACGGGAAAAGAAACTAAGAGGTAAACCTTAGTTGAGAACAACTAAGTAATAATTCTTAGTCAAGAAAACTGAGCCGGTCCATAATCGATGAATAACCCGATATGGTAGATCATCGCTTAACAAGTACATGAGAAGGAGCAAAACGTTTATCCGATTTCGAAAAAGGCACCAACGGACTGGGTTTAGAAGCACGTAGCTTCGGGGGACGTGAGGGTACTCTTGGTATCCCTCTGTGAGGTTGCAGATGATCCGCCTGGGCTCACAGAGGTTAAGGTCTGCGGTAGAAGAACCAAGTGTATGCCTTGGTTGTAGTATGAGCAACCTAAAGACTAGGGTGGATCAACGTGGGTCGGCGATACTTAGTTTAGCCCTGTGATAGCACGTCGTCGACTACCTACCATCTTCAGTCAATCGTAGTACGCATGCGGAAAGGCAGAGAACTCCCAACAGACCATATACTTGCTATCTAGTTATGGGTGAGGCTGACCAATAGGAAAGTGAGGCATAGGTGGCAGGAGTATAGTTCTCATGCTTGATTTTCTTAGATTGCCTTTCATTAGTTGAGGGAGGGGTCACGTGGGCCATAACCATTGGTAGAAAAAAAAACCTTAGCATCTGCATCGGTAGATATCTGAAAGCTCCCGACCGAGTTCCGTGTTTCTAGAATAGCCCTGCCACGGGACTCGGGTCGCACATTTCAGGACATGTGCATCTAGACAGCGATAAACGATTCACGACACATACGTGGGGAAAGTCTAGGAACATATACCACTCTAGGTAGTGTGTCCTAGACTAGGGGCATCGTTCGACAGGTAGCATAATCCCTAGTGGACCTAGGTGGCATAAATCCTGAATCCGAGAAGTATTAGATAAGTCGCATAAACCCTAGTTGAATCTACGGAACGCTCGATAGAAAACTCTAGAATAAATCTAGGAAATAAATAATAGATGTTCGCCTGATGGCAATCACAGTTACAGGGACTGGGGTCACGTTATCATTTTATACAGATTACTAGTTGGATACTAGTTAGGTGGTGCAGAGATTAGTATGGGGTGCGATAGTAATTTCGATTCTAAACCGCGTTGCCTTAGTTTATGGTATTTTCCCATTTTCAGTTTATGCCTGTCATGTCCTTTTCCTTATTCATATACCGAAGCACCACCAGACTTACCAGGCTTTATGTCTGACTCTATGTTTTCTTTCGTCTTCTTTTCTTCCGTTCCCCCCCCCCTCCAGGTAGTCAGGGAGGGAATAACTCAGATTTGTATGGACCTGTTACTCTTTCCAAGCTTGAAGACTCTTTGATGTGCTGCTTTGGACTCTCTTTTCCACCGCTATGTCTGGCTAATGTTTTATTGGGGAATATCATTGTATATTTATGCTTCTTTATTTTGTTAAACAAGATAGATACTTTGTTGTTGGAAAACAATCTTTGTACAAGCTGTTTATAAATGAAATAAAGTTTTATTCACTTTTCCGCTGCTTTATTTATCTGTCTTGTAATTTATCTACATCTTTTACCTATAATACTTCATAGAACTTAGTGCATTCCCTTTGTGAGTGACACTAACGGATGTGTGGTGTTACAACCCTTGTCCACCGTTCGGAGGGGCCATTTGACATGCGATCAACGGTAGGAGCCACAGTGTTCCCTTTGGCCATTAGAGATAGCGGGTAGAGGGCGCGGAGATAGCAGGCAAAGGAAGCGAGACCCCCTCAACCCCTGAGTTAATTAGTGATAACGAACAGATTAGGATTATAGCTGAGAGGCAGGAGCAGCTATGTAGGGAGCATCTGGAGCTCTTCCGTGGGAGCAAGAGATTGTTAGCTCATAGCATACACTAGTGGAAAGTAGTAAGAAGCAAGAGGAGCATTTCAATTTCTTTGATTCATTGATTAAGACCTTTCTGTGTCAGGTGGACAGAGTCCTTGGCCTTCTAGCCCAAGATGATAGTCGTGTTTAGCTTTTGTATTTATTTAGTATTGCTTTGTAGAAGAACTTGTTTTATCTTTTAGTTATTTGATTCCATTCCTATGTAGCATTTTACTTTTACGACCGCAAATCAGAAGGTTATATGATATCCTTTTTCTATGTTTCTATGATGATAACTAGAAGTGAATTAAAACAATGGAGAAATATATAAATTAAAATTAAAATTAAAGATGGATAAGTAAAAGGGAAAATAGAAAATCTAAAAAAAGGAGAAAAAAGGTGTGAATATAATAAACGATAATTGTAAAAGAAGAAAAAAGAATTCTTTTAAGATAAGCTTAGAGAAAAAGACGCATAAAAGTAAAGTGGGAAATGTGTGGTTTTCCGTTTTCTACCTTCTTTCTAACATAAATGATATTATTATTTTTTGAAATTTGAATATTAAAAGCTATGTGGTAGGATTAGGATGAAAATTGGTTGAATTGCGCTCCACTTCCATAGAAGCATGAGAAAAATTGGATGAAAATACATTTTGTTTTTCAAAAAATTGCATTCACGCAGAAATTGCAAGTATAGTTAGGATGTAAGCACTATGTTTTAAAAATAATTTTTAAAAGAGAAGTGCATTCATATATGTGATACCACCTAGAAATTCATTTACATTTATATATTTTATGATGTATTGCACTTTGTATAATGACATGGGCGGTTGCAAAATTGGATGTACACATAATGGATGTGATTAATGTAAGAAATTATATAGTTTTAACCTAATGGAATTTCAGAGATGAATTTCTTAAAGGAAGAACAATGATAAATAAATATTTTTGGAATTTTCAGAATTTAGCATCGAAAGTTTTACCATTGCTTTCGTGGCCATTTTCTGATCAATTTACATATATAATATGTCTCAAACGGAGTTCATACAGAAAAATTGTTGACGCTCGAAGTTCTGTATCGAAAAATACTTATACGTGTACATATATGTGAATATATTTTTTATAAATATATGTGTGCATTAATTTCAGTAACAACACACATTTGAATTTGAAAATAAAAAAGCATCGTAAAAAGAATTAAACCTCGTAGTAATGGAATTAAACTAATCGTAATAACATATAGTTAAAATAAATTAATACTTATTAAATAAAATGAGCAAAACTTGTAACCTTGAAAAATTAAACTACGCGGGTCAACCAATGTATTGGGTTGGCTCGACCTATGGGTCGACCAATTAGAGGTAAGATCGACCTAAATGCATCAATTTGACGTGTTTTTCTGTGTGTTATATGGTGAAATTTTATTTGTTTTAGAATGGACGACGTTTTTCGGACATCTCCAAATAAATGTAAAATACGGGTCGTTACAGCGGGTTAATGGTAGCGTTCCAAATATAGTTGCACTCGTCTAAGGCCAGCCCATGGCACGTGGACTGCGCCACTTTGGATTTCATTCCTATGTAGAATTCTACTTTTACGGCCGTAAATCAGAAGGTTATATGATATCCTTTTTCTATGTTTCTATGATGATAACTAGAAGTGAATTAAAACAGTGGAGAAATAAATAAAATAAAATTAAAATTAAAGATGGATAAGTAAAAGGGAAAATAGAAAATTTTAAAAAAAAGAGAAAAAAGTTGTGAATATAATAAACGATAATCGTAAAAGAAAAATGAATTCTTTTAAGATAAGCTTAGAGAAAAAGACGCATAAAAGTAAAGTGGGAAATGTGTGGTTTTCCATTTTCTACCTTCTTTCTAACATAAGAAATCGAGTTTGGAAAATGAGATTTTTTTTTTCCTGAAATTTGAATATTAAAAGTTATATGGTAGGATTAGGATGAAAAATTGGTTGAATTGCGCTCCACTTCCATAGAAGCATGAGAAAAATTAGATGAAAATACATTTTGGTTTTCAAAAATTTGCATTCATGCAGAAATTGCAAGTATAATTAGGATGTAAGCACTATGTTTTAAAAGTAATTTTTAAAAGAGAAGTGCATTCATATATGTGGTACCACTTAGAAATTCATTTACATTTATATATTTTATGATGTATTGCACTTTGTATAATGACATGGGCGGTTGCAAAATTGGATGTACACGTAATGGATGTGATTAATGTAAGAAATTATATAGTTTTAACCTTACGGAATTTCAAGGATTAAATTTCCTAAAGGAACGAACAATGATAAATAAACATTTTTGGAATTTTCAGAATTTAGCATCGAAAGTTATACCATTGCTTTCGTGGCCATTTTCTAATCAATTTGCATATATAATATGTCTCAAACGGAGTTCGTACAGAAAAATTGTTGACGCTCAAAGTTCTGTATCGAAAAATACTTATACGTGTACATATATGTGAATATTTTTTTATAAATATATGTGCGCATTAATTTCAGTAAAAATACACATTTGAATTCGAATATAAAAAGGCTTCATAAAAAGAATTAAACCTCGTAGTAATGGAATTAATCTAATGGTAATAACATATAGTTAAAATAAATTAATACTTATTAAATAAAATGGGCAAAACTTGTAACCTTGAAAAATTAAACTACGCAGGTCAACCAATGTATTGGGTTGGCTCAACCTATGGGTCGACCAACTAGAGGTAAGATCGACCTAAATGCATCAATTTGACGTGTTTTTCTGTTTGTTATATGGTGAAATTTTATTTGTTTTAGAATGGATGACATTTTTCGGACATCTATAAATAAACGTAAAATACGGGTCATTACAGCGGGTTAATGGTAGCGTTCCAAATATAGTTGCACCCGTCTAAGGCCAACCCATGGCTCGTGGACTGCGCCACTTGGGAGACCTCCACTTGGTATCTCTCCTATGGTAGGAAACAATGATTTCATAAATTATACATTCAATTTAAAATTTATTGATTGTGAAATAGAAAAAAAATGCTTACCATCACATGCTGGGACTTAACATCCGTCTAGGTATAAGAGAAGGTACCGTCCTCGCCAGTCTAACTGATGGCACAAGAGTAGGCTCCTGATGTCGTGTCGACATCTAAAGTTGTTCAAATGAATAATGTTACCAATGTAATTAAATATGATTAGTTACAACTATTTATAAATGTAATTATGGTACATACCAGTTCCCGCCATTTTTCTGGAAAGGACTTAGAGCCACCATGGTGCAAAGCAGGATGTTCCTGATTGCTCGGTTCTACTATGAAATATTCTGTAAATTTAAATATACTATTAACTTAATTGATATACGAAATTGAAACAAAGTAGAAATTAAGAATGAGTTTATATAACTTACCCTCTCCCCAGGATTCTCCCACAGCTGGAGAAACTGTTCCCATACCTTGTCGCTCATCCAGATCAGCTTCTTACCCTTACGTTTGGCTTTGGATACGGTGTCTTTATAGTTATTTCACATTTTCTTATTCCAATGGTTGATAATGACCTCCATATCCTACGAGTCAACACGAATAACAACATGCGTATACAAAAAATGGCTTGGATTATATATATTACATTAATTTTCAAATAAATTATAAATTTATACTTACTGTCAAATATGGCATTCCTGGTATGAGTAGAGATGTCGTCCTAGTGATCCCAATAGCCTGTCATCCTGTAGATATAGGCCTGCTTCAAAATAGATACTTACCCAGCGCTCTTTGGCACTAGCTCTACTACCAGATGTATACTGGGTTCTGTGCTGCTAGCATATGCAGAAGGAGAATGGGTAGACTATCACTAGGCATATCTATCACAAACATTTCATATAATGATAACACATATACATCAGTTGAAAAACTCAAAATATACTCATAAACATATTCGTTATCACATAAAACTAATATCACACAAATCAGTTGATCAAAACAAAGTCGGGGAGGATTATTTTTCTTTTGAATTGGAGGAATTAAGGTCAACTGGATCGGATTTGACCTTACAGCTCCTTGTTTATAATGCTCTACGTATGCTTTCCAAAGTTGATTGATGTGTATTACTACATCAAATCTTGCTATGGCTACATGCGACATAATAATTTGTCTGCATACTTTTCAAGACAAGAATCATCTCTACAAAAAAGTTAATTGTCTTCCATAAAATTCTAAAATCTATTCAATGAAATGAACTATAGAATAAAGAACAGACGTGAAATCCATGAACAAAGAAGATGAAAATCGAATTTCTCCCCCTCTACTCATAGCCGTAGAGCTTGAAAACAAGCTGCATTTTGAAAAATAGAGATGTATTCTACTTCGGTCGGATTTGCAATCATCCATGTCCATTGATTTTAAACATCTCAAGATATATAAAAATGAATGCTCGAATCTCAAAGAGAAAACGAACATGTTGGAAAATGAAAATAAAGTGCTTAGGGAAAAGGAACTGAAAAATCAAGAAATGGTTTGGAGGTTATTGAAGAAAACTTAAAAAGATGATAAATAGCATGGGTACGAGAATCAAAAGAAGTAAAAGTATTTGAAGAAAAATGATAACTAAGCAAAGGCGGAAGCGATTACTCAGGACAATATTACAATCGAGAAGGAAAGAAAAAAATACACTGGAATTTATTAATTTGAAAAGTGACTATGTTTTTGTCGTGAAGCATAATCCAGAAGTTGAATAAGATCATTTCCTTATTATGGTAGATTTGTAAAGTTTTCATTATGAGCATGAATATGTACGTTAATTATGGTACTATAATAAATAAGAAAATTATCTTTCTAAGCATTGAATTTCTACAGATAAACGATGAAGGCAGTACCCCATGGAAAAAGCTCAAATCTTCATCGGATTCTATTCCATACTCGCTACGATTGTATAACTTATATTATAAGGCAATATCCTTAATAAGGTCAACTTTAGTGGATTCAGCCGGTGGTATTTGATACAATATTTCTCAATGACGGCAGGAGGCATGCGATGGTGGGTGGTGTGGTTTCGGCGGCAATGATTTAAGGTAGGTAGGTTTTGATTTTTAATTTTGCCGGTGTTTTTGGGTTGAAGAAGAGAGATGGGGTTTCTGTATGGGGCTTGTGGTTTTATTGATTTGGGTAGCATCGTTCGCTTTTTATTAGCTATACAACACCGCAAAGGACTGTCGTCACTCCAGCTGTTTCTAGTAGTGTGTGCGTTGGCTTCATTTTATAAAAATAAGTGGATCGCCAATTCGAAGAAAAACAATGGCTTCACATCATCCTGTTTGGCATTCTTCTTTCAGGAATCACATCATATATACTAACTTAATTGATAACCTATGTTTTGCAAGTTCGAAACGAAATAGGATTATGATAATCGTAGCAAAAGAGACTTGTGCAAATTGTAATTGAAAGGACAACTGATTTTTTTGAATACTAACTCTTCATATTTGTCAAAATCTTATGGTGGATCAAAAATTTGAAATTTTCTTTCTAGAAATTATGTGAAAGCATGACTTTTATCGAAAGAATAATAATAGGGACTAACTAATAAATAACCCTAGCTAGTTAACTTCCTTATGCTTTTTTATATTAAATAATTTATAATAAAACATTTTTACAGGGAAAAATCCCCAAATATCTGAAGAACTCGAGAATAACCTTCTCTTCGTTACATAAATTTTTCCAGTTGAAATTATTTATTTTATCACTTTAATAAGTAAGAGACGAATTAAATGGTATTCTATACTTAGGAAACTCAAAAAATATTTATAAATTTTCAGAAAATTATAACCCACTTCCAAAATCATTTTAAATAAGTCATATTTAATTTTCAAAGTATTTTGACATGTAAAATATGAGTTTCTAACCAAAACATAAGACCTTTAACGAAAACCTTAACTAAATAAATTCAAAACAAAATTATATATGTTATTATTCTATCCAAACAACAAGAAACACTCAAGAGCATTATAAAAATTTGGGGATTACCCATAACAGAATCAAACAATTGAATCATATATGGATAAGCATATTGTTCACCTTAAGATGGATAAAAAAAACTAGAGATTTTATGTAGCTTTATTCTTCTAATTTTCAACCCTTAATCCCCCTTAGTTTTCCTTCTTCTACATGTTATATTGGTTGGCCAATGTTGTTTAGTTTAAGTTGTAATTGTAAAATGAATAGATATAATAGGAGAATGAAAGGTTATGGTATGAAAAAACTAATTTATCATATTTTTGCCCTTCCTATAAGCCATCATCTATGTTAGTTAAATTGATTCGTTACTAACGAAAAACTATATTATTTATCAAATCTCGTTTCGTTATGCTACTACATTATTCTTATTAAACTATCTAATCAAATTTCCTATACAGTATTATATTGAAAATTAAGGATGTTAGATGAGAGGCTTGAAGGGGGTTGTTTAAGTAATTTAACAATATTAATAAATGCCCTTAGGGTACTTGCTCTCGTTTCTAATAGTAAAAATTAAATTTTATGATATTCTTCAGTAATGATATTAAAAAGGGGAAATTGAGTACCTTTAGTAATGCTATTATTAATGCGGTGTAAGGACCCATATTTTACGTATTTGAGAATCATAAAATAATTATGTTCAATTAATAAATGATCATATCATTATAATGTTTTAGAATATGGTTAATTGGTATGTTTAACTTATCTTTGATTTTTTCCAATTCTTTATGCCACCATTTTGCCCTTGAAAAGTCTTGTTTCAGCAATAATTTTTATAGGAGTCGAATTAGGTGCTCTAACATGTCTCGTTGCTTTAAAATGGAAGTTCTCATTCCATAGATGGTTATACAAAGAAATCAGGTGGTTTGAGAGATATTACAGTTTTAAAACCATTAAACATAATTTAAGTAGTGCTAACGGGTTGAGATTAGCAAGCCTGTTAGCCTAATCACTCTGAACTATAAATAAGGGCTGAAGAGAGAGAATACAAGCTGTCCCTATCATTTTCTACTAAGTTTTGGACTATGATCAACCCTAATTCATCTAATTCCTCAAGAAACACCCAAATTCACATCAAACCCCCTCTATCTCTAATTAGAGGCTAGATCTACATCGGAGGAATAGATCTCTTTATTTGGTTGCATTTTCTTGCACTTTTATTGTTGTCTAAGACAAATCTGCATTCAGTTCCACTAAATTATGAGATTAGGTGGGTGGTTATGATGCCTATATTAGATTATATATTGTAATTGTAGATTTCAATCATTTATATACAAATTTAACCTTAAAATCTGACTAGATTTATTAATTACATAGAAAACCCTGGATAACCTTGTTATGACATTTATTGATTAACTTGTTGAATGTAATGCAATTAATACATAAATAGCCATATTTTGTGTTAGATCTATGATACGTTTGATTGATTTTTGCTTGTATGCAATTGGATGTTCATGTATGACTGAAATCAGTTGAATATTCTATTGGAAAAATATATCAGCCATAGATCACTAATTAGTGAACACACTTACAGATACACATATACATCGAGTATGATACACAATGTAGTACACAAGTGATGATATTATCATTGTACACAAAAATACAAATCGTTTCTCCAACAAAATATTATATGCATCTAAGCTAAAATTTCAGGAAAGAAACTACACAAAAACTATGTGACTAGTCCTAAAAGTTGATAAGTCCAGCAAGATACTGCTAAACAAGGCCAAGAAACCAAACCTGCAACTCAGTCCGACCCAAGCAATGCATATACAATGAGTAGGGCTATTGAGTGGCAATACAATGAGAGAAAAGTCTCGAATGAATCGACGGTAATAACCCACTAATCCTAGAAAGCTACGAATCTTCATGACATTCTCGGGCCTCTTTAAATTTTGGATGGCCTTGATCTTTTATGGATCGACTGAAATGCCATCATAAGAAACAATATGGCCTAGGAATTTGACTTTCCTCTCCCAGAAATTGCACTTAGAAAATTTTGCTTTGATCTGATGTTCTCTAAAAGTAATCAAAACAATCCTCAAATGATGTGCACACTCAACCTCGAATTTAGAGTATATGAGAATATCATCACTGAACACAAGAACAAATCTATTAAAATAATTCCAAAACATAGGGTTCAAAAGGTCAACAAAGTAGGTGGGTGATCTCGTCATACCGAATGGCATGGCGAGCCACTCATAGGATCCATAACCAGTGCCGAAAGCGATGAGAGGAATGTTGTCCTCACCATCTCAAAGCTTGTGAAAACCTATGGCAAGATCAAGTTGATAAAATACCTTTGCACCGCTTTGCTGATTGAATATATCATTGATCCTTGGAAATGGATAGTGGTTCTTGATGGTTAAATCATTAAGCTTGCGATAATCGATGCATAGCCTAAGAGTACCACCAGATTCATCACAAAGATCAACACAAGACTACACGATGAAGAACTAGATTGTATAAACTACTTTACCTCTTGCTCGAAAAGTTGTTTCTTATTCTCCTTAGTTGACATCCTAGTGCGAGGACGACTAAGAGGTTGTGCTCCCGGAATGAGGTAAATCTGAAACTCGATAGCCCGCTTGGGCAGCAAACACAAAACAAGCTCAAATATGTCAAGAAAATCATGAACAACTAGAACACGGGATATCTAATGCTCATCCCGGGCCTCAAAAGCGAACAAAGATGTCTCAGAATCATGGTCAATATCCTAAAGTATGAGAGAAAGTCATGATGGTGAATCAGGATATCACAAACATAAAGTATGCTATGAACAAGGAATCCTGGCCTCGTATCCAACAAGCCAGTCCATACCTAAGATCATGTTAAAACCAAGGAAAAAAGATCACATGTAGATTTGCAAGGAAAGAGAAGCTATAAATAAATAACTTGACATCCTCGCAATATAGGCTAAGGGTTGCAAATCCTCCAATAGGATTCACAATCCTAAAAGAAGCCATCTTACAAGTCACATCGAAATATAATATATCAACGAGCTCTTTTGACATGAATGAATGCAATATACCCGCATAGAATAAGACTCGAATCGAACGATCATGAAATAGTAGTGAACCTTCTAAAATAGATGGAGACGTACCTATAGATCGAGAAGGACCATCAAAAGCTTTTGGTATATTTAGATTCCCTGAACTTGACCCATGTTCCTCTTAGGGCATGAGTACAACATATGCCCTTCCTTCCTGCAATAGCGACAAATAAGGGATTTAGGACACTCCCTAGCAAGATGGTCATAAGAAACACAATTGTAGGATCCCTTCGCTAAGGCCAAAGATGGTTCTATAGGAAACTGAGAAGTAAAACTGCCCTGCTTCTTCTTTTTATTATGCTGAAAGTACTTGGAATTTTGGAAAGGAAAGCGCTTCTTATTAGGATTTCTTCTAATATCCCTCTCATCTCCACTAGCTCTCTCATTCTCGATCGCTTCAAGGTAAAGGGTCGCATCCACAATCTACTTGAATGATAAATTAAGTTGAAGCATAAGGGTTTTCTTCAAGTACATCTTAATCCCCGATACAAACTTGAGATTCTTTTTATATAAAGTGCTAATATGATCGAGCCCGTACTTAGACAAGGCCTCGAATGATGTTATATACTATGAAATAATCAATTTCACTTGTTTGAGATCAAGGAAACATCGATCAAGAATAGACTTTTGGATTTGGAAACAAACTTAAGCTCGAGTCTCCCCTTGAATTGAGCCCACTCAAGAGTAGCCTCATCTATCTTCGCTACAAGCGACTCATACTGATCAAGTGCACATTCTGGTAGCATACTAGATGACAAGAATGCAATGGTGCAAAGAGATCTCCATGCGAGTAAATATGCGCTTGTAAGTACGACTCAAGGCCTGAACCTCTAATATGGACGCTAAGCCCTTAAATGACTTGCCTTTGAGATGAGTAAAATCACTACACATAAGTGCAAATATGGATTTTCGCTGTAGAAAAGGACATGGAGGGGTTGGAGGCTGAGTGCTCCTAATAAGCTCTAAGATTTGGTCTGAAGAAATGTATACTCCTTTAGGGTGTAAGCCACTGGACGACTTAGCTGCTGAAGGGCGTTTCTCATCATTTCCAACCGTAAGCTGAAATTAGAAAATAAGATAGGAATATTCGTAGGGTTAGTATATTATTAATTAAATTCATTAAATAAGGAGTACTATGGAATTTAAAAATTGCACTCTAAGATGTATTCCACTTAAATACCCCCAAAAGACTCAAAAGAAGTTAAGGACACGGTTAAGGTCGACTAGGATTTGGGACGATGTTATCACTCATACCAAACTTCGATGTATCTTATTACGTAAAATGTTCTATCACATTTTGTTATGAACTCTGCTCTGGTACCAAGCTGTTACGCCCACCCCGAGACCCATATTAATGAGCATTAACAAGTAAAACCATTGCTAATATGAAGAATATGGCTATTTAAGAGAAACCACTCGTAGTTCAGCATTAAATAATTCCTAAGCATGTCGAAAATATGCTATAAGTGTTTTTATTATTTTTGTTGGCTTGACACACGTAATGTAGACCTAATACATCACTAAGTGGATGTCGAACCTATTCAGAACAGAATATAATAAATATATCAGCCATAAATCATAGAACAGCTAACATAATTACAGATATACATATACATCAAGTATGATACATAGTGTAGTACAAAAGAGATGATATGATCGCCATATACAAAAATACACATCTTGTCCCCATCAAAAGAATATATATTTAAGCTAGAACGTCATGAAATAAACTACACATAAACTATGCGAACAGTCCCAAAAGCTTATTAGTAGGTCCAGGATGATACTACTATGCAAGGCTAAGGAACCTAACCTACAACTCAGTGTGACCCGAGAAATGAATACACGGGTAAGTCTAGTTTGAATATGATGATAAATGGTAAATGATAAGCATAATATAAAGTAAGGCAATTCCTTTGTTCATAAATGAATGTAACTCAAATGCGCTCGGATCTCAAAGGTTAACTAATAAATAAACACAATTTTTTTCTTCTTGTTGTATAATTAGGGTTTTAAACCAAAATTTAATTCCCATAAAACGCTGGAAGGAAACCCAATAAATTATAGAACACTTGAACTCATTTAAGAGTTCAAATACAAAAATGAAATCATCGAATTTACAAAAATCCCCAGATAGCTTTAAAATAAACACAAATATATTATTAACAAAAATGGTGAAATCGTTTAAAACACAAAATGCAGAAATATCACAGATTTGGATCCAACTCAATTTGGCAAGCTGTATCTATGCCGCGTGTGCAAATCACAAATGGCTGGCGCCTGCTAAGTACTATATCTTAGATTTGGTATCAATTAGATGACCCAAAGGTCAAACATAGATGGCTCAAAAGTCTAGCACAAACACATCGTAAGTCAATTCCACATTAGGAAAAGAAACAAAAAAACATGGAAATCACAATAGCTTCGAATAAACAAGACTGGAACTTGTTAAAACATGAGTTTTTGATTAATGACAATAAGCTATTACAAAAAGAGAAGGTCAAGCATCTACAAAGAAGAAGTAATACGCAAGCTCACAGTATAAGATTGTCACTTAAGTTGAGTCTTAGATTTGTTATATTTTGTTAAAATCTATCCTAAAATAAATCTACATAATTTCACAGATGATTTCATATCACATATATCAGCATAAGTACAAAACTATGGAAATTGCACAGGACCAGTCGACTGGTCGATTCCTTACTAGTCGATTGGTAAGTGCAAACATGCACAGTTTGTGTACATGTGAATATATATGTACATGATCTAATTTTTTACCAGTTGGCTAGTCATTTTTTTACTAGTCGACTGATTCGAACCAACTATCATATTTTAGTGAAGAGACACTTTCTTCATGAAGAAATTTGATCCAAATCCAAGGGAAATGGATGCCTCTTTTGATTGAATCTTTTGGCATATGATTATAATTCTTCATACACTATTAAAACACTTCAATATCACTTTCTAAATCACAAAATCTTGATCTAATTTCAGAATCTAATCTGTCTATATTCTATGCACTCAAAAGTTCTAAAACCTTATTCATCACTTGAATCTTTGATTCTAAACACATACTTTTTTGTTTCAAAAGCGATATACTTCCTCAAAATCTTCACATACACTTTATATATTTGAGGAGAAGATAATACGAACGGTGCACTCAAAGTGTGACTTATCCATGTTATTCAGAACACATATATAGTCAAAGCTATTATTGTTTTTGTGAAATCATGTTCCACTACTCAAGCAAGAAGTCCTCTTTGGCTGCTCCGGCGAAGTCCTGTTTTGCTGCTCAGGTCCCCATTATGTTGCTCGAGTGTTTGTAAACTTGTTCCTCCAGGTGAAGTGAGAGTATTTTTTAGTAAAATTCCAGAAGGAATCTGGGACTGGACGTAGGAGGGTGCTCATTTCTGGTGTCATTTATTTTTATTTACTACATTTACTCTGCTTATCTATGATATTAGTTCATATAGTTTTTCTCATTAAATTTTTACTTGCATAACTACATCAAGTATAGTATATCACACTAACAAGATTTTTTCATATACACTTAGTTCCATAGTACTTGATCCTACTCTCATAGACTTTTCAATTTGTATCAGAGCAGGACATCTTACAACCTTAAAACAGTTGTTTGATAATTCGATAATATGGAAAATAACACTAACACCAACACAAACACAAGCTTCACAGAAGGTCAATCCACTGCATGACATCCACTTTTTAATGGCATGAACTATATTACTGGGATACACGAATGAGGATTTATATGCAAGAAAATGGATTTGAAACTTGGAATATTACCAAAAAAGAATACACGCACCCTACTACTAATTATTCCAAGTGGTCAACCAATGAGAAAACAGAAGCTATTGCTAATGCTAAAGCTATGAATATGTTGCATTGTGCCTTGGATAGAAATGAGTTTAACCGAATTTGTATGTGCAACATATGAGATTTAGCGAATAGCGCATAACCATGTGTAATAAATGGTTTTTTGATGGTTATGTTACATGAGGTTTAATCATGTTTGTGCCCAGAAGTTGCAAATTAAAGAAGGAAAGAAAAAGTTTTCTCTATTCTATTAGAAACAAAATTAAAGCAACTTAAGACATTTATCTAATTTACCATTTATAGACTAAAAAACAAGTCTCGAAAATTAACCTTTGATTCATTGCTTTTGGTAAATTTGTGAATTTTGGTAAGAGAGTATTGAAGATGTGTTTCTTTAATTGAATTGAATTAAAACCTAAAATTCCAAATTTAATGTCATTCATATTATTAATGTCATTTCCAAAATCAGAGATCGTATGCAGTTTTGGAAATGCAAGACAGTGCTGTTGGCTTTTATAACGCAGGCACACCTTTCTACAATGGAGCTCTATTTGGACTTGACGCAGAGGTGAACTTATTTTCATCTTCTTTATTTCGCTTTTTTATTCGTATTACACTCATTTATAGATTTGCTGAATTGATGAGCAAGAAGATTTTTTTTTTTTTAGCTAGCAACATCTTTTTTTGAATAGAATGAGGTGTTAACAAGATGATTCGCCCTTGCCTGTACTAAAATCATTATTCTTGCTACTTGCACTCAAAATGTTTTAGGTGAGAAAGGAAAGAGGACTAGAAAACTAAGTTCAGCTGTTCAGAACCGTGTTAACTTCTCTGAAAACAATGTTGAACTATACACAGAGAAGATCATTAATAGGCTATATAACTGCACAGAGTGTCCCTCTGCTACACATTTCTTGAAGGACTTGCTGACTGCAGGCCTATAATGGTGTTTTGACGTTTGTTACGGAAATTGGTTCCAATGGAAAACTTAGAGTAAAACGTGCCAAGTCTATGGAATTCAAGGATGGATGCATTATTTCATTTGGAGAGGTCGTCAAAGAGTGCATTAATTCAATAGTAAAGCACATTCTCACGAAACATGCTAGTTTCTTATCTCTATTTACTTCCATGGCATGTAATAATGAAACAAGCTCCTAGCATTCTTTAAACATGCTCAAAACATTACTTCACTTTTATCCTTCTTTATCTCATATTTCTGCTGAAGTTAGCAACTAAATTTGAGCCAACCAAAATATCAAGGGAGTCTTAGTTATTTTACAGTTTACAATAATGTATGTTTACATAATTTTCAATGTGGATAAAAATGAACATTTTTTATCATTTAACTTTCCATTGATGTAATGAGTCATTTTGGTGTTTAGGGAATACATGGAATAAAAGCAAAGATAATGTTGGATTGGGACCCATAGGAAAGAGTGGCCTAATGACACTTTCGGATGTTGTCATCGTTCATCCACCATGACCAAAAGCCGGTACTTATGTCGCCTACGGTTAGATCTTCCTGTTTTTGTTTAAACATCTTTCTTCAAATTCCATTGTTTGTTTTACGTTACTTTTTCTTAGACCTCGTTTGATGTTTGTCACTTAGCTAAGTTTGCATCACACCTTTTGGTTACGTTGGGTCATAGTTGTTTTACTCCAGTTCCTTCAAATTGTTCATAGATTTACTACCAAAAACACAGTATAGCAACGGATACTTCCAATGACATTGACCAACAGCTTCCAACGAAAGCTTAATTCTGGAAATTTATTTACAGAATAAAAATTAAGCCGTTGGAGGCCGCTGTTTGTAATGCCATGGAGGTCGTTGGTCACCGTTTCATAGTCGAGCAGAAAATTGCCGAAGCAGCTTTCTCCTTCCCCATTTCACCATTTGCTCGAAAATTTTGGGTTTTCCCCAAATCCTTCTTCCTAAATTTTGAAATCGACTTCCACCACTCCATCAGCCGCCTATAGTCCCTCCAACTCATTCAAGGCACTCTCTCCTCCTCTCTAATCTTTGATTCTCCCCAATTTCTAAGGTATAAAAACTAATTTTATTTAATACCCTAGGTTTTCTAAATTAAGCTAAATTAGATTGTATGTTTGTATGTCTAGTGTTGTTAATACATGCACATATATATTGATTTGATTATGTTGCTAATGTAGGGTTTAATTAGTTTAAGTTGTATATGTATATATACATATATATAGTGTTGTATGTATATATAGTTGGTAATTAATCTATGTATTCGTTGATTTGGTTGAGCCCCAATTCATTGAAAATAATATTTAACTCGTCGAAAACGTGTAGTGGAAATGAAAATAATTAAGTTTATGTTTTACAAAAAGTTAGCTAAAACGATATTTAATTTTGTATATAACGTACGGTTATATAGTTTGATTTAGTGTCGAAAATAATGTATATGTGATGAAATTCATATATGTACAATTAAAGATTGAAGAGCACCAATCGTAATATATTATATTCATAAAGCCTTAGAGAGTTTTTTTAGCCTCATCTGATTTGTATTTTATATAATTGTTATGTGATTGTTCGTTTTATTAACGGAAGGGACATTTATATTCATCATATACAATATTTGTTGGATTTTTCCTTTGTATTGGACAAGTTACGAACACAATAACAAAGTTAAATCTCGTGAATTATTTCATTTTAAATAGTTCAAAAAAAATTGAATGCGCTTCCTTTATGTTCCCTGCGTACACGCAATTGTGTGCTGTTTAGGGAACTAAAGCGAAGTACTGCCATAATTTTTTTTGAATCGTTTTATTTGAAAAGATTTGCGCGATTTAATTACGTTATTGTATTTGAAATGGAAGGTAGGATGAACCACTAGCAAAATTGTAAATGATGAATTAACATAACATTTAGCAATAAATTTGTTTTAATAAAATATCAATGCAAATTTTATCGTACTTTTTAATCGTATATCTACTTAGGAAAAATGGATAATTATTTTAATGATCGAAGCTGGATGTACAAACGAAGAGAAGCTGATGGCACAATAAACGAACAATTTATTAATGGTGTTGGCATGTTTATTGATTTCGCCATAAGTAACAATGGAAACGACGTTGAAATTCATTGTCTATGTAGTAGATGCAAGTTATTGAAGCATTTGATACCACAAATGATTAGAGTTCATTTGCATTAGTACGGTTTTGTGCCGAATTATTTGGTTTGGGATCGTCATGTAGAACCGTTAGCATCTACTTTTGTACAAGTAAAGGAGGTAGTGAATAATGAAATTGCTACGACGAATCTTATAGAATATATGGTTGAAGATGTTGTATGTTCAATGTTCTCGGTTCAACAACTTACCGATGACGATGGTGATGATGAAGAAGAACCAAATATTGGAGTCAGGAAAAAAATATAATTTATTAGATGCCACGAAGAAACTCTTTTGGGAAAGTTGTGAAAGCGGAACTCAATTATCAGTAACTGCTGAATACATTGTGATGAAATCTAAATACAACCTCATAGAAGCTGGATTTACTGCTGTTGTACAAGCTGCGAAGCGGCATATGCCTCCCAATAATTTAAAGTGCGAAAATCATTAGGAAGTTAAAAAAATAATGCCGGCTTTTGGTTTACCGTATGAAAAATAGATACATGTCTAAAAGGTTGCATGTTATTTTGGAAGGAAAATATCAACCTTAAGAATTATAAAATGTGTAATCAGAAAAGATACAAACCAAGAAAGAAAAAGGGAAAGGACGTCTCGTATAAACGTATGCATTATTTACCTATTACTCCTATACTTCAAATGTTATATGCATCTTTTGTAACCGCGCAACATATGAGATGTCACAATGTGAGAATACAGGAGGAATGCACGTTAACACACCCAAATGACGGGGAAGCATGGAAGCATTTTGATCAAAAGTATCTCGATTTTGTTTCTGAGAGTCGTAATGTTAGATTTGGATTATGTACAGATGGATTTTCACCACTTTTTCAATTTGGTGCTAAATATTCGTCCTACCCTATAATTTTCACATTTTATAATTTACCTCCGTGGATGTGTATGAAAACTGTTTATATGTTTCTCACAATTGTCATCCATGGTCCTGATGATCCGACACAAGGAATCGATGCTTATTTACAATCGTTGATTGAAGAATTAAAAAAATTAAGGGCACGAAGGAGTAGAAACATATGATATTTTGCAGAAAAAGAACTTTCGTATGCATGCTTCTCTGTTGTGTTACCGATTGTTTTGCATATGCAATACTTTCAGGTTGGAGTACGGCTGATCGTTTAGTCTGTCCTTACTACATGGAAGAAACAAAAACTTTTTTTACCTATTGGAAAGAAAATTTCATGGTTTGACTGTCGTAGATGTTTTTTCCATATTAATCATCCTTTTATAAGAGATAAGAATTTTTACAGCTAATAGGCATGAACCTTTGACACCACCCAAAATATGGTCAAGTGAAGAAATTTATGAACTTGTAAAAGATTTTCAAAAGCTTCATGAAACTGGAGTACAGACAGAAATTTCAAGTAAAAAAACGATTCATAATTAGTGCAAACAAAGCATATTTCGGGAGTTGCATTATTGGAAAGTCTCCTGATTTGTCATAATATTGACGTCATGCATAATGAGAAGAACGTGTTTGAGAATGTATTTAATACAATTTTGAACGTCTAAGGGAAGACGGAGTTGCTTAACCAGCGGCCGGTGGAGTTCATTGCCCAGTACGATACGTCACCTTCATCTTGTGATGCAGAGAGTTGAGGTTAGTCATGTTATGTTATATATGCTTTGAGGGTTGGTGAGACTTGATACATTTATGATGTTTGTATATATGGATGTTGTGTTGGTGATGATGTTTTGGACACGGTGTAGGATATTTTGATGGTGATGGTTTAGACATGTTATTGGATGTTTTGCGGGTGATGGTTTGGACATGGTTGTATATATTGGGTTGTTTTTATGTAAATATTGGTTTATGGTATGTGTTTTTTATTTGCTTTTTGTATAATATTGTGTTTTGGTGTATGTATAATTGAGATTGAGATTTATATGCTCGAAATGGAGCATTTTTGATGACTTATATACTATGTGTGGCTGGAAGTGTTCAGTTTCAAATTTGTAACCAAAAAAAAAAAAAAAAAAAAAAAAAAAAAAACCTCAGATTTTCAACAGCAAACAACGGCGATCAACGACTTATAGGTCACCTTATTTCAACGGCAATCAACAGCCAGTTTCAACGGTTTCCAACATTTTCCAACGTCTATCTAGCCAGAAATAAAAGTCACGTGGCCAAGTTACCCAGTTGAAAGTCGTTGGAAAATTATCGTTGATTGCATTGAAAGTCGTTGAAAACCGTTGATCCGTATACCAACGAACATATCAATGGCTTCTAACGGCTATACCAACGACCCCAAGCTGTTGGTATACACTGTTTCTCTTGTAGTGATTGTCATTCTATATTACGTGAGATAAATGGTTTTCTGACAGTTATGTTACATGAGGTTTAATCATGTTTATGCTCAGAAGTTACAAATTAAATAAGGAAAGAAAAAGTTTTCTCTACTATTAGAAACAAAATTAAAGCAACTTATGGCATTTATTTAAATAACAAAAATTTTAAAAATTTCTCAAAAATTAACTTTTGACTCATTGCTTTTGGTAAATTTGTGAATTTTGGTAAGAGAGCATTGAAGATGTGTTTCTTTAATTGTCTGCAAATTTCAAAATGTTAACACTGTATGAAAAATCTATTTGTAGATTGAAAACATCGACTCAGTATAAATTGTTATTCATCATTTTATTTCTCCTGTATTGTTGTCAAATTATCATATCTCATGATAATATCTATATTGTCAAAATGAGTAGTTATATATTGTTTTCGATATTAAAGCGAGCTTACATCAAATTTCTTCATTTACCTAATTTTGTTCCCAAACATGTGCCAAATCAAACCACCTTAGGTTATTGCTTTGTATTTAGTCATTTTCATTTCCTAATGCTTCTATTTTGTGAAAAGTCGGGTGCGACAACGAATGAATAGTTGCTATGCACTGGATCGATGATGGCCAATATATATGTATATAACTTGAAGCATAGTAACCACAACAACATTACAATAATTTTAATAGTAGTAGAAAATATAAATCACACGGTCGATTTATACTGGTTCAGACTTCCCGTCTTACGTCTAGTCCTGAAGCTCCCCTTCGCCTTTTTAACTATCAAAACAACCGTCACTTCACTTGGAGGAACAGATTTACAAACACCGCTTGATTTCACGGACTACAAGCTTACCCACTTGATTTGAACGGGCTACAAGCTTACCCACCTGATTTAAACTGGCTACAGGATCACCGGAATTTCTAATACAAAGTAGTAGATGATTGACTATAAATTGTGTCTTCAATACATGGAGTAGCCACAATGCAGCACAACTACTACAACCTTCAACAATAATGATGTCGATTGAGTGCGCAGAGGCTAAGAAGTGAAATTGGATCAGATATGAATATTTTGTGGAGTGAAATAATGCTGATCAGATATTTGTTTTGGAATATATATGGAATCTAGAGCGTTTAGAAGCAATGTTAAAGTAGTTTAGAGAAAAGAGATGTATCTTGGTTTTGTGATAGTGGAAGGTATATAAAGGAGTGAAAAGATGCCATTGAGAAGTAACAACCCTTCACCAATTTACTTTGGAAGAGACGCAACCATTTTGAAGTTTTCTTTAAGTAGGATAGGCGCATTGGTCGGCATGTGGCTTCTCATTTGTTAACGGTAATATAAAATTGCCGTTGATTTCAATTCCAATTGGGCGTGTAGGTGGGTTGGTTGAGGTGTCTCTTTACTAACCATGAGATGCGCGTAATGCACTTTATTTTACACTTCCGCCTTCATTTGTTTAAATAAAATACCATTCAAACTCCTAACAAACGTGTGCATAGTGAACGGTTCGATTTCCATCTGTTCCATTTTTAATGTTTTTTTTTTTTTTTTTGGCTAACATTCAATACTTCTTGGTACTAACTAGGGGTGGACGCGGTTCGGTTCGGTGCGGTTTGGAGCTCAAACCGATTCCGCACTGCATCAAACGGTTGATAAAAAATACAAACCATTGTACTAACAGTTCAAATGGTTCGGTTTCGATGTAATACGGTCCGATTTTGGTTCGGTCCAGTTTGAACCCGTATTAAATATGAAGCAAGAAAATTATTTGCATCAACAATCAATTTACGATTGTATGACATTGTGTCACCTAAAAGTTAAAACACAAAGTGTTATCTTTAATTAATATAACTACAACATACGTTGAAAATAGAATATATATATATATATATATATATATGTATATATATATATATATCGTTAAATTAAAAATTAGACAGGAATTTGTTAATTTTTTTATCATAACATTATCTGTGTAGCTATGCGGTTCAGTTCGGTTTTGATATGATTCGGTAAAAGTTCAAACCGCAACCGAACCGTACCGTTGCGAGTCAGCTCGGTTTGGGTTGTTTGCTTTATAGAGAGAATCCGGTGCGGTTTTCCGTACCGTTTTTGCCGTTCGGTCTGGGCGGCTTCCGTATTGCGGTGCAATTTATGCCCACCCTTAGTACTAACTCTTCAGTGAAAATGCACGCCTTCAAATTGAAACTTTTGCTTGCTCACTCGAATTTCTTCTCTTTTTTTTTCTGTCTCTGTTTTTCCTTGTACGATGCACCTTATGTATACCTTTTTTTCTTCTTTATCGTACGCTGCAGTTCAAGTAAATTTTATATTCCATCGAATTCCTGCTATATCTGAAATAACTCAACAAATACATTAGTACTGATGTCGTACAGTTGTTATCATCGAAACACTAAAATCGTGTTTTCAACATTTTGGATTATAAAACAAGTAGTCAGAGCTACAAGTGAGTAATATTCCCAATCACCCTTTAATACTCTTAAATTATGCCTATACGTGCAATGAATACACTAACATATAAAAAAATGGCCATTTTCTTAATTAATATCAGTGTTTCAATTACCTACCCATAGAATGCTTCTGTAATCAACGTGCTTGACTAATTTACCGTATGTATTTTGTTTCAACATGTGTTTACTGTCTTAATTATATATTGTTTACACCATATGTCTAATGTCTAGCACTATGTTTCTATAAACAATCTGTGCATTTATATTGGTATTAATTTATGTTTTCTGTAGTTATCCACAAACATTTCCAGATCATTATAAATCTTATATTTTTGGAAAGTTCATATTTATTTTGTTATGGAAAAAATATTTTGGTAGTTTTTCTTAATTCCTTTGCAGAAGTAGATTCTCATGCTCAACATTTGTATGTGGCATCAATGATGAAAGATATTGAATTTTTTTTACATGTAATAAACCTATATATGATTTGGTTAAAAATGTTGCTTGCTGTTTGAAAAATGATTTCCAATATGCATATAGCTTAATTTTCTATATTGATTTATAATTTAACTCTACTGCACTTATTACTCACAAGTGTAAATATATTTTAATTTCCAGCTTTCACAATATTTCTTTTCACATGCATAGTGCGGCTCATCTTAGAATTGATTTATGCAGATTTTAGATTCATGGAAAATTTTGACATAGAATATAATTAATTTAAGTTAATAGTACATAGCAGTCTTCTCCAAACTGGAGACTGATTACTCTTGCCTGCTCAAATTTGAGGGAGGATATTTTTACTTTATAAAGAAATTGTTATTTAGGACTTTTAAAACTGGTTTATTGATTTTCTTTAGATAATTTTATTTTAGTTATTTGATACATAGTTATAAGGTCAATTTAGCTTTATAAAACATGATGCAAATGTAAAAGATGTTATTATTTACATGATGGTTAGGTTATGAAATTTCAGTATAGTAATGATCATCTGAAGGGACTAAAAAGTTGCTAAATATGCAACTTGAAGTCATCGAGATCTGACGGAACTATTTTGATGATAAATGTGCTTGATGCAACTTTGAAAGAGCGTACCTTTTTAATTTATATACCGTGCCTCTCATGGTATATATAACTGCAACAAACCACGTAAAATGCCACTTAATTGTAAATAATATGTTTCAATTTTACGTATTGTATGTAAAATTCAGTGATCACTTGAAATATCACTTGGCTCGCTGCATAAAGGCACAAGTTGAAGAAAATCAAATCCTCTGCACCCAAAATCCACCTATATTCAACCAATAAAATCTTTTGATTTTCATTTTTTTACAATTAAACCCTTTTTTTACTTAATTGCAAAAAAAAAACCATAAATAAAAGACAAAGGAAAACAAAATGCGCTTTAAATATGAAAGACGACACCATCTCATAAAGCAATAACTCCGCCTTATCTCTCACTTGCTTTTTTCTTACAAGTTTCTTGAAGAGTAGTTTTCTAAAGAGGAGAGAACTCAAATATATTAATGCATTGCCCTTAATTGCTTACAATAATATATATGAACAAATACAGGTGAGATCATCACATAGATTGTAATACTAGCATACACTGTAAAGGGGTGTGTGTATGTGCGACACGTAGAGAGAGAGATAGCACGCGGCCCCGGGGGGGAGGGGGGCGTAAAATGAGAGATATCTTATAGCTAACGCAATGAGCACAACATGTAAACGAGCACAACATGTAAAGGTGGGGTGGGGGTAATTTAGGAGATTTAATTTAGTTGGATCAGCAAGCTTAAAGCACTAGGTGATGCTGAAAAGCTATTAAAGCCCAGAAGTTAACTGTTCCTGTCGGCACTTATAGCTAACGCAATGAGCACAACATGTAAATGAGAACCGAAGGGCAGCTAAAGCATCAATGTCCTGGTCTACGTAAATGCTGCAGCAAGAGTCCGTGCATTGTCTAAGAAAATTTAAATGCAACAACATGAGCATGCACATTACACATATACGAGAATACATAATGCACAGTTGAGTATAGTTTGTTTATGTGTATTAATTTTTAGGCAATAAAGGAGGTTACAGACATTTAATGGAAATACATGAATATCTGTGGTATTTGAATTTATATGTTTGTATATTTTAATATTAACATCTGAACGCACTTTGTTCTTTGCAATTGTCTGCAGATTTATAATTATATGTGTATGCATAGAAATATATAGTTACGCATATGCATTATCTAATATTAAGTGTTTATATATACACATATATACAGTGGGCAAATGCGAGAATTTTTTTTAGTGGGACCGTTATGTAAATATAAAAATAAAATTAAGTATGATAACAATCCAAAAAATATCATTTCAACAAAAAATAGAAATGTTTTACATTAGTGAGTCCAAAGATGTATAACATCAAGTGCAAATAAAAAACAAAATCAAAAGATGTGAAATTTATTTGAAGATCATTTATTGACGTTGTTGCAAATCTTTTTCACCCTCCTCTTCAATAAAGTTAAGAACATCCATAACTAGTTGATACAAGTCAACCAAACGTATACGGGTTTTGTAATGGGAACTCCAACGTGTAAGGCAGAGCAATCAGTGAGGGAGGAGGTGCAGAGCTGATCTGAAATTAAAATGGTGGTTTGATTTTTTTAAGTTGTAATTGAGAAACTGGGCGCGAATTGCGATTGAGAATTAAAGTGTTATCTTTAATTTGTAAGTCGCTGAAGTGAAAGCCGATACTTTGCTTTGCTATAAATTTATATTTTCATAAAGTTCGGTGGGGTCCTGGGACCCCACTCAAATACCTTTACATCCACCCTTATATATATATATATATATATATATATATATATATATATATATACACACACACACACACACACACTAGTGTGAACCCGTGCTACGCACACGGAATTCGTCGAAATTCGTTTAGTGATATGTTTTTACATTTTAGCTATATAAGGACGAAGTGTAAATTTGCATATTGAGTTTGTTTTTATTATTTTATTTGTTGAGCACCAATAGAAAATATTTATCATTTAATCTCCTTAAATATTGAGAAGCACACATAACATAGTAATTTATAAAGAATAATATATTTAGACAAAAAATGTATCATACGTTGATTATTCCCTACATAGTAGCAATACGTTATTAAACATGCTTATTAATTTATGTTATACATAATTTCAATATAGATTCATCTTATATAAGGTATATGATCAGAGATCCACACATCTGGTACAATAATATATCGTATATGAAACAAAGCAACTGTGTTAAGAGTGAAATTAGTTTCAGTATTATTACAAACTAATACAGATTAAAGCAGAAAAATATTCTAGTGGATACAGTGATTATGTTTTAAATTGATGAAGTATCTTATAATGTAAGAAACATAAGTAATTGATAAATACCGTGTGTTATGTCATAATGTAAGCAATATAAGTAACAAATATTCCTACTCATAGATTCAACTGTAAATGTTGGACACTGTTAAACGGAAAAACAATTTAGATTAGTGCACCATTAATGCATTCATTAAGAGAAAAACAGAAGAAAAAAATGGATTTTTTTCCTTAGTGATTGCCATATTCAATACAGCTCGTCGTTCCAGTAAACAGAAAAGGGAAAAAAATACAGTAAACAAATATTCTGATTTTTAGTGTTTATATATACATATATATATATATATATATATATATACGGAAAGTCTATTTAGGCATAAAATACAAACACAATTGGTGATACAATCAATCTTCACCACTGGATCGCCTTCTCATTTCGACAAATTGATCCAATGGTTGAGATTTGTGTTCCCCAAATTATGTCAAGTTTTGATGTTTAAATAGGTGTCCATATATGTGTGTGTATATATACACACACGCACATATACATACATACATATACACACACACATACATATATATATATATATATATATGTATGTATGTATGTATGTATGTATTATGTATGTGTACACACGCACACGCATATATATATATACACACACACACACCCCTCTTATATTGTACGTGAACTCTCCCCTTGAATTCCAACCACACAACCCCCCACTCTTTCTCCCTTTTCCCACTAACAAAGAATATTTAAATGGGAAGAGGAAGAATGAGGGGGGATTGTGTGGCTGGAATTCAGGGGGAGGGTTCACGTGCAATATAAAAGGTGTAGCGGATCCCTCCCCTCCCATATATATATATATATATATATATATATATATATATATATATGTGTGTGTGTGTGTGTGTGTGTGTGTGTGTGTGTGTGTATGTGTAATTTTGAGATTAAAGTTGACTTTGTCAAGTATTTTTTCTTCTAAAGGTTGAATTTTCTGAAAGTTTAAAGCTCGAAGCTAACAGGCAAATGAAAATGGGATTTTCAAAGTTTAGATTTAAGATATGTTTGGTTAGTTTTCATTTTGTCATAAAACTGTATATAAAGAAACACTGTAGCCTTTTTTTTCCAATAAATAGTACAAGGGCAAAACCAATTAGTATTTTTTTGTAATTAAAAGTTGCATGTTTTTAATAAGTATTTTTAACCATTCACGCATAACATTCTTTTCTAGGAACATGTTAGTAGTATGGTGACCACGATTGAAAATCATCTAAAATAATTAATATTCACACCATGAAAGTAAAAATTAAGCAATCAAGCATAGCATTTTATAAGAATAATATATTTCCACATATTACCGTAGTGAATTTCAATGCAAAATCAACTAATAAATCAAGCATCATATAGGTAGTCATTATATTAGCTCAAACATTCAAATAGTGCAGAATTGCCCGGTTAATTCATTCCAAATTAATTTGATATTTACAAAAAGTTAAAGTGAACATAAATTCATTGCACTTTTTTTTTAACAAAAAGGAGAATAATTATGGATATTTCTTTATGATACCAGATTAAAAAGTCAGGAGAAAGGCATACATAAATGACAATAACATAAAGAAAATGTTAACGAAAGATACAAAGTAATCAAATCAAGAAAAATCATATATTTAAATTCGGAACAACAATAATCAATCTACATAATGAAAAATAAAGTAATGTATTTTATTTAATTTTTAGCTTTGCCTACATCAGGATTCATGATGACGCGACAGTAAAAGGAATACCTATTAGAATATATTTGTCAAATAGTACTACCTTGGATAAGAAATAATAGTGTATACATGTATACGTAATGAAGATTTTTAGCATGTCTTTCAGAACATTAGAAATGAAAAACCAAGCATGAAAATAACATCTGCAAAGTATTCACAGTGGTTGAAGATTTAAAGGATAAGAGAAGGTAGCACTGAGACAAATATTCTTAAGGTAATTTTTATTCTAATCCACAATATTAGTAAGTTAATCCACTCTATTTTATAGGATCGTTGACTTTTACTAAAATTTAAAATTTATTCAGTATATCCACACACAAAAAATCGTACATATTTTCTTCTTCTCCGTCTTCTTCTGTGCGTTTTCCGTTGTCTTCTTGGTACTGGAATCCTAGCATCTAAATCCGAGCTCAAGCATTAAGCGGAGTGATTCAACATAATAGTAAGCAGTTTGTTTATTTTTTATTTTTTGAAATTTCCTGCAGCGTGGTTTGATGTGGCTACAGTGTTTGTTAATATCTGCATTTGATAATTGCGGCTTCCTGATGATGCAGTTTTAAGAAGAGCGGGTTGATTTCTCCATTTTTTTTATATATAATCTGATAAGAAGAAAGTCTATAATGGTTAGCTCTTTTGATTCGTCACATAGTTTATTGGTCACGTGAAGCTCTTGCTAGTCTGTAAGTAGCCGATTGTTGTAAGGGTTAGTAATGTACTAACTAGAAGTCGTTTATCATGTAAATTTTGTAGTAGTAATAAATTTTGCGCTTAACTTTCAATTTTCTTTTAAAGTTGATTAATTGTATACAAAATTGTAATTTTTTTTTGATATCACCATTATCACATATAATTGTAGTTAGCTATTTTCTGAAATCTTGAGAAATTGATAGAAACATGTTTGAGAAGAGAAGCCGTTTACATCTTGATGAGGGAGATGGTTGTTACAGTAGTAAGGAAATTGCAGGAAATCAAGGGTTTTATTCAAGACTAATAAATGATGATGATGATGACGAGTGGCTTGTTGAAGCCGTGAAAGAAGAAAACAAAAACATGATGGATGATTTAGAAAAACATGATGGACGATTTAGAAAAACATGATGGATGATTTAAAACAAGAAGCACAAACTCGATTGTTAAATATATCATAGGGTGAAATCTTTAAGTTAATCCACTTGTGCATTAACTTACAAAATAGTTGTGGCTTAACTTATTAAAGTAAAATGACGGATTAACTTATTAAAACCGTGGATTAGAATAAAAATTACCTATTCTTAATCATCTTCATTTCATTTAAGAAATGTAATAAGTTATTTGTTTCCATAGTTTCAGTCATATGTTTTCTACTTTAAGGATCTGTCTCGATGGTAATATATAAAGCAACCTAGAACAAACAGAGATGTAAACAAGTATTGTTTTAAGATTATATCGATAAAAAATACAAATAGTAATCAAGTAAAGAAAACTTCTACATTTGAAGTAGAAAATATAATAATCAACATGTAGATAGGAAAAATAATAATCAACACATGTAATGAAATATGAAAGAAATTACAGGTTTTATTTTTATTTTAAATCTGCATCTATCATGATTTATGAAATCATATGCCAAAGCAGTGTAACAAATAGTTTATGCTTCTATATTTTTGATCATAATAGAAGTATGTTTTTTCCTCTTTAAACACGAATGTCTCAATTAAACAATATAAAGCAACTTAAAACAAATACAAATATAAATGAATATAGTTTTGATAAAATTAATGAAAAATACAAATGGTAAACAATTTAAGTACATTCCATATTCAAAATAGAATAATAATCAACGGATGTAATTAAGTATAGTGGACAATACATATTTTATTTGTTTTCAAATTTTCATCCAATAGGGCTCATGAAGATAAGATAATAAGTGGAACACACACACACACACACACACACACACACACACACACACACACACACACACACACATATATATATATATATATATATATAATACACATACATACATGTGTGTGTGTGAGTGTCAAAAAACTCTATGCTAGTTATAGGGACATATGCACATACATTTAAATGCAATTTGAAGCATGTGTTCATGGGATATTATAAAATGAAAAAAAAGGCTTGAAAATAACATGTATAAACTATTTGAAGCATAAAAAATCTAGAAAAACGTACCTGGGGCTCCCATGATAGAAGGTAAGTTGTGAATTTTGCTATGAGAAAGGAATTTTTTTTATCCATATGTGAAGTTTTAATCGCAAAATATACTTGCATAAAGAAAAAGGATGAACCCTACAATTTAGGATGAAATTAAGCAAGCAGGAATCAAACAGTTATACATGCAACTCTTGTCGTGCTCTGTTTTATCTGAGGCAGATTAGTTTTGTTATGGGCTCAAGACTGGTGTTAGGATGTTTGCCTTGTTTCCTTTCTTCTTGGTATGCTTGTTATCTTTGTGCTAACTTTTGTTTTGTGGAGCTTTTGGCTTCCTTTTGGTTATCTCGCTTTGTATTTCCTTTTGTAGTAGGACCTATAATAGTTTTTATATTGAATAGAAAATCTTTTGCCTAAAAAAAAGCATCAAGATCAATGGTCTTGGATTTATCAGATGAATATCATCATCTAAAAACTTTCACTTCATGTGTTTTTTTTGGACAGAGGAGATCCTGAAAAGCAGTAGAAGTAATATAAAGGTTAAATGTCTTGAATCATTGTTGTAATTGAATAGTTTAACCAGGAATGGAACTAATATTACCAACAACCATGTGGAAACTCATGCTACGCACACGGGTTTCACGATAGGGTTACTATTATTCGTTTTTGAAATTTAAGTTATATAAAGTTGAAAATACATGTTCATCAGTTGTGACGTCAACTATTGCACTAATAGAGGTGACACCTATCAGTTATCATATGAATAAGTACACAAATAGGTGCATTATATTTGAAAATAACGGGAATCAAAGTTGTAAATGTTACCATGTGCATCATATTATATTTACCATAGGAAAAGACTTTAGTTGTTGCACTTTCATTTCTAATTCTTGTCTATGGTGCACACTGCACTAAATTATTTAATGTGTAGGTCAAGCAACACTTTTATTTACTTCCATGTGAGTTAAAACTTAACATCCTTGAAATCATAATGCCACCTACCCTTACTCTGTTATAAAAAATATTGAAGAACCAAAACCATAAAAAATTCAGACTTCGATTAGTAAATAACAGTTACTATGAAAGGTATGCAACAATTCATTGTTTAGGCCTAATAAGCTTAGATTAAAAGTTGGAAAAAGAAAATTCATTTCCTGTAAGATTTTTTCAGCTTTAGCAAAGAAGAAAAGATAAATTGAACCAAGTAGGGAATAATTTATCTGTTGTATAGTGATGCAACATTGGAAAAAGCATTTGTATATTAAAACCTGTAATCAAAGATGGCATATATTAAATTATAATTAAAGCATAAATAAAATCCTCACATTTGGCCTACCTAAATTCTAAGAAACATGATGATAATAGTACTTTACAGTGTACAATGCTGCTCAGACCATATGTATCTTTTCAGATGCAATTTGATATCGTAGAGTGCGGTCAATGTGGCCAATTTAACATACGCAACAAAATACTTGTAAGCACTTTGGTGATATAACCAAGAGCACGACATGTTTGAAATGGCAGAAAGCAATGTATCAATGTAGATATTATGGTGAATAATATAGGTGAAATTTTGTAATTAAGGAGGTACTCTGCGAAATATGCAACGTTGCATAATTGTTTCTAAACGATTATAGTTTTAATAGAATACATGTACCTCGCTGTTTTTTGAAATTGTTTTGCTGCAAAAAAACGAAGCTAAAAGTTCCATATGTAAATCCATGTGCACATTTTGGACATCCCACTGGTAATACATCCCACTTTCTATGCTTTAACTGAATTAAAGTTGCATTCTTCACTTGTAGAACCACTGCAATCATACCGCTTTTAAATGAATTAAATAAGGGTAATGATACAGTACAACAAAGGAAATAGGCCCAATAACTTAAAATAGGGATGTAAAGAGTCACAATGAAGGGTTGGATATTTTTTTCTATAGCTACATAATATAACAGACTTGTACATAAGTATTCTAAGAAAAAGCGCCATTTTGGTTCAAAATACTGCGATATGAATATTTTTTACTACAAAATATAAAATTTGTTGCGTCCTAGATGATAATTTATTGATCATAATATTGGAGTGGAAAACTTAAGCGGAAAGAGAACAAAATCTAAAACATATGTTAGACTAATCGATTGCTAATAAAGTAGAAATTGGAAATGCAATGAGAAACCGCATTTAGTAATGTTTAACTAATATAATACATTTGATTAATTATTTGAGGTAGTGAATATTCACTTGACAAATCAAGAGAACAATTGAAGTGATGATCAATGTCTGATGAAATACTAACATATTACCTTAATTGTGGCTAACTTGATCAACTCTGATCACGGTTAGGAGCTCCAAGCTAATAATGATTTTATAAACACTATAAATCATGGCGATGCGTATTTAGCCCAATCCATACTGTGCAAAAAGAAATATTATAATAGTTACACAACCGTGCTATGGAATAGTAACTGCGTATGAGAAATAATGTCACAAAAGAAAAGGGATAAATTACTAAATGTGATACCACATTTCAGTAAAGACACGGTATAATAAGCTGAAAACATATAATATTTGTAGTAATAACTCACCTGTTCCAAATTCAACTTCATTATTTCTCTACATTAATCGATGCATCAATGTTCGAGGATAACGTTCTGAATCTTATATTTGCATAGATTCTTCATTATAAAGATAATCTATTAGAGCACAGCATGAAAATGGTAATTTGAGTATAGTATAGTTAACCAACATTTTCTATTAGTATAATATTACATGACAAAGTTGAATTCTCAAAGAAATTATTTGAAAGGTCGACCTCTTGATTTTACATTTCTCGTGATTAAGACAACTAACACACATGTAAAGTTACAGGAAACTGATGTGTAGAATTAAAATGATAACGTCTAAAATCAAAATTTAGTTGCCTATCAAATCATATATATCCAAACATTGATACTATAAAACTAATTATATAGTGTTGGTCAACCTCGGTAAAAAAAAAGAGTGAATTACCATATAATCCACCTTTAACCTGATAAAATTAAAATTACATATTGCATTTTCCTTGCATTTAAAGCAGCTTTTAGATTTGTAATGCATCGAATACTACAATATAACATTTTCATAAAGGTACTCTAATTCAGCTGAAAGATCATCAGTGGATCACCGAATTAAATGGAATAAGTAATCCTTGTTTTAAAAATTTCCATTCTTCACATAATTCAAAATGTTAACATGTGCCCTGAAGGGTTATTAAAATAACTAACATAATTCCTATAAATTCAACCTTTTTATATTTATAAATGGAAAAAGCAGGAATTCAAATTGTTTTTTTTTTTTTTTTGGGATCTTTTAGCCAATAATTCTAATTTTTAATATGTGTTATTTGTGTCATAATAACATCATTCTGTAGAGTCATTGGAGGACTTTCCTTGTAAAAACTTCTAGACTTTAAAGGAAAAACTACGTGTTTGAAAGCAATGGAACATTATTGCAGAACAATATTTTCCTTTGGGAAAAAATTGAGCAAAACTAATTTATCGACAAAAAATCCATTTTTTTCTAAATAATTTAAATTTCTCTTTAAACAAATGAATTTTTAAATATATGATTTTTTTTCTAATAATAATCAAAATTTATGATATATGCATCAAATACGTATGAAATTCTTTTTTTTTTTTTAGAAGAAATAGGTTTGTGTTCATTCAGCTTTGAAGAGAATATGTAAAGATATACGTCTTTAGAAGAATTTTAAGCTTTGTTAAAGGGTTGTGGACTTTAGAAAAGTTACAATAGATATTTTGGAAAAATTGGTAAATTTTGATGCTTTATTCCTTTTGGCCACACCATTTATATTTAATTTAATGGTATATTAAAATTCTTTTGACTTTTTTCAATGGTTATTGATTAATAGAATATGTTAAGTATTACAATAATGTTGCAATTAAAAAGTAAAACTTAACAAAGAAAAAAAACTTGGGATTTTTTTTCAAAAATAGTAGGTAGTTCTATCATACATCATTAAGGTATTATTAATAAACCATTGGTTTTGTTGCAAAATATATAATACTGTACAAAAGTAATTATATTGTTATTACATCTCATCATTGTAACCATTTAATGCTTTTCTGGCCATCAAATGAAATGACTACATTTAATATTTCATTTGACCATGCATAAATTTGAGATCTAAACTTTAAGTATCCCCATTATTTTATCTTCTCCCTTTCAGCATGTGTACGAATGTTATCTAAGTCAAGCATGTAAAAAATACAGTAGCAATTACATGTAAATAGAGTTCTCATTCAAAGTAATACTAATCTGTTTGGGTTCATGTATGTGTGCATAAGGAGAGTACGTCTTCACTTACCGTTTAAGAAAGTAAGAAAACCATTAAATAAATAGATAGATACGCTGAATGAGCACGAAAAAGCTCAGAATTAAAAGTTTACACTTACAATGACGTTGAAAATTTAATTCCTATTATTACAATGAGTCTCAAAAGGCAAGCGGTAGTAAATAAAGCAACCAAATATCAAGTGCTATTTTGGAGGGATGAAATGAGTAAAATTTCTTTTCTGCAACAAACCATGTCAACATTGGACGGAAGATCATGCTGATAATGGGAAACTGAACTTTCATTAGGTCTGCATGAAATGACTGTAATCCTCAAATTAACAAAGTTAGAATAACCTGCCTAAATTTTACATTAAGTTTCAGCTCTTATCTCTTTCTTACCAATAGACATTGTATTTAAGCGAATATAACCAACTCGGATTTAAGAAATGAGTCTACCGATTGGAAGTACCTTTAATTTGAGCGCACGCTTAATATGTGTAAGCTCAGCAAGAACAACATCTAGGTCCATTTGCATGAGCAGAAGCTCTAGGCAAACCAACATGATGACGTAGCAATTTACATGATTAGAAAAGCAATATACTTGTAACACTGATCTTATGATGGGGGTATCTTATTGTGCTAATATCTTATGTGATATCTAGAGGCTCAAGGACAAAATACAGAGTAGAAAAAAAATCGATAGAGAGCTAACTTGATAACAGATTTCTATCCTCTGGTTCAGTGCTATATACAACTAATACATAGTACAATGAGGCTTGTAAAAGAAAAGATATAGCTAATATATTAATTTACTGATGGTAGCTTCAATGACATAATAGAGGTCCAATCAATATCCCTATTACTTATCCAAAGTCAGTTTCAAGTATCGTATGTTTTGTGTCCACAGACATTGGATTAACAGCAGAATTTATCCTACCTTCTCCGAATTGAAAAATCTAAAAAAACAATGTTATTTTTAGGCATGACATAAGTGAAAGCATATTGATGAAAATATAAGTCCCACATCGGGAAATATTCAACTAAGATCCTGCATAAATACTAAGAGGCTATAGTTCACATCAACCAATTGGTTTTGTGAACAAACTATGTAGCTCTCTAAAATATAAAAATGCCAACAGTGGTATCAGAGCCCAGGTCAATTAATTCAACTAGTTCAACTAATACGTATGTGCTTAACCGCCATACGTGCGCCACTCCATCCAAAATAGCATGATCACGTAGATGGCTCAAATACGCCACACGTGAAGGGGGAGTGATGAAAATATAAGTCCCACATCGGGAAATGTTCAACTAAAATCCTGCATAAATACTAAGAAGCTACAGTTCACATCAACCAATTGGTTTTGTGAACAAACTATGTAGCTCTCTAAACTATAAAATGACAACAGTGGTATCAGAGCCCAGGTCAACTAATTCAACTAGTTCAACTAATACGTATGTGCTTAACCGCCATACGTGCGCCACTCCATCCAAAATAGCATGATCACGTAGATGGCTCAAATACGCCACACGTGAAGGGGGAGTGATGAAAATATAAGTCCCACATCGGGAAATATTCAACTAAGATCCTGCATAAATACTAAGAGGCTATAGTTCACATCAACCAATTGGTTTTGTGAACAAACTATGTAGCTCTCTAAAATATAAAAATGCCAACACATATAGATCCTAACATTGCCGAGGGATGAAACATATTGTAGTCATGGAAACATTTAATGTAATTGGTATTTAGCAATTAAATCAGTAAAGCAAGCATGGTTAAATTTAAAAAATATCATATGACACTAAAAAAATGGAATAATAATGATGGAAAGTAGAACACTATCTTCAGGAAATAATTTGTCACAATCACAAAATAATATAATTTGTCACAATTGGAAACTAATGCATAATGATTGAAACTAATATAATTTAAAATAATCATCATTGTAAAGGACAACCATGTTTGTTATTACCCATATCGTATGCATTGAATTTATGAAAGCAACAGGCTGGTAGAAAATGTTGTTACAGAGAGAAGCCTTTCTCTAATTAATTATGAATTTTCTGATCCATTGCTTCTAGCATCTACGAATTTACAGTTGCCAGTTCATTGTGTTGATCCTTAAAAAATGCATAGTAGTATCAGAAAATGGTACATAGATGCAAGATGCTGAATTTGAAAGGGTATTCTTTTCATACTATAGATCATGTTTTATGGAGCTAAACAAAGATTTCAGTCATATTTACCTGCTGTAATGAATATTAAATTCTGTAAAGTAAAGGTTTTAAAATTTTGAATTGATTTTATTTATTATTTTCATATAGTATACTGCAAAGTATAAAATAGTCATATTAGTACCCCAATTGGTGTCATTTAGAATTGCATACGTAAATCTATTTCTCATTGCATACAACACTTGGTTTCGAATAAAGCCTTTCCGATTTGCATAATGAAATCAGTTTTTCCAACATGTGCCTATGTAAGAAAAGCTAATAAAATGTATATGGTAAAAAAAATTGTGCAGTAGTTGCGGTGCCTTCAATTGAAAGTGTTCAGTTAATCTAATGGCTTTCAATATTTTATCATTACCAATCTAACATTGACTTCAATTTTGCCATTGTTTAGGAAGATATTAAAACAATAATGCAGTCTTACAAATATTAGCATTTGGTAACTACACAATTTTCCAGTACATGAATTCATATGCTTGTTTAAATATAAATCATTTGAATACATGATTCACAATGTTAATCTATTTCGATTAAAACTTGAGGTGTTCAATTTACTGTTGGAATCTCATTTTGAAAACCTTGATAAAGGCATATTTTTGTTCCAACTGACTAAAGTCATTGCTAATCTCATGTGAAACTTTAAAAGAACAAATTGGTCTTATTAGACTTCAAATTATAAAACGATATATAAAGAATGATGACTTTGTATATTCATTATTCTTCACTGAAATTGATTCGGTAGGCCATAATCTAATTTTACGCAATGATAATAGAAAACAAAACTATAAACTAAGCAATTAACTAAAAGTATTACCAACTGAATTATGGAAATTAAGAATGAAAAGATGTATGTAGAATTTTGTTTACCTATAAATCTATAAACTTTGAAAGAAGTTTATACCTACAGCAGAATTTGACGAAGCAGCGCAGCTAATTTTTTTTCCCGCTCTTTCATATGTCCATCGATTCATGCAACAAAAATGACTCATACTCAACACAATGAAAAACCGAATTCATTCATGATCCTTTTATCACCATTATATGAATAAGATATGTACATGCTTTGTGGATAGTTATTTTTTTTTCTTCTAATTTCGTTAAATATTATCTACCAGCGTAGTAAATGGTTCGTCGGATAAACTTTAATTTTAGTAACCTGGAGAGATGACAGTAAGAAAATAAAATAAACACATCTTCAAACTTAAATTCAACTTATCATCATTATAATTATGATCAACAAAGGTTACTTAATTTTAGTAACCTGGAGAGATGAACGCATACAACTTTCCTATTCTCTACACAAAGGTTCATAATTATAATCAACAAAGCGAAAATTAATTTCAACAAAGACATTCCCACTAAATGAACCTATGAAGAAAATTAAAAGCAGTCATTTTATATGTCGCAGTAGCCTTGGATTTTATGTTTGCTTCTTATTTCAAACCTATATAACTTTAAATATAAAATAAATTCAGTAATTTGTTGGGACAAATCATTTAGGTTAGGCAAAACTGTCTTCGTATGAAGTAGTCATAATTTTCCTGCCTGATTTGAATTCATAGGCATATCTTTGAAAGACACATGAATATACAGCTCTATCTACAGCCTGATTTGAATTCATAGGCATGTAAAATTTCATTATTACAGTCGATGAGGTTTTTGCATCTAAAATGTAAACTTACGCTTACGTACAGTGTACACCATCACACATGCCATTGGGTTGGATTTCGATCATGAAGTCATGGAAAAAGTTGCATATTACAAAGGTTTTGAAAATGTTATGAATCGGCTGATTCAAACTAAAAAATGAAGCACAAATAAAAAAACCAGTAATAGAACTGTGAATGCATAATTTACAAATCTAACTCACACGTACAAGTAACACGGTGTACTGACAAATAAAGGGACAGTACAGTGAATTCGTATCAAAGTTTAAATATAGTTTAAAGTACAAATAGTCACAAGGGTCCATCTATTAGCACGCCTGTGATTGCTCTTCACACCCCAGTAAAAAAATTAAAATTTTATTTCCAATTATACCCTTTAAAAATAAATAGCTTGTTTCATATGTTTATTTATCTTCCATCTTTGTGCACATCTTTCAGCCTGCCCCAAAATAATGATTTGAAAATAGAAGATTTTTTTTTCTTCTTTTTAAGCACAAATAACAATTAAATCTATAACAACACATACACTTGCTAGCCTTAACAGGGTACACTGGAGCGTTTGAGTAGTAGAATCAAGAAATTCATAAACGTACGTTTTTTAAAATAAAATCAATATTGTGTTTGTAATTATACACGAACATGAGGTACATGCATACGAGGTATATGTCTATTTATTTTCTCGCCTCCACCGCTAAATTTTACGGAGTTGCAAAGGTTTGATAGGTAGAGCAGCAAGTTATAGGAAGAAAGAAAAGAAAAAGGAAGGAAAAATAAAATCAATGTGAATAAGAAAGAGAGGTTATTTTTGGAATAAATGGGGTGTGTACAGAAATAAATGGGGTGTGATTTATTTTGTAGTTAGCGGGGGGGGGGTGGTGAAGAGTAAATCACGGGGTCGCAATAGATGGAGCCTAGTCACAATTATATATCATGAAAAAATAAATAGTAATCTAATATTATCGCATCAATTTGTAGTGAAATCAATGCCAAAAAGGAGCGAACCACAAGTCGGTAACCTGGCAAAAAATAACACATGGTTTGGACAAAATTGAGGGTTAGACAGATGAAGTCGCGAAACTCGGTCATACACTATGCATTTAGTCTATAACCTATTTTGGACTCCATGATTATACTAACTAACTACATAGTTCCAATCCAGTAAATTAAGTATAAGAATTAAAAATGTGAAAAACTTTAACATACGTCGTACCACGGGAAGAGATAGCGTCGAGGAAATTATGATTTGTAACTACTCGCGCTACTCGATCTTGATGCGCAGCCGGAAGAAAATCGGAATACCTACAGCGTCGAATAATCTGATACCACTCGATCTGGAAGTAATAAGCAAATCTGGATGTGATTCAAATTGAATCCGATGCTAAATTTTGGGTTGACCGATGTATAATTGAGTACAATACGAACTGGGGGAAAATAGGGGGAGAAAGAAGGAAATAAAGATGGCGGTGGGGGAAAAAGTGTAGAAGAAGGGCTGTGTTTTTTAAGGATGACGCTGGAACGACCGGGGAAAAAAGGGTGAAAAAAACAAGATCATCAAATGAACGGGGAGAACTCTAGCAGGAGTGGATTTGTCATCCAATGACTGATTAATTTGGTGAAAATGATTTTTTTTTTTTTTTTTTTTTTTTTTTGAAAATGGAGAGGTGCTTTGCTTGATTGAGACGTTGGATTTTAAAAAAGAATAGTCATTCCAACCAAGCATTTTTTCTGTTTTACTTTATATATATATATATATATATATGTGTGTGTGTGTGTGTGTGTGTGTGTGTGAGCGTTCAATTAGAGAACATATGTTAAACAAGAAGCCATTAGAGAGAACAGAAAAGATAGGGAAGAGACTTTTATTTCTATCACTTCAAGTGTGTACAATTTCTATTACATTGGCTCCTTTATATATAGGCTTTTGAGCTGATGTTAGACTTATTCCCATGATGTGGGACTAAATAGAATATGACAAGAGCATATTCACTCATATATATTACAACACTCCCCCTTGAATATGCATCTTCAAAATCTTGAATGCTCTGCTAACTTGAAGTTGTCCCTTTTAAAACATGTATGATGATTGCTCCACCTTATAATTATCTTGCTTGCATATATCCATTCAGTCGATACAACTATTGTCTGTTGCCTTCAAGACCCTATCTGGAAAACCCAATGGGAAAAACCTTGAACGAGAAAAAGAGTACAACGTTTGACATTATGAATATCATATAAAAATGATATTCCTTAAAATAGTTTGACGCTTCAGAATCAAAACAATGCCTCATTAAAAACCTTTCTATGAAAAACCCTATGGGAAAAATCATAAATAAGGAAAAAAGTGTAAATTTATTTCATCTTTAGGTAACATATTTTACAATGTTGCCGTAAGGGTTGATACTTCAGAATCAAGATAATGCCTTATTAAAAACCTTACTAACAAAAACCCAGTGGGAAAAATACTAGTTAAGGAAAAGAGTACATTATAGCATATTTTTATATGTTCCCCCTTATTTATAACTCATTATTCAATTAGTCTATTGACGTAGTCGACGCATGCCAATTTTGTACATCATCTTCTGGAACGTTGATTTGGAAATTTCCTTTGAGAATAGATCTACCCGCTTTTCTTGAACTGAATTTGTTTCTCCTCTTTCTTGTTATCCTTTCATTCATGTGTGAAGGGAAATTTATAAGAAACGTGCTACATCCTATCACCCTTGATATAATTCACTTGAATCTGAGCCATGCAAACTGCCTTGTCTTCTTCATAAATAATAGACTAGTGTATCAAAAGATGTTTGATACTTCTGGATCAAAATGTTGCCTCGTCAAAACCTTACTAAGAAAAACCAGATGGGAAAAATCTTAGTGAAGGAAAAAGAGTGCAATTTAAAATGTCATATTTACTACGTCAAAAGTAGTATGATACTTCTGGATCAATGTAATGACTTGTTAAAACCTTAATAAGAAAAACCCAGTGGAAAAAAACTTAAATAAGGAAAAAGAGTACATTATAACTCATTTTTGTATATTACTTTTGGGTTGAAACTTATGGATTATGACCCATGCCTCATTAAAACCTTACTAAGAAAACCCAGTGGGAAAAACTTAGTTAAGGAAAAAGAGTGCATTATATCATACTTCTGGATGCTCCCCCTGATTTAATAATTTTCTCTGAATTTGTATTCTTCTTTCAATAACTCAAGTTGCTTACAAATACTTCTTAATGAAGTTTTTTATTTTAAAAACTTCATGTGCATTTCCATGCTTCAGGCATGTTTTCTTATTTAAAACGCCTTCCTTTTGTGATTTGTATGATACTAATATTCATTTATGAATACACTTCAGGTGCTTATAATCTCCTGTTTCAATCGGACTTGCATAATGCAATACATATTTGATGAATAAGACAACTTTCATTACTAAGCATGAAGTAATCTACTCACCTTGAAGTATATCAAGATTTTCATTACAACAATACTTAGAAGAATGTTGTAATCTATCGTCCAAGTTTTTGGTAGTCTTTATAATAAAAAATGTTATTTATGTTCTTCAGGAAATTATATATTATAATAAGTTTTTCATATCGCAACTACCGCTTCAATGGATATTAAGAGTTTCATTACAACAAAATTCTTAAAAGCAGGAAGTGATCTACTCATCATGAATTAGTTCAAGATTTTCATCATAACAATACTTAAAAGAATGTTGTAATCTATATTTCTTTCTCTTTATCACTACCAAAGTTATTTAAATTCTTCTGGAATTTGTATACTTTCATCGTTTATACCTTCAGGGTATTATAAGTGTTTTAAACACTTTAGCCACTTTAATCAATTCAATTATCTCTGAAAATAAAATGCTCATGGCACTTAACATGTTGTTGACACTTTATGGTGCTTCAGTCATTATATATATTTCTATTTTTATCTTATGAACTGTAGGTTCATATCTTATGGATCCATATATCTTATTTAGGAGAATTTCATGATGGCCAATCATGTTTCTCTCTAATATGGGATTTTTAATCTATTTATAAATATAAGCGCTTTATTATTTATTAATTTATCATCGATGATTATTTCTTGTCAGTTCTATACATAATTTATTGAGATCTCAAAACTTATCATGCTTTAGGTATCTAACCCACTTATGGGGTTATTTTGACAATCATGCCATGGGTTTCTTTCAAAGTACCCTTAAGTCTTTCTTTAGGAACACTCACCTCCTTTATTTTGCATATTTATGACTTACTCCAAAGATAATTTAAATTGACTTTTATACCACATTTTCAGCTGTGATTTACACCTTTTGAACCTTCGGGGATTCAAATGTATATTGGAGAAAGTCTATTAGAGACATAATTGATAATTTATGCAAGTTACTTAATACTTTGCATAATTCTATATGTTAGCAAATATTTAACATTGATGATTCCTTTATCCTTCCCCTCAATGTTGACAAACATTGTCACTTTAAATAATAAACCAACTTTGGATTCATTTTTGATCCATTATAGCATCATAGCTAGCAAATACATTAGATGTATTTCAATTGTAGGAGGATAATGCTCTTATTAATTGATAAGATGCATTCATATTGTATTGCTTATTCTCTTTCAATGATCTAATGATTTGGAGGAATTTCTATCATTTGAATATGCACATGACTTCAGGTCATTCAATATTGATGTCAATCGACTGTATAAATTATAATATGAGTTCATAACAACTTCAGGTTGTTAATTAAATATCTATCGCATATATGTGTATATACGTGCGTCCACGTATTACATATGTGATTGATTTGCATATTCTTTCTCACTCAAGTTATTTATTTTAGAATAAATTGTTTATAATGTCCCGATCATTAATTTTTGTTTCTTATCAAGCAATGTCAGCGCGAATCTTAAAGATTGTTTCATAATATCCAAAATATCTGATTTGGAACTGTATTGAACTTCTGGTTCAAAAGAAATCTATGAACAACTTCGAGTTGTTAATCCATATTAAACATCTGGTTCAAATAAAATATAAAAAATTTCAAGTTTGTTGAACTGTATTGAACTTCTGGTTCAACTGTATTGAACTCCTGGTTCCACTGTATTGAACTTTCGGTTCAAATAAAATATATAACAACTTCATGTTAAAATTTATTCCTCAGTACAATATGTAAATATAAATATATAAGCAAGATACAGCTCATTTTGAAAATTGTGAAATCTTTGGATATCAATTTTATTAATGTTATTATTTCACACAGTTCAATAAAGCTTCAGGGTTTTAAATTATGAAGTATTTCAAGTTCATTGACTAAGGAACTTTAAGTTCCTATGCATATATATATAAACATACATATTATATCTAGTTTATTAATTTATGACGAATTTCTGGTTCTCAACCTTTTAACATACTTCTAATTTATAAGCTTTTACATCTTGCTAACTGTCAAGATTTCAGACTGTAAACTTCATCAAAAAAAAATCTTTTTTCATAATTCAAGACTTTAGGTCTCAGAACTGAGTTATACAACCTTTTCCATTACATTAGATATTAGTTGCCAAATACATTGACTAATAATACATATTTCTATTCTTATTCCAAACACAATCATACATCATTTAACTTACAATAGCCAATGCGTTTAATATATTTATAATAATATGATAATACAATATATATTACCATAGCGATACATATAATGCATTTATTATAAAAATAACGGAAATAACCATTATACGGTCTAAATATATGAATCAAATAAATAAATTTTACTTAAATCAACATAATAAAATTTGGATCTAGCTATCGTACTGATCAACGACAAAACTGAAAGAAACAACTTATAGTTGTACTGCATTTCCAATAGTCATATTTTATAAAATACCATATACATGCATAATACCTGATCCAGAATTGAGTAGAAATGCATAATTATAGAAATGAAATTTACATTCTTTAATATGATTGATTTGAAAAACTTGCAGATCTATACATAAAATTCACAATAACAAAAAAAATTACATGTTTCAAATATACTATCCATATATTGATCTTTCTTTTTATATCAAAATTACTTCTTACCATCATAGAAACTGCAGGTTCTAAGTTTTCCAATTTTATAACAAAAAAAAAAATACTTTTGCATTCACTTCTGGTGTGCAAAATTAAGATTAATATTTAGATCTTAACTTAATATGATCTTCGAGATGCATATTTTCTTTAGTCATTAAATTTGCATCATCATCTTTGGTATTTGAAAATATTTCAATGCAAATTCTTTTATAGACATATCAGAATATAATTTCGCTTCTGGGATATTCCATAAACACCATTTATGTAGTTTTAATACATATTTTTTTCTACAAATATTTATCGCATTTAATTGTAGAAATCTCTTCTGGAGATATTTTATTATTTTCAAATAAACAGATCTCTTCTGGAGATATTTTACCATTTCCAAATATACAAATATCCTCTAAAGATATTTTGTTATCACCACTTCTAGGATGAACTTATCTCTTCCAGAGATAAATATATAAAACTATTGAAATGTCATATCAATATACAAAAATACATTCAAACCTTAAATGCATTAACAAAATTAGGTGCATTAAATAAAAATAAGATTCAAGAGAGAAAAGAAATCACTACTTCTGGAGTGTATGATATTCCTTCAGGGAACATATCTTTTACTTATGTAATTGCAATGCAACAATTTTTTTTTTCTTCTAATATCTCTTCTAGGATGTTGGATTTGCTAAATAAAATTAAATCTCTAAAACATCTCTTTAAGAGATTAATATGTATACTATATCTTCAGGATATTCAATTAATATAAACTGTAATGTCAGTTAAATGAAACATGTTTAGAGATTTTCTATTGAATCTAATGTTTTTGTCACATATTATAATGTGTGTGTCTCTTTTAACTTCTTCTGCAAGTACAATCTTTTTATGTCACTACTTTTAAGAAAGCTTCGAGCTTTTGTTTAATCTTTCTCATTTGCATATGAACTTCAGGTTCTTTATTTGCATATGAACTTCAGGTTCCTCATTTGCATATGAATTTCAGGTTCCTTACTTGCATATGAACTTCAGGTTCCTTATTTAAAAAAAATTGTATATGAACTTCATGTCATATGAACTTCAGCTCATTTACATATGAACTTCAGGTTCCTAATTGGTTTACATCATGAGTTTTCAATCTCACTTCCAGTGATAAATAAATATTGCTATTGAATTTAAATGCTATATCGTTATATTCTATACCTATAACTCTGTTGGATATACATAAAAAAATCATTTTTTTTAAAAGACATATTCTGTCTTTATTGGGTATACATAAAAAAAAAACATTTTTTTTCAAGAAATATTCTGTCTTTAGTCTATCTTAAAAAAAATTACATATGAAAAATAATAGTAGATCGGAAAGGATAAAACTAGATCTACCTCTACATCATCAATAATGTAAACAATACATATATAATCAATTCTCCATTTGCATTTGAAAAACTCAAAATTAGATCTGCAAAGAATTGAAAGAATATATCTACACATATTTAGGATCAGAATAGATAATTAGATCTAAAAAGTTAGATCTACTAAAATAGAATCTAGATCTACAAAAACTGAAAAGAAAAGTGATCTAGAAGTATGGATCACATCTAAGCAGAAGATACAACAAGTTCATATATGTAGTTCTATGTGATTTCAAAACATAAAAAAAAAATAACTTACATGATAGATCCATAAATATAGATATATAATATTTCAAACAATAGCTCTAATAAAGCTTCGTGCTGATAACGTGTTATAAAATAAAACAGAACATATGTTAAACAAGAAGCCATTAGAGAAAACAGAAAAGATAGGGAAGAGACTTTTATTTCTATCACTTCAAGTGTGTACAATTTCTATTACATTGGCTCCTTTATATATAGGCTTTTGAGCTGATGTTAGACTTATTCCAATGATGTGGGACAAAATAAAATATGACAAGAGCATATTCACTCATATATATTACAACAACATAATCTTTTTTTAGTAACAAAGTAACGTGACCGAAGTTTTTTTTTTGGAAAATGGAGAGGTGCTTTTCTTGAATGAGACGTTGGATTTAAAACAAAAATAGTCATTCCAACTAAGCATTTTTTCTGTTTTACTTCATATATATATATATATATATATATATGCGAGAATTCAGTGGCATCCGAAACAGTGCCGCACCCCAAAATTGCAACGACACGGAAATTCGTTCGATCCGAATCGATCGTTAAACCGACTAAGACCGTTCGAAACCCCTGCTCGTTTTGAGAACAAGACAAATTGGAATGCAAACGGAAGAACATTTCATTGTTATTACAACAATTCCATCAGATACAAGAATATACAGAGTATAATTGAATAAATTACATTCGACAAATATCAGAGATTACAATAAATTACATAGCAGCGGAAAAATATACAAAATTCAACTGAAAGTGATACACGGATACAGAGCTTTCCGAGCATCATTCCAGTTGTAAATCAGGACCCTGTGAATATAAATCTGCAAAACCAAAACTACTAGCTGCCCGTGCCGAAAATAAGGGCACCCAGAGTTTAGGTTAAAACAATAAACTCCAGGTCAGTCATGTGACTGGTGTGAGAACAAAAACAGTTATTTAAAACTTTACTTTAAAAGAGAGTAATTCAAGGGACCACGCCGTATAAAACGGAACGGGTTTCCTCCCAAGAATACTAGTGCATATAACAAAACAGCTCAATGCTCTTTGGAAAAATGAAGCTATTATAAGACCCAGGTCCCATCACACAATGCAACGCAAGCCGGAGGATAGGGTTTTCCCTTATAATAGCCAAACATGCTTGGTACGTTTAAAACAAATCACTTGATACTATAATAAGTGTATAGTGTCAAAACAATTCAATCATAAATATCAATCATAGGCGGCATGGGTACCATCTATCATGTCGCCATACTAGTTCTACAATTAAAACCGCAATATCACGTATTGGAAATTGGATTTCCGTCATGAGTCGAGGCAAGGGGCAAGCTCCTCTCCGTTCGAGACACTCTAGCAAATGTCTTAGGACCCCACTTTGATCCTTGGAATCGGCTGGGCCGGTCCTCTCTTACTTTTGAGGATTGGCAATTCCTAAACACACGTTTCCCGGTCCTTACAGACCTATATCCGAGACGCCTCGCATTCCAACAACCACATAGGTGAAAAGTATATAAATGTCAGGGCTGGTAGGTCACTGACACCACCCTAGCTAGAAAGAAACGTCATGCTCTCCCAGCGGTCCGTCTCCCGTTTTTGACTCATACTGAGGTGTGAGGCTCGCGAATTCACGTTGTACATAAAGCTACGCCACACAGGCCGTGCTTTGATCATCAACCACAAAACTTTGCTTTTCAACAGAAGCCCTGATCAATTACCACTTACGCGTGCCACACTGGCAATTCACTCCATGCGACTGATGTCCATCGATATACAACCTCTGAGCTTGTACGTCTTAGAGAAGGGCGTTAAGTAAGAGAATAAATTGTCTGCCGCCAAACAGATGTATATTTAATAGAGATCAATCAACATAGAATAAAATACAATGTCAGAAACACAATCCATTTACAAGTTCGTTCTGGGTCTGAACGAAACCGGAGGCACTTTCCTCGCATATCCATCCATCTCCAAGTACGTCTGGACGATCACCAACTGTTTCCCTCATCTTGGGTGTATAGCCCAATCGAGATTATCAGTAATCACCCAAACGATGTGAAGACTTCTGGTCTTCAACCATCGTCTTCATCTTCGACATCTCGTCGAATCGATTATTCAGAATGGATATAAACCCGGCCTTTCTGAATAACCCACGTATATGATAAACAAATGTTACACAAACACAACAAACGCCTCATTCCAATTCAGAATATTCTTTTATTCACAAAATCACATTCTTAGGGAAATGTTCCCATTAATTTTATCCAAGATAAATTTTTCTAAATTTATTCTTTGATCTTCCATTGGATATCATATCTAACCATATTATGATTTTCCAAACTAGTCGGGATTAGCGAACCACACCGATGTAATTATTTATTTTATTTCCCAATCCCAACCTATATATCCCATGGAGAAAACTGGTAATACTCCATATCTAACACCACGGTGTTACCGGTAAAATTAATTACCATTTCACGTTCAAATCTAATTAAAGATTTAACTATCGCTTTGGAGCAAAACTGGTGGTACTCCATTCTCGATCACCTTTCAAATTTGATAATTTAAATTATCAATTCACATTTTTAATCTAATTAAAGATTCATTAAAACTCCACTTAGTTTTAATCTTTTCAAAAATCAACATCCTGCCTTTAACTGGGTTAAAGAACCAATGTCATCTAAAACACGATTCACGATGAACCCAAATCACATTTGATATTAAATACAAGGCTCTGAATAGAAAATATACCGGCTTATATTCAATATCAAATTCTGAAACCAACAAATATCGTATTGGAAATAACGATATCGAATATATCTTTCAAATTCCCATAACAATATCTGTATAGTCACAAAATCCAACATCGAAATATTCCGAAGATAATTTCGATTCAACTCCAGTCCAATCCACGTATTGGGAATATTGATTATTTTTAAAATCACTTTCAAATTCAATTTGTTTATTTCAAAAATAAATTGATTTTAATTCTAGTCCATTTCGACAAAAATCTATTTTTATCCTTTCAAATATGGAGTTTTTCATCTCAGCTCTTTCCAATTCACATATTATGATTTTACACAAATTATTAGTATTTTTAATAATGTTATCAAGGCCCGTACAGTCAATTTCCATCAACGGCCATCGAACTGCACTTACAACGACCTTTTTCAAATTTGATTTGGACATAATTCCAAATCCAACCGTTAGATTTCAAATTTCTAATATTCATTGGAAAGCTCTTCTCGATACGAACCCAACGGTTGCTGTTTAGGAGAATCTGACGGTCGGATCTCCCGTAACGTCGATTCGAAGTCAATGGTCGAAATTCACCAACTGCCGCGGCGCGGCGCGTTCTATTCAGGCCATTATATATATAATATATATATATTATATATATTTCGTCGATTTCCTTTTAAAACGTATTTTATAAATCGTTTTAAATTCGTTTTCAAAACCATTTCAATTTTGTATTCAATTTTAAATCAAAATTGAATATTTCCTATCATTACTATATAAATGATAATATTTTCAAAACGTTATATTTTGAAATCACTTCCTTTTCAATATTCATTATAAAAACGAATAAAATCGATATAAATATCGTTCACATCAAAATGGCGTAACTCTAATCAACACGGCTTTATATATATATATATATATATATATATATATTTCAATAAATTTGTTATTCTATTCAACAAATGAATATTTATTCTATTCAACACATGAATATATTTCTTTCAACACACGACTAATCTCAACACATAAGTACTGTCAACACGCGACTATTTTTGTTATCTAAAATATTTTATAAAACTATGGTATCTATCGCTTGGTTTTTAATTAGACTTCAACCGTAAAGTAGTTCTAATTTTAAATATGATAAAGATGTAAATTTTATTGTTAAAATATTTTACTCAACACTTGAATAGTTTCAACACATGAACATCGTCAACACATGAATATTTTTCCCCGATTAGAATGAGGCCCAATCAATTACCATATAACGTTAATTATATGGATTCCATACGACACATGTATATAATAGCAACGATAAACCATCAACCATCATCCAAAGTGCACAACACAACTGCATAAGCATCAAATATAAATAATCAATGCTTACACAGCCTGTCGACTAATCGATCGACATACAATGAAATAATTGGGATTAGTGTACGCCAAATATCATCCCAACACCTGTATGGGGTTTCAAATTAACAAACACAGATTTTTATTTATGCTGTTGGGTGATGTGTAAAATTTATCATCCCAATCAATATCAGTCAAATCAGTGCATATAAACAAATCGGCCGATTTATTTATAAATATTTATTTATTCACATTCACGTTAAAAATTATATTTTTAACGATAATTTATTTATTTCAACTATCTACATTTATTATCGATTTTACATCAACATCACAAACAATTTTCACAACATATCAATCAAACAAACAAGCCATCCATGGTCTGTGGATGACGGGTGTCGGGTGCTGCTAAGCACCGTCTGCATCCTAGTATATATATATAACTAGAAAAAGAATTTTAGAGTGAGAAGTTCTCACCGATAGCTAATCCAATTCCACGACACTTCTTATGTAGAAGTCTTCGTCGTTCTCGTCTTTTGTCACTTTCACTATCCGTAGCCACTACATATATAAAAATCACATTTTTATATTGTTGCTATGTATATAAAAATCACATTTTTATAATCACTCTATATGGATAAAAATTCTATTTTCACATCGCTATTATATAGATAAAAATTCTATTTTTACATCGCTATTATATAGATAGAAATTCTTTTTTTTTTTACATCGATGTTCATATAATAAAGATTAGATTTTTATCACGCTATTCTCTATATAAAGATTTCACCTTTTCAAATATAAAGATTTCGCCTTTTCAAATATAAAGATTTCGCCTTTTTATATATAAAGATTTCGCTTTTTTAAATATAAAGATTTCGCCTTTTTATATATAAAGATTTCGCCTTTTTATATATAAAGATTTCGCCTTTTTATATATAAATATTATATTTTTAATACTCTACTATAATAAAAATCATATTTTTATATCGTTTCTTACATATAAAAGATTATATTTTTATCTCGCTTTCCCGTATATAAAAATCTAATTTTTTACTTTGCTACCTCACAAATGAAAATCTCATTTTATAAATCAAATTTTATAAATAAAATCATAGCAGTTTTATTTATAAAAATCAAATCTTTCCGTTTTCTAAATTCGAATCTTTTTTGAATATAAAAATCATTTCTTTTAGAAAATAAAAATCATATTTTTATCATTCAAATCACTATATAAAAATCGTATATTTTCATGACTAAAAATTATATATTTTCATAACCAAAAAGTCAGATTTTTCATAGTAAAAAAACAAATATATAAAATTCAAAAAACTTACTGTATTCGATTAAGGAATGGGGGGTCTTCACTGCGTCGTCGGAGGTGCTCGAGGAGGGCGTCGGTCGCTGTCTCGCGGTGGCGAACTGATGGTGGGAGGCTCGCGCTCGTCGGATGTGGGTGCAAGGTCAGAGGCGACGGTGTGCTTCACGGTGGCTCTCCATTCGATTTGGGGATTTGGGGGTTTCAGTTTTCGCGTGGAAGGAAGGAACAGGGGAGGAGGAGAACTAGGCGGAGGGGAGAGCGGGGCCAGGGGAGGAGCTGCTCCGCCTGAGCGTCGACGGCGCAGGGGCGACGCGCCCTCCTGGAGGCGCGGCTCCGATCGCTAGGGCACAACCCTTTTTTTATTTTTTTTATTTTTTTATTTTTGTTTGATCTGAATATAGGAGAGAGAGAGAGGGAGGTGAGGTGTTAATATATTTAATTATTTAATTATTTTTAAATCTTCTTTAAGTTGACTTTTAATCCGAACTCGAAACGAGACCCACTGACTGTCGTCCCTAGCGTTTTACCCATATTCCGAACACAATGGGATATGTATCGTAAGCTGATTCGACCGTTTCGATCGGTTTTCGTCAAAATCAACATATAACTCTATATATTGAATTTGAACGTGCATTTCAGTTTACTGGGGTCACATACTAACCAGAAAAATTCCAGAGAAATATTTTCTAGCTTCGTATTGATGATACGGTCCTAACAAAACTAGTTTCGCCGAATTCTGAGACCGTTTGAAAAATGGTCATTTTCCCGTCGATTAAAATCAACTAAAACTGGTCAAATGCGTTTTCCTTTGCCACGCTCACATATTGATTCGAAAAATTATGAAATTTGAAACCTAGCAATAATTTGACATCGCGGATCCAACAAAAGTGGTTTCGTCGAAATCTGAGGTCGTTTGCAAAATTCCCATTTTTAAGGGCCTGAATTCCATAGCGACTATTCAGAATTTTCAACTGGACATATCTTTTGATTCCCGCTATGAAATTTCAATTTTTCAGATTCGTTGGAAAGATATCCTCAATTAGATCCTAATGTTTTTGGTTTCACTAAAATACGGATTGTTTTGCACCCGGTACATTCAATTGAAGTTTGAAATCGAATTATCAAACTACCGCGCCATTTTCAATTCTATTTATAATTATATATAATTATTTATATTCTATCGACGACGTATATAATATATACGTTCTAATTATATTCAAAATAAATTTTTCGTCGATATTATTTAAAATAAATCATTTTAAATGTTCAAAATTCGTTAAAATTGCCAAAATAAAAATTTTAAACTGGCCCAGATTTTCGGGTTGTTACAAAAATGCTCTCTGATTTCCACCACGTATCCCATTTCTTTCTCCCTCCACTTATTCTCTCACCTTCCACTAACTTAAACTAATATAAATGTTTGGTTTCTGTAGAGGGGTTTTTGGGGTGCTCACTATTTGGGGTGCCATTGAACGTTCCTTATATATATATATATATATATATATATATATATATATATATGTGTGTGTGTGTGTGTGTGTGAGCGTTCAATGGCACCCCAAATAGTGCAGCACCCCTAAATGCCCGCTGATTTCCACCACACATTTCGTTTCTCTCTCCCTCCACTGTTTCTCTCTCCTTCCACTAACATAGTTTATAATAAATGAGAGGTGGAAAGAAGAAGGCAAATGGGATGCTCACTATTTGGGGTGTCATTGAACGCTCCTTTATATATATATATATATATATATATATATATATATATATATATGTGTGTGTGTGTGTGTGTGTGTGTGTGTTGTGCTTAAAACTTTAGTTATAACCATTAAGTTTACTTTATTATAAGTAAAGCTCTATACTCACTTGCTTCTATCATCAAACAATTACCTTAGTTTCTTTCCTTTTACTTAAGTTTTCAAACTGCTGTTGGAAAATAATCAGATCTAAAAGAATTTACTGCTATAAAAAATTAAATTGTTTGCGTTATCTTTTATGAGGTTGGTAGTGTTTTAACAAGTTGTAAATTATCTTTGCGAAAACTATATGCATATTTTTGTCAAATTAATGCATATTTGTACATTACCACCGCCTACCCGTCATTCAGCTATTGCAATTACCTTCTGACCATTTAAAATAAAATTTGGGCACGGTACATATTTGTAGTGACTTTTGTTCATATGAGTTGGGTTTGGTATGTATTCATAAGAAAACGTTATTTAGCTGAACATTTTGGAGGTCTTACACGCCATGTTTAACGATAAATTATAGATAATTTTTTTGAATTTTATATCATCTTCTTTGAAAACCGGACTTCTCTGAAGTGCATTCATATAGTTAGCTTACCATTCTTCTTAATAACATTATCAGAGATTCAGAATTGTTTTAAATTAATAAATAGGCAACCAAATGGAAATCATATTTAGCTTGTGCACTTATTATTATTCCTTGCTATGACTAATTAATATGCAACACTCGTTTCAATTATATCAGTTAAGTACGTGTGTGTGTGTGTAAATATATATATGGAACAACTATTTGGACATGAAATTAGACACAAATAAAGAGACGTAAGGCCTCAACCGTTGGATATTTTTGTCTTTATATAAGGAGGTGGAATTCATGGCGTGTTCCAATGGTGCAAATCAATTGTGTCACAATTTGTGTTTAAATAGACTTTCCTATATATATATATATATATATATATATATATATTGAATGTCTATTTAAACAAAATAGATCTCCACCATTGGATTGTCCCCCGAATTCCACCCTTCCATATAAGGACAAAAATACCCAACGATCGAGGCTTTGTGTCTCTTGATTTGTATCTAATTTTGTGTTCAAATAGTCGTCCTATATATATATATATATATATATATATATATATATAATATACGGGATGACTATTTAGACACAAAATTTAGATGGAGAGACACAGAATCAGGACCGTTGGATTGTTTGGTGGTTCTATTTTATTATTAGTATGAGTTATTTTATTTTGACAATTTTCTCCAGCCTTTCTACTATTGTGTTTGATTCCTTTATTGGTTTTTTCTTCATTTTACTTACCAGAATAAATTTGTTCTACTGACCTTTTACTTATGTGTAATAAATACTCACTACGATAAGCAGTGTATTATACATATTTGCAAATGCTAAATTATTAGCATGTTATTATTTTTCATATGCATTTAATAAATGTTCGAGCTTGGTTCATTATGTAACAGTCCACTTTCTATCCATTACAACACTTCACTCAACATAACTCCTAAATTTTCTTCTTTAGTTGGAAAAGAAACTTTCTAAATTGTGCTAATGATCTGTAATTATATAACTAAGTATAAACGAAGATTAAATAAGATGGAGAATGCTACTGACAGTCGCCCATGAGCGACTGTCAGCCATACTCGCTCTAGTATTGGGCAAATAATTCTTTTACTTGATTTATAATTATGTTAACAATTGAAATATATGGCCCACAGTAGCTACTGCAGCCAATGAAAGAACGAATGCAATTGACAGTCGCTTATGCGCGACTGTCAGTAGCATTGCTTAAATAAGATTGTTGTTGGTTGGAATTATTTAAAGGAGGTCTTAATTTGTTGCATTTAGATCCTTTTATTGCTTCATTATTTGTTTTGTTTTTTAGTTACTAAAGTGAAATAGATTAATAATTTTGTGGACGTTCATATTTTATTTTGCATGTCATTGGATAGAGCTAAAGGATTTACTACGACAAGTTTGCAAAACGAAATAAAATTGGTATTTCAAAAGACAAAAAACAACACATCATTTGCCTTTGTTTTTCTGATATGTACAAACAAACAATCTATCTTTAAATAATTCATATACACACACATTCATGACAAAAAAAATTCAAGATCATTATTTAAAGTCAGGCCTTTTGTATAAATATATACTCAGGTTAGTCGACTGAATTACCCCTCTTAGTCGAATGAACCTGTGCATATGCACAAGCTTTCAACTACCGGTCTGTCGATTGGCATATTGATTCGGTCAGCTAAATATGGTTTTTTGTACTTTTTTTTTTTGGTTCTACCGACTAGCCAATACAATTCAGTTGACTGATTTCCTTCTAACATCTATATTATCAAATTTTCTGAAGGGTTTTCTTCTTTCGCGACAACAAATCTCTTCAAATGAAGAGTTGTAACTAATTTCTTCCTTTGTAAATTTTTACAAATAGTTGCAACACTTCAATATCTATAAATACAAACAAATTTAATAGCCAAATAATCAATTCTTTCTATTATTCTCTATTCTTGTATTTCCGAAACTTTCTTTACTTGCTTTCGTATTTAAGCAATTTAGGCATTCACATTTACATTATAAAAGCAGTGTTTATCTTTCTTATCTTCTTGCACATTCATATAAACATATTTTACTTGAGGAGAGGATTATAAGAAGGGTGTACTACATTAGACAAATCAGTGTTGTATTTAAAACACAAGAGTTAAAGAAATAACTATTCTACCATTGTATAGGTTGGCTTATAGCCTGTCTAAATCAAGTGGTTAATCTTGTGGCCTATCAAATCAAGTGGGTGAGCTTGGAGCCCATTCAAATCAAGTAGGAATTGTAAACTTGTTCCTTCGAGTAAAGAGAGGGTGTTGATGGGTAAAATAAAAAAGAGAGTTTGGGACTTGAAGCAGGAGGGTGTCAGAACTAGTATAAAAATCTCATTTTATTATTTGCATTTGCTTTACTGTTCTCACATAAATACTCCTTATTATTTACATTTGCTTTAAAGCAGTCATCTAAATAATAAGTATATTTTGCATTGATATACTGCTATCATCGAAAAAATGAAAATATATATTCTACCCATATTACACAATCCATAGGAACTTTCACTTTAACTATTTAATACATCACCCAATTATCAAAAAAGGTGGGTCGTATAGCCACTTATGACCTCACTCAAAATATTATATATATATATATATATATATATATATGGAAGATTCTACGATTACTTCATACCTTGACAGGTGGTTTCCTAACATATTATTAATGATTATGATGCACTAGTTTTTAAACCTTATAACTACACTTCCGTCATTTGCATATCCCAATCACCTAATACCCCCAAAAAGAAGATCTAACAACTCAATACCTTAGTCATGAAGCAATCTCCTCGACATTTAGTGTCCTTTAGTTTCTTCTTTTGGTAGGAAGGTGGACCCTACGACCACTTAATACCTTAATGCTTGAAGTAAACCATTAAAGACATCCCTTACCATGTTTCTAAAATTATCATCGATTCAATATACACATCATTTCTTTGTACATCCGGCTGCTGGAAAGTGCATATTTCTATCGAATGACTCAACTGACCTCACATCATCAACCTACTAAGTCAAATTCCATATATTTTAATTACAGAATAAATTTAGATGTTACTCCAAGATTTAAACTAATTATAGGAATTATGATAGTCATACTAAACTACCTTAGAGTTATAAGTCTTATCTTAAAATTGAGGTAATACCTTTTATATAAAAATTGTGCTATCTTGAGTATGGTAGTTAAATCATTATGTGCACAGTATAAGCTAAAGCCACTAATCTTATTAGACAAATAATTTAGGTGAAAAAATGAAAAAAATATTAGATACATTTGTATAGTGTGGATAGTCTTTTACATTTTCTACTCACCAGGACTTGTTTTCTGACCCTTTCCTCATTACAACTCTCAGGATAACATTAAGGGAAGCGGATTTGTGGAAGCGGATGTGTTGGGTTTTCGTTCTTGTTCTCTTATGCTGGTACTGATGTGATAGCTTGCTTTTGAGGTAGCAGTAGCCACAGTCAATACTTATTATCCTGTTTTATTTTTGTTATGATTTTACTTTTATAATACTCTAATTATTCTCATGCTCACTATTGTAAGTACCAAATCAACATAATCCATGCTTGGATGGATTTAAATTTCGATTTTTATCAAAATTTAGGCTCAGAAAATGTTGATAGTTACATTGACGCTTAATTAGCTATCCATTGTGAGCCCTTACAAAGTCAATTAACCAACCTACGAGGAAGCGGACAACTTCCAAAGATCTACCCACTCAACACGAGACCATTTATTACTTCTAATGGAGAAAGGTGAACCCATTGGGTATAAAGTCGCTAGGAGAACACCTTTAGTGGCTAGCTAAATAGTTATGAGTCATCTACATGTTGTAAGATAGTAAATGACAAGTTGTCGCCTATCTTTAAAGTCATAAGTGGCAGCATACCATCTCTCGCACTATTTGTGAGTCTGTGTATATATTTGTAATGTCTACTTAGAATTAGATATTAAGTACTTGGATCTTCCATTGGGTATTAAGTGATCATAGGATCCACTTTGGTTTTTGATGATCGTCCAACCTTACCTTTTCCAATACATAGTAATAAACAAAATTTTATATTTGCATGTTAATGCCTTATACATACCCTTGACATAATTTATACTACCCAAATATAAGTAAAAGGGATAAACTTGAAGATTTTATGCAACAAAAATTTTTGTTCTGATCCTTCCACTTAACAACATAGGTTAGGTTAGATAGTCTCGAAGTTAGAGCTAGAAGATGGATGAAATGACGCTAGTGGCGGTTCTCTTTTAGTTAATTTTATTATTATTCTGACATTTGTAACATCCCGCATTTTTTAATAATAAAACTGATCAAAATAATTACAGAATTAATTAATAATGGAAAACAAACATTTTGGGATTTCCAGAATTTGGCTTCGTAACATATATCACTGCCTTCGTAGCGATTTTCTTATTGATTTACATATATAATATGTTCCAAACGGAGTTCATATGAAAAATTTATTAACATTCAAATCTCATATGGAAAATATTAAAAAGTGTAAATGTCCATAAATATATTTATTTCAAAAATATATTTGCATATTAATTCCAGAAACAGTATGAGTTTGAATCTAAAATTAGGCGTGTGTCAAAAACAAAAGAAAATTAAATAAAACCGTAAACCAGAATAACATTAAAAAAACATTCAAAAAATAAAAACGTACCAAAACAAATAGGGAAGAAATCGACCCAAGCGCGTCATAATGCATTTGGGTCAACCCGCGCTCGAGATGGGTCGACCCACATATGGTCGCGTCGACCCATGTGTTGACCCACTCTAGGCATAGGTAGACCCATTACATCGTCAAACGACATGTTTTATTCATTTTGATAATCTGGATTTTATTGGTCTAAATTGGACAGACACAACAAGTTTAGATATCTATAAATAAACCTACAGGGCTAGCCGTCAAACTCATGTTTTTCTCTGTGGGCGCGGAAGCCTTGGCATTCCCTTTCTCCTTCAAATTCTTCAAAATTAGAAAATATTAGATTCAAGCTGTATGATTGAAGATTTGGAGGCAGATGTTGTAGATTTAAGGTTCAAATGACCAAATTCTCTGTCCGTGTGAGATTCAAATAGGAACGGACCACGGATAATAAATCTAAATCCAAATCAAATCCAGAACTTGGAGCGTAAATCCTAGGTGAGTGGATTTATATTATTCTTTTTGATAGCAGTACATATCATTGTTTGATTCCTGTTACATTAATAAGATATTTTTCAGTCCTCTTTCCCCTTGATTTTATAGTTTTATATTAATTTTTTTCTTATTCCTAAAATATACCTAAATATTCAATATTGGAATATGTATACAACTGATTTGTGTGCCAAATTATATGTGACTGATTATAATTATTTTTATTTTATTTGCGTTGGAAAATATGATTCAATTGGAATGATGAAAAAAAGGATTTGATAATTTGGGGCTAAATGAACATGTAATGCCAAACTGTAATAAAAAGGGAACTTGGACTGAAAACAGGAAAACTTGATAAGATTTGCCAAATAACTATGATACAGATTCACATGAAAAAAAATTAATATTATAACTGTAAATTTGTATTTGAATGGTAAATACGAGAATTCCCATGTTTATTTGTTAAAATTAACGTTCAGATTTAGAATGGAATAAATATAAAAAATTGTTGGAATAGAAAGAAAAAGGTATAACCACAAGTGTGTCCATAATTTTATGCTGAATGGCTTCCATTTTAGCTTCCTCTTCTCCTTTAGTTCTTTTTCCTCCTCTCCCTCTCTGCTGAGCACTTCACCACCATTTCGACATTGGCGCAGCCGTCGGCTCTGGTAGAGGCGGATCCGATGTTGGAGGAGTCTCAAATCTCAGCTCCTCCCCATGTCAGTGTCCCTCTTCCTCCTCTTCTCCCTACTCCTCTAGCTTATGTTCATCCATCCTACGCTGCGGTGGCGGCCTCTCCTCTGCTGTAGACCATAGACAATCGCGTTTGTCGTCTCTTACGTTGTCCAAGATGGGCCTTCCTTCGCCTTTCGTCTATCTTGCACACACTTGAATTTTTAAAATCCAATAACTGTTGTTTTCACTGTGCGTGTAAAGGGCATGTGGCACGTGCTTGTAGGAGCCCTAAGATTTGTTCACTACAAGAGGACCTTTTTATAGCGCTTAAAAATGCTAATAAAGGATAATATGGCGTTTTTATAAACGATGTATATCAACACGTTGTAATATGTTAGGGGTCTATAATAGCAACCTAACAATCACTATAAAAAACATGCTATAATTGATGTTACTTATAGCGTTTCAAAATTTCTATTGAATGGATGATTTGTAACATACGAAATCCTATCTACAGCGTTTGTTGCTTGCTATAAAACTTTTACGTAGAGTTGTGGTTTATGCTGCTAATATTTATGACATCATTTATTGCTATTTATAGCAACTATAAATGCTATAGATAAATATTGCTAGATTATTATAGCAACTACAAACGTTATGGAAATTTCATAGCTTGATTATCATAACAACTACAGATGCTGTAGAAATTTCATAGCCTTATTACTATAAATGCTATATAAAGACTGTATAAAGCTTAATTTAGTCTTTTATAGCATTATTTACTTGCTATGGAAGCTGTTAGGTCATGCAAAATATTTTTATTGCACTAGCATAATACTATAGTATGTATAGCCATTATTAAAAGTATTTCATGCACAATATTAAGCATATAAATATTTATGATCAAAAAGTATGTCATACAACGTTCGAAGCATATAAATATTTATGATCAAAATTAACAATTCTTACAATCATTACTAACAAAAACAATCCATATAACCGTAGCTAACCAAAACACAATACATCGTAAAAGTAAAGATGTATGAACATCGACACAAAAATAAATTTTAAGGGGAATTGAGTGCGACAACATATTTTTCCATGCCTTTCACCATAGCATACACCTAGAGCACATACAGCGCTTGTCAAACAAAAAAAACATATGTTTATTAGCCATAATGTTATAACAAACTGAATTCAATGCATACATACTGCCCAAAAAATCAAAACACCAATACAGCTACAGTTAATCGGCATTTTGGTCCTGTTACTAGATGCGGTCCAGACCTACACAACTCGGCCCATCGCATGGTTCAACAACCTAGAGTTTTGCTAATGTCCTTAAGAATCAGGCCAAGATTGGCTCGCGTGAGGACAATCATTACAGCTCATCAAACTGCACTCGAACAATACAAGTCACGAATCAAGTGTACGCACTCGGAACTATGTAATCATATCAGGCAAACCATGGTTCTGGCACCAGAAGAATGAAGTCAGGCCAGCGGAAGAATTTCGCATCCCTCGAATGTGAAATTCATCAGCATTAAAGATCGCTCTCCCAACACTTGCCGATCACCTCCAAAAGTTTGCGCAAAATGCACCAACCGGTTCCAGAATCCAGCCTTGGCCTCACCTAGCTTTGCATACCATGCCTCGCATCACCATGCTTCACATCCCATGCCTCGCATCAACTAGCCTCATAAACCCTCCACAAAGCAAGGATATCGCATCATGGCCTTGCTCCACCTCGCATCGCATCACACTTCAAATATCTCATCAACCCACTGGCTTGTCACCACCTCCTTCTATGTCACATCCCTTAGGATGCGATGTTATCATATCCCTCATAATGCGGTTCCATCACATCCCTCAGGATGCGGTTCCCTCGCATCCCTTGGGATGTGATATCATTGAATCCATTGGGTGCAATATGGTCACATCCAGCGGATGCGATGCATCCTGTAACGAACCTAAAAATCCCCACAGTTCGGATCGACTGTAAGCCACATAGGTTCGATCCGAAACGATATAAATTCTCGAACCGTTAACTTTGGGCATATAACACATCAAACAGAAACAAAATATTTTTTTCGTTAATACCATATAGATATTACATCAGAGTACAAGAATATCAGAGAACAAGAATATCAGAGTACATCGAAAATAACAGAATACAATACATTACCATACACAATGGAAACATAATTACATAAAATAACACAGTGAATGACTATCAAATGCTCTGGACAAAGCTCTAGCTTCAATCCAGAATCCTTCTCTAAAAATAACTCCAATGCTAAATCTGCAAAACCTAAATTGCTAGCTGCACGTGTGGAAAATTATGGGCACCCGGAGTTTAGGTGGGAAACAATAAACTACAGATCGGTCACGGGGCTGGTGTGAAAAACAAAACAGTTTTAATCCATTTTAAAGTTATGTAAATCTTAGGACCACATCATATAACATGGAACGGGTTTCCTCCATATGAATACCTGTTCATAAACAACTCGAAATGCTTTTTGAAAATGAAGCTATCATAAGGTCTCTCGTCACACACATATGCGAATGCAAATTAAAAGAGGTTGCCACCTTATGATAGACAAACAAGCTTGATACAAAAGGTTTTATTTTATTATTATTAGTGCATAGTGTGGAAGTCATTTCACAAATGAATGTATCAATCTTAGACGACATAGGTACCACATATTAGTCTCCATATAGGTTTACAACTAAAACCATTCAAATTCGCATGGGAGAATGGATTTCCAACAAATGACCGGGAAAAAGAACTTCCCTACCGATGGGAACACCTTTAAAAAAAATGCTCCGAGAACTCTGGAACACCAGATCTATTCTCTGCCAACACAAGGCTGATTCATCCGTTTCTGGATGAATTCGAGTACTCCTGAGTATGTCATCCCCCAACCGTTACCAACCTTTCACAGTGGGGCCCCGAAACATCAACAACCACATAAAAGCCGAAATCGCCACTAAGGTAATACCTCGGCTCCATAACACATTTTTATCTAGATAGGAGATGACAACCCATAACCTTGCTGCATCATTCCTATTTCGGTCACTTACCGGGGTGTGTGGCTTGTCGAAGACTCGTTACACTAAGCTATGCTACGCTAGCCGTGCTTCGATCATCACAGTACATCACATGTCATGCCACACTATCATCTCGTAACATGTAATCGGTAATCACTAGCCATATAACATTTGAGCTCATACGTCTCAAAGAAGGGTGTTAAGTTGAGATAAATTCTCAACCACCAATAGAAATATGTTTAGTAAAAATCAATCACACACTACAAAATACAATGTACGATACACATCCATATAAGATCGTTATGGGGATGAACGAAACCGAAGGCATCTTATTCCTCGTCCACTAAGGAGAGAGGCCCTTATAATCCAGAATTCCTTCAAATACGCCTAGACCACTACCACTTAGCTAATATATAATCCCTCTACAAATGGCCGCTAAACCATTTGATACATTTAGCAAGCAGTCCATTCGATGTGAAGGGTCCTATTCTTCAACATCGTCTTCAACAATCCTTTCATCACGTCATATTCTTATTTGGAATGGTCTTCGGACCTAGGTCAGATCCCACTCTTTCCAAACAGAATCGTTCTTTAAAACTTATAGTGTATAAGTCAACATTCAAATCACATTTCAAACATTTATAACACAAGATCACTAAGCATTTCTTCGTTGTCCTAATTCATTCTTAAATTCTTAATCACAACTTAAACCTTAATAAATTAAAAACTATATTATTTAGTACACCATTCACAACAAACCCAATATCGTTTCATAACACAGTAATAGGTTAAGGAATAATGTTATTTAAAGCATCATTCACGACAAACCCAACATTATTTCATAACACAATCTTAATGGGTTAAATAACAATGTTATTTAAAACATCATCCACAACGAACCCAACATCATTCCATATTAAATATAAGATTCAAATAGAAGTTATATCAACTTATATTCAATACCAATTCTCATACCCGACAAATACTATATGTGGAATAACGATATAAATATCTTCTGAATTTCTCAAATAGTACCCATTTAAATAATGGAATAGAATATCCAATATCCAAAGATTCTTTCCATTCAAATCCAACTTATTTATATTGGGAAAACTTTACTTTAAATCAAAAAGATTTATTCATCCTATCTTTATATTACATTCTAAATTATACTTTATCTCGGGTTAAAGAATGATGTCTTTTAAAACACCATTCACAATAACCTAGAATCATATTTCCATTAGAATGGAATTTTCACGAAATCTTATCAGTTCACAATCGATATAAATTCGATATCAAACTAACACTTTAAGCAGAATAACGGCAAAGCCTTTTAAATTTCTCAAATAGTATCTGTCTTCATCTACAAATACTTATACCAATCATCACCACATCAATTTCCATTCAATTCCAATTTAATTAGATTTACTGGAAACTTAACTTTGGCAGCACTTCATTTTAATCTTAAAAAAATTGTTTATTTCAAATCATATTTCACTTTTGACTGGGTTAAAGAGCAGACATTATTCAGGCATCATTCACGACAAACCCAAATTCAATTGGTATTAAATATAAGATTTAAAAAGAAATCATATCTGCTCATATTTAACATCAAATTCTGAGATCCACAAATGCCGTTTAGGGAATAACGATATAAATATCTTCCAAATTCCTCAAACAGAACCCATATAATTATGGAATCTAATATCGAAATATTCGAAGATTATTACCATTCAAATCCAGTCCAATTCATACATTGGAAAACATTGATTTTATTTAAATCCGTTCATTCCAGTACGTTATTTAAAAATATTGGATTCTTTATATATAGAAAACTTTGTTTGTTCTTAGTCAAATATCTGATTTCCTTTCAGTTCTTCCCACCTCTGGCCTAACGGAATAGTTTCCAGTTAGTTCTCATAGGTGGTACTAGACTGTACTTTTAGGAATCATCGCATATTCCTTTTGGTTTGTTATTTTAGTTGTTAAACAACTCATTCAAATACAATATCTTTTTTCTTTCCAAACCTTGGGATATTCAATCCAAAATCGCTTTGAACTATTTACTATGATTTATCACAGTTTAATCCTGTTCTCATAAAAATCTAATTTCAGGTCACTAAATGGAAAATCCGTATTTTGCTAGAAAATTAGTTTGACTTATTTCAAAATATAACCGTTGGATCATAACATTCTTAGATTCATTTGAAAGCTCTTTTCATTACGGACCAAATGGTTTTAGTTTCAGGAAAATCCGATGGTCGGATCTATGGGTATAATCATATAAAGTTACAGGTCGAAATTCGCGAACTGTCGCTATGCGACAAGTCCTATTCAGACCATGTTATAATTTAATTTAAAACTTATCCAATTCACTTTAAAATAGTTTATAATCATTTTAAAACATATTTGAAAACAACTTTTCAATATTTAACTTCAAAATTCAATATTCATGTTAAATGGGTATTATAATATTATTTTATTATTAAAATAATATTATTTTTCAAAACTTATTATTTTAAACCTAAATTTTCCTGAAGTCCATTTAAAAATAAATAAGATAGTTTGTTAAATAAAATCAAGTTAGAACACTTCCTATATACTCTAACCAAACTTCACTTTCTAAAGTTATTATTCACTTTTAAATTCAAATCTGAACTTGCTATTTATACTTGAAATAATTATCAAACAAATTTCTTTCCTTTTAAAAGTTTTTCATAAACACTAAAATTTCATTTCTAAACCATTTTGAAATCAAAATTCAAACTTTTATTTTTCACTTGTTATTTAAATAAAATATTAAATTAATTTATTCATAATTATTTAATACCCAATAATTCACTTTTATTAATATAATTCATCATGGTAACACATACCATATCATTCAAAACCAATATAACATCCATTCACACATATCATATCATAATTCACAACATATAAGCATCAAACACTTTAACGCTTATATGCTTTTGTCAATTAACCGCAAATATTCAAGTATGTATCAACACAACATTCACTACAAACATATCATTATCACTTAAAATCACATTCATACTTCATCAAATATTATTAAACCATAATGTGATTCAATGTTGAACAATCGTAACATATTTAACCATTTAAACTTACAGTTCTACACATACTATAATTTAAAATTCAGGTTTCTCACATTCATTGTAATTACTAACTTATCAAGTAATTAACTTACTAATCTCCATTAACAATATTAACCCAAATCTACTTAACAGCTTAGCAAATTTCCAAACAAAGCAAGATTAGTGACACCAACTAAAAAATTTAACCAAACATAAGCAAAGTGTTATTACTACTAGTTAAATTAAAGTTTAATGTTCTCACCGAGGGATCCACTCCACCAATCCTTTGTGTAGGACTCTCTAGCTCCACTTAACAAGCAACTAACACTATTTTAACCCAGTATTATAAATAACACAAAATATATATATATATACACACACACACACACGTTTCGGTTCAGCGGTGGAAAGGTAGCATTTTTAAGCGTTTACGGGGGTAAAGGCGAGATCTTTGGCAAGGGAAAACACGAACAAGGGAGGTGTGGAATCTACATGGGCTGGAGGGGCTTGGGGGGGTCCACCAAGGCCGGGGAGGTGCTGGTTTGTGGTGGAGGAAGCTAAAGGAGAGACCTTTAGTGTTTTAAGAGTTTTTAGGGTGTTTTAAGAATGTTTAGGGTTAGTGGGGACCATAAGGAGGAGGAGTGGCGCCGGTAGGTGTTGCATAAGGAAGTGGAGGGCTGATTGGGGGACGCATTGGGTGTAGGAAGGAGGAGGAGAGGAGAAATAATGTTTAAGAAGCTTAAGGAAGAAGGTAAAGGAAGAAGGAAAATGAAAATAATGAAAAAGAAAATGGCACATGCCTTAATAATTAGGAAAATGGAGCATAGGAAAATATTGACATGTGTTTTAAGTGGTACATGAGTTGTCTAAATTTTGTGGCTTATGGAACTTAGTGCAGTAAGAGTGTTAATGACTCTTAATTAATTATGCAGCATTAACTTGTTTCTAGTCATACGACCACATACTAACCCCAAAAATTATGAAAATTTCTCGCTACCGTTCACAATTATGGTTCTGACGAGCCTTGTCTCGTCAAATTTGGAGATCATTTGAAAAATGTCGTTATTTCTAGCTTTCACCCAATTTTAACTATTTTTTCAACGTACGTTTATATACTTTATGCTTACATATTAACTCCAATTGATTTGAACTGTAAGAACCCGTAACTTCCCCGTGAAGGAAAGAGCGGATACTTTGAGAACAACACACAAATGAACGCAGACGGAAGAACATTTCATTGTTATTACAACAATTCCATCAGATACAAGAATATACAGAGTATAATTGAATAAATTACATTCGACAAATATCAGAGATTACAATAAATTACATAGCAGCGGAAAATAATACAAAGCACAATTGAAGGTGATATACGGATACAGAGCTTTCCGGATATCATTCCAGCTGTAAACCAGGATCCTGTGAATATAAATCTGCAAAAACCAAAACTACTAGTTGCCCGTGCGGAAAATAGGGGCACCCAGAGTTTAGGTTAAAACAATAAACTTCAGGTCAGTCATGTGACTAGTGTGAGAACTAAAACAGTTATTTAAAACTTTACTTTAAAAGAGAGTAATTCAAGGGACCACGCCGTATAACACGGAACGGGTTTCCTCCCATGAATACCAGTGCATAGAATAAACAACGCAATGCTTTTTCGAAAAATGAAGCTATTATAAGACTCAGGTCCCATCACACAATGCAACGCAAGCCGGAGGATAGAGTTTTACCTTATAACAGCCAAACATGCTTAATACGTTTAAAACAAATCATTTGATACTATAATAAGTGGATAGTGTCAAAACAATTTCAATCATAAATATAAATCATAGACGGCATGAGTGCCCCATCCCACTATGTCGCCATATAGGCTCTACAAATAAAACCGAAATACACGTATTGGAAATTGGATTTCCGTCATGAGTCGAGGCAAGGGGCAAGCTCCTCTCCGCTTCGAGACACTCTAGCAAATGCCTCGGGACTACACACTCTGGGCAACCCCGGATGCGGCTGGACCGGTCCTCACTTACGTTAGAGGATTGGCAATTCCTGAACACATGTTTCCGGGTCCTTACAGACCTACAATCGAGGCGCCTCATTCCAACAACCACAAAGGTGAAAAGTATATAAATGTCAGGGCTGGTAAGTCACTGACACCACTAAAGCTAGAAAGAAACGTCGTGCTCTCCCAGCGGTCCGTATCCCGTTTTTAACTCATACCGAGGTGTGAGGCTCGCGAATTCACGTTATACACAAAGCTGCCATGTAGGCGTGCTTTGATCATCAACCACAAGACTTTGCTTTTCAACAGAAGCCTTGATCATTGCATCTTAGCGTGCCACACAGGAAATTCATGCCATGCGACTGATGTCCATCGATATACAACCTCTGAGCTCGTACGTCTCAGAGAAGGGCATTAAGAAAAAGAATAAATTCTCCGCCGCCAAACAGATGTATATTTAATAGAAATCAATCAACACAGAATAAAATCCAATGTCAGACACACAATCCATTTACAAGTCCGTTCTGGGTCTGAACGAAACCGAAGGCAATTTCCTCGCATATCCATCCATCTCCAAGTACGTCCGGACAACCACCAACTATTTCCATCCTCTTGGGTGTACAGCCCAATCAGGATCGTCAGTAATTACCTAAACGATGTGAAGACTTCCGGTCTTCGACCACCGTCTTCATCTTCGACATATCGTCGAATCGGTTATTCAGAATGGGTATAAACCCGGCCTTTCCGAACAATCCGCGTATATTAAAAACAAATGTTACCCAAACACAACATACGCCTCATTCCAATTCAGAATATTCTTTTATTCACAAAATCACATTTTTAGGGAAAGGTTCCCATTAATTTTATCCAAGATAAATTCTTTCAAATTTATCCTTTAATCTTCCTTTGGATGTCATTTCAAATCAAATTATGGTTTTCTAAACTAGTCGAGATTAGCGAACCGTAACGAAGTAATTATTTATTTTATTTCCCAATCCCAACCTATTCATCCCATGAAGCAAAACTGGTGATACTCCATATCTAACACCATGGTGTTATCGGTAAAATTAATTACCATTTCACGTTCAAATCTAATTAAAGATTTAACTATCGCTTTGGAGCAAAACTGGCGATACTCCATTCTCGCTCATTTCTAAATTTGATAATTTAGATTATAGATTCACATTTCAACCTAATTGCAGATTCGTTAAAACTCCTTTTACTGGGTTAAAGAACTAGGTGTTATTTAAAACACAGTTCACGACAAACCCAAATCACATTCTATTTATAATCGGGTTAAAGAACTAGTGTTGTTTAAAACACAGTTCACGACAAACCCACAAATCAATTCTAGTTCAATTCAAATCAAATATATTAGGAATTCCGATTATTTAAAACCCCTTTTTAAATCTAATTTATTTATTTAAAAATAAAAACCCGGGTTTTAAATTGAGTTCAAACTAGTTCATTTCGATAAAAATCCATTTTTATCTTTTCAAATATGGAGTTTTTCACCCCAATTTTTCCCAAATCATTTCTTATGATTTCACAAAAATTATTGATATTTTTAATAATTTTATCAAGGCCCGTACAGTCGATTTCCATCAACGGCCAACGAACTGCACTTACAGCGACCTTTTTCAAATTTGATTTGGATGTATCTCCAAATCCAACCGTTAGATTTTGAATTTCTAATATTCATTAGAAAGCTCTTTTCGATACGAACCCAACGGTTCCGGTTTTAGGAGAATCCGACGGTCGGATCTCCCGTAATGTCCGTTTGAAATAAATGGTCGAAATTCACGAACTACCGCGGCGCAGCGCGTTCTATTCAGGCCATTATATTATATATATATAATATATATAATATATATTTCGTCGATTCCTATTTAAAACGAATTTTATAAATGGTTTTGAATTCGTTTCAAAAACATTTCAACTTCCATTTCAATTCAAATCAAAATTAAATTTTTTCTTATAAATTCGTTTTAAAATTCATTTCTATTCAATTAAAATTTGAATTCAATTTGAATTCATTTCAATTCAATTTGAATTCGTTTTCAATTCAATTCAATTCAATTCAAATTGGTTTTCTATTCGATTCAATTCAAATTGGTTTCCTATTCGATTCAACTCAAATTGGTTTTCTATTCGATTCAACTCGAATTGGTTTTCTATTCGAATCAAATTCGTTTTCTATTCAAATCAAATTCGTTATATATTCAATTGAAATCAAATTCGTTTTCTATTCAAATCAAATTCATTATATATTCAATTGAAATCAAATTCGTTTTGAAATCGTTATATATTCAATTTTAAAATGAGTAAAATCGATATAAATATCGTTCACGTCTAAATGGCGTCAATCTAATCAACACGGCTTCATATATTTCTATTTTCAAATGTTCTATTTCAAATATTTCTTTTTCAAATATTTCTATTTCAAATATTTCATTTCAAATATTTCTATTTCAAATATTTCGTTTCAAATATTTCGTTCAACACATGACTAATCTCAACGGATGAGTACGGTCAACACATGAACCTTTACATTATATTGATAAAGATGTAAATTTTATTATAAAAATATTTCGTTCAACACATGACTAATCTCAACGGATGAGTACGGTCAACACATGAACCTTTATATTATATTGATAAAGATGTAAATTTTATTATAAAAATATTTCGTTCAACACATGACTAATCTCAACGGATGAGTACGGTCAACACATGAACCTTTATATTATATTGATAAAGATGTAAATTTTATTATAAAAATATTTCGTTCAACACATGACTAATCTCAACGGATGAGTACGGTCAACACATGAACATTTGTATTATAATATTCTTTATTTTCTAGATTGGAATGAGGCCCAATCAATCACCATATAATGTTAATTATATGGATTTTCATACATCCCACGTATATAATAGCATTGAAAAATAATCAACCATCAACCAAAGTGCACTACACTGTATAAGCATCAAATATAGATATCTAACGCGTATAACAGGCTGTCAATCAATTGATCGACATATTTAATCAATCAGGATGAGTGAACTTCAAATTTCATCCCAACACCTGTGTGGGGTTTCGAACAATCAAACACAGATTTTATTTGTGCAGTTGGGCGATGTGTAAAATTTATCGACCCAATCAATGTCCTTCAAATAGGTGTACATAAACAAACCGTCCGGTTTGTAAATGAATATTTATTTATTCACATTCACGTTAAAAAATATATTTTTAATGATAAAATATTTTATTTCAACATATGAATTTCTATTCAGTTCGTTAACACAATAAAAATGATATTTTTATTTTTCTAACATATTTTAGAAAATTTCGGCGGCATAACGGCATGATACTAGAAACGGGACAAGGCCTAGCCTTATCCCCGGACTAGTGAAGGCCCACGCCATTCACAAATCAATCAAATTTACCAAACAACCAAATTCAAATCAAATCATCTAACTAATTTATGCAACCAAACAAACAAGTCCATGGTCTGTGGACGATTGTGTCGGGTGCTACTAAACACCGTCTGCATCCTAGTATATATATATAACTAGAAAAAGAAATTGAAAGGTGGGAAATTCTCACCGATAGCTATCCCAATTCCACAACACTTCTAATGCAGGAAATCTTCACTGTTCTCGTCTCTTATCGCTTTCGTTGTCCGCTTTCACTACATATGTAAAAATCACATTTTTATATACTGATGTCTTTAAAATAAAAATCACATTTTTATTTATTCACTTTCAATTTAAAAATCATATTTTTATAATCACTTCATATATATAAAAATGGAATTTTTACTTCGCTATTCAATATATAAAAATGGAATTTTTACTTCGCTATTCAATATATAAAAATGGAATTTTTACTTCGCTATTCAATATATAAAAATGGAATTTTTACTTCGCTATTCAATATATAAAAATGTAGTCTTCGCCTTTATAAAAATATAGTCTTCGCCTTTATAAAAATATAGTCTTCGCCTTTATAAAAATATAGTCTTCGCCTTTGTAAAAATAGTCTTCGCCTTTATAAAAATATAGATTTCGTCATTATAAAAATCACCACTTTATTTCAACGTATATAAAATAAAAATCAGATTTTTATTTCGCTACATATACAAAGATGATATTTTTATATTCTCTATCTCATAAAGATTACATTTTTATAGTTCCTACTATGTAAAAGTCATATTTTTAACCCACTACATATGTAAAAATCTCACCTTTCTCCATTTAAAAATATTGTCTTTCTTCCTTTAAAAATCTAATCTTTTCTATTTTAAAAATCACGTCTTTTCTGTTTTAAAAATCACGTCTTTTCTATTTTAAAAATCACGTCTTTTCTATTTAAAAATCACGTCTTTTCTATTTAAAAAACACGTCTTTTCTATTTTAAATCCAACCTTCTTATCGTTGAAAATCCCAACTTTTCATGTTCTAAAGGTCAATCCTTTCTTGCTATAAAAATCATTTCTTTATCTTCGTATTGTATACATAAAACTAATTTATATAACTGAATTAACTCATAAAAACAAAACGTACCTTTTCCTATTCGGTTTTGGGTTCGTAAAGGGAGGTGGGGGGGGGTTATCGACGTCGTTGGAAATGGCTGAATGGGAGGTGGAGTTGCGGCGAGGTCAGTTGGTGAGGCGGAATGGAGGGGCGGCGCATCGAAGGTGGCCCCTGGGCGTTGGCGGCATTGGTTGATTTCGGGAAGGGGGGGGTTCGAGGCTCACACGTTAGAAGAAGAGAGAGAGGAGCGGGAGGAGCAGAGGAAGGGCAGGCGGAGTAGGTTGACGGTGGCGTGAGGTGGGGAGCGCCTCCGGTGGGCTAGGGCTCCGACATCGTACGCGAGTTTGACCCCTTTTATTTATTTTTTATTTTTCTGTTGTTGACGGGTTATGGGGAGAAAGGGGGAAAAGGAAGTTATATAATATAATTAATTATTTAATTAATTTAATTCTCCACACAATTGACTTTCCATTCGAAACCCAATTCGAACCCAACGACTGTTGCCCCTAGCTAATCAACCCCATTCTGAACACAATGGGATATGCCACGTAGGCTGATTCGGCTGTTGCAATCAGTTTCCGTTAAATTTACATTTAAATCACTATATTGAATTTTAAACGTACATTTCAAATTACCGGGGTCACATACTAACTCGAAAAATTCCAGAAAAATATTTTCTAGCTTCGTATTGACGATACGGTCCTAACAAAACTAGTTTCGTCGAATTCTGAGACCGTATGATAAATGGCCAATTTCCAGTCGATTAAAATCAACTGAAACTGGTCAAACGCGTTTTCCTTTGCCACGCTCACACATTGATTCGAAAAATTATGAAATTTGGAATCTAGCAATAACTTGACACTGCGGATCCAATAAAAGTGGTTTCGTCGAAATCCGAGGTCATTTGCAAAATTCCCATTTTTAAGGGCCTGAATTACATAGCGACTATTCAGAATTTTCAACTGGACATATCTTTTGATCCCCGCTATGAAATCTTGATTTTTCGGATTCGTTGGAAAGATATCACCAATTAGATCCTATTGTTTTTGGTTTCACTAAAATCCGGATTGTTTTGCACCCGGTACATTCAATTGAAGTTTGAAATCGAATTATCGAACTACCGCGCCATTTTCAATTCTATTTATAATTATATATAAATTTCTATATTCTAACGACGACATATATAATATATACGTTCTAATTATATTCAAAATAAATTTCTCGTCGATATTATTTATAATAATCTATTTTAAATATAGAAAATTCGCAATAATTGCCAAAATAAAAATTTTAAACTGGCTCAGAATTTGCGGGTTATTACAATCTCCCCCACTTAAAACGTTTCATCCCCGAAAAGGAACAAAGTCAAAAGTGGTTTGATTAATCAACTCTACGTTCGATCTGGCTTCCATTCTCCAACTTTTCAGTTTCTGAGAATTTTCAAATTTTCAAAAATTTGGCTAACACCCTAAATTTTCGAAAAATTTCGCCATAACCTCCCCTGCACCGGGAGCCACGGGAAAATCCCGAAATTGCCATACAGGCCTTCTGATCTCAAAAAGAAAAAGAAAAAGCCAAGCGGCTAGCCAAGCGGCTAGCCAATAGGCTCATAAAATCATCATCACCCAAACAAAACAGTAAATTATGTAGTAAACATGTACCTATTTGTCGGGCAAACAAATTTTATTCTTCGGCTCTAGCCTCCTTGCTATGACCTGTTCAATGTAAGTATATGTATATGCAAGCAAATGCGACAAATTTTCACTACAATCCAATATTTGATGCAATTAGGCATAAATGGTTCAAAATTATCAAACAAATAAACAAACAACACAAACATCAATCCATTAGTGAATTAGAGTTTTCAAATTCATAAATTTGATATATATATATAGAAAATCATGTTTTTGGTGCCAATTCACAACAAAGAATTCTAGCTATATAAGTTTTGGTTCTCACACCAGTCTAATGGAAATATATAGATATCATACCTTCGTCACTCGAACATAAATGCTGACGACGAGTACTCAACCATCAGAATCATCTTCGGGCCACTAGAGTATGTTTCCATATCTATGTAGTATATTAAAACTTCGAATATACGTTCATGACGCGTAAATGCAAAACCTTTATATACTCGATTGTCCATATTCAAAATAAATAAATAATCAAATACGTATAAAGTGATTTAAATTTCCAAAACAAAATTGTTTTCATTTGAAAAATATACTCTTCACACTCGTTCTAGGATACTACTGATCCTATCTCTAACGAGTCATTCTAATTGGATGTTGCTAATCCAATATCTGATGAATTCTTTCGTATGGTTCTAATGTGTCTTGTTCTCGAGCTCTGTAAACCAAAGCTCTGATACCACTGTAAGAACCCGTAACTTCCCCGTGAAGGAAAGAGCGGATACTTTGAGAACAACACACAAATGAACGCAGACGGAAGAACATTTCATTGTTATTACAACAATTCCATCAGATACAAGAATATGCAGAGTATAATTGAATAAATTACATTCGACAAATATCAGAGATTACAATAAATTACATAGCAGCGGAAAATAATACAAAGCACAACTGAAGGTGATGTACGGATACAGAGCTTTCCGGATATCATTCCAGCTGTAAACCAGGATCCTGTGAATATAAATCTGCAAAAACCAAAACTACTAGCTGCCCGTGCGGAAAATAGGGGCACCCAGAGTTTAGGTTAAAACAATAAACTCCAGGTCAGTCATGTGACTGGTGTGAGAACTAAAACAGTTATTTAAAACTTTACTTTAAAAGAGAGTAATTCAAGGGACCACGCCGTATAACATGGAACGGGTTTCCTCCCATGAATACCAGTGCATAGAATAAACAACGCAATGCTTTTTCGAAAAATGAAGCTATTATAAGACCCAGGTCCCATCACACAATGCAACGCAAGCCGGAGGATAGGGTTTTACCTTATAACAGCCAAACATGCTTGATACGTTTAAAACAAATCATTTGATACTATAATAAGTGGATAGTGTCAAAACAATTTCAATCATAAATATAAATCATAGACGGCATGAGTGCCCCATCCCACTATGTCGCCATACTAGGCTCTACAAATAAAACCGAAATACACGTATTGGAAATTGGATTTCCGTCATGAGTCGAGGCAAGGGGCAAGCTCCTCTCCGCTTCGAGACACTCTAGCAAATGCCTCGGGACTACACACTCTGGGCAACCCCGGATGCGGCTGGGCCGGTCCTCACTTACGTTAGAGGATTGGCAATTCCTGAACACACATTTCCCGGTCGTTACAGACCTATAATCGAGGCGCCTCATTCCAACAACCACAAAGGTGAAAAGTATATAAATGTCAGGGCTGGTAAGTCACTGACACCACCAAAGCTAGAAAGAAACGTCGTGCTCTCCCAGCGGTCCGTATCCCGTTTTTAACTCATACCGAGGTGTGAGGCTCGCGAATTCACGTTATACACAAAGCTGCCACGTAGGCGTACTTTGATCATCAACCACAAGACTTTGCTTTTCAACAGAAGCCTTGATCATTGCATCTTAGCGTGCCACACAGGCAATTCATGCCATGCGACTGATGTCCATCGATATACAACCTCTGAGCTCGTACGTCTCAGAGAAGGGCGTTAAGCGAAAGAATAAATTCTCCGCCGCCAAACAGATGTATATTTAATAGAAATCAATCAACACAGAATAAAATCCAATGTTAGACACTTAATCCATTTACAAGTCCGTTCTGGGTCTGAACGAAACCAGAGGCACTTTCCTCGCATATCCATCCATCTCCAAGTACGTCCGGACAACCACCAACTATTTCCATCCTCTTGGGTGTACAGCCCAATCAGGATCGTCGGTAATTACCCAAACGATGTGAAGACTTCTGGTCTTCGACCACCGTCTTCATCTTCGACATATCGTCGAATCGGTTATTCAGAATGGGTATAAACCCGGCCTTTCCGAACAATCCGCGTATATTAAAAACAAATGTTACCCAAACACAACATACGCCTCATTCCAATTCAGAATATTCTTTTATTCACAAAATTACATTTTTAGGGAAAGGTTCCCATTAATTTTATCCAAGATAAATTCTTTCAAATTTATACTTTAATCTTCCTTTGGATGTCATTTCAAACCAAATTATGGTTTTCTAAACTAGTCGAGATTAGCGAACCGTAACGAAGTAATTATTTATTTTATTTCCCAATCCCAACCTATTCATCCCATGAAGCAAAACTGGTGATACTCCATATCTAACACCATGGTGTTATCGGTAAAATTAATTACCATTTCACGTTCAAATCTAATTAAAGATTTAACTATCGCTTTGGAGCAAAACTGGCGATACTCCATTCTCGCTCATTTCTAAATTTGATAATTTAGATTATAGATTCACATTTCAACCTAATTGCAGACTCTTTAAAACTCCTTTTACTGGGTTAAAGAACTAGGTGTTATTTAAAACACAGTTCACGACAAACCTAAATCACATTCTATTTATAATCGGGTTAAAGAACTAGTGTTGTTTAAAACACAGTTCACGATAAACCCACAAATCAATTCTAGTTCAATTCAAATCAAATATATTAGGAATTCCGATTATTTAAAACCCCATTTTAAATCTAATTTATTTATTTAAAAATAAAAACCCGGGTTTTAAATTGAGTTCAAACTAGTTCATTTCGATAAAAATCCATTTTTATCTTTTCAAATATGGAGTTTTTCACCCCAATTTTTTCCAAATCATTTCTTATGATTTTACACAAATTATTGATATTTTTAATAATTTTATCAAGGCCCGTACAGTCGATTTCCATCAACGGCCATCGAACTGCACTTACAGCGACCTTTTTCAAATTTGATTTGGATGTATCTCAAAATCCAACCGTAAGATTTTGAATTTCTAATATTCATTAGAAAGCTCTTTTCGATACGAACCCAACGGTTCCGGTTTTAGGAGAATCTGACGGTCGGATCTCCCGTAATGTCCGTTTGAAATAAATGGTCGAAATTCACGAACTACCGCGGCGCGTTCTATTCAGGCCATTATATTATATATAATATATATTTCGTCGATTCCTATTTAAAACGAATTTTATAAATGGTTTTGAATTCGTTTCAAAAACATTTCAACTTCCATTTCAATTCAAATCAAAATTAAATTTTTTCTTATAAATTCGTTTTAAAATTCATTTCTATTCAATTCAAATTTGAATTCAATTTGAATTCATTTCAATTCGCTTTCAATTCAATTTGAATTCGTTTTCAATTCAATTCAAATTGGTTTTCTATTCGATTCAATTCAAATTGGTTTCCTATTCGATTCAACTCAAATTGGTTTTCTATTCGATTCAACTCAAATTGGTTTTCTATTCGAATCAAATTCGTTTTCTATTCAAATCAAATTCGTTATATATTCAATTGAAATCAAATTCGTTTTCTATTCAAATCAAATTCGTTATATATTCAATTGAAATCAAATTCTTTTTCTATTCAAATCAAATTCGTTATATATTCAATTGAAATCAAATTCGTTTCGAAATCGTTATATATTCAATTCATTTCGAAATCGTTATATATTCAATTTTAAAATGAGTAAAATCGATGTAAATATCGTTCACGTCTAAATGGCGTCAATGTAATCAACACGGCTTCATATATTTCTATTTTCAAATGTTCTGTTACAAATATTTCTTTTTCAAATATTTCTATTTCAAATATTTCGTTTCAAATATTTCTATTTCAAATATTTCGTTTCAAATATTTCGTTCAACACATGACTAATCTCAACGGATGAGTATGGTCAACACATGAACCTTTATATTATATTGATAAAGATGTAAATTTTATTATAAAAATATTTCATTCAACACATGACTAATCTCAACGGATGAGTACGGTCAACACATGAACCTTTATATAATATTGATAAAGATGTAAATTTTATTATAAAAATATTTCGTTCAACACATGACTAATCTCAACGGATGAGTACGATCAACACATGAACCTTTATATTATATTGATAAAGATGTAAATTTTATTATAAAAATATTTCGTTCAACACATGACTAATCTCAACGGATGAGTACGGTCAACACATGAACCTTTATATTATATTGATAAAGATGTAAATTTTATTATAAAAATATTTCGTTCAACACATGACTAATCTCAACGGATGAGTACGGTCAACACATGAACATGTGTATTATAATATTCTTTATTTTCTAGATTGGAATGAGGCCCAATCAATCACCATATAATGTTAATTATATGGATTTTCATACATCCCACGTATATAATAGCATTGAAAAATAATCAACCATCAACCAAAGTGCACTACACTGTATAAGCATCAAATATAGATATCTAACGTTATAACAGCCTGTCAATCAATCGATCAACATATTTAATCAATCAGGATGAGTGAACTTCAAATTTCATCCCAACACCCGTGTGGGGTTTCGAACAATCAAACACAGATTTTATTTGTGCAGTTGGGCGATGTGTAAAATTTATCGACCCAATCAATGTCCTTCAAATAGGTGTACATAAACAAACCGTCTGGTTTGTAAATGAATATTTATTTATTCACATTCACGTTAAAAATTATATTTTTAACGATAAAATATTTTATTTCAACATATGAATTTCTATTCAGTTCGTTAACACAATAAAAATGATATTTTTATTTTTCTAACATATTTTAGAAAATTTCGGCGGCATAATGGCACGATACTAGAAACGGGACAAGGCCTAGCCTTATCCCCGGACTAGTGAAGGCCCACGCCATTCACAAATCAATCAAATTTACCAAACAACCAAATTCAAATCAAATCATCTAACTAATTTATGCAACCAAACAAACAAGTCCATGGTCTGTGGACGATTGTGTCGGGTGCTACTAAACACCGTCTGCATCCTAGTATATATATATATATATATATAACTAGAAAAAGAAATTGAAAGGTGAGAAATTCTCACCGATAACTATCCCAATTCCATGACACTTCTAATGCAGGAAATCTTCACTGTTCTCGTCTCTTATCGCTTTCGTTGTCCGCTTTCACTACATATGTAAAAATCACATTTTTATATACTGATGTCTTTAAAATAAAAATCACATTTTTATTTATTCACTTTCAATTTAAAAATCATATTTTTATAATCACTTCATATATATAAAAATGGAATTTTTACTTCGCTATTCAATATATAAAAATGGAATTTTTTACTTCGCTATTCAATATATAAAAATGGAATTTTTACTTCGCTATTCAATATATAAAAATGGAATTTTTACTTCGCTATTCAATATATAAAAATGAAATTTTTACTTCGCTATTCAATATATAAAAATGGAATTTTTACTTCGCTATTCAATATATAAAAATGGAATTTTTACTTCGCTATTCAATATATAAAAATGAAATTTTTACTTCGCTATTCAATATATAAAAATGTAGTCTTCGCCTTTATAAAAATATAGTCTTCGCCTTTATAAAAATATAGTCTTCGCCTTTATAAAAATATAGTCTTTGCATTTATAAAAATATAGTCTTCACCTTTGTAAAAATATAGTCTTCGCCTTTATAAAAATATAGTCTTCGCCTTTGTAAAAATATAGTCTTCGCCTTTATAAAAATATAGATTTCGTCATTATAAAAATCACCACTTTATTTCAACGTATATAAAATAAAAATCAGATTTTTATTTCGCTACATATACAAAGATGATATTTTTATATTCTCTATCTCATAAAGATTACATTTTTATAGTTCCTACTATATAAAAGTCATATTTTTAACCCACTACATATGTAAAAATCTCACCTTTCTCCATTTAAAAATATTGTCTTTCTTCCTTTAAAAATCTAATCTTTTCTATTTTAGAAATCACGTCTTTTCTATTTTAAAAATCACGTCTTTTCTATTTTAAAAATCACGTCTTTTCTATTTAAAAATCACGTCTTTTCTATTTTAAATCCAACCTTCTTATCGTTGAAAATCCCAACTTTTCATGTTCTAAAGGTCAATCCTTTCTTGCTATAAAAATCATTTCTTTATCTTCGTATTGTATACATAAAACTAATTTATATAACTGAATTAACTCATAAAAACAAAACGTACCTTTTCCTACTCGGTTTTGGGTTCGCGGGGGGGGAGGGGGGGGGTTATCGACGTCGTCGGAAATGGCTGAATGGGAGGTGGAGTTGCAGCGAGGTCAGTTGGTGAGGCGGAATGGAGGGGCGGCGGATCGAAGGTGGCCCCTGGGCGTTGGCGGCATTGGTTGATTTCAGGAAGGGTGGGGGGGGGGGGGTTCGAGGCTCACACGTTAGAAGAAGAGAGAGGAGCGGGAGGAGCAGAGGAAGGGCAGGCGGAGTAGGTTGACGGTGGCGCGAGGTGGGGAGCGCCTCCGGCGGGCTACGGCTAGGGCTCCGACATCGTACGCGAGTTTGACCCCTTTTTTTTTCTTTTTTTTCTTTTTCTGTTGTTGACGGGTTATGGGGAGAAAGGGGGAAAAGGAAGTTATATAATATAATTAATTAATTAATTTAATTCTCCACACAATTGACTTTCCATTCGAAACCCAATTCGAACCCAACGACGGTCGCCCCTAGCTAATCAACCCCATTCTGAACACAATGGGATATGCCACGTAGGCTGATTCGGCTGTTGCAATCAGTTTCTGTTAAATTTACATTTAAATCACTATATTGAATTTTAAACGTACATTTCAAATTACCGGGGTCACATACTAACTCGAAAAATTCCAGAAAAATATTTTCTAGCTTCGTATTGACGATACAGTCCTAACAAAACTAGTTTCGTCGAATTCTGAGACCGTATGAAAAATGGCCAATTTCCAGTCGATTAAAATCAACTGAAACTGGTCAAACGCGTTTTCCTTTGCCACGCTCACACATTGATTCGAAAAATTATGAAATTTGGAATCTAGAAATAACTTGACACTGCGGATCCAATAAAAGTGGTTTCGTCGAAATCCGAGGTCGTTTGCAAAATTTCCATTTTTAAGCGCCTGAATTCCATAGCGACTATTCAGAATTTTCAACTGGACATATCTTTTGATCCCCGCTATGAAATCTTGATTTTTCGGATTCGTTGGAAAGATATCACCAATTAGATCCTATTGTTTTTGGTTTCACTAAAATCCGGATTGTTTTGCACCCGGTACATTCAATTGAAGTTTGAAATCGAATTATCGAACTACCGCGCCATTTTCAATTCTATTTATAATTATATATAAATATCTATATTCTAACGACGACGTATATAATATATACGTTCTAATTATATTCAAAATAAATTTCTCATCGATATTATTTATAATAATCTATTTTAAATATAGAAAATTCGCCATAATTGCCAAAATAAAATTTTAAACTGGCACAGAATTTGCGGGTTATTACATGAAATTTTAAATTTTACCGTATTTTGACATTCTGGATCCGATAAAAGTGGTTTTGTTGAATTCCGAGATCGTCTGTAAAATCTTTATTTTTAGGCTATTAAAATAATATTAAAATAATGAATTTCGATTTAGTTAACTTTTAAATCAATTTGAAATGTTCACTAACCTTCTCTTAACTATTTTATAAGTCGTATACTATCAGAAAATCTCAAAATTTACAATATCGTTGAATTATTTCAAATTCTCATTTTTGATAAAAATTGTTCGAATTGATATGTTGATAAAACCGATTTAAATATCTTATCTGACCATTGTACTTTTTAAAATCGTATTTAAAAATGAGTGTATGTATATAGAACCATGCGCAGTTATTCTAAATTCTTAAAAACTCAAAATATCGAAATTTTTGGATTGTTACATTCTCCAATACTTAAAACTTTTCATCCGAGAAAAGGAAAGAAGACTTATGATAATTTAGTTATAATAACCCCTTAAACTATATACCAAATATCTTTTTGTCAAATTTTCGAAACTTAATTAACAAGGTATTCATACTTGCCTACATGTTTGATTTCCTTACCTGACATGTTTTAGAACCTATCGACTGCCTGAAATCGTCGATAACTTCTATTTCTAATCCAAATTCTTTATACTTACCCTAAGCAATTTTTTTTATAAACTATAACTTTTTAAATCAATTTCTTATTATGGGTACGCTCTCTTGTATACGTATTACTCTTAACTCATTCTAAGGCATTACTAACCCCATCTCTAATGATTTACTCTTCTAGGATATTAATAATCCTAGCTCTAATGAGTCTTTTCCTTCCGTTCTAATGAGTCGTACCCCAGAGCTTTGCATAAACCAAAGCTCTGATACCATCTGTAACAAACTCGAAAATCCTCATAGTTCGGATCGACCGTAAACCACACAGGTCCGATCCGAAACGGAAGAAATTCTCGAACTGTTAACTTCGGGCATACCACACATCAGACAGAGACAAAATACGTTTTCATTAATACCATATAGATATTACATCAGAGTACAAGAATATCAAAGTACATCAAAAATAATAGAATACAATACTATACACAGTTGGAACATAGTTACATAAACTAACATAGCGAAAGACTATCAAATGCTCTGGACACAGCTCTAGCTTCAATCCAGAATCCCTCTCTAAAAATAACTCCAAAGCTAAATCTGCAAAACGTAAACTACTAGCTGTCCATATGGAAAATTATGGGCACCCAGAGTTTAGGCGAGAAACAATAAACTTCGGATCAATCATGAGACTAATGTGAGAAACAAAATAAATTTTAATTCATTTTAAAGTTCGGTAAATCATTGGACTGCACCGTAAAACGAAACAGGTTTCCTCCATATGATACCAGTTCATCAACAACTCGAAATGCTTTTGGAAAATGAAGCTACTATAAGGCCTCTCGTCACATACACATGCAAACACAAATTAGGAGAGGTTGCCTCCTTATGATAGCCAAACATGCTTGATACGGAAAGTTTACTTTTATTATTATTAGTGCATAATGTGGAAATCATTTTCACAAATAAATGTATCAATTTTAGACGGCATAGGTATATATACTATGTCACCATAGGAGTTTACAACTAAAGCTATACAAACTCGTAGCGGAGAGCGGATTTCCAATAAATGGTCAGCCTAAGGAACTTCCCTACCGATGGGAACACCTCTAGAAAAATTCCTCGAGAACTCTAGAAGTCCAGATCCGTTCTCTGCCAACACAAGGCTGGTCCATCCGTCTCTGGATGAATTCGAGTAATCCTGATTATGTCATCCCCCGTTCGTTACCAACCTTACACAACGGGGTCCCGCAATATCTACAACCACGTAAAAGTAGAAGTCGCCACTACAGTAATACCTGGGCTCCATACCATAGTACACCTTTTTATCTAGATAGGATATGAAAACGCATAACCTTGCAGCATCATTCTTCTTTCGGTCACTTACCAGGGTGTGAGGCTTGTCAAAGTCTCATTACACAAAGCTACGCTACACTAGCCATGCTTTGATCATCACAACACATAACTTGGCATGCCACACTATCATCAAGTAACATGTAATCGGTAATCACTAACCATATAACATTTGAGCACATACATCTCAAAGAAGGGTGTTAAGCTGAGATAAATTCTCGACTACCAACAGAAATATGTTTAGTAAAAATCAATCACACACTACAAAATACAATGTCTGACACATATCCATACAAGTCTGTTCTAGGGATGAACGAAACCGAAGACACCTTATTCCTCATCCACTAAGGACAGAGGCCATTGCAATCCGGAATTCCTTCAATTACGTCCGAGCCACTGCCACTTAGCTGATATAAAATCCATCTGCAAATTGTCGCTAAACCATTTGAGATATTCATCAAGTCGTCCATTCGATGTGAATGGTCCTGGCCTTCAACATTGTCTTCAAAAATCATTTCATCATGTCGTATTCTTATTTAGAATGGTCTTCGGACCTAAGTCCGATCCCGGTCTTTCCAATTAGAATCGTTCTTTAAAACTTATGGTGTATAAGTCAACATTCAAATTACATTTTAAACATTCATAACACAAGATCATTAAGCATTTCTTCATTAGCCTAATTCATTCTTAAGTTCTTGATCATAACTTAGCTTTAATAAGTTAAAGAACTATGTTATTTAAGACACCATTCACTACAAACCCAATATCATTTCATAACACGGTCTTAATAGGTTAAAGAACATCGTTATTTAAAACATCATTCACAACAGACCCAACATTATTTCATAACAAAATCTTGATGGGTTAAAGAACAATTTTATTTAAAACATCATTCACTACAAACCCAATATCCGAAGATTCTTTCCATTCAACTAGTAGTAATAACGATATAAATATCTTCCAAATTCCTCAAATATACCCATTTAAATAATGGAATTCAATATCCAATATCCGAAGATTCTTTCCATTCAAATCCAACTTATTTATATTGGGCAAACTTTACTTTAAACCAAAAAGATTTATTCATCCTATCTTTATCTTGCATTCTAAATTATATTTGATCTCGGGTTAAATAATGATGTCATTTAAAACACCATTCACAATAAACCCAAAATCATATTTCCATTAAAATGGAATCTTCAAGGAATCTTATTAGTTCACAATCGATATTGATTCCATATTGAACTAACACTAAAAGCGGAATAACGACAAAACCTTTTAAATTCCTCAAATAGTATATGTCTTCATCTATAGATACTTATACCAATCATCACCTATCAATTCCAATTTAATTAGATTTATTGGTAACTTAACTTTGGAAACACTTCATTTTAATCTTAATAAAAAGATTTGTTTATTCCAAATCATATTTCGCTTTTGACTGGGTTAAAGAACAAATGTTATTCAAGACATCGTTCACGACAAACCCAAACTCAATTGATATTAAATATAAGAATTAAATAGAAATCATATCAACTTATATTTAGCATCTTATTCTGAGATCCACAAATACCATATAGGGAATAATGATATAAATATCTTTTAAATTCCTCAAACCGTACCCGTATAATTACGGAATCCAATATCGAAATATCCGAAGGTTATTTCCATTCAAATCCAATCTAATTCATACATTGAAAAAGTTTGATTTTATTTAAACCTGTTCATTCTCGTACGTTAGTTTAAAACACTGGATTCTTTATATTTAGAAAATTATGTCTGTTTTTAGTCAAATATGTAATTTCCTTTCGAGTCTTCCCACCCCTTGCCTAACGGAATAGTTTCTAGTTACATCTCATAGATGGTACTAGAGTGTGTTCTTAGGAATCATCACATATTCCTTTTGATTTGTTATTTTAGTTGTTAAACAACTCATTCCGATAAAATATTTTTATCTTTCCAAACCTTGGATATTCAATCCAAAATCTTTTTAAACCATTTACTATGATTTATCACAATTTAATCCTATTTTCATAAAAATCTAATTTCAGGTCACCGAATGCAAAATCCGTATTTTTTTTTAGAAAATTGATTTAGACTTATTTCAAAATATAACCGTTGGATCTTAACATTCTTAGATTCGTTTGAAATATCTTTTCATTATGAACCAAATGGTTGTAGATTCAGGAAAATCCGATGGTCAGATCTCCCGGTATATTCATATAAAGTTACAGGTCGAAATTCACGAACTATCGCTGCACGACAAGTCCTATTCAGACCATATTATAATTCAAGTTCAAAACCTATCTGATTCACTTTAGAATAGTTTATAAATCATTTTAAAACAAATTTCAAAACAAATTTTCAATATTTAACTTCAAAATTCAATAGTTATGTTAAATGGGTATTATAATATTATTTTATTATTAAAATAATATTATTTTTCAAAACTTATTATTTTAAACCCAAATTTTCCTGAAGTCCATTTTAAAAATAAATAAGAAAGTTTGTGAAATCAAGTTTATACACTTCCAGTATACTCAAACCAAACTTCACTTTCTAAAGTTACTATTCATTTTTAAATTTAAATTTGAACATGCTATTTATACTTAAAATAATTATCAAAAAAATTTGCGTCCTTTAAAAGTTTTTTATAAATGCTAAAATTTCATTTCTAAATCATTTTGAAATCAAAATTCAAACTTGTATTTTTCACTTATTATTTAAATGAATAAAATATTAATTTAATTTTGCAATTATTTAATTCCCAATAATTCACCTTTATGGGTATAATTCAACATGGTAACACATATCATATCATTCACAACCATTATAACATCCATTCACACATATCATATCATAGTTCACAACATATAAGCCTCAAACACTTTAACGCTTATATGCTTTTGTCAATCAACAGATTAATCGCCAATATTCAAGTATATATTAACATAACATTCACAACAATCATATCACTATCACTTAAAGTCACATTCATATTTCATAAAATATTATTAAACCATAATGTGATTCAATGTTAAATAATCATAGCATACTTAACCATTTAAACTTATAGTTCTGCACATACTATAATTTAAAATTTAGGTTTCTCACATTCATTGTAATTACTAACTTGTCAAGTAATTAACTTACTTATCTCCATTAACAATATTAACCCAAATATACTTAATAACTTAGCAAATTTCCAAACATAGCAAGATTAGTGAACTAGCTAAACTAATTAACCAAACATAAGCAAAGTGTTCTCACTACTAGTTCAATGTTCTCACCGAGGGATTCACTCCACCAACATTTTGTGTAGGACTCTCTAGCTCCACTTAGCAAGCAACTAACACTATTTTAACCTAGTATTACAAATAACACAAGAGGAGGGCTGATTTGTGGTGGAGGAGGCTAAAGGTGGGACCTATAGTGGTTTTTAGGGTGTCTAGGGTTAGTGGGGCCCACAGAGAGGAGGAAGAGGAGGGGCGCTGGTAGGTTGTGCGCAAGGAGGTGGAGGGCTAGTTGGGGGAGGCGTTGGGTGTAGGAAGGGGGAGCAGAAGAGAGGAGTAACGGTGTTTAAGAAGCTTGAGGAAGAAGGTAAAGGAAAAAGGAAAATGAAAATAATGAAAAAGGAAATGGCACATGCCTTAATACTTAGGAAATTGGAGCATATGAATAAATTGACATGTAGCTTAAGTGGTACACGAGTTGTGTAAATTTCACGGTTTATGGAACTTAGTGTTTTAAGAGTGTTAATGACTCTTAATTAATTATGCAGCGTTAAATTGTTTCTAGTCGTATGACCACATACTAACCCCAAAAATTATGAAAATTGAAATCTCGCTACGTTTCATAATTACGGTTTGAACGAGCTAGGTTTTCTCTTTGAATTTGGAGACCATTTGAAAAATGACCTTATTTCTAATTTTTACTAAATTTTAACTAGTTTTTCAACATACGTTTATATACTATATGCTTACATATTATCTCCGATCGATTTTAAATTTTAAACCTTACCATATGTTGGCATTCCGGATCCGATAAAAGTTTTTCATTGATTTCGAGATCGTTTGTAAAATCTCACTTTTTAGGCTATTAAAATATTGAATTTAGTTATAGTTAACATTTAAATCAATTTGAAATGTTCACTAACCTCACCTTAACTATTTTATAAGTCGTAAACTACTAGAAAATCTCAAATTTTACAATATTGGTGAATAGTGTCCAATTCTCATTTTTAACTAAAATTGTTTGAATTGATAAATTGATAAAACTAATTTAAATATTTATCTGACTGTTATACTTTTTGAAATCGTATTTAAAAATAAGTGTATGTATTTAGAACCGTGTGCGGTTATTCTAAATTTTTAAAAACTCAAAATTTTAAAATATCATTTTTTTTGGATCATTATGCGTCCGCCCTCTTCCCTCTCCGAATGAAACAAAATGCATCCCTTTGGGATGCAAAAATAAATCCTACCCGAGGTATGCATTTTGTGCTTTACTTCAGGGGGATGCGATTTTTGCGGTTCTGGCACCCCTGGTTTGCGAAATTTCGCATCCCACACTTAGTATGTGAAATCCGACTCCTTTTTTCGCTTTTCCCGCCCCTATTTTCCCTACTTCCATATCTCACCTACTCACACCCACTCCACTTCCTATAAATATCCCTACCACATTCTTTACAAGGTTGGCATTTTGCTTGGCTTAAGACCTTGAGAGCACCTTGGACACCATTAATGGCAACATAGCCTTTGGAGAAGAAGAAGACAAAGGACCATCAAAATTCCCGGCACACCCCAGACTTCCGATTTTCCTAGTATACTCCGAACCTCCAGAATTCCCGTTGCACCGCGGACTTCCAATTTTCCGAATACCTCGGGCCTCCAGAATTCCCGGCGCATCCCGGACCTCGGAAGCTCCGACGCCACATGTACCTCGAAACTTCCCGACACATCCTCGACCTCGGAAACTCCCGACTCTACCCGGACCCTGGAACCTCCGACACCTCCCGGAACTCAGAACCTTCGACTCCGCCCAGACCCAGGAACCTCCTGACTCCGCCCGGACCCTGGAATCTCCTAACTCCGCCCGGACCTTGGAACCTCTCGACTTCGTACGGACCCTGGAATCTCCCGACTCCGCCCGAATCCCGGAACCTCCCGACTCCACCTGGACCTCAGAACCTCCTAACTCTTCCCAGATCTTGGAACTCCTCGACTGCTCTCGTTCAGTAGAGAGTCTCGACAACAAGGATCAATAGAACTCCATTATCACTGTGTTCACTTGTAATGATGTCTACCATTGTACTCTATTGATAGTGAATAAAATCTACAAAGCCTTCGGAGTGGACATAGGTTCAATACGAACCAAAACACTTTATATTAATGTGTTCTTTACCTTTCCGCGCATCATTACTGCATCTCACATACTTTTCCGCTCTGAATTTAGTTTCATAATTTAGAACTCTCGGGCGTTGGCGACCATTTTGGGCATCAACATTTTGGTGTGCTGGGAAGGGGGAGTAAAGCACACTTTCAACCAATATCTTTGCTCAAACTCAACAAATTCGACTTTTCCCACCGATCCTGACCATAGGTTTGTTTGTGCTACTCGGATTCCATGTTTTCCGCTAATCAAACTTCTCAACAATGGCGAGCAAGGGAAAATCTATCCTTTTCTAATCATCTAACGATAATCAAGGCATTTTGGTCCATCAATGACCACTTTCCGACATTTTAGCCACTACCGACATGGCACTACCTCCGGCCTTAGTCACTCAAGTGCATCTTCTCATGCTTACCCGGAAACTGGAAGAAACCGAGCGATAACTCGATGCTTAAGTCAGGCAAAACAGGGATTTGATCCAAAGACTCCAACGACATGCTCAACAAGACATCACCCATTTTTCAGCAAGTAGGAGCATCCAGCCTCCTCTGAATCATGTCTTCTCGAGCTCCGCATCCGTCTTCCGTCCCGACGACAGAAGCCCTCATCATAGAATCAACCTATGCAATGTAAGGATCACCACAGAGAGGGAACACGTCACGCTAGCCGTTCCCGGCTTGAACTTAGTCTCGACCAAGGAAATAGTGCTCGAGCCCCCACTAGGCAGACTCAGACTGCCATGAGTCTGAACTTGTCGCCTATGCTTCTAGCATCCAACCGGGCCTAAGTTCACCTCAACTAACCTCGACGTAATCATATAATCGAGGTTGAAGACCGACATACTGACGAAGACCTTCCTTCAAGAAGACGTCTTAGGTTCCATGTTCCTCAACTGCATCACGATCGCCATAATACGGTAGGTACCCATCCTCTGATTCTCGCTGACATTATCCGTAGGATTGTGAGGGAATCGCGGGGGCACGCCTACGGCGTAGGGGAAACCAATACGAGGCGTAACCCCTTTACTCCAGCTATTCTTAATGTTGAATGGCCTAAGCACTTCTACAAGCTAAAACTCACTTCTTACGCAGGGAAATCTGATCCTCGAAATCTTCATTAACCACTATGAATGGCACATGGATTCATCACGCGATACTGATGCCATAAAGTTCAAGTGCTTCCCCGTCCTTATCCACCACGTGGCTCTATCATGGTTCTCTTGACTCCCGGAGTGAACCATCTCAACTTTTGACCAACGCACCAGGGATTTGGTCGCGAAATCCAAGATACACATCACAATGCCCAAAGGGATCCTCTCAGTCTTGAACATTTACCAAGGCACCAGTGGAACTCTCAAAGGCTACCTCCAAATATTCAATACCGCCTTGGTCAAAGTCGAGGAACCTACCCCTCAAACCGTACTCGTCCAGCTTGTGATGGGTGTACCACCTGATTTCGAATTCGGAGCATGGATCGATCGAAAGCAACCAATAGTCATTGCCATCCTCTTCACATCCCCAACCCCCAACAATAGTCATTGCCTAAAAGTCTTGCTTTACACCTTCGAACTCATATCGGGCCTCTCCATCAATTTCGCCAAGAGCTCTGTTATCATGCTTGGTGGTGCCGATTTACTTGGCCCATCAATTTCTAATTTCCTCAATTGTCGCCTCAGTAGCTTCAACATCCAATATCTTGGTGCCCCAGTTTGACCTACTAAATCGACTCGCAATGACTGGTTCCCCCTCATAGCTAAAATTGAATCCAGACTTGCCTACTGGAAACCTTGTCCATCTCTGTTGCTGGACGCCTGATCCTTGTTAAATCCGTCCTCTCTGCTTTACCACTGTATTGGCTCTCTATCCATTGCGCCCCTGCCTAGTTCATTAAATGGATTGAACAACTATACGTTCTTTTCTTTGGCATGGTGAACCAGCATGTTTGTTAGTCAATTGGAAACTGTCTGCGTGGACGTTCACTCTGGTGGCCTTGGGTTGCCGGACCATCGTGCTATGAGTTTCTCCCTATTATCCAAATGGATATGACCTTGTCTTACCCCTGGCAATTTCATATGGAAATCTTGGGTCCTCTCTCTCTATATTGTAGCAATAACCTTGATCATGTGTTACATTCACCCTCCCATCATGCCCCTCACCATTTTGGAGTAGCGTCCTCCAGTCCCTTCCCCACACCAAAAACCTCTTCTCCATCCAAGTTGGTAATGGTCTCACGTGATCTTTCTGGCATGACTCCTAGTTCTACAATTGTCCACTTACCCATTTCTACCCAACCTTTTTCTCAATTACCACTTACCCCTCGTTTTCAGTTCATGACGCCATCCTTATTGGCCCTTTTGCATTACCCCCTTATACTTCTCGACTATTAACCTCGATGAGTTACTTGAAGTCTGTCATATTCTCCACTCCACTTACCTCACCCCAGACCCTAATAAGTTTTCCTAGAGCCTCGCTCCCAACCTTTCCTTCTCTGTGAAATCCTGTTACCGTTTTCTCACCTACACCGATAGATCTTTCGCTTTCCCCGAACTCTGGAAGATTTCTGCACCGCCTAGAGTTCATTTCTTCTTGTGGTGTTTGGCGCATGAAGGAATAAACATGAAAGATAATTGTTCTGCAAAAACATTTAGGTCGACCCCAGATGCGTTCTTTGTTTCCAGGCCGATGAATCAATCTAGCATCTTTTCTTTGACTGTGATTTCAGCTTCTTCGTTGGGTTTCCACAACAGCTCATACTATCGGTTTCATCCCGTCTCTTTTCCACCATCTCGATTACTGACAATACTCACACCCATCCCCTGTTCTAGATCCCTTCATCGCAGCCTTCTCCCGATCCATTTGGCTTGAATGAAACAATAGATGTTTCAATGGAGGACCATAATCCCCAATTCAACTCTTCCGCAAGATACTTTTACTCTTTGTGGTCAGGTGCCGATGTTTGGCAACCCTTCAGGCTTATTCTAGCTAGCAATAGCAATAACTCGGAAGAATCTATGGCAAGCTCTGACGTAGTGAGTGTCATCTATAGGAGAATTTTCCCATGTCCATGGTAACTAGCTCTTCACGTGTTTCCTCATACGTGCTACTATCGATGTTTTAGCTAGTACTCGGATCTGATTTAATGTTCATTATACTCGATTGGAATCTTGGGTCGAATACTGTGTTTCTCATGTTTGTTATGCTTTATTTGTAGCCATGTCCTTATTATGTATATTACTTCAATACTGTATTTTATGAACACGTATTCGCTGCTTAGGCGAGGCTCTTGGTCAGGCCTGTTGACCGTGTGTACCTACTTATTTGATACACACACACACACACACACACACACACACACACACACACATATATATATATATATACACTAATCAGCTATGTAGACTTGCACTGCACAACCATCTTGCTAAAAAAATGTGTCCATATTTACTATAGTTATGCCAAATTAGGAAAAATAAATTAAGAATGAGAATTAATATATATTAGTTAAATTAGGAAGTTAAAATAACCTAAATTGATTGGTTAGGTAAAGGGGTTATATTTTCATAGTTTAGTTTGTAAGAAAAAAGAAAAACATAATTGCAAGCATAAAAAATAAAGGCATGGATTAGTGCGAAATTGGGATTTACCATATTGAGCACCATTCGATAGCCTAAAATAATTGAAAAGAATGTCTTGCAATTATGAGTTTCTATTGCAGCAATTATCTTAAACTATAAAAATAGATTATTGTGCAATTTCGATAACTAATAAAATAGGAACATGCCTAACTTCCTAAAGGATAAATTTATAAAGACTAAAAGAAAAAGGGTGACATAACAAAAAGATGTTATGCAAAGAGATGAAGTGACAAAATCAAGTTAAACACTTGATAGTTAAAAAGGAATGTAATCTATTATGATAGTTGAACAGACACATAAATAGATCAAAATATGACAACTTAAATATGTTGGTTTTGACAAAGAAATCTGTTCTTTTGAGCTCAGCACCCAAAATCAATAACAATCACATAAAAGAAAATCATAGATTACAAGAAAAGTAAAGAGACACACAAATTTATAGTGGTTTGGCAATCATGCCTACGTCCACTTAGTGTAATCTATCTTTTATTATACTATATGATTACAACACAGTTGAATTTCTATGTAAGAAAGTGGAGAAAGAAGCTGGGTTTTCTCTTCACGACATTATTCTTGCACATACTAGTCTTAGGAAGAAGAGATTGATCCCTCAAAATACGAAAAACCAAGCTATTTATTGGTGAAACCGGATTCGATTCGACCTTACCACGTGTTAGCATCTCCGAAGGCATAGGAGTAGTGGGCTAACCACATCTAGGGAGTGGATGAACATGCTTTAATCATGTTCTCATCCGGAATGACACAGTCAACCTGGGCTGGTTAGACATAGTCGAATCGAAATTGCCGATTCAGAATCAAGTGAAATATAGAAGGTCGAACTGGGCATGTGCCGATCTACAATCTTGGCCGATTCGGAGTGAAGTGGAGTGGCGAGGATAGCCAAACCGGCTTTGCTGAAACAAGAGTTTAAGCATCCAATATCCATGTTCCTGAGATATCCAAAGCTTCCACCAAGCTTTTCCGAGTTGTTCGAATTATTGCCGAACTGGAGTTTAAGCATCCAATATCCGTGTTCCTGAGATATCCAGATCATATTTACAGAAATCCACAATCACACTAAATCATATTATTGGAGAATCATAAATCTAGAATTCCAAATAATTCCCCCAATCCCACTAGATTGTGATATAATAGAAAAACCAACTGAATCCAATTATATCTCCATATCGCAGTATGAGAGAAATCCAAACCTAAGAAATCCAAAATCCATGGCCTCGCCGGACTTATCCATTGCGAGTATAATTCATACCTGTAAACCAAAAAAGCAATCTATTTTGCCAAGTCCTGAAAAAACTGTTCAGCCTCTTTAAGCATAGTCCATGCATGAGAATCCATACCAAGTATAGCCTATACCCGAGTTACGATTGAATCATCTTGCCAAATCCTGACAGGATAATCCAACCCATCAAGCATAATCCAAACTTGGAAATCCAAATCAAGTATTGTCCATGTGACACCCCACGTCTGGTTAATGTCACTCACTAAGGGAATGCATTAAGTTTCGTGAAGCGCTATAGGTAAACAGACACAGAATAATTAAAAGTAAGATATAAATAAGGCAGCAGCGGAAAATTTAAAATTTTATTTCAACCATAAAGCATAATACTGTGATCCACAATTTCATAAGTCACAAAAACCATTACAATAAAATAACTTCTGACTTGCACCATTAGAGTACATAAGTAAATAAAAATCATAATTTTCCCTAATTAAAAGAGTTAAGCCATAGTATAGACAAGAACTTGAGTCATACTTCAGAAGTAGCTCCTAGCAAGATGATATCTGTGTCTTGATTAAGTCTGAGTGTTTCCTCCCTGAGAACCTGGAGGGGGGAACGGAAGAAAGAAGGAGAAACAAAAAGGGTTAGACATAAAGTCTAACGAGTCCAGTTACTTTTAGCCAGTAAATAAATAAAAGTAACATGATAGGCATATAAAGTGGATAAGAGAGATCACTACATAAATGGCAGGTGTGACAAGGTAAGCAAGATAAAGTGTATGTGCCTCACTAATGATTACGCTGCACTATTACTAGTATAACAAAAATGGAATGATCCCTTCCACTCTAAGTTGGTAGACCTAGGGCATATGTCCGAGTGTACCCTAACCACTACCCTAATCAATCGGCTCCCTACCCTGTAGATATGCTGTGCTAGCCCCACAGTAGGAGGTATCACTTCCTAAAGTGGCAACCAATAAGGTGTGCACAACCATACCTCCTGGTGTCACAGTCGTCTTGTCCCTTTCTGCCCGGCTCATGCATGCACATCACCCAATCGGTTTGCGCCGCCCACACCGTCCATTTCGTTTGGATCTCTTATATTCAATCAGTAAGCGTGCCCCTTCTTCGCCTAGTACGGAGTTCTTTATTTGATACCTACTCCGGGTTACTGACTTGAAATGGGTCCCATACAATATGATACAAGCTCTCCCTTTTGTCTTGTATCCCCACTAGGTTTTCCACTGACTATGTATACCCTTAGGTGTCTTTAATTACATAGCCCAATGTAAGTTATGCTTACCCTAAAGGGTGTCTTTAATTACATAACTTTATTATATTTTTCCACTGGTTATGTATACCAATAGGTGTGTTTAATTACGTAACCTTATTGGGCTAAGTTCGTGGGCCTATATATAAATATTACCCACCCCCTCTAATTTACTTAACCCACCCACTACCCATCCAATTTTACTTAACCCTAACTTAAGTTCATAATCATACAATCTTTATGGATTAAATTAGGTTAAGTAGTCCAATTCTTTACCATATCCATTTATGGTTTTATAATGGGCTAGACCTCCCATATTAGGCCTACAACATGTAGATGCTGGATATGCCAGTCTGGTCCAGGCACTTATTCCATAGTTGGGCCTAACCTCGTGTCATAGCCCGATTCGTATTTACGTACTTAGACCTCCCACATTAGGTTCAGCATTAGTGGCTGTTGGATATGCCGATTGGGTCCGGGCAGACTTCTGTCACTAATGCAACCTAACCTTGTGTCATAAGCCCAATTACAATTCCTAATTGTAACCACTAAACATTCCATTTTTATTAAAATCTATCTATGTCATTATAGGTGATTATTTCTATGTTTCCCTATTTGAATTGTATGTCCAATATTACATAAATTATACCAATTATAAACCCTTTTTTCCTTGTTTCTTAACTAACGTATTCGCACATATTTTGGCGGCATCTAGGCTATAAAGTAGCCTAGCCACAACAATGAAAAAGAGAATATGACAAAGGATGATAGTTTTCAACATGTCTTGGCATACACATAAACTGAATCATGATAACAAGGTAAGTGGACATGTAATTTTCATCATAACAAGGTGGACATAAAATTGATGAACTTGTGGCAACTATGATGTAAAGGCAACATAATGAGATCTAGTCCAACTATTTAGATCTAGCATAATTAGGGTGACATAGCAACATGTTTAGATCTAAAAATGGCTTCACATGTCAAGTTTACAACATATTTAAACTAATTACAATATGACAGGTGAAAGGTGACTTATATAAAGAACTAGATCTAGCCAATGTTACAACTGTCCAATAGATGTACATTCACCATAATATAGTTAAGTCAGGATTCACGTAGACAACATAAAAGAATAACCACAATTGTATTAGATCTAGGAAATTAGATCTATCATGACATAGTATATGATTTAACACTTGCATAGAATCATACTTTACAACATATCCAAGTCATAGTCTTTCACAATTTACTTTCATTTATCTAAACCTAAAAACAACTAGAAACTCACAGCGTTAGGTTTAGAGAGTTGAGAAAGAATGGATCTTGAATTCTGAATTTGATTTGCAAAGTATGTAGTTGTAGAAAACAGTTCAGTTCGCACTCCAGCAGCATATGGCCTCCATGACTTCCAATGAAGAAAATAAGAGATTTGAGCATGTATTTATAGTTGTAGAGCCCCTGAAACTGACTGTCACCTCAGCTCTAGGGGTATCGACACCGGGGTCGACCCCTAGGTCGACACCCCTCTAGGAGGGTCGACCTCCTAGAGCGGGAATTTTTCCGTTCAGACGAATTTTTCAAATTCGAACTGTTCTGGATAGAATTTTGACTCAGCTCTGACTCATCTTTGACTCATGCATATGTATATAATTTTTCTACGCGTATACAAACTTAAAACCGTCATAACTTCCTCATGCGGTGTCTATTTTACGCAAACCAAGTGTCTATCTTGACCATGATTTCGGGACGGATGCAATGGTATAGTCCATTTCCTCAAATTATGAATATTAAATTAATTATTATTTAATTTATCCTCCTTTAGTGTTGGTACAAATTCGGGGTGTTACAGTCCATACCTGGACCATGACCAAGTAATCTTTGTGTAGTCTTGACAAGACAACTCGGCCCTTCAAGCACAATCCATGCCTAGAAATACATTTCATTAAAATCCATAACCATTATAAAATGAAACAAGATATAATGGTTTATCAATGGATGTAGAGAATGCCTAGGGATTATGTCCTAATCTCATGTTTGAGTATGCCAACTTTGTCGTTTTACAGCGAATGGTTTATTACTGGGTACAGACCATGTCTAGGGATTAAATCCTAATCACGTACATGGGTGGGTTGACGTAGCCATCCGAAAATCAAAAGCAAAAGAAAACAAATGTCCAGGAAATCCAAGGTCAAAAGGTCATCTAGATAAATTGGTGATCAGTCCGCACGAGCTTGGTTTTAGCTCATTCCCTCTCCGTGGAGCAGTAGGTTGTTGCACCCGTTTTGAGCTACTATCCTATTCCTAACATAGTGTACCAGCTCTCCATGTCTAACATGCTCTTTGATTATATCATGCATATGCCTACATTTGTTTGATGAGTAGCCATCTAGTGCATGAAACATGCAATGCATTCTAGACTCCTGTTCCTTTTTAGTGAGGTCCCTCCAAGGAGGCTTCTTGAAAGGAGCTAGTTTGTGAATACCCATATCGATGTCCTCTAATGAGGAATTGAGTTCAGTATATCTAATAAACATAGGTTCTCTACGAGATTGAGTATTTTGATCATTCCTGGTAGAGGCTTTTCCCTTGCCTTTATCTTTTCCTATTCCTTTACCAGATCTGGACGATCCTTCGTCCTTAACCATATTAATCTTAATAATATCCTTCTCAACTATAACTTCCACTTCTGTATAAATCTGTTAACTTCAAAGTAGAATTCACCAAGGTCCCTCGATGGATCTCGTTGCAAAGAAATCTTAAAATCTGACTTATCCAAGATGCAGATATAACAACCATCAGCACCATGGACGGTTCTAGTCGATCCTCCCACGTTGCTTTCACATTAAAACTCACCAAGAAAAAATGCAGAGCCTCTCCATCCTTCTGCTTAATTGATGTAAGAGTCATCACATTTTTGGGTCTTAAGATGTGGACCCTAAATTGCTCAACAAATCTTGCGACCAAAGCATTCCAACTGTTGATCGATTCTGATTCTAACTACATGAACCACATAGTAGCAATGTCAGTAAGATAAAATAGGAAGAATTTAGCCATGACATTTTGCAACATCGATAACACTTACAGATGGCTCATAGAGAGCATCAGTTGCATGGTAGGATCCTTCCTACAATCATAAACCTCTAAGAAGGGCAATTTGAAATCTATTGAATTTCGATAATTCCTGGCTGCCTGAGTAAAGAGGCTGCGATTTTCACAATCCATGTCTATTTGTGATGCCTCACCTCTCATAAAGCGACAAATCATGTCCGCGATTTGAATCTAATCACCAAGGAACTATTGCCAACCTTCCAAAAAAACATTGTTGCCCCTAGCATGCAATCCAATAGCAAATTGGCGCTTGTTCCTAGCATCCATATCTGGTTTGGAAAAGCCCCCGATATCTGATTCAGCATAGTCAAACCGGGCTTCCTATGAAGTAGCATTATCTCTATCCAAAGTAGCATGTGATAAAGCCACATTTTTAGTGCCATCGTTCAAGATATTTTGAATCGGTGCATCACGATTCACTTCACCACTTCCAAGATGGTTGCCCCTGCCATATCCGGTTTGATAGCCAAACCAGGCCACGTCGGAATTACCATCGAGTCGGGTTATAGCATAGCTTCTGAGAGCATCATTGCTACATTGTTGGGTCTATCCCTAGCGACTAAGCATTGGCCTACTGGTTTTCCAAATCCATCTAGTTGGAAGAGAAAAGTATTTATAGTTTCCTCCTATCTACGGACGAGTTCATCCTGCCGATCGATGTGGGTTTACAACCCCTAGATGATCTTATCCATCTCATCCCGAGTCAAGTAGTCGGAAGGATTACCAACAGAGGAATCCTCTTGACTTCCTTCTCTTCCTACGCCATCTGCTTGTGTGTTGTTATCAATTTTCTTTCATTTCACCATTTTGATTCCTCGAGCAATTTGTTTCCTATAAATTATAAATCTAGCAACGTGTCCCCTACCTAGTATGCCAAAATGTTGGCAATGAAATTGGTTCTTCCGAGTTCAACGTAAAAAATTAATAGCAATCAAAGAAAATCAAATCATGAAATACAAGAAAAGTAGAGAGACACGCAAATTTATAGTGGTTCAGCAATCAGGCCTACGTCCACTAAGTGTAGTCTATCTTTAATTATGCTGTATGATTACAACGTAGTTTAATTTCTATGTAAGAAAGTAGAGAAAGAAATTGATTTTTATCTTCGCGACAATATCCTTGCACGTACTAGTCTTAGGAAGAAGGGATCGATCCCTCAAAAACCCAAAAATTTAGCTATTTGTAGGTGAACCTGGATATAATTTGACCTTTTCATGTGTTTGCATCTCCGAAGGTGTAGGCGTAGTGGACTGACCATGTCTAGGGAGCAGTAATCATGTCCCCATCCAAATCAGCATAGTCGATCCAGGTCGGTTCGACATATTTGAACTAGAAATGTCGAACTAGAATCAAGTGAAATACGGAACGTCACATGTCTGCACCTCCGAAGATGTAGGAGCAGTGGGATGACCACGTCTAGGGAGTGGATAAACATTCTTTAATCATGTCTCCATCTGAATCGGCATAGTTAATCCAGGCCGGTTCAACGCAGTCAAACCAGAAATGCCGATCTGGAATCAGGTGAAATACAGAAGGCAAAACCAAGCATATGTCGATCCAAAATCTTAGCCGATCGAGAGTGAGGTGGAGTGGCAAGGATGGCCAAACCGACTTTGCCGAACCCAAGTCCAGGCATCCAATATCCATGTTCCTGAGATATCCAAAGCTTCAACCAATCTTTTCTGAGTTTGTCGAAGTGCATTCTCAAGTCCTGAGCACTTCTATCTCCAGAAACCCAGTATGTGATTGCCTTGCAAAAAGGCAAGTTACCAGTTGGTAATAATAACAGTATGATAATTGCATAGACACAAAAGTGATTAATAATAGTATGTTGCTATTCACACCCCCATTTAGACTATTGGCCACCTATACTAAAGGCCACCTCTTTTTTATGCCTCTCTACTCATTTACACCACCTAAATTATTCAGTTTCTAGTCGGCTACCACCTCTGCCATTAATTCTTCATCGTTCCAAAAAAGTCTTCTTCTTGAAATTTTCTCCATCACTCTACATGCTTGAGATTTCCCTAAAGTATCAATGCAATTTCAAACATCCAATCAGCTGATAATGTTCGTGCCACGATGACAGGAGGGAATAAGTCGTCTAAGTCGAGTAAGATTCGAACCCTAATTTTTTTCTGAAATTAATGCTAGGTATATGCTTAGAAATGGGTTTGAAATAATTGATAGTTGAAGTTTGCAAATTGGTGTGAACGGTTCTTCATAATCAAACAAACCTGTTGAACGTCAGTCGCAAACACCTGAAAATTGGTGTTGGTGTTTAGGCTTTAGGGTTTGATATCTGAGAATTTACATTGTTTGTTAAGAGAAGAGAAGAGACAGTACGGTTGTTATTGACTGAGTGAAAAGAAATAAATTGGTGGTAGGAAGTAGGTAAAAAATAATACAATCTATTAATTTTTTAAAGGTGGCCAGTAGTCTAAATGGGGGTGTGAATAGCAGCACACTTAATAATAGATCTAAAAAGATTGAATAGTAAAAAAGGGTCTGGTTTGGATTTGAGAACGTTAATGGCGACAGGGTCCCCCTTTCTCCTTCTACTCTTTATCGCGTTCTACTCCCATTCTCCTTCTCCTACTTCTCAATGATTCACCTCTTTACTGTTCTCTTCTAACTTACCCTGGTTTCGCTTGTGTGCTCCCATATCTAAATTTTATTTATGATTTCATATCTAACCCTACCTGCTCCTCGGTTTCCCCCAATCATCGCCAATCCCAAACTTTCCTGCTATCACTTTACCACACATGCGCTTGTCTTCCTTATTTTTACCTTGCGCGGTGGCCCTCAGTGGTAAATACGCTTGTTGGTTCTACTTCGTTACCCTGATTTGCAACTCCATTTCGTACGATACCCTGTAATGTGCTTCACCTGGTTTCCTTATGAGTCAGCACTATACATTTCCTAGTGTTTAATGTCCGGTGAAATTCTAGCTATTGTCAGGAGGGTTGGGGACGGAGTGTGATTGTTGGATTGTGTGATTTGGTTTGGATGTTGGTATGTGTTTTCCATGGTGGAGTTTTGACTTGCTTGGGAGTTGTAGGTACGGTATCAGCGTGGAGTTTGCTATGCTCGCAGAAACTTCATATTTTAGTCTGGTATCGTGTTTCCCCTAACCCTTAAGTCACGGATTAGTATTAGGTATGTGATGGTTCCTTACTGTGCGTGATATTCAATGTGTCTTAGCATCACTTCTTGTGGATCTTGTTTTGTTGGTACTCGTGTTGTTTTAGTTTTGTGCTCTATCATTTGAGTTTTGGGATTTTGTTTTGGGAGGTTAATAAGATTGCTCACTATGGTATCATTACCTGTGTGTGTGTGTGGGGGGGGGGGGTTGTGCTCGGTTTGCATCAAGACAAACAGTTGAATCAACTTTGGCACTCGACTTGTTGATGATGCCTCGAATCCTTATGCCACCTGTATGCATTTGCCCCTTAGTTTTCCTAGAGTCATGTGTGATGGATCATGTTAGATGCTCAAAAAATAATACTGAAAGAAATAATATTTGTCATGTCATTATTGTCCTTGTTGGAGATGTTATCTGGTGCTACTCCCGTCCTTGTTCCGTTGGATGGGGATGGTGTGGTGTTTGAGGTGGCCTTGGATGCCTTGAGGTCACCTCTTGTGATGCTGGCTAGTACAACAATTACATTTGAAATCTTGAATACACTGTGCTTTGATAATACCCAGTGGCTACAACCACAGTAATTAAACTGCAGTGAAGCAGCCTACAAACAGTGAATGGTTTTTCTTTTTCTTTGTGTTTTGTTTAGTCATAATAGTTATGTATTCATTATGTAGTTGAACTTCTTTGAAGTATGAAATGTCTGTATATTATCCCTATGTGGAGTTTATGGTGGATAGTCTACCTTAAAAATCGATATCATAGTCTACAAATAGTGTCTAGCTCCGGTCCTATAATCTAATATAGATCTAGTGGACGAACCACTTTAAACTCCGATTGTGGTGGACGGTGCACCTTAAAAACCTAAAGTAGTAGGTTGGTAACTATTAACTTCCTATAATATTTTTAGTTATTATTGGTTATAATAATAAGTGTTTGTAGTCACTATAAAACCAGTCAGCTTTGCCAAAAAAAATCAACTAATAATAGGTAGTATTGATATATGTTTAAGCAAGACTGCAAGAGTAGGATTAAAATTAAAAGTGAAATAAAGGCTTATTATGAATAACCTTAAAATATATGAGATAAGTTTAATAAGCAAAATTCTATGACTATGGTTTTATGGTGAAGGTAATATTATAACATGAGAGTTATAATCAATAGTGAAAAGAGTAGGAAAGGCTTATTAATAAACATGCATTTGCGAATTAAGTTAATAAGTGTTGTGTTTCTTTCGGCAACAAAGGTTGATTATAGAAAATAAGTGGCCAATAAATCTAATAAGCGTGTAGCAGTGGTGGTCCGTTATGGCAGCGAATGTTGATTAGGAAAGATAAGTGGCCTGTAAAGCTAATTAACAAATAATTAAAGTTCAGATTAAATAATTTGAACACTAATGTTAACCACCTAAAAGAAAAGGTAAGTTAAACGTATAATGAAGATTAGGCATAGGAAAGATCATCGTAGGTGTCCGGAGACACAGTGGAAGCACGTCCAACTTGATATTCGACAAACTAGAAGGGATTTCGAGACCTCTACTATGACACCCCACGCCCCTTAATGTCACCATATAAGGAAGCATTAAGTTATATGAAGTGCAATAATAATACATAGACCAATTTTAACAAGAGATGATGTAAATATGCAGCGGAAAAATCCAAACTTTTACTTCTAATTAATTTCAACATTACATTTTTCCAAAATGAACCATCAATGTCAAAAACATAAAGATATGTCTCATAAATCATTATAGTATAAAACCATAAAATAATCTCCCTCATATGTCATAACAATAAAGATAGGTAAATAAACTGAAGTAATACATGGAAAAGAAAGCAATCCACATCAAAGCATAATATAATCATGGTCTAGCTACTATCCACCACCACTCTGAGAACCTAAATGGGGAAAGGAAGAGAGAGAAGGGAAAACAAAATAGGCCATACATAAAGTAAGGCGAGTTCCGGTGATTTTCAGCATAAGGATAAGATAGAAGGTATCAAGACAGATAAATAATGTTGAACATAAAACTACAGGAAAATATACAAGTACGAGGTAAACGAGATAATATGATAACAAGATAACAAGGCAAGGTAAAGATCATGTACGCTTCTCATTCATATCCCAAGAACAAGTTTCTGCACCAATTACTAGATTATCAGGATTAGGTGTTACCCTAATTAGTACCCATGTGATCGGCTCCCTACTACACAAATATCTTGTGCTAGCCACGACAGTAGGGGATATCAGTCCCTAACCCATTAACTTATAAGACACAGACCTATTCGCTGGTTTTACAGCGTCTTAGTTTCCCCCATCGAACCCATGCACGCTTATGACTCCGCGGGAACGCGCCCGTACCCACCTTCCACCTTTGACCTTTGAACCTCTTACAATCCAGATCAGTAAAGCGTGCTAGGGCCCCTACCTAGTGTGAGGACCTTCTCTATGATACCATCTGGGATACTGACTGATACGGGTTCCACACCAAGATTGACACAAGCCACCCCCTAAGCTTGTGACCCCACATAACTAGGATTTTAAAAGTTCCAAACCAGATATAAGCAGTAAGACATGGGACGTATTAGCTTATTAATTAATAAGTTAGCATGTTTAAGTTCATTAATAAGCATGGTTGTATATGACATTTTATGTAAATATTATTCAATGTACAACCCCTTCCCCAAAATGGACAAACACCTGCTCAGATGTGTGTGTGTGTATATATAATATATACATACTAAGTTACATGTTTAATTAATTACATCTGATCCTCTTACTTTCTATAACATGCCCTACTTAATATAAAATTAAGGTTAACCTATCTAGATTAACATGTTTTGCATATTATCCCAATTTTACAGTTATTGGATTTCATGTTTCAGTATGACTAGTTCTCCTTTTACTATCATTATAAATTATTCGAATTTAACCCAAATTTATGCAATTCTAATGGAATAGTTTAGGTGCTCGATGGCCTAGGCTTAGCGCAAAATAAAAAGGAAAAAGAAGAAGATATAAATCCAATTCAAAAATACATATCTGAATATATAGGCATAAGACTATAAATAAAACTAAGACATAAAATAGAATAATAAGGAAGTAGGTAATACCTGAAAACTGAATAGATACTTGACAGTAAAACAGTAGCATACAAACACTATATAATTTCGTATTCGAATTATTTACTGCTAGAATACTTTTTAATTATCCTATCTAATAATAATTAGAACTCACACTGGTTTGATTTAGATCCATAAAAATCCTTTTATTTGTAGTTATTGTAGAAAAAATAGAATTATCCCCTTTAATCCATGTTTAGGCAGCACCTCGGCATCTTCTTGTTTTTAATCAGAAATAGATTGGAGAAAGAAGAATGAAGAATGTTTGTATGTAGGAAAATAGTGAGGCTGTTAGCCTATTTATAGATTAGCTAGGATAATTCTAAACCATTAGATTTTAGGTTTTCAAATCAAACTGTACACCTCAAGCTGAGTCAGCTATGTATGTAATGAACACAGTTGTCAATATTCAGAAGCGGGAATCTTGCCTATATGCAGGTGAGTCGACCGACCTTAACCTGGGTTGACACTTGGGTCGACCTGCCTTGGACCTAGGTCGACCCTTGTGTCAACCCGGTTGGGGTTGGGTCACCCACTTACCGTTGCTTTCTGTACTTTTTTAATTTTATTTTATACATATTATATATATTTTAGTGCCATCATCTTAAGTCCATAACTTCTTCATATTTAATCCGACTTACGAAAACTAAGAGTCTATTCAAACAAAATTACGTAACGGATGCAACGGTAAAGTATATTTTACCTGATTCCGAATATTTTATTACTTTAAATTTAGTTTGTTATTTTCTTAATATAATTATTGTGTATTAAATTATGGGGCATTACATCTACCGGACATTAAGGTACTCTGAGATGGCCCTCCAAGGTAGGCCTAACGAAGTTGTACCCCCATAGGAAGGTCCATGAGATTACATCCATAGGGTATGCCTTGGATGCATTTTTCTAGTGCGCAGCTATAAGACTGATAGAATGATTTTTAGGATTTGATGGTTGCCTTGGCTCCGAGAGCAGGCTTCATGGTAAGGACATAATCTGTATAGTAGATCATTGGATACCTATCATCGTCAGTCATAGCGAGTACGGGAAAAACTAAAGATAAACTAAAAGGCCAACGATCTTTCACTATTAAGACATTGGATGAGGGACAATGCCAATTTAGATGTTTATATAGTTTGTTAGGGACACAATCACTTATCTCTTGAAATGGTCTTTAATTAGTTGATGAAGGGACGAGTGGGGCTATAGCCACCTAGGAAAAGAGACAGACAAATCTATGGATATCTATATCTTAAGGCTAACAAAGTTGTCCTTTACAGATATAGAAATCCCCGGACTAAGTTCTATGTAAGGGTTTAGCCTGATAAAGGAACTTAGATGGTAGACAACACACTTTCATAGTGTGGTGATGAACGCTTAGTAAGCTTTCATAGCATAGCCTAGTACGCTTTCATAGCATGGCATAGTTATTTAGTATGATTTTGTAGCATGGCTTATTATGCTTTTGTCGCGTGGCCATGGAGACCTCTCGAGGAGGGTACTATGGATAATACCTAGATATATTGGGTATATAGCAATATGTATGTGGGTTATTAGGTTTGATATACTGGGGAGTAAATGGATAGGATGTACGCATAGAGGAGATAGTGTTATACACTCTAACAACCTAATAAAAGTAAGCCAGTGATAGAACAATATATGTAGTGTTATTCTGTATGAAGTATAATTTGTCCATTCACCGTAACTTTTGTCCTAACGCCTTCCTCATGATAAACCAACAGGTTAGACAGGTGGTAGAGATTATACAGCTTAGAGACACTTGTTAGACAGTGTAATTATCATGGTTAGTATTTACTTATTATTATATTCTATTTGTTCCGTTATGAGATATTTTGTTATGGGCTTTGATCATCTTTTCCTTTTTATAGGATACCAAACAAACCAACTCGGGTTTCAATGGACTCGGATTTTAGTATTTTGCAAAAATTTGGGCCAGCTGAAATTTGGGTTGTTACATCTGGTATCAAAGCCAAGTTCAGGATCACTATATAGATAGTGAGTGAGCGTATCTGTATTTTCAAAATATAAATATTACATATATATACACACCCTTAGATCTATAGTGGAACCTCGTAATAAGTGAATCGCCATATTGAAAATGTTGGAATATCAGTTTTGTACACTTAGGAAATTGTTATGGAAATTTGAGAACAGTAGGCCTATGAATAACTAGAATGTCATGTACAATCTGCTTTGTAATAGAAAAGGAGAATTCCATGTGGGATCCGAAATTTTAGTATTTCAGATTAGTGGGTTGGGTAGTAGAGACTTGTAAATTGTGAAAGAGTAAAGAGGAATCTGGATTAGGAATTTATATATACACACACATTTGGCATAAAAGTGGCGCTAGACTCAGACTTTAGTACGGACAGCCTTGGAGGAATAAGTGTGAATGAGAATTTCAACATAGAAAAAAATTCGTGCAAAGGATTTGGGAATGCAAAACTAAGGAACCACCTTATGCTTAGCCCCATAATTAAATTTTTGAAAGAACTTGAAAAAAAATAGGGATATAGAAACAGAATTCTAGAAGAGCTTCCTATGTCAAATTTTAAAGTTTACATTTTTCAGAAATTCACTAGATAGTAATATTGAGATTTACATCAGAATAGCTTTTGATAAAATTATACAAATTTATTTTCGAAAGAATAAAGTGCATAAGCAAGTTGTAGGGTAAAGAAATAGAAGTAGTTAAGGGAAAGAACAAACATAAATAAATTCGATATATATGATGTGCATATATGAGTCAGAGATAGGTCTAAAAAAAATAGATTATCTTGAATAAAGGAAACAACAAATTTGTTTTGAAAAGAAAATATAAGAGTTTTTCATAAATAATGGGTTGTGGCACACTTTAACTCATTGGAATAGGAATAAGGTGAGGTTTTATGAATCAACAAGTTTGCAAGTAAATGTGTTTTCTTAAAGAGACAAGGAAATATGCAGCTAAAAAGGTGTACAAAATATAGTTGAACACTCTTTTTTGTGCCACCTATTTCAACAGAGAAAAGAAATATATTAAAATAATGAAGTTCCCTTATTACTTTATACAGAACGCAGTAGTCCTTTTTAGAAAAGATTCATACAAACTTGGTCTTATTAATTCCTCCTGAAAAAGAAATGTATAAGGATAAAGAGAGATGGATTCCACATATATACAAACTAAATAAAGGGTACAAGAAAGTGAAAAAATATGTTAATTCACATGAGGATTGAGCTGTCATATAAATCAGTTACATAATGGTAAATGATTAAATAATCAAGATAAAGGCTAAAACTTGGATAATTGAATAAAAGAGTAAATGGATTGAAAAGAGCAAGTTTGGGATCTCCATAACAAAAATTATGCCATAGTTGTAGTTAACAGAAATCCTTTTTCAGCACTCCTTGAGGAAAAAGAAAGTTAAAAATGTTGTCTCACTTTACGGTGGAATGAGAACTAGAGTTACGCGACATGGATTTATAGAGAATGGTAATTGGAAAGGAGGAGCGCTATGGTTGTCTAGATACACTAATAAGGACCATTTTATGTTAAAGGGAAATGGCCTAGGCCTCTTAGTCCTAGTGGATAGCTAGCTATTGTATCTTTTACCTAGTAGTGACTGTAGTAGAACATGTTTTCTTATAGTACAGATTTGCACTTCTACATAGTTATATGTTTTATTATTGTAAAATAAATAGTTTAGTGTGACATTCTCCTTCTAGTGTTTATGATGATCACTAGAAAAAAATAAAGATATAGGATATTGTAAATGGAAGCAAAAGATGAATAATTAAAAGAAAAACAAACAAAATTTTCAGAAAGAAAAAAAGATGACAACTACAATAAATGAGAATAACAAGAGAAATTAAATTCTTCCAAATTAATTATTGAAAATTTTGGAAAAGAAATTCTTCTTATGTAAATTATGCTTAGAAAAGAAAATAAGAATTTATGTAGGGTAGCGATAAAGGTTTCCAAGTATGGGGGAAAAAGTGTGTGTAAGAGTGAAGTGGAAAATATAGAATTTCCCCCTCCTACCTTTTTCTAACATAAAAATCGAATTCGTGAAATTAGATTTTTTTTTTTTTCTTCTGAAATTCGCAAATTTAAGGTTGGTTGGTAGGGTTTGGATGCAAAAATTGCACGAACTGGATGAAAAACTGGACGAAAAAATATTTTTATTTTTAAGTTATTGCAGTCTTGAAGAAATTGCCAATATATTTAGGTCGTATGCATTATGTTTTTAGAAAAAAATGAAAGAAAAGAGCATTCATATAGGAGGTACCGCTTAAAAAATCATTTCATTCATGAATTTTTATGATCTATTACACTTTACACAAGTTGGAAATTTGGATGTACATGTAATGTTTGTGAATTATGCGAGGAATTACAAAAATTTACCCTCAACAAATTTCAGGGGCGAAATTTCCTAAAGGGTGGGAGAATGTAACACCGTACATTTTGATAATAAACATGGTCAAAATAATTACAAAAATAATTAATAATGGAAAATAGACATTTTGGGATTGGTAGAATTTGGCTTCTAATCATATATCATTGCTTTCCTAGCGAATTTATGATTAATTACATATATAATATGTTCCGAATGGAATTCATATGGAAAAGTTATTAACGTCCGAAGTCTCGTGTCAGGAAATATTTATAAGTTTAAATGTGTGTAAATATGTATATTACAAACTATATGTGCATATAAATTCCAAAAATAGTAAGTGCTTAAATTTGAAATTAGGCATGTGTCAAAGACAGAAAAAAATCAAATAAAACTGGAAACCAAAATAACATTTGAAAACAACATTTGAAAAAACAATATGTACCAAGACAAATCAGGAAAGAATTCGACTAAAACGCATTGTAACACGTTTGGGTCGACCCACGCCCTAGATGGGTCGACCCATTATGTCATTAAACAACGTGTTTTCTTCATTTTGACATTTTGGATTTTATTGTTTTGAATTGGAGGGACATAGCTAGCGTGGACATTTATAAATAAACCTACAAGGCTAGTCGTCAAACTCATATTTATTAGAGTGGGTGTGGAAGCCCTATCATTCCGTTTGTCCTCCAAATTCTTAAGAAATAGATTAGGTTTAGGCTCTTTGATTCAAACTTGGTGGCAGATGTTGTATATTTAAGGTTCAGATGACTAAATTCTTTGTCTGTGTGAGATTCAAATGGGAAAGACCATGGATAATAAATCTATATCCAAATCAGATCCGGAACTTGGGGCATCGATCTGAGGTGAGTGGGTTGAAATTATTCTTTTTAATAGCGGTATATATCATCATTTGATTCCTGTTAAATTAGTAAGATATTTTCCCCGTCCTCTTTCCCCCTTTCTATATCAAATTTTACAATTTTACGTTAATTTTTGGTTAGGCTGAAAATATCCCTAAATCTGCAATATTGACATATGTATACAATTGATTTGTGCGCCTAATTATATGTGATGGATTATAATCCTTTTTATTTTATGCGTGTTGGAAAACATGATTCAATTGGAATGATGAAAAAAAATCTGATAATTTGTGGCTAGATGAAAATGTAATGCCGAAACTGTAATAAAAGAGGAACTTGGACTGAGAATTGGGAAACTTAATAAGATTTGCCATGTTAATGTGACATGGGTTGATATGACAAAATTAAAATTACGCACATTAAATTTGTATTTGAATAGTAAATCTGAGAATTTTCCCATTTATTTGTTAAAAATATCATTCAGATTTAGAATGGAATGAATATACAAATTGTTGGAATTTAAAGATAAAAGGTTATAAGCTTAAATGTGTCCAAATTTTTACTTTAGTTTTTCCAAATTAGGAAAAATAAATTGAGAATAGGAATTAGTATATACTGGTTAAATTGGAAAGTTAGAAATAGCCTAGATTGATTAGTTAGGAAAAGGGAATATATTTGCATAGTTTGGTTGGTAAGAGAAATGGAAAACATAAGAGCAAGTATAAAAAGAAATAAAGGCGTGGATTGGTGTGAAATAGGGATTCAGTCATATTACAATTATGAGTTTCTATTGTTGCAGTTATCTTAAACTATGAAAATAGATGTGCAATTTCGATAACTAATCAAGTAGGAACATGCCTAACTTCCTAAAGGATAAATTTATATAGATGGAAAGAAAAAGGTGACATAACTAAAATATGTAAAGAAATGAAGTAAAAACCAAGTTAAACACTTGGTAGATGAAAAGGAATGTAATCTATTATGATAGTTGTACGAACACTTAAATGGATCATAAGAAGACAAGTTGAATATGTGGCAAGAATAATATTGTGATAATAGCATAGATACAAATGTGAATCCTAATAGGTAGTCTTGATATATGTGTAAGAAAGATTATAATATGAAGATTATAATTAAAAGTGAAATGAAGGCTTATCATGAACAAACTTAAAATATGAGAATTAAGTTTAAAAAGCATAATTATATGGCTATGGTTCTACAGTAAAAGTAATATCATAGAATGAGAGCTATAATTAACAGTGAAAAGATTAAGAAGGGCTTATTATTAATAAATTACATTTGTGAATTAAGCTAACTAAGCGTAGTAATCCGCACCGGCAGCGAAGGCTGATTAAGGAAAATAAGTGGCCAACACAGTTAATAAACATAAAGAAGTAGTGGTCCGTTCCAGCAATGAAAGCTGATTAGGGAAGACGAGTAGCCAATAAAGCTAATAAACAAATAATTAAAGTTCAGATTAAATGAACTAAAAAATAATATTAATTAGCGAAAAGAAAAAGTAAGTTAAACGCATAGTGGAAGATAGGCATAGGGTCTAACAAAGTATCGAGATGAGAAATCTTATTCATGAAAAAGTGAGCTTTTCTGTAACGACTCGGATTTTCGACTATTTGAATTCGAATATTTGAATATATTTTAAATATTATATTTGAATTATTTATGGATTTTAATATCGAATTCGTTATTTAAACGATGAAGAAATGCTTAAATTTATATTTAATATAAAATGAACTCGAAATGTCGTAGCAGTTCCTAATATTGGGTTTTGAACTTCAATTGATTATACATAATCCGTTTTAAGCCGGAATTCTGTGAAACAAGAAACATTGGAATATAATTGTTTATAATTTTCTAATGAAAGAAGAATCAGAATTTTATCATATACATTGTAAGTCATGTCCAAATCAAATTTTGAAATAGTCGCCATAGAAATCGTTTATAAATTATAATGTTTATTTAATAAGGAATTCTATATATTCGAATATCGTTCAAGTTGAAAAAGTTAATATTGAATTATAATTTCATATTGGTTTATATTTGGAGTGACGTATATAATTTTATTTGGATATATTCGATAATAATAATAATTTATTATTATTTTATTTAATTATTTTGGATTTAATTTATAATTTATCGATATTATATAAGCTGTATAAATATTTGTTTTCCAAACAAACTCCGTTTTTAACGAAACAAATTTTATTGGGATACATATAATTAGTTATTGCTATATTCCCAATTTGGAGCCAATCAGAGCTATTTTGTCGGTACGTTAATTTTTACTGTGAACTGATGAATAATTTAAATTTAAAATAGAGCTATTTTTGCAAACGGAGTTGGAATTCGACCAAACAAATTACATTGAGACCGTATCGTTAAGACATAATAACACATCCCTTTTTGTCGCGTTTGGAGTTCGTGTGTGACGGTGGGAACATTAAACACAAATGTAACAACCTGGAAATTTTGAACCAATTTAAAAATTTTATTTTAGAAATTTTAATGGATTTTAAATAGTTAAAATGATTTATTTTAGATGATAACGACTGAAAATTTATTTTAATCGAAGTTTAAACGAATATATTTATTTTAATTATAAAAGGAGTTAGAAATAGCGCGGTAGTTTGAAAATTTGAATTTGAACTTTGACTGACTGTACAGGGTGCAAAATAAATTGGATTTTAGTGAAACCAAAAATATGTAAATCTATTTAAAAATATCTTTCCAACGAATCCGAAAAATCGAAATTTCATAGCGGGAATTAAAAGTTATGCCCAGTTTAATTTTCAGAATAGTCGTTGTAGATTATATATATATATATATATATTAATATTAAAAATAGCCATTTTTCAAACGGTCTCAGAATTCGATGAAATTAGTCTTGTTAGAACCGTATCGTCAAAACATAACTAGAAATAATTTATCTGGAATTTTTAGAGGTAGTATATGGCCCCGGTAAATTAAAATGCACGATCAAATTAAATAAGTAAATGATTTATAGTTTAATTTAAAGAAAAACATATCGTCACAGCCGAATTGGGTTACGAAACATATTCCATCATGTTCGGGATGGGGGTTATTAGCTAGAGGCGATAGTCGTTGGGTCTCATTTGGAGTTCGGATGGTTTAACCAGTTATTTTCTTGAATTAATGAATTAATAAATATAAAATACGCTCTATATAGTATTATAAATATCGTACTAGAAGAAACCCTAATTCCCTTCATAAGAAAATGAGTCGCCGCCTTCATTACTTTGATGGCCATTATCTTCCGATTCAAACCAATTAATCTTTCTAAATCGATGCGATAATTTCAGAAAATCATAAAGCAAAAATTGTTCAACTCAGCAAGTTCTTCAAATTGAACGGCAGTGATCGTTTCTAGTTTGGTATTCTGTTCGAATTTGGCTCCTAACATCCCGCGTTCGCAGCCACCTACCAGCGCCGGGGGGACCACCGGACTCAGAGCAACTCAGGGCGGTGAAATGCGGTTTGGAGCTCTTCAACATGGTGCAACCAGATCTAGGTACGGGCTTCTGTGGAGGAGTGCGACGGGTGGAATTTGGATCGAACGTTAGGTTCGCTCGTGAGGCAGAAGATAACTGGAGGAAGGAGGATTAGGAAATTTAAATGTAATTAGTTTAACTAATTAAATAATTATATTATTTAATTCATTCCATGTTTAAAACCATGTAACTTATTCAAACATAGTAGAAATCGAGCAATTCAAATTTCGTTGGAATCGAGAATTCAAGATCTACATTATGAAACTGACTAGAGCAAAAGAGAAGCAAATTTGGATTTAAGGCGAATTCAAATCTGAACAGAAAAATTCAGAAGAAATAAAACCACTGTGAGATTTCTCGATTTAAAATTTTAAAATTATATATATATATATATATATATATATATCTACATTTGTATTGATTTTCTTGATGATGATTTGCTGAATGATATTGTTGTATGATAGATCCGTTATATTAATAATAAAAACATCGTTATTGCTAGAAATGTTTTGTGTAAATAAAAACATCGCTATTGTTAGGAATGTTTTATGTAGAATCATGCTAGAAAAAGAAATAACATTGAAATTGGAAGTTATATCTTTATTAGCATTCTTTGATGCAAATAAACTTGAAAATAAAAGTTACATTTTTATTTGCATTCTTTGATGCAAATAAAACATTGAGATTGGAAGATATATTTTTATTTGCATTCTTTGATGCAAATAAAACATTGAAATTGGAAGTTATATTTTTTTATTTGCATTCTTTGATGCAAATAAACATTAAAATAAAAAGGTATATTTTATTTGCATTCTTTGATGCAAATAAAACATTGTAATAAAAAGTTGAATATTTATTTTCATTCTTTGATGCAAATAAAAGGTGGAAATTTTGGTTTCATTTTTGTTTGCAAATTTTAGATGCAAACAAAACAATAATTAAGGTTGCATTTTTGTTTGCAATTTTTAGATGCAAAAAATACATTAATTAAAGTTACATTTTTGTTTGTATTTAAATGTAAATCAAAAACATTAAAATGAAAGTTATATTTTTGTTTGCATTTTTGATGTGAATAAAATATTGATTTAAAAGCTGCATTAGAAACAAAACATCATTTTTGTTATAAAAGCTGCATCCGAAAGAAAACACCCTTTTTGTTATAAAAAGTTACACTAGAAAGAAAATGACATTTTTGTTAAGAATGTTATATCGAATAAATGTCATTACATTTGAAAATGTCATTTTATGTAAAATGCTTTATTAGAATTAAAATATCATTTTTGTTGAAATTGTCGGGTTAGACAAAAATATCATTTTTATTACAAAATGTAATGTTAGACAAACGGGTCATTTTCATTGTAAAAGGAAATGTTAGACAGAAATATCATTTTTATTATAAAAAGTAAAGTTAGATACAAATATCATTTTATTAGAAGTGTTTATGTTAGAATAGAAATGTCCTTTTATTTAGAAAATGTAAATTAGAATAAAAAGAACATTTTGTCTGAAAATGTATATTAGAATAAGAAGAACATTTTGTTAGAAAATGGATATTAGAATAAGAAGAACATTTTGTTAGAAAACACACATTAAAGGAAAATAACAATTTTTTTTGTTATAAAATGTTGCATTAGGGAAAAATAACATTTTGTCATAAAATGTGACATTGGTTTAAAATAACAATTTTGTTAAAAAAAAGGATTAAAGTAACATTTTTGTAAAGAAGTTTTCATTAGAATAAAATTGTCACATTTTGCTTGAAATGTTACATGAGAATACATATGTCATTTAGAGTATAAAATGTTACATTGGATAAAAATAACATTTTCGTATGAAATGTTGTATGAGAATAAAATAACAATTTGTGCATGAGAATAGAATTGTCATTTTCATTAGAGATGTTTATTTAGATTTAAAATAACATTGTAGCTGGAAATGTTTATTTAGATATAAATTTGTCACTTTTGTTAAATCTGGAATTGGCATCTAAAATTGTCACTTTTGTTAAATGGAAATTGTCAACGTACAAAAGTATCATTTTCATTTATATTGAAATTTGAATTGTCGCTTTCATTTATGTTGAAATAGGAATTGTCGACAAAACAAAATTGTCTTCTATTTCGTCGCTAAAATATGAGACATTTCGTACAAATAAAAGTATCTCTTTTATTTGCCATGTTTAAAATAGAATTGTAATGCGAATAAAATATTCTTTTTGTTCGACATCATAACTGGTTAAATTCATTAACTAATAATCTATTTAGATGAACCGTTGTTGCTTGAAAACCCCACACGGGTGTTGGGATGACATACGCTAGTCCCAATATGTAGTCGTATGTCAATCGATGGACTGATAGTCTTCACAGAGCATTATTTATTTATTTTAATGCTCACACAGTTATAAATCTCACTCTGGATGTGAATGGATTGTTTAATGATTATTTATCATTACTGTTTATACATATGCAATGTATGAAATCCATATGATGAATTTATATGGTAAATGATTGAGTCGCATTCCGATTCAGAATATTTTTAATAAAATGATATTTTAAAATAAGAATATCTTTATATAAAGAATAATCAAAAATAAAGAATCTTTTAAAATAAAGAATATTTTAAATAATATTCAGTGAAGAAGAGAAATGTGAAGCCGAATTTAGTAGCAAACGTCATTTTTAACCCGAACGGGTTTATTGATCGATTTATTTCATTTTAAAATGAATATAAGAGGGAAGTGATTTCAAAATATAATATTTTGAAAATATTATTATTTTAATATAACAAAGAAATGGAATATTCAATTTTTTTCTTAAAAATTGAAAATGAAGTTAAAATCATTTTAAACGGATTTATAAATATTTTATAAACATGTTTTGAATAGAAATTGATGATATATTTTATATATTTATATAATGGCCTGAATAGAACGCGCCGCGCAGTGACCGTTCGCGAATTTCGACCATTAACTTCAAATTTGCGTAACGGAATATCTGACCATCGGATTCTTCAAAAACCGGGACCGTTGGGTTCGTATCGAAAAGAGCTTTCCAATGAATACAAGAGTTTTGAAATCTAACGGTTGAATTTGGAATTATGTCCAAATCAAATTTAGAAAAGGTCGCTATGGATGCAGTTTGGTGGCCGTTATTGGAAATCGACTGCACGAACGAAAATAAAATTATTAAAAATATGGAAAAATTATGTAAAATAATAATTAGTGATTTGGAAAGAGTTTGGATGAAAAATTCCATATATAAAAAGATAAAAATATATTTTTATCGAATTTAACTAGTTATTAACTTGAATAAATCTTCAAATAATATTTAATGAAGTTTTCCAATTAATTGATATTTAATTGGAGTAAAATAAAATAAATTGGAGTTGGGTTGTCGTGAATGGTGTCTTAAATAACACTGTTATTAAACCTCATAAGAAAAGAATAAGTCTTTTAATTAAGATTATTAGAGTTTTCAATTATATTTAATAATTGGAATAAAAGGAAATGTGAGTTGAGTTTATTGTGAACCGTGTTTTTAACGACATTTGTTCTTTAACTCAATTAACAGTGAAAGTATAATTTGGAAATTATAAATCTTTTATTAAGATTTAATTGGAAATTCTCCAAAGTAAATTTTTCCAATTTAATATATTAAATTGGAATCGAATGGAATTCGATTTAATAAATAATCGAAATGAGATTCTGTAAAAGAAGACCGCTACTATATATGGAATTTAAGAGGCTTTGCCGTTATTCCATTTATATTACTAGTCTGATACAGAAATTTATATCGATCATATATTGATCTGATTTCTGTGAAGATTCCATATTTTATGGAAGATGATTTTGGTTTTATCATGAACAATGTTTTTAAATGACATTTGTTCTTTAACCCGGTTAAAGATAAGATTTATTTCTTAAATCTGAATAATCGTAAAGTAATGATTTTTGATATTAAAACCAAATTGGAGTTTAAATGAATCTTTAAAAAGAAGATTTAAGAATAAATTTGAAAGGATTTATCTTGGATAAAACTAATGGGAATCTTTACCCTATAATATGAATATTTTATTAAAAGAATATTCTGAATTGGAATGTAGCATATGATGTGTTTTATAGAAATTGACTTTTATTATAAATTACGCTAGTTATTCGGAAAGACCGGGTTTAACCCATTCTGAACAATTACTACGACGATTAAAAGTCGAAGATGAAGACGGTGATAGAAGACCGGCGATCTTCACATCGAATGGATGAGGACTACTGATGCCTTTGATTGGAGTTGCTGCCTTGAGAATGTTTCAGTGGTAGTTGTCCGGATGTATTGTTAATTGTTCGGATATGCGAGGTATAAGGTGCCTCCGGTTTCGTTCAGACCCAGAACGAACTTATAAATGGATTGTATGTCTGACGTTGTATTCCTTTATACTGTATTCGTTGATCGCTGCTAAATATATATCAGTTGGTGGCGGAAAATTTATTCTCTTGCATAACACCCTTCTCTAAGACGTACGAGCTTAGAGGTTATATATTAGTAGAAATCAATGGTATGGTATGGATTGACAATGTGGCATGCTAACATGCAAATGATCAAGGCTTATTGTTGAAAAGTAGAGCCTTATGTTTGATGATCAAAGCACAGCTTTAAATAGCATAGCTTTGTGTATAGCGTTACTTCGCGAGCTTCACACCCCGGTATGAACCAGAAACGAGAGTAAGGACTACATGGAGGACATACGTTTCTTTCTAGCTAGGAGTGGTGTCATGGTTTTTACAAGGCCTGATGTTTTTACTTATGTGGATGATGGAATGTGGCGCCTCGGTTATTTGAGTCCCTAGTGGCTCTATTTACGCCCCATAGGGCGGGGAAACGTATTGTTCAGGTATTATTAATCCAACCATTGCACTATTGGTGGACCGGCCCTAAAGATCCAGGTGCGGTTGCGACTGTATCCTGAGGCACGGGCTAGAATGTCTCAAATTCAGTAAGGACTATCTTTTGCCTTGGTTTATGATGGAAATCCAACGTCCAATATGACCCATGCGGTTTGATTGTATTACTAGTATGGCGACATAGTATATGGTAGCTATGTCGTCTATGATTGATATTATGATTGAAATGCTTTTTTTAAAACATATACACACTAATAATAATAATAAATTCATTTTATCGTACCAAGAATTTTTGACCATTATAAGGTAAAACTCTATCCTCCGGTTTGTGTTGCATTGTGTGATGGGACTTGAGTCTTATAATGGTTTCATTTTTATAAAAAGCATTGCGTTTTTTGACAATTTACTTTATTTATGCACTGGCACTCCAATGGAGTAAACCCATTCCACGTTAGCGGCATAGTCCTATGATTAGCCTTATATTCTAGTAGGTTAAATCAGATTTCTCATACCAGTCCCATGACTGACCAATAGTTTGTTTCACTTTGCAAACTCGGGTGCCCTCTTTTCCACATGGGCAGTCGAGTAGCTTGTTTTGCAGATATATTACGCAGGATTCTGGATCGAAGCTTAAATCTGTGTCCAGAGCATTGATAGTCTTCCGCTGCATTGTATTAATTTTGTTGTAACTTAATCTTCCGCTGTATTATTTATCCAATGTACTCTGATATTCTGTACTCTATTGTAACATTATTATAATGTTTATAAAAGTCTGTTGTTATTGTTCCGATGTGTTGTATACCCAAAGTTAAAGTATTCGAAGATTTCCAACTTTTGGTTCAGACCTATGTGGTTTATGGTCGATCCAAAGGGCGGGAATTTTAGGGTCTTTACAGCTGGTATCAGAGCTCAAATTAGCTCAAATCTTTGGGGTACAACTCATTGGAACTGAACAAAAGACTCATCAGAGGTAGGATTAGTAATATCCAATAAGAATACTCATTAGAGATAGGATCAGTAGCATCCTAGATTGAGAAAACTCGTTAGTGATGGGGTTAGCAATGCCCTAGAATGAGATCAGAGTAAAAATGTTTATAATTAACGTATTTGTGATTATTAGTTCAACTAACAAAATTATTGAAACCAATAAAAAATAAAATTAAAATTGAATCGGTTATTTAAACAACTTTTAGCTCCGTTCCTTTTCGAGGACGAAAAGATTTTTAAGTGGGGGAGATTGTAACAACACGGAAATTCTGAACCAATTTAAAAATTTTATTTTAGAAAATTTTAATGGATTTTAAATAGATAAAATGATTTATTTTAGATAATAATGGTTAAAAAATTATTTTAATCGAAGTTTAAACGAATATGTTTATTTTAATTATAAAAGGAGTTAGAAATAGCACGGTAGTTTGAAAATTTGAATTTGAACTTTGACTAATTGTACAGGATGCAAAATAAATTGGATTTTATTGAAACCAAAAATATGTAAATCAATTAAAAAATATCTTTCCAACGAATTCGAAAAATTGAAATTTCATAGCGAGAATCAAAAGTTATGCCCAGTTTAATTTTCAGAATAGTCGTTGTAGAATTTATATATATATTTTTTAATATTAAAAATAGCATTTTTTTCAAACGGTCTCAGAATTCGACAAAATTAGTCTTGTTAGAACTGTGTCGTCAAAACATAACAAGAAATAATTTATCTGGAATTTTAAGAGGTAATATGTGGCCCCAGTAAATTAAAATGCATGATCAAATTAAATAATTAAATGATTTATAGTTTAATTTAAAGAAAAACATATCATAAAAGCCGAATTGGGTTACGAAACATATTCCATCGTGCCCGAGATGGGAGTTATTAGCTAGGGGGGCAGTCGTTGGGTCTCATTTGGAGTTCGGACGGTTTAACCAGTTATTTTCTTGAATTAATGAATTAATAAATATATAATATGCTCTATATACAATTATAAATACCGTAATAGAAGAAACCCTAATTCCCTTCATAAGAAAATGAGTCACCACCTTCATTACTTTGATGGCCATTATATTCCGATTCAAGCCAATCAATCTCTCCAAATCGATGAGATAATTTCAGAAAATCATAAAGCAACAATTGTTCAACTCAGCAAGTTCTTCAAACTGAACGGCAATGATCGTTTCTAGTTTGGTTTTCTGCTCGAATTTGGCTCCTAACATCCCGCCATTCGCAGCCACCTACCAGTGCCGGGGGGACCACCGGACTCAGAGCAACTCAGGGCGGTGAAAGGCGGTTTGGAGCTCTTCAACATGGCGCAACCAGATCTGGGTAAGGGCTTCTGTGGAGGAGTACGACAGGTGGAATTTGGATTGAACGTTGGGTTCGCTCGTGATGAAGAAGATAACTGGAGGAAGGAGGATTAGTAAATTTAAATATAATTAGTTTAACTATTTAATTAATTATATTATTTAATTTATTCCATATTTAAAACCATGTAACTTATTCAAACATAGTCGAAATCGAGCGATTCAAATTTCGTTGGAAACGAGAATTCAAGATCTACAATATGAAACTAACTAGAGCAAAAGAGAAGCAAATTTGGATTTAAGGCGAATTCAAATTTGAATAGACAAATTCATAAGAAATAAAACCACTGTGAGATTTTTCGATTTAAAATTTTAAAATTAAAACACACACACACACACACACACATATATATATATACACACACACACACACACACACACACACACACACACATTTGTGTTGATTTTGTTGATGATGATTTGCTGAATGATATTGTTGTATGATAGATCCGTTATATTAACAATAAAAACATCGTTATTGTTAGAAATATTTTGTGTAAATAAAAACATCGCTATTGTTAGGAATGTTTTGTGTAGAATCATGCTAGAAAAAGAAATAACATTGAAATCGGAAGTTATATTTTTATTTGCATTCTTTGATGCAAATAAACTTGAAAATAAAAGTTACATTTTTGTTTGCATTCTTTGAGGCAATTAAAACATTGAGATTGGAAGATATATTTTTATTTGCATTCTTTGATGCAAATAAAACATTGAAATTGGAAGTTATATTTTTTATTTGCATTCTTTGATGCAAATAAACATTAAAATAAAAAGGTACATTTTATTTGCATTCTTTGATGCAAATAAAACATTGTAATAAAAAGTTGAATTTTTATTTGCATTCTTTGATGCAAATAAAAGGTGAAAATAAAGGTTGCATTTTTGTTTGCAAATTTTAGATGCAAATAAAACATTAATTAAGGTTGCATTTTTGTTTGCAATTTTTAGATGCAAACAAAACATTAATTAAAGTTACATTTTTATTTGTTTTTAAATGTAAATCAAAAACATTAAAATGAAAGTTATATTTTTGTTTGCATTTTTGATGTGAATAAAATATTGATTTAAAAGCTGCATTAGAAACAAAACACCATTTTTGTTATAAAAGCTGCATCCGAAAGAAAACACCCTTTTTGTTATAAAAAGTTACACTAGAAAGAAATTGACATTTTTTTTAAGAATGTTATATTGAATAAATGTCATTACATTTGAAAATGTCATTTTATATAAAATACTTTATTAGAATTAAAATATCATTTTTGTTGAAATTGTCAGATTAGACAAAAATATCATTTTTATTATAAAATGTATTGTTAGACAAACGGATCATTTTCATTTAGACAGAAATATCATTTTTATTATAAAAAGTAAAGTTAGATACAAATATCATTTTATTAGAAGTGTTTATGTTAGAATAGGAATGTCCTTTTATTTAGAAAATGTAAATTAGAATAAAAAGAACATTTTGTCATAAAATGTATATTAGAATTCAAAGTACATTTTGTTAGAAAATGGATATTAGAATAAGAAGAACATTTTGTTAGAAAATGTATATTAGAATAAGAAGAACATTTTGTGGGAAAATGCACATTAGAGGAAAATAACGTTTTTTATTGTTATAAAATGTTGCATTAGAGAAAAATAACATTTTGTCATAAAATGTGACATTAGTTTAAAATAACAATTTTGTTAAAAAAAGGATTAAAATAACATTTTTGTTAATAAGTGTTCATTAGAATAAAAATGTCACATTTTGCTAGAAATGTTACATAAGAATAAATATGTCATTTAGAGTATAAAATGTTACATTGGATAAAAATAATATTTTAGTATGAAATGTTGTATGAGAATAAAATAACAATTTGTGCATGAGAATAGAATTGTCCTTTTCATTAGAGATGTTTATTTAGATTTAAAATAACATTGTAGCTGGAAATGTTTATTTAGATATAAATTTGTCACTTTTGTTAAATGGAAATTGTCAACGTACAAAAGTATCATTTTCATTTATATTGAAATTTGAATTGTCGCTTTCATTTATGTTGAAATAGGAATTGTCGACAAAACAAAATTGTCTTTTATTTCGTCGCTAAAATATGAGACATTTCGTACGAATAAAAGTATCTCTTTTATTTGCCATGTTTAAAATAGAATTGTAATGCGAATAAAATATTCTTTTTGTTCAACATCAGAATTGGTTAAATTCATTAACTAATAATCTATTTAGATGAACCGTTGTTGCTTGAAAACCCCACACGGGTGTTGGGATGACATACGCTAGTCCCAATATGTAGTCGTATGTCAATCGATGGACTGATAGTCTTCACAGAGCATTATTTATTTATTTTAATGCTCACACAGTTATAAATCTCACTCTGGATGTGAATGGATTGTTTAATGATTATTTATCATTACTGTTTATACATATGCAATGTATGAAATCCATATGATGAATTTATATGGTAAATGATTGAGTCGCATTCCGATTCAGAATATTTTTAATAAAACAATATTTTAAAATAAGAATATCTTTATATAAAGAATAATCAAAAATAAAAAATCTTTTAAAATAAAGAATATTTTAAATAATATTCAGTGAAGAAGAGAAATGTGAAGCCGAATTTAGTAGCAAATGCCATTTTTAACCCGAACGGGTTTATCGATTGATTCATTTCATTTTAAAATGAATATAAGAGGGAAGTGATTTCAAAATATAATATTTTGAAAATATTATTATTTTAATATAATAAAGAAATGGAATATTCAATTTTTTCTTTAAAATTGAAAATGAAGTTAAAATCATTTTAAATGGATTTATAAATATTTTTAAACATGCTTTGAATAGAAATCGACGATATATTATATATATTTATATAATGGTCTGAATAGAACGCACCGCGCAGCGACCGTTCACGAATTTCGACCATTAACTTCAAATTGGTGTAATAGAAGATCCGATCGTCGGATTCTTCTAAAACCGAAAATGTTGGGTTCGTATCGAAAAGAGCTTTCCAACGAATATATGGATGCAGTTCGGTGGCCGTTATTGGAAACCGACTATACGAGCGATAATAAAATTATTAAAAATATGGAAAAATTATGTAAAATCATAATTAATGATTTGGAAAGAGTTTGGATGAAAAATTTCATATTTAAAAAGATGAAAATATATTTTTTATCGAATTTAACTAGTTATTAATGAGAATAAATCTTCAAATAAGATTTAATGAAGTTTTCCAATTAATTGATATTTAATTGGAATTAAATAAAATAAATTGGAGTTGGGTTGTCGTGAATGGTATCTTAAATAACACTATTCTTAAACCCTATAAGAAAAGAATAAATTTTAATTAAGATTATTAGAGTTTTCAGTTATATTAATGAAATGTGAGTTGAATTTGTTGTGAACTGTGTTTTTAACGACATTTGTTCTTTAACTCGATTAACAGTGAAAGTAAAATTTGGAAATTATAAATCTTTTATTAAGATTTAATTGGAAATTCTCCAAAGTAATGTTTTCCAATTTAATATATTAAATTGGAATTTAATGGAATTCGATTTAATAAATAATCGAAATGAGATTCTGTAAAAGAAGATCGTTACTATATATGGAATTTAAGAGGCTTTGCCGTCATTCCATTTATATTAATATTCTGATACAAAAATTTATATTGATCTGATTTCTGTGAAGATTCCATATTTTATGGAAGATGATTTTGGGTTTACCATGAACAGTGTTTTTAAATGACATTTGTTCTTTAACCCAGTTAAAGATAAGATTTATTTCTTAAATCTGAATAATCATAAAGTAATGATTTTTGATATTAAAATCAAATTGGAGTTTTAATGAATCTTTAAAAAGAAGATTTAAGAATAAATTTGAAAGGATTTATCTTTGATAAAATTAATGGGAATCTTTACCCTATAATATGAATATTTTATTAAAAGAATATTCTGAATTGGAATGTAGCATATGATGTGTTTTATAGAACTTGATTTTTATTATAAAATACGCTAGTTATTCGGAAAAACCGGGTTTAACCCATTCTGAATAATTACTATGACAGTTAAAAGTCGAAGATGAAGACGGTGGTGGAAGACCGATGATCTTCACATCGAATGGATAAGGACTACTGATGCCTTTGATTGGAGTTGCTGCCTTGAGAAGGTTTCGGTGGTAGTTGTCTGGACGTACTATTGATTGTTCGGATATGCGAGGTATAAGGTGCCTCTGGTTTCGTTCAGACCCAGAATGAACATGTAAATGGGTTGTATGTCTGACGTTGTATTCCTTTATACTGTATTCATTGATCGCTGCTTAATATATATCTATTGGTGGCGGAAAATTTATTCTCTTGCATAACACCCTTCTCTAAGACGTACGAGCTTAGAGGTTATAGATTGGTAGAAATCAATGGTATGGTATGGATTAACAATGTTGCATGCCAAGATGCAAATGATCAAGGCTTATTGTTGAAAAGTAGAGCCTTGTGGTTGATGATCAAAGCATAGCTTTGAATAGCATAGCTTTGTGTATAGCATTACTTCGCGAGCCTCACACCCCGGTATGAACCAGAAACGGGATTAAGGACTGCAGGGAGGACATACGTTTCTTTCTAGCTAGGAGTGGTGTCATGGTTTTTACAAGGTCTGACATTTTTAATTATGTGGATGATGGAATGAGGAGCCTCGGGTATTTGAGTCCCTAGTGGCTCTATTTACGCCCATAGGGCGGGGAAACGTATTGTTCAGGCAATACTAATCCAACCATTGCACTAGTGGACCGACCCTGAAGATCCAGGTGCGGTTGCGACTATATCCTGAGGCACGGGCTAGAGTGTCTCGAATTTTGTAAGGACTATCTTTTGCCTTGGTTCATGATGGAAATCCAACGTCCAAAACGACCCATGCGGTTTTGATTGTATTACTAGTACGGTGACATAGTATATGGTAGTTATGACGTCTATGATTGATATTATGGTTGAAATGTTTTTTTTGAACCATATACACACTAATAATAATGTCAAATTCATTTTATCGTACCAAACATTTTTTACCATTATAAGGTAAAACTCTATCCTCTGGTTTGCGTTGCATTGTGTGATGGGACTTGAGTCTTATAATGGTTTCATTTTTATAAAAAGCATTGTGTATTTTGACGATTTACTTTATTTATGCAATGGCACTCCAATGGAGTAAACCTGTTCTGCGTTAGCAGAGTGGTCCTGTGATTAGCCTTATATTCTAATAGGTTAAATCAGATTTCTCATACCAGTCCCATGACTGACCCGTAGTTTGTTTCACTTTGCAAACTCGGGTGCCCTCTTTTCCACATAGGCAGTCGAGAAGCTTGCTTAAAGTTGTGTCCAGAGCATTGATAGTCCTTCGCTGCATTGTATTAATTTAATTGTAATTTAATCTTCCGCTGTATTATTTATCCAATGTACTCTGATATTTTGTACTCTGATGTAACATTATTATAATGTTTATAAAAGTCTGCTGTTAGAGTTATGATGTGTTGTATGCCCAAAGTTAAAGTATTCGAAGATTTCCAACTTTTGGTTAAGACCTATGTGGTTTGTGGTCGATCCAAAGTGCGGGGATTTTCTGGTCTTTACAGCAAATGTGTACAACGTTAATTCAACCATTATGATATTACTAAAAGAAAATTAATATAAAAGGTTTCCTTGGAAGCCAAATTTCCTTCACCGTGAGGTCCAAGTTTTCTTCATTAGCACATATACATAGGAGTCACGGTGTCTTCCTCTATATAATGACAGCATCCAGTTCTTATTTTCTTCTTGCTGAACAAAATATAATCATCTCCAAACAAAAAAAAATTATCTTCTAATCCAGCGAGAATTCGGCCGAACCCCAACAGATGAAATGTAGTGGAGGACCGGGAGGACCCACTGCCGGAGTCTGGTGAGGTGCGGTAGCGAGTAGTGGTGGTGGTAGGCGTTTCTAGATCTAGTTTCTTATGTTGGAGCAGTATTTGGTTTTGTATTTTTCATGATCCATAGGAGGGGTTTCAGATCTTGTTGTCAATAGGTGAAATGGAAAGGAGAGGTTAGCGGTCAGAGCAGTGGTGGTTGCTGGTGGTGCGGTGGTCGGAGGAGGCGGTGGTGATCTGTTAAAGGCATAGTTTGTTTGTTATGGGTAGTGTTCAGGTTTCATTGTTTTGTGGACGATAAAGGGGTTTTCAGATGGAGGTGCCTGAAGGGGAATTGAAGGCGGGAGGCAGGCGGTTCCGATGGATTTGGTGCGACGACGCAAGGCACCATGGGGGAGGCGCAGTTCCAAGTTGAACGGAGACTTATAACTTCCGTGTTTTTAGTGATAATGGGACCCATGTGGCGCGATAGAGACTGAGGTCGGTCGGAGATGGAAGCTCGAAGGGAGGTGGTTCAGTTGGTGTCCGAGATGGTCGGTCTGACGTACTGAGTTGACGGTGGCGGCGGTTTCAATTAGGAGATAATGTTCAAGTTTTTGAAAGAAGAATCGCATTGTTTTGCAAAAATGATCGAATTATTTATTTGGCCTGGGATAGATATTTTCGATGGTGTTAATGAAGGCCTGATGATGTGGATTTGTATTGTTTCAAGAAGCAGGCTTCATGTTTTTCAAATTGAGGATCGGTATTATTTTAAAATGAGACATCACGATTTTGCTTGGAAATTGGGATGTTGAGTTTTGAAAAAAAGGGCTTATAGACGGATTTGAGATCAATGCAGGCAGGGTTTGAATTGCTGATTAAGGAGACTAAGGGTCTATTAATTTAAATAGGTAATTAGGTAATCTAAACGAAGAAATTTAAATAAAATATTTAGTTAAGATTTTTATTTTCTCAATTAGTATAATCGTATAACTTGTAATGTTAATAACTTGTGACCGCGAAAACAGAATTCAACAAATCAAAGTGCGTTGGAATCGTTTCAACAAGCAGGACGCGATGGAGCTAGTTTAGGCAGAAATGGAAACTACTGGGATTTTTAATAAAATTAAACAACTGTTTAATTTTTGAAATGAACTGTTTTAATCGACGAATTCAAGCAAGGTGAGTTAAACTCACTCAGTTAGCCCATTTAAATTTTATATAAATCGTGTTTTTTATATTTGTGTCCTATGGTTGCTATTTATTGACTGATTGACAATTGTTTGGTTGATTGGTTGATTATTTAAATTAAACGATTGTTTAATTTAAATGAAATCGTTACTTTTAACGATTTTTTCCAATGGAGGTAACTTACCCTGTTGGTTAAGTTTATGATAATATAAACGTATTAAATTTAATTGGGTGCTTGAACTGTTATTATTTATTGACCACTCTCAGTTGAATTGATTATTCATGTTTATTTTATATTATCATTATATGAATTATCTACTGGATATGACTGGATGATTGATTGTTGAACCCAAATTCAACAGTTATTTTGATATTAACTAATGGACAATATTGGTTGAGAAATTGGCAGTTGGTGGCCTAAATATTAATTGTTTTATGAAAGACAGATTTACCGTTAGGTAAATCGATAGGAATGAAGTTATGAAATTTACTTATAACTGAATATAGATTTTTAAATATATTATTTAAAATGAAGTATATAAAAGGCAAATAAACCAACTACGTATATATTGATTGTTTTAACCACCAATCACCATTTTTGTACCAAATTATATCCGTTTGTGAAGCACGTACCTCATCTTAATTGTTAAATAATTTATAAAACTAATTCTTATATTACTAAGATGGATAAGCAAGTGAGCAAGGATTAATGTAACGATTAATAATTGCGATTAATTGTTTTTAAGTAACAATTAAAATGAATTTATATTGAATCGATTATTATCTAATAATAATCGAAGGAAATGAAATAATTTAAATTAATTATATTATTAATTAATTTAAACGAAAATACGATTTAGAATTGAACAACGGGTTAATCATGTTTTAAAATGGACCAAGCTTTCTATTTTAATGGAAACTGATTATTAAATTAATCTAATTTAATTTGTGCCAATTAATATAATGGAATAATTTAGGGAATGGTGTTTAACTTAATAAGAATTATAAAGGAAATTAGATATTTATTCTTGTAATGGCCTAGAATTCCGTACTCTTTGAGTCGACTAACAACACCACATGTCCAACCTGAATTGCACAGAAATACGAATCATTATTTGAAAGAAGTTAGAGGATGAAAAATAGAAAGAAAGAAATATTAGAATAGAAGAAAATAAAGATCATGAGCTCACAGCGGAACGAATAAAATATATTAGATAACATAAACTTTGAAATACAATTCAGTAACTTTATATACATACCATCATCAGACCACAATTGCTATTTCTGGAACAGTTACAAACACCTGTTTCCAGATACGAACATAATACACAGCAAAAAAATATGATAGTCTATAGCTAACTGGTGAAGCCTCCTGCTTCAAACTCCTAGTGAATGTATAAAATCCCAACTACTTGACATCCGGTGCAGATTTGGGCACCCAAGAGTTTAGGGAAAACAAACAAAATAAACTTTGGGTCAGTCATGGGACTGGTGTGAGTAAACTCTAACCATTTGTTTAACTTTCAAAATCTTTTCTAAAGAAATGATAATCGTAAGATCGATCCACACATAAACACGGATAGTTTTTACCTTACGATAACCAAAATCCTTTCAAAATCATTTCAAAATACTTTCAATGCCACATCGTCAATATACATTGTCCTGGGACTAGACAAATCGAAGGCACCATTCTATCAATCCATCTTGGGCAATTTCTACCTATGATTAATAGAACAGCCCTTGCACTTTACTCTGTCTTCAAATATCTTCAGAATAAGTTGATTCGTGATGCTTATGCCAATACAAAGTGGTTTCCAAATGTTAAATCTGATCCCGGTCTCTGCGTATTGACAACGGAGGTATAAAATAAATCAAACTTTGATAGCTGGTGATTTAACTATCAAAGAAAACATCCATACAACCAACGGTCCAATTTCCAAATGGAAATTCTAACGATCAACCATCAAACAACACTGGAACCTTTTTATATTAATTCCATATTATATTATCACTTCCAATTTCCGATTCCCATTTCCTATCTTTCGAATCCTGTTAAAGTTTTATTTTCTCTCTCGATTCTTGGAAAAACAATTTCAATATCACAATTTTTTTATTCGATAAAATATCTCTTATTCCATTTAGAAAATATTTCTATCTATTCATAAATCCTTATTTTCTATATTTAGAAAATATACGTGATTAGCACTGGAAAACATTTCCAATTTCCATTCCTTAACTTCCCGTTAATCGAATCACTTTAGTAATTATACTTAGAAAATACCTCTTATTTTATTTCGAAATCATTTCCAAATCCCGTTTATTTTGATTTAACCGATGTTATATAAAATATCGTTATTATAACTCAACCCATTAATCGTTCATTGACTAACCGTATCACGTACCACTTCTTGCTACCGAACCCTAACATTCCTCAGTAAATAATGAAGTCAATCAAGTTGGGGTCTAATTACCTCTCAGACCTTAACTGAACAACATTCTCAACTTCGAAATGATCAAAGCTCACAACTTCAAACAAAACATCGCTTACGCGACTCTCAGATTCAATCTAAGCATCCACTTCTTTTATGAAAACCTTGGTAATAACGGTAGCGTTATAATCGTTGTTCCCAAATATTTGATTTATAAAACATTTATTATAACAGTAGCATTAAAATCGCTGTTTGAATTTATAAAACATTTATTATAACACTAGCGTTATAAACGTTGTTTAAATTTACAAAACATTTATTATAACGGTAGTATTATAATCGTTGTTTTGAAAATATTTGGTGTATAAAAATATAACTTGTACTTATTAATTTCAATTAATAAGTAAATAATTAAATTTGATTCAAAACGGAAAGTAAAAATAACTACTTCCCTAAATTCGATTTAATCATATTCCAATAAATAACTCTCATTGGAATACTCTATATTCGATTAATATTCCGAACTTTGGAACAAATCTTATCATTCCAGGTTAACTCAATTTCCCTTATGATTATTTCCATTCACAAAACATTTGCTTTCAATCGTTATTCATTTTTCAAATATCAGTATCTTTCCTTAATAGGAATCTAGACTTGTTTAATAGTTCTAATTTAAAATAAATCTTAAACTATTTCGGAACATGGAATTGTATTTCCTTAGTTATAAATATTGAAATATTCACTTCTTAATATATTTCATTTAAATCATAGTTTTATAACAAACAGAATCAAATATTCTTTTTAAACTAAACCATTATAATAAAATACGACCTAATCAAACTATAATTATAAATCCCTTGGATTTTATTTCAATTTGTTTTATATTCCGAATTTTAGAATAAAATCCAATGTTTCCTTTTGAAAACGATTTCCATTTCCCTTATCATTTAAATTTCTACTTGAATGCACATTTCCAACCCAGATTTCTTTTGTAGATGCTTTCATTTGCAAAATATATGCTAACGATTATTCACCTTAATTGTGGACAATATTTCTTTTTACATAATCAAATCCATTGATTTTGCCATATCAAATCCAAATTCCATTTATAACTTCTATTTACAATTGTTTATAGAAAATCTCATCATTAATTTCAAACATTTATAATCTCGTTTATAATTTCTTTTATAATTTGCTGAGTTCGAATCTCATTTCAAATATTGGTTTCAAAAACGATTTCCACTTTTTCATATAAATTCAAATTTGAATTTATATCTTAATTTATCCAATGATAAATAATTCACTTAACTTATACTCTCGTTTATAAACAACTTCTTGTTTTCCCCATTTACATGTTTTTAATTTCAATTTTATTTGAAACTACATTTCTATTTTTGGAAATAAATTTCCTTTTTAAAACTCAAATTTCATTTTCTATATTCGAAAATATTTTACGGTATATTAAATATCAAAATTCTAGGGCTAGAGATATTTAAACATAACAAGATCAATCACAGTTAATATATCACAACATATGTCACAATTAGTGCAAACATAATAATATAAATATAGTGGCATCCAGTTGGATCCCTCCAACCTGTTTCCGTGCATCCACATATGTTAGTCAAACATCAATAATATTATTTTCACACCAATATGGTAAACAAAATTAATAATCGATCAAAGAATTATATATAACTTTATCAACCATTCATCCAAACAATCATCATATGGTATAAAATTACTATAAATGAATTTAGAACCCGTTTATAAAAATATAAACGAGGCGGAGTTAGTGAGTTTACTCACCTTATTTCGCCGTTGACGATTCTGCTTTTGTTTTGTTTGAAATCAAACAGGTATCTAATTTTATCACGAAATTCCAATAGTTTTGATCCCACCATACTAGTTCTATAACGTAGATCTCCTCGCTACAATTCCAATGGATCTGGTCGCGTTCAATTCTGTTCACAAATGAATAATTATGCATGATACGATATTTAACAAAAAATTAAAAATCTATTTAATATATTAATTGCCTTAAATTTCCTAATCACCTTTAATTTTATAATTAGGATTGTTAATTACCCTTCTTCTCGCATATAATCTTCCTTCTGCGTGAACAATTTTAACAGCTAGTGTATTCCTTCAAAACTCGTTTCTTGAAGCTTTTTCTCACTACCATGCTTTATTAATCAATCAAACCACATACAACTCCCAGTCACATATTCGATCACACCAAAACATTAGCAAGCTCCACCCATTAACGTACATAACTACGTTTTAATTCCCCTTTCTTCTTCCTATTGCAAGCTTCAAGCCAATATAGACGTCCCAGATAAAACAAACGATGTTCCCTTTAATACCTACAGTAAATGCCATCCCTCCCTTAATTCTTTCACTGAATCGACCCCATTCAATATTCAGACACCCACCATGAAAATCATGGTCCCCCCTCATTAACTTAATCGCATTACAACGTTAATCTACCCAAAACTCCTTATAAAAAACGTTACTTCTCTATCCTTTTATTCACTATTAATTCACTGCTAACCTCCATGACCCATATTGCCAACATTTCCACATCTACTTCATCACGGTACACGATAATGAAACCCAGGTCCATTTTTGTATGAAATTTCCGCAACTTCTCTCATGACTCCATCACTTCAAAAAAATAGTACTCAACTCCACTGTCTTCCTTCAGTTCAAAACAAACTACCCCTTAATCACTAATTGATCATGTTCATCATCTGCTACATCACGTTCTCACCCGAAAACAACCTATCATAGAAACTCAGGACCATTATTTTCACCCGACTCCTCAAATAAAAATACCGTTGATCGCCCCTTCACAGCCTATCACTCCTTGCCAGTTCGACACTGACCTCTACTTTGCGACTCTAGGCACTCGTAACCTCCACGCAAAAGAAATCTACGACACCACTTCGAACATAATCCCACCAAAGTCTGCTAACCCGAGAGGCTTTCTACAAGAAGCTATACACCAACTCCAGTTCTCCCCATCGATGAATGCAGCTCACGAAAACCCCTGCCCTAGGTGTTGAGAAACCCATGATCAAACTAAATCATGATCGAACTACGTAAAAAGGTATGAGGTCGAAGTTCTTACAAATCTAAGATGGATGGGGTCAAAGATTATTGGATTTGGTGGAGATTTGGATTCGATTTTGCCTTTTGAATAATTTTTTGAAGTGGGATTCTTTTTCTTGTTTGCTGAAAGAACGGATTTTGGCGAGGTAAGAAACTAGAAACGGAGAAATTGGATTAGGGATGGGTTGATTTATTGGTGTAATCTGAGTCTTCAAACAGAAGGAACTGCACATTTGCAATTATTTTATTTTCCAGTCCAGATATCAAATAAAGTGGTCACTGAATTGTCGCAGCAAAGACTAACACACATGTGCTGATATTTAAACCATGTCCATTCTTTGCAGATTCATACATATTTCAGTCCTATTTGCTGTGGTGCATTAATTTTTGGCTTCGAATGTAAGGAAGCAAAATGGCATTTTAAATGTGAAGCATCCCTATCCATCAATCAGTGAAAGAAGAAAAAAAATACATATATATATTTCCTCCATAGTAGAAAATTCTTGTCTAGATGCCTGTTCGGGTTCATAAGGATTTTACAAGATTTTATTTTAGTTTATAAAGATTTTGAAGGTAATGTACTGAAAGAGACTCTTATAATATTACTTAATGTGATTAACGTTCGACGCGGTTAATTTGTATAATCGCATATGACGTTCGATTAAAATGAAATTCGAAATTGTATAACAACTTAATATTCTGGACACGATAGAACTTATTTCGACGAAAACGGAGGTCGTTTGCAAAAGGACTATTTTTAAGGCTTAAATAAATCGATTAAAAATATAAATAAATTCCTAATAAAAATGATTTATTTTTCAAATAAAATATTTAAAACAAATTTAAATATTCAGAATTTAATGGCTAGAAATCCGGGTCGTTACATTTCTTACCCCTTAAAATAATTTTGTCCTCGAAATTGCTAAGTAGTAAAATGGCTATAACTCTAACTCCTCATAACCTACTTTGTTGAAATCTTACATTCCATTTCTTCAAAACCCAGTTCTTACCCGACCTTCGAATTCTCAAACCAATACTCAACCATTTATAATTCTTTCCAAATGATCTGTCCACCATTTTTGGAGAATCATCACTTTCTTGTCTTCAATCCATATGCTCATTTCCATATCCACGCCCATTCCAATTGATTTTAAATCCATTTATCAATTTCATTATTCACTTGAAATTTTAATAACCAATTCTGCTTTTCCTATTTCAATTACAATTAACAACTAAAAAAAAAATTGAAAATTTTCTAACTCTTTAAATTTTCGAAAAAATTCCCTAGCATCTCCTTTGCACGGCTCAATCGGTACAACCACAACTTGCCTTTCTAGGCTTTCTCCAATCCAAAAGAAAATCAAAAATCCAAGCGGCTTGCCCCATAGGCTCATAAAACCATCAAATCAAAGTAATATTGTAAACATGTACCCTTTTGTTCGGCATAATTCTATCTCTTGCATTTGCTTCCATTCAATATTTGCTCAGTATACATATTTCCATTGCCAGTTGGTTTCAAATCAATCCAACTTCAATTTTATCAGTTCAAGTCTAATTTCTATTTAAGTCAAACCACTTATTATACTAGAATACAAATTTATCACAATTCAATTTCAATTAACAACATCCAATATATATTCAACTTGCTTATTCATAAGTCGAATTCATATTAATAATTTGAATCTCAATATTTCTCTTTATTTAATTTCATTCGGAAGTATTTCTAATCCAATCCAATTTTGTTTAACTTAAGTTAAATTTCAATTCATTTGATACATTTTTTTTACCATTTCAATCCATTCAACTTATACATGTCAATTTTTAATTTCAAAATTCAAATTCCTGGGTTTTATTTCAAATTAGTGTGAAATCATACATATTTATACACATATTTATAATCAACTCAATTCAGAACATTTGAATTTCTAAAACAACTCTATTTTTCTCAAACAATTTCCATTAATAAATCTATTATGGTAGCAATCTATCGCTTAGAAACTCAAAAATGAAAACTGGTAATGTCGCGATCCATTATTAGAATTATTTTCTCGCCACTGAAATGATTTCAGTGCTTAATCACTTTCAAAGTCCATTTAAACCAATTCTAATTCAAAAATCCCTTCAAAACAATGCTATATTACCTTTGAAATACTTCAAGAAATATTTTCTAAATATCCGGGATTTAAATCCACAATTCTGATCTGAATCCAATTCTAATTTAGCTTATTTGTATATTCCATTCTTATATCAATTCAATTTGGTTTTATAAAATCATTTAAATATTATAATGCCATTTGATTATAGTAACAATCAATCAAATCAATAATTTTAGAAAAATATTTCTTTTATATCAGAAATAGTTTTAGGCAAAATTATTCCATTTACCTATTTTAAAACAATGTTGTATTGAATTGCTTTGTTCGAGAGTTTAGAAACATCTATCGATACAGTTGTACATTTTGTATCGACCAGAATTCATAAACCACTCAACAAACCAGTCAACACAATATAAACAGATTTTATATCAAATCTACAAATACGCTCTCTTGTGTATATACTCAAACTCAACCTAGGGTATTACTAACCCCATCTCTATTGAGTTATGCCACAAAGCCAAGGTTACTACTCAACCTTCAGCTCTGATACCAAATCTAATGGCCCGAACTTCTGCACTCTTTAAGTCGACTAATAACACCACACGTCCAACCCGATTTGCATAGAAATATGAATCATTATTAGAAAGAAGTTAGAGGATGAGAAATAGAAAGAAAGAAATATTAGAATAGAAGAAAACGAAGATCATAAACTCACAGCGGAATGAATAAAATAAATTAGATAACATAAAATTTGAAATACAATTCAGTAACTTTATATACATACCATCATCAGAGCACAATAGCTATTTCTGGAACAATTATAAACACCTATTTCCAGATACGAACATAATACACAGCGGAAAAATATGATAGTCTATAACTAACTGGTGAAGCCTCCTGCTTCAAACTCCTCCAAGTGAATCTGTAAAACCCAAATACTTGACCGCCCGTACAAATTTGGGCACCCAAGATTTTAGGGAAAACAAACAAAATAAACTCTAGGTTAGTCATGGGACTGGTGTAAGTAAACTCCAAGCATTTGTTTAACTTTCAAAATCTTTTCGAAAGAAATGATAATCGCAAGACCGATCCACACATAAACCCGGATGGTTTTTACCTTACGATAACCAAAAATATTTTTGATATCAAATCCAGTGATATTACAATAGTGTCTAAATCAAATAAATAGAAATCTAGTGGAACACTAGCATCTCATACTCAATATATAATATTAAATCAAAAACTGCAGGGCGCTTATTGGAGGTTGGATTCCGACTATGACAAGATATGGAAGCACCTTCTGGTCAGTGTACTCTAGAGGGGATACACTGGGCTTCAACAAGAAAATCTTGCAACCTGACCACACATGGCTGACCACTCATTTAATTCGAGTGTATCGAGCATATTATCACCAACGGTTGTGATCAGCAACCATTACCGAAAGCATGTAGCAGTGAATAGAATAAGAAGAAAATGGAATTTCTCTAGATCAGGTGATAATACCCCTGATGGGAATGACCCATTTAGTCATGTTGTTTGCCCGATTTTTGTCAGTTCTCGGATGATGAGGCTTGAGGTCATGATTATCCTTCTAGAACATCTTGTCACCATTTACTTTCAATGCCACATCGTCCATATATGTTGTCCTGGGACTGGACAAACCGAAGGCACCATTCTACCAATCCATCTTGGGCAAATTCTACCTAGGATTAACAGAACAGCACTTGCACTTTACTCCATCTTCAAATATCTTAAGCATAAGTTGATTCGTAATGCTTATGCCAATACGGAGTGGTTTCCAGATATTAAATCTGATCCCGGTCTCTCCGTATTGACAACAGAGGTATAAAATTAATCAAACTTTGATAGCTGGTGATTTAACTATCACAGAAAACATCCATACAACCAACGATCCTATTTCCAAATGGAAATTCTAACAATCAACCATTAAACAACACTGGCCCCTTTTTAAATTAATTCCTTATTATATTATCATTTTCAATTCCCATTTCCCATCTTTCGAATCCTTTTAAAGTTTTATTTTAACTCTCGATTCTTGGAAAAACATTTTCAATATCATAATTTCTTTATTCGATAAAATCTCTTATTCCAGTTAGAAAATATTTCTATCTGTTCACGAATCCTTATATTCTATATTTAGAAAATATACATGATTAACATTGGAAAACATTTCATATTTCCATTCCTTAACTTCTCATTAGTCGAATCACTTCAGTAATTACACTTAGAAAATACCTCTAATTTTATTTCGAAATCGTTTCCAAATCCCATTTATTTGGATTTAACCGATGTTATATAAAATATCATTATTATAACTCAACCCCTTAATCATTTATTGACTAACCTTATTACTTGCCACTTCTCGCTACCAAACCCTAACCATTCCTCGATAAATAATGAAGCCAATCAAGTTGGGGTATAATTACCTCTCAGACCTTAACTAAACAACATTCTCAACTTCGAAATAGTCAATGTTCACAACTTCAAACAAAACATCGCTTACGCGACTCTCAGATTCAATCTAAGCATCCACTTCTTTTACAAAAACCTAGATTATAACGGTAGCGTTATAATCGTTGTTCCCAAATATTTGATTTATAAAACATTTATGATAACAGTAGCATTAAAATCGCTGTTAAAATTTATAAAACATTTATTATAATAGTAGCACTATAAACGTTGTTTAGATTTACGAAACATTTATTATAACGGTAGTATTATAACTGTTGTTTTCAAATATTTGGTATATGAAAATATAACTTGTACTTATTAATTTCAATTAATAAGTAAATAAATAAATTTGATTCAAAACAAAAAGTAAAAACAACTACTTCCCTAAATTTGATTTAATCGAATTCCAATAAATAACTCTCATTGGAATACTCTATATTCGATTAATATTCCAAACTTCGGAATAAATCTTATCATTCTATATTAACTCAATTTCCCTTATGATTATTTCCATTCGCAAAACATTTTCTTTCAATCGTTATTCATTTTCACATATCAGTATCTTTCCTCAATAGGATTCTAGACTTGTTTAATAATTCTAATTTAAAATAAATCTTAAACTATTTCAAAACATGGAATTGAATTTCCATAGTTACAAATATTGAAATATTCACTTCTTAATATATTTCATTTAAATCATAGTTTTATATCAAATAGAATTCAAATATCCTTCCGAAACTAAACCATTATAATAAAATTCGACCTAATCAAAGTATAATTATAAATCCATTGGATTTTATTTCAATTTGTTTTATATTCCGAACTTTGGAATAAAATCCAACGTTTCCTTTCGAAAACGGTTTCCATTTCCCTTATCATTTAAATTTCTATTTGAATGCACATTCCAACCCAGATTTCTTTTATAGAAGCTTTTATTTGCAAAATATATGCTCAGTGATTATTCACTTTAACTGTGGATAATATTTCTTTTTACATAATCAAATCCATTTATTTTACCATATAAAATCCAAATTCCATTATAACTTCTATTTACAATTGTTTATAGAATATCTCTTTATTAATTTCAAACATTTATAATCTCGTTTATAATTTCGTTTATAATTTGCTAAGTTCAAATCTCATTTCAAATATTGCTTTCAAAACAGATTTTCACTTTTTCATATAAATTCAAATTTGAATTTATATTTTAATTTGTCCAATGATAAATAATTCACTTAATTTACACTCTCATTTGTAAACAACTTCTTGTTTCCCCATTTACATGTATTTAATTTCAACTTTATTCGAAATTACATTTCTATTTTTGGAAATAAATTTCCTTTTAAAAACTCAAATTTCATTTTCTATATTCGCAAATAATTTACGGTATATTAAATATCAAAATTCTAGGACCAGTGATATTTAAACACAACACGATCAATCATAATTAATATATCACAACATATGTCACAGTCAATGCAAACACAATATTATAAATGTTGAGGAATCCAGTTGGATCCCTCTAACCTTTTTCGCTGCATCCACAGATGTTAGTCAAACATCTCTAATATTATTTTCATGCTAATATGGTAAATAAAATTAATAATCGATCAAAGATTTATATATAACTTTATCAACCATTTCAACCAACTTTATCAACCATTCATCTAAACAATCATCACACGGTATAAAATTACTATAAATGAATTTAGAACTCGTTTATAAAACTATAAACGAGGCAAAGTTAGTGAGTTTACTCACCTTGTTTCGCCATTGACGATTCTGCTTTTGTTTTGTTTGGTATTTGATTTTATCACAAAATTCCAATAGCTTTGATCCCGACCATACTACTTCTATAATGTAGATCTCCTCGCTACGATTCCAATGGATCTGGTCGTGTTCAATTCTGTTCACAAATGAATAATCATGCATGATACGATATTTAACTAAAACTAAAAAACTATTTAATATATTAATTGCTTTAAATTTCCTAATCACCTTTGATTTTATAATTAGGCTTGTTAATTACCCTTCTTCTCACGTATAATCTTCCTTCCGCGTGAACAATTTGTAACAGCTAGTGTATTCCTTCAAAACTCGTTTCCTGATACTTTTCCTCACCACCATGCTTTATTAATCAATCCAACCATACACAACTCCCTGTCACATATTCGATCACACCAAAACATTAGCAAGCTCCACCCATTAACGTACATAACTACATTTTAATTCCCCTTTCTTCTTCCTGTTGCAAGCTTCTAGCCAATATAGACTTCCCAGATAAAACAAACGATGTTCCCTTTACCTATAGTAAATGCCATCCCTCCCTTAATTCTTTCACTGAATCAACCCCCTCTAATATTCAGACACCCACAGTAATATCAACCCCATGAAAATCACGGTCCCCCCTCATTAACTTAATTGCATTACAAAGTTAATCTACCCAAAACTCCTTATAAAAAAACGTTACTTCTCTATCCCTTTATTCACTGTTAATTCTATACTGCTAACCTCCACAACCCATATTGCTGAAATTTCCACCTCTACTTCATCACGGTACACGATAATGAAACTGAAACACCCCACGTCCATTAATGTCACTCACTAAGGGAATGCATTAAGTTTCGTGAAGCGCTATAGGTTAACAGACACAGAATAATTACAAGACAGAGATAAATAACGCAGCAGCGGAAAATTTATACTTTTATTTCAAACATAAGTCATAATACTGTCAACAATTTCATAAGTCACAAAAACCATTACAATAAAAATACTTCTGTCTTGCACCATCAGAGTACATAAGTAAATAAAAAGCATCATTCCCCAAATAAAAAGAGTTAAGCCATATTATAGTCCAGAATTTGAGCCATACTTCAGAAGTAGCTCCTAGCAAGATGATATCTGATTCCTAATTAAGTCTGAGTGTTTCCTCCCTGAGAACCTGGGGGGGAGGGGGGACGGAAGAAAGAAGAGAAACAACAGGGTCAGACATAAAATCTGGCGAGTCTAGTAACTTTTAGCCAGTAGGTAATTAAAGGCAACATGATAGGCATATAAAGTGAATAAGAGAGAGATCACTACATAAATGGAAGGTGTGAGAAGGTAAGCAAGTTAAGGTATATGTCACTCACAATGATTACTATGCATTATTACTTGTATAACTGAAATGAAATGATCCCTTCCGCTATAAGCTGGTAGGCTTAGGTCATACGTCCGAGTATACACTAACCACTACCCTAATCAATTTGCTCCTTACCTTGTAGATATCCTGTGTTGGCCTCACAGTAGAAGGTTTCACTTCCTAATGGCAACCTATAGTGTGCACAATCATATCTACTGGTGTCATGGTCGTCTTATCCCCCTCTGTCCGGCCCATGCACGCACATGTCCCTGGTCGGTTTGCGCCGCCCGCACCATCCTCCTCGTTTGGATCTCTTACAATCATCAGTAAGCGTGCCCCTTCTCGGCCTAGTACGGAGGTCTTTACTTGATACCATCTTCGGGTTACTAACTGAAATGGGTCCCTTCCAATATGATACAAGCTCTCCCCCTTGTCTTGTATCCCCACTAGGTTTTCTACTGACTATATATACCATTGGGTGTCTTTAATTACATAGCCCTATACTAGTTATGCTTACCCTAAAAGGTGTCTTTAATTACATAACTTTATTACATCATTTATCGGTTATGTATACCACTAGGTGTCTTTAATTACATAACCCTGTTATAATATATAATGGTTATGTAAACCACTAGGTGTCTTTAATTACATAACCTTATTGGGCTAAGTACGTGGGCTATATATGCATATTACCCATCCCCTCTAAATTACTTAACCCACACTACCCATCCAATTTTACTTACCCCTATCTTAACTCCATAGTAATATTAAATTAGGTTAATTAGTCCATTTATTCACTATGTCTAATTATGGTTATAATGGGCTAGACCTCCCATATTAGGCCTATAACGTGTGGATGCTGGATATGTCGGTCGGGTCCAAGCAGTTTTATTCCACAGTTAGCCCTAACCTTGTGTCTTATCCCGATTCGTATTTGCGTACTTAGACCTCCCACATTAGGTTCAACATTAGTGGCTGCTGGATATGCCGGTCGGGTTCGGGCAGACTTCCACCACTAATGTAACCTAACCTCATGTCATAAGTACAATTTACAATTCCAAATTGTAAATTACTAAACATTCCAAATTAATCCAAATCTACATATGTCATTATAGGTAACTGTTTCTATGTTTTGCCCATTTGAATTACATGTCCCTTTTCATATTAAACATTACATAAATCATGCCAATTATAATCCCTTTTCTCCCCTTCTCTCTCTAACGTATTCGTACGTAATTTTTGCGGCATCTAGGCTATAAAGTAGCATAGCTATAATAATAAAAAGGGAATATAATTAAGGTGGTAGTTTCAACATGTCTTGGCATAAACATGAACATAAATTGGCATAGTAACAAAGTGAATGGGCATGTGATTTAACATTAGGTATCCAATTACCTAGATCTAGCATAGTTAGGGTGACATAGCAACATGTTTAGATCAAAAGGTAGATTCACATGTCAAGTTTACAACATATATCAATGTATCACAACATGACATAAAGGTCTAGATCCAAATAATGTCACAATTATCCAAATACATAGATGTACTTCTATCATAACATGGTTACAATTCAAGATCCATATAAACATCATAATCGAATCACCACAATTATATTAGACCTAGGAAATTAGATCTGTCATGACATAGGATAAAATTTCATATTAACACAGAATCATACTTTACAACATATCTAATTCATTGTCTATCAAAGCATAGTTTTATTTATCTAAACATAAAAGTAATCCATAAACTCACAGCGTTAGGTTTAGAGAATTTAGGAAGAACGGATCTAGAATTCTGAATTGGATTTGAAGAGAATGCTGTTGTAGAAATGGTTCAGTTCGCACCCTAGCAACATATATCCTCCATGATTTCTAATGAAGAGAATATGAGAAATATGACACATATATAGCTGCCGTACCCCCTGAAACCGAGTGCCACCTCAGCCCTAGGGGTGTCGACACCCTTGTGGGTGGTTCGACCCCTAGGTCGACACCCCTTCAGGGGGGTCGACCGCCTAGAGCGGGAATTTTGCCACTCAGAAGAAAATTTCAAAATTGAATTCACTGGATAGGAGTCTGACTCATGTCTAACTCACCTTTAACTCACCTCTGACTCATACGTATATATAAAATATTTCTATGCGTATACAAACTTAAAACTCTCATAATTCATACGGTGTCCATTTTACGCAAACCAAATGTCTATTTTGACCAGAATTTCGAGACGGATGCAATGGTGCAGTCTGTTTCCTCTAATTCTGAACATTAAATTAATTATTATTTAATTTATTCTCTTTAATGTCGTTTAAAAATTTGGAGTGTTATAGAAACCCAACTCCATTTTTGTCTTAAATTTCCGCAACTTCTCTCATGAATCCATCAGTTTAAAAAACAGTATACAACTCTACTGTCTTCCTTTAGTTCAAAACAAACTCCCCCTTAATCAATAATTGATCCTGTTCATCATCTACTACATCAAGTTCTCACCCGAAAACATCCCATCATAGAAACTCAGGACCATTATTTTCACCCGACTCCTCAAATAAAAATACTGGTGATCGCCCCTTCGCAGCCTTCCTCTCCTTGCCAGTTCGACAATGACCTCCACTTCGCTGCTCTAGGCACTCGTAAACTCCACGTAGAAGAAATCTGCAACACCACTTCGAACGTAATCCCACCAAAGTCTGCTAACCCGAGCGACTTTCTGCAAGAAGCTGTGCGCTAACTCCAGTTCTACTCATCGATAAATGCAGCTCACGAAAACCATTGCCCTAGGTGCTGCGAAACCCACGACCAAACTAAATCATGATTGAACCGCGTAAAAAGGTATGAGGTCGAAGTTCTAACGGATCTTAGGTGGACAGGTCAAAGATTATTGAATTTGGTTGAGATATGGATTCAATTTTGCTTTTTGAATAACTTTTGAAGGAGGATTCTTTTTCTTATTTGCCAAAAGAACTGATTTTGGCAAGGTAAGAAAATAGAAACGGAGAAATTGGATTGGGGATGGGTTGATTTATAAATTATAGCTGTAATCTGAGTCTTCAAACAGAAGGAACCACACATTTGTATTTATTTATTTTTCCAGTCAAGATATCAAATAAATTGGTCACTGAATTATCGCAGCAAAGAACAACACACCATGTGCTAATATTTAAACCATGTCCATTCTTTGCAGATTCGTCCATATTTCATTCCTATTTGCTACGGTGCATTAATTTTTGGTTTCGAATGTAAGGAAGCGAAACGGCATTTTAAAAGTGAAGCATCCTCATCAATCAATCAGTGAAAGAAAAAAATACATATATAATTATATATTTCCTCCATAGTAGAAAATTCTTGTCTAGATGCCTGTTCGGGTTTGTAAGGATTTTACTAGATTTTATTTTGATAATATACTGAAAGCGACTCTAATAATATTACTTAATGTGATTAACGTTCGACGCTGTTAATTTGTACAATCGCATATGACGTTCGATTAAAATGAAATTCGAAATCGTATAACAACTTAATATTCTGGACACGATAGAACTTATTTCATCGAAAATGGAGGTCATTTGCAAAAGGGCTATTTTTAAGGCTTAAATAAATCAATTAAAAATATAAATAAATTCCTTATAAAAATGATTTATCTTTCAAATATAATATTTAAAACAAATTTAAATATTCAGAATTTAGTGGCTAGAAATCCGGGTGTTTACAATTCCAATGAATGATGAAGTAAATTAATAATAATTTAAAGAAATCTCTTCTTAAATGAAGTTCATTTAGGTATGTAATCGAAGCTAGTAACGAAATATAATTGGTTCTCAAAGTGAGTTTATGAATACGTTTATATTTAAACCGAATTTGGTAAATGCGGTTATAAAGTGATTTTAAGCGAACACGATAAGCTTAAAATAAATGTTACGTAATATTGGAATTAAGTAAAGGAAATTGAGATGAAACAGGATTTTATATTAAACTAGAATTGTATAAACGATTTGATAAAAGAGATGGAAAGTTAAAGCATTAATTTAAATTAAAGTTATTTAATGATCACATTAAGTGAAATGGACGAGTTTTGAAATGAGGTTTCCAAAGAGGAAATGATTGAAAGGTTTAGAAACGAAGATTTTGTAATTGAATTTGGTAAAAGATCGAGTAATAGGATTTGCAATAAAAATTCAGATAATAAAACAAATAGTTTAAGGAAGTTAAAGTTTAAAAGTTGAAGTTTTATTAATCATTTACTAAATCAACGAATTTAGTAATAATAATATATTTTAAAAGGAGATTTCAAAAGTAAGAAGGGTTTGTAACATTGTATGATAAATAAAATAGTGAAATGGTAATTGTTGGTATTAGAAGGAATATGGGTTTCTGAATTACAATTCATATCTATCTGAAGATAAGAATGTTGTTGATCAAGGTTTGAGAGGTAATTAAAATACCCCAACTTGAACAAATTCAGGATTATCGATGGATGATATGAGTTGTAATGGTAAAGATGTTAGAAGCGATTTATTATGAGAAATAATAATGTGAAGTTATTTGAAGGGTTTGAGAGTACATAATGAGATTCCCAAATAAAGGAAATAAAAGGATTTGAGGAAAATATATTGATATTTCCAAAGTAACAGAAATAAAAAGGGATTGAGAATATGACATGGTATTTCCAGAGTAAAATAAATGAAAAGGAGACTTAGTGAAAATATGACGATATTTTCGAAAGCAAGAAATGAGAATTATAATGTGTATTTTGTAAATGGATAAGTGATGATTATTATTTTCAAATAACGAAACAAAAAGGAGATATCGTAACGATTGTTTTTATGAATGATAAGTGTTGAATCGATTTCCCGATTATATATAATAAGTTATGTTGTAACAAATATTTTGAAATCATAATTAAATGGAAAATTTGATTATAATATATTTTTCTAAGTATTAGAAAGAAACGGTTTGAGAATATTTGTATATTAAAATAAGAAGATACTATGTTGAAAGGTTTTGATGTTTTTAATTAACCATTCATTAATTATTTTTAATTAAAAAGGCCAAGTAACGTTGTATACTCAACCATTAGATCCATTTCATTTTTTTATTTGATAGTTAGATAACCGACTATCAAATTTTTCCCATACGATTAATGGTACGGAAAGACCGGAATCGAATTTACATTCGAAAACCATTCCGACCAATAAATACAAATATGTGGGAGATATCAATCGAGATGGAGCAACTGAAGACCGTAGATCTTCATAAAACGGAAGAATTACTTACAAATCTCTGGCTGATCCCTAGAGATAAATTGTGATTCTGTCGTGGTTGGAATTTACAGATTGCAAGGACTACTCGCTATTGATCCTTGGGGTGATACCTATATAGGATGTGGTAGGAGGATGCCTTAGGTTCATCTTGTTCCTAGATGACTTGTATGGACGAGTGTTTGACAGAGTTTTCCAAAGGGGTCACGTACATTGATTTCTTCAAACATACCAACTTGATGGCGGAGAATGGTCGTTCTCTTAGCTTCATACCCAACGTACTTTTGTGGACATCAATTAGTGTTACCTGACGGATCTGACAATGTGGCATTCAAAGTGGATGGAGACATGTTATGCTGAAGAATACGCTTAACTTCTAGCCTTATCAACCGGGAAATAGTATAAAATCGGGTATGTCGCATGGCTATATGGGTCGCACCCACTAGGGTATATCATTACCTGATCTGGAGAAATTAAATGCCTTCGATTATCCCTTTTATTTTTGTATGCTTTCGGCAGTTGGCTGGACCTCAACCATGGTGATGATATACTCGGTACTCTCAAGCGAAGTGAAGGGTTAGTCATGTTTATCCTGGGTTGCAAGATATTCTTGTTGAACCCCAATGTATTCATCTCCGGAGGTACATTGTCGAGAAGGTGGTTGCTCATACCTTGTCGTGGAAATCCGGTCTCCAAGAACCACCCACGGTTTTGATTGTATACTATATATATGGAGCATGAGATGCAAGCATTCTGCTAGATTGTTATTTATCTGTATTCAGACATTATTATAATATCACAAAAGATATGATTTCAAAATGTTTTGGGTTATCGTAAGGTAAAAATTGTCTATATTTATGTGTGGATTCAGTCTTATGATTATCTTTTTCTTTCAAAAAGTTTTTGATGTTAAAATCAAGTTGTGTGATGCCTTTAAACTTAATGTGTTTTTCTCACTCTGGTTCACCAGACTGACCCGGTGTTTGTAATGCTCGGGTTAGACCAAGCTGTACAGGTTTAGGTTATCCGTTATTATGAAGAGACGAGATGGAAGAGTTCAGATGCATGTTATGATATATTCCACTGTGTGATTGTATATGAGGACAGATTATTATAAATGTCTAGATGTGTGATGTACTCTGATGATTGTAAGTTTTATTTCAAGCTCTCAGTAAAGATTATTTCAATATTATATTTTTTCCACTACGATGTGAGATTTTGTGTTGTGTTGGTTCTTCTTCTTATTCTTCTACTCTATTATTTCTTATCTCACCCTCTAATTTCTTTCTATTGGCATTTGAGTTACCAGTGCATTCTGGGTTGATCATGGGTTGTTTAGTCAGTTCAAAAAGTACCGAAAATTTGGGTCGTCACATTTTCCTTCTGTTATTGGTGACTAGTTTCACCATCTACTTTCCCTCGTTCTCTTCTCCTTCCTTTTTTATGTTCATTTAACCTCCTTCACTTTCTAATCCCTACCCTGAGTCTTTCTTCTCCATCTAGCAATGGTCATCATGGATATAAAGCTCACTAACCCTAAACCTAATTTTCGTTGGAGCATATCTCTAACAACCCAGAATTTTGATAATAAATTAGTTATTTAATTAGACTTCAAAAATAGAATGATGGAGTTTTACCACGAAACTTTAACCATTGCGTTCATCTCGAAACTCTGGTTAACTTTCATGCTGGGAGTTTTGCGAACGGAGTCCGTATGAAAAAGTTATGGAAAAAATACGAAAAATAGATGGAAATAAATAAATAGAATAAATAATATATTCCTTTCCTTCTTTAACCGGACCTCACTTGGAATTTCGGCTAAAGGGCGGTCGACCGCTCCTAGGAGGGTGTCGATCGCTTCGGGCCTGTAGTGCCCAGTGACAGCTAGGTTTTGAAGAGTATTTTCGTTATATTATATAAACAAAAAGATGTTTATTTAATCAAATCTAACAGTTCATGGCAAAATCCACTCCTATAAATAAAGGGGTATGACCTCATTCTTTTCCACACAAAATTGTATGCAACAGCAAATCTCTGCCATTTCCCTTTTTCTTCAAATCGATTTCTTAATCAAAAAATTATTCATATACGATCAATTAAATATAAATCATATAGATTTGAAAGGGATTATCAAATTCAAATGGAAAAGGATACAAACTGATGACTAATCTAATCTTCATCAGATTGTCCCCTCTTTTCCATTTTTTTTACAAATCTACATATATGAAAGTATCCCCTTTTCAGATAAATTGTAGATCTGTAAGTATTTGGGAATTGTAGGCCTAAAAAATTATTCAAATTTCAGATTTAGATGCTTTCAGGTGAGTGGGGAATTTATATACAAAGTTATAATAGCCTATTTATCTCGTTTGAGTTAGATCTCAAAATATATGCCTAATATCATTACATATGTTTATAATATTGTTGAATTTGAAATGACACCTATTAGTTCTACTCATAAATGCTATCAAAACTTGGAAATATAGATTATGGTTAAGAATAAAATAATTTGTAGGCTTACTTAATTGTTTATACATATTGCCTATAATTGTGCTTAAAAATATATTGTGGTAGTTGCAAAACACTGTAGATCTGGAAATCTTTGTTTAAATGTAGTTATATTCCAGATCCCTAGTTTTAGTGTTAAAATGATAAGTTATGAGATTTTGATTAAAAAGATAAAATGGTGAATTATGAAATTTTGATTTAAAAGACATAAACCTGTTTGCATTCAATAGTGTTGGGGGTTTTGGCTTAGTTGTTGTAAATATGTCGTTTTCTCCTTTTTGAACGAAAAGACATTATTTCGAAACCCGTAAGAAATGTGATAAAATAATAAAAAGGGAAAAGTTGTGTAAGTATGCATATTTGTGCGTAGTTTGCATCAACTATTCCAAAATATACATAGACATATATATTTTTTGTGGTTTGAAATATGTCTATTCCAATAAATCTGGCATAATTTACAATTATTATAGCTAACGGTCTTTTTGTAAGATTTGAAACCTTATGGAAAGATTGAATGCAAAAATGAATGTTTGGTTATTAGTTGAACCAAATTATTAAACTTAATGATAATACTAAAAAAAGATAATTATGCTAACCGCACAAATATATATATATATATACACACACACACATCATCCATCCGAATTTACGTAAATGACAAAAAATATATGCACAATAATGAATGTTTGAACATTTGAATGTTTAGATACTTTCGTTTATGGAATAATACATGTAATCCATATTAAATTAATATATCTGTGGTGACCATTGTAGTAATTAATGTGATTGGTTGCTATAAATAGGACCATAAATAAATAATAATTATAACCGACGTTGAGTGGGGAAAATAAATTTAATTAGGTAATTAAGCCTATCGGTTATAATTTCCAAATTGGTTAGGATAAATGTTGTAACCCACGTTGAGTAGAAGCCTGCCCGGAACCGACCATTAAATTCAGCATCCACAAGTGGTCAGCTTAATGTGAGAGGTTTGGTGCACAAAAATATATATGTTTATACATAACATATAATAAATAAAATTAGTAATGTCTTTTGGATTCAACAAACAGATATTACGAGACTAATAAAATAGGGATATTCCATTGTTAATTAATGTCTTAGGAAAATTATGACCATTAGGCTCATAAATGACATTAATTGTAATCAATAGTAATTAAAGATTTATTGTTGCCTTAGGAAAATATGGTCGTTATGGTTATAAATGGCAATATCTTATAAACAAAAATAAATGAAATAAAAGGGGATAATGGGTATTAGTTGTCGTTTTAAACGCTGAGTCCAATTAGAGAAATTAATCAAATAAATATCCTAGGTTAAGAAGGATATAGCTTTCCCCATTTACACTAGTTAATATAGAACTTATAATTAAAAGTTAGAATTGGACTTGGTAGGTTATTGATATGAAATATCATTAACCATAGGAACCTGTGACAATTAGTAAAAATGTGTGCATGGTATTACCGTAAAGTGAAACTAAACGGGAATAACTCAATAACGTAGCCCGCTTTATCCTAATAGAGAAGAGCACTAAAGGCTAATTGGGTACGAACTCAATAATCTTCGCGTATAGTCCACTTCCTTGGGTCTTAAGTTGTGGCGACCCGGATTTTTAGCCGTTTAATTTTGAACATTTAAATTTGTTTTAAACGTTGTATTGGAAATATATATGAAATTTATTTAATTAAACAACGTTTGAACGTATAATTATAATTAAATTATAAACGAGCACGCAACGCCGCATAGTTCGAAATATTATGTTTTGAACCTCAATTGAATATGCAAGATCCAATATAAGTAGGATTTCCCTGAAATAAGAAACGTTCGAATCTATTGAATTACATTTTTCTAATGGAAGAGAAAAATCAAGATTTTAACTTGTAAATTGTGAGTTTGTGTCCAAATCAAATTTTCAAATAATCTTTATGGAATTGTTCATAAGCCGTAACAATTTATTTAATTAAATAAATTAATTTTGGAATAAACTGAGTATCGGTTAAGTTAAATATTGAAATATCGAGTCCAAAATCTAAATTGGATTATTTTAAAGTCATAAACATATTCTGTTCGAATATATATGATAACAATATTTTATAATTAATAGGTTTTGTTTATTTTGGAATCGATTTATATTATATCGATTTAATTTCCAAACGACCTTGGATTGCAATAGAACTAATTTTATAAAATTCGAAATAGTTTATTTTTATAAGATTTTTGAGATGTATTCTTAAGTTAATTTATAGAATTTTACTGTAATTTTTAATTTGAAAAATAAACAACTTCTTTTTTTAACATAATTTACACCATATATCAGTGTTTTTGGAATAAGCCAACTTTCCCATCTTATTATTATTATGTAATCATGGTGCATTGCTCTGCATAACAGTATTTTTATTTTGACATAAGCATGTGCATGGTTTGGGTATGTATATTTTGTTTAAATTCAAAATGTTATGAACTACGATATACAAAGTTCCATTCGCAAACGAGTTGTGCACATAAGGTTTTAGGTGCTTCCAACATGTGCACATTATCATAAAAACTTTAGCTGTCAGTTTTATCAGGCGTTATGCTTGCAAACCAACCTCAACAAAGTTTAATAAATAAATTTGTCCTAACTTGCAATCATTAACACAACTAACGAAATATCCGGTAAATGTATTTTTATCACACTTGTGCTACATCAGGATACGTCTGTACTTTTGCTATACATGACTATAGTTTTAATGTGATATTTCCATAAAAACTTTGACAAGAATAATATAATATTCTTTTATCTTTCATTCATATTACAATGCTTGAAATATAAGCATATATACACTCTTACAAATATGCATGATTAAGTAGCTTCGCTTGGAGCTTATGGTGACAAATGTAAATATGAACAGTGTCTCTAAATGCGTATTCATTTTTATTGGTTTAACCAGTTTAGTAAATCAAACTAGTATAACAAATATTGGAAAAAAGCTGCAAAAGGTACTTAATGTTTGACGAAAAAATGGCTTAGACTGGAAAACCATATAAATACTGTAAATGGAATATTACCCATCTGCCTACCGTACTCTATACAAAATTTAATTATGCACATGCTAGGATGGAATGTGCACATGCCTAAGATTGAAAAAACCATCCTACCTTATTTCCCTATTTTCGTGGCCACCAAGTTGCCTCATCTGATAAATACGGTAGTGCCTTCTTCTACCTTTCTGAAAACCAGCGAAATAAATAAGAAGAACGTAAGCTATAAAAACTAATTAGAATAAAATACTCCTCACTTTTGGCTTCATCCCAGGGTCTGCATCCCATTTTCATGCAAAGAAGTTCAATATCGGATGCTCCATTTTTTGACAACAGCTTTTGGGTTGACCATCGCAACCGGTAGGAGAGAAGCTGGAGACCCCCACTGCCGGCGTTGAGGGGAGGAATGTAACACCCCGAATTTTTAACGACATTAAAGAGAATAAATTAAAGAATAACTAATTTAATATCCAGAATTGAGGGAAACAGATTACGTCATTGCGTCCATCTCGAAATTCTGGTCAAGTTAGACACCTGGTTTGTGTAAAACGGATAACATATGAAGAAATTGCGGATGATAAAATTTTGAAAATTCAAACTGGGATAACTGGCACACTTGACAAGTGCGCCAAGACAAATTTACACTGGCGCACCTGTAAAGTGCGTCCGGAATAGTTTATGGGTATTCGGGCCTTTTTCAAATGGGTGGCGACCTTTAGGGCTGAGGTAGCATCCGAATTCTATAACCTAGCAGCTATAAATATACCTCAATTCCTTTGTTTTCTTCACAAAGAGACAATGGCGGCCAGACTCTACCGGTGTCTGAATTGAATGGGATTCCTTATCTTCTACTATCAACTAAAGCAAATTGAATTCTGAGATTCAAGCATAGATTCAACACCAACTTCTTTTCTATCATCTTAACAATCCAATCATAGTGAGTTGGTTATTTTTAGGTTTAAATAAATAAAAGTAAATTATGAAAGACTGTGATTTGTACATGTGTGAACCATGAATCTATGTTACTATCATATCTTATGCTATGTCATGATCTATTTCTCTAGATCCAATTCAATTGTGATTATTCTACTATGGTATTATTGTGGATCTTGGTTTGTAACTATATTGGGGTTAATACAAACCTGTTAATTTGGACAGTTATGTCATTGGATAGATCTAATCATTTATGTAAATCATGAATATATGTCACCTTGAATTGGTAAGGATTGGATCTAAATCTGTGTCTTAATTGTAACTTCTATGACATGCTATGATGTGGATTTGTGTAGATCTATTCTAAGCTAGTGGATCTAATTTATTGGGACATTGAAACTATTAGTCAGATCTAGATTATCACTTTGTGTTTATCATGTTAGATCTATTCTAACATCTAGATCTAAATTATGTGATCTAATCTATCACCTTGTGTTATCATGTTGGATCTATTTTAACCTCTAGATCTGAATCATGTGATCTAATTTATCACCTTGTGTTATCATGTAAGATCTAAACCGATTGGACATCCAAATTGCTAATTTAGATCTTATTATGTTTATTGTGACATCATAGTTATGTTAGAATCAATTGAATGCCAACCGTTCATCAGTTTTATGTCCACCTTGTTATGATCACAATTTCATGTCCATGCCGGTATGTATGTTAACCTTATTATTGTGCTAGTTTATGTTTATGCCAAGATGATCACTTTGGTTATATTCCTATTATTTTCCCTATTATCGTTTATGACTAGGCTATTTTCTAGACTAGGTATGCTGCCAATTTTGTGAGGGCGCTAGTTAAGGAACCGGGGAAAAAGGGTTAAAAATGGCATAATTTGTATATGAACATTTTTGGACATGTAATTTAGATTATTGGTTAAAATGGGTATTAACACATATAAAAGGAAATGATTAATTAATTGATTAATTAATTAAAAATGGAATGTCTAGTAATTACAATAAGTAATTGTAATTGTACTTATGACACGAGGTTAGGTTGCATTAGTGGTGGAAATCTGCTCGGACCCGACCGACATATCCAGCAGCCACTAATGTTGAACCTAATGTGGGAGGTCTAAGTACGTAAATACGAATCGGGCTATGACACGAGGTTAGGCCCAACTATGGAATAAGTCTGTCTGGACCCGACCGGCATATCCAACATCCACATGTTGTAGGCCTAATGTGGGAGGTCTATTCCATTATAAATCATAAATGGACATGGTAATGAATTGGACTACTTAACCTAAGTTAATCCATAGGGATTGTATGAACTTAAATTTAAGTTGGGGGTTAAGTAAACTTGGTTGAACAAAAGGGGTGGGTTAAGTAAATCTGAGAGTGGTGGGTAATATTCACATATAGGCCCACAAACTTAACTCGTTAAGGTTATGTAATTAAAGACACCTAGTGGTATACATAACCGGAGGAGTAATAAAGTTATGTAATTAAAGACACCCTTTAAGGTAAGCATAACTGGTGGAAATAAATAAGGTTATGTAATTAAAGACACCTAGTGGTATACATAACCGGAGGAAATAATAAAGTTATGTAATTAAAGACACCCTTTAGGGTAAGCATAACTGGTAGAAATAAATAAGGCTATGTAATTAAAGACACCTGGTGGTATACATACTCAGTGAAAACCTAGTGGGGGATACAAGACAAAGGGGAGAGCTTGTATCATATTATGTAGGACCCATTTTAGTCAGTAACCCGGAGTAGGTATCAAAAAAGGTACTCTGTACTAAGCGGAGAATGGGGACGCTTACTAACTGATTATAAGAGATCCAAACGTGGAGGACGATGTGGGCGGCGCAAACCGACCGGTCCATGTGTGTGCATAAGCCGGGCAAAGGGGGATAGGGGATAAGACGACCGCGACACCTGTAGATATGGTTGTGCACATTATCACAATGAGGGGTTGCCACTATAGGAAGTGATACCTCCTACTGTAGGGCTAGCACAAGGTATCTACGAGGATTAGGGAGCTAATCGACCAGGGTAGTAGTTAGGATACATTTGGACGTATACCAAAGTCTACCACCTTATAGTTGAAGGGATCATCTCTTTCTTGATATACTAGTAACCGTGCAGGGTAATCATTAGATAAGTGTATACACCTTACCCTGTCTACCTTGTCACATCTTCCATTTATGTTGATCTCTCTTATCCACTTTGTATGCTTATCATGTTACTTTTATTTATTTACTAGCTAAAAGTAACTAGACTCGCCAGACTTTATGTCTGACCCTTTTTGTTTCCTCTTCTTTCTTCCGTTTCCCCCCTCCCAGGTTCTCAAGGGAGGGAATTCTCAGGCTTAGTCAGGATTCTGCTATCATCTTGCTTGGAGCTTCTAGATATATTGCTCAAGCTTCTATCTTTGCTACTATGGCTTATGATTTGGGGATTATGCTTTCTTTATTATTGTACTCTGATATTCAAAGTACAAGACAGAAGTTTTAATAATGTACTGAGTTTATGTATTTTTAGATATATGGTGTAACCAAGATTTATGATTAATAAAAGTTTTTAATTCCCTACTATTTTACATCTGTCTTGTAATGTTTCTGTTCTGTTTACCTATAACGCTTCACGAAACTTAATGCATTCCCTTAGTGTGTGACATTAATGGACGTGGGGTGTCACAAGGATGGTGGTTCGATCGAGGGTCGTGGGGTGAACCCAAGTGGGCGGAGGTGGTCCGTATGGGGAGATAATCGGGATTTTGGTCTGTCTCGATTTATAGGTTCGCTTCTAAGCTACGAGCCACCGGAGGTGATGATCGGGGTGGCGAACTGAAGCTTGGTCGATGGTTGACGTCATAGTAGGTGATTGGTGGGGAGCGGTTGTTGGAGACAGCGGGGGTAGAGGCTTAAAAGGAGACTGTTTATGGGTGATATTGTTTCTAAGGGGTAAAAGAAGAAGCTTCAAAACCTGCGTTGAAGAAACAGAGCTCAATTCTTTAATCTCTAAATTAATGGTTAAGAACGTGGTTACTGAAAGGTTAAACAGTTAAGTAAGGATAAAGCAATTTTATTAGGTTAACAAGACCATTGGCATTTATAATTTATTATATTTTCGAATTAAAAGCTCATAACGCGCACAACTAATTCATTTATGAACAGAATCTGACAAAAGGAGTTATGCTGGAATCGTAACAAAGAATCTACATTATGGAAGTGACGTGGTTGAGTACGGAACAACTAGAATTTCGTGATAAAATCAAACGATTGTTTGATCTTAAACGAAATAAAAGCAGAATCTTCAACTGCAAACCAATATGAGTAAATTCACTAACTCTGACTCGTTTATATTTTTATGTAAATGAGTTTTAAATTTATATATAGTAATTTTATACTGTGTGATGGTTGTTTGGATGAATGGTTGATAAATTGGTTGAAATGATTGATTAGTTATATATATAATTTGTTGAATATTGATTTTGTTTACATGCTATCTTATATTGAAGTGAAATTAATGTTATCTACGTTGATTAACATATATGGATGCAAGGAAAAGGGTTGGAGGGATCCAACTGGATTACTCAACACTTATATTACTGTTTTTTTTATTTGTTGTGGTATATGATGTGGTATATAATCTGTGATTGATTACGTTGATCTTACCCCTAGAATTTTGGTATTTTATACCATAAAATATTTTCAAATGTAGAAAAGAGATTTTGAAATTAAATAAAAAAGAAATTTATTTACAAAATGGAAATTGAATTTTGAATAGATTTGTATAAACTTATTTTAATGGATAAAATGAGTAGCTAAATTTATAAATGATATTTATGGATGAAGGGAAATAATTATCATTGGATAATTAATGTTTGGTTTAAAATCAATATTTTACAATCGAAACGCTATAGGGTTTTGAAAGGAGATTTTAAATAGAAATCTGTTTTTAATAGATAAATTGATAAGATTAATTTATAAACGACATTTATAAATTCAGTAAAATATTTATCTTGGAATAAATTGAAACATAAATTCAAGCTTGAATTTATATAGGAGAATGGAAGTCGGTTTTGAAACCGATATTTGTAATTGGGAATCGATTCGAAAGGATCGACGAATTCTATTTTGAAGTTCGAAATGTAAATTGAGTTGAGATAGATTCAAAGGGAGTTATAATCTGTCGAATTTTATTAAAATTATTTATTTCTGAAAAGATATTTAAAATCTATTTAGTATGGAAATATAATTTACATGAAAAAATGTTAAGAAGTTAATATTTATGGTTAAAATTCTATGTTGTTATATAATATTATTTTAAATTAGAATTATTAAATGAGTCTTGACTCCTATTAGGGAAGGATATTTATATTTGAAAGTGAATCACAATTTGAAAGCGAACGTTTTGCAAATAGGTATAGTTATAAGTGAAATTTGAGTTAAACTGAAATGGTAGATTATTCTGAAGTTCGGAATATTAATCGAATATAGAGTATCTAGAAGAGAATTATTTATTGAGAATTGAATAAATTGAATTCAGGAAAGTACATTTTACTTTCAATTTTTAATCAAGATTTAATTATTTATTTATCTATTAATTACGATATTATTTCATTTAATTAAATTTAATGAATAAAAGTTATATTTTAGAAATTTATTATTTTGGAAGCAGGGATTATAACACTATCGTCATAATCAACGTTTTCTAAGTGGATTCTTAAATTGAATCCGAGAGTTGTGTAAATGTTTTTATTGGAATTTGAAGTTGTGAGCTTTGCCTATTTCGATGTTGAGAATGTTGTTCAGTTAAGATCTGAGAGGTAATTATACCACAACTTGATTGACAAATGAATGGTTAAGGTTCGGTAGCGAGGATTGGTTGGTAATATGGTTATTTAATGAATGAATAATTATTTGAGTTATAGTAATGATGTTTTATATAACATCGGTTTAATCAAATAAAAAGAATTTGGAAACGTTTTCCAAAGAAATATTAGAGATGTTTTATAAGCATAGGAAAGGAAGTGGTTTGGTTAATGGGGAGTTAAGTAATGGGAATTGGAAATGTTTTCCAATACGAATAACATATATTTTCTAAATACAGAAAATAAGGATTATGAAAAAGATGATAATGTTTTTTTTTCGATGTTAATTGTGTATTTCATGGAATATTGAAAATAAATAGTTTATAATATTTGGAAATGTTTTCCAAAAATATGAGAGGTCAAAACGAGTTTTGTGAAATATTTGGGAAGGATATGGGAAATTGGGAAATGAAATTTTTATAAGAAATTAATTCAAAAGGCCCAGTATTTGCTTGATGGATGATCGGTAGAATTTCTATTCGGGAATATCATCGTTGGTTGTATGGATGTTTCCTTTGATAGCTAACAAAGTTTTAGTTTATTTTATACTTCCATTGTTAATACGAAAAGACCAGGATCAGGTTTATTATTTGAAAACTACTCTATATGCGAATAAGCGTTACGAATCAACCTAAGCTGAAGATAATTAAAGACGGTGTAAAGTTCATGGGCTGTTCTGTTAATCCTAGGTAGAAATTGCCCAAGATGGATTAATAGAATGGTGCCTTCGTTTTGTCTAGTCTCAGGACAATTTATATGGACGAATGTCTGATAGAATATTTCTAGATGGTCAATTACATTGATTTCTTCAAATATACCAAGTTCGGTAGCGGAGAAGGAAACTTCTTTTAGCTTAATACCCAGAGTGTATTTGTGGATGTCAAGTAGTGATTTGACGGATCTGACGATGTGGCACTCAAAGTAAATAGAGGCAAGTTGTTCTAAAAAGGAAATCGTGACTTCAAGCCTCATCAACCGGGAAACGACATAAATCGGCAGGCAACATAGCCAGTTGGGTCATTCCCATTAGGGGTATTATCACACGATCTAAGGGAATTCCATTTGCTCCTTATTATATCGCTTCTGTATGCTTTCGGATTATGGTTGCTGATCACTCTATTCTAATACTAGTAGAAACGAATATTCATGAAAATGAGTGTCAATTCGTTCCAAATATCGAGTAATAAGGCATGACTTGAGAGCTTCCCTGGTACTGACTCTGTGATTTCATTGTAAGTATTGGCCAGTCATTTGTGGCCAGGTTGCAAGATGTTTTTATTGAACCCATTATATTCTCCTATAGAGATACACTATCGGATGGTGGTCCCATGCCTTGTCATAGTTGGAAATCCATTCTCCAATAACCGCCCTGCGGTTTTTGATTTTACATTATATATGGAGCGTAAGACGCAAGCGTTCCCGTTAGATTTCTATTTATTGGATTTAGACACTATTATAATATCAGAAGAGATTTGATATAAAGAATACTTTGGGTGATTGTAAGGAAAAAAAACCATCCGTGTTTATGTGTGGATTGGTCTTACGATTGTCTTTTCTTTCGAAATAATTTTTGAAAGTTAAATCAAATGGTTGGAGATTACTCACACCAGTCCCATGACTAAGAAAGAGTTTATTTGTTTTGTTTTACTCTAAACTCTTGGGTGCAAAAATTTATAAGAGCAGTCAAGTAGTTCAGGTATTTACAGAAACCCTTGGAGGAGCTGGGAACAGGAAGCTTCAGCGTTAGAAAGCTATATATTATTTATTTTCGATGTGATGAACAAAATGTTGTACTCTGATAATGGTATATATATAGTTACTGATTTGTATTTTAAAAGTTATGTTATCTAATATATTTTATTTGTTCCATTGTGAGATGTGTGTTCTTCGTTTTCCTCTATTCTAACTTTTTTATCTTTCTATTTCTCACCTTCTAACTTCTTTCTATTAACTTTCCATTTTTATGTGCTTTTGAGTTGGACATAGTAGTTAAATGTCAGCTTAAACGGTATGGAAAACTTGGGTCGTTACATAAGTGGCTTGGGTCGAGTAGTCCACCTGGGAGTAGGCTTTCCAGTATAGGGGTCTTAAATGGTGTGTGCATGTCTGAAGCCTACATAAACCTGGAAAGTTAAAATGTCTGGTATGGAAATTCCATCGGACTACCTATCCTACGGGAAGTAGTGAGCGGCTAAGGAGATTATCCAAAAAGGTCGGCTAGATGGTAAAGCAAAACACCAACTCTCGCCTTACACGAGATATGGGTTTATATGCATGAATGACAAAAGCCTTAACTAGTATGGTCCCGTAGCTATTGCCCTCTAGTTTATGTTAACTTTGAATAAATCATCGAGAAGTATTAAGTGACTAACAGGTCCGCCTAGGGTCTTAAGTCATCAGGACAATCCGCCCTCTCTATCAATTAATAGTGAGGCATTAAATAACTAAGGATGTACATATGAATATATATAAAGAAACCCCGTAATTAGGGATCCACTCTCAATTAAATAACCAAAATGTTCTGGTATAAAGGCTTCATGAATATATGTGTAAACGTGGTATCTTGGTATCATATTTTTTGTATGCTACCTTGGGAAGGGTAGTTAGAGTCATGCGTAAATATTTACAAAGTTATGCTAGAATCACTAACCTTGGTAGGCATACATCTTGGGTTGAACCAAACGGGATACATCTGTGTATTATAATCTATGTTGTATGTTTCCTGCTCACCAGAATCTTGTTGTTCTGACCCCCTCCTCATTACGACCTCCCAGGTTCTTAGAGAAAGTCGAGTTCTCACAGGTGTTTAGATTTGGCTTTCAGTTCTCATTCTCTCTCATGCTCGATATTGGCAATGTGATTTACATAAAAACGTAGTTACGTGAATTAATACTAGTCTATCCTATTTTGTTTCCGTTGTGAGTGTTCTTTATCGTACTCTAACTATGCTCATGCTCGTTATATTTGCAGGTACCAAATTTATATGCTCCATGCTTGGATGTGTTTGAGTTTTGACTATTGTCAAAAAGTGTGGGGTGTTACATTTGGTATCAGAGCATAGGTTAGACGATCGGAGGATTTAGTTAAATTGGGACTCGTAAGAGAAAGTAATTCGGTTTTCTTTTCCCTTTTTCTTCATGTTTCTTACTCGACTTTAATTTATTTCGACGACGAATTAGTTACAGCCCGAATTTTATAAAATGGCCTTTAAGCAACTAAGAGTTGAATATGTTGAGTTCGGGTTTCTAGCCAATTTTGTCTTACACCACAGTACATTAGCAATCTGTCGTGAAGAGAACGAGGGCGGCATATGGTGGAGTATGTTGATTCGAGTTTGGACACTGGACAAAAATCTAGCTAAAACCAAGATAGTCACAACATCTGGTTTTGGTTTCTTTTGGTAGTCCTTGTCAAAGACCTTTCCTTGGTTTGAAATGGGAAATCCATGTTAATATGTTGTATCCATTCTGAAATATAATTATGAGGTATGACCATTCAATACTTCATTAAGTTTCTGGATATTCCTTTATCGAAAATATTCGTTTGACTCCTTGGTCTTGTATGCGAGGGAATTTTATTTTTAAAACTATTTAGAAAAATAAAATGGGTTTTAAAAGTTTTGAAATACCTTTTCGGAAAATGATTTTATAACAACCTAGTTTTATAAAGTATGGTTTTTAAATTTTAATCTATTCATGTTTTAAAATTAATAGGGATTTCTGTAATTTTAATAAATATAATTCGATTGGTAGGAATAAAGGATTGGATATGACAAGGAATATGCCATTAAACTTAAGAATAGTAAATATCCCTTCCTTGTGATTTTTAGTATCCCTCTTTCTATATATATTGGATAATTTATTGGAATTATCACAATAAATCCTTGATATCTTAAAGTTCCAACGTTTTTGAACATGAAAAGGTTTTCAGTTTGTAATATGAACTAGAATATAAATGATGATGATAATAATAATAATAAATTGGAATTATAAATACGAAACCGTTAGTTTATAATAAATTCCATTTTTGAAAATCTTTCATCGTGATTTTTTTGGGGTATTTGATTTTGAATCGTTTTTTGTTGTCAGGTAGTTAAGGGTAAAATCCATTTTAATTTAGTTATGGATTTTTAGCCGAATTCGTTCATTTGTTTTGTGGTCGCAGCAACGTTGTTGAGAATACTTTGAATCTTTGGAGATGGTTCAGAGATTGACTACCGTCTTTGATATCGTCATGATGAGGATAATTGTTTTTCAGATTGAATCAAATCTTAAAAGATGACATGCAACGATTAATATTTTAATCCGGCCTAACAAGGTCAAGGTTCAACCTTTGCCCGAAAACCATTTGACATTCGACCATTTAGCATTATACCTAGAGTGATCAACTTGTTGATGAGTTTTGGTACAACTTGGACCTAGGACTCAACCATAAAAGTTGCATCAAATCACCCCTTTAACTTCTTTCTTTCATCCTTCCTTCCTCATCTAGCTGAACCATATTCTTATCCTTCTTCTCATTCTTTGTTGTCGCCTCATCGCCTCTTTTTTCGTGCTTGTTTGCGCATTAGATCTCACCCTACTAATACTCCAAGATCTAATCTCTTCTCTCTGATCATTTCTTAGTCCAAGATACATACTTGCACTACCCAATCCTGCTAGTACCATTTAAGTCCCATCCTAGGGAGAGATCATTTGGTTGGATTGGGATGAGCAAAAAGGTATTACCGCTTTAGGGCTAAGAAAATTTTTCATGGCAGTTGGACTTGCACCAGTCCTTTGCTTCGGGATCTTAGAATAGGATTGTTGGTTGTGCTGCATCTGCCCTTGCTATACCTTATTGGAATAGGTTCTTTCGAAGGCTATCGTCGTTTCAGAGATGAAGAATAAGCCATATTTGGATGTTTTTTCTTAGGAGAATCTCGATGAAAGTTTTAGAGGCATCCATGTTTTATGCGGACTTGTATGGTCTTTTGTTGACTGGATTTGGAGATTTTTTGCAGCAAATCTCCTTTACTTAATGTCAGTTTTTGAATTCAAGAATCTACATCAAATGTACCCATGATGACGTGTGACCCATTTAGCACATCGTTTTATAAATGGGGAGTTAAGACTAGATTTGTCTCATGATGCGAAAATTAATCTTTTCTTTGATCGTTGGTGTAACCATCATTTTGTGCCGCATCATATTTGACTAAGCTTGTTGTTCTTTTTTATTGTCTCATGGAGTTATTTTCTGTAATTTCACCTATCCAGTTTTGTCTTTAGACAATATTCGGTGAATTTTCATGGAAAGCATTTTTATAGTAGGTTTTTTTTTCATCGCAAATTCCCTTTTAGAAGGGATGGTGATGTGAAAACCTCCAACAACACCAGCAATGTTTTTAACATGAGACTGAGCATTTTGCTACCATGATATGATTAATCAAAGGCCATAAAATGGTTTGAGATACGGTCTATGATAACCCCAAATTTCACCATAAAATTTTCATTTATTTAATTATATATTACAATATTTTTGGGTCCTCTTCTCAAGGGTTATCCTTTCCTAACCTTTCAATTCCAGGATCACTCATCACTAATATAGAAATATTAGTATGATTTCATATTCTAACTTATATATATATATGGAGATATACAAGTCCGCTTTTGATTAAATCAGAGTTATGTTAAATAGCAAAAGCCCTTAAATTATTTATATCTAATTAATCTCTACACAGCATATATAAGAACAAAATTAACTCATTTTTCTTTTATAAACACCTTCTTAGATTAAGTAATTTATTAGCATTTATATTATATCATTAAACTATTATAAGGTAATTGCATTTCCTCCTTCACCTGAAATTATTTTAATAACCTATTAGTAATCAATCAAGTGCAAATATATATACTCAGAGTCACAAGCTACTACTTACTTGTTGCACGTCATCCTTTTAGTCACTATCTGGGTTTACAACATACTTCTATTAGTACGTCAGTTATCATGTAAAGATGCCCAGAATTTCAGGAATTTTACATGAAACCAAGTCAATAAATCCACCATAAATTATGAGTCGTATTAGCTTGCTTCATATTTAGCCTTTAGCTTATCATAATATTCTATTAACCATGTTCTGTTTACTTATATCTCTCAACATGATTATATCAACCTCTACTTCAATATTATGGGTCTACCTATATTCTGATATTAGTTCTTATCAGACTCGAAAAATATAAGTCTCGCCGTCCTTGTTTTCTAGATCAACAGAGAGTAAACTGCCCTTTATTTTTAACCTATGTGTCTATATTTATTTTATAAACCCATTTGTTCTAACTTCAGAATCAAGGTGGAGTTAATGCACAAGTTTACTCAAATACTAATTTATAATTTCCATTAAAGTAGAGAACAATAGATTTTTAAACCATTTCATTACAGCTATTAAAGGCACGAACAATGCCATAACCTCGTATTTCTATGCTATTAATCTAGTAAATAATCAGGAAATATGAGTGAATTACATATCTCATTCCAAGATATGGATTTCATTGGGAAACATATGTTTTAATCTCAGTACAAATGGAAGGCTCCGAGGTCATACAAATTAAATTATATATCGTCTTTAATTCTTTAAAACATGACTTGTACTCTATACATATAGTTTCGTATCCTATCGCTATGTATACAGTTTCCTAGGACTGCTTGCACAGTAGTAAACTCAAATGTCCGGTCTTGATTCTTCATATATTAGCAACTGACAATCACATCAGCGTATGGGTGTAATATAATGTCATGGGTTTATTATCTACTTCTTGTAATTTCAATTTGTTATTTGGTAAACTCAGGTTATTGGCAAACAAGTTTTTATAACAAGCCCACACAGATACATGTAACCCAAGCAAACTTATATATATATACAACTGTACTATATATAACCTAACTACTTTTTACCATCTTATTCTTAATATTGTAAACAAAGCCTTTCTAAGTGATTATATGCTTAACTAAATACACAACATTCAAATAAACTCACAAACTTCAGTAAACATTTTTAAACATTTTATATTTTATACATATCTCACTTTAATCTTCCAACTATCGTGGTTCATACTGGTGATCATATACTTTCAAAAACAATCTTATACATATACAGATTTAACTCCCTCGAAATCCTTCTTTAACTTGCTAATTCCTTTCTGAATTTTCATAAACCAATACTATTTTGTTACATTACCATCAATTCAAGTCTTAACAGTTTACTAAGCAGTATACAATATTCATAATGTAACAAAAAAAAAAAACAGATAAGGGAAAATTTGCAACCTTCAAATTTCTCATGATGAATTCAAAATTTTCATTTACTTCTTTAGCGTCTTCCCTTGCAAATCATATTTCTCTGCATAATGACAACGTTACTAAAGACAAGGCTCCAGATACGTCGTATAAGGACATTCTGTTATGGCCAGCTGTAAAGCGAGATGTATTTTTTGTTAGATCTGCAAACACGAATACCCAACCGACGCCTCGAAAACCTAACAATTATGATGCTTATCTCAAAAAAAATCAAATTGAATAATGGTTGTTTCAGATGCGGATAGAAAGGTCACTGGGCACGATCATGTCAAAACCCAATTTTATGCTTTAAATGTAACAAATCTGTCCATAAGGGTTTTAATTGTAAATCCACTCGTGTTCGTCCTCAAAAAATGGTGAGTTTGAGAAACTGCTCTAAGATCTTGGCTAGAAATTTTCCAGATGAATTTAATTGGGCGAGATCGATGGTTATCATCCCGATTGAACATGGATCCTTCTCTATTGCGCAAATTGAAGAGCTTATCAAATCCAGATTTGGTAGTTTGGCTCCTTTCTAGAATTGGAACGTTAAGAGGATGGGTGACAATTTTGTTATCAGATTTCCACCTTCATTGCTTACTGAGAATTTCTATTATGCCATCATCACTACACAAGGAACTTTCAGTCTAAAGCGTTGAAGCGCGCAATTGAGGTGTATTTCCAAAAAGAAGGTGAAGGTTTGGGTATCCTTGAGTAACATTTCTCTTGTTTGCCGCAAATTAGACGTCCTTCACACGGCTCTGGCTTAGGTGAGGTTTGTTAACAAACTGCAGCTTGAGGCACTACATGTAACTGATTATACCTTTTTGAGTGCGGAATTGTTCAATTAGAATCTGGTCGTGATTCCCTCATCGATTATTGTTCCAGTAGAAGAGTTTAATCATGAAGTGCAAATCAAACGATGTGATGGAGACTCATCAGCTAGCACTTATGCATAGGGCTTTAAGAAGTGTGTTTTTGCGAAGGCTAGTGATGGGAGACTTAATGTGTTATCCGGTAAAGGGATGAATGCTTGCGATGTCGGACTGAAGGAGATGATGAATGATGGCGTAGTTGATAATCCGATTGTGGTTTCATCAGATAATGTGATTATGACCTAAGGTGGAAATGGTAATGGGAATTTTGTTGTTAACTATGATGATGGCGCTCAGGTGGAAATTGATGCAGAAGGCAATATTGTTGGGGTTGGAAATGTTCCAAATAATTTGGCTGATGGGGTTGGTTTGGAAGATTTCGATGAAATGGGTGATATCAACTCTATTGATGATGATGGGGGAGAGCATGAACAAGAAAATTCTTCACAAGACCTGAATCAGATAAGAGAAAAGGATCTGGCGTTGACTTCTTCTCAAGAATGCTCAACAACTTACAAAGGCAAAGGAAAAAAAGCTGTGAACTCTGGCGTGGTTATGCTTAAAAGAAGAGCAAGAGGTCTGCCGCATCCTCTCGAACGTAGCGTCTTTGTCCCTATCTTACTTAACAATTTATCTAGTGATCAACTACATGATCTTGCTCATAGTTCTGGTTTTATGTTAAATGTCGATGTAATTAGTTATATTAAAAATAAAGAACTAGAGAGAGCTAATGTTTCCCCATGATTGTTTCACATGGAACGTAAGGGGCCTAGGAACTTTTTGATAAGTGTCTTTGGGTAAAAAATTATTTAAATCTATTAAACCTGATGTTGTTCTGTTAAAAGAAACTAAACTTGAAACACTTCAAAATAAAGTTTTTAGATGCCTAGGTTAGGAAGTGATTGATGAATGGTGCTTTATTCCTGCTGTGGGGAGTAAGGTTGGTATGTTTACAGGATGGAATAGTAACATTTGGATTTTGAAACAAGAGATTAAGCAAAGTCACTGCCTTCGTGTTGCGCTGGAATGTCGAAAGTCCGAGGTTCTTTATTTCATTTCTAATGTGTATGAACCGAACACTAGAATAGAAATGAAGGTTCTTTGGAAAGAAGGGATTGAGTTTCACAATTTGATGTATGGTCCTTTGGTAATTGGAGGATATTTAACGCAACCAGAATTACTTTTGAGAGAAGTAATAGAAAGGACAATTATGTGGGGGACATGGATGGATTTAATGAATTTTTGAACGAATGTAGTTTAATTGACTTACCACTTTCATATAGAAGCTACACTCGGAGAGATGGTAGATCTCTGCCAAATTTGGTTAAGCTTGATCACTTTTTCATTAACCCTTGTTTTGATTATTTACATCCTCTCACCTTTCAAAAAGGGTTGTCCTCTATTATCCTGATCATTGTCCCGTTGTTTTAGACTCTGGGGAGTTGTTAAGACAAATGGTTTTTTTAGATTCAAAAAGATGTGCTGCATAGAAGATAATTTTGATGACATGTTAAGTAGGAAATGGGAAAGTTTTGGAGACAGGGGAGATACGACTGGCATCATTTGCAGGAAGTTCAAACTGTTACGATTTTTTTTTTAACAAAATGGAACAAAGAAGTGTTTGGTAATGTTAGTGTCAAAAACGAAAAGCTTCAAAAGTATATCCTAGAGCTCAATATTTTGGAGGAGAGCAGAAGTTTAAATGAGGAAAAGAAGGCTTTGTTGTCTAGAAAGGAGAAGGAACTGACTGAAGTTATGGATCAAGAGGAGATTTATTAGATGCAAAGATCAAGACCCCAATGGCTTAAGGAAGGAGACAGAAATACTAACTATTTTCATCGTGTTGCAAATGGAAGAAAAAGATCTAACATGACTAGCAGCATTTGGAAAAATGGGGAGGAGATTTGTGACCAACAGAAGTTGAATGATACTTTTACTGACTTCAATAAAGGAATTTTTGGTGAAAGAATTGATCATTGAATCTCGGTTGATTGGAAAAAACTTTATCCCATTGAATCTAGCTTGGCAGAGATTGATTGTGTTTTTTCATAGGAGGGAATTTTTGCTACCCATAACGAAATGCTTGGTGATAAAACATCTGGTCCTGATTGTTTTACCAATTTATTCATTAAAAAATACTAGAGTATGATGAAAAATGATGTATTGCGTTTGTTCAATGAATTTTATGATGGTTTAATTAGGCTGGAGAAGTTAAGCTATGCAAATGTGGTTGTAATACCAAAGAAGGAAGGTAATGTCTCGGCAGCAGATTTCAGACCTATCAGCCTTTTGAACAATACTTTCAAACCAATTACAAAAGTTTTAGCTAATAGATTGAAGGGAAAGATGGATCAGCTAATTGACAAATCTCAAACGGCTTTCATCAAAGGCAGTTTCATTTTGGATTGTGCTGTGCTGGTACAAGAAGTCATCTCGCATTGTGATCGTTTTGATGTCCCATGTGCCATCATCAAACTAGATTTTATAAAGGCATTTGATACAGTTGATTGGCGGTTCATGATCGATGTTCTTAAGGCGCGAGGGTTCCCCCGAAGGTGGATTAACTGGATTGACATGATTCTATCAACAAGTAGATCTAATATTTGCATCAATGGAGTTGCTGGCAGAACTATCATATCCAGAAGGGGATTGAGGTAGGGGGATCCTTTATCTCCTCTCCTTTTTGACTTGGCGGCGGATGTGTTCTCTCAAATTCTGAAAGTCAGTTGTAGCAATGGCATTACTAAAAGATTCGAAAGTGAGAATGTGGTTGGTGGTTATCAGGCTTGAAAATTAACATTCTCAAAAGCTGTGTGTACACTCTTGGTTGTAGTGAAGAGTTAAGCATAAATTGTACTGAGCTTCTCAATTGCAAGGAGGACAAATTCCTGCTGAACTATCTGGGCATGTGCATTCGGCCAAAGAAGTTAACGAAGAAAGATTGGCAATATATCATTGAAAAAGTTCGTGTCAGGCTTGCTAGATGGAAAGGAAACTTACTTTCAAGGGCAAGAAGATTGGTGATGGTGAATTCGGTTCTCTCCTCTTTGCCTCTATACTGGTTATCATTCTTCAAATGTCCTAGTTGGTTAATTGATAAAATAGATACATTTCGAAGAAATTTCTTTTGGACTGGTGAAAAGGAGACCAGAAAACTCAGATGCCTTGTTAATTGGGATCAGGTTTGTAAATCTAAAGATTAGGGAGGTTTATGTGTGCTTAATTTGAAAAACATGAACTCTTCACTACTTTGCAAATGATTGTGGTTTATGATAAGCAACAAACAAACTTTCTGGAAGGAATGGATCATCAACACATGTTATGATGGTAGATTTGATTGGAATCGAGATTCATCCCACTGCTCTACTTTTTGGAGAGGAGTTATGAGTAATTCACATTGGATTAAGTTTGGCACAAAAGTTGTTGTTGGAAGTGGTTTTTACGTTTCATTTTGGTATGATTGATGGCTGCTTCCTGTACCTTCAAAAGATGAATTTGAGGACTTGTTTGGAATTGCAAGTAGCAGATTTTCCACTATTGCGGAGATGTACAATTCAGAGGCCATAAGATTTAAGTGGAGACTATCATTTTGCAGTATTGTTACTCGAAATGCTCTTTACCATTTGTGCCAATTGTTCAAGTTACTAGAGGATGTTCATTTAAACGAGGAACATGATGAGTTTGTTTGGAGATTGGAAGGAGAGAAAAATGTTTATCGAGTTGGACATTTGTATAAGACAATGAACTTCGCTGGTAGAAGACAATTATGTTTTGATTATATGTAGAGTTTTATGTCAGGCCCTACAAAAGTAAAGATTCATATGTGTATGGTAATGCATGGGAGGTTGAACACTATCTGTAGTTTGCGTCGAAAAGTTATAGCTATAAGTGATGGCTGTGTTTTCTATGTTGATGACGAGGAAGATTACATCCATTTGTTTTGGCATTGTAACTTTTCTTTCTACGTGTGGACAAAGTGCATGGTATACCTTAATCTGGATCAGGAATGGGGGTGTTTATCAATGATCAATTCAATTTTTGGCAATACATTTTTCCTTCTTTGGATAACACACCTAATCGCCACTTATCTGTTTTAACAAACTTCGCTTATACTTGGAAGTTATGGCATGAAAACAACTGTAGAAAATTCAAATCATTGCGAAGAACGACTAAAAAAATCATTTTCATCATTCTTAAATATGTTTTCATGTGGGCAGGCAAAGAAAGCTGGAAATTTTTTGATTCAATAGCCGCCAGAGTTCATGATAGGGTTCGCAGAAGGACTAGAGATTAAATGCTTGATGATGTGTTGGAGGGTTGATCAGTGTCGCCATAATTATTATATTTTTCTATGATGTTATGATATGTATTATGTCTATGATATGCATTTTTTGGGCGCACTAATGTACTTTCTATGCTGTTGGTTTTTGCTGGTTTCTGTATATATGATGTACATATACGCACGATGTAACCCTGGACTTGAATGTTGATATATATGATGGTGTGAATCGGACGATTCACTTCCTTTTTGCTTCATAATATAACAAAACAACAAATTCACTCTTTTACATAACTTAACAGCATTTTACTATCAAAAACAATCAAACGTTTGTGATATCTTTTCAAGCAATCTATCATACTTTCAAACAGCCTTCATATTTCCTGCAAAATGTTGGGAACTGCCTCATTAATAAAATGAGACACCCCATTACATTAAAGTAAAGGGGTCAGACTTCAATAGCCTGATGTGAGAATTCACCAAACACAAGGCATTCTACTATCATATTGACCATATTTATACTTCTTTTCCATATACATATTTGCTAGATATTTATATATATTCAATGATCATCAATGTTAAACCGGTGGTGAGTTTATATACTTATCAAAGTTCTTTAAAACTATACTAGCAACCTTCTTAAGTATGTCATCTTAACAATTTTACAGGTTCTGCCCATCATTCAACATATTTATTGTTTATCCTTTTCATTGACATAATACAATCGGTTAAGAACAATACATTCCCAGAGATTTATTCAATCATTCCACTAAGCACAAACATGCATAACTCGGCATAATAAACCATTGCAAGCATCCATTCATCTTAGTTGAATTACACATTAGTCTGTATAACAAATTAAACCCCACATACCCTACCCAATTCAACAACTTCCCTCGCATTTTCCAGTGGGCCTATGTCTAGTTTTCATTTATTTATGAGCTCGTCCATTTCATTCCTAATTAGATCACTACTATCAACTATTAAATGCACATTGTCTGGTCCATACCTTACACCAGACACTCGAATGCTTGGACTTAAACAAGCCATGTACAAGCTTGCATTGTGGTCTATGCCAATTTGTTCAAGTAGCATTTCCCTAATCTGATTAGCCCTTAGTTAATTATTAAGTTTCATCTTGCCTTTTTTTCTTTATTAATTCAACACTACTTCCACTGAGTGTCTTAATATTCCCAATGACAAAACCCATACAAACTGTAGGCTAAAAATCCATCCATTCATATACATATATATCGGAAACTAGTAGTTTAACAAGCATTCGTTTTCTACATGGATATAAGGCAGGTTGACCATTCATGTGTAATTAGCAGTCAAACACGTATATTATAATATATTCATCACAAATATACAACATGAATTTTCTAATTTAACACATGTTGATGCTTTCTTTAATCTTTATCTTAGAAGTATGAAATGCCAATGAGATTATCCTTCCTCATTTTATATCTCATGTGTTCATTAATGTGAAAATATGGCAAGGGGTGGTCTTTGGATACCCCCAAACCCTTAGCTTCTCCTTACCAAATGTCATCATATTAATATGAGAATTAAGTTCAAAATTCTAGCAAGGACAAGTGAATCAGCACATGACATTCCATTGCTTCACTTGCCTTATATTCATAAGAGTAAACATAAGCTTAAATCTCCTTGTTTATGCTGCTTACCCTTACCTATTTAACCCTACTCCACAACAATGTAAGAATGTTTTTATGAACATTTTATCTAATCTGTGAGGTTTTGGTGTATAAGAATACCAATAAACATTTATCAACATAAAAGAAATACTTATATAAATCAAATAAGGTATTCACACATTAATAAGTATCATCAATAGCAAAAATAAAAATATTAAGATGACTACCTATAGCAGGTCATAATGCCATACATTGAGTGAGGTTTCTCACCTAAATATCTTCTAGCTTCACTCTTTTTAGTCCCATGTTTCTCTGATTTGATTTGACTCCATACCCCATCCTAGAAGCTACGACCATCACCCCATTCTTTTATTTCATTATTTAAGTTTTAGGCAGCAAAACAATAGCATGGCAACCTAGAATACCCAGTATTTATACAACCCATATAGCTTGGGTTTTAGGCTAACTAATTTGTATATTACCTATATTGAATTGGGTTTCATTGCACACTTAAATCTCCCGACTATATACCCAAATTTCTCTTTTTTATCTGTTGAGAGAAAGAGAAGAAAGCTTGTTACAAATTGTATGCACTATTGCTTTATCTCAGGAAAAAATCTTTTAATTTTTTCCATTATACCCTCTTCCTTATGTAATGATTCTTGCATTGATTTCTTCACCTTATCTATGCATGGGTATTATTGTTATTTTTATATTGTCCTATGTCTAATATTTTTGCTTTAAGGCTACTACTTTTTCCCTTTCCTATACACTCTGTTTTTCTTTTATTAAGTTTGTTTATAAACTACAATTCTTCCACCAGTTATAAAACTTGTGTACACATGCATACCTTATGAATGCTTACTTAAATTCTATTTTTAGAAATTATATGATATCTAAGAGTTATATAACTTTGTACCAATACCTATTTTCTTAGACATTGTTTGTTGCATATATATACATTGAAAATGTTATATATATATGTGTGTGTGTATATATATGTATATATATATTGGCATATATTTTTATATATATTCGTGCATATTATTTGGTACCCTGTATGAGCAATTTAAAATGTCATGTCCACTTATTATATTATCTATACAAAACATATATTGTATATCTCTTACTTGGAATCTCTTTTTTTTATCATTAATACTTGTATATACTTTCATTTAATACAATAGAAAATATGAACAGTGCATATGCATACCCTAATCCCTTTATTAAATCACACGCATCTTATTTCTAAGGTTTAATTACCTTAATAAACATATTTAATTCAACTCAAGTTTCTTTCTGATAAATAAGTACCTCAACTAATTTCAAGCCTCTTTCCCAAGCCAATTCCCTGGCTTGTACAAATATATATATCATTTATAGTTTGAAAGATAACATACAAGTTTTTTCAGTCAACTTAAGCTTTCTATTCAAAAGCAAAAAAATTCACAACTCTACTTCTATTCATATAAATGTATAGGTTAAATCTTAAGCACATTATACTTGATATAGATAATGAGTTGTCCGTCCATTTTATCCCATAGAATACTCAAATTTTAATTTCCTTCATCCATAACTAGAATTCTTTGTATTTCTATTCAAGCTATTCACTTTCACACTGCCCCTTTTTTCCAGTAAACCTATCATGTATGTACACATTTTTGGAACCCTTACTTACTCAGCCATTTCATTTGAAAAGATATACTCTGTAACAATCTGGAAAATTAGAACCAATTTAAAATTTATATTTTGGTAATTTTAATGAATTTTGAATATTTAAAATGATTTATTTTAAATAATAACGACTAGAAATTTATTTTGAATAAAATTCGACGTATAAATTTATTTTAATCGAAGTTAGAACGAATATATTTATTTTAATTATAAAAGGAACTGTAAATGGCGCGGCAGTTTGAAATTTCGATTTCAAATTTCAAATGAATGCACAGGATTCAAAATAAACCGGATTTTAGTAAAACCAAAATATTTGAATCTGTTTGAAAATATCTTTCCAACGAATGTGAAAAATCTAGATTTCATAACGGGAATAAAGTGTTATGCCCAGTTGAAAATTTATAATAGTTGCTATGGAATTTATATATTTTTTAATATAAAAAAATAGTGATTTTGCAAACGACCTCCATTTTCGACGAGACCACTTTTTTTGGATCTGGAATGTCAAATTTTTGCTAGATTCCAATTTTCATAATTTTTGGAATTAATATGTGACCGTGGCAAAAGGAAACGTATTTTGTCAATTTCAGTTGAATTGGAACAACCGAAAATTGAACATTTTTCAAATGGTCTCCAAATTCGACGAAATTAGTTTTGTTAGGACTGTATCATCAAACCAAAGTTAGAAATAATTTTTCTGGAATTTTGGGGTTAGCATGTGGCCCTGGTAAATTAAAATGTGCGTTCAAATTAAATATATGTTGATTTATATTTTAAATTTAGTGAAAACTGATTGAAACAGCTGAATAGGCTTACAAAACATATTCCATTGTGTCCGGAATGGGTATATTACACTAGGGGCGTCACCCTAAATTCTAATTCCCCAGCCTTCATAAACATTGGAGCTGCCACTTCCAATTGACGATCGAATACGCTCGCCCTCAATATTCTCCAAATCCATGCTATAAAATTTTACAATTTCTCAAGAGAAGTCAAAGGTAATTCTATGAACTCCAAATCTATATAAATTGGATTGAATATCATTTGGTATTTTTCGTGATTTTCTGTCACGAACTGAACCGCTCACAGGGGTTTCCTGGTCGCGACGGGGACTCGGGTGGCGCGCCAATCGAGGCGTAGGGGGATGGCGCATAGGTCGATCTCGTGGGAGGTTCCAATATGGCTCCGGGCAACTGTGGACGGCGGCGCAAGTGAAGATGGGTTTTGAGCATTTGTAATTTAACGACTAACAAGTGGACATGATGGATTTGGAAGGGAAACCAACAACAACGTTTTTAAAACATTATAAAAGGTGTATATTTAAAATTAGTTATATAATTAATATTGTTAATTAAGAATTAATTAATTTATTAATTATATTAGTTAATGGTAATTAAATAGCTTTGTAAATTAAAAATGTTGTTTTTAAATTATAATATAGCTTTGTAAATTAAAAAGGTTATTTTTAAATTATAAAATAGTTTTGTAAATTAAAAATAGGATTTCTATAAATAACGTAGTAAGAAAAAAATGTAATTTTTATATAAAAAGGCATAGAATAAAAATGGTTAAAATAAAATAAAAATAGCTTTGATTTTAAAAATAAAAATAGCATTAGTTTTAAAATTAAAAATAGCATTAGTTTTAGAAATAAAAATAGCATAATAAAAATATGATTTATATATATAATAGCATAATAAAAATATGATTTTTATATATATAATAGCGGAATGAAAATATGGTTTTTATATATGTAATGGCATTGTTTAAAAATCTGATTTTTTATTTAAAGCGCATGAATCAGATTGCGATGAAACCGACTGGAAGCGAACAGAATCCAAACCGTCCGATAAAGAATGACGGGGTGGAAACCAAAGGTGAGAACTCCTCACTCTAATCTTGTTTTCTAGTTAAATATATACTAGGTTGCAGACGGGGCTTAGTAGCTCCCGACACCGTCGTCCACAAACCAAGGATGACTTGGTTGATTATATTGTGTTATGGAAATTGATTGTGATTGTGATGTGAAATGGAAAATAAAATATTCATGTGTTGAAATAAATATTTTATAGTTAAAAATATAATTTTTAACATGTGTATGAATAGAATAAATATTCATTTACAAATCAGACGATTTGTTTATGTATACCCATTTTACGGATATGGATTAGGACGATAAATTTTACACATCGCCCAACTGCACAAATAATAACCAGTATTTGTCGTTTGAAAACCCCACACAGGTTTGGGGATAATATTGGACATACACTAATCCCAATATTTAGTTGTATGTCAATCGATGGGTTGACAGGTTGTTGTAAGCGATATTATTTATATTCAACGCTTATGCAGTTGTGTAATGCACTCTAAATGATGGTTGACTGTTTTGATTATTGTTGTGTACATGTATGTACGAAATCCATATAAATAAAATTATATGGTAATAGATTGTGTCTGATTCCAATTTGGAAGGAACGAATATTTTAAAATAATTAATATTTTGAAATAACGAATATTTTAAAATGGCAAATAATGAATATTTTATAATAACTAATATTTTAAAATAATATTCAGTAATGGATCAAAATATGATTTTGATGTCCGATTTGGCATGGACACGAAAATATTTAAATGTATAAAGCCGTGTTGATTAGATTAACACCATTATGACGTGAACGATATTTATATCGATTTTATTCATTTTTATAATGAATATCGAAAAGGAAATGATTTCAAAATCTGATATTTTGAAAATATTATCATTTATATATTATAATGATCAGGAAAATTCAATTTTGATTTAAAATTGAAAATGAAGTTGGAATCGTTTTAAACGAATTTATAAACGATTTATAAAATACGTTTTAAATGGAAATCGACAAAATATATAATCTATATTATATATATTCAATGGCATGAATAGAACGCGCCGCGCCGCGATATTTTGCTAATTTCGACCATTGACTTCGAATTGATATTACGGGAGATCCGACCGTCCGATTCTCCTAAAACCGAAACCGTTGGGTTCGTATCGAAGAGACGAATATAAGAGATTTGAAATCTAATTGTTGGATTTGGAATTATGTCCAAATCAAATTTGGAAAAGGTCGCTGTAAGTGCAGTTCGATGGCCGTTTATGGAAATCGACTGCACGGCCTTGATAAAATTATTAATAATATCAATAATTTGTGTAAAATCATAATAAATGATTTGGAAAGAATTGGGATGAAAAAAAATTCCACGTTTGTAAAGACTAAATATATTTTTATCAAAATGAATGAGTTATGAACTAGAATTATAATCCAATATTTTTAAATAAATAAATTGGATTTGAAATGGTTTTAAAATAACCAGAATTTCCAATATATGAATTGGAATGGATTTGAATCGAAATTATCTTCGGAATATTTCAGTATTGGATTCCGTGATTATAAGGATATTGATATGGGGATTTGGAAGATATATATCGTTATTCCTAATACGATATTTGTTGATTCCAGAATTTGATATTGAATATAAGCCGACATAATTTCTATTTGGAATCTTGCATTTAATATCAAATAAGATTTTGGGTTTGTCGTTAATGGTGTTGTAACGAAAAGGAATTTCGCTTGATCCGAATCGATCGCTAAACCGACCAAGACCATTCGAAACCCCTGATTGTTTTGAGAAAATGACAATCAGAACACAAACAGAAGAACTTTTCATTACTTATTACAACAATTCCATCAGAATACAAGAATATACAGAGTATGAATAAATATTACACAGAAAATATCAGAGATTACAATACATTACATAGCAGCGGAAAATAATACAATACACAACTAGAAGTAATACACGGATACAGAGCTTTCCGGGTATCGTTCCAGCTGTAAATTAGGATCCTGTGAATATAAATCTGCAAACTAGCTGCCCGTGTCAAAATAAGTGCACCCAGAGTTTAGGTTAAAACAATAAACTCCAGGTCAGTCATGCGACTGGTGTGAGAACTAAAACAGCTATTAATCTTTATTTTAAAGTTAGGTAAATAAAGGGACCACGCCGTATAACACGAAACGGGTTTCCTCCCAAGAACACCAGTGCATAAAACAACAGCACAATGCTAAATAAAGAACAATGAAGCTATTATAAGACCCATGTCCCATCACACAATGCAACACAAGCCGGAGGATAGGGTTTTACCTTATAATAGCCAAAGCATGCTTGATACGCTAAATTTCATGTTTCATTATTACTATAAGTGTATCGTATCAAAACAATTTCAATCATAAGTATCAATCATAGACGGCATAAGTGCCCCATACCACTATGTCGCCATATATAGGTATTCAATCAAAACCGCAAAGTCACGTATTGGAAATTGGATTTCCATTTGTGAACGGAGGCCAGGGATCGTCCTCACCATTTAGCCTACCATGTCTCAGGAACAGCCGCAACTACACCTTGGATCGCCAAGGCGGGTCCACCGATGTGCATTAAAATGCATTAACACTGCGTTTCCCCACCCTTTGGGGCGTAAATGATCCAAATGACTCCATCGGCTCCACACAGTCACCGATATATCCGAGGTGCCTCGCAACAGCAACAACCACACAGGTGAGAATAATATAAATGTCAGGACTGGTAGGTCACTGACACCACCCTAGCTAGAAAGAAACGCATGTCCTCCCTGATGTCCTCTCTCGTTTCTGGTTCACATCCTGGGTGTGAGGCTCGTGAATCAACGTTACACAAAGCTATGCTACACAGGCGGTGCTTTGATCATCAACCACAAGACTTTGCTTTTCAACAGAAGCCTTGATCAATTGCCACTTAGGCATGCCACACAGGCAGTTCACACCATGCGATTGATATCCATCAATATATAACCTCTGAGCTCGTACGTCTCAGAGAAGGGCGTTAAGCAAGAGAATAAATTCTCCACCGCCAAATAGATATATATTTAATAGAAATCAATCACACAGAATAAAATCCAATGTCAAACACACAGTCCATTTACAAGTTAGTTCTGGGTCTGAACGAAACCGGAGGCACCTTGCACCTCGCATATCCATCGATCTCCAAATATGTCTGGACGATCACCAACTGATTCCCTCCTCTTGGGTGTACAGCCCAATCAAGATCATCAGTAATCTACCAAACGATGTGAAGACCTCCGGTCTTCGACCACCGTCTTCATCCTCGACACCACGTCGAATCAGTTATTCAGAATGGGATAAACCCGGTCTCTCTGAATAACTCGCGTATATAATAAACAAGTGTTACACAAACACAACATACGCCTCATTCCAATTCAGAATATTCTTTTATTAAAATATTCTCACTCTTAGGGAAAGGTTCCCATTAGTTTTATCAAAGATAAATTATTCTAAATTTATTCTTTAATCTTCCTTTGGATATCATTTAAAGCCATGTTAAGGTTTTCCAAACTAGTCGGGATTAGCGAACCATACCGAAGTAATCATTTATTTTATTTCCCAATCCTAACCTATTCATCCCATGGAGCAAAACTGGTAGTACTTCATATCTAACACCATGGTGTTATCGCTAAATATTAATTACCATTTCACGTTCAAATCTAATTAAAGATTTAACTATCGCTTTGGAGCAAAACTGGTGATACTCCATTCTTACTCACTTTAATCTAATTAAAGATTCATTAAAGCTCCACTTAGTTTTAATCTTCCCAAAAATCAATATATTGTCTTTAACTGGGTTAAAGAACCAATGTCATCTAAAAAACGGTTCACGATAAACCAAAAATCACATTTCAATTCAATTCCAACTAAATACTAATTAACTGGACAATTTCACTAAATCTTAATTAAAAGATTTATTCTTTTTCTAAACTGGGTTCAAGAACAGTTTTATTTAAGACACCATTCACGACGAACCCAAAATCCCATTTGATATTAAATACAAGGCTCTGAATAGAAAATATATCAGCTTATATTCAATATCAAATTCTGAAACCAACAAATATCGTATTGGAAATAACGATATAAAATATATCTTTCAAATTTCCCCAACCCTATCTGTATAATCACGAAATCCAACATCAAAATATTCCGAAGATAATTTCGATTCAAATCCATTTCAATTCACATATTGGAAATTCTGATTATTTTCAAAACCATTTCAAATCTAGTTCAAAACTAGTTCATTTCGATAAAAATATATTTTTGTCCTTTCAAATTTGGATATTTTTATCCCAATTCTTCACAAATAATTTTTTATGATTTTACACAAATTATTGATATTTTTAATAATTTTATCAAGGCCCGTACAGTCGGTTTTCAATAATGGCCACCGAACTGCACTTACAGCGACCTTTTCCAAATTTGATTTGGACATAATCTCAAATCCAACCGTTAGATTTCAAATTTCTAATATTCATTGGAAAGCTCTTTTCGATACGAACCCAATGGTACCGGTTTCGGAAGAATCCGATGGTCGGATCTCCCGTAATGTCCATTCGAAGTCAATGGTCGAAATTCATGAACTGCCGCAGCGTGGCGCGTTCTATTTAGGCCATTATATATATAATATATATTTATATATATTATATTTCATCGATTTCCTTTTTAATACGTATTTTATAAATCGTTTTAAATTCATTTTCGAAACGATTTCAAATTCATATTCAATTTCGAATCAAAATTGAATATTATTGAATATTCCACATCATCGATATACAAATGATAATATTTTCAAAACGTTATATTTTGAAATCACTTCCTTTTCTATATTCCTTATAAAAACGAATATAATCAATATAAATATCCTTCGCATCAAAATAGCGCATCTCTAATCAACACGGCTTTATATATTTCAATAACTTCGTTATTCTATTCAACAAATGAATATTTATTCTATTCAACACATGAATCTATATTTCTTTCAACACATGAGTATCTTCAACACATGACTATTTTTGTTATTTAATATATTTTATAAATTATGATAAAGATGTAAATTTTATTGTTTAAATTTTTTTACTCAACACATGAATATTTTCAACACATGAATATTCTTAATACATGAGCATCGTCAACACATTTCTATTTATTCTATTCAACACATGAATCTTTATTTTATAATATTCTTTATTTCCCCAATTGGAAGGAGGCCGAACCAATTACCATATAATGTTAATTATATGGATTCTATATAACACATGTGTATAATAGCAATGATAAATAATCAACCATCATCCAAAGTGCACCACACAACTGCATAAGCATTAAATATCAATAATTAACGCTTACACAGTCTGTCAACCCATCGGTTGACATACAACTAAACAATCGGGATTAGTGTACGTCAAATATCATCCCAATACCCGTGTGGGGTTTCAAATCAACAAACACAGATTTTTATTTGTGCAGTTGGGCGATGTGTAAAATTTATCGTCCCAATCAATATCAGTCAAATCGGTGCACATAAACAAATTGTTCGATTTGTAAATGAGTATTTATTTTATTTCAACCCATGAATATATATTTTATTTCAACACATGAATATATATATTTGATTTCAACACATGAATATATATTTTATTTCAACACATGAATATATATTATTTCAACACATGAATATATATTTGATTTCAACACATGAATATATATTTGATTTCAACACATGAATATATATATTTGATTTCAACACATGAATATATATTTGATTTCAACACATGAATATATATTTGATTTCAACACATGAATATATATTTGATTTCAGCACATGAATATATATTTTATTTCAACACATGAATATATATTTTATTTCAACACATGACAATATCAAATTTCACGACACAGAAATCAAACAAACAAGTCATCCATGGTCTGTGGACGACGGGTGTCAGGTGCTGTTAAGCACCGTCTGCATCCTAGTATATATTTCAAACTAGAAATAGAAATAAAAGTGAGGAGTTCTCACCGAGAAGCTAAACCAAACGCCGCGACTCTTCTAATGTAGAAAATCTTCGCCACTCGCCTATTGTCACTTTCGTCGTCTGTATTCACTACATATATAAAAATCACATTTTTATATTCTCGCTATGTATATAAAAATTACATTTTTATAACTACGCTATATGAATAAAAATTCTATTTTTATAACGCTATTATATAGATAAAAATTCTATTTTTATAACTGTGTTCATATAAATAAAACCATATTCTTATTCACTAAAAATCTACTCTTTTCCAGTACATTTCATAGGTAAAAATCATATTTTTATTACCACTTCATATATATAAAAATTGTATTTTTATAATTCGGTTTCACCTATAAAGATCATATTTTTATTTAACTTACTTCATGATAAGAATCATAGCTTTATATTTAAAAAAAATATTTTCCTTAAACAAAATCTTAATTTCATATCAAAGAAAACATACTTTCTATAAACCATGAAATCGTATTGTTAATAACTTAAAAATCCTATATATAAAAACACATAATGCCATTTGCTATATAAATAAAATAAAGTAAAACAAAATTGTATATACTTACAGCGTTTTTTTTCAGCGAAGGGGGGAAGGGGTTCACGGTTGGCAGAGCAAGGCGGCATGGGGAGAGCGCAGGCCATCGGGGTCAGAGTTGGTGGTCGGAGGGGCGGTCTTGCGTCGTGGTCTTCGATTGAGGGGGGGGAGTGAGCGTCGCTGCGTTGGAGAAGAGGGGGGAGCGAGCGTTGTTGCGCTGGAGAAGAGGGGGGAGGGCGGAGTCGATGAGGGGCTGGCGAAGGGGACGGAGGTGGCGCGGTGGCCCACCTAGGCGGCGTCGGCTGCTATCGCGACCTCCTCCCTTTTCTTATTCTTTTTTTAATTTCTGACCTAATTCGAGTTCTAACGGGGAGAGAGAACATATGGGGGGTTTTATAAAATTTTATATTATTTAATTTATTTGTTTCCAAAAAGCAACTTTTTATTTCGAACTCGAAATCAATCCCACCGACGGTTGTCCCCAACTAATTACCCCCATTCCAAACACTATGGGATATGTCCCGTAAGTCAGTTCGGCCGTTTCGATCAGTTTTCATCAAAATCAAAATATAACTCTATATATTGAATTTGAACACACATTTCAATTTACCGGGGCCACAAACGAACTCTTAGAATTCCAGAAAAATTATTTATATCTTCGTATTGACGATACGGTCCTAACAAAACTAATTTCATCGAATTCTGAGACCGTTTGAAAAATGGCCATTTTCTGTTTGATCAAAATTCACTAAAACTGTAAAACACGTTTAGCTTCGCCACGCTCACATATTGGTTCAGAAAATTATGAATTTTGGAACCTAGCGATAACTTGATATCCCGAATCCAACAAAAATGGTTTCGTCAAAAACCGAGGTCGTTCACAAAATTTCCATTTTTAAGGGCCAGAATTCCATAGTGACTATTCTGAAATTTCAACTGGGCATAACTTCTTATCCCCGCTATGAAATTTCGATTTTTTGGATTCGTTGGAAAGATATTCTCAAATAGATTCTAATAGTTTTGGTTTCGCTAAAATCAGGTTTATTTTGAATCCTGCACATTCATTTGAACTTCTAAATCGAATTTTCAAACTACTGCGCCATTTTCAATTCCTTTTATGATTAAATAAAATATTTATATTCTAACGACGATTCAAATAAATATATATATATATATATATTCTAATTCAATTTAAAATAAATTTCTCGTCGTCATTATTTAAAATAAAAGATTCAAAATTCTTTAAAATTGTCAAAATAAAAATTTTAAATTGGCTCAAATTTCTGGGTTACTACAGGCGTCTTCAGTAACACTGTTCTTAAACCCAGTTGAGAAAAGAATAAATCTTTAATTAAGATTTAGTGAAGTTTCCAATAAATTAATATTTAATTGGAATTGAATAAAAGAATTGGATTTTGGGTTTGTCATGAATGGTGTCTTAAATAACACCGTTCTTAAAGCCCGAGTGGAAAGAATAAATCTTTTAGTTAAGATTTAAAGAAGAATTACCAATTAATTAACATTTAATTGGAATTAAAAATGGAATGTGAATTGGGTTTATTGTGAACTGTGTTTTTAACGACGTTTGTTCTTTAAGCCGATTTACAATGAAATGTGATTTGAATTTATAAATCTTTTAATTAAGATTTTAGGGAAATTTACCAAAGAAAGGTTTCCAATTTAATAAAATAAATTGGAATGGAATGGAATTCGATTTGGTAATAATCGAAGTGAGCTTCTGTGAAGGAAGACTGTTACTCTATATGGAATTTAAAAGGCTTGGTCGTTATTCCATTTATATTATCGGTTGGATATGGAAGTTTATATCGATTAAATATATTGATCTGTTTTTTGCGAAGATTCAATTGTTAATGGAATGTGATTTTGGGTTTATCATGAGCTGTGTTTTAAATGACATTAGTTCTTTAACCCAGTTAAAGATAAGATTAATTTCTTAACTTTGAATAATCATTAAGTAATGATTTTAGAGATTAAAACGAAGTAGAGTTTTAATGAATCTTTAATTAGATTGAAAGGTGAATCTGATAATTAAAATTATCAAAATCAATAAATGATCGAGAATGGAGTATCACCAGTTTTGCTCCAAGCGATAGTTAATTCTTTAATTATATTTGAACGCGAAATGGTAATTAAATTTACCGATAACACCGTGGTGTTAGATATGGAGTATTACCAGTTTTTCTCCATGGGACAAATAGGTTTGGATTGGGAAATTAAACAAATGATTACTTCGGTAAGGTTCGTTAATCCCAACTAGTTGATAAACCTTAATTTGGTTTAGAATTGAAATCCAAAGGAAGATTAAAGAATAAATTTAAAGAATTTATCTTTGATAAAATTAATGGGAACCGTTCCCAAAGGATATGAATATTTAAATAAAAGAATATTCAGAATTGGAACGAGGCGTACGTTATGTTTTTATAGCACTTGTTTATAAGATACGCGAGTTATTTAGAAAGGTCGGGTTTATCCCATTCTGAATAATTGATTCGATGATATGTCGATGATGAAGACGGTGGTAGAAGGCTGGAGGTCTTCACATCGTTTGGATGATTACTGATGTCTTGACTGGGCTGTTGTTATGATTCGGATTTCGCTGGACCTAATCGATCACTAAATCGACCAAGACCGTTCGAATCCCAAATACGCTAACTCTGGGAATACAACACATCAGAACAAATAACAACAGACTTTTATAAACATTATAATAATGTTACATCAGAGTACAGAATATCAGAGTACATTGAAGAAATACAGTGGAAAATAAATTTACAACGCAGCGGAACCAATAACTAATACAGCGGAAGACTATCCACGCTCTGGAAACTACTTTAATCTTCAATCTAGAAACCTGCTCAAAAATAAATATCTGCAAAACAAGCCACTCGACTGGCCGAGTGGAAAAGAAGGGCACCCGAGTTTGCAATTGAAACAAACTACAGGTCAGTCATGGGACAGGTATGAGAAATCTACTTAACTTATTTAACAATAAGGCTAATCACAGGACCACACGAATAATGCAGAACGGGTTTACTAAATTGGATTGCCAGTGCATAAACATCAACCATAAATAAACATATGGATCTACAATGCATCAATCAACATGCAATTCCTTAATCTACCCATTTAGGCTTAATCCCCAAACTTAGATTTCAAAATCCAATTCACTTTACAGAAATTATTTCTTTGGACTTTATTTCCCGATTTCTTTTATTTCAAATCATTTGAAATACATATCTAGCTTTTATAATAAAGTAGATTTCACTTCGAGATCTCAAAACAAAATCTTTGGAAATATGAATTCCAAAACGTAACAATGTATAAAAACAAGTATGCGAACCAAATATCGGTCATGTTCCCTCAGGACCGGGCAGTACGCACCTTAACCGAACCAATATATATATATATATATATATATGCACCTAACGGCTACATTGACAATGCACCATCCCACCAATTGGGGAAGATATGCACGCCCTTACACTGTTAGTCAATTTCGGGTCACCCGCATCTTCAGCCACATATTTGATAAATCATTTTATATCCCGAAGTAAGGAAAATCAGTTCACAAATATAATCAAATCTATATAGATTTTTACTTACAAATCATTTCGAAATCATCAGGTATAGCCCTCGAAATCCTTTCTGTTTTATAAAACTTTTTTTCATAAAACATTTCCTTGTCCAAAATCGGGAATAACATTTCTTTTTACTTAAGAAAACTCATTTCAAAATCATTTATTAAATTTTGAAATGTAAAACATCGCTAAACACCTTATAGTCAAATCGTGAAGTGTTTCACAAGGTGTTAGCACATAGATATTTTTTTTAACCCAACCTAATGCTAAATGTAAAAGCGTATTTTGCTCATAAACTAGTTGAGCACAATCCAAACAATCAATCAATCACAATCCATATCAATAACCAAGTATATTTGGTTCTATTACATTTCATGTTTTACATATATAATAAAAAAGAAATTTTTATTTTAAACATATTTTCTATGTTGCTTATGAAAAATAAAAAGAAAGATTTTTATTGCCATAACATTTTCAATGTTGAACATGTTCTATATTTTCTAATTACAACATAAAAAGATAATTTTGTCTACCTGACATGTTATATAATTCTAATGACAAAATAAAAGATAATTTTGTCTACATGACATGTTATATAATTCTAATGACAAAATAAAAGATAATTTTATCTACATGACATGTTATATATTTCTAATGACAAAATAAAGAAGTATTTTCATAACACTTTCTTATGTTCTCTAATGACAAATAAAAAGACAATTATTTACATAACATTTTCTTATGTTCTCTAATGACAAATAAAAAGAGAATTATTTACATAACACTTTCTTATGTTCTCTAATGACAAATCAAAAGAGAATTATTTACATAACACTTTCTTATGTTCTCTAATGACAAATAAAAATAGGTTTTACTTGCATAACATGTTCTACATTTCTAATGTCATATAAAAAGAAGTATTTATTTTCATGACGTTTTCTATGTTGCGAATGACAAATAAAAAGGAGATTTTTATTTGTATACAAATTCTTATCTTTAACAAAACAAATAAAAGTGAACATTTATTTGTACACAAATTTCAATCTTTAATATGACAAATAAATGTGAATATTTATTTGTTAACATATCTCTATTTCAAAACAATGATCATTTTTTTTTCATATTCTATTTATACAATAAAAATGTGGTTTTTATTCTTAACATATTTTTATTTTCTATAATGATCATTTTTAATCTTTTCTTATATAAAATAAAAATGTGAATATTTTTTGTTAACTTGTCTTCATTTCAAACAAATGACCATTTTCAAACCTTTCTACATATACGATAAAAATGTAAATTTTATCGTTAACATATTTTCATTTCAAACAAATGAACATTTATAATCTTTTCCACATATACGATAAAAATGTAAATTTTATCGTTACAAAATTTAACAATTCTAATTTGTTAAGCATGACAATTATAATTTAACAATTCTAATTTGTTAAACATCACAATTATAATTTAACAAATCTAACTTGTTAAACATGACAATTATAATTTAACAATTCTAATTTGTTAAACATGACAATTATAATTTAACAATTCTAATTTGTTAAACACAACAATACTCAAATCGATAGATCTACATAACAATATCAATTCCAGATCAAATCACGTATGACAGTCAATAGGATATTACAGCGTATGGGTAGTACCACAATTATGATTAATTGATTTTAATTATATATAAAAACATAGAATTTCTCACATTGGGGGTTTTCAGTTGTAACGACCCAGAAAATCTGAATCAATTTAAAATTTTTAAATTGGCTAAAATAATGGATTTTAATTATTTAAAATAAATATTATAAATAATGGCAATGGAAAGTGAGTTTGAATCGCCAATTGAAAAAGAATATAATTAATTCTAATTATAAACAAGGCCTGAAAGGGCGCTGCAGTTTCAAAAATTGAATTCAAACTTTGTCGGACTGTACCGGGTGCAAAACAAAACGGATTTTAGTGAAACCAAAAATATTTAAAACTGTTAGTGAATACCTTTCTAACGAATCTGAAAAATCGAATTTTCATAGCGGAAAGCAAAAGTTATGGCCGAATGAATTTTCAGAAAGGTCGCTATGGAATTTATATAGCCCGTGAAATTGGCCATTTTGCAAACGACCTCAGAATTCGACGAAACCACTTTTGTTGCATCCGGGATGTGAAGTTATTGCTAGGTTTCAAATTTCATAATTTTTGAAGCTAATATATGAGCGTGGCAAAAGAAAATGTGTTTTGGTCAATTACAGTTAAATTGGATCGACCAGAAATGGGCCTTTTTGCAAACGGTCTCAGAATTCGACGAAACTAGTTTTGTTGGGACCGCATCATCAAAACATAGCTAGATTTTTTTTTTTTGGAATTTTTTGAATCAGTTTATGGCCTTGGCAAATTGAAATGTACGTTCAAATTAAATATTGAAGGTTTTATATTTTAATTTGAATGGAAACTGACTGTAACATTCGAATGGGCCTTCGAAACATATCCCATTGTGTTCGGAATGGGGGTAAAATGCTAGGAACGACAGTCGTTGGGTCTGGATTGGTGTTCGTGTGTGAAAGAGGGTATTTTCGGATTTTTAAAAATATATAAATAAACAAAAAAAATTCATTGGTCAGAAATTCTATTTTCTCTCTCCCCGAAGTTCGACCGAAGGCGGAAAATGTTCGATTCCTTCTCTCTTCATTTTCTCCCTCTACAAGCAAAATCAGTCCCTCCTCCAGTTGAAGATTTTGTAGAGCTAGGAGAGATCTTCAAATCCATATAAGGTTTGGATTTTTTCATTGCGTGGTTTGGGAGAACGAACGTCGAGAAGTTTGCGCGTTCAAGCCGCCGCCGCCGCCTCAGGCAATCGAACGCCACCGCACCCCCTGCGCTGAAAGCTCTCTCCTTCCCCTTCGACACTGCGTAGGCCGATCGAGCTATCGATTCACGGATTTCACGAAATCGCGTGACCTAGTTTTGAACATTTCAGAAAGGTATACGGCTTGTTTTATTTTTAGCTGTTTTAACACCTTTAAACCGTTGCAAACTTTGAAAAATCAAATCTTTTTGTTGTGTTGACGAAATTCAGTGAAACAAGAGACAGTGGACTCGTGTGGACGTCTTCTACCTTCTAGAAGAGACCGCGTATTTTTCTGAGCCTTCTGCTATTTTTGGTGGAGTGGAACCCAATGTGAGATTTCTAATTTATAAACGATATGGAAAAAGTCGATGTATAAATTATATAGTCGATGTATGAGTTATATAAGCGTTGTACACCTCTTGTATAAGCGTTGTATAAGTTGTATGTTCGATGTATAAGTTATATATGCGTTGTAAAAATTATATATGTTGAAATAGAAGTGAATTGCTATATATAAATATATATATATATATATATATATATATATACGCCCCTCGTCCACAAACTACGGACGATATTTATTGATTGTGATTGGTGTGAAAATTGATTGATAGCGAATGGTTGTTTAGGATTGTTTGTGGTTGATATTGATTGATTGTGGTTGAAAAATACCCGTTTGTGGTTGAGAAATATTTGGTTGAAACCACATAGGATTAGTTTGTGGAAATGAAATAAATATATACATGCCGTCTGCGTGCGAACTAGATGCATGATCCCCATTGTCAAAAACCGCGAGGTTTTAAGGTAGAGCGAGGAGCCGTACTAGGGACGGTCCCGGTTTTAATTACCCTGCCGTTATGCTGCCGAAATTTTGAATAATATTCATGTGTTTGAATTATTTTCATTTGCTGAAACTATATTTATTCATTGAATAGAAAACCTTCATGTGTTGAATCGATATTCATTCGTTGATTAGAAATTCATGTGTTGAATGGTATTCGTGTTTTAAATATAAAAATCATATTTTTATCTATATATAAAAACTATAGAAAACCTTCATGTGTTGAATCGATATTCATTCGTTGATTGGAAATTCATGTGCTGAATGGTATTCGTGTTTTAAATATAAAAATCACATTTTTATCTATATATAGAAACTATAGAAAACCTTCATGTGTTGAATCAATATTCATTCGTGAATTGGAAATTCATGTGTTGAATGGTATTCATATTTTGAAATAAATTGTTTTATAATAAAAATCACCTTTTATCATCTATATGAACTATGTAAAATGACCTTGTTTTAAAACGAATTGTTTTACAATAAAAATCACCTTTTATCATCTATATGAACTATGTAAAATGACCTTGTTTTAAAACAAATTGTTTTACAATAAAAGTCACCTTTTTATCAACTATATAAACTATATAAAATAATAGTGTTTTGAAATGAATTGATTTACAATAAAAATCACATTTTTATTATATACATGAATTGTTGAAATGTGAAATGTTAAAAATAGCAACTCGTTCAAATAAATATGCATGAGTTGAAATATTCATTAATTAGCTAATGATATGATTTTTGCCTATCCATGCAACATTAGAATGAATGGTGTTTTTAAACCAAATGGAATCAAATATGAAGTTGAATGGAAAATGATAAGTGATAAGAACTGTATATATGTACATGCATATTTATTGAACAGGTTATAGCAAAGGGGCTAGAGAAGAGGAATAAAATTTTGTGCCCGACAAATAGGTACACATTTACTGTTTTGTTTGGGTGATGATTTTATGAGCCTGTTGGCTAGCCGCTTGGCTTTTTCTTTTTCTTTTCGACATGAGACGCCCGTGTGGCTATTTGGGAATTTTCCCAGCCCCTCCCGTACAAAGGAGGTTATGGCGAAATTTTCCAAAATTTAAAGGAGTTAGTGAAATATTTGAAGTGAAAACGATATTGAAATGGTTGAATGAACTATATTTATATAAATATATAAATATAAATAAAATTAAAACGAAACGTGGCCGTGCAGTTCGTGTTTTGAAACCGTGATATCAAACAACTAGTGCGGGAGATCCGACCGTCGTATTTTCCCGAAACCGCAACCGTTGGGTTCGCCTTGGAAATATCTTTCCAACGGCACCAACTTTGTAAAAATCCAACGGTTCGATTGTCTGGAATGTTTAATTCAAATCTGAAGAAAAACAGCGCCAGAATCGATTATATTTATATATATATATATACATAAATATAATTATATTAAATCGAATAACGACGCTGCAGTTCGTATTTTGAAATCGAAACTTCAAACGATTATACCGGGAGATCCAACCGTCGGATTTTCCCGAAACTAGAACCGTTGGATTCGTTTTGAAAAGACCTTTCTAATGATGTAAATTTTGTGAAGATCCAACGGTTAGATTTTCAGATATGTGTAAATCAAATCTGAAGAAAAACAGCGCCACGGCCGCGTTATGGCCCGAAGCGTCGTTTTGACTAAATTGGCTATTTTAAAATAAATAAAAATAGCGATAAATCGTAATAAAATATCATAAACGATATGGAATGGAAATAAACTGAATTTGCTCGATTTATGTGGTATTTGGTGGTTGAATGTGTTTGGTGTGAAAATTACATTAAAGAACAAAATTGGTGTTGTCGAATGATTTAACCATTGAAATAAATTGATTTGAAATTCTAAATATACATGAATTATTTGAAAAGGCCGAGTTAATTCTCATTTCGAATAATTGACCAACGATTGAAATTCGAAGATGAAGACGGTGGTCGAAGACCGGAGATCTTCACCTCGTTTGGATGGTAACCGAGGTCCTGTGTAATAACCCGGAAAATGCGAGCCATTTTGAAATTTTTATTTTGGCGATTTTAGCGAATTTTGATTATTTAAAATGAATTATTTTAAATAATATCGATGAGAAAATTTATTTTGAATATAATTCGAATGTATATATTATACGCGTCGTCGTTAGAATATAAATATTTATATATAATTATAAATGGAATTGAAAATGGCGCGGTAGTTCGATAATTCGATTTCAAACTTCAATTGAATGTACCGGGTGCAAAACAATCCGTATTTTAGTGAAACCAAAAACATTAGGATCTAATTGTGCATATCTTTCCAACGAATCCGTCCAATCGAAATTTCATTGCGGGAATTAAAAGATATGTCCAGTTGAAAATTCTGAATAGTCGCTATGGAATTCAGGCCCTTAAAAATGGGAATTTTGCAAACGACCTCGGATTTCGATGAAACCACTTTTGTTGGATCCGCAGTGTCAAATTATTGCTAGATTCCAAATTTCATAATTTTTCGAATCAATATGTGAGCGTGGCAAAGGAAAACGCGTTTGACCAGTTTCAGTTGATTTTAATCGACTGGAAAATGGCCATTTTTCCAACGGTCTCAGAATTCGACGTAACTAGTTTTGTTAGGACCGTATCGTCAATACGAAGCTAGAAAATATTTTTCAGGAATTTTTAAAGTTCGTATGCGACCCCGGTAATTTGAAATGTACGTTTAAAATTCAATATAGTGATTTAAATGTAAATTCAACTGAAACTAATCGAAACGATCAAATCAGCTTGCGATACATATCCCATTGTGTTCGGAATGGGGGTAAAACGCTATGGACGACAGGCGGTGGACCTCGTTTAGAGGTCGTATGAAAAAGTCAACTTTTTAATAATTAAATAATAATAATAATAAAAATATTCTCCTATACCCAGCCCCCCCCCCCCCGTTCGAATTCATTTTACATATTTATAATAAAAAAAAGGAGAAATCGAACGAAGAAGGAGGCGCGACATCAACCACCGCCGCCGGCGTCCAAGGCGCGCCATCCCCACCTCCCTTTGCCTCCCCTTCCTTTCCTCTGGCAGAATCCGACGTTCGAAACCCCCCCCCTCGTGAAAACACCGCACCGCACCCTCCTCCTTCAGTTCGAGCCACGGAGCCGCGACCCCGACGCCCGCACCCCCTCCTCCGCCTTCCTTTCTCCCCTTCCTCCCTCTTCTCCTCCGACCAGCGAGCCGCTCCACCCCCTCAGCCTCCTTCGCCCCTTTTCAAAAACTGCCAGTAAATTTTTATTATTTATTTAGTTTATTTCAATTATTTTATGTAATGATCTTTAAATAAAATTAGCAATTGTTATTTTTAAAAATAAAAATTAGATCTTTAATGTATAGAAAAGATTCGATTTTTAAATAGAAAAGATTCGATTTTTAAATAGAAAAGATTTGATTTTTATATAATAGATAAATATACGATCTTTATATAAAAAATTAAATAAATATAATTTTATCTATATAGTAGCGATGTAAAAATAGAATTTTTATATACATAGCAACGAAAGAAAAATATGATTTTTTATATGTTGAACTTCGAAAGAAAAATATGATTTTTATATGTTGAACTTCGAAAGAAAAATATGATTTTTATATATTTAACTTCGAAGTAAAAATGCAATTTTTATATATTGAACTTCGAAATAAAAATGTGATTTTTGTATATGTAGTGGCTACGGGCAACGAAGATGACGAAGATGCGATAGCGATGAAGATTTCTATCAATGAGGTGCCGTGGAGCTAGGATAGCTATCTGTGAGAATTTCTCACCTTTCAATTTCTTTTCTAGATATATTTATATACTAGGATGCAGACGGTGCTTAGTAGCACCCGACACCCGTCATCCACAGACCATGGATGGCTTGTTTGTTAAATTGTTTGGTTGTGTAGTTGGTTAGATTATTTGTTTTGAATTGAGTTGTTTGGTGATTTTGATTGATGTGTGAATGGCGTGGGCCTTCACTAGACCGGGGATAAGGCTAGGCCTTGTCCCGTTTCTAGTATCGTGCCGTTATGCCGCCGAAATTTTCTAAAATAAGTTAGAAAAATAAAAATATCATTTTATCGAATAAATGAATTGAAAAGGAATTCATATGTTGAAACAAAATGTTTTATCGTTAAAAATATAATTTTTAACGTGGAAGTGAATAAAGTAAAATATTCATTTACAAACCGGACGGTTTGTTTATGTACACCTATTTGAAGGACTTTGATTGGGTCGATAAATTTTACACATCGCCCAACTGCACAAATAAAATCTATGTTTGATTATTTGAAACCCCACACGGGTGTTGGGATGAAATTTGAAGTTCACTCATCCTGATTGATTAAATATGTCGATCGATTGATTGACAGGCTGTTATAAGCGTTAGATATCTATATTTGATGCTTATACAGTGTAGTGCACTTTGGTTGATGGTTGATTATTTTTCAATGCTATTATATGTGTGTAGTGTATGAAAATCCATATAATTAACTTTATACGGTAATTGATTGGGCCTCATTCCAATTTGAAAAATAAAGAATATTATAAAATAAAGGTTCATGTGTTGACAGTACTCATCCATTGAGATTGGTCATGTGTTGAACGAAATATTTTGATAATAACAACTATTTTGAAAAAGAAATATTTGAAATAGAATATTTGAAAATAGAAATTTATGAAGCCGTGTTGATTAGATTGACGCCATTTTGACGTGAACGATATTTATATCGATTGTATTCATTTTAAAATGAATATTGAAAAGTGATTTCGAAATCGAATATTTTGAAATGAATTGAATTGAAAACGATTTCGAAATGAATTGAATTGAAAACGATTTCGAAATGAATTGAATTGAAAACAATTTCGAAATGAATTGAATTGAAAACGATTTCGAAATGAATTGAATTGAAAACGATTTCGAAATGAATTGAATTGAAAACGATTTCGAAATGAATTGAATTGAAAACGATTTCGAAATGAATTGAATTGAAAACAATTTCGAAATGAATTGAATTGAAAACGATTTCGAAGTGAATTGAATTGAAAACGATTTCGAAATGAATTGAATTGAAAACGAATTCAAATTGAATTGAAAGCAAATTGAAATGAATTCAAATTGAATTGAAATTTGAATTGAATAGAAATGAATTTTGAAACGAATTTATAAAGAAGAATTCAATTTTTGCTTTGAATTGAAATGGAAGTTGAAATAGATTTTGAAACGAATTTTAAAACTATTTATATAATTCGTTTTAAATAGAAATCGACGAAGTATATATTATATATATAATATAATGGCCTGAATAGAACGCGCCGCGCTGCGGCAGTTCGTGAATTTCGACCATTTATTTCAAACGGACATTGCGGGAGATCCGACCGTCGGATTCTCCTAAAACCGGAACCGTTGTGTTCGTATCGAAAAGAGCTTTCTAACGAATATTAGAAATTTGAAATCTAACGGTTGGATTTGGAATTATGTCCAAATCAAATTTGAAAAAGGTCGCTGTAAGTGCAGTTCGATGACCGTTGATGGAAATCGACTGTACGGGCCTTGATAAAATTATTAAAAATAGTAATAATTTGTGTAAAATCATAAGAAATGATTTGGGAAAAATTGGGATGAAAAACTCCCTATTTGAAAAGATAAAAATAGATTTTTATCGAAATGAACTGGTTTTGAACTAGAATTATAATTCTATTTATTTTTAAATAAATAAATTGAATTTAAAAAGGGTTTTGAAAATAACCAGAATATCCAATGATTGCATTGGAGTGGATTTGAATCGAAATTGTCTTCGGAATATTTCGATGTTGGAATTTGTGATTATACAGGTGTTGTTATGGAAATTTGAAAGATATATATTTATATCGTTATTTCCAATACGACATTTGTTAGTCGTAGAATTCGATATTGAATATAAGCCGATATATTTTCTATTCAGAGCCTTGTATTGAATATCAAATGTGATTTGGGTTTGTCGTGAATGGTGTCTTCACTAACACTGTTCTTGAACCCAGTTGAGAAAAGATTAAATCTTTTTATTTAGATTTAATGAAGTGTGCCAATTAAATAATATTTAATTGGAATTGAATTGATATTGATTTTTGGGTTTATCGTGAACAGTGTTTTAAATAACACTTGTTCTTTAACCCGATAATTAATGGAATGTGATTTTGGGTTTATCGTGAACCGTGTTTTAAATGACACTGATTCTTTAACCCAGTTAAAGATTAAAACTAAGTGGAGTTTTAATGAATCTTTAATTAGATTGAAAAGATCGAGAATGGAGTATCACCAGTTTTACTCCGGGCGATAGTTTAATCTTTAATTAGATTTGAACGTGAAATGGTAATTGAATTTACCGATAACACCGTGGTGTTAGATATGAAGTATAACCAGTTTTACTTCATGGGATGAATAGGTTGGGATTGGGAAATAAAATAAATGATTTCTTCGGTGTGGTTCGCTAATCCCGACTAGTTTGAATTGATATTCAAAGGAGATTAAAGAATAAATTTAAAGAATTTATCTTGGATAAAATTAATGGGAACTTTTCCCAAAGTATAGGAATATTTGAATAAAAGAATATTCTGAACTGGAATGAGGCGTATGTTGTGTTTGTGTAACACTTTTATAATATATACGCGAGTTATTCAGAAAGACCGGGTTTATCCCATTCTGAATAACTGATTCGACGTGGTGTCGAAGATGAAGACGATGGTCGAAGACCGGAAGTCTTCACGTCGTTTGGGTGATTACTGATGATCTTGATTGGACTGTACACCCAAGAAGATGGAAACAGTTAGTGATCATCCAGACGTACTTGGAGATCGATGGATATGCGGGGTACTAGGTGCCTCCGGTTTCGTTCAGACCCAGAACGGACTTGTAAATGGACTGTGTGTCTGACATTGGATTTTAGTCCGTGTGATTGATCTCTATTAAATATATATCTGTTGGCGGCGGAGAATTTATTCTCTTGCTTAACGCCCTTCTCTGAGACGTACGAGCTCAGGGGTTATATATTGATGGGTATCAAACGCATGGAGTGAATTGCCCGTGTGGCATGCCTAAGTGGCAATTGATCGAGGCTTCTGTTGAAAAGCAAAGTCTTGTGGTGATGATCGAAGCACGGCCTTTGTGGCGTAGCTTTGTGTAACGTTTACTTCGCGAGTTTCACACCTGGTATGAACCAAAAACGGGAGAGGACATCAGGGAGGACTTGCGTTTCTTTCTAGCTAGAAGTGGCGTCAGTGGTTTTACACGCCCTGACGAGTTTGACTTATGTGGTTGTTGCTGTTGCGAGGCGCCTCGGTTTGATCGGACGATCCGGGTCCGATGGAGTCATTCGTTGGCTCATTTACGCCCCAAAGGGCGGGGAGACGTAGTGTTCAGGCATAATAATCCACATCGGTGGACCGGCCCTGACGATCTAAAGGGTTGATGCGTTCTGATCCTGAGGCTCGGGCTAGAGAGTCTCGAATCGGTTGAGGACTATCTTTTGCCACGGTTCATAGACGGAAATCCAATTTCCAAATACGTGACATTTGCGGTTTTATTTGTAAACCTATATATGGCGACATAGTGGCATGGGACGCTCATGCCGCCTATGATTGATACTTATGATTTGAAGTTGTTTTATACACTATGCACTTATAATAGTATCAAACGATTTGTTTTAACCGTATCAAGCATTCTTTGGCTGTTATAAGGGAAAACCCTATCCTCGGCTGCGTTGCATTGTGTGATGGGACCTGGGTCTTATAACAGCTTCATTTTTCTTTATTTAGCATTGCGCTGTTTGTTTTATGCACTGGTATTCTCGGGAGGAAACCCGTTCCGTGTTATACGGCGTGGTCCCTTGATTTACCTAACTTTAAAAATAAAAATTAATAACTGTTTTAGTTCTCACACCAGTCACATGACTGACCTGGAGTTTATTGTTTTAACCTAAACTCTGGGTGCCCTTATTTTGACACGGGCAGCTAGTAGTTTTGGTTTTGCAGATTTATATTCACAGGATCCTGGTTTACAGCTGGAACGATATCCGAAAAGCTTTGTATCCGTATATCTCCTTCTAGTTGTGTATTGTATTATTTTCCGCTGCTATGTATTTAAATTTAATTTAAATCTCTGATATTTCTGTGTAATATTCATTTATACTCTGTATATTCTTGTAATCTGATGCATTGTTGTAATATACATTGAAATGTTCTTCTGTATGCGTTCTGTTTTGTCGTGTTCTCAAACGATAGGGCGTTTCGAACGGTCTGTGTCGGTTTAGCGACTGGTTCGGACCGAGCGAAATTCTTGTCCGTCACAGTTGGTACCAGAGCTTTGGTTTACAAAGCTTAGAGAACAAGGCACCTTAGAACCATACGAAAGAACTCATCAGATATTGGATTAGCAATATCCAATTAGAATGACTCGTTAGAGATAGGATCAGTAGTATCCTAGAACGAGTGTGAAGAGTATATTTTTAAAATGAAAACAAGTTTTGTTTTGAAAATTTAAATCAATTATTCGTATTTGATTATTTATTTATATTGATTTGGACAATCCGATATATAAAGATTTTGCATATGCGTCTTGCAAACGTGTATTCGAAGTTTTAATATATTGGATAGATATAGAATCATACTCTAGTTGCCCGGGGATAATTCTGATGATGGGGCACTGTCGCCAGTATTTATTTTCGAGTAACGAAAGTGAGATTTCTATATATTTCCTATTGACTGGTGTGAGAACCAAAAAAAAAATTAGATAGGGCTTATTGTTGTGATTTGGCATCAAAACATGATTTTCTTTATATATATCAAAATTATGAATTTGAAACTCCAATTCACTAATTGATTGATGTTTGTGTTGTTTGTTTAGTTGTTTGATAATTTTGAACCATTATGCCTAATTGCATCAAATATTGAATTGTATTGAAATTGGTTGCAATTGCATGCATATACTTGTACTTACATTGAACAGGTCATAGCAAGGAGGCTAGAGCCAGAGAATAAAATTTGTTTGCCCGACAAATAGGTACATGTTTACTACATAATTTACTGTTTCGTTTGGGTGATGATGATTTTATGAGCCTATTGGCTAGCCGCTTGGCTTTTTCTTTTTCTTTTTGAGATCTGAAGGACCGGGGAAGCTATTTGAAATTCCCCGATGCTCCCATTGCAGGGGAGGTTATGGCGAAATTTTTCGAAAATTTAGGGTGTTAGCCAATTTTTGGAAATTTTTGGAAATTCTCAGAAACTGAAAAGTTGGAGAATGAAAGCTAGATCGAGCGTAGAGTTGATTGATCAAACCACTTTCGACTTTGTTCCTTTTCGGGGACGAAAAGTTTTAAGTGGGGGAGATTGTAATAACCCGGAAAATGCGAGCCAGTTTGAAATTTTTATTTTGGCGATTTTAGCGAATTTTGATTATTTAAAATGAATTATTTTAAATAATATCGATGAGAAAATTTATTTTGAATATAATTCGAATGTATATATTATACGCGTCGTCGTTAGAATATAAATATTTATATATAATTATAAATGGAATTGAAAATGGCGCGGTAGTTCGATAATTCGATTTCAAACTTCAATTGAATGTACCGGGTGCAAAACAATCCGGATTTTAGTGAAACCAAAAACATTAGGATCTAATTGTGCATATCTTTCCAACGAATCCGTCCAATCGAAATTTCATAGCGGGAATTAAAAGATATGTACAGTTGAAAATTCTGAATAGTCGCTATGGAATTCAGGCCCTTAAAAATGGGAATTTTGCAAACGACCTCGGATTTCGATGAAACCACTTTTGTTGGATCCGCAGTGTCAAATTATTGCTAGATTCCAAATTTCATAATTTTTCGAATCAATATGTGAGCGTGGCAAAGGAAAACGCGTTTGACCAGTTTCAGTTGATTTTAATCGACTGGAAAATGGCCATTTTTCCAACGGTCTCAGAATTCGACGAAACTAGTTTTGTTAGGACCGTATCGTCAATACGAAGCTAGAAAATATTTTTCAGGAATTTTTAAAGTTCGTATGCGACCCCGGTAATTTGAAATGTACGTTTAAAATTCAATATAGTGATTTAAATGTAAATTCAACTGAAACTAATCGAAACGATCAAATCAGCTTGCGATACATATCCCATTGTGTTCGGAATGGGGGTAAAACGCTATGGACGACAGGCGGTGGACCTCGTTTAGAGGTCGTATGAAAAAGTCAACTTTTTAATAATTAAATAATAAAAAAAAAAATATTCTCCTCTCCTATACCCAGCCCTCCCCCCCCCCCCCCCCCGTTCGAATTCATTTTACAGATTTATAAAAAAAAGGAGAAATCGAACGAAGAAGGAGGCGCGACATCAACCACCGCCGCCGGCGTCCAAGGCGCGCCATCCCCACCTCCCTTTCCCTCCCCTTCCTTTCCTCTGGCAGAATCCGACGTTCGGAACCCCCCCCCCCCCCCTCGTGAAAACAACGCACCCTCCTCCTTCAGTTCGAGCCACGGAGCCGCGACCCCGACGCCCGCACCCCCTCCTCCGCCTTCCTTTCTCCCCTTCCTCCCTCTTCTCCTCCGACCAGCGAGCCGCTCCACCCCCTCAGCCTCCTTCGCCCCTTTTCAAAAACTGCCAGTAAGTTTTTATTATTTATTTAGTTTATTTCAATTATTTTATGTAATGATCTTTAAATAAAATTAGCAATTGTTATTTTTAAAAATAAAAATTAGATCTTTAATGTATAGAAAAGATTCGATTTTTAAATAGAAAAGATTCGATTTTTAAATAGAAAAGATTCGATTTTTAAATAGAAAAGATTCGATTTTTAAATAGAAAAGATTCGATTTTTAAATAGAAAAGATTTGATTTTTATATAATAGATAAATATACGATCTTTATATAAAAAATTAAATAAATATAATTTTATCTATATAGTAGCGATGTAAAAATAGAATTTTTATATACATAGCAACGAAAGAAAAATATGATTTTTATATGTTGAACTTCGAAAGAAAAATATGATTTTTATATGTTGAACTTCGAAAGAAAAATATGATTTTTATATATTTAACTTCGAAGTAAAAATGCGATTTTTATATATTGAACTTCGAAATAAAAATGTGATTTTTGTATATGTAGTGGCTACGGGCAACGAAGATGCGATAGCGATGAAGATTTCTATCAATGAGGTGCCGTGGAGCTAGGATAGCTATCTGTGAGAATTTCTCACCTTTCAATTTCTTTTCTAGATATATTTATATACTAGGATGCAGACGGTGCTCAGTAGCACCCGACACCCGTCATCCACAGACCATGGATGGCTTGTTTGTTAAATTGTTTGGTTGTGTAGTTGGTTAGATTATTTGTTTTGAATTGAGTTGTTTGGTGATTTTGATTGATGTGTGAATGGCGTGGGCCTTCACTAGACCGGGGATAAGGCTAGGCCTTGTCCCGTTTCTAGTATCGTGCCGTTATGCCGCCGAAATTTTCTAAAATAAGTTAGAAAAATAAAAATATCATTTTATCGAATAAATGAATTGAAAAGGAATTCATATGTTGAAACAAAATGTTTTATCGTTAAAAATATAATTTTTAACGTGGAAGTGAATAAAGTAAAATATTCATTTACAAACCGGACGGTTTGTTTATGTACACCTATTTGAAGGACTTTGATTGGGTCGATAAATTTTACACATCGCCCAACTGCACAAATAAAATCTATGTTTGATTGTTTGAAACCCCACACGGGTGTTGGGATGAAATTTGAAGTTCACTCATCCTGATTGATTAAATATGTCGATCGATTGATTGACAGGCTGTTATAAGCGTTAGATATCTATATTTGATGCTTATACAGTGTAGTGCACTTTGGTTGATGGTTGATTATTTTTCAATGCTATTATATGTGTGTAGTGTATGAAAATCCATATAATTAACTTTATACGGTAATTGATTGGGCCTCATTCCAATTTGAAAATAAAGAATATTATAAAATAAAGGTTCATGTGTTGACAGTACTCATCCATTGAGATTGGTCATGTGTTGAACGAAATATTTTGATAATAACAACTATTTTGAAAAAGAAATATTTGAAATAGAATATTTGAAAATAGAAATTTATGAAGCCGTGTTGATTAGATTGACGCCATTTTGACGTGAACGATATTTATATCGATTGTATTCATTTTAAAATGAATATTGAAAAGTGATTTCGAAATCGAATATTTTGAAATGAATTGAATTGAAAACGATTTCGAAATGAATTGAATTGAAAACGATTTCGAAATGAATTGAATTGAAAACGATTTCGAAATGAATTGAATTGAAAACGATTTCGAAATGAATTGAATTGAAAACGATTTCGAAATGAATTGAATTGAAAACGATTTCGAAATGAATTGAATTGAAAACGATTTCGAAGTGAATTGAATTGAAAACGATTTCGAAATGAATTGAATTGAAAACGAATTCAAATTGAATTGAAAGCAAATTGAAATGAATTCAAATTGAATTGAAATTTGAATTGAATAGAAATGAATTTTGAAACGAATTTATAAAGAAGAATTCAATTTTTGCTTTAAATTGAAATGGAAGTTGAAATAGATTTTGAAACGAATTTTAAAACTATTTATATAATTCGTTTTAAATAGAAATCGACGAAGTATATATTATATATATATTATATATATAATATAATGGCCTGAATAGAACGCGCCGCGCCGCGGCAGTTCGTGAATTTCGACCATTTATTTCAAACGGACATTGCGGGAGATCCGACCGTCGGATTCTCCTAAAACCGGAACCGTTGGGTTCGTATCGAAAAGAGCTTTCTAACGAATATTAGAAATTTGAAATCTAACGGTTGGATTTGGAATTATGTCCAAATCAAATTTGAAAAAGGTCGCTGTAAGTGCAGTTCGATGACTGTTGATGGAAATCGACTGTACGGGCCTTGATAAAATTATTAAAAATAGTAATAATTTGTGTAAAATCATAAGAAATGATTTAGGAAAAATTGGGATGAAAAACTCCCTATTTGAAAAGATAAAAATAGATTTTTATCGAAATGAACTGGTTTTGAACTAGAATTATAATTCTATTTATTTTTAAATAAATAAATTGAATTTAAAAAGGGTTTTGAAAATAACCAGAATATCCATTGATTGAATTGGAGTGGATTTGAATCGAAATTGTCTTCGGAATATTTCGATGTTGGAATTCGTGATTATACAGGTGTTGTTATGGAAATTTGAAAGATATATATTTATATCGTTATTTCCAATACGACATTTGTTAGTCGTAGAATTCGATATTGAATATAAGCCGATATATTTTCTATTCATAGCCTTGTATTGAATATCAAATGTGATTTGGGTTTGTCGTGAATGGTGTCTTCACTAACACTGTTCTTGAACCCAGTTGAGAAAAGATTAAATCTTTTTATTTAGATTTAATGAAGTGTGCCAATTAAATAATATTTAATTGGAATTGAATTGATATTGATTTTTGGGTTTATCGTGAACAGTGTTTTAAATAACACTTGTTCTTTAACCCGATAATTAATGGAATGTGATTTTGGGTTTATCGTGAACCGTGTTTTAAATGACACTGATTCTTTAACCCAGTTAAAGATTAAAACTAAGTGGAGTTTTAATGAATCTTTAATTAGATTGAAAAGATCGAGAATGGAGTATCACCAGTTTTACTCCAGGCGATAGTTAAATCTTTAATTAGATTTGAACGTGAAATGGTAATTGAATTTACCGATAACACCGTGGTGTTAGATATGAAGTATAACCAGTTTTACTTCATGGGATGAATAGGTTGGGATTGGGAAATAAAATAAATGATTTCTTCGGTGTGGTTCGCTAATCCCGACTAGTTTGAATTGATATTCAAAGGAGATTAAAGAATAAATTTAAAGAATTTATCTTGGATAAAATTAATGGGAACTTTTCCCAAAGTATAGGAATATTTGAATAAAAGAATATTCTGAACTGGAATGAGGCGTATGTTGTGTTTGTGTAACACTTTTATAATATATACGCGAGTTATTCAGAAAGACCGGGTTTATCCCATTCTGAATAACTGATTCGACGTGGTGTCGAAGATGAAGACGATGGTCGAAGACCGGAAGTATTCACGTCGTTTGGGTGATTACTGATGATCTTGATTGGGCTGTACACCCAAGAAGATGGAAACAGTTAGTGATCATCCAGACGTACTTGGAGATCGATGGATATGCGGGGTACTAGGTGCCTCCGGTTTCGTTCAGACCCAGAACGGACTTGTAAATGGACTGTGTGTCTGACATTGGATTTTAGTCCGTGTGATTGATCTCTATTAAATATATATCTGTTGGCGGCGGAGAATTTATTCTCTTGCTTAACGCCCTTCTCTGAGACGTACGAGCTCAGGGGTTATATATTGATGGGTATCAAACGCATGGAGTGAATTGCCTGTGTGGCATGCCTAAGTGGCAATTGATCGAGGCTTCTGTTGAAAAGCAAAGTCTTGTGGTGATGATCGAAGCACGGCCTTTGTGGCGTAGCTTTGTGTAACGTTTACTTCGCGAGTTTCACACCCGGTATGAACCAAAAACGGGAGAGGACATCAGGGAGGACTTGCGTTTCTTTCTAGCTAGAAGTGGCGTCAGTGGTTTTACACGCCCTGACGAGTTTGACTTATGTGGTTGTTGCTGTTGCGAGGCGCCTCGGTTTGATCGGACGATCCGGGTCCGATGGAGTCATTCGTTGGCTCATTTACGCCCCAAAGGGCGGGGAGACGTAGTGTTCAGGCATAATAATCCACATCGGTGGACCGGCCCTGACGATCTAAAGGGTTGATGCGTTCTGATCCTGAGGCTCGGGCTAGAGAGTCTCGAATCGGTTGAAGACTATCTTTTGCCTCGGTTCATAGACGGAAATCCAATTTCCAAATACGTGACATTTGCGGTTTTATTTGTAAACCTATATATGGCGACATAGTGGCATGGGACGCTCATGCCGCCTATGATTGATACTTATGATTTGAAGTTGTTTTATACACTATGCACTTATAATAGTATCAAACGATTTGTTTTAACCGTATCAAGCATTCTTTGGCTATTATAAGGGAAAACCCTATCCTCGGCTGCGTTGCATTGTGTGATGGGACCTGGGTCTTATAACAGCTTCATTTTTCTTTATTTAGCATTGCGCTGTTTGTTTTATGCACTGGTATTCTCGGGAGGAAACCCGTTCCGTGTTATACGGCGTGGTCCCTTGATTTACCTAAATTTAAAAATAAAGATTAATAACTGTTTTAGTTCTCACACCAGTCACATGATTGACCTGGAGTTTATTGTTTTAACCTAAACTCTGGGTGCCCTTATTTTGACACGGGCAGCTAGTAGTTTTGGTTTTGCAGATTTATATTCACAGGATCCTGGTTTACAGCTGGAACGATATCCGGAAAGCTTTGTATCCGTATATCTCCTTCTAGTTGTGTATTGTATTATTTTCCGCTGCTATGTATTTAAATGTAATTTAAATCTCTGATATTTCTGTGTAATATTCATTTATACTCTGTATATTCTTGTAATCTGATGCATTGTTGTAATATACATTGAAATGTTCTTCTGTATGCGTTCTGTTTTGTCGTGTTCTCAAACGATAGGGCGTTTCGAACGGTCTGTGTCGGTTTAGCGACTGGTTTGGACCGAGCGAAATTCTTGTCCGTCATATCCTGATTGGGAGGCATCCCGAAATATGGATAATGAGTGGTGATCGTCCAGACGTACGTGGTGATCGATGGGTTTGCGAGGTATTTAGTGCCTCCGGTTTCGTTCAGACCCAGAACGGATTTGTAAATGGACTGTGTGTCTGACATTGGATTTTATTCTGTGTTGATTGATCTCTATTAAATATACATCTGTTTGGCGGCGGAGAATTTATTCTTTTGCTTAACGCCCTTCTCTGAGACGCACGAGCTCAGAGGTTGTATATCGATGGACATCAGTCGCATGGCATGAATTGCCTGTGTGGCATGCTAAGATGCAGTGATCAGGGCTTCTGTTGAAAAGAAAAGTCTTGTGGTGATGATCAAAGCACCGCCAGTGTGGTGTAGCTTTGTGTATAACGTGAAATCGTGAGCCTCACACCCCGGTATGAACCAGAAACGGGAGAGGACAACAGGGAGGGCTTGCGTTTCTTCCTAGCTAGGGTGGTGTCAGTAACCTACCAGCCCTGACATTTATATACTTTTCACCTGTGTGGTTGTTGCTGTTGCGAGGCGCCTCGGTTAGATCGGACGATCCGGGTCCGATGGAGCCATTTATTGGTTCGCTTACGCCCCAAAGGGCAGGGAAACGTAGTGTTCAGGCATTTTAATCCACTCCATGTGGACCGGCCATGACGATCCAAGGGTCGATGTGTTCTGATCCTGAGACTCGGGCTAGGCAGTCTCGAATTTGGTAAGGACTATCTTTTGCCTTGGTTCATGATGGAAATCCAATTTCCAAATACGACATCGTGCGGTTTTGATTGTGTGTGTGTGTGTGTGTATATATATATATATATATATATATATATATATATATGGCGACATGATATATGGTACCCATGCCGTCTATGATTGATAGTTATGATTAAAAATTGTTTTTGGAACATATAAACACTAGTCATAATATCAAATGCTTTTGTTTTATTCGTATCAATCATATTTTGGCCATTATAAGGTAAAACTCTATCCTCCGGTTTGCGTTGCATTGTGTGATGGGAACTGAGTCTTATAATGGCTTCATTTTTATAAAAAAGCATTGCGATGTTTAAAAGAAAGATTTGTTTTAAAGCACTGGCAATCCAATGGAGTAAACCGGTTCCACGAAAGTGGCGTGGTCCTGTGATAGCCAAATTATATATGTGTTGAGTAGATTTCTCATACCAGTCCCATGACTGACTCGTAGTTTGTTTCACTTTCAAACTCGGGTGCCCCTTTTTCTACACGGGCAGCCTTGTATTCAGGTTTAGCTGGTTCTTTCTGGATAGCTGGAGCTGAAGATGGATTCTATTATTTATCTCTTTTTATGTTGTTCAGCTCCTATTGTACATATTATGTTTGTTTTCCGCTGTAGACATTTATGTATAGCTGAACTGTATTTTTACTAAGTATGATCCTGTATACTGTGTAACTCTGATGATTACTTTTATCCAGTATATTCTATTGTTCATTATCTGGTGTATTTATTAAATTCTGTTCTGCTATTGTCGGTTTCTGTGTTATATTCCACGGATTACCCTTGCCGCCGTCAGTACGGGGTTTGGGGTCGTCTCATTTTGGTATCAGAGCTTTGGTTAAGCTTAGTTCTGGAATATAACATATTAACGAACTCGTCAGAAATAGAACCAGTAGTGTTCTAGGACGGGTAACTCTATACAGATAGGATCAGTAATATCCTAGTATAACTAAAGCAGAATCAGAATAGCTCGTTAGAGATGGGGTCAGAAGTGCCCTAGAACGAGTCGAGAATAATATGTTTATAAATAACGTATTTGTGATTATATATCTAATTTGGTTTTAGAAATATGATTTTTGAACATATATAAAAGATATATATTTTTGAAAGGTTAAAAACAAATTGCTTGTTGTTTGTGTTGTGTGATTGTAGATTTGATTAATTAAAGTTATTAAAACGATAGTTAAATTAATCAACAATAGAATAATGGTAGCATTTATTCGATTAAATCACACATTGAACTGATTAGAAAATAAATAGAAATATATACATGTGCATTATATATGTGTGAACAGGTAAATGGATTAGCTGTTGAGTAAAGATTTTATTTGCGTGCCCGACAAATAGGTAAACCTTAATGAGTTGGATGCGAAATATTATTATATCAACTCCTGTGAATGCCATTGGATGCGGAGTGCTGGTTTTTCTGTGTGAAATAATAAACGTCGCCATAGGATAGTAACAATTAATTTTGAACTACATTGCATGGCATACTTCTGGAAGATAGGCATACTTCATCATATACCACATAAGCATTTGGAGCTTGTGTGACGAGGTGGAAGATTTACCATACGAGCGAGAGGCTTTTATGGCGATGACTATATTTTACAGGTTGAACCGATGACTGATATGGACTATTTAAATTGTAACGATTAAATTGCCAGATTAATAAAAACTCCACACGGGTCTGGAGTTGACAATAATCACATCTCTCTAGTTATTAGATACGGCACATGGACCATTTATTTCCCACACGGGGCAGGGTGACGAGAATTTATTCTCTGGAATTATTATCAATACATGCTCCCCTGTAAACACTAGAATATATCACTATAAATATGTGTATGCTTATTAGGATTTATTGGGTACCTAATACGGCCCAATAAATTTCCAAACCTCTCTCCGTACAAAGGAGGTTATGGCGCAATTTTTCGAAAATTCTGGGTGTTAGCCAAATTTTTGAAGAATTTGAAAATTCTCAGAAACTGAAAAGTTGGAGAATTGAAGCTAGATCAAACGTAGAGTTGATTAATCAAACCACTTTCGACTTTGTTCCTTTTCGGGGACGAAAAGTTTTAAGTGGGGGAGATTGTAACGACCCAGAAAATCTGAACCAATTTAAAAATTTTAAATTGGCTAAAATAATGAAATTTAATTATTTAAAATAAATATAATAAATAATGGCAATGGAAAGTGAGTTTGAATCGACAATTGAAAAAGAATATAATTAATTCTAATTATAAACAAGGCCTGAAAGGGCGCTGCAGTTTCAAAAATTGAATTCAAACTTTGTCGGACTGTACCGGGTGCAAAACAAAACGGATTTTAGTGAAACCAAAAATATTTAAAACTATTAGTGAATACCTTTCTAACGAATCTGAAAAATCGAATTTTCATAGCGGAAAGCAAAAGTTATGGCCGAATGAATTTTCAGAAAGGTCGCTATGGAATTTATATAGCCCGTGAAATTGGCCATTTTGCAAACGAGCTCAGAATTCGATGAAACCACTTTTGTTGGATTCGGGATGTGAAGTTATTGCTAGGTTTCAAATTTCATAATTTTTGAAGCTAATATGTGAGCGTGGCAAAAGAAAATGTGTTTTGGTCAATTATAGTTAAATTGGATCGACCAGAAATGGGCCTTTTTGCAAACGGTCTCAGAATTCGACGAAACTAGTTTTGTTGGGACCGCATCGTCAAAACATAGCTAGATTTATTTTTCTGGAATTTTTCGAATCAGTTTGTGGCCCTGGAAAATTGAAATGTACGTTCAAATTAAATATTGAAGGTTTTATATTTTAATTTGAATGGAAACTGACTGTAACATTCGAATGGGCCTTCGAAACATATCCCATTGTGTTCGAAATGGGGGTAAAACGCTAGGGACGACAGTCGTTAGGTCTGGATTGGTGTTCATGTTTGAAAGAGGGTATTTTCAGATTTTAAAAAATATATAAATAAACAAAAAAAAATCATTGGTCAGAAATTCTATTTTCTCTCTCCCCGAAGTTCGACCGAAGGCGGAAAATGTTCGATTCCTTCTCTCTTCATTTTCTTCCTCTACAAGAAAAATCAGTCCCTCCTCCAGTTGAAGATTTTGTAGAGCTAGGAGAGATCTTCAAATCCATATAAGGTTTGGATTTTTTCATTGCGTGGTTTGGGAGAACGGACGTCGAGAAGTTAGCGCGTTCAACCCGCCGCCGTCGCCTCAGGCGATCGAACGCCACCGCACCCCCCTGCGCTGAAAGCTCTCTCCTTCCCCTTCGACATTGCGTAGGCCGATCGAGCTATCGATTCACGGATTTCACGAAATCGCGTGACCTAGTTTTGAACATTTCAGAAAGGTATACGGCTTGTTTTATTTTCAGCTGTTTTAACACCTTTAAACCGTTGCAAACTTTGAAAAATCATATCTTTTTGTTGTGTTGACGAAATTCAGTGAAACAAGAGACAGTGGACTCGTGTGGATGTCTTCTACCTTCTAGAAGAGACCGCATATTTTTCTGAGCCTTCTGCTATTTTTGGTGGAGTGGAACCCAATGTGAGATTTCTAATTTATAAACGATATGGAAAACGACGATGTATAAATTATATAGTCGATGTATGAGTTATATAATCGTTGTACACCTCTTGTATAAGCGTTGTATAAGTTGTATGTTCGATGTATAAGTTATATATGCGTTGTAAAAATTATATATGTGTTGAAATAGAAGTGAATTGCTATATATATATATATATATATATATATATATATACGCCCCTCGTCCATAAACCATGGACGATATTTATTGATTGTGATTGGTGTGAAAATTGATTGATAGCGAATGGTTGTTTGGGATTGTTTGTGGTTGATATTGATTGATTGTGGTTGAAAAATACCCGTTTGTGGTTGAGAAATATTTGGTTGAAACCACATAGGATTAGTTTGTGGAAATGAAATAAATATATACATGCCGCCTGCGTGCGAACTAGATGCATGATCCCCATTGTTAAAAACCGCGAGGTTTTAAGGTAGAGCGAGGAGTCGTACTAGGGACGGTCCCGGTTTTAACTACCCTGCCGTTATGCTGCCGAAATTTTGAATAATATTCATGTGTTTGAATTATTTTCATTTGCTGATACTATATTTATTCATTGAATAAAAAACCTTCATGTGTTGAATCGATATTCATTCGTTGATTAGAAATTCATGTGTTGAATGGTATTCGTGTTTTAAATATAAAAATCATATTTTTATCTATATATAAAAACTATAGAAAACCTTCATGTGTTGAATCGATATTCATTCGTTGATTGGAAATTCATGTGCTGAATGGTATTCGTGTTTTAAATATAAAAATCACATTTTTATCTATATATAGAAACTATAGAAAACCTTCATGTGTTGAATCAATATTCATTCGTGAATTGGAAATTCATGTGTTGAATGGTATTCATATTTTGAAATAAATTGTTTTATAATAAAAATCACCTTTTATCATCTATATGAACTATGCAAAATGACCTTGTTTTAAAACGAATTGTTTTACAATAAAAATCACCTTTTATCATCTATATGAACTATGTAAAATGACCTTGTTTTAAAACAAATTGTTTTACAATAAAAGTCACCTTTTTATCAACTATATAAACTATATAAAATAATAGTGTTTTGAAATGAATTGTTTTACAATAAAAATCACATTTTTATTATATACATGAATTGTTGAAATGTGAAGTGTTAAAAATAGCAACTCGTTCAAATAAATATGCATGAGTTGAAATATTCATTAATTAGCTAATGATATGATTTTTTCCTATACATGCAACATTAGAATGAATGGTGTTTTTAAACCAAATGGAATCAAATATGAAGTTGAATGGAAAATGATAAGTGATAAGAACTGTATATATGTACATGCATATTTATTGAACAGGTTATAGCAAAGGGGCTAGAGAAGAGGAATAAAATTTTGTGCCCGACAAATAGGTACACATTTACTGTTTTGTTTGCGTGATGATTTTATGAGCTTGTTGGCTAGCCTGTTGGCTAGCCGCTTGGCTTTTTCTTTTTCTTTTCGACATGAGACGCCCGTGTGGCTATTTGGGAATTTTCCCAGCCCCTCCCGTACAAAGGAGGTTATAGCGAAATTTTCCAAAATTTAAAGGCGTTCGTGAAATATTTGAAGTGAAAACGATATTGAAATGGTTGAATGAACTATATTTATATAAATATAAATATAATTAAAACGAAACATGGCCGTGCAGTTCGTGTTTTGAAACCGTGATTTCAAACAACTAGTGCGGGAGATCCGACCGTCGGATTTTCCCGAAACAGCAACCGTTGGGTTCGCCTTGGAAATATCTTTCCAATGGCACCAACTTTGTAAAAATCCAATGGTTGGATTGTCTGGAATGTTTAATTCAAATCTGAAGAAAAACAGCGCCAGAATCGATTATATTTATATATATATATATATATATATATAATTATATTAAATCGAATAACGACGCTGCAGTTCGTATTTTGAAATCGAAACATCAAACGATTATACCAGGAGATTCGATCGTCGGATTTTCCCGAAACTGGAACCGTTGGATTCGTTTTGAAAAGACCTTTCTAATGATGTAAATTTTGTGAAGATCCAACGGTTAGATTTTCATATATGTGTAAATCAAATCTGAAGAAAAACAGCGCCACGGCCGCGTTATGGCCCGAAGCGTTGTTTTGACTAAATTGGCTATTTTAAAATAAATAAAAATAGCGATAAATCGTTATAAAATATCATAAACGATATGGAATGGAAATAAACTGAATTTTCTCGATTTATGTGGTATTTGGTGGTCGAATGTGTTTGGTGTGAAAATTACATTAAAGAACAAAATTGGTGTTGTCGAATGATTTAACCATTGAAATAAATTGATTTGAAATTCTAAATATATGTGAATTATTTGAAAAGGCCGAGTTAATTCTCATTTCGAATAATTGACCGACGATTGAAATTCGAAGATGAAGAGGGTGGTCGAAGACCGGAGATCTTCACCTCGTTTGGATGGTAACCGAGGTCCTGATTGGGAGGCATCCCGAAATATGGATAATGAGTGGTGATCGTCCAGATGTACGTGGTGATCGATGGGTTTGCAAGGTATTTAGTGCCTCCGGTTTCGTTCAGACCCAGAACAGACTTGTAAATGGACTGTGTGTCTGACATTGGATTTTATTCTGTGTTGATTGGTCTCTATTAAATATACATCTGTTTGGCGGCGGAGAATTTATTCTTTTGATTAACGCCCTTCTCTGAGACGCACGAGCTCAGAGGTTGTATATCGATGGACATCAGTCACATGGCATGAATTGCCAGTGTGGCATGCTAAGATGCAGTGATCAGGGCTTCTGTTGAAAAGCAAAGTCTTGTGGTGATGATCAAAGCACCGCCAGTGTGGTGTAGCTTTGTGTATAACGTGAAATCGTGAGCCTCACACCCCGGTATGAACCAGAAACGGGAGAGGACATCAGGGAGGGCCTGCGTTTCTTCCTAGCTAGGGTGGTGTCAGTGACCTACCAGCCCTGATATTTATATACTTTTCACCTGTGTGGTTGTTGCTGTTGCTAGGCGCCTCGGTTAGATCGGACGATCCGGGTCCGATGGAGCCATTCGTTGGTTCGCTTACGCCCCAAAGGGCGGGGAAACGTAGTGTTCAGGCATTTTAATCCACTCCATGTGGACCGGCCATGACGATCCAAGGGTCGATGTGTTCTGATCCTGAGACTCGGGCTAGGCAGTCTCGAATTCGGTAAGGACTATCTTTTGCCTTGGTTCATGATGGAAATCCAATTTCCAAATACGACATCGTGCGGTTTTGATTGTATATATATATATGGCGACATGATATATGGTACCCATGTCGTCTATGATTGATAGGTATGATTAAAAATTGTTTTTGGAACATATAAACACTAGTCATAATATCAAATGCTTTTGTTTTATTCGTATCAATCATATTTTGGCCATTATAAGGTAAAACTCTATCCTCCGGTTTGCGTTGCATTGTGTGATGGGAACTGAGTCTTATAATGGCTTCATTTTTATAAAAAGCATTGCGATGTTTAAAAGAAAGATTTTTTTAAAGCACTGGCAATCCAATGGAGTAAACCCGTTCCACGAAAGTGGCGTGGTCCTGTGATAGCCAAATTATATATGTGTTGAGTAGATTTCTCATACCAGTCCCATGACTGACTCGTAGTTTGTTTCACTTTCAAACTCGGGTGCCCCTTTTTCTACACGAGCAGCCTTGTATTCAGGTTTAGCTGGTTCTTTCTAGATAGCTGGAGGTGAAGAGGGATTCTATTATTTATCTCTTTTTATGTTGTTCAGCACCTATTGTACATATTATGTTTGTTTTCCGCTGTAGACATTTATGTATAGCTGAACTGTATTTTTACTAAGTATGATCCTGTATACTGTGTAACTCTGATGATTACTTTTATCCAGTATATTCTATTGTTCATTATCTGGTGTATTTATTAAATTCTGTTCTGCTATTATCGGTTTCTGTGTTATATTCCACGGATTACCCTTGCCGTCGTCAATACGGGGTTTGGGGTCGTCTCATGAGTTCTTCAAAAATTTAGATCACTCTGTTTCAGCTCTGGTTCTTTCCATGTTGTAGAGTTCGACGATACGAGTCCATTGCAACTGAAATCATCCAATTCGGTTTTCGTTTGCATAAGTTACACACATTTTAACTTTATACAATCTAAATAAATAATTAACTATAGAATTAACTAATTAATTAATTAGTAAAACTTTAATCACTTTCTTCTGCCCTTACGTTAACAATTAGTGGGACCCAATACGAACTGCCATCGCCATCTAGGGTTTACTACCGCCGCCAAAACAGAACTCCGGTCGTCGACCAACTGGCACTACCACGTGCGCCTTGGTGCCGCCTATCAGCACCCATGAACTGGGGCCACTCGTTGGACCCCTGCGCTCCCCAACGTTCACGAAAGTCTCCCCGTTTCAAAGAATTTTCTGGCTCCTCCAGTTTGATTTTTCTGATCATGCCCGTTCAATTTGTTGAGCTTGAAGAGCTCTTCAATTTGGTGTTTGGAGTTTGGGAAGATATTGCGGAGATGGGGAGATTGAGGGAGAAGAAGTCGCTGAAGAATCAGCCATTGGTTTGATAGATGGCGGCTGCGTGAATATGGTGACTAGGGTTTTGATAATTCAAGGGTTATTTATAATATTATAATAATTTAATTCTCTAATTTTCAAAAAAGCCTGTTTATTCCAAATAACTCCAAATCCAGCCCAATTAATGTCTCCCCTAACCAATTATCCCTATTCCGGACACAATAGACTAGGTACCATCATCCCATTTGAATGGTTTCAGCATATTTTCTTTATTTTAAGATATAAATCATTTAATTATTTAATTTGATCGTACATTAAAATTTACCGGGGCCACATACTAGCTCTAAAATTGCCGAAAAATAAATCTAGCTATGTTTTGATGATACGGTCCTAACAAAACTAATTTCGTCAAATTTAGAGAACGTTTGAAAAATGGCCATTTTCTGGTCGATCCAAATTGACTGAAATTGACAAAACACATTTAATTTACTGTGCTCACATATTAATTTCAAAAATTATGAAAATTGGAATCTAGCAATAATTTGACATTCCAGATCCACGCAAAATGGTTTCATAGAAAACGGATGTCATTTGCAAAATGGCTATTTATACGGCTATATATTATATTAAATTCTATAGCGACTATTCTGAATATTCAACTGACCATAACTTTTTATTCCCGCTATGAAATTTCAATTTTTCGGATTCGTTGGAAAGATATTTTTAAGCAAATTAAAATATTTTTAGTTTCACTAAAATCCGATCTATTTTGAATCCTGTACATCCAGTCAAAGCCCAAATTCAAATTTCCAAATTGCCGTGCTCTTTCTAACTCCTTTTAAAATTAAAATAAATATATTCGTTCTAACTTCAATTTAAATAATTTTTTTATCGTTATTATTTAAAATAAATCATTTTAAATATTTAAAATTCACTAAAATTTCTAGACTAAAATTTGTAAATTGGTTCCAAAATTCCAGGTTGTTACAATCTCCTCCACTTAAAATCTTTTCGTCCTCGAAAAAAAATGGAGCTGAAAGTTGTTGAACTAACTAACTCAACTTTCATTCTTTTATTGGTTTCAATAATTTTATTAGTTGATTAACTTTTCAAATATATATAACTTTTATATATTCAAAAATCATATTTTCTAAGATCGGGTTATATATATAATCACAAATACGTTAATTATAAACTTGTCACTCTAGACTCATTCTAGGGCATTACTAACCCCATCTCTAACGAGTTTTCTCATTCTAGGTTACTACTGATCCTATCTCTAATGAGTATTCTTTTATAGGATATTTATAATCCTACCTCTAATGAGTATTTTGTTCAGTTCTAACGAATTGCCCCCCAAAGATTTGAATTCACCAACGCTCTGATACCAACTATAATGATTCAGATTTCGCCCGTACCTAATCGATCACTAAATCGACCAAGACCGTTTGAATCATACTGAATTTTCTATGAATATTAAAATTAAAAATCTTAAGAATACTTAATGTTAAATTGAGAATTAAGGGAAATGGCTTATGCCATTGCGTTCGTCTCGAAATTCTGCTTGGAATAGAGTCCAAGTTTTCGTAAATCGGACGTCGTATGAGGAAGCTGTGGCCCTCGAAATTTTCAGTAATTTTATATGAATAAAAAACAGTTTAGAATAAAAAAATCAAATTTTAAAATTCAAACAGGGAAGCGGGCTGGGCGGGAATTCTCCTGCCCAAGGCCAGGTCGACCAGGGGTTCGACCTCCCCTATACAAGTCGACCTTGGGGCCGACCTAACCCCCGGGGTAAATCTAAAATCAGACGATCCTGACTTGTTGCTGAGTCTTACCTGACCAGTTGCTGAGTCACAAGGGCAGAGGTGGCAATTCTAGATAACTCTATCTAGTCTAGACGGTTGTGATTGCTCCTGTGATAATCTAACGGCTTAGGTTTATATAAACTTCTACAAAAGCACGCCTAGAATCAAACCCTAAACCTAAAATAAATTAGTCTCTTGGTCACCATGCTCCTGCTAGGATAGTTCTTCTTCCTAAAGCTTAGGGATTAGCAAGTCAGAATTCTTATTCAAAAGACGAACGAATCATTCTCTTCTCTAACCTGTCTTTGTGAGTACAATTTTTTTCACAAAATAATTAATAAATTAATTATGATGAGTTATAATTGGGATCATGAGAACATGTCTGTTGAATCATGTGATGTTTGTTATCGTCTATTGGTGAACATATGAAGGTTTTGTTAATTTATGTTGGTAGATCTATTTCATATGTCCAATCACATATGTTTAACTTGATTCATTTTATAACATCAGTTTATATGCAAGTTTGGGATGTTACATCATATGCTAGTACTTATGTGAATCTTAAGCAAGTTTGGGATGTTAAATCATATTCTGGTTCGTATGTGAATCTTATGTAAGTTTGCGACGATAAATCATATGCTAATTTGTATGTGAATCTATGAAAGTCTGTATGTGAATTATACACAAGTTTACATGTGAATCAAATATATACATATGCTAGTTTATATGCAAAACATGTGATAAATTCATATGCAAGTTTGTAGGAATTCATATGCAAGTTTGGATGAAAACTATATTCACATATGCAAGTTTGGGTGAAAACTATATTCCGTATATGCAAGTTTAGGTGAAAACTATATTCACATTTTTAGGTGAAAACTATATTAACATATGCAAGTTTAGGTGAAATCCATATTCATATATGCAAGTTCACAATTTCATGTTTAGATCTATATTTAGATCCATGGTAGTTTATGCAAGTTTATGTTTTATATGTCCGTTTCCTATGCAAGTTATTGGCTATGCAAACTTATGTTATAATTCTTATTCGCAAGTTACATCTATTTTATGTGTTATGCAAGTTGTGATGTTTCTTTTATTTTTATGAGTTAGGCTATTTGCAAGTCTAACATATTTCATATTAAAACGTACGAATAACTTAGGGACAATGGGAAAATATTACTTATGTAAATTGTGAATTGGCATAAATTGGCTTTAAAAGCATATAATTAAATTGAGACATTAATTGGTATAATTTATATACCTAAAATGTATGGACATAATTTAGGTGACAATTATGGACATAGTTAATTTGGAAATTATTGACAATTTAAATAGGGATAATTAATTCATATTGGGGTGAAATAATTATGTGTAATAATAAATGCTTAAGACACGAGGTTAAATTCGTTTATGGTGTAAGACTGCCCGAACCCGCCCGGCAAATTCAGCAACCATAAACGGTAGTCTAATGTGAGAGGTGAAGGCATAAATTAAATGTGTAATAATTGCAAAGACACGAGGTTAGACACGTTTCCGGTATGAGACTGCCCAGACCCGCCCGGCAAATCCAGCAACCGCAAACAGTAGTCCAATGTAGGCGGTCTTACAAGGTTACAGTTATAATGAATTAAGCAACACTTAACCAAGATAAACATGTGGTGGGACATGGGGGTTAATTGGGTGACATGGATGACATGTGAAATGCGATTAGAAACACTTAACCAAATTGAAACATGTAAGAAGACATGAATAAGAAGGGGTTAAGTGGAAAATTCTAGTAGGGACCAAGCATAGGTGGAAAGCCTGTGTCAAGCATGGGGGGCCCTTTTCAAACCAGTAACCCATTAAGTATCTTTGTGAGCTCGAGTTAGATCGAGGACGGGACACGCTTATTGGGTTTGATCGTAAGAGGTCAAAACGGGCTAACGGTGGCAACGCAAGTCCAACGGGGTCATGTGCATGCATGGGCCCGGGCTGGTAGGTAAGACGTTGTTGCATCGTGTAGATATAAGTTGTGCATCTTTAGTGGTATCGGGTTGCCACTTTGGAGAGTGATACACCCCACTGTGGGACCAGAACGGGTATCTACGAGTTAGGGAGCCGATCGCATGGGGGTAGTGGGTACAACTAGTGGAGATAGGGGAAGGCGGCACCTATGAAGACAGCTAGGGGTACACGAAACTACCATTATGATTATTATGTTCAGTTGGCGAGATCAACTTTTACGGTGAATAGTAATGGTGCAGTATAGTAATTATCCTATAGTGATTACGAGTGAGATTAACGTCAGAATATTCCTCTTGTCTGTTTTGTCTTGCCCACTTGTTTCACAGTCATTCCTTATTTTACGAGTTTATACCTTATCTTAATTATGTTAATAATTATATTGTCAAAGTTATTGGACTCGCCAGACTTTATGTCTGACCCCCTTTATTTTCACCTCTTTTCTTCCTCCCCCTTCCCCTCTCCCCCCCCCCCCCCAGGTTCTCAGGGTGGGACTAGTGCTAGTGGAGCTTAATTTGGATCTTTCTCTCTTTTTTGGAAGTGCTTGGATTGCTGAAAGTAAAGTTCAGCTCATCTCTTTTATGGCTACTTATGTTGGGGTTATGCTTTTTATTTTATGTACTCAAAAAACAATTTGTTAAGAGGATATTAAGGGTACTTGGTTTTATTGTTGGTTTTTGATGTTGTTATAACCAAACTATTTCTCTGCTGCAATAAAAGTTGTTTTAAAATTTTCAAGTACCAATATATGTATCTGTCTTGTTATATTCTGTTCTATACACCAATAATACTCCATGAAAGTAGATGTGTTCCCTTTGAGAGTGACATTAATGGACATGGGGAGTTACACGTGGTATCAAAGCTGAAGGTTACGAAAACAGCTAAGAGATTTTGAAAAACTATTTTTGAAAAGCATTCTATAAAGAAATACTTTCAAAAGTATGTTAAAATTTTATAAATATGTTCATCAAAAGGGACCAAGAAACTTTGATTTACCTTTCAACAACCATGATCATATAAGTCGCATGAATCACACGTGAAACTTCACATTGACTAATATCAATAGTAATATTTAAATATAAATATATATTGAATTATTACTATAGATATTAGTATTATTTGTAAATAAATATATAAAGGACACTTAAATGCTATTTTATAGAAAAAATTTCTACAATTTATATATTAAGGATAGTATTTTCAAGAGAAAAGTTTGTTTTAAAAACATAGCCCCCAAGAGCCATATATCTTTCTTTCAATTCTCTGTTTTGAATCTCTTTCTTTTTCTTTTCAGCATGTCTGGGTTACCCGAGATACCCGAGGGAATACCGATACTAACCTGGTTCAGAAGGTATCTGGAGGCTTGGGCCACCGCTGCAGGCCCAGCAGACATTCCTCCTCTCCCAGCTGCAGCCGCTTCTCCTCCTCCCCTTCCCCGCGTTGATACTTTTTCGAAGATATGCAAAGACTTTCAAGCAATGGGCGAAAAACCTTTTCACGGATCAGAGACATTTGTTGAAGCTCGAAATTGGCTTAAGGAGGTGGAAGATTTGTTTGGTATCTTCGAGATAGAAGATGGAAGGAAGGTCCAGTTGGCTGCTTGGTTAATGAAGGACGAAGCCTCATTTTGGTGGGAGGTCACGAATGGAGAGCGTCCAGTGGAGACATGGATGGATTTCGGGCATAAGTTCGAGATGAAATTTCTCTCACGAGCAGAAGAGAATTTATACATGGAGAGATTCTTGGCGTTGAAGCAGGGGAATTTATCGGTAAAGGAATACGTCAACAAGTTCAACCAGTTGGCGAGATTTGGCTTAGACTTGGTGAACACACCTGAAAAGAAGGTCCTGAGATTCTCTAAAGGTTTGAATGAGATGCTACATAGGTTGGATATGAACCACATTCCTATGGGGGCTACCTTTGAGAAACTGGTTGACATGGCGCTTATGCATGAAGAGGAAAAAGGCGCTAATGCTAATAAGGCACCGGAAAAGAAAGGGGATCAGAAGAAGTCACAACAGCAACCTAAGAAAGGTGGTAAGGATAACAATAGCAAAGGAAAGAAAATGTGCTTTAATTGTGGAACACCAGGCCATCTGAGCAAGAACTATAGGAAGAAGAAGAAGACTGGCTGCTTCAACTGTGGTGAGGCAGGACATTTGATCAAAGACTGCACGAGAAGACAAGGGCAAGGGCAGAGGACAGGGTCTACTTCTGGAGGGCAGGTTCAGGCTCTCATGGCACCAGGGCAGGCAAGAGGGCAAGTTCATGCTCTCATGGAACCAGGATAGGAGAGAGGTAGAAACATTTCTGTTGAAAGTTTGGTTTTTTTTTTGTTTGATCATCCTGTTCGTACTTTGTTTGATTCTGGCGCTTCACACTTGTTTGTATCTGCTTCGTTAGTTGAAACATTGCACCTCAATACTAGTCTAGTTATGGATCCCATAGTAGTCTCAAATCCTGTTGGTGGTTCGGCTCATCTTTCAATGATTTGTCGGGATTTGAGAGTGTCTATCTTGAGTGTTAAGTTTGAATGCAATGCCTTCGTTCTTGGCTTCACGGGCTATGGATTGATTCTAGGCATGGATTGGTTATCCATTAATGGTGCCATCCTCGATTGTGAAAAGAGAGTGGTTTGACTTATGACTCGCCTCGGCAATACCCTCGAAATCTCTTGTATTCCCATACATTCTGTTATGCTTAGCTACCTAGAATCTCTTGATGCGTCCGTTGAAAACTTGCAGTCTGTTAGAGTAGTCCGTGAATACTCAGATGTATTTGAAGAGGTGAAGGGCTTACCTCTGAAGCGGGAGATAGACTTTCGCATATACCTTGTTGATAATGCAAAACCCGTAGCTCTACCAGTTAGACACATGGCTCCAAGGGAGAAAAAAGAGCTCAGCAAGCAAGTCAAATAGTTGCTCGAAAAAGGGTTTATAAGGAAGAGTATTTCTGAATGGGGTGCTCCAGTAGTATTCGCAACCAAAGCGAATGGTTCACTTCGCCTATGCGTTGATTATACGGAGCTAAACAAGCTGACCAAGAAAAATAGGCACCCACTTCCAAGAATAGACGACCTGTTTGATCAGCTTGTAGGTGCATCGGTTTTCTCCCAACTAGATCTGGCCATCGGGTTTCATCAGTAAAGAGTGGCTGAAGACATCATTGATAAGACTGCGTTCAGAACCCTGGATGGTTTCTTCGAATGTCTTGTCATGCTTTTCGGCTTGACAAACTCACCCGCTTACTTCGTTGACTTGATGAGCAGGGTGTTCAGAGAGTTCCTTAATAAGTTTATGGTGGTCTTCGTAGATGACATTTTGATTTTCTCGAAGAATGAAGAAGGGCATGCTTTGCACTTAAGGGAAGTCATGGATACTCTTCGTGCACATCAGCTGAAAGCCAAATTCTCCAAATGACATTTCTGGAGAGAAGAAGTGAGGTTTCGTGGACATGTGGTGTCCAAAGAAGGGTTAGCTGTGGACCCCACAAAAGTAGTTGCGGTGCAAGATTGGAAGGTTCCACGGAATGCAACCGAAGTCCGAAGCTTCCTCGGGCTAGTGGGCAATTACCGAAAATTCATTAAAGACTTTGCAAAAATCTCAGCTCCACTCACAAGATTGACAAAGAAGAACCTAACTTTCGCTTGGGATTTAGATTGCGATATTGCTTTTCAACGTTTGAAAAGGGCTCTAATGACAGCCTCAGTTATGATATTGCCTGATGGGAGCAAAATGTTTACCGTATACACAGGCGTATGCGGTACAGGATTGGGCGTTGTCTTGATGCAAGAAGGCAAGGTAGTTTGTTATGGGGGAAGGAAATTGAAGGTACATGAGAAGAACTTCCCAACTCATGATTTGGAGCTAGCTGCCATTGTTTTCGCTCTAAAGTCATGGCATCATTACCTACTAGGAGAAAGGTTTGAATTATTTACTGACCATAAATCAATAAAGTACCTTTTCTCACAGAAAGACCTTAACTTAAGACAATAAAGGTGGATGGAATTTCTGGCCTCATATGATTTTGAGATTTCTTATACCCCAGGCAAGGACAATGTGGTAGCAGACGCCTTGAGTAGGAAGAAGATGACCTTGAGTCCTCTCTTTGTAGAAAGGCAAAGCTTGGAGTACATAGCAAACTTTAACTTTAGACCCTCCTCTGAAATTGTACCTGGTCTGTTAGCATCGCTAGAGGAGCGGCCTACGCTTTTGGACTCAATAGGAACCACTCAACGAGAAGACCCTCAGCTAGTTGACATGATCGATAAGCTAGTTAGGGGTGAGACTTCTAGTCACCTCACTAGATACTCCATCGATGATAAGGGTTGGTTGAGATGGGATGGAAGGCTATGCATCCCACAAGTAAGGGATTTAGTGAAGACGGTTCTCGAAAAAGCACACCATTCTAAGCTGACCATACACCCTGGCGGAGACATGATGTATAAGGATATAAAAAGGGTTTTCTTTCGGAATGGCATGAAGAGTGATGTAGCTGAGTTCGTCGCTAAGTGTTTGATATACGAGCAAGTCAAAGCGGAGCAGAAGAAGCCTGGTGGTCTGCTTCATCCTCTAAAGGCCCCACAGTGGAAGTGGGATAGCATTTCGATGGACTTTGTTGATGGGTTGCCTAGGTCAAGAAGGGGCAATACCAGTATTTGGGTAATAGTGGACAGGCTCATTAAAAACGCTCACTTAATGCCTGTTAAAAGTAGAAGGACTGCCTTGTCCCTAGCATCCGTTTATCTTAAAGAGATAGTTCGACTCCATGGGATACTGTGACGGCCTGCCTCGCACCATTCAACATTTCCTCCGATAGTGCACTGTACACATGCCCGACTAGCATAGAACGGTCGCCTAAGAAAGGAAAGAAGATGAAGGGACTAACAAAGAAATCTGTAGAATGTCTCACAACGCATAGAACAAAATATAATAACAACATACTTGACATAAAACAGGTGAGACAGTGCGTAAGCTGAAAACAAACTATCATAGCAGCGGAAAGATCCAAAATACAGCTTATGTTCCAAAGCCAACATTATTACAACTTTTAAAACTGTCTCAAAAAGCTAAACAAGAAAGGTACACTACTAATGCCAAAAGTAGTGATCACCACAACACAGGGAGAATATCTATATATATATATATATATATATATATATATATATATATATATATATATATATCATACGTGGAAGCCTCCTGCTCGCCTCTGAATCAGCTACTCGTGCATCACCAGTTAACCTGTCTCTAGTTTGCTCGTGAGAGCACCCAGAGTAATAAGAAGAGACATAAAACTCTGGGTCAAACAAAAAGTCTGGTATGAGCGATAAGCAACAAAATAGAACAATAACAGGTATAATCCAATCATACCTGAACCTGGACCTGCAAACAAAGAGTTAGCACTACATACTATACAATACTCTAAGGTGCCACTAAACAGATGGTGTAAAAAATACGGGGGTGGTGTTGTGCATGTCATAGTGATGGCAAACAAATCAAACATAGCAACCATCCTCACATCTCTCACTCGGTGCGTAAAGCATACGATAACCACTACCTTGGTCACCTATCCATTGGGCCATGACGGAATCTAATCCCATACAACTATCACACAAGCCCACTATATGTCTCTCAGTGGTGAACCAAAGTTATGAATACCGACAACCCCTTTGCACACGTCCCGCAGCAAAGCCCAACTCATGGAGTCGACTCATTGGTTCCCAACTGGATCCTGAGCTCTAACTTCTTATTTGGACTACCTTCGCATTTCGGGTTATTGGTCTTCTTCTCCAGATCGGTCTTCTTCCTTTACTTTGCTTCGGATCGTACTCCCATCGGGTTTGGATCGTCGTCATCACCCCTGGCAGATCGGGTCGGGGCCTTCAAGTCCAATCACCATACATCGGTTCGGTTCGGAGGTGGCTATGCGTGTCGGGTCGGGGTGGCCTTCCTCCAGCGGTTCGGATCGGAGTCCACACCTCCTGGCTTCATGGAAAACTCCTCTGGTTCGGTCCTTCTTCCCAAGCACTCCGGATCGGGTCGGGTGTCTAAAGCTTCTCCATGGTGATCATGCACACGAGGGCGGATTTGGTCGGGTGTGAGCAGCTCTCGTGGAAGGTGGTTCGGATCGGGCTCCTTCCTCTGATCCGATACGGATCGGCCAAAATCCTGCAACTTCTTCCAGCGACTGTTTACGCCATTCGACGGCGTTTTCGACCAATCTAACACTTCTAAACAATCACAAATCATATCATACAGTCATAGCATCATGTATAATCATTCACAAACACCAAAACAACAATCCTAGCATGTAAAACGGATCAAACATAGCCAAAATCTCATATTTCCCTTAAGCATGTTTAAGCAAAACTAATCGTAGGATTAACAAAACTTAACCAAATCAAACCCAATTTCTAACAGAGGTCTAAAACATTATTTAAGAATTTATAAATATTTTTCCAGAATTTATTAGTGCATAAATTCGCTAATCTTCACTAATTACCCTTAATCAACCGTAATTAGTGTAAAACTATGCAAATCACAAACCTTAGCCACAAATAAACCTTAGATCTGAAATAAATATCTGATATGGTGCGAATACTAATGCTAAACAGCAGCTCCAATCTTGATTTGGTGAAGATCTCCCTTAATCAACTGTAATTAGTGCAAAACTATGCAAATCACAAACCTTAGCCACAAATAAACCTTAGATCTGAAATAAATATCTGATATGGTGTGAATACCAATGCTAAACAGCAGCTCCAATCTTGATTTGGTGAAGATCTCCCTTGATTTGATGTTGCTAAGCTTAATCCTTAATTAGAAAGTGATTTGGAGGTGATTTAGAGGTTGGAGGCCATTTTAAGGGTTTCTAAGAGGTAAGTGGAGGCTAGAAAATTGAAATGGAATGAAACCGTAACTCTTTTTTGCCTCCTCATAACGCTAACCCCGAAATGGGTTATGGGCCCATTCACTAATCGCCCTATTTGGCCCGGTTAAGCAGTTTTTCACCTTTCAAACCTTATTTCAACCATATCTCCCAAACGGTAAGTCCGTTTAGCTATTATGACCACTCTACGGAAAGGTAAACCATCAAACGAATCTAATGGAAGTGGTTTCAGGTCAAAAGTCCTTTCCAGTCAAAAGTTATGGTCGAAACAAGATCAGCCAAGGGCAGAACGGTCATTTAAAAATCGAAAAAAAATCAAAAACATGGGAAATGACCCCAATGGTCGTTTCTTAAAGCCACATGACCATACGACTTTATATAAGAAAGAGAGAAATATTCTACGATCCTCCAATGCGTAGAATGCGGGTTGTTACAGATACCCTCCAGTATTGTGAGTGATCGAGATCCTATCTTTACGAGCGCGTTTTGGAAAAGTTTGCAAGAGGATGTAGGCACACAATTATGCTTAAGCACGGCCTATCATCCCCAAACCGATGGTCAGACGGAAAGGGTGAACAGAGTATTGGAAGACCTCTTGAGATTGTGCATTCTTGACTTTGGAGGGACATGGAAGGATCATCTTTCTTTGGTGGAATTCGCTTACAACAATAGCTACCAAGCCACCATAGGCATGGCGCCCTTCGAAGCTTTATATGGAAGACCATGTCGATCACTAACTTGTTGGTGGGAGTCTACGGACAAGCTCGTATTTGGGCCAGACATGATTAGAGAAACCTCATAAAAGGTGGAATTGATAAGAAGACGGATGAAGGATGCACAAGATAGACAGAAGTCCTACGCAGACAAAAGAAGGACCGACCTTGAGTTTGAGGTTGTAGATAGGGTGTTCCTTAAAGTATCTCCTTTAAGGAACGTCATTCGCTTTGGGTCCGTAGGAAAGCTAGCACCAAGATTTATAGGACCGTTTCCTATCATTGAAAGGATTGGGACAATGGCTTACAGAGTAGAGCTACCCAAGAGACTGGATGGATTTCATAATGTTTTTCATGTTTCTCAACTACGAAAGTGCTTACATGAATCTACGGAAGTGGTGGAGCCAACTATACTAGAGGAAGTAGAATTGGACGAGAAGCGACTGTGAGAAGAGTTCCAACTCGTATCTTAGGTACGGAAGTCAAAAAGCTACGCAACCGTGAAGTCAAGCTTGTTAAAGTTCAATGGAGTGACGTTGAGGAAGACGCGACTTGGGAAACTGAGAGGAAAATACGCGCAGCCTGCCCTTTTCTTTTTTAGGGTACCTCCTTGATCTCTTTTTCCATAAGTCTATTCATGCTTATATCTATCTTTTAAGTATATCTCCTCAGTCCTAGTCTTTATCCTTAGGTAGAAACCAATGGATGTAAACATGTATTTGAAAAATGTTATGATTGATGGATGCGAGTGGTTGCTAGTGGTTACTCGTGGATGCATGTACACACACATTAGGCACTAGATCGGCTCAATCACTTTCATATTGCATATAAATATGTGTGCATATTTAAATTAATGGATGTGTAATGGTTGTGTTATCATATGGATGCTGCATTTTGATGAATGGTTGTGCACACATGTAGAAGTAATATGTATCGTTAGGATTCTTTTGCATGCATAACGGATGCATGGCACTATCATGATCTGCATCAAGGAGGTCAACTGAATCAGTGGACCGCCTGATTTTGCATTAGATAAGGAACATACACACACACTTTTTGCATATGTTCATACGACATTAGAAATCTTGTAAGGACAATGGATTCCTGTGTTTGATGGTTAAGTAGATGGATGATTGGATGTTAGGATATGCATTCTCCTTAACTTGGAGATTTAGGGGGCGAAATCCTTTAAGGAGGGGAGAATGTAACACCCTGAATTTTTTGTGAATATTAAAATTAACAATCTTAATAATACTTAATTGTTAAAGTGAGAATTAAGGGAAATGGGATATGCCATTGCATTCATCTCGAAATTCTGCTTGGAATAGAGTCCAAGTTTTCATAATCGGACTTCGTATGAGGAAGTTATGGCCCTCGGAAGTTTCAGTAATTTTATATAAACAAAAAACAATTTAGAATAAAAAAATTCAAAATTTAAAATTTAAATAGGGAAGCGGGCTGGGCGGGAATTCTCCCGCCCAAGGCCAGGTCGACCAAGGGGTCGACAGCCCCTATATAGGTCGACCTGGGGGTCGACCTTGGGGGTCGAGCTTGGGGTCAATCTACCCCCCGGGGCAGATCTGAAATCAGACGATCCTGACTTATTACTGAGTCTTACCTGACCTGTTGCTGAGTCACTAGGGTAGAGGTGGCAATTCTAGATAACTCTATCTAGTCTAAACGGTTGTGATTGCTCCTATGATAATCTAACGGTTTAGGTTGGTTTAAACTTCTATAAAAGCACGCCTAGACTCAAACCCTAAACCTAAACTAAATTAGTCTCTTGGCCACCATGCTCATGCTAGGATAGTTCTTCTTCCTAAAGCTTAGGGATTAGCAAGTCAGAATTCTTATTAAAAAGAAGAACGAACCATTCTCTTCTCTAACCTGTTTTTGTGAGTACAATTTCTTTCACAAAATAATTAATAAATTAATTATGATGAGATATAATTGGGATTATGAGAACATGTCTATTGAATCATGTGATGTTTGTTATCGTCTGTTGGTAAACATATGACAGTTTTGTTAATTTTTGTTGGTAGATCTATTTCATATGTCCAATTACATATGTTTAACTTGATTCATTTTATGACATCAGTTTATATGCAAGTTTGGGATGTTAAATCATATGCTAGTTCTTATGTGAATCTTAAGAAAGTTTGGGATGTTAAATCATATGCTAGTTCGTATGTGAATCTTATGCAAGTTAGGGATGATAAGTCATATGCTAATTTGTATGTGAATCTTATGCAAGCCTGTATGCGAATTATACACAAGTTTATATGTGAATCAAGTATATACATATGCTAGTTTATATGCAAAACGTGTGATAAATTCATATGCGAGTTTGTAGGAATTCATATGCAAGTTTGGGTGAAAACTGTATTCACATATGCAAGTTTGGGTGAAAACTATATTCCATATATGCAAGTTTAGGTGAAAACTATATTCACATTTTTAGGTGAAAAATATATTCACATATGCAAGTTTAGGTGAAACCCATATTCATATATGCAAGTTCACAATTTCATGTTTAGATCTATATTTAGATCTATGGTATTTTATGCAATTTTATGTTTTATATGTCCATTTCCTATGCAAGTTATTGGCTATGCAAACTTATGTTATAATTCTTATTTGCAAGTTACATCTATTTTATGTGTTATGCAAGTTGTGATGTTTCTTTTCTTTTTATGAGTTAGACTATTTGCGAGTCTAACATATTTCATATTAAAACGTACGAATAGTGTGGGGACATTGGGAAAATATTACTTATGTTAATTGTAAATTAGCATAAAATGGCTTTAAAATCATATAATTAAATTGAGACATTAATTGGTATAATTTATATACCTAAAAAGTATGGACATAATTTAGGTGAAAATTATGGATATAGTTAATTTGGAAATTATTGACAATTTGAATAGGGATATTTAATTCATATTGGGGCGAAATAATTATGTGTAATAATAAATGTCTAAGACATGAGGTTAGACTCATTTGTGGTGTAAGACTGCCCGGACCCGCCCTACAAATCCAGCAACCACAAACGGTAGTCTAATGTGAGAGGTCGAGGGCATAAATTAAATGCGTAACAATTGTAAATACACGAGGTTAGACACGTTTGCAGTATAAGACTGCCCGGACCCGCCCGACAAATCCAGCAACCGCAAACGGTAGTCTAATATGGGAGGTTTTAGTTACGGCTATAATGAATTAAGCAACACTTAACCAAGATAAACATGTGGTGGGACATGGGGGTTAAGTGGGTGACATGGGTGACATGTGAAATACGATTAGAAACACTTAACCAAATTGAAACATATAAGAAAACATGAATAAGAAGAGGTTAAGTGGAAAATTCTAGTAGGGACCAAGCATAGGTGGAAATCCTGTGTCAAGCATGGGGGACCCTTTTCAAACCAGTAACCCATTAAGTATCTTTGTGAGCTCGATTTAGATCGAGGACGGGACACGCTTACTGAGTTTGATCGTAAGAGGTCAAAACGGGTTAATGGTGGCAACGCAAGTCCAACAGGGTCATGTGCGTGCGTATGCCCGAGCCGGTAGGTAAGATATTGTTGCATCGTGTAGATATAAGCCGTGCATTTTTAGTGGTATCGGGTTGCCACTTTGGGGAGTGATACACCCCACTGTGGGACCAGCACAGGTGTCTACAAGTTAGGGAGCCGATCGCATGGGGGTAGTGGGTATAACTAGTAGAGATAGGACTGGCGGCACCTATGAAGACAGCTAATGGTACACGAAACTAGGCGGGATCAACTTTTAGGTTGACTTGTAACGGCGCAGTATAGTAATAATCCTATAGTGATTAAGAGTGAGATTAACGCCAAAATATTCCTCTTGTTTGTTTTGTCTTGCCCACTTGTTTCACAGTCATTCCTTGTTTTACCATTTTATACCTTATCCTAATTACTTTAATAATTATATTATTAAAGTTATTGGACTTGCCAGACTTTATGTCTGACCCCCTTTGTTTTCGCCTCTTTTCTTCCTTCTCCTTCCCCCCTCCAGGTTGTCAGGGTGGGACTAGTGCTAGTGGAGCTTGATTTGGATCTTTCTCTCTCTTTTGGAAGTGCTTGGATTGCTGAAAGTAAAGTTCGGCTCATCTCTTTTATGGCTACTTATGTTGGGGTTATGCCTTTTATTTTATGTACTCAGAAAACAATTTGTCAAGATGGATATTAAGTGTACTTGGTTTTATTGTTGGTTTTTGATGTTGTTGTAACCAAACTATTTCTTCGCTGCATTAAAAGTTGTTTTAAAATTTTCAAGTACCAATATATGTATATGTCTTGTTATATTCTGTTCTATATACCAATAATACTCCATGAAAGTTAATGCATTCCCTTTGAGAGTGACATTAGTGGATGTGGGGTGTTACATTTATAAACATTATAATAATGTTACATCAGAGTACAGAATATCAGAGTACATCGAAGAAATACAGCGGAAAATAAATTTACAATGCAGAGGAAACAATAACTAATACAGCGGAAGACTATCCGCGCTTTGGACACAGCTTTAAGCTTCGATCCAGCATCTTGCTCAAAAATAAATATCTACAAAACAAGCCACTCGACTGCCCGTGTGGAAAATAAGGGCACCCGAGTTTGCAATTGAAACAAACTACAGGTCAGTCATGGGACTGGTATGATAAATCTACTTAACTTATTTGACAATAAGGCTAATCATAGGATCACGCCGCTAACGCGGAACGAGTTTACTCCATTGAATTTCCAGTGCATAAACATCAACCATAAATAAACATATGGATCTACAATGCATCAATCAACATGCAATTCCTTAATCTACCCATTTAGGCTTAATCCCTAAACTTAGATTTCAAAATCCGATTCATTTTGCAGAAATTATTTCTTTGGACTTTATTTCCCGATTTCTTTTATTTCAAATCATTTGAAATACATATCTAGCTCTTATAATAAAGTAGATTTCACTTCGGGATCTCAAAACTAAATCTTTGGAAATATGAATTCCAAAACGTAACAATGTATAAAAACAAGTATGCGAACCAAATATTGGTCATGTTCCATCAGGACCGGGCAGTACGCACCATAACCGAACCAATATATATGTGCACCTAACGGCTACACTGACAATGCATCATCCCACCAACTGGGGAAGACATGCACGCCCTTACACTGTTAGTCAATTTCGGGTCACCCGCATCTTCATCCACATAATTGATAAATCATTTTATATCCCGAAGTAGGGAAAATCATTTCACAACATAATCACAAGTATAATCAAAACTATATAGATTTTTACTTACAAATCATTTCGAAATCATCGGATATAGCCCTCGAAATCCTTTCTATTTTATAAAACATTTTTTAAAAAAACATTCCCGGTCCAAAATCGGGAATAACATTTCTTTTTACTTAACAAAACTCATTTCAAAATCATTTATTAAATTTTGAAATAAACAACATCGCTAAACACCTTATAGTCAAATCGTGAAGTATTTCATAGATATTTTTTTTACCCAACCCAATGCTAAATGTAAAAGTGTATTTTGCTCATAAATTGGTCGAGCAAAATCCAAACAATCAATCAATCACAATCCATATCAATAACCAAGTATATTTGGTTCAATCGCATTTCATGTTTTACATATACAATAAAAAAGGAAAATTTTATTTTAAACATATTTTCTATGTTGCTTATGACAAATAAAAAGAAAGATTTTTATTGCCATAACATTTTCTATGTTGAACATGTTCTATATTTTCTAATGACACCATAAAAAGATAATTTTGTCTACCTGGCATGTTGTATAATTCTAATGACAAAATAAAAGATAATTTTGTCTGCATGACATGTTATATAATTCTAATGACAATATAAAAGATAATTTTGTCTACATGATATGTTATATAATTCTAATGACAAAATAAAGAAGTATTTACATAACACTTTCTTATGTTCTCTAATGACAAAAAAAAGGAGAATTATTTACATAACACTTAAAAAGAGAATTATTTACATAACACTTTCTTATGTTCTCTAATGACAAATAAAAAGAGAATATTTACATAACACTTTCTTATGTTCTCTAATGACAAATAAAAAGAGGTTTTACTTGCAAAACATGTTCTACATTTCTAATGTCATATAAAAAGAAGTATTTATTTTCATGATATTTTCTATGTTGCGTATGACAAATAAAAAGGAGATTTTTATTTGTATACAAATTCTTGTCTTTAACATAACAAATAAAAGTGAATATTTATTTGTACACAAATTTCAATCTTTAATATGGCAAATAAATGTGAATATTTATTTGTTAACATATCTCTATTTCAAAACAATGATCAATTTTTTTTTTCATATTCTATTTAGACAATAAAAATGTGATTTTCATTCTTAACATATTTTTATTTTCTATAATGATCATTTTTAATCTTTTCTTATATAAAATAAAAATGTGAATATTTATTGTTAACTTATCCTCATTTCAAACAAATGAACGTTTTTAATCCTTTCTACATATACAATAAAAATGTAAATTTTATCGTTAACATATTTTCATTTCAAACAAATGAACATTTATAATCCTTTTTACATATACGATAAAAATGTAAATTTTATCGTTAACAAAATTTAACAATTCTAATTTGTTAAACATGACAATTATAATTTAACAATTCTAATTTGTTAAACATCACAACTATAATTTAACAATTCTAATTTGTTAAACATGACAATTATAATTTAACAATTCTAATTTGTTAAACATGACAATTATAATTTAATAATTCTAATTTGTTAAACACAACAATACTCAAATCGAAAGATCTACATAACAATATCAATTCCAGATCAAATCATGTATGACAGTCAATAGGTTATTACAGCGTATGGGTAGTACCACAAATCTTATGGCCTTGTATAATGCAACATTCTTTGCTCATAACATAAGCTCTATCATATTTTCGGGTTTATGCTAAATTCATCTGGCATCATGATAAATGGTGATAAGGTAAGCAGTAAACTAAAGATAAAGTGACATAGTAGTATTTTTTATATCACTACGTTATGGTTTAGGTATACATCCTAAATACTCCGTGTATTTATGTTATGTAGCAAAACATTTACTATGTCATTTATATATAAATACCATGGCATTTGACTTTGGTATTCATTTCGGACATTCATTTTTTGTGATTTATTTACGATGTCATATTTTATCATATTTATTAATAGAATGCCATGAGTGTAACCATATAAAGCAAGTGATGGCAGTAATCATGATTCAATCATGCTATGATACAATTATAATTTTGAGATTTTCAAATATCACAAATACTTAAAGCATTTTTTGTAGTGTTTATAACACTCAAAATATATTGTACATATATTAAGGATAAATTTAAATATAATTTTAGTGTTTCTTTATAATTGTAAATATCCTACATACATAGTGAATTAACTGAAATAATATGTCATCAAAGTGACCTCTATATTTTGGTGGTTCATGAAAATGTTTGATATTTGTGTGTAGTTATTCATGCGAGTATTTACCGGCCCAAAGGAAGGTTGTTATTTGACTTGAATTTATTGTCAGTATTTGATCATTACAACAAGTGTACCACTTACAGTTAATATTACTGTCCAAAGACTTGAGATTAATGTGTACTAGGTATCTTGAGAAGAGACTTACAATTATTTGAGTTTACTATGGTTGATATTTAGCTATGAGAAAATATGGTCTTCATTTTATTTTTGTTCATTTTCAGCTAATTTAACTGAATTATCTGCCAATTTAAAGAATACTCCCATCTTGTTTCGGGATAAATATAAGGATTTGTAAGAGAGCATATTATTTGTTCTGAACTTTATAGATTTTACTCTTATAATTAGGAGGGTTACAGCCAATCCTACTACGATTTGATATTCTTATAATGTTATGTAGAATATTGAAAGGTGGTATAATTTAAAAAGGCAAGAGTTAAAGGATCATTAAGGAAATATTTCAGAAGCTTTTCAAGGATGGATTACATGTAATGATACCTATTTTTTGATAGGTTATCTACTGAGAATGGAAACAATTTTGTGAATACAATAAGGGGAACTAACACTCTTAATTGTGGTGTTCGATTCAATAAATTCAAAATAAAAGAAGTCTAAGTGAGTACTATAGGGAAAATATTGCTTCAAGAGTTAAAGCCACTAAAGTTATTGCTATTTTTGGTGCTATCTCCAGCATGATCATTTTAAGATTAAAATTATTGTAAGAATAAGATATCTTCTTATTGGGCTAATTCAGCTCTTTGGTAATTAGAAGCGAAATTAAAGCTTATAAGAGTGGAAGCACTCACTTGATATACATTGTAAATAAATGTTTAATTAAGGATTAAGAAGTCGCTAAGGATCTCGAAGAAAAGAAATAACATACAGATATTTTTTATAGTTGTTTCTTTAATAAGATATACAGTCATATAAAGTAAAGTATGCTAGATGTTTCAAAGTCCTATTAAGTTTGCAGTTATACTGTTTGAATTTATTTGATATTTTTTTTACAATGCTGTCATTTAGACAAGTTTAAGTTTAATATTTCTAATATGAACACATTAGGTTATTATTGTTCATCAAGAAATAATAATGTTGATTTATGAATAAATTCAAAATTTTATGTAATGGAAGCTATTAATGTCTGATATATAAATTATGGCTACTTATGCTAAATTGCTTGTGTAATGATGCCTCAAATTTTGTTTTGGTGACTAATATAATTATTTGTTTCAGTTTGCTGAGGAATTATAGATTGAGATATCATAAACATAGAAAATGCTTTATTGATATTCTAAGGGATTTAAAGTTTATAATTTTTTTTATGAACCCACACTAAGGAAAAGTTTTAAAGTGGGAAAGTTATTTTGAGGATGTTGAGTTTGGAGGGAGAAATAAAGTAATATCATTGCCTTTAAAGAGAATCATTATCTTTGATTCAACTGCGGTTGCTTCTTCGCTTAAAGTTTAAGATTTGTTTTCTTTTATAAAGAAGAAGTAAATTACGAATCATAATAAGACGATGTTGAAGATAATTTTTTCTATAAGCTAAGGTTAATGTTTCAAGAAAACAAACTCAACAACCTCAAAATGCAAGATCACTAAGGAAATCCATCTAAATGGAAAGAAATGCTATTTCATATGATTGTGTGGTATTTCTTCATAAAGATAAATAATGGATTGATAAAGATGATGCTATGGACTTACATCAATCCATGTAAGGTACTAATTTAAAATATGGATTTAAGAAATGAACATATAGTATAAATCTATATGGATAATAAAGTTTGAATTTCTCTCTAACTTAAGTAATAAGATCATTGGTTATGAATAACTATTCAAAGCCAAAAGGAATCAAGTGGGTAATATTGAATTTTATAAGGCACTTTTATTGAAATCACTATTATTTAAAGGAAATTTTATTTTCTTTAAAGAATGTTTCATTTTGGACTTAGTAAACGTTTCTTTAGAATCGATCACTTTGGAGCTTACTATAGTTTGTACTTTTGAGCATTATCTTATGGAGATTAAAGTTATGTTTCTCAATGGATACATTGGTGTAACTACTTAAGAAACTCGTTTATGGATTAATCTTTTGTATTTGGGATTCAAATTCACCATTATTGTTCATGGGGTGATATATGGATTATTACAAAAGAATTAGAAAAATAAATGCTTAAAAGGTTAAGTATGTAAACTGCAATTCAGTTAATTTTCTTTTACCAAAACAGATAAATGCTACCATCCTTGAAATGAAAGAAATGCAAAAGAATTCCCATGCATTTGCACTGTGAATTCTAATGCATACTAATGTATATACACATATGGATATGCATGTATTATTTGGCAGATACATATGAAAAGTGGATCGCTGATTTAGTAGTCAAAATGATTATGAGATATCTTTAAGGAATAAAATAAAAGATCATATGCTCATGGATAAAAGATCTCATAAGGAATCACGATCTGAATGTTTTGGATGTCATTACTACAATAGATCCACTTTAAGTAATGGTAATATATTTTATGGGGAAAACTATACAAGGAAAAGTGTTATTTAAACACTTATAGCTTTCACCACTTTGAAAATATCATCTTTGGTTAATTATAAGACATCCGAATATGGAAAATAATAATGAAATTTTGTCACAAGACTCCAATTATTGATAAAGAATTGAAAGACCAAGTAATATTGTGACAGTAAAGTATATATTATTTTCCAATAAGGGAAGAGTGCAAAATATATTGTAAATCATAGAGCATATTTAGACAAACTCCATTATGGCAGATCCGCTTACCAAAAGACTATCACCTAAGGTCTTTCATGAGCATATAGCTCAATTGGAGCAACTTTTATGTAAGGATATTTTGGTTCAGGGGGAGTTTGTATTTGGTATTGTCGTATGACTCGCTGCTCTATGTTTCGGTTACAGATATATGAAAATCAAGTTCTTTTTCTGATCAGAATTAAAGTAATAAAGTTTTCTTTGTACTCAGGTTGTTTAAATATTAAACGTTTTGATCTCACTAAAGAAGGACCAGTTGGAAGTAGACATGTATAGATCACATTTCATGTAATTTCCATGTTATGCATCCATGATTGATCTATGTCACTTGATTGTATTGATATATGTGACCATTGATGGGTTTAGTTACTATAAATGTAACGAATGTCGTTTTGATACTTTGTCAACACAATTAATGGACGAGATTGTTTCAAATGCATCATATGTTATAAATAGCAAATTTTGGAGCTCATAAAGTTAAACACATTTTAAGGTTATTTCATATGTTGCCCGGGGGGAGATTGTTGGAATATTTCGACAATTGGGTCACATATGTAAAATAAAATGTATTGTGCTATTTTGGTGTAAAGCCTAATTAAAGTGATCTAATTTTAGATTAGAATTAATGGGCTTAAAGTTTAAGTTGTCATGGGCCTAATTGTAGATACCGGGGCATTTTATAATTTGTTGAAGGGCCGAATTACAAAATGGCAACTCTATAAATAAGGGGTTATGGTCCCCGAATTACATAAGCCTTAGCAACTCTCTAACCTCTTCTACGGAGAGCTAATTTCAGATCTAGGGTTTGTGTCAATTTGGAAGACCAAACCAAATTCTTCTTCTCCTTGGCCACCGATTATGGAATTTAAGTACTGCATTACTTAATTACGGATTCAGATACGCTTCCGCTAATTTGTTCTCTGATTGTTCTCAATTAAATCAATGTGGATTACATATTTGGATCTAGGGTTTCATGACTGTCTGCTATTAATATGTATTGAAATCCTAAAATTGTCAACTGATCATGTGACCGATTCATGATTACCTAACAGAGAATACTGTTAAGAAAGGCTATACATATTACTTCTTTAAGACATGATAGGTTTAATTAGGACATACCTTGACTTGACAGTCATATACCATTCCAAATATAGGTCCAGCAGGAACCACAATCAAGTAACAATTTCTAGGAGTAGCGTAAGCGACTAGGCCTTGCCATCCAAGAACCAAAGCCATGCCTGCATTGGTTCCACGGTCTAGAGTGAATAAAACAAGGATGTAATAGAAAATAATAAAAGAAAAGGTTGTTTTTTTTACTGAACTGTAAACCGAGTTGCAAGCGCAGTGACAGTATCAGCAACAAAATTGGCATAGAAGCTAATACACTAAGTTATACCGCATAATCCTTGTTTTTTTTTTCACCTAAACTAGCAAAAAAAAAAGGATGTCATTCAATTAGGATGTTTGAGCATTGAAAGTAAAATATATATGGATAAATGAAAAGCTTGCGAAACAAATTGTTAAGTGTTAACACCGATATACAAGCATCCCTATATGAATAGTTTAGTGTTCCAGTTATAAGATGTTGATAACTACAACAATCTAGAGAAAGAGAAGCAAAGACGAAAGTGATGAAGGAAAAGCAAATCATGGAGACTGGGCCTAATCATTTCTTAAAACAAACTATTAAGGTAATGATATGTATCATCAGTGATTAAACCGAAGATCTTTGGAAAACAACTAGGTGTCTTGCTGCTACAAGTGGTCTCGAGCATCTTAAGATTTTTGAGTAAGAATTTTGATTGCTGAATGTTAATTACTTTTCAGTGTTTATGTTTACAATCAAAGTCATATACTTACTGTGTTAAACTCATACACTTAACTGTGTTCTTATAATATAATAAGCATTGAAAACTTCTATGAGCACAACACAAATACTTAATAGCTAATATTGATGATAAAATAGTTATTGCAGTAAGCGCTTGACATGATTAGGATATTGGTTAATTATACTCCAGAATATGAACTCGTGCTACATATACGGTTGTTTATAAATATGTGATTACCAAGAAAATATTGTTATCAATTTCGTTGCTTGCTTTGAGGCACAATTTATAGTGGAATGATAGTTGGAATACACTATACTATTTGAATATTTAATGACATAATTTTTTTTAATATAATTGTAACTTATTGCTACATTACTGGCATAATCAGTATGTAGATCAGGCTCAAGTCAGGCTAGTTTAAAAGATGTCTGTACGCAAAAATGCATTATCAGACAGTAAACTGTTGTCCGTTACATTTTGAATTGTCGACAGCAGCAGTGGAATGCATTATTTTCTAAAAGTACATAAATATATGGTCTCAATATTGCAGCAACATTTAATTATAGAATTCTAATGGAAAAAAGGGAAAAATTAAGTTATAGGTGCTACAATGCAATTGTACAGACAGAGCAATAACTCATATTGCTGTTGATGGAATAATATAAACAAGCATATAACATAAGATTCAGATGCTCATAAAAAATTAATTAAGCAGCTGCGTAGACTGTAAACTACAAAGGGACATATTTTCCTCGTCTTACTATTAAAATAAAGCTGTACTGCCCTACAAAATTATTTCGAAGCATAGTAAATAACTGATAAAAAGTAAAGAGAAAACAAATGTGCTATACTGAATAAATCGATAAATTTCTCAATAGAGATAGTATTGTCAGGTGGTTATAATAATAACAAATGCAATCAGTGTTATGAACTACAATGATGGAAAGCTTGCATGACATAATTCAATAAAAATTAATGTTAACAACACAAAATCAGACTGGCGTTTTGTTTGGAACTTGGTTTAAAAAAAGAGTGTTCAAATTACAAAGAAGCTTCATTGACCAAGCATCATTTGTCCGCTGATTTTGTCAGCCCACTACAGCCAACCAGCTTACCCAAGCTGACTGAACCGCATTAGTTCAATAAAACGTATCTCCTATAAAACCTTATCACTGGCTAATACACTATTTCATCTGTGACGGCCCGCCCCGCATTAATCGACATTTCCTCCGAAAGTGCGCTTTACATATGTCCGCTAGCACGGGATGGTCGTTAAAGAAAGGAAAGAAGATGAAAGAACTAACAAAGAAACCTGTAGAATGTCTCACAGCGCATGAAATAAAATATAATAGTAACATACTTGACATAAAACAGGCGAGACGGTGCATAAGCTGAAAACTAAAACCATCATCATCATAGCAGCGGAAATCCAAAATACAGCTTTTGATCCAACATCATTATTACAACTTTAAAACCATCTTTAAAGCAAAAGAAAGTAAAAGAAGGAGGTACACTACTAATGCCCAAGCAGTGACCTTCAACAACACAGGGAGAATAACTATATATCATACGTGAGAGCCTCCTGCTCGTCTCCGGTACAGCTACTCATGCATACCACCTAACATGTCTCTAGTCTGCTCGTTTAGGAGCACCCAGAGTAATAAGAAGAGACATAAAACTCTGGATCAGATAAAAGTCTGGTATGAGCGATAAGCAACAAAACAAAACAATAACAGGTATAATCCAATCATACCTGAACCTGGACCTGCCACCAAAGAGTTAGCACTACACACCATACTATACTCTAAGGTGCCACTAACATATGGTGTAAAGATACGAGGGAGGGGGTGTGCATGTCATAGTGATTGCAATCGATCAACCATAGCAACCATCCTCACATCTCTCACTCAGTGCGTAAAGCATACGATATCCACTATTTGGTCACCTAATCCTTTGGGCCCTGACGGAGTCCAACCCCGTACAACTATCACTACAAGCCCAATATTCGTCTCTCAGTGGTGAACCAAAGTTATGAATACCGACAACCCCTTTGCACACGTCCCGCAGCAAAGTCCAACCATGAAGTTAACTCGTTGGTTCCCAACTGGATCCTGAGTTCTACTTCCCATTTGGACTACCTTTGCATCTCAAGTTCTAGTCGTCTCCAGATCGGTTCGGTCTTCTCTCTTCACTTTGCTTCGGATCGGTTTGTCCATGTCAACTCCTCTAATTCGGATCGTAGGAACCCATTAGGTTCGGGTCAGATCGTGGTGCTCGCCCTCCATCGGATCGGTTCGTGCTTCCTCCGTCGGATCGGGTCGTGGCATATGACCAGCTCGTGGCTCCTCCTCTCAAGCGGATCGGTTCAGATGAGTACACAAGTTCGGAGGCGGGGCGAATCATGACTTCATAGCGCACTCTAGGAGAACGGGTCGGGTCGGAGCTGCATGGTGCTCCATGGTTCGGATGGTGCTCCTCTTCTCTGATCCGATCCGGTTCGGTTAATTTCCTGCACTTCTTTCCAATGACTGTTTTACGCCACACGACTGCGTTTTCAACCATTCTAACAGTTCTAAACAATCACAAAGCATACCATACAACCATAGTAACATGTATAAACATCCACAAATAGCAAAACAGCAATATGATATGTCAAAACGGATCAAACATACCCAAAAACCCTTATTTTCCCCTTAAGCATGTTTAACAACAATTAATGATAAGATTAGTAAAACTTAACCAAATCAACCCAAATTTCTATCAGAGCCCTAAAATAATATTTTAGAATTTTACAAATTTTTCCAGATCTTTATGATGCAAAATTTCGCTAATTATCATAAATCACCCCTTAATCCCCTAAATTCCGGAATTAACAAAATTAGTCCAAATTAACCTAAATTCATATCAGAGGCATAGAATAATATTCTGGAATTTTACAAATTTTTCTAAATTTTTCTGAGTTATAATTTCGCTAATCTTCGCTAATTACCCTAATTAGCCATAATTAGTGAAAAACAATTTAAATCACTCACATTTGCCACAAATTAAACTATAGATCTGAAATATCACTACAACAAAACTAAGTTTCCACAGCAATTAGTTTCAGCGTTTTTAGGTTAAAAGCTGTATAAATCATATTTGTTGATAATTATTTTTCGTTTTAACGCTGAGAAAAAATATTAGGTTTGCCTCCTAAATGTGGTTTTCCGTTCCCCCCACAATTCCAAATTTTCATCAATTTGCGCGATATTCATTTCCTCTCCCGTGATTTCCATTTTCCCCAAAATTAATTTCGATTTTCATCCCTTTAGTCTCCACGTAGATTTCTCCATCCACGGTTTCTTTTTCCTCGGCAATTTCCTTTTCCCCTTCGATTCCCTATCCACGGTTGCCCTAAAGCCGATTGATTTCCTTCCCCCTTAGCCCTATCTGTGGTTGAGCTTCCTTTCGTGAAGAATAGGAACTTTGTTGAGCGTCTTTTAGCCTTATTTTCATTTCTATTTCGAATCATTTCTTATTATTGTTGCGTTGAGACTTAGGGTAAACCTATATGTGATATTGTCATGAACATATGCTGATATGAGCACTTAGAATGTGGTTTTGGTGCTGATTTGTCCTAATTTCGAATTCAGATCCAGTTCGAAGCTTAAATCCTACGACTCAAGATTTAAATCCTACTTTTAAAACATTGCATTTTAGACTGTAATTTCTGAAATTTAAATTATTTTACCATATAATGTGTTTTTCCTTTAAGCAGGACTATCTGTTTCAGTGATTAACATAATGTAAACAATAGCATATTTTTGTTTTTCACACACAAACCGGGTTAATTGATTTTGATTTTTTATTTTGATATATTATGCTTAATTTTGAATTTTGGGTTTTATATTTTATTTAATTTTAGGTTGTCTTGGTGTACTGTCACTCTTTTAATAATTTAGAAGCACTGATCTGGTATAAGTTCAAGCGATTACCATGATTTTGATATTCAAGAAGTTAATGCTCTCGTGTTTATTAAAGCATACAGTGTGTTGCCCATTATCTTCTTATGAATTGTACCATATTTGTTAAAGCTGTACTGTATCATCATGAGCTTAAGCAACATTGGTTTTTGCAAGTTCATCATGTTTCATTTGTTAAGGCTCCAACTTTTCCAGTTATTTGGCATTCTATTTAGACCTTGACCATGCTATGTTGCTCAGTTGATGAACCTCAGGCATCGATAATTATTTGTATAAGCATGTTATGTTTTTTTATATTCCACATTATCAGCGATGAAACTAGAATTTTAATTTGTGGTGGGCAAAATTAGAATAGTTTTCGAATATTTGATGAAAACAAAAACTAATGGAAATGTATTGAAATATACAACTATTGTACATGCGTAGAAATAGGAAAGCTTACAAATTTGCATTAGTTTAGTCAATCTTGGTAAGTTTGCATACAAGAACGTTGAATACTAAATAATCTATTTAAGTCATGCTCTATGACTCCACGAAAATCAAATTCATCAACAATTGCTTCAAGATCAAGATTTTTAACAATTCAATTTTAGGCAATTTCAACTTCAACAAGTTTGTGTAAAAACAAACGGATTTTGTTTTAGCTCCAAAATTGCGAAAAAGTATAAACTTGTATTAAACCTGACGAAGTGACAAAATTCACACACAACAAAGTGGCAAACACAACAAAATGACAAGCATATTGAAACGACACAATTCACACACATGCAAAGGTCTAGAAACTATGAAAAAAAATTCATGTAAGGTATGCCTGCAAAACAAAATTAATAGAGTTTTGCACTATTCGCATGTGATTTGTTGATATTTGGCATCAAATAGGCTTCGGAAATTGTACTTGATTAACAATAAAAATTAAAATGGATATTTATTTCTTCAAGTAACTTTGGGTTAACCAGCTGCGAAATTAAAACAAAACGGAAATTTTTAATTAAAATAATGGTGATACCAAAGTTCAATGAACTATCAATTATACAATGATATGACAGTCATTCAAACAACTGATAGTCTACTTGATCATATTTTGAATCATGTATGCAGTTTGCTGACATGCATGCATTCGTGAATGAGACTTCTGTATAACAAAAATTATTTGACATATGATATGCTATTTGCCTAAATTAGTGTAGTTATATCATTAATTACCTAAACTTTATATAGACTATGTCTGCTAATTTAAAATGTCACCTTCTGTCATGTTTCTCAAACCTTATTATAGTGTATGTGGACAATAAAAATCCTTCATGGTGATATCCAAAACTAATTGTGGATAAGTCAGTACTCGTAGGTTTTCCCAATGAATATGCTAATCCTCTCTTTTTATGCCTTCAGCTATCAATTGATAGACCAAGCATTGTAGCTGCTAGAACCATTGAAGAAGTATGACCATTCTTTGTTCTTTAAGGTGTGAATTCCTTATTATCAAATATTTTATTTCCTCAAGGAGCAAGCATTTCCTCTTACTGATTATTGAACTTGTTGGAAGTATATGGCAAGGATTGTTAGTACCTAATACCCAATGTCATACCTCTCTTCAAGGCTAATTTTGATTGAGATACCGAGAATTTTTGACGTATCTTAAAGCATTGCCATTGTCGTAAGTTATTATCAAATATGTGATAGGTGCATCGTTTTTGATCTTGTAAATTGCCTCATGTTGAAAAATATGTTTAGTAAACAACAATCGTCATTTCCTTTTCTTTTACAGCAAATCTATGCTCAAGTGTGTGCGCATGTATGCTTGTGTGTGTTAACAAGAATGGTGGAAACTTTTTATTTTTAAAGAAAGTTTTGTATAACTAAATATTAGTATGGTGGCATCAACTATATTGATGAGTCGATCATTGAACACTGTGAGTAGATTTTGCAGTTAGAATTCTCTGAGTTCCATAGACAATTGAAGCTTTAACATGAATAATATCTGCCAATGGTTAACACATTTCGGCAGCAACTTAAGGTACCATTGTGTTTTTGCTTCTAGGCTTTTTCTATACATATTGATAACAAGAAAAGTAAATATAGTTCTTAGGAGGGGCTTCTGTTCTTGCTACAGAAATCAATTTTCGCTCAACTATAGTGGCAAGCATAACATATTGCAGTAAAAGAATATCTTGTTTTCTAGTCAGCCTTACTTTTGTAAGCACCTGACCAAAAGTATATTAGATTACTAATGTTTTTTTTATAATATCGGTGGGTTTGAATTTGTCAATAAAGCATTTTTGATTCCTTTCAAACCAAATGGACCAAGTAGTCCCTAAATTTATAATGTCACATTATTTTCTAGCTTTTCTATTTTTAGTTCTGTCTTTATCCTCTTTCCGGTACCAATATTGTGCATTGAAGCAAGGCATACTATCTAAGATGAAGAATTTGAGGCAACTGTCGATAACGTAAAATGTACTTGGATAATTAAAATGTAGGTAATCAACAGTTTATGATGGATGTTCCAAAAAACTTAACAATTTACTTCCTGCCCCATAAGCTTTAATAACTCTGTTATGTTGCATATGAAGCTTTACTCTCGGGGGAGCATCTGTTTTCCAGAGAGACTTATAAGATGATTTACATTCTCTAAGGTGATTTACATTCTCATCCTATGCTCACTCTTTTTTAAATGTTATCTGAAGTTTAGTAATAGATAAACTACTTTTAATATCCATATATATTGGTTCTATTAAGTTAAATTGCATGCTTCTATGATTTTGTTGATGATGGATTGTCGACCTTTGACTTCAGTAACAAATTGTAAAAGACTTGGTCGGTTTTCCATGGAGTTCACTGAATATTGTAAAATTTTAATAAGTAAACTAAGTTTTGTTTAAATTAACATCCATAAATGTCAATAGACGCACATAAAGTCTGCATATATGTAAATATAATTATGAATAAAAGAAGAAATAATAGTGGATGTTAATGTGAACTGTAACATAGAGAACTATCAATCATGATGATAATTTTCAGTGTGTGCTTGGCATTGTGTTGTCTAATTATCACCTTCTGCACTCAAAAATAATTACACTGAATCCTCTGTTTTCTTCCTTCTTTGCACTCATCATGCTTCACTCATGGTTTCTTATGCAGGATGTTTCATTACAAAGTTTAAATTGAAAACTCGATTCAATATTGGACTCCAATGTTTTTAGAAATAGAATCGTACATTTTAAACCACCTGCATTGAAATTCGGCAGCTATTTTTTTCATTTTTATCCATTCACTTACTGATCTACTCTAACTTGGCAATAGAGAAATATAACTTTATTGTTCATTGTAGATACTGTACAGTATTGGTATTGCTGTTCAAACTTGCAAAGAAAGTTGATCTCATTCCCCCAAGTTTTAATCCCTCAATCTTCCTCGATTTTTTTAGATGTTGTACATATGTCTCTTATTATATTATTCAAGACAAACTAGAGAAGTAACAGGTATACTGAAAATCAATGGTTTGGCAATGTAGGAGTGTTCCTATGGGCAAGAGTGATAGCAACGACAATTTGCATGACTTTGGAACGTTTTATTGAATGTGCTGCCAGTTGGTTATAATCTGATTACTCATACTAGTGTTAACACAGAACGGATGAATCAAACTGGATAGAGCGATGGGTTCATGAGTAACAGGCAGCAGTTTTGCAGTGGTTGTGGCATGAGAGGGCACAATATACATAATTCCCCTATGGGTGTGAGTAGACAAGTAATACTTATAGAGACCAATGTGGTAATAATAGTAAGGTTTTGTAACGACCCAGAAAATCTGAACCAATTTAAAAATTTTAAATTGGATAAAATAATGGATTTTAAATATTTAAAATAAATATTTTAAATAATGGCAATGAAAAGTGAGTTTGAATCGACAATTGAAAACGAATATAATTAATTATAATTATAAACAAGGCCTGAAAAGGCGCTGTAGTTTCAAAAATTGAATTCAAACTTTGTCGGACGGTACCGGGTGCAAAACAAAACGGATTTGAGTGAAACCAAAAATATTTAAATCTGTTAGTGAATACCTTTCTAACGAATCTGAAAAATCGAATTGTCATAACGGAAAGCAAAAGTTATGGCCAAATGAATTTTCAGAAAGGTCGCTATGGAATTTATATAGCCCGTGGAAATGGCCATTTTGCATACAACCTCGGAATTCGACGAAACCACTTTTGTTGGATCCGGGATGAGAAGTTATTGCTAAGTTTCAAATTTCATAATTTTTGAAGCAAGTATGTGAGTGTGGCAAAGGAAAACGTGTTTTGGTCAATTACAGTTAAATTGGATCGACTAGAAATGGGCCTTTTTGCAAACGGTCTCAGAATTCGACGAAACTTGTTTTGTTGGGACCGTATCGTCAAAACATAGCTAGATTTATTTTTCTGGAATTTTTCGAATCAGTTTGTGGCCTTGGCAAATTGAAATGTACGTTCAAATTAAATATTGAATGTTTTATATTTTAATTTGAAGGAAAACTGACTGAAACATTCGAATGGGCCTTCGAAACATATCCCATTGTTTTCGGAATGGGGGTAAAACGCTAGGGACGACAGTCGTTGGGTTTGAATTGGCGTTCGTGTGTGAAAGGGGTATTTTAGAATTTTGAAAATATATAAATAAAATAAAATAAAAATTGATTGGCCAGTATCTTCTTTCTCTCTCCCCGATTAGAGCTGGCGCACGATGGAAAAGCACTCGAATCTTCTCTCTTCGGTTTCTCTCTCGTCTCTTAACGAAATCAAGTGTTCTTGGATCCATTTAAAGCCCTCTTCCTCCTCTTTAAATCCATACCCATTACCCTCTCCATCGTTGCGTCGTTCGAGAGAACCAAGCCCGGGAAGTTGCGCCCTTTCGACCGCCGCCACCACCGGTAGGGACCACCGAACTGCACCTCACCACCACGTGCGCGAAGGTCTTTCGAAGCTCTTCAACGCTGTGTGAGATGATTCTCCTATCGCGCAACGGTTTGATCGAAAGATCAAAACCTAGTTTTGAACCATCGTGAAAGGTGCGTCTTTTATTACATCTGAACTTTGAAAAATCATATCTTTTTCGATTATTGACGAAATTCGATGAAACAAGAAACATCGTCACCGTGTGGACGTCTTCTACATTTTAGAAGAGACCGCATATTTTTCTGAGCCTTCTACTATTTTTGGTGGAGTGGAACCCAATGTGAGATTTCTAATTTATAAAAGATATGGAAAACGACGATGTATAAATTATATGATCGATGTATGAGTTATATAAGCGTTGTACACCTCATGTATAAGCGTTGTATAAGTTGTACGTTCGATGTATAAGTCGTATATGCATTGTAAAGATTATATATGTGTTGAAATAGAAGTGAATTGCTATATATATATATATATATATATATATATATATATATATATATATACGCCCCTCGTCCACAAACCATGGACGATATTTATTGGTTGTGATTGATGTGAAAATTGATTGATAGCGAATGGTTGATTGGGATTGTTTGTGGTTGATATTGATTGATTGTGGTTGAAAAATACCCATTTGTGGTTGAGAAATATTTGGTTGAAACCACATAGGATTAGTTTGTGGAAATGAAATAAATATATACATGCCGCCTGCGTGCGAACTAGATGCATGATCCCCATTGTCAAAAACCGCGAGGTTTTAAGGTAGAGCGAGGAGCCATACTAGGGACGGTCCCGGTTTTAACTACCCTGCCGTTATGCTGCCGAAATTTTGAATAATATTCATGTGTTTGAATTATTTTCATTTGTTGAAACTATATTTATTCGTTGAATAGAAAACCTTCATGTGTTGAATCGATATTCATTCGTTGATTAGAAATTCATGTGTTGAATGGTATTCGTGTTTTAAATATAAAAATCACATTTTTATTGATATATACAAACTATAGAAAACCTTCATGTGTTGAATCAATATTCATTCGTTGAATTGAAATTCATGTGTTGAATGGTGTTCATGTTTTAAAATATAAAAATCACATTTTTATTGATATATACAAACTATAGAAAACCTTCATGTGTTGAATCGATATTCATTCGTTGAATTGAAATTCATGTGTTGGATGGTGTTCGTGTTTTAAAATATAAAAATCCCCTTTTTTATCGATTTATATAAACTATAGAAAACCTTCATGTGTTGAATCGATATTCATTCGTTGAATTGAAATTCATGTGTTGAATGGTATTCATATTTTGAAAGAAATTATTTTATGATAAAAATCCCATTTTTAACATCAATATGAAAAGTATAAAATAATCCTGTTTGGAAATAAATTGTTTTACAATAAAAATCCTATTTTTTATCCCCTATATTAACTATACGAAATAATAGTGTTTTGAAATGAATTGTTTTACAATAAAAATCACATTTTTATTATATAAACGAATTGTTAAAAATAGTGAAGTGTTGAAATAAAAGACAGTTAGATAAAAATATCATTTTTATCAAATGTATGAAAAGAATGTAGCTTTGAAATCGAAGAATCGATATATATATATATAAATGGAATTAAAATATATCGAATAACGACGCTACAGTTCGTATTTTGAAACCGTGATTTCAAACGATTAGTACTGGAGATCCGACCATTGGATTTTCCTGAAACCTCAACCGTTGGGTTCGCTTTGGAAAAATCTTTCCAACGGCACCAACTTTGTAAAAATCCAACGGTTGGATTGTCTGGAATGTTTAATTCAAATCTGAAGAAAAACAGCGCCAAAATCGATCTTTTAAATATATATATATGTATATATATATAACTATATTTAATCGAATAACGACGCTGCAGTTCGTATTTTGAAATCGAAACTTCAAACGATTATACCGGGACATCCGACTGTCGGAATTTCCCGAAACTGGAACCGTTGGATTCGTTTTGAAAAGATCTTTCTAATGATGTAAATTTTGAAAAGATCCAACCGTTAGATTTTCAGATATGTGTAAATCAAATCTAAAGAAAAACAGCGCCACGATCGCGTTATGGCCCGAAGCGTCGTTTTGAATATATTGGCTATTTTAAAATAAATAAAAATAGCGATAAATTGTTATAAAATATTATAAACCATATGGATGTGATTTAGAAATTAACTGAAGGTTGGCTAAGTTTAATGGTTTCCTGGGTGTTGATCTGATGTTGGTTTCGTCCTTCGGGGTTAATATTTGGGAAATCGTTTCTTACTGATTGACGGTTAGTGACTGATGAATTGAAATGATGCGTGTATATGTTAGTGTTGCACTTGTTTATTATATACGCGAGTTGCTCAGAAAGACCGGGTTTATCCCATTCTGAATAACTGAATCGACGATAAGAAATCGAAGATGAAGACGGTGGTCGAAGAGCGGAGATCTTCACCTCGTTTGGATGGTAACCGAGGTCCTGATTGGGAGGCATCCCGAAATATGGATAATGAGTGGTGATCGTCCCGACATTCGTGGTGATCGATGGGTTTGCGAGATATTTAGTGCCTCCGGTTTCGTTCAGACCCAGAACGGACTTGTAAATGGACTGTGTGTCTGACATTGGATTTTATTCTATGTTGATTGATCTCTATTAAATATACATCTGTTTGGCGGCGGAGAATTTATTCTTTTGTTTAACGCCCTTCTCTGAAACGCACGAGCTCAGAGGTTGTATATCGATGGATATCAGTCGCATGACATGAATTGCTAGTGTGACATGCCTAAGTGGCAAATGATCAAGGCTTCTGTTGAAAAGCAAAGTCTTGTGGTGATGATCAAAGCCCCGCCTGTGTGGCGTAGCTTTGTGTATAATGTGAATTCGCGAGCCTCACACCCCGGTATGAACCAAAAACGGGAGAAGGACCTCAGGGAGGGCATGCGTTTCTTTCTAGCTAGGGTGGTGTCAGTGACCTACCAGCCCTGACATTTATATACTTTTCACCTATGTGGTTGTTGCTGTTGCGAGGCGCCTCGGTTTGACCGGACGATCCGGTTCCGATGGAGTCATTCGTTGGCTCGGTTACGCCCCAAAGGGCGGGGAAACGTATTGTTCAGGCATAACAATCTACATCGGTGGACCGGCCCTGTCGCTCCAAGGCTTGCCTGCGCGCTTTCCTATGGCTCGGGCTAGAGAGTCACGAATTCGGTAAGGACTATCTTTTGCCTTGGTTCATGACGGAAATCTAATTTCCAAATACGTGACTGTGCGGTTTTGATTGTATATATATATAGCGACATGATATATGGTACCCATGCCGTCTATAATTGATAGTTATGATTGAAATTGTTTTTGAAACATATAAACACTAGTAATAATATCAAATGCTTTTGTTTTATTCGTATCAATCATATTTTGGCCATTATAAGGTAAAACTCTATCCTCCGGTTTGCGTTGCATTGTGTGATGGGAACTGAGTCTTATAATGGCTTCATTTTTATAAAAAGCATTGCGATGTTTAAAAGAAAGATTTGTTTTTAAAGCACTAGCAATCCGATGGAGTAAACCCGTTCCACGAAAGTGGCGTGGTCCTGTGATTAGCTATATATTAAATGTGTTGAGTGGATTTCTCATACCAGTCCCATGACTGACTCGTAGTTTGTTTCACTTTCAAACTCGGGTGCCCCTTTTTCTACACGGGCAGCCTTGTATTCAGGTTTAGCTGGTTCTTTCTGGATAGCTGGAGCTGAAGATGGATTCTATTATTTATCTCTTTTTATGTTGTTCAGCTCCTATTGTACATATTTTGTTTATCTCCGCTGTAGACATTTATGTATAGCTGAACTGTATTTGTACTAAGTATGACCCTGTATACTGTGTAACTCTGAGGATTACGTTTATCCAGTGTAGTCTATTGTACATTATCTGGTGTATTTATTTAATTCTGTTCAGCTATTATCTGTTTCTGTGTTATATTCCAAAGATAACCCTTGTCTCTGTCAGAACGGGAAATGGGGTCGTCACATCGTGGTATCAGAGCTTTGGTTAAGCTTAGTTCTGGAATATAACATATTAACGAACTCGTCAGAGATAGAACCAGTAGTGTTCTAGGAAGAGTAACTCAGTACAGATAGGATTAGCAATATCCTAGTATGAGTACAGCAGAATCAGAACAACTCGTTAGAGACAGGGTCAGAAGTGCCTCAGAACGAGTCGAGGGTAATATGTTTTTAAATAACGTATTTATGATAATATATATAGTCTGGTTTTGGAAATATGATTTTTGAATATATAAAAGATATATATTTGAAAAGTAAAAGAGTATATGAATTAATTTGTATGATTTTAAAAGAGTATAGAAATTGATTAGTATATTTTTGAAAAGTTAAAAGCAATTTGATTGTTGTTTGTGTTGTGTGATAGTAAATTTGATAAATTGAATTATTGAAACGATAGTTAATTTAATCAACAATAGAATAATGGTAGAATTTATTCATTTAAATCACACATTGAACTGATTTAGAAAATAGATAGAAATATATATACTTGTGCATTTTATATATTTGAACAGGTGAATGGATTAGCTGTTGAGTAAAGATTTTATTTGCATGCCCGACAAATAGGTAAACCTTAATGAGTTGGATGCGAAATATTAGTATATCAACTCATGTGAATGTCATTGGATGCGGAGTGCTGGTTTTTCTGTGTGGAATAGTAAACGTCGCCATAGGATAGTAACAATTAATTTTGAACTACACTACATGGCATACTTCTGAAGATAAGCATACTTCATCATATACCACATAAGCATTTGGAGCTTGTGTGACGAGGTGGAAGATTTACCATACGAGCGAGATGCTTGTATGGCGATGACTATATTTTACAGGTTGAACTGATGACTGATATGGACTATTTAAATTGTAACGATTAAATTGCCAGATTAATTAAAAAAACCACACGGGTCTAGAGTTGACAATAATCACGTCTCTCTAGTTATTAGATACGGCACATGGACTATTTATTTCCCACACGGGACGAGGTGACAAGGATTTATCCTCTGGAGCATTTAAAATACACACTCCCTCAGGCTTTGACAGGGTGACGAGAATTTATTCTCTGGAGTTATTATCAATACACGCTCCCCTGTAAACACCAGAATATATCACTATAAATATGTGTATGCTTATTAGGATTTATTGGGTACCTAATACGGCCCAACAAATTTCCAAACCTCTCTCCGTACAAAGGAGGTTATGGCGAAATTTTTCGAAAATTCCGGGTGTTAGCCAAATTTTTGAAGAATTTGGAAATTCTCAAAAACTGAGAAGTTAGAGAATTGAAGCCAGATCGAACGTAGAGTTGATGAATCAAACCACTTTCGACTTTGTTCCTTTTCGGGGACGAAAAGTTTTAAGTGGGGGAGATTGTAACGACCCAGAAAATCTGAACCAATTAAAATTTTTAAATTGGCTAAACTAATGGATTTTAAATATTTTAAATAATGGCAATGAAAAGTGAGTTTGAATCGACAATTGAAAACGAATATAATTAATTATAATTATAAACAAGGTCTGAAAAGGCGCTGTAGTTTCAAAAATTGAATTCAAACTTTGTCGGACTGTATCGGGTGCAAAACAAAACGGATTTGAGTGAAACCAAAAATATTTAAATCTGTTAGTGAATACCTTTCTAACGAATCTGAAAAATCGAATTTTCATAACGGAAAGCAAAAGTTATGGCCAAATGAATTTTCAGAAAGGTCGCTATGGAATTTATATAGCCCGTGGAAATGGCCATTTTGCATACGACCTCGGAATTCGACGAAACCACTTTTGTTGGATCCGGGATGAGAAGTTATTGCTAGGTTTCAAATTTCATAATTTTTGAAGCTAGTATGTGAGCGTGGCAAAGGAAAACGTGTTTTGGTCAATTACAGTTAAATTGGATCGACTAGAAATGGGCCTTTTTGCAAACGGTCTCAGAATTCGACGAAACTTGTTTTGTTGGGACCGTATCATCAAAACATAGCTAGATTTATTTTTCTGGAATTTTTCGAGTCAGTTTATGGCCCTGGCAAATTGAATTGTACGTTCAAATTAAATATTGAATGTTTTATATTTTAATATGAAGGAAAACTGACTGAAACATTCGAATGGGCCTTCGAAACATATCCCATTGTGTTCGGAATGGGGGTAAAACGCTAGGGACGACAGTCATTGGGTTTGAATTGGCGTTCGTGTGTGAAAGGGGTATTTTAGAATTTTGAAAATATATAAAAAAAATAAAAAAAATTGATTGGCCAGTATCTTCTTTCTCTCTCCCCGATTAGAGCTGGCGCACGACGGAAAAGCACTCGAATCTTCTCTCTTCGATTTCTCTCTCGTCTTTAACGAAATCAAGTGTTCTTGGATCCATTTTAAAGCCCTCTTCCTCCTCTTTAAATCCATACCCATTACCCTCTCCATCGTTGTGTCATTCGAGAGAACCAAGCCCGGGAAGTTGCGCCCTTTCGACCGCCGCCACCACCGGTAGGGACCACCGAACTGCACCTCACCACCACGCGCGCGAAGGTCTTTCGAAGCTCTTCAACGCTGTGTGAGCTGATTCTCCTATCGCGCAACGGTTTGATCGAAAGATCAAAACCTAGTTTTGAACCATCGTGAAAGGTGCGTCTTTTATTACATCTGAACTTTGAAAAATCATATCTTTTTCGATTATTGACGAAATTCGATGAAACAGGAAACATCGTCACCGTGTGGACGTCTTCTACATTTTAGAAGAGACCGCATATTTTTCTGAGCCTTCTGCTATTTTTGGTGGAGTGGAACCCAATGTGAGATTTCTAATTTATAAAAGATATGGAAAACGACGATGTATAAATTATATGATCGATGTATGAGTTATATAAGCGTTGTACACCTCATGTATAAGCGTTGTATAAGTTGTACGTTCGATGTATAAGTTGTATATGCGTTGTAAAGATTATATATGTGTTGAAATAGAAGTGAATTGCTATATAAATATAAATATATATATATATATATATATATATATACGCCCCTCGTCCACAAACCATGGACGATATTTATTGGTTGTGATTGGTGTGAAAATTGATTGATAGAGAATGGTTGATTGGGATTGTTTGTGGTTGATATTGATTGATTGTGGTTGAAACCACATAGGATTAGTTTGTGGAAATGAAATAAATATATACATGCCGCCTGCGTGCGAACTAGATGCATGATCCCCATTGTCAAAAACCGCGAGGTTTTAAGGTAGAGCGAGGAGCCATATTAGGGACGGTCCCGGTTTTAACTACCCTGCCGTTATGCTGCCGAAATTTTGAATAATATTCATGTGTTTGAATTATTTTCATTTGTTGAAACTATATTTATTCGTTGAATAGAAAACCTTCATGTGTTGAATCGATATTCATTCGCTGATTAGAAATTCATGTGTTGAATGGTATTCGTGTTTTAAATATAAAAATCACATTTTTATTGATATATACAAACTATAGAAAACCTTCATGTGTTGAATCGATATTCATTCGTTGAATTGAAATTCATGTGTTGAATGGTGTTCGTGTTTTAAAATATAAAAATCACATTTTTATTGATATATACAAACTATAGAAAACCTTCATGTGTTGAATCGATATTCATTCGTTGAATTGAAATTCATGTGTTGGATGGTGTTCGTGTTTTAAAATATAAAAATCACCTTTTTTATCGATTTATATAAACTATAGAAAACCTTCATGTGTTGAATCGATATTCATTCGTTGAATTGAAATTCATGTGTTGAATGGTATTCATATTTTGAAAGAAATTGTTTTATGATAAAAATCCCATTTTTAACATCAATATGAAAAGTATAAAATAATCCTGTTTTGAAATAAATTGTTTTACAATAAAAATCCTATTTTTTATCCCTTATATTAACTATACGAAATAATAGAATTTTGAAATGAATTGTTTTACAATAAAAATCACATTTTTATTATATAAACGAATTGTTAAAAATAGTGAAGTGTTGAAATAGAAGACAGTTAGATAAAAATATCATTTTTATCACATGTATGAAAAGAATGTAGCTTTGAAATCGAAGAATCGATATATATATAAATGGAATTAAAATATATCGAATAACGACGCTACAGTTCGTATTTTGAATCTGTGATTTCAAACGATTAGTACGGGAGATCCGACCATCGGATTTTCCTGAAACTACAACCGTTCGGTGTGCTTTGGAAAAATCTTTCCAACGGCACCAACTTTGTAAAAATCCAACGGTTGGATTGTCTGGAATGTTTAATTCAAATATGAAGAAAAACAGCGCCAGAATCGATTATATTTATATATATATATATAAATATAATTATATTTAATCGAATAACGACACTGCAGTTCGTATTTTGAAATCGAAACTTCAAACGATTATATCGGGAATCCGACCGTCGGAATTTCCCGAAACTAGCACCGTTGGATTCGTTTTGAAAAGATCTTTCTAATGATGTAAATTTTGAGAAGATCCAACGGTTAGATTTTCAGATATGTGTAAATCAAATCTAAAGAAAAACAGCGTCACGGTCGCGTTATGGCCCGAAGCGTCGTTTTGAATATATTGGCTATTTTAAAATAAATAAAAATAGCGATAAATCATTATAAAATATTATAAACCATATGGATGTGATTTAGAAATTAACTGAAGGTTGGCTAAGTCGAATGGTTTCCTGGGTGTTGTTCTGATGTTGGTTTCGGCCTTCGGGTTTAATATTTGGGAAATCGTTCTCTTACTTATTGACGGTTAGTGATTGATGAATTGAAATGATGCGTGTATATGTTAGTGTTGCACTTGTTTATTATATACGCGAGTTGCTCAGAAAGACCGGGTTTATCACATTCTGAATAACTGAATCGACGATAAGAAATCGAAGATGAAGACGGTGGTCGAAGACTGGAGATCTTCACCTCGTTTGGATGGTAACCGAGATCCTGATTGGGAGGCATCCCGAAATATGGATAATGTGTGGTGATCGTCCCGACGTACGTGGTGATCGATGGGTTTGCGAGGTATTTAGTGCCTCTGGTTTCGTTCAGACCCAGAACGGACTTGTAAATGGACTGTGTGTCTGACATTGGATTTTATTCTGTGTTGATTGATCTCTATTAAATATACATCTGTTTGGCGGCGGAGAATTTATTCTTTTGCTTAACGCCTTTCTCTGAAACGCACGAGCTCAGAGATTGTATATCGATGGACATCAGTCGCATGGCATGAATTGTTAGTGTGACATGCCTAAGTGGCAAATGATCAAGGCTTCTGTTGAAAAGCAAAATCTTGTGGTGATGATCAAAGCCCCGCCTGTGTGGCGTAGCTTTGTGTATAATGTGAATTCGCGAGCCTTACACCCCGGTATGAACCAGAAACGGGAGAAGGACCTCAGGGAGGGCATGCGTTTCTTTCTAGCTAGGGTGGTGTCAGTGACCTACCAGCCCTGACATTTATATACTTTTCACCTGTGTGGTTGTTGCTATTGCGAGGCGCCTCGGTTTGATCGGACGATCCGGGTCCGATGGAGTCATTCGTTGGCTCGGTTACGCCCCAAAGGGCGGGGAAACGTATTGTTCAGGCATAATAATCCAAATCGGTGGACCATCCCTGTCGCTCCAAGGCTTGCCTGCGCGCTTGCCTGTGGCTCGGGCTAGAGAGTCACGAATTCTGTAAGGACTATCTTTTGCCTTGGTTCATGACGGAAATCCAATTTCCAAATACGTGACTGTGCGGTTTTGATTGTATATATATATGACGACATGATATATGGTACCCATGCCGTCCATGATTGATAGTTATGATTGAAATTGTTTTTGAAACATATAAACACTAGTAATAATATCAAATGCTTTTGTTTTATTCGTATCTATCATATTTTGGCCATTATAAGGTAAAACTTTATCCTCCGGTTTGCGTTGCATTATGTGATGGGAACTGAGTCTTATAATGGCTTCATTTTTATAAAAAGCATTGCGATGTTTAAAAGAAAGATTTGTTTTTAAAGCACTAGCAATCCGATGGAGTAAACCCGTTCCACGAAAGTGGCGTGGTCCTGTGATTAGCTATATATTAAATGTGTTGAGTGGATTTCTCATACCAGTCCCATGACTGACTCGTAGTTTGTTTCACTTTCAAACTCGGGTGCCCCTTTTTCTACACGGGCAGCCTTGTATTCAGGTTTAGCTGGTTCTTTCTGGATAGCTGGAGCTGAAGATGGATTCCATTATTTATCTCTTTTTATGCTGTTCAGCTCCTATTGTACATATTTTGTTTATTTCCGCTGTAGACATTTATGTATAGCTGAACTGTATTTGTACTAAGTATGACCCAGTATACTGTGTAACTCTGAGGATTACGTTTATCCAGTGTATTCTATTGTACATTATCTGGTGTATTTATTTAATTCTGTTCTGCTATTATCTGTTTCTGTGTTATATTCTAAAGATAACCCTTGTCTCCGTCAGAACGAGAAATGGGGTCGTCACAGGTTTCAAATGATGGTGGAAATGTATGCTTTAAATGCCAGCAACCTGGGCATTGGGCTAGGGAATGCCCAGAAGCAACTGGAGGACGTAAGTACAGGTGGTAGCAGTGGTAGAAGTGGCCTTGAATGTTTTTTATTTCCACAAGCATGTGCTTACTTGATGTTTTTTTAATGTAGAACTGAACCTTTGAGTCTTTGTTTTTTTTTCTATGTAGAAGTGCCCAGGAGCTGAAAGTTGAAAGGCTGACATTACAACAGGTTTTTAGTTTTTATATTTTTTTCTTGCATAGTTGGAGTATAATGTTTACATTCTTTATATTGTTTCCTTAGGAAATCACAATTCGGGACATCCAAAATGGTTTCCTTGCAAATAACCATTTAATGGAATTTGACTTTATCAAGGAACCCATCCAAGTTATATTTGGTCTGTCATTTTTAAATGTGAAAATAAGCTATGCTCATTGTTTGTAGTTTATGCTATCAGTGACCCATGTACGGAATTTAAGAACCTTTGGGGCGTAAATGAGCCAACGAATGACTCCATCGGCTTCACATAGTCACCGATATATCTGAGGCGCCTCGCAATAGCAACAACCACACAGGTGAAAATAATATAAATGTCAGCCAGTTTAAGCACTGACTCCACCTCTAGCTAGAAAGAAACGCATGTCCTCCCTGAGGTCCTCTCCCGTTTCTGGCTCATACCGGGGTGTGAGGCTCGCGAATTCACGTTATACACAAAGCTATGCCACACAGGCGGTGCTTTGATCATCAACCACAAAACTTTGCTTTTCAACAGAAGCCTGGATCACTGCATCTTAGCATGCCACACAGGCAATTCACACCATGTAACTGATGGCTATCAATCACACAGAATGAATTCCAATGTTAGACACACAGTCCATTTACAAGTCCGTTCTGGGTCTGAACGAAACCGGAGGCACTATATACCTCGCATACCCATCGATCTCCACGTACGTCTGGATGATCACCACTCATTATCCATATTTCGGGATGCCTCCCAATCTGGACATTAGTTATCATCCAACCGAGGTGAAGATCTCTGGTCTTCAACCACCGTCTTCATCATCGACTTCTTATCGTCGATTCAGTTATTCAGAATGGGATAAACCCGGTCTTTCTGAACAACTCGCGTATATAATTAACAAGTGCTACAAGAACACAACATACGCCTTATTCCAATTCATTAGTCGCTAACCGTAAATTAGTAAGAGAACGATTTCCCAAACATTAACCCCGAAGGCCGAAACCAACATCAGATCAAAACCCAGGAGACTTAGCTAACCTCTAGTTAGTTTAAAATTTTCACATTCAACCATCAAATATTCAATAAACCAGGTAAATTCGATTTATTTCCATTCCATATCGTTTATAATATTTTATAATGATTTATCGCTATTTTTATTTATTTAAAAATAGCCATTTCATTCAAACAACGCTTCGGGCCATAACGCAGCCGTGGTGCTGTTTTTCTTCAGATTTGATTTACGCATATATGAAAATCTAACCGTTGGATCTTCACAAATTTTATATCATTAGAAAGATCTTTTCAAAACGAATCCAAGGTTTCAGTTTTGGGAAAATCCGATGGTCGGATCTCCCGGTACTCTCGTTTGAAGTTTCGATTTCAAAATACGAACTACAGCATCGTTATTCGATTTAATTTAATTATTTATATATATATATAATCAATTCTGGCACTGTTTTTCTTCAGATTTGAATTAAACATTCCAGACAATCCAACCGTTGGATCTTCACAAAGTTGGTGTCGTTGGAAAGATATTTCCAAAACGAACCCAATGGTTTCGGTTTCGGGAAAATCCGATGGTCGGATCTCCCGCACTAATCATTTGAAATCACGGTTTCAAAACACGAACTGCAGCTTCGTTATTCGATATATTTTAATTATATATATATATATATATAAAAATATAATCGATTCTTCGATTTCAAAACCATATTCTTTTCATACATTTGACAAAAATGATATTTTTATCCAATAAACATTTATTTCGACACTTCACTATTTTTAACAATTCATGTATATAAAAAAAAGTGATTTTTATTGTAAAACAATTTATTTCAAAACACAACTATTTTATATAGTTCATATAAATGATAAAAAATATGATTTTTATTATAAAACAATTTATTTCAAAACACGACTATTTTATACAGTTCATATAGATGATAAAAATATTATTTTTATTATAAAACAATTTATTTCAAAACACGACTATTTTATATAGTTCATATAGATGATAAAAATATGATTTTTATTATAAAACAATTTATTTCAAAACATGAATGTCGTTCAACACATGAATTTCTATTCAACACATGAATTTCTGTTCAACACATGAATATAGTTTCAACGCATGAAAATAATTCTAACACATGAATATTATTGAAAATTTCGGCAGCATAACGGCAGGGTAGTTAAAACCGGGACCGTCCCTAGTACGGCTCCTCGCTCTACCTTAAAGCCTCGCAGCTTTTGACAATGGGAATTTCATGCATCTAGTTCACACGCAGGCGGCATGTTTATTTTTTTTCTTTTCCACAAACTAATCCTATGTGGTTTCAACCAAATAATTCTCAATCACAAACGGGTATTTTTCAACCACAAACAATTCTAATCAACTATTCGCTATCAACCAATTTTCACACCAATCACAACCAATAAATATCGTCCATGGTTTGTGGACGAGGGGCGTATATATATATATAAGTATATTTCACTTCAATTTCAACACATATATAATTTTTACAACGCATATATAACTTATACATCGAACGTACAACTTATACAATGCTTATACATGAGGTGTACAACGCTTATATAACTCATACATCGACTATATAATTTATACATCGTCGTTTTCCATATCGTTTATAATTTAGAAATCTCACATTGGGTTCCACTCCACCAAAAATAGCACAAGGCTCAGAAAAATATGCGGTCTCTTCTAGAATGTAGAAGACGTTCACACGAGTCCACTGTCTCTTGTTTCACTAAATTTCGTCAAAAACGAAAAAGATATGATTTTTACAGTGAAATCAAAAACCGTAGCGCTTTAAAGTGCTATTAAAACGGTTTTAATATTATCAGCCGTTACCTTTCTGAAATCTTCAAAACTAGGTTTGAACTTGTCGTGCAATCCGTGAATCGATAGGACGATCGGCCTTCACCATGAAGAAAAGCAAGGAGAGGCGCGCCAGGGACCCTAACCGCGATGAACTCGGTGGTCTGGGTGGCTCTCGGCGGCGTTTCAAAGTGTGGACGTTCCCGGGGGTGATTCGAATGAAATACCTCACGAAAGAGGGAGTACTTGGTATGGATTTGAAGCTCGTCTCGAACTCTTCAAAATCCTCAACTGGATCGAGGTCTGAATCGAAGTGGTTTGGCCAGAAAATGGACGAGAAGGATAGAAGGGGTTTCCATCGTTCGCGATGGGAGGGAGAGAGAGAAAGCGGGGAGAGAGAAATGATGTGGCCCAATGATATTTTTTTTATATTTATAAATTTTAAAAATCCAAAAATACCCTCTTTCACACACGAACCCCAATCCAGACCCAACGACTGTCGCCCCTAGCTAAATACCCCCATTCCAAACACAATGGGATATGTTTCGTAGGCCCATTCGACTGTTTGAGTCAGTTTCTCTTCAAATTAAAATATAAAACATTCAATATTTAATTTGAACGTACATTTCAATTTGCCGGGGCCACATACTGATTCTAAAAATTCCCGAAAAATAAATCTAGCTATGTTTTAACGATACGGTCCCAACAAAACTAGTTTCGTCGAATTCTGAGACCGTTTGAAAAATGGCCCTTTTCTGGTCGATCCAATTTAATAGAAATCGACCAAACACATTTTCCTTTGCCACGCTCACATATTAGCTTCAAAAATTATGAAATTTGAAACCTAGTTATAATTTGACATCTCGGATCCAACAGAAGTGGTTTCATCGAATTCTGAGGTCGTTTGCAAAATGGCCATTTTCACGGGCTATATAAACTCTATAGCGACCTTTCTGAAAATTCATTTGGCCATAACTTTTGCTTCCCGCTACGAAACTTCGATTTTTCAGATTCGTTAGAAAGATATTCACTAACAGATTCAAATATTTTTGGTTTCACTTAAATCCGTTTTTTTTGCACCCGGTACAGTCAGTCAAAGTTTGAATTCAAATATTGAAACTACCACGCCATTTCAGGCCTTGTTTATAATTAAAATTAATTATATTTATTTTCAAATATCGATTCAAACTTACTTTTTGTCGTTATTATTTAAAATATTTATTTTAAATATCTTAAATTCACTAAAATAGCCAAATTAAAAATTTTCAAACTGGTTCAGATTTTCCGGGTTGTTACATCAGTGGTATATTAATGAATGTTAGTATAGAACCATTTTAACTATACATGTAGCTTGGACCTGCTATATAGTGGGTAGTCTCTACTTATACATCAAGGCAAAGTGCAGGTGTCGTCAAGGCAAATTGCAGGTATCGTCTATCCAATTCTCTGACGTGTCGTATATTTATGTTTGATATTATGCAAGCAATGTGTGCATTGAAAATTTGTTCAATTATAAAAGAACAGTTTCAAGTGAGTTTGACCAAAATACAGATAAATTTAATTCATATTTTATTTAGTTGGGTTCATTATGTGGTGTAAATTTCTGAGTTTTATTTTTATGTGGATGATTTTCATACCCCTTACGATATGATGGTTTGACCCACCTTATTAACAATAATTGCTAACCAGCATGGCTGGCAGTTCAAGTATCGAACTGTGTTCATATTTTGTCTAATTATTATGCATTAGGCTTTCTTAAACACAGTTGGTATTTCTTTTCACTTATTTCAAACTCAGTCATCATTGTTCATGTTTATTTTTGTGTCAAATAGCATGGAAATTTGCAGCTACATAAATTGAAATGATAATAAAATAGTATAGGTTGGTATTTTAAATTAACATAAAAAATAATGACTAATGCACACTATAGAAATTTGAAGGAGATGATCAATGTATAAACTCGATGGAAACAAAATAATATTAAAACATGGCAAAAGGATAGTTGCTGAATTCTAAACAAGTGATGGGACTAGCAATGTGAAACTCAAACATATCTGAAATCATGACAAAAAGATTAGTCAAATGTTTGAATTTCACAATCAAATTTCTTCTTTTGTTAAATAATATGGAAATTTAGTTAATCCTACTCTAAGCAGTAATATTATTATACATTTGTGTTTTCCCAAAGTGCTTGTTGTTTTGCAGTGTGGTGATCATAGAAATGTTAGGCATCACCGATAACTTACGTGGAATCATTTAACTATTTTACTTACCACATGAAGGAAGTGTAGATACATCTATAAAGTGCCCCAATACCAGTTGTGCTTAATATTTAAATTTATTTAATTTTATCTCGGACTTCTTCTTTTTGATAATACATGTATGTAACAAGCTGGGACTTGAGTACTGAAGCAAGGAATGATGCTGCTGAGGTTTGTAAAGCTGAGAATTGGATGTAAACTGAGTGAGGCTGTGAAAAGAACTCATTGGTGAGAATTTGAAACTTCTGATTTTTTTTTGTTAGTCATAAATGCAAATACCTTCTAAAAAATTTGAAATTTCTGATTTTTTTTTGTTAGTCATAAATGTAAAATGGTTTCCTTCTAAATAATTTGGTTGCATGATTGTGAGGACTAGTACATTGTTACATAATGATAGTTGGCAACAATCTGGCGAAACCAGCCCAATTTGCAAATAAAAATAAATGAAATCATGACAGTCCAATTTAGTAAATAATGTTTCATCCATATGTGGTAAATTTTCTTCTTAATATAATGTCTCATGCATATGTGAACTTTTCTTTTTTCCTTGCTATCCTCGCAAAATGAATTTCTGCTTGCTAATCTGTGTTTAGCATTGGTTATACATTATTTAAGGTTCAAACCCACATATAAGTATCAATGTATTAGTTTTAGGCGGTTTTGCCTCCGTGGCTACTCCTTTGCACATTTAAAATCACAAAATTTTCATCTTGCTTGAGCAAGCCATAGCTTGTTGTTCGAAACAGCAAGCTGGAGCTTGTTGTTCCGAACTGCAAGCTCTTAGGCTGTTGTTTCGGAACAGCAAGCCGCAAAGGATTGTGGTTTCGGAATAGCAATTGCGCTTGTTGTTCGGAATAGCAATTGCGCTTGTTGTTCGGAACAGCAAGCACAGGCTTGCTGTTCCGAACAGCAATGACTTGCAAGCCTAAAAGCAATGGTTGGTTGTGATAAATTCTCTTGGTGGTCGCTATATTTCTGGGGATTGAAACTAATATGGGAGTAGCCAAAGTGGTCGCAACATGTCATTTACTATTAGCAAAATCCATATGTTAATTTTAGCCAAGGTTAGAACATGTCATTTGCTACTAACATAATCATTAGCTCATGAATTTCTTCATTGTAGGTAACTAAAAACCATTGTTGCGAAAATATAAAATACATGTTCTTCTTCCATGGTGTGCATATGAAATATATTGGTTACCCGTTTTGTTCTCATTATTCTGTGCAAATTGCTTCAAGAATATTGTATTCGTGTTTGTAGATGTTGTATTTTTGTTTAATGGATATTGTGTTAACTTAGTTTATGGTGCTATTTTTTTTTATGTAAACATGATTTATAGACGATGTCTTTGTTTATGAATTACAAGGTATATAGCTTTATGTAAATGATTAATAGTTATGTGTTTATATGGTAATTTTTTCGTTTGATTCATACATGTTATGAATACTGGTTGTTTGAATTATATTTAAATGATGTTGATATGTGTGTGATAATATAACGTAATATAAATGAAGTAAAAATCGAAACAACAAAAGACAGCGTTTATTCGATGATGTCATTGCTTTGAACACAAAATAACAGCGTTTACAAAATGCTGATGAAACTGTAGAACATCTAAGCAAACTTTTGACAACAAAAATGAAAACGCTGTTAAATTTATTAACAGCGTTTGTCAATCGCTAATGAAAATGGAAGCACCATACACTTGAAAACTATTAACAGCCCATTATAAAAGTTGTGCATAAAGATTAACAACTTAAACTCAATTTTTAGCAGCGTTTATTTTCCGCTGTTGAAAATTATGGGTCTACGACAGCATGTCGATATACAGCGTTTATACTAACGCTGTTATAACTTATAATAGCGTTTTTGAACCGCTGTTAAAAGCCTTTTTTGTTGTAGTATATCCTCTATTTTGGATCGAATCCCAATGCTTAGCATCAGCCCCAACTCTGGTCTGATGCTATCTTGGCTTGGTTTGATGTTGATTAGCTTAATCCTTGATAAGAAAGTGATTTAGAGGTGTTTTGAAGAGATTTAGAATGTGGAGGCCATGGCTATGGTTCAAAGGAGGTTAGTGGAGGCTAAAAAATACTGAAAAGGAATGTTTTCTAAACCCTAGCAACCCTCATATACTCCTAATCCCGAAATACCCCAATGGGCCTAGCTACTAATCACCAGTTAAGCCCAATTAAGCTGTTTTTCACCCTCTAAACCTTAATTCAGCCATATTTCCCAAATGGTAAATCCGTTTGACTAATGTGACCACTTTACGGAAAGGTAAACCATCAAACGGATCTAATGGAAGTGGTTTCAGGTCAAAACTCCTTACCAATCAAAAGTTATGAACGAAACAAGATCAGCTAGGGGCAATACGGTCATTTAATAATCGACAAAAATCATGAACATGAGAAATGACCCCACTAGTCTTTCCCCAAAAAGTACATGACCATACGACTTACCAAGAGAAAAAAAATTCTATGATCCTCTGATGCATAGAATGCGGGTCGTTACATTCTCCCCCCCCCCCCCCCTAAGAAATTTCGTCTCCGAAATTCCTTAACTGAAACATATAAAGAATTCTGCATGCCTATCAATCATTTCAAACAATAAAACATACAAAACAACACAACAAGCTTATCCTAGCATGCGGTTTACTAATAAGGGAAGAATTATCACTACAAAAACCTTACCAAGCAAAGAGTTCTGGATACTTCTTCCTTATGTCCTCCTCTGTTTCCCAAGTGCATCCTTTCTCATCATCGCCTCCATTGAACTTTGACTAGTTTCACTGCCTTCCTTCGAAGCTGCTTCGTATCGTTCCCAACAATACGCATAGGCTTGCGGTTCCCATCCGCCTCGAATTCAACCTCGATATCGTCCAACTGATCTGGTGAAATAGCCACATTAGGGTCTTGCACAAACTTCCTTAACTGGGAAACATGAAATATGTTGTGAACTCCCGCCGTCTTGTCTGGTAACTCAACTTTATATGCCAAATTCCCATCTTGCTCGAGAACTGAAAATGGACCAACAAACCTTGGTGCTCTTTCCCACTAGAACGAATCACAATCATCAACGGAGAGACCTTGACGAACACCAAGTCGTTAACGAAGAATTCCAAATCTCTTCGTCTCTTATCGACATAAGTTTTCTGCCTATCTTAGGTAATATTCATTCTCTGTTGGATAACCTTGATCTGGCCTGAAATCCCTCTTATTATTTCTGGTCTAAGCTCAAATTTCTCACCATTCTTCAACCAACATGATGGTGCTTTGCACGGTCTTCCGTACAAAGTTTCACTTGGAACCATACCAATACTGGGCTAATAACTATAACTCAAGCAGATACAAATGGCCATCCCATGACCCTCCAAAATCCAATATATAAGTTCTCAAAAGATCCTCTAGTATACAATTCACTCAAATACCATCATGACCTAACCTAGTCCTTGGTAAACCATCAATATAATCCATTGAGACTTGTTCCCATTTCCATTTAGGAATTTCTAATGGTTGTAACAACCCACTAGACTTCTTTTGCTCAGCTTCAACTAACTGGCAATTCATGCATTTGGACATAAACTTCCCAACGTCCTTATTTATCCTTTCCCAGTGGTAGGTTTGATCCATGTCTCATTACATTTTGTTACCACCAGGATGTATAGTCAGTTTCGAGTGATGATATGCTCTAAGCACTTCATCTCTCAGTCCGTCTACATTGGGTACAACTAGTCCCCTATTCTTTCGAAGCCATCCTTCTTGATCAAATCCTTGCTTGATCATTCTCTTTCCATCAATACCCATCTCTACCCTAGAGAAGATTTCCAATAGGTTAGGATCGTCCTTCTACCAGGAACCAATCCACTCAATCAAAATCGATCTAATCGTCAAGCTTACTAGCATTTCTGAATCCAATTCACTCTTGGGTCTGAAATCATATCCTGTGATATACTCTAGTTGCTTCCAACCCAGAAACATAACCTCTAGACTGGCATGCCTCCTGCTCAATGCAATTGTTACCGCACCTAAATCCTTTGTTATGTCCACTCTGCCCCATGAAGTCATGATAACTTCACTGCACTGGCTCATAGCCTTGCCACGATCACTCTACCCCATGGAGTAATGACTACCCCACTGCACTGATATGTAGCCTAATGTCCGTCTATACTACCATCTCTTTGTTCCCCATCGCTAGAACCCTACAGGTGATAGTCTACTCAAGAGAAGAAAGATAGGTACAAACATAGCAACCATAACATCCATCAAACAAGTCCTACCTATCACCTGCTAAAGCCATGAACACATCGACACCTACATGACTGGTCTAATCAATCCCAATATGTCGATTCTTGTATGTCTGGTCCAACCAACATCAAGAACTAATGGAAGCCCAGCCTCCAAATGGACAATCGTACGTCCAACGCACGTTTATCCTCCAAGGATAGCTAGATCACGTCCAACGGATCCAAGGTAACGGGCGTCCCCAGATACCCCTGCTTTTTAAGTCCGCCTAAAATACTTGAGTCCAACCCAAGTCTATCCATTATCTTGATGCCCTCTCGAGTCCAACTCGAGCCAAATCCAATTCCTCGCAGCCTTCTCGAGTCCAACTCGAGTCAATCTATAACTCAGACCCAGTTTTGAGTATCCATTACCGACAAACTCTAGTCCAACGTGAGTCATCTCCCTATTCGTTGCATCTCCAAGATCAATGAACACCCATTTTCTTTTACGAGTTCAAGTCCAACTTGAATCGTCCTAATCTTCGTTGCATCTTCCATGATCAACGAACACATCCTATTTCTTCAAAGTTCTACTATCCAAAGAGAACATCGGCATAGTGTTCTAAACAATCCATTACTTTGCATCTTTCTCGAGTTCCAGTCGAGCCATCTCATAACCCTATCGAGTCTAACTCGGGGCAATCTATACCATTAAACAGTCTTACCATGTCACGGCTGCCCATCGCTCCTCGAGTAAACCAAGATATCATCCAATGAAGAATCGCAACAACTATTTATCTATTACGCAAACCATCCTAGTCGAACTCGACATTCCCCAAGCACAAGCCCCAAAGGCCTAAACAAATATCAAACAAGCACCCAAGGAACATCTCCTCCGAACTCGGACAATCCACGTGAGGTGATACTAGCAAAACAACTAAGCATTGTAGCACTCATTTGCCTCCCAGAGACAACTAGAACTTATTACAACGATAACCTCTCAGCTTCCTTAACTCCAGTTACTATCGCCATCACTAGGTAGGTACCTAATACTACCCTATTCCTTTAGGGTAGATCGACTCCCCAAAATAATGCTAAACCCAGTAAAGCCCAAAACAAAGCAATCACAAACAAACATACATCCATGACTCGATAAGACCACGTTACGACAAATCATACTAAGGCTAGTCGAACCACCAACCAGGTTCGTCACTACTAAAGGTATATCGACTATCTTGGGTTTGTCAAACAATACTCAAACAGAAACATCTTAAATAGAAAGCATACCTTTGATAACGACGCATTTTCCCTTCTGCGCTACAGTTAGGGCATTCGACGAAGAAGGAACAGCGTTGATAGCATACGCTTTCACAATCTGCTTCTCCCTAAGAGGTTGTGGACAATCATCCTTGTGGTGTCCCTCCTGACCGCAGTTAAAGCACTTCCTTTCCCCAGGCTTTTCTCGGCAATCTCAGGCATAGTGGCCCTTCTTGCCACAACTAAAGCACTCTCCACCATCTTATTCTTCTTATTCCGACAATCCTTGGTCGGGTTCTGCTTCCTCTTGTTCTGAGAATTCTTCTTGCCTTCACCGCCTGCTTGCGGCTTTGGTTCCCCTGTAGATGCAATAGCAACTTCGGTCTTTGACTTACGAAAAAGGCTCTCTGACCTTAATGCCTTTCCTATAATAGACTCAAACATCTCATCGATATGCTTTATAAGTCTTTCCCCCAAGTACCCATCTAAACCAGTTATGAACTTTTCATTCTTCCTTTCAACTGTATCGATAAGGGACAATCCATATTTCGATAAAGTGTCGAATTCAGCTATATACTCCAAGATTGCTCTACCATTCTTCTTAAGCTCCAAGAACTTCCTAAACAATTCTGATTTATGAGCAGCTGGAATAAACTTATCAAAAAAGCGAGTCTTAAATTGATTCCAAGTAACTTGTTCCTCAGGAGTAGCTGCCTTAATAGCATTCTACAAATTCATAGCTCGTCCTTGTAGTTGACGCGATGCTAGCTTCCTCTTCATTGCGTCTTCGATTCCCAAATCTTCAACGATGCTCTCACAACTATGTAGCCAATCTTTAACTTCTATAACCGACTCCGTTCCGTGGAACGGCTTCCCACCAAGGCTAGTGTAATCCTTGTTTAGCTTGGCGAAATCGACCCTAGGCGCCTGCACTGCAGCACCACCACCATTAGTAGCATTAGAAATGGCTCCCCGAGCATCCCTAAGTATCTCTCTCATGAGGCCAGTAAACATCGTCCTCATCTCAGTAGCATTCCCATTATTGGCTCCTCTACCAGTACCCCTCGTATATCGGCTCATTGTTCAGTCTGTAAAGAGAAAACGATTAACCATCTCCATAGTGGTGCTAGTGCAATGCGACTTCATCCCTAGCTATACTAATAGTATGTATATATATTTAGCTTTTGAAAACCAAAATAATCACAAATACGCGCTCTCATATACAAGTACTATCTCTCCCTGATGACTTCCCTAGGTTAACAACGCAACCTAGAGCTTTAATACCAAGTGTGACAGCCCACCCCGCATTAACCGACATTTCCTCCGAAAGTGCGATGTACACATGTCCGCTAGCACGGGACGGTCGTCAAAGAAAGGAAAAAAGATGAAAGAACTAACAAAGAAACCTGTAGAATGTTTCACAGCGCATGGATTAAAATATAAAAGTAACATACTTGACATAAAACAGGCGAGACATTGCATAAGCTGAAAACTAAAACCATCATCATCATAGCAGCGGAAATCCAAAATACAGCTTATGATCCAACATCATTATTACAACTTTAAAACTGTCTCTAAAGCAAAAGGAAGTAAAAGAAGGAGGTACACTACTAATTCCCAAGCAGTGACCTTCAACAACAAGGGAGAATATCTATATATCATACGCGGGAGCCTCCTGCTCGTCTTCGGTACAGCTACTCGTGCATACCACCTAACCTATCTCCAGTCTGCTCGTTTAGGAGCACCCAGAGTAATAAGAAGAGACATAAAAATCTGGGTCAGACAAAAGTCTGGTATGAGCGATAAGCCACAAAACAAAACAATAACACGTCCCGCAGCAAAGTCCAACCATGAAGTTAACTCGTTGGTTCCCAACTGGATCCTGAGTTCTACTTCCCATTTGGACTACCTTTGCATCTCAAGTTCTAGTCGTCTCCAGATCGGTTCGGTCTTCTCTCTTCACTTTGCTTCGGATCGGTTCGTCCATGTCAACTCCTCTAATTCGGATCGTGGGCACCCATTGGGTTCGGGTCGGATCGTGGTGCTCGCCCTCCATCGGATCGGTTCGTGCTTCCTCCGTCGGATCGGGACATGGCACATGACCAGCTCGTGACTCCTCCTCTCAAGCGGACCGGTTCAGATGAGTACACAGCTTCGAAGGCGGGTCGGATCGTGACATCGTGGCGCACTCCAGGAGAACGGGTCGGGTGGGAGCTGCATGGCGCTCCACGGTCCAGATCGTGCTCCCCTTCTCCGATCCGATCCGGTTCGGCTAATTTCCTGCACTTCTTTCCAGCGACTGTTTTACGCCACACGACGGCGTTTTTGACCATTCTAACTGTTCTAAACAATCACAAAGCATACCATACAGCCATAGCAACATGTATAAACATCCACAAACAGCAAAACAACAATATGATATGTCAAAACGGATCAAACATACCCACCCTAATTTTCCCCTTAAGCATGTTTCACAACAACAAATGATAAGATTAGCAAAACTTAACCAAATCAGCCCTAATTTCTATTAGAGCTCTAAAATAATATTTTAGAATTTTACAAATTTTTCCAGATTTTTATGATGCAAAATTTCGCTAATTATCACTAATAACCCCCTTTATCCCCTGAATTCCGGGATTTGCAAAATTAGCCCAAATTCATATCAGAGACATAAAATAATATTCTGGAATTTTACAATTTTTTCTAGATTTTTCTGAGTTATAATTTCGCTAATCTTCGCTAATTACCTAATTAGCCATAATTAGTGAAAAATAATGCAAATCACTCACCTTTGCCACAAATTAAACTATAGATCTGAAATATCCTCTGTTTTGGGTCGAATCCCAATGTTTAGCAGTAGCCCCAACTCTGATTTGGTGTTATCTTGGCTTGGTTTGATGTTGATTAGCTTAATCCTTGATAAGAAAGTGATTTAGAGGTATTTTGAAGAGATTTAAAAAGTGGAGGCCATGGCTAGGGTTCAAAGAAGGTTAGTGGCGGCTGAAAAATGCTGAAAAAGAATATTTTCTAAACCCTAGCAGCCCTCATATACTCCTAATCCCGAATTCCCCCAATGGGCTTAGCTACTAATCACCCGGTTAAGCACAATTAAGCTGTTTTTCACCCTCTAAACCTTAATTCAGCTATTTCTTCCAAACAATAAATCCGTTTGACTAATGTGACCACTCTACGGAAAGTTAAACCATCAAATGGATCTAATGTAAGTGGTTTCAGATCAAAACTCCTAACCAATCAAAAGTTATGAACGAAACAAGATCAGCTAGGGGCAAACCGATCATTTAAAAATCGACAAAAATCATGAACATGAGAAATGACCCCACTAGTCGTTCCCCAAATTACATGACCATACGACTTACCAGGAAAAAAAAATATTCTATGATCCTCTGATGCATAGAATGTGGGTCGTTACATCATCCTACTCGATAGACTCATATTATACAAATTTAAGATATAATATAGGTTAAACCAAAAAGGCAGCTAACATGAGCTTTCTTACAAAAAAATCAGACATTAGAAATGCCTACCCAATTTTAGTTTACACCTTAGTAATATAATAACATAGCAGTCACATTAAAGAAAAATTTATGATATAAGTTTTATAACTAAACAGGGTAGGTAACCACCATACAGGAGCACTCAATAGACGAAACTTGATTATGAGTTGTGTTATTTTCTGTCAATGAAATGCCTAAATAAATATATAAACAAAAACAAAAATGACAAACTATTGATACTACAACATGCAAAAAATAATGCTTGTGCTAACTCAAATTGTCACTGCAATGTGTCAACAAATCATCTTTGCTTATAATGCAACTGTCACAATATGAGAGTTGAATTATTATGGTCTTCTATTCAGCTTTAATATTTTTGGTTAGTCTGACAATGTTCATCGATGGTTACAAAAATTCACTATCTACAGAATGAATAAATCATTACACTCAAACCATATACTTAGGCCAGCTCGCACTCTCTACCCCTATCCACCCAAAAAATAATAAAAGTTAAGGGTTACCTAATACAAAAAAAGTTTTATAAAACACAGTGGTTTCTGCATGTTTCCAGCTAACATATAATGATGTTTTTTCCGTTTTATACATGATTTTGTATAAATTGTTAAAAAATCATAGCTTGATGGAAAATGTTAAGAATTCACTATTAATACTTTAAAACATCTAAACAATTGTCTATTTAAGGAGTGGCAAATAATTTTTTTGCAAATATGCTTCATGATATACCTACATGTATTGATGAGTAACATCCCAAAACTCATTCAAAAATAGAGTGCATAAATTTTAGCAGTAAAAAAAAACTAAAAAACTAGAAAGAGTAAAACCATGTATGACCCTATGAAGCTCACAACTTCGAGCCTCTAATATCTAATTTAGTTTGTAGCAGTATGCTTCAAAATATTTTGTCCTCTATATCAAACTATGATGAACGATTACCTAATAAATATAAACAATAATCACTAGGTCTTGTGAACATTTATATCCAAGCACAAAACATATTTTAATGTTCAGCAAGTAAAAGCATATTAAATTCAACAACAAAATGTAAACTACTTTCAGTTTTAATGGATAATAGGTAAAAACTACATCAAATTGTTCAATAACTTACACCTAGAAAAACTATAAAACAAACAGTGTATACTTATTCCAGTTGATTGTACTTAGAAAAGTCTTTGAGATGCGCGGGTAGCTTTGATTATGGAAATAGTAAATACCTGTTTGAATTTTTCGAAAGTAGCAGAATCATGCAGATAGGCAACTGGCTTATGCGATGGTGAATCTGGTATCTAGAAGCACTTGCAGTTAAAATGGAATAGTGATGTCAACTGACTCTGAGGATGACGATGAATATCTCAACTGACTTTTGGTTGAAGGGATCCAATTAAAAATTAAAGATAGGTATTTGGTTTAGAGGATGACAATGATAATGAAATTGTAGTCAATGTTTGCGTTGGCCCTCAGGACACTCCCAAAATTTAGGGCCGGAAAAGGATCTAGGCTGAAGCTAAACGAATTTCGAGGTGACAATGAACTGCAAATCTTACACGATGCTACATCACCGCTTAGCTCTGGTCAACTGCAACGTCACTGGACCTAGGCAACAAAACCAACAATGAAATCTTCAATCAATAGAAATAACGCAGCAAGCTTCTTATTCAGACCAGATCTCGAATCTTAGGGTGGTGTCGATTCTGGCTCCAGATCTAGAACACAATAGTAGCTAACATTAATGATAATTTTTATAGTTGAAAGTGGAAGTAAGAATTGATCTTCAGGCCGTGATATCTAATTATCGAAGAAGCAATTATTTTTGGAACGGTGATGTTATAAATGTAATCGGAATCGAGTAGTTTTCTTTCTCTTCTTTTCGAAATCTATATTCTTTAATCTGAATCGGCATAGAATAATTAATTGGTTTTTTTTCCTTCGGCGCGAAAGTGAAGATAAAGCGCGCTGCTTGAGAAAATGGTGAAAAGGGGTTTGTCGGGAACAGCGTCTAAGGCTGTGTTTGTTTCGAGGAAAAAGTGCTTTTTAGGTGATGAATCAAAATGCTGAATACATTCAGCTCTATTAAGCACGTTTGGTTCCAACCCTTGATCAGCAAAACTCGGTCAAACAAGCAAAATATCATTAAGCTCAAATCTGAGCATTTTTAGCTGTTGAATCGATGATAGTTTTACAACGGATCTCTCTCTGCTCTTTTATACGTTGGACGGCTGAATACATTCATAAGAAAACAACTTTATCTCTGCCATCACACTGCTTTATCTTTCTGCCATACCAGGTAACATCTCTTTTCTTCTTTGAATTCGGTATATTTTTTGTTTGAATTGGCCAAATCAATAATCATAGAGCTGTATCAGTATTCCCAAAAGTTATTCATATTATTATGTATCAGTACACATGTGTTGCTTCTTAGTTAAAAGTCACAACTGTTGGAGCATACAATAGTTGTCGATTTTGTCTTCTAGGATGAGTGTGAATAATTGTCCACAGTTACTGTGATCATTCATGTTGTTCATTGACTTGTTCCCTATATACATATTAGATTAGGAGCAAACATTTCATTCTTGTATTTTGATATTGGCACCGAATTCTATACCTATCTAATGTCAGCACAAATTATTTACACAGTAATTCCCTGTCCATAATGCCACCTCTTCCGACAGCTCTTTGGATTTACATGATCGAAAATAGTAATTGAATTAATTTTTTTTGTGTACATGGATTCCATAATATATACTATCGTATTATGATTGAATGAGTTTTGCTAGTGTCCATGGGTTCTATAATACGTACTAAGTCTTGTGATTAATATAACATGTGCTACTATTGTGATACATTAGTAGACGTCTCGTTATTGTAGATCTTATGATTCCTCGCTAAGAACAAACTTTCTATAAGATTGATTTTTCATTAACAATGTATGTTGTACGAAGAACATATTTTCAGATTAATATGCATTAGCTATTATTTTTATTACGTATTTGTTGAGAACAATGTGTTTAAACATATACTTCAAACGTCTATGTGAAACTTCTGCATAAATGACCTGTTTTAATTTTTAAATGTTCATGTGTAATTCGTAGGATGACATCACGTAGGAACTCTAAAAGTAAATATACGAGCAACGAAGCAAACAAAGCTTCCAAGAGCAGGGCCACATTTGCGTTAAATCCTGAAATGGAAAAAGATTTTCTTCAGTTATGTGTACGAGAACTCACTAAGCAAGGATATAAAAGTGCTTTGACTTTAGACTCATGGAAAAAACTGGAGAAAGAGTTTAATACAAAGTGGAATGTCAACTATGAACATAAGCAATTCAAAAATCATTAAGGCTATTTAAAAGAAGATTATTCATTGTGGACTAAAATAATTGGGCTGTTTGGACATGGATTCAACGCTGAGACGAATACCATACATTGGCCTTCTGAAAAATGGGATGATGTCATTCAGGCAAGTTCATCATTTTGTAATACTAATTTTATTATTATTTTCACACTTTGAAAATAATTTATCTTTTTTACTGCACTTAACAGCAACATCCTAAAGCACGGAAATTTAGACATAATCCTTTAGAAAATGTTGACATGTTGAAGGAGATATTTGATAGTACTATTGCAAAAGGAGGAAACGCATGGTCATCTGCATCATCTAATCCACCTCCTGATACAGACAATGCTCAACCAGAAGATGAAAATAGAAATGAAGTTAATGCAGAGGTAGAAGAAGAACGTTTGCCTACTTATGTGGAAGATGAGTTTTTTGAAGGTGTCGCAGTAACTGGAGCGCAAAATAGTCCACCTAATAGACAGGCAGATGATAATGACTCACCTAACTTCAAACCTAGTTCGTCTACGAGAAGAAAACGCAACAGTTCAAGTGGTGAACTAGTGGATAAACAAATTGAAGATTTAATTGGAGTTATTATAGGCCAATTTGAAAAGGAGGAAGCTGCAAATGGACGTTCAATCGATGCTGTAATTGTTGCATTAAAGGAATTAAGGGACATGAGTGTTATATCTCAGCAGGAGTATATGAAAGCTAAGATATTATTTTGTGACAAACAAGAGTTGAGGGTAGCTTTTTTGGATGAGGAGAGCATAGTTAACAGACTTGAATTTTTAAATTATGTATTAGATGTTTAAAAATGATTTGCTTGTTATGGTGGAGATGTTGGACTTTTTAGGTTTTATTTTGAAATGAATAATTGTTTAGAGTTGAACTAGTTATTTATGTTTGCTTAGCATGTTGTATTTAGGTATGTCTTTGACATTTTCATGAATAAAATTGAAGTTCTGTTTGGTTTTTATTTCATACATATTTCATTTTGGATATGATGCTTATATGGTAATACGTAGTGATGATATTTAGTTATATTATGATTGTCTTTCATCATTTTAATATATGATCTTTAAGTAATAAAGATATGTTATATTTTGTTATTGCAGGATGATGTCTAAAGAAAGGTTGTTAATGATGTTGTTAGCACTTTCAGTATTACTTAAGAACAAGAAAAATAAAAATGCTAGACAAAAGGTTCTAATTTCATCCCTTTCTGGAAAAGAGTACATGAAAGAGCTCTTGAATGGTCCTTCGGTTGTGATGTATGATAAATTTAGAATGGATAAATCATCATTTTTGAAGCTGTGTTGTTACTTTCGAGAAAAGAATTGGCTTCAGGATAGTAAATATGTTGAAGTTGAAGAGAAAATGGCTATGTTTTTATCCACTATATGCCATAACGTTGGAAATCGGATTATTAGATATCGTTTTCAACATTCAGGTCAAATGGTTAGTAAGTATTTTAATGAGGTATTGACGGCTATGAGAGACTTTGCTCGAGAAATGATACTTCCGCCAGATTTTGACAAACCAATTGAAAATATACAGTCTCATGTACAACTAAGAGAAGGTCCTTTCAAAGGTGCAATCGGGGCATTGGATGGTACATTAATAGATGCAAATATTCCATTACGTGAACAAATTCCATTCAGAGGCAGAGGCCGGGGTAACTGCTATCAAAATATAATGGCCTTATGCGATTTCGATATGAAATTTGTCTATGTGATGGCAGGATGGGAAGGAGTAGCTCATGATTCAAGGGTGCTCAATGAAACAATTCGTAATCCTGCTAATAACTTTCCTATACCTCCATTATGTAAGTAAATTACACAAGTTTACGTTTAAAACGAACTAATGTTGTATTATGCTTATTTTTTCCTCTTCTGTTACAGATAAGTATTACCTTTGTGGCGCGGCTTACGCAAATACCAGAGGATTTCTATCGCCATATCGGAACACACGTTATTGGTTGAACAGTTACAGAAACAACTCTGCGACAAATACAAAAAAAAATTAATCATGCACACGCGCGATTAAGAAACGTCATCGAACGAAGTTTTGGTGTTTTAAAGAAAAGATTCCCCATTTTAAGTAAAATGGCTCCATATAAATTTTCTGATCAAAGAGATATTGTTATCGCATGCATGGCAATACACAACTTTCTACGTCGAGTCTCGCTTGATGATGATTTATTTTTGGAAGCTGAGCAAGAAGAAGATGCCACAAATGAGGAAACAAGCAATGGAATTGATAATCAAGAACCACCACAGGCTCCACCAACTTACAATGAAGTGTTTTCATCCGAGTCACAATCTTTTATGTCAAATTTGCGTGATGAAATTGCAAATCTTCTCTAGGTTTTTTTTAATCTAGTCGTACTGTTAATAAGTTGCTTTGATTTTTATTTCGTGGAGGCATTCAACGAAAAATATTTCCATTTGTAGTTTGTAATAACTCAAGACTAGTAATTTCATTGGTCATGTCGAATAATACACGAATTAACCATACATGGCAAATTTGTCAGCTAACAAGTTATTACAAAAAACCAAATTTACAATTAGCACGTAATCAAACAACATTTTCATAATCAACATTCAGCATTCAGCAATCAACATTCAGCATTCAGCAATTATCATTCAGCATTCAGCAATTTTAACAAACGATACCTAAGTTTCGTGATTCTTTATTCTAGGCATTTGCTTCAACCAATTTGCTTCAAAAATATGCAACTGATGCATATTAATATACTTGCATCATTGTTAACGTTAGTGATGCAACCAAAATCATTTGCTTCTGCCTTTTTGCTTCAAAAATGATGCACAACCGACAGTAAATATGTTTTTAACCCTTCAATTGCTTTCCCTACGTCAATTGCTTCAAAATGTCAGGGGGAACCGACTCAACTAATGTTACATGCATCGGTTGTTTGTACAACCGACGCAGTTGAGGTGATGCAACAGGACTGTTTTGTAGTAGTTATTTATAAATAAACTAAACATTAATACTAACAGTAATCAGTAATTAAAATCGGTAGAAAACATGTTCAAGACCAAGGAGCTCGGTCGACCCAGGCTTCACTTGGGTCAACCCATGTGTCGACCTTAAGGACACCTCTAAGGTGGGTCAACCTACCAAGCTAGATCTGTTTTGTGCTATGACGTGTTTTTCTGATCTAAATAGTTCGGATTTTGTATTATTAAATCCGACAGACCACTTCTCCTATACATCTATAAATAGACTAGCAGGGCTAAGCTTTCAAATCATATTTTCTTAGATGACGCCAAGGCTTTGCCATTTTCTTTCCTCTCCAAATCTTTCAGAAATAAGAAAATTAGCTTGAGAAAATTTTGATACAAGATTTGAAGATAAAGAATGTAAACTGATAACATAGGTGTTCAGATTTCTGATCAACACGAGGTAAGCCCTGTGAATCTAATTTATTTAGGTTTCTTTCCTTCTTTCCCTCTTCTTTTAGTATCAGATTTGTAACTCCGTGGTTCTTTTAATAGTAGATTCAGTTAGGAGGACCAGGAATCAAAGATCTGAATCAGATTCATGGATTGGAAAGCTGTTGGGTGAGTGGATTTAGAATTATACATTTTGGGTAACGATATATTTACCGTCTGCATTCCTCGTTATTCTTAACAAGTTAAATAACTGTAATTTGTGGTAAATGTATTGAATTTTATTTAAAATAAGTTGAGAATATTGTTGCTGTAATTTGTTCAATTAATTCTCTGTTTGGGATTTAGAATTACTGTAATACCGAAATGATAAATGTGATAATAGTCATGCATACAGTCTTGATATTTCAATAATAATTTGGAGAACATGTCGTTTGATAGTAATTTGGTGAACACGTTAATTTGATAATAATTTGGAAAACATCTTAGTTGACAGTAATTTAGGAAAACATATTAGTTTGGCGGTAATATGGAAAATTTATAGTAATTGGAAACGGTAAATGAAAACAGGAATTAACATGTAACCTAGAAAATAAAAGAGGAAAATTTGTAGTAGACTGAGTTAGCTAGATTTTGGGGAAAATAAGTACATTTCGGAAAAATTATTGCAAACGTAGTTGCAAGAAAAGAAAGGGAAAAAAGGATTAGTATGAAATAGGGATTCTTTTACCATATTGAACACTAATGAAATAAAAAGATATATGTATGTCCCTGATGAAAATAAAAGGAAAAGCTTACAACTACGGAACTTGATTGATGTGCGTTACGAAAATGGATCTTTACATTTTTCCCACTAATCAACCTAATCAGATGTATGAAATATTTTCCTGAAATAATGAGAATATACAAGACGGTAAATAATAAATAGGCTTGTCCTAGGGACAAGTGGAAATTATAACATGGGTTATAATAAATGAAAAAGGGTAAGATAACTAAGATAATAAGTAAACAACAAGTTGTGACAACAGTGTAAGATGAGGTTATGATTAAATAAGAAAGAGTAAAGTAGGTAGACTTATGAAATGAAATAAGTTGTACTTAATTATGTATTAAGTAGACGTGTCACAAGAAAACATGAGAATTGGGGAAGGATATACCTAATCATACATTAAGTAAAGCATGTTATTGTAGCTTGTAAAATGTAACTGGACAATAAATGACATGGTAAAAAAGGGGTGTAGATTACTTTCGTTAATTATAATCTAAGAAATAACATGTTATGACATTGGGCTTATTAATGAACTTAAAATGGGTTAAGTTAGATCACTGGATTAATAAGCGAGAGGGGTCCATTCCTTTGAGATTTAAGGAGATTAGAGAAAACCTGGTAACTTGAATAAAAAGCTAATACATGGATAATCAAATTAACTAGCAATCTGATAAGATAATACAAGCGTAGGATTAAAATGTTATACGTAGAATCTAATAGCACGTTAGTGTAATACGCTTAGACCAGTCCACATGTACGTAAGTGAAGAACCTAACGGGGTAGATCGTCGTGATATTTAGGGACACGGGAGAAGCACGTCCATCTGATTATTCTACCTGATTACTATGTTGGTTGTTCTGTCTATTTTCTCTGCAAGACTGGAGGGAAGCACATGGCTTTCGAGGGGCGTGGTAGGGTACTGTATGGTGGTCCTCTCTGCGGTACATGCTCAGGTTGTACACCCATAGGTTTGGTCTACGCGGTACCATCCGGTAAGTATACCTTAAATGCAACTGTAGCTTGGCAATTGAAAGGTAGTGGCGAATGGCGTTAGGTGATTCGACGATTGCCTTAGGAAGAGGCTAGGTCATGACCAATACAGGATAGTAATCATTGGGTACTTGTCATTGGTAGTCAGTAGGGTGCGGAAAGACTAGAGCTAAACCTAGAGGCCATCGATTTTTCACCATCAAGACGTTGGTTGCGAGACACACCAAATTGGATGTTAGATTGTTTCCTAAGGGAAAGTCTCTTAACTCTTGATGTAGCCTTTCATTTGTTGAGGGAGAGGTCAAGATGGGACCATAGCCACCGTGAAAATGCAGACCATACTTCGGTTATCTGAACTGTAGGCCTAATGAGACTGGCCTTTATAAACATAGAAAGCTCCCAATCGAGTTTCGTGCATTGGATACAACCCTATTCATTACGCCATAAACGACCTAACGCAATGGGAAAAAGTTGTTGGCACAGGCCCAAAAAATGTTGGCATAGGTCTGTGGCAACATTTTTAGGGTGATGCAATTTTCACCATTGCTGCAGACCTCAAAGGCAACATTTTGACTATCTATGACAACACAACAAACATTGTTACAGTAAAACCCTATTTAGGTCTATGGCAACATCCTTAGGTGTCTGTAGCAACATCCAAATATGTTGCTATAGATATTAAATTTCTGAATTTGTTTGGGTGAGCTACTTGCATAATTTCACATACAATAGTAACACAGCTACTTGAATAAAAACACATACAATAGTACTACAGCAACTTGCATAATATCACATACACTAGTTGCATAAAACACCATTCATATATTTGTTTCAAAACATACAACGTTACACATCATAATTCATCAACTCTCAAAAGATGAAACATGAAAAAAAAAAGAAAAACTGTACTTTACTGCACCACATTGCCATAAGTATACGCAAAATAATCCCAAACATGACTCAGGACATAGCTAAAGCTCTTGCAAAGAATTATTTTCCTTTCTCATGCTTTCCGCATTTAACATGCATTAAGGCCAACTTTACCTTCATATCAGCCACAAACTCATCGGCTTTTGTCCTCTTTTGCTTTTGCTTTGGCAGCTTGTCTTCAAGTGTCTTCCTTTCCGTGAGCAATTGTGATATATTATTTTCTTTTTCTATTAATTTAACAGCAGTATCTTCCACTTTAGCATTGCTATTGATTTCATACAATTCATCATGCCGTATAAAATAACCACAATCGTCATTATGCACATATGTCAAATTCTCAACTAAAACGTCACTGAAAAATATGATAATCGATAAAGCAACCAAAATACTTAATTTATACTAACAGGCCACATGGAGCAACCAAAAAACTTCTTCCCCGCATTCAACCCTGTCTTTACCGTCCTTGACTTCGGTGGGATTCTGTGGTGGAAAAGCTTACTTCCCGCTGCAGTTGTTGAAGTTAAAGTAGAAACTGATCGAGTGGTCATTGAACTCGAAGATGGACAGATCAGCAACATATATATACACATACATGTGAATATGAATATATGCATGTATATATATAAGAAACAAGGCAATGGACAAACAACATATATTTGAATATTATTCACCACAATCATCATAATATTCATGAACTAACAGCATAATTCCGCAAGCAAGATTCAGATCATGTTGAATACAGTTCGAGTTAAAACCCACAAATAAAATTAAAGCCATGTACGGTAGCATTCCTTTAAGCTGCTCTTATTTAAAAGTGGCTGATTATAATAGGCTAATTGACAAGGTTAGAAAGAAAACTGAGAGATGGACAACTAGGATTCCAAACCTGAGCTAACGATTAGAACTCATAAAAGCTATCGATTATCCTACCGATTAGAACTCATAAAAACCAGCAAACCCACAAACGAAATTAAAGCCCCAAATCTAACTATTTAAATCCAACAACAAAATTCTTACCCTATGTAGAATGATCAAAAGATGCGGTAATAACAAATCCGTTTCGTAGATCGGTTGGGTGAGACGGAAATCCAGCAGGAATTTGGAAGATAAATACGCTGAATAACTCAATTTCTCTAATGCCTTAACCCTAGTTTTGTTTTCGAAACAACAATTGAATCAATAGAAATCCATATCTGATTTTGCTAAGGATCGATTGGAGATGGGTGCCCCCTAGATCGAAGAATCTTGTAGGGAGGTAAAAGTAGATTTTTGAATTTAGTGTACATGTGAGAATGAGAATTTTAGTGTGTTGGTGAATGAAAATTAGGGGTTGAGGATTTTGAAATTTCGGGGGTTAAAACTAAATGAAAAAGAAAATGAGCAAATGAAATAAAAGAGGGAAATGGAAATGGATGAGATGCAGATTGATGGCATGGATGGACGGCACAGATATTGTTTTAACTAATGGTGTGGATTGCCACGTAGGACATGCAAAGGTCTGCTATAGCAACGCTGTACAAAATGTTGCATCATGTTACACTTGTTTATCTAGAGCAACATATTTTTATGATTAAGGTAACATTAAAAATAAAACATTGCAGTAGGACCAAAATATTATACCTATCGGGACATTTTGGCTGGCAACACCTTGCAAATTCGTTGCATTAGTCGTTTATGGCGTAGTGATTACAGAGCTTGGGGTATAATAGACCAGTACGTTCGTGTGAGGGTCTAGATACATGCACTGGGTGGTGTATCGTAGATAGTAGGGCATTACTTCATGTTGAGACTTGATTTGACCGAGGTGTTTGGATAAGACAATCCGTACGCTTACGTGACATAGTGATGATGGTTCTGTGCGATTACGTGGCGTAATGATTTGGATTTTCGTAAGTCGTTTGGCGTAGGATGGATGTTACATACGCTTCTGTGGCATGACAGTGGAGATCGTACGAGGAGGGTACTATGGGGAGCACCTTGAGATGTGGGGTATAGCTACATATACACTATACTAGGTTAATCTACCAAGGAGTAGATGAGTACTAAGTGAGTGTAGATTACTGAATATATATGCAGATAGAAAACATCAGTCACAAAATAGCAAACCTAGATCAGAGTATATATATAAGCACATACACCACCATACATCTCTATAATCATACATCATACATAAGTAGCAAGGATTATTGAATCACATATTCACCCATTCCACAGAACTATACATCTTGATAACATAAAAATTGACCACTCATAAGGTACGATATCCGAGCTATAATGATAAAGCACAACAAAAAATAGTACAAAGATCCAAGGGAAACTGCAATCTATACCTAACCTGCAACTCGGTCTGACCCGAGTGAAAAGCATACGGGTCAGGAAAGCTAAATTTATTAGTAGTAAAGTTAAATTAATGTAAGTGATAAGGGAAACATTCCATTATTGCCAACGAAACGAAATAGTTGATCAACTTTTCTCTTAACGAGATGCCTCATAAGGTCTATCATGAGTTTGTAAGGGATGCAATAGGCATGTAAGATATGGTACAACGTTCATACTTTATTTGACTGTGAATAATTAAGAATATGAACCATAGGAATACATAATCTTTAAATAAAGGATAAACACATATAAATATGCCTCGTTTGGTCAGCGTATACTAAATCTCAACACAAATCAATATATCATAAAGCTCATATAATAGAAACTTCTTAATTATTATACCTCATTTCATTGGTATAAATATAAATACATCTCAAATCCATTACTAAAACTCATCACAAAAGAATTAATATAATATATACCTCATTTCATCGGTATAATCATAAAAAGGTCACAAATCTATCTTGATAGCACACAAAAGGGTTCAAAACGTCGTATTCGAAATCACCACAAAACATAATATAAACTTGGCCTTTTCATACTCGAGGCCTTATTCGAATATCATCATCAAAAAGGTGAATTCAAAGCATCAAAACATCATAGAAAACTGCATGTGTGCTTAACTTCTTGACTAGTACTGAATTTTGGTACCATACATCATGATGACTTAGGGTCGCACAACATCATAGCATCGTAATCATCGTGATTGACTATAGTCGGACACATTATGATGACACACAGTTACAAAAACCCGAGTAATAACATCGTGATGATTGGGGGTCAAGTAATAACATCGTAATCATCACGATGACTCCAATCGAGTACTCGGTCAATAGTGCTAGTAACATCTTGAATGTATCTCAACTCCTCGATTAGAAACCCGTAAGGCGTCAACATATGTCTCATACCATATGTTTGCACCTAATGGTTTAGTAGCCGTTAGTCGATGCTACATTGGAAAAACCATCATAAAACATCATCAAATATACACTTCCTCACATCATCGGCGAGTGTAAAGATGCCCAACTCGTCTCATCTCCCTATCTTGACGAGTATAATGACATCGTGAATTATCTCATCTCATCGGCAAATAAAATCCATCGTAAATGTCAAACCACTGTTAATACATCAAAAATGACTTGCCTTATCTTCTTTGTAAGTAAGAAACATCGTGAAGGTTATTCCTGACAATAAATTCAATTTAGAGTTTCAACATCAAAATTGCCTCATTTCATCGAGAGTCATAAAAATACATCTTGATTGGTTTGTCTTTGAGCATACTCAAAAAGTATTTTTCAATCCAATAGCCTTCGCCAAAATTTGGCAACTTCTAAAACTTCTCATAATACCTCTTCAAATTGGTTTAAATCGTACAAGTTCGATATTAAGCGATAATGCAAAAATGCATGTCCCATACCACGTATTCTTCTAAATCGTTTTAACTCTCACTCTTATAGGTCGAAATACATAAAAATAAGCTAAAATATATTTGAAGTAATTTTATAGAGAAAATAGGATTTTTAAACAGTTTTCGAAATTTTTATAAAAGCTTTTTATGGGAAAACCCATTATTTAAATAGACTGACAATTTTTAAAATACTTTAAAATTAATAAGTAATTTATTAAAAATCCTTTAAAATGTCTTTAAAACATTTATTTTTTCAACCCATGTTTTTTAATAAAATTTTCCAAAATTTATTTGAAATCAAAACAATTAAAACCATCAAAATCTTCGAGTATTGATATTTACCGATATTTAAATTTAAATAAAATTTAAATTTAGAATATCTTCAACACCAAAATAATCCGTTATCGGATATCCCGGCTACAATATCCATCATTAAACTTTTCAATTTAAACATCAATTAACTCAAATTTAGCAATGAAGACTAATGAAGAATGCTGCAAATTGAAATGACAAAATCAAAATCTTGTTTTCAGCCAACTTTGACATTATATTTAGCGCAAAAAAAACAACCAAGAAATTTATGAAATTTTGCAGTAATAAACTACAACACATGGACAATAATATACTATAATTTTACAGTATTCCGTTATAAAACGAAGAAGAAACACATTTTCAAAGATGGCCCTTTTCAGCCATAAAATGAACCCAGCTAAAAATCATATTTTGTCTAACTTCAACGATTGATTTGAAGCATCTAAACAACTCAGATTCAAATGAAAATTTACACATCAAATATTGGTATAAAATATGAAACATATTAAAATTTGGAAGCATTTCGCTGCAAAGTGAAGGAGATAACATTTTTAAAGATGACACTTTTCAGTCATAAAATGCACTCAGCTAAAAATCATATTTTGTCTAACTTCGACGACTGATTTGAAGCATCTAAACAACTCAGTTTCAAATGAAATTTTGCAGCATCAAATATTGATATAAGATCTGAAAGATATTAAAATTTGAAAGCATTTCGTTGCAAGTGAAGGATATGCCATTTTTTAAAAATGACACTTTTCAAACATAAAATGAATTCAGTTGGAAATCATATTCTGTCCAAATTCAATGACTGATTTGAAGCAACTAAACAACTCAGATTCAAATAAAATTTTGCAGAATGAAATATTGATATAAGATCTGAAACATATTGTTAACTGGCTAAAAACCTATTCAAGCATTGTGTCAAACAGAATGAGTGCAGGTAGCTATATTTTAAATATTGGCAAGGTCGCTCACCCAAGAGCACCACCACCCGGTCGATTGAGAAGCAGCTTCCACCTGATCGGTTGAGCAGCAGTTTCAGCCTTATTGATCAAACAGCGGCTTCCATTCTGGTCGTGCTTGTTCAAGCAACTCATCGGCCAACAACTGGTCGGTCATCGGGCGCCCGGTATATCAGCAAGTGGTCAGTCAGCTCAAGTGGGTCGAGCAGAGAACGTCTAGTCGCGCATGCTTCCCCTATGTTGCTCATGCAATCCAAATTAAGGTCGCTCGCACATCTCCAAAGAAAGGGTCTCTCATTTACCCTGTGTAAAGAGTTCGAGAGGAGCACCATCTAGAGGGTCGAGCAATCCATTCCGGTTGGGTCGAGCGTTATCATCCAGAAGGTGGTCGAGCAGCACTTGGCGTAGGGGTCAAGCAGATTTGCAACGCACAAATTCAGGACAAACCATGGAATGGAAAAGGAGCATAATATAAAGCTGCACACAAAGAATCACCACGTACACAAAAAGGACGCCCAAAAAGTAATAAAGAAGGGAGCGGTTACATGTCTGTAAATGGCTTGCGCACTGGGATTTGGCTCACTTGCCAATCACACTTTGGCACGCTCGCTCAGTCCAACCCTTTGCTCCTGGCCGGTTCACGTTCAGTTGTAAAGCCACGCTGGCCAGCTCGTGTATACCTGTAAAGCGGTGTTGGCCAATTGTACCCACATGGCTTTGCACCCCATAATTACAACATTTCCACTCCTTCTAAACTCCACACCAAATCCACCTATAAATACCCCCTTTCACAACCATTTAGGGGACCGATTCCTCTACCTCGAGGGCTGCCAAATCATTTCTTCAACCTTCCAAGCTCTATTATAAACCCCATTAATGGCCGCCAAAGCTCACTTCATCTTTCTCCATCACCAATTGGACTAAGTCTCCTCCTTCCTCTATTAGAGGTCAACTCATGTTCTCTTCATCCTTCTCCATCTCCAAGCCGAGATCTACCATCTTCAAATCGAGATCCATCATTTCCATCATCTCAAGCTCCATTCAAATTCTCTCCTACCGCAATTAATCACCCTCAAAGCTTCGATTCACATCTCAACCGCCATGGATTCTTCATTGATCCTCAAAGTGCTCAAACGGTGAAGCATACACTCTCACGTTCTCCCCATTCAAGGGATCCAATCACTTCCATAACGGATTAGAGAGAATCAAATTATTAAAGAGAGGAAAATCATTGTAAAAGAGAGAATGGGCAATGATGTGATGTATGAGATGATGAATTTTGTAAATCTCTCGCATGATAATGAAATGGCTTCCAAAGTGGACGTAGATCTTCTCTAGATCGAACCACTATAAAAATCATGTGTCTCTTACTTGCTTTTTCCCGCTTTTTTCCGTTTACTTTGCATTTGTGGCCCCATTTTCATTTTGCATACCATTTGGTGAAGTGTGATTTCACACCTTTGGTGTTTGAACCATTTTTGATTCAAACATTTGGCGCCCACCATGGGGCCGCGTTCGCCTTCCTCCCCAATTCAAGAGCTTTGCATTGAATTTCTAAGCCTACTTCTACCATAGATTCTACAAGTCCAAGATCTAGCTCAATCGACGAGCTCTCTTCCAAATTCAATTCCATATCCGAAATAATGGCTAAATCAAAATAGACCGCAAGTAAAACCATTGGAGCTCCCTAGCGACGTTGCTAACCACGAAGCCACGCCGCTAACTAACCATTTCAAAGTTGGCGAAAACTCAATAAGTGGAACCGGAGTAACTAGAGCCGAACTAGATGCCATCGTCGCTAACTTGAGCCAACGAGTGGGAGCCTCTAATAAAGCCTTAATCGATGCTAATAAAACATTAACGAATGGTAATCAAGCTTTAATGGATAACATGGGTGCTCTCCTAAATGCTCAAACAAATCCCGCTCCTCCTCCGAAGATCCATGTCAACCTTGAAGGGAACGCAAAATCATCAACCACCGATCATCTTCACAATGACAACTTGGAAGGGCTTATTGACAAAAGCAATGCTAATATCAAAGACTCAAGATTGAAGATCAAAAAACATTCCAATCGAAATAACCGACGAGTTGCAAGTCCCATTACGGAAGCACCTTCCTACGGTGGAAGTGAAGGACATAGATACTCTAATCACGATCGCTCGCTACAACGAGCATCCGGTAAAGAGATCGAAGTCCGCTCTTCGAAGCGACAAAACTCGAAGGAATATATCACGGATATGGTAAAGCAAATCATGGAAAATAACATGGCTCACAAGGATAGTGAACATGAATGGGACTTCTCTCTCAGGAAAAATCCATTCGCAAAGAGGATCTGCAAACCAGAATTCCCCAAAAAGTTCACTCATCCTACTCTATCTCCATACAACGGAACTTCTGATCCAAATCACATCCTATACAAATACAAGTGGCATATGAATGCAGCCAGAGCGAAGGACGAAATCAAATGCTTGTGCCTTTCTCTCTATCTTGAAGGCGTCGCATCATTATGGCTCACGAGATTGCCACACAAATCCATCAACCGATTCGATGATTTGACTTTGAAATTCAAAGAGCAGTTCAAGCTGCAAGCTACGAAAGCTAAGGACGTTATTTCTCTTACGTCAATGAAGCAGGATCCAGGAGAATCCGTCAAGGCTTTCCTCAAAATATTTATTGATGTTGTATCAGAAGTAGGAAATCCCGAGTCTCGCATGATCTTAATGTCTCTAATCGGTGCCATAGATGAGAAAAGCGAATTCGGTAGATGGATTAAAATGAAAGAACCGAACACGCTCGAGAAATTCTATAAAAAGGCCGAGGAGTACATGAGAGTCGACACTAATCCTGTACCTCTTCTGAAACGACCCGAAATCCCCCTTACAGGAAATCGCGGATTGAGTTGAGAACAAGCCACATCAGAACTCAGACAGAAGAACATTTCATTGTTAATTACAACAATTTCATCAGATAACAAGAATATACAGAGTATGAATAAATATTACACAGAAAATATCAGAGATTACAATACATTACATAGCAGCGGAAAATAATACAATACACAACTAGAAGTAATACACGGATACAGAGCTTTCCGAGTATCGTTCCAGCTGTAAATCAGGATCCTAAGGATATAAATCTGCAAAACCAAAACTACTAGCTGCCCGTGTAAAAATAAGGGCACCCAGAGTTTAGGTTAAAACAATAAACCCCAGGTCAGTCATGTGACTGGTGTGAGAACTAAAACAATTATTAATCTTTATTTTAAAGTTAGATAAATCAAGGGACCAAGCCGTATAACACGGAACGGGTTTCCTCACAAGAACACCAGTGCATATAACAAACAGCGCAATGCTAAATAAAGAACAATGAAGCTATTATAAGACCCAGGCCCCATCACACAATGCAACGCAAGCCGGAGGATAGGGTTTTTACCTTATAATAGCCAAAGAATGCTTGATACGCTAAATTTCATGTTTTAAATTCTTAATCAGACTCCAACCGCAAATTAGTAAGAGAACGATTCCCTAAGTATTAACCCCGAAGGCCGAATCCAACATCAGACAAACACCTAGGAAACCACCCATCTTAGCTCGTTTCCAGTTAGTTTCTGATTTTATATACAATCATAAATATCAATCATAGGCGACATGAGCGTCCCATGCCACTATGTCACCATATATAGGTTTACAATCAAAACAGCACATGTCACGTATTGGAAGTTGAATTTCCATCTATGAACCGAGGCAAAAGATAGTCCCCTACCGATTCGAGACAATCTAGCCCATGTCTCAGGACCCAGACTCAGGTGGTCCCTTGGACCGTCAGGGCCGGTCCACCAATGTGGATTAAAATGCCTGGACACTGCGTTTTCCCACCCTTTGGGACGTAAATGAGCCAACAAATGACTCCATCGGCTTCACATGGTCACCGATATATCCGAGGCGCCTCGCAAACCAACAACCACATAAGTCAAACTCATCAGGGCGTGTCAAACCACTGACGCCACTTCTAGCTAGAAGGAAGCGCATGCCCTCCCTGATGTCCCCTCACGTTTCTGGTTCACAACCGGGGTGTGAGGCTCGCGAATTAACGCTACACAAAGCGATGCCACAAAGGCTGTGCTTTAATCATCAACCACAAGACTCTGCTTTTCAACAGAAGCCTTGATCATTAGCATTTTAGCATGCTACACAGGCAAACCACTCTATGCAACCAATATCAGTCACACAGAATGAAATCCAATGTCAGACACACAATCCATTTACAAGTCCGTTCTGGGTCTGAACGAAACCGGAGGCACCTTGTACCTCGCATATCCATCGATCTCCAAGTACGTCTGGACGATCACCAACTGATTCCCTCCTCTTGGGTGTACGGCCCAATCAAGATCATCAGTAATTATCCAAACGACGTGAAGACCTCCGGCCTTCAACCACCGTCTTCATCTTCGACTAATCGTCGAATCAGTTATTCAGAATGGGATAAACCCGGTCTTTCTGAATAACTCGCGTATATAATAAACGAGTGTTACACAAACACAACAAACACCTCATTCCAATTCATCAGTCACTAACCGTAAATTAGTAAGAGAACAATTCGCCAAATATTAACCCCGAAGGCCGAAACCAACATCAGATCAATACCCAGGAAACCATTCATCTTAGCCAACCTACAGTTAGTTTCTAAATTTCACATTCTTAGGGAAAGGTTCCCATTAATTTTATCAAAGATAAATCCTTATAAATTTATTCTTTAATCTTCTTTTGAATATCAATTCAAACCAAATTATGGTTTATCCAAACTAGCTGGGATTAACGAACCTTACCGAAGTAATCATTTGTTTTAATTTCCCAATCCCAACCTATTCATCCCATGAAGTAAAACTGGTAATACTTCATATCTAACACCACGGTGTTATCTGTAAATTCAATTACCATTTCACGTTCAAATCTAATTAAAGATTTAACTATCGCCTGGAGCAAAACTGGTGATACTCCGTTCTCGATCTTTTCAATCTAATTAAAGATTCATTAAAACTCCACTTAGTTTTAATCTTTAACTGGGTTAAAGAACCGATGTCATTTAAAACACAGTTCGCGATAAACCCCAAAATCACATCACATTTCAATCAGTCCCTAACCGTAAAATAGCAAGTGAGCAATTCCCTAAGTATTAACCCCGAAGGCTGAAACCAACATCAGATCAATACCCAAGAAACCATTCAACTTAACTAATCTACAGTTAGTTTCTGATTTTCTTAACTCCGTTGGGTCTAAGAACAGTATTATTGAAGATACCGTTCATGACAACCCAAAATCACTTTGCATTGATTATCGGGTTAAAGAACAAGTGTTATTTAAAACACCGTTCACGATAAACCCAAAATCACATTTGATATTAAATACAAGGCTCTGAATAGAAAATATATCGGCTTATATTCAATATCAAATTCTACGACTAACAAATATTGTATTGGAAATAACGATATTAATATATCTTTCAAATTCCCATAACAATATCTGTATCATCACGAAATCCAACATCGAAATATTCCGAAGACAATTTCGATTCAAATCCATTCCAATTCAATTATTGGAAATTCTGGTTATTTTCAAAACCATTTCAAATCCAATTTATTTATTTTTAAAAATAAATAAATTATTATTCTAGTTCAAAACTAGTTCATTTCGATAAAAATCTACTTTGATCTTTTCAAATATGGAGTTTTTCATCCCAATTCTTCCCAAATCATTTCTTATGATTTTACACAAATTATTGATATTTTTAATAATTTTATCAAGGCCCGTACAGTCGATTTCCATCAACGGTCATCGAACTGCACTTACAACGACCTTTTCCAAATTTGATTTGGACATAATTCCAAATCCAACCGTTAGATTTCTAATTTCTAATATGTTAGAAAGCTCTTTTCGATACGAACCCAATGGTTCCGGCTTTAGGAGAATCCGACGGTCCGATCTCCCGCAATATCCATTCGAAGTCAATGGTCGAAATTCGCGAACTGCCGCGGCGCGGCGCATTCTATTCAGGCCATTATATTACATATATAATATATATTTCGTCGATTCCCTTTTAAAACGTATTTTATAAATCGTTTTAAATATGTTTTAAAAACGATTTCAACTTCATTTCAAAATTCAAATCAAAATTGAATTTTTCCTTATAAATTCGTTTTAAATTCATTTCAAATTGATTTCAATTCAAATCGATTTTTAATTCGATTTCAGTTCGTTTTCAATTCAATTCAATTTCAATTCGAATTCATTTCTATTCAATTTCAATTCGAATTCATTTTCAATTCGAATTCATTTCAAATTGATTTCCATTCAATTTCAATTCGATTCGAATTCATTTTATTTTCAATTCAATTCGAATTCTAATTCGTTTCAATTCAATTCGAATTCTAATTCGTTTCAATTCAATTTAATTCGAATTTCATTCCAAAATATTCAATTTTTAAATCTCTTTTCAATATCCATTATAAAAACGAATATAATCGATATAAATATCGTTCGCGTCAAAATAGCGCATATCTAATCAACACGGCTTTATATATTTCTATTTCAAATATTCTATTCTAATATTTCGTTTCAAATATTTCTTCTCAAATATTTTACTCAAATATTTCTCTTCAAATATTCTATTTCAAAAGTGGAATAAGGCCCAATCAATTACCATAGATTTTATTTCTATGGATTTCCATACAATGCGTATATATATATATATATATATATATATATATATATATATATATATATCGACAATGACAAATAATCAACCATAATCCAAAGTGCATTCTACACTGTATAAAAATCAAATATAAATATTTAACGCTCATAGCAGTCTGTCAATCAACCAATCGACATACAACTAATTATTGGGATTAGTGTATGTCATATATCATCCCAATACCCGTGTGGGGTTTCAAACAATCAAACACAGATTTTATTTGTGTAGTTGGGCGATGTGTAAAATTTATCGTCCTAATCAATATCAGTCAAATGTGTGTGTATAAACAAATCGTTCGATTTGTTTATATTAATTTATTTCATTTCATATACACGTTAAAAATTCTATTTTTAACTATAAAAATATTTTTATTTCAATCCACATCACACAATCAACTACACATCAAAATCAATCAAACAAACAAACAAGCCGTCCATGGTCTGTGGACGACGGGTGTCGGGTGCTACTAAACACCGTCTGCATCCTAGTATATATTTTAACTAGAAAATTAAATTAAAAGTGAGAAGTTCTCACCGATTTCGAGACAATCTTCGTTGTGCTCGCCACTTGTCAATTTCATTGCCCGTAGCCACTACATATATAAAAATCATGTTTTTATATTGTTTCCATATAGATAAAAATTCTATTTTTACACCGCTACTATATAGATAAAAATTCTGTTTTTACACCGCTACTATATAGATAAAAATTATATTTTAATTACTCTACATCATGTAAAAATTATATCTTTATCTCTTCTACACAATAAAAATCGGATTTTTAATACTTCTATAATATAAAAATCATATTTTTATTCCAAATCTCTATACGTAAAAATCGTATTTTTATGTTGCTACTTCTTATATAATAATCATCTTTTTAAACGCTATTCAAACTAGTGGAAATCACATTTTTATTTCGATCTTTACAATTTTAGAAAACTAAGCTTTTCTATATTAAAAATCCTATCTTTTTCTAAATTAAAAATCAAATCTTTTATATTAATAAAAACCAACTTTCCTATAATAAAAGTTATATCTTTCTTATTAATAAAAATATAATCTTTACTTTATACGGTAAAATTCCTATCTTCATACGATTAAAAATCGTATTTTTACCCTCACAAAAATCTCAACTTTAAACACATTACTATTCTCATGACAACTGAATTTAAAATCAATGTTTTTAATTACATTAAACTAATTATCTAAAATCAATTAACACTAAAACTTACAGCGGAGTTCGAGGGTTGGAATGTCAGCGCCGATGTCGAAGAAGGGGTGGCGGTCCGTTCAGCAGGTTGGGGGGGCCACGGTGGGGGTTTTGGTCCGATTTTGGCGTTGGGTTTGGGTTTGAAGGAGGAAAGAGAAGTGGGGGAGCGAGAGAGAGGGGGGGTCCATTGAGGAGGAGGAGGGGACTGGAGGGGGAGGCGGAGGCGTGGGGAGGGGCAGCGGCTGTCGCGCGGTCCTGGCGGCGGTGGGTTTCCCTCTCCCCCCCCCCCCCCCCGTCGTTTTTTTCTTTGATCCTTCAATCTGAACTGAAGAGGAAAGGGGAGTCAACGGTTTATTTTTTTATTTATTTTTTTAGTTATTTAATTTCAAAAAGCAATTTTAAATTTCGACCTCGAAATCGAACCCACCGCCTGTCGTCCATAGCTCATTACCCCCATTCCGAACACAATGGGATATGTATCGTAAGCTGGTTCGATTGTTTCGATCAGTTTTCGTCAAAATCAAAATATAACTCTATATATTGAATTTGAATGCGCATTTCAATTTACTGGGGCCACATACTAACTCTAAAAATTCCCGAAAAATATTTTCTAGCTTCGTATTGACGATACGGTCTTAATAAAACTAATTTCATCGAATTCCGAGACCGTTTGAAAAATGGCCATTTTCCAGTCGATTAAAATGAACTAAAACTGGTCAAACACGCTTTCCTTTGCCACACTCACATATTGATTCGAAAAATTACGAATTTTGGAATCTAGCAATAATTTGACGTCTCGGATCCAACAAAAGTGGTTTCGTCGAAAACCGAGATCGTTTGCAAAATTTCCATTTTTAAGGGCCAGAATTCCATAGCGACTATTCTGAATTTTCAGCTGGGCATATCTTTTGATTCCCGCTATGAAATTTCAATTTTTCTGATTCGTTGGAAAGATATTCACAAATAGATTCTAATATTTTTGGTTTCGCTAAAATCCGATTTATTTTGAATCCTGTACATTCATTTGAACTTTGAAATCGAATTATCGAACTACCGCGCCATTTTCAATTCCTTTTATATATATAAATAAATATTTATATTCTAACGACGATTTATATAAATATATACGTTAGAATTCTATTCAAATTAAATTTCTCGTCGTTTTTATTTAAAATAATTCATTTTAAATAATCAAAATTCGCTAAAATTGCCAAAATAAAAAATTTAAATTGGCTCGGATTTCCGGGTTATTACATCTTCAGATTATCGATGCTAACCCGCTTCTTGAAGCTCCCAAAAATGCTGCTACCCAACATAATCAGAAGAGTAAACAAGGGAAGAAGCGCGCCAACAACGGGAACGACAACAAGGCTACCAAGAAGTCTCGCCTTTTCAACTCATCAGAGCTGACGCCCTTGAATGACACTCCTGAAAATATCTATCTTGAAACAAAGAATTTTGAAGAGTATGCAGAGCCAAATCCAACGAGGATGAGCGACAAAGCAGCAAACTCGAGGAAATTCTGCAGATTTCACAACTAGCCTGGTCATAACACCAATGAGTGCCGACACCTTAAAAACCTCATCGAGGACTTAATCAAGAAGAATAGGCTGCAATAGTATGTAAAAAATCCACAGATCATGAATTCTTCTACAACTCCTCAAGGGTCAGGGGCATTAAATAATCAATCTGGTCCAAGCAACAGAGCTCCTTCTCAAATCGATCCACGGTCGATCATCAACTAAGGATCAATGATTGGTGCTCCAGTTTCAATGGCTCGGAATAAGTGATCAACATTGCCACCACTTTACTTCATGCTCTATTTCTGCTTTAATTCATGCTTTACTTCATGTTTTACTTTCTGTTATATTCAAAACTTCTTGTAAAAATTCTGTAATAATCTGCAAGTGATGCACTTAACATTAGCTCTACGACTCAGAGCATATCTGTCTAAATGAATTTCTTGCTTGCAAAATTATATGTCAAATCAAAACCTACTTAAAGAATGATTTCATATTGCAGGCCATCTGTCAAGCGCTTGTTCCCATAACATCATGACCCCAACAACGCTAGTTAAAGTGCCGAAAGCTGTAAACATCAAAATGCACAAATGAAAAATAGAATAGCACCGCCTTGAAAAGCGAACGGGAAAAGTCGTAAAGATCCAAACAACGAACAAGCGCCACGACAAACAAATACGAGAGTTGTAACTTTCGTCGAAGGGGAACTTCCCCAGTGAGTGCTTCAAAGCCTCAGTTCCTAAATCGAAATAGCCTGCCAAGTCAAGCATCCGACAAAGGGACTAATAGCTGCCCCGTGAAAAGACATAACAACAACCCAATCCATTTGCATGGTATCTGAAAAACCATATATGAATAATGAAATCCATTTATGTAGCATCTGACATATCAGATGTGAAGAATGAAATCCATTTGTGTAGCATCTGAAAATATCAGATGTGAAGAATGATCAATCCATTTGCGTAGCATCTGACATATCAGATGTGAAGAATGATCAATCCATTTACATAGCATCTGGCATATCAAATGTGAAGAATGATCAATCCATTTGCGTAGCATCTGAAACATCAGATGTGAAGAATGAAATCCATTTGCGTAGCATCTAAAAATATCAGATGTGAAGAATGATCAATCCATTTGTAGCATCTGAAACATCAGATGTGAAGAATGAAATTCATTTGCGTAGCATCTGAGATATCAGATGCGAAATATAGAAATCCAAAGATCTCCCCAAGCGGGGGCACTAAATCCAAAGTCCTCCCCTAGCGTGGGCACAACCATTAAATCCCTAAGACCTCACCGAGCGGGGGCACAAAACCTAAAGTCATCCCCTAGCGGGTCACCAAACATAAGACCTTCCCGAGCAGGGGCACAATGGTATAAAAACTTCTCTAAGTAGAAGTCTTAAGTCAATCGGCTTTATTCAATTCAAAGTAAAATTTGCTATGTTTCATTACTTAGCTAATCCACCATCGAGACAGTCGATGGTGAGTATATGTCCAAAATCATGCATTCGCTTGTTTTAACTACAGAACAGGCGGAATTTCGAAGCATGACTTGCCATAGCAAACAAAAGCCACAACTGGATCTCAATACGAATGGTATTAGCAAAGTTCATTTCGAAGCCCGCATTTCTTGCAAGCGAAAAATACAAGCTTCGAGGGAAAAATGTTAACTAGCTAAAAACCTATTCAACCATTGTGTCGAACAAAATGAGTGAAGGTAGCTATATTTTACATATTAGCAAGGTCGCACACCCAAAAGCACCACCACCCGGTCAGTTGAGAAGCAGCTTCCACATGGTCGGTCGAGCAGCGGTTTCAGCCTTGTCGGTCGAACAACAGCTTCCATTCTGGTCGCGCTTGTTTCAGCAACTAGTCGGTCATCGGGCGCCCGGTCGATCGGTAAGTGGTCGGTCAGCTCAGGCGGGTCGAGCAGAGAACGTCTGGTCGCGCATGCTTTCCCTATGTTGCTCATGCAATGCAACTTAAGATCGCTCGCAAATCTCCAAAGAAAGGGCCACTCATTTACCTTGTGTAAAGAGGTCGAGAGGATCACCATCTAGAGGGTCGAGCAAGCCATTCCGGTAGGGTCGAGCGCTATCATCCAGAAAATGGTCGAGCACTTGGCACAGGGGTCAAGCAGATTTGCAACGCATAGATTCAGGATAAACCATGGAATGGCAAAGGAGCATAATATAAAGTTGCACACAAAGAAGCACCACGTATACAAAAAGGACGCACAAAAAGTAATAAAGAAGGGAGCGATCACATGTCCGTAAATGGCTCGCAGACTGGGATTTGGCTCGCTCGCCCATCACACTTTGGCATGCTCGCTCAGTCCAACCATTCGCTCTTGGCCTGCTCACGTACAGTTGTAAAGCGACGCTGGCCAGCTCGTGTACAGCTGTAAAGTGGTGTTGGCCAATTGTACCCACATGGCTTGGCACCCCATAATTACAACATTGCCACTCCTTCTAAAATCCACACCAAATCCACCTATAAATACCCCCTTTCACAACCATTTAGGGGACCAATTCCTCTACCCCGAAGGGCCGCCAAATCATTTCTTAAACTTTCCAAGCTCTATTACAAACCTGATTAATAGCTGCCAAAGATCACTTCATCTTTCTCCATCACCAAGTGGACAAAATCTCCTCCTTCCTCCATTAGAGGTCAGCTCATGTTCTCTTTATCCTTCTCCATCTCCAAGCCGAGATGTACCATCTTCAAATCGAGATCCATCATTTCCATCATCTCAAGCTCCGTTCAAATTCTCTCCTATACCGCCATTAATCACCCTTAAAGCTTCGATTCACATCTCAACCGCCATGGATTCTTCACTGATCCTCAAAGTTCTCAAACCGTGAAGCATACACTCTCACGTTCTCCGCATTCAAGGGATCCAATCACTTCCATAACGGATTAGAGAGAATCAAATTATTAAAGAGAGGAAAATCAATGTAAAAGAGAGAATGGGCAAAAATGAGATGTATGAGATGATGAATTTTGTAAATCTCTCGCAGGATAATGAAATGGCTTCCAAAGTGGACGTAGATCTTCTCTAGATCGAACCACTATAAAAATCCCGTGTCTCTTACTTGCTTTTTCCCGCTTTTTCCCATCTACGTTGCATTTGTGGCCCCATTTTCATTTTGCATACATTAGGTGAAGTGCGATTTCACACCTTTGGTGTTTGAACCATTTTTGATTCAAACACATTTTAAAATTTGGAAGCAATTCTCTGCAAAATGAAGGAGATAACATTTTTTAAAGAGGACACTTTTCAGCCATAAATGAACTCAACTGAAAATCATATTTTGTCTAACTTCGACAACTGATTTGGAGCAACTAAACAACTCAAATTCAAATAAAAAAATTCGGCATCAAATATTGATATAAGATCTAAAACATATTAAAATTTGGAAGCAATTTGCTACAAAATGAAGAAGACAACATTTTTTAAAGAGGACACTTTTTCAGCTATAAAATGAACTCAGCTGAATAGCATATTTTGTCTAACTTCGACGATTGATTTGAAGCATCTAAACAACTCTAAATCTAATGAAAATTTTCACTATCACATACTGAAATAAGATCTGAAACATATTAAAATTTGGAAGCAATTCGCTAAAAAATGAAGAAGACAACATTTTTTAAAGATGACACTTTTTAGCCATAAAACGAACACAAATACCGTAGTTTTTGAGCAACCTAACATATGGATTATCATCAAAACTTGCAAATACAACTGTAATTTGCTGTAAACTATAAGCTTAACTTTCTAAACAATTATGTAGCAAAATTTGAGCAGCAAAAGATGAGGTTTGATAGGGTAAATGCTTCTAGAAACATGTAAGAAGTGATAAAAGCAGCATGCAAACAATAAATTAGCAAATTAGAGACTACAGAAAAAGATTCGGATTGTTGATGGATTCCAGGTATTTTATAGAAAGGAGATTTCTTCTTTCTCTTGCTTTAGCTAGGAATTAACTTAATTTGTGGAGAAATTGCTAGGAAATTGATTTAGAGGGACGTGGCCATTATAGGGTTTCTTAGTCTTGAGAAGCTTCGGGGGTTTTCTTTTGCATTTTAAGGAAGATGGCTACTATGAATTGTCGTGCATTGCATAAAGAAGTTTTCAGAGGTGGCTAATAGGTTAGAAAAATATGGATTTTCTTTCCCTAAAGCCCATTAGTGTATTTAAAATTATTTTAGCTCAATATATATGTTGTTTTACACTAAATTATTCATAACTTTCATATAAAAAGTGAAATTCACATGAAATGAATTGCATTATACATTTTTAATGAATGGAATCTGTTAGTAATGGAAAAAAATTGAAATAAAAATCTTATTTACACAATTTAATACCAATTATTTACTAATATTCACAATTTAAGATGGAAAATCACTATTTTCATCATTTTCCACAAACAAAAATTAATTCTTCATCAGTTAAAGTGTATAAAAATGTTTTTAACATTTTTATACCTCTAAAACATTATTTCAAACTTAATTATACAACATAAATTATTTTCTTCTTATTTTCCCCCATATTACAACAATATATGTCATTATTGTTATTTAAGGACAAATGTTTCAAATCTGATGTATTTCACCAAATTAACTATTATTTCTCACTCCTAATAATTATACAAAAGTATTTTAACACTTTTAAAATACTAAAACAACATTTCCAACAATATTTCATCTATAGAAATCTATTTTCTTCATGTTTTCCCTTTTTATTTTGGGACAAAAATGGCTAATATTGGGATAAAATTCCTGTATCATAAATTTTAACCCAATAATTTATTTCCATCACTGGTTTTTAATCTGTAATCCATAAACACATTGTCTTACACTTCATTTCTATTATTTACAACAAAATCCAATGTAACACTCCACATCCGTTAAGGTCACTCACAAAGGGAATGCCTTAACTTCAGTGGAGCATTATGGTTACTGGAACAGAAATAATACAAGACAGACATATATAAAATAGCGAAAAGTAAAGTGGAAGTACTTCAAATCATTTATTAAATATAATTGTTTACAATAAAAGCCCATCAACTTCAAATACCCAATTACATAGCTAAAATATCTGTCTTGCTCAAAAACAAAGAAGCATAAAAATAAATTGTGATATTCCCCAATAAAGCAAAGCAAACCATAGCCAAGAGAAATCCAAGTTGTTCGTGAAAGAGCCTTGGAGCTTGGTAAGATCCGAACTAAGTTATATTCCCACCCTGCGAATCTAGGGGGGAACGGAAGAAAAAGAGGCAAAACAAAACGGGTCAGTCATAAAGACTGAGTAAGTCCTAGTGACTTTCAGCATAGAAACAAGTAAAGATAACATGACATGTATAAACTGAAAGTAAACATAAGGATGATGACAAGATAGGCAAGTTAAACTAAGATGACAAGATAAACTATACTAACTAGATAAACAAGATAAACTATGCAAACCAGATAAACTACGTATAGCATCGCATGTTTAACATTCTCTGCACCAACTGTACTAGTACCCCAATCCATATCATCCTTTCCATGTATATGTACAGTCCCTTGCCGTATATCGTACGGGTTTTATCACATATTTCTATACTACTTCAACGTAGTGCCACCATTCTTGAAATCGTTTGGACTGCCACCCTTGTTCCGGCTAGGTTTCCTTATCATGAACTATCGCGTGTTCAACTAGGATTTATGCCACCTAGGACCACTAGGGATTATGCTACCTATTGAATGTTTTCTAGATTTGATTAGGGTTTATGCCACCTAGGACCACTAGGGATTATGCTACCTAACGAACAACACCTTTTTTTCACGTAACGATCTATTAATCGATCGGCTCCCTACAAGTCCTAGCTCGTTCATGTGTCTGTGTCATACGGCCCAATCATGAAATGTAGTCACCTGTGCTAGGTCCACCATAGGGTGTATCAAGCCCTAGAGTGCCAACCACCGACACGAATCAAGCACGCACAGTGTAAACCTACTGGTGCCCAATGCTTGCTTTTTCAACTCCGGACTACGTGCACGACCATAGTCCGCCTGAACCTACAATCGCGCACCAACTCAGCCATCGTTCTGGTCGCTTACAATCAGCCCAGTAATCGTGCCCCACCCTGCCTAGTTCCAGGATACCATGATACATCTAGTGGGTTACTGCTGAAAAGGACCGCATAACTAGGATTTCCGTCCAGCAGGTTAAGTGTTGTCATTTAAATTCGAGATTTAACCCTATCAGTCTAGCATGTCAAGTTGGTTAAGTGTGGTCATTCAAGTTCGTGACCTAACCCGTCTACGTGTCATGTCAAATTGGCTAAGTGTATTCAAGCGGTTCATGACTTAACCCTATCAAATCATCGTGTCAAATTGGTTAAGTATATTCAAGCGGTTCATGACTTAACCCTATCAATTCATCGTTTTAAATTGGTTAAGTATATTCAAGCGGTTCATGACTTAACCCTACCAAATCATCGTGTCAAATTGGTTAATTATATTCAAGCGGTTCATGACTTATCCCTATCAAATCATCGTGTTAAATTGGTTAAGTATATTCAAGCGGTTCATGACTTAACCCTACCAAATCATCGTGTCAAATTGGTTAAGTATATTAAAGCGGTTCATGGCTTAACCCTATCATGTGGCATTAATTCATTAATGCACCCAACCTCTCACATCAAACCTGTTGTTGTGGTCACTGGATATGTCGGGCGGTTCCGGGCAGAATTACACCACATCTCAGTCTGACCTCGGGTTTTCAAGTGCGATATGACCAACTACCCACATTGGATCCTATTGTTTGCAGTAACTGGATTTGCCGGGAGGTTCCGGGCATAATTACACTACAAACTCAACCCAACCTCGAGTTAGCCATTTTCAAGTTCATTTTAAGTGTCATGTCCATGTTCAATTTTCATGTCAAGTTCATGTCAAGTTTCTAAGCAAGTTTCATGTCAAGTTATCATATCAAGTTTTCAGGTTTCCACTTATGCCTATTATCAAGTTCATGATTCATATTCATAACCAATTCATGATTGCCTAACCTACCCAGTTTGTATCCCCATCGCATGTAAACGTAAATCGATCTAAATTACAAGTAGATCCAGGTCCAAAATAAAAGGGAATAACATCCCAACTATGATAGGCAAAAGAACGAGCACAAGGTGATAAATCTGGCATGATATAGCTTAGGACAATTGGGTACAACATCACTGGCATATAGAGAATAACAGGCTTTCAAATCTGGCATAATAAGATGATAGTCATGATAAAAATTGACATGAAAGAATAGGCATGCAAAAGCAAGCCAAACACAAGGATAATGGATCAATGGTCTTAGTGTACAACATGGTTTTCAACTCAACTGTAATAGTCAATTGGCCATAATAGTCATAGTCGTAGTGAATCATAAGCGATTAACCACAATAGTCATGAATTATCCAAAATAGTTCTGGGCAACTACCCTAAATAGTCATAGGCAATTAACTATAATAGTTTCAAGGTCATGGTCATAGACAATAGTCTTCTGTTCATAATCATAGGCAGTAATTCATAGTCACGAGTCACAGGTGATTAGCCACAATTGTGTTTGTCATGGTCATAGGCAATAGTCTTATGTTCTCAGTTATAGGCCTAGGCATAGTCTTTGGCCATTAACAATAGTTTCAATGCCATAGGAGTGATAATATTTGATTTACAATATGTATAGGCCCAAGTTAATTTTCATTGCAGTATTCCAAAAGTCAAGGTCCAAGAATAGGTATAAATCAATTATCATACATGGGTCCAATTCCAATTGATAACATGAATAAGTCCAAACTGTTTTCATAGCAATGTTCCCAAGTTCAAGATTCAAGAGAGGATAGGGTGAAAACTGAATTAACAAGTATTATCATCAAGTCAAGATCCAAGAATTCATTTTATAATCTAGCATTTGAATAATAAACTATGTCCAACATCATGAATGGGGATGATTCCATCGATAAGAAATAACCCAAAATCATAGATTCAAGAAGAGACAAGAACAGACCCAAATAGATAATTAAGCTTAGGTCTAATTTCATTTTATTCCATGTCCATATTAAATTTAACAAGTTTCAATCTCAAAGTAACTAGAACTTACAGAGCGTGGATCGATAATTAGAGTGCAAAGATTTGATTCTGGAAACGGTTATTGCAGTTGTTGAATCTCTATTTGTTTAGTCTTGTTCTAGTTGAAAACCCCCAATTTGCAATTCCTAGATGTTGTCTTGACGAAGAAGAAGTATCCATTCCCTCTTTAATTTAATTATTTCAGAAGCAGCATAAGGACAGAATGAAATGGTGTGGAGAGAATGAGGCTAGGGGTGAATTTATATAGGATTAGAGTCACAAATTTGGTCTAGAAATTGGTCTAGATACACAGAAATGAACTCAGCCTTGGATCTGGAAATTCGGGGTAGGTCGACCCCCAGGTCGACTACCCAGTCGACCTGGTCAAGGGGAATTCGACTACCCAGTCGACCACCCAATCGACCTGGGTCCTGGGCGGGAAATTTCCCGCCCAGCCCGCTTCTGGGTTGGAATTCGAATTTCGAATTCGAATTTCGAGCTGTTTTGGTTTCTGAAAATTCCTGAAACTTTGGAGGGTCATATCTCCCTCATACGGAATCCGTTTTTCGAAAACTCGGACTCGTTTCCATGCATAATTTCGAGATGAACGCAATGACACAATCCGTTTCCCTTGATTCTTATTTTAAAATTTAATTCTGCCTTGATTTATGGTTATAACATGTTATTAAAATACGGGTTGTTACATCCAAATTCTTACCAACATACATTGTTTATTTTTAAATAAACCATATTATCATCAATTTATTTCATGCATTAATTCTTGATACCATTTTAAATCATAATTTAAATTATAATTTAATATTTCAGTAATCTCCAAAATCCTAGGTTGCTACAGTATATGCAGGGTTATTCCAGAATGTATAATTTTGTCCAGTCACCAGAACATTGTGTTCTGACCCCCTCCTTATAACACACTTATATGTTAGGTTTGTGGCAGAGATGTGATAGCTTTGGAAACTAGTTAAGCAAAATATTACTTCAGTAAGGCTATATTTGATTATATTATATTTTATCCATTCTTCTGTGAGATGTTTACTGAGCTTTGATATAATTATTATCTCTATCTTTTCTGCAGGATATCAGACAAGCCGACTCGAGCTTTGATAGATTGGGGTTCTTGGAAAAATTCACTCTGTCAAAATTTGGGTTGTTACAACCATGGTTTTGTATATGTCATATGGGTTGTCCTTTGCTCTACAGTCTACGTGGTTGTCTTTGCTAGGAAACAAGTTAGTTTTGGCAAGTGTGAGTTTGTATGATAGCTTCAGTGTTGCTTGGTTGTCTGGTGTCGGGCAGTGCAAGGGATGGATGTAGGCTCTGTGTTAATGTTGGTTGTCAAGTTTTGGCTATGATAGAGGAAAGCTTTCAGGCTTCTATTCATGTCACATGTTGGTTTGCTACTGGTTTGCAGTTAGAACTAGCAATATTATTTTTTTATTGTTTGTACTTATTGTCCTTGTAGTATGTTATGCACTCCTTTGTGGAGTATATCAGCCTTCAAGGCTATTTCCTTTGTATGGTCACTTTATGTCATTGATGTAACTAGTGATCTAGATATTAAGTCTAGCTCCTGTACTATTAGCTAGGATAGCTGTAGTGGTTGTTCCCACCTAAAAAACCATCTATAGTTGTTAGGCTATGTGCCTAGCACTTGTGTTTACTGTATTTATCATTTGTTATAATAAAAGGTATTATAGAACACTATAAAAACCAGTCGACTCTACCAAAAAAAGCGAGATGCGTTTGGGCCAGTCCGAAGGAATAAGAGCCTAATGGGGTAGATCATGGTAGGGGGTCTAGAGACACGGTGGAAGCACGTCCAAATTGATATTCGAAAGGACAGGAAAGGAAGTTTGAGACTTTTATGGGATGTGAGGGTACTCTAAGATGGCCTTTTTGGGGTAGGCCTAACAAATATGTACCCCCAAAGGCAGGCCTTTACGGTTCCGTCCATAGAGTATGCCTTGGTTGCATCAGTCTAGTGGGCAGCTGATTAACATGTAAAAGTGTTAACTTTTATGCTCTATCTTATCTTTATTGTAAATAAATAAATTTTATTGGGTATTTTTCGTATATTTTCACAGGTCGTTCATCACTCCTCATGCACCCTAAAAAGCAAGATATTACACAAGAAAAAGATCAACTTCGAAGATTTTATCTCATGTGCTTTTGGTATCTAATAAGAGTCCATCTTTGGCAGAATTAATTGCATACAATCTGATTACCAATCAATTAGCCACATGGAAGATTTGAAGATTTTATCTCATGTACTTTTGGAGTCTAATAAGAGTCCATGTTTGGAAGAATTAATCACATGCAAATCCATTACCAATCAATTAGCCACATGGAAGATATGGAAGATATTCACCATGATATGCTCAAATATTCTTAAAGATTATTTCCAAACAAGCTTGGTTAACAAAGGCATGAGATATGATACGAATTCTTAGGAAAAGAGGCCCTTTTATTCATAGATCTGATTAGGGTTTGGCCTATCCCACCTATAAATATACGTTGTACTCATTGTAAATGTTATGCCATTTTTTAATTCTGTGTTCTCATTTATGAATAACAAAGTTCTTCTTCATTTTAGTCGATTGTCTTTTTCTTTCATAACAATTTGTGTATCTATGCAATTAGTTTTGGTAGAACACATATTGTTATTTTCTTTTATTACTGCATGTTAGCAGTTGACCATTTGATTAGATTCAATGGAAATCCTACTTTTAATTTTCTGTTATTGTTCTTGTTGTTATTTTCTTTTTCTAATAATCGGTTCCTTTCTTTTCAGTTGTTGAATTTGATATTGATCTGATTAGATTCAGATCCATAACAAATTCAATAGCATTAATTCAATAAAACATCTCCAGATTTTTGTCTAACTCACCTAAGAATAGATAAATAATAAGATTTAACACACCTCCCTGTGATTCGACTTGCATATTACACGACCTGTGCGTTTGCAGTATTTACAATAAAATCGCGCTTTTCTAATCGATAGAAAAGTGACGAACAACAGCCAGACAACTGATGGGATGATAGTTAGGATTCGGTGCTCGCCTCGTCTCTGAGAGCAGGCTTCGTGGTTAGGACCCAATAATGATAGTAGATCATCGGATATCTGTCATCATCATTCAGAGTGAGTACGGGAAAGACTGGAGCTAAACCAATAGGCCTATGGTCTTTTACTATCGGAGGGACAACGACAATTTGGATGTTTATATTCACAACGCCGTGATGGCCTTCTGCAACAGATTTGCATGGTTTTACCAGCTAAAATGTTGCGACAGCTATTAAATTTTGGTCCTACTGCAACATTCGCTTCAAGGTGTTAGCATAAATATCAACAAGATGTTGCAGTAGTTATGAATACATTCAAATTAAAAAAATTACACCTCAGCGGTCCACATCACCATTTAAAATAAAATCTCAACCATAATCCACACCTCAGCTATTTCTATTTCCCACTTTTATTTGCATTCACCTACTTTCCTTTTCATTTCGTTATCATTCCCAAATTTCCAAAATCAATATAATCCCTAATTTTCATTCACCGCTAAAACCCTAACTGTATAAATAACCCTGCATTCTCAAGCCTCATTCCTTTTCAGGAGCTATCCTCCACACTATCGGATCTTGATATGATGCCTGAAAAGATAGCAGTCGGAGCTGAATCGATCATAGCAATTGACGAGAAACTTGTTCTATTTATAGTGAAGTTCAAACCTATTCGTTTAAGCCAATGCGATCTTTGACTGCCGGCATTCAGATTGTCGCCACTGGCTTCAGATTCTCTATTAAAAATAAGATTAATTTTGTATTCCTTTACTTCTTCGTTTATTTCAGCTGAGAAGGAGATAGATTAGGAAAGTAATGTTTTTTGTGATTTGACTAAAGTGGGAGAACCTCTTTTTGATTCGTGATTTGGTATGTCCATTTCTTAACAATCAGTTCTTGTACTGGTTTGTAAACAGTTTCACTAGTAACTTTTGAGCTTTAATTGAACAATTTTTTATATATGTTTACTTCTGCAAAAAAGGCATCAATAGAAGATTTTTCATATTTGCAGGTTTCCCTATTAGAAGCACTTCAAACACACATGAGGATGCCAAGTTACATGGCATACTTGATGGTGATAAGCAAAGATGTCACGTATTTTTTGGTAGCATTAACCATTTGTATTTGTTGGGCTTGTTATACATGTTAAATAGGCTGCAATTGCTGAAGCTGGTGGAGTAAAGGCTTTGGTTGATCTCATATTTAAATGGAAGTCTAGGACTGATTGTGTTCTTGTATGTTTTCGTTTTTCCACTTGATGTTCACATCATTTACCCTGAAGTTATTAATAGTTCATGTGATTCCTTGTATATTTGTATACATACACATGTACACGCATAAATATGCACATAAACGTGCATGCTCAAAATAGCAACTTCGTTCGTATTAAGTATATGCATGCATACTGTCTGGTCAATGACATCTGGAATCTTTATCATATGCTTTATATTTGAACAGGAATGTGTTGGTGGCGCATTAGCAAATTTGGCTGTTGACGATAAATGCAGCATGGAAGTTGCATCAGTTGGTGGGGTGCATGCTCTTGTAACACTTGCCCGTTCATGCAAGGTTGATGGAGTGCAAGAGCAGGTCTTATAACCTTTGATTTACTATAATCAAATTGTGTTTTAACTCATATGCACACAAGCATGAACATACACATCCCACTCGAATCTATGCAATAAATTTATTTAGCTTATTAAATAGTATCGATTGGTTTTGGATTCTTTTGCATCAATTTATTAAGCGTTTGGGGTGATACTGATTGTCTCATGGTCTGACATCCCTTTTATGTACTCACATGCACAAGTCAGTTAATGTGTTACTAAAAACATACCTTTGTGTAATCTGCCATTCTACAATTCATCAATTCCCCAAAAGGTTTATGCATATTTGGGGGACATAATATAAGCAGCATCACCAACTTTATGCTCGTAATCAAAATATTGTTGCGATATCGAACTGTTATCAATTAAATCATGAATCTGATATCATTTGTTCATGGTATTTGCATTAGTTTTTTTGTCCTTATAACTTCTAAGAAGTTTACTTTCTGAAAGGTATAACATTCAAACACTTATTGTAGGAAATGGTTCTCCGTTCCTCTAATTGATCAGGATTATTACCGGCGTTGGATCTTTTTCGACCAGATTACTAGTGAACAGGTAACCGTAATGACGCGAAGAAAACACATTCTTTCTAGCATGCGATGTCTTTGGTATTGGCTAAAACTCCGGAAATTACAAATGCCAAAATAGGAATAGCACCCGATATTATTAGAAATGCCCAGAAAATATCATATTCGTGAAGCATAAACATAAATGAACTCCTATTAATGTGGAATAGGTTGAATTATTTGATTTGAATTTAAATTGTAAATTCATCCAGAACTTCTAATTGTATGGAGTTGTGAGCTTATAGTTTATGTAACAAATAAATTTCATTTTATCTGTTGAATAGTGAATTTTTGACATTATTATAGTTATTAAGTCAATAGACGACAGGGTTTCCTAATTTGGCCGACATACAACATTATATGGGCTTACTAACATACCAATAAATGATAGATAACTTATCATTTCTGCCATTTAAAATGGCTTATTCACTAAATTATAGTCTCACACAAACACTTTTATTATTGATTGTTGTTTTTTATATGTGCATTTTTTTGAGAGATGCATACAAGATTGTCATTATATCAAAATTCTTATGTGCTCCTTAGTTGTTTACACTGCCATGAGAATGATTCTAGGATATTGTGGCAGTATACACGTACACGTGTATACGTGCATGCTCCTGAGATTAGTTTGTCCATGTGAATAATGATAAAGAAACATATACTACGGAATCAAAATATGATGACAAACGACCCAAATACTTGAGGCAAATGAACACATAAACAAATTTATATTTTTGAAAATTTAAATTTATTTATTTTTGACACTGGATGACCGGCAAGTGTCAGTTTTGAATGTGTTGAGCTGTCGTTTTGAAGTTTGGGCCAGTATTGGGCTGTGAAGGAGTGTTTTGGAGTTCGTTTCTTTATGTTTAGTTTTATATTACATGTTATGTTGTAAGCTTTTCTTTTGAACTTTAGTTTGTCTTTCATATGTTTGTAAACCAAATTTATAAGTACTCTTTTTCCTTGTAAGGCACCCACCTAGGTTAGGGGGATTACAAGGTTTTGACGAGGCTTATAAAGGAGGTATATTTGGTTTTTAGCAATAAAGTGAACCAATTTTCAAAAAAAAAATTATTTATTTTTAGATTACTGCTCTAGTTGTTTATTGTATGAGTAAACAAGAGACAGAGTGAAAGCAGGAGCTGGACCAAAAGTGTGGAGCAAATACGAAGTCTAACAGTGTATTGAGTGTTTGAGTGTATGTAGTGAGGTACGAATATGACTTGTATTATAGAGAGATGCAAAATATTGTACTATTTAAATGTTGGAATATTATATTGAATAAAATATTGTTTGAATCATTTAAATTCCTTGCAATACTATTATTATTCAATATCAATATATATATATTATTATATGGGATGCAAAATAGTATAGTATACAAGATGTGGACCCAAACAAATTCAGAAAGTTAATATCTATAGCAACATTTTTGGAATGTTACTATAGACACCTATGGATATTGTTATAGACTCAAATAGAGTTTTATTGCAACAATATTTCTTATGTTGCCTTAGATAGTCAAAATGTTGCCTTTGAGGTCTAAGGCAACGACAAAAATTGCAACATAGGAAAAGTGTTGCCAAAGACCTATGGCAACATTTTTTGGGCTTGACCCAACATTCTTTTTGTGTTGCAGAAGGCCATTTAGTATTGTTTGTTAGGAGAATGGTTACTTAGCTGTTGATATGTTCTTTCATGAGTTGATGGTGGTTCGAGTGGGTCATAGCCACCAAGGAAAAGAGACAGACCAATCTATGGAAATTTGTATTGTAGACCTAACGAGGCTGTCCTTTATAGATATAGAAATCTCCCGACTGAGTTTTGTGCAAGGATTTAGCCTGATAGCGGAACTCAAATGTTAGACGGTATGCTTTTGTAGCATGACGATGGAGGTTTAGTAATATTTCTTAGTGTTTCCCAGTATGCTTTCGTAGCACGGTATAGAGTTTCAATACGCTTTCATAGCGTAACGATGGAGGCCTCTCGAGGAGGTTCGATTTTTTTTAATAGAAAGGAATATATAATATAACAAAATGGAGGATCTAGTCATTCTCCAACAGCTCACAAAAACGGTTTCCAAGTAATGCAAATACCGTGCACACTCTCTAACAAAAGGAACTGAACTAAAGACATGTAGAACCAAGAGACGAAAAACCACCGAGTGCAAGCAAATCATCGGACAATGCAGTAGAAGCATCAACAACCGGACTCCAAAGCGAAAAGGGCAATGAAATAACCCATAGCTCCAGAAAAACGTGCATAGCACTAGTGGGAAGGACAAGCCCTCCAAGAAAGGCCACTGGCAAAATCTGGGGAAAACAAACAGTTGTCCTTGAACCTCCAAAACCTTATGCTCCGCATGGTCCGTCATATCCAAGGAAGCTAGCAAAACCAAAGAGAGGCATCAAATCTTCAGCACTATCAAAATCTCCAACTGTACCTCCTCTAGTAACCCATCTCGGATGAAGAAACCAAAGCTCCATCCAGCTCCAAGCAGACTAACTCTAACAACCTATAAACCAGGATCTACACAACTAGCAAACAACATAAGATCGATTTGTGGGGGGTGAGTGTGAGAAATTGAGGAAAGTAGTAGTGAACATATAACATATAAGCCAAAAATCAATCTGCACCTCACCTGGGAGTGGCCGTTTCGATGAAACATCAAAAGTAACAGCCAACTTTGTAACATCCCACACTTTTCTACACCCAAATTTTTGACAAAAATCAAAACTTGGACACATCCAAGCATAGAGCGTATATTTTGTACCTACAATAAATGAGCATGGGCATAATCAGAGTACGATATCTCGCACTGGAAACAAATTAGGATAACTAGTATTAACTCAGATAACTACCTTTTTCAAAGTAAGTCACTTTGCCAATACCGAGCATGAGAGAGAACTGAAAGCTAAACTTAATTATCTGTGAGAGCCCGACCTTCTCTATGAAACCTGGAGGTTGTAATGAGGAGGTGCTTAGAACAACAGGTTCTGGTGAATAAGAAATGTACAACACAGTATATAACACAGATATATTCCGTTTGGTTCAACCCAAGCTGTATCTCTAACCAAGTTAGTGATTCTATCCAACCTAGTAAATGTTGACGCACGACTTTACTATTTAGCCTAAAGTAGTATTCCCAAATCATACTACCAAGATAAGACATTTACATACATTTTTGTGAAGCCTTTATACCAGAGTTTAACTTGTTAATTCTATCGAAAGTAAGCCCTAATTTACAGGGTTTCTTTCTATATCCTTATTCATTATTCTTTATTATTTAATGCCTCACTATCAAATGATAGATAGGGTGGATTCTACCTGATCACTTAAGACCCTAGGCGGACCTATTGGTCATGTATTAACCCTCAATAATATATTCAACGTTGACATAAACTAGAGAGTACCAGCTACGGGCCCAACAAGTTAAGGCTTCCGTCATTCACACATATACCCTTGCCCCGCGTAAGGTGAGAGGTATTTTATCGTACGATATACCTTCTAGCTAACCTTATTTGATAACCTCCTTAGTCGCTTACTACTTCCCGTAGGATAGATGGCCATATCTGGCCCTTTTAATTTCCAGGTTTGGGTAGGCCAACACACATCTGCCATTTAGGACCCCTATACTGAAAAATATATTCCCTGGTGGACTCTTTAACCCTAATCACTTAGCCTTTTAGGAACTAAGAACTGGGCTATTTTTTAAGGTTATTAGTTTGTCCCCCATTTTCCTTAACACCTTTCCCCTTTTGGGATAAAGTAGGCTACGTTATTAAGTCATTCCCATTTAATTCCTTTATACGGAAATGCTATACGTACACCGTTTATTTGCGTCATGGGTTTGTATGGTTAATAATATTTTATATTATTAACCTACTAAGTCCAGCTATCTTTTTAGTTATAAGTTTTATTGACATAAATAAGAAAGATTGTATCCCCTTTTCTCTAGGATATTTATTTAATTTCTTCCCTAATTTGGACTTAGCATTAAAACGACAATCAATATCCATTAATCACCTTTTTGACACCCATTTCATTTATTTCATTTTTTTATTGCCCTTTTTGGCTCTAACAGTCATATTTTCCCAAGGCAACTGTTTATCGGTCCCAAATTATCTATTGTTGTACCACAACGTACAATTTCTATTTTTATTTATTTATTTACTTATTTATTGGTTGACTGTTATATATATGTATATATATATATTTTTATGTACCAGGCCTCTCACATTAAGTTGACTATCTGTGGATGCTGGATATGTCGGTCGGTTCCGTGCAGACTTCTGCCAAAAGTGAACTTAACCTCGTCCCTTAGTACGATTATATGCATTAGATCCCTCACATTAAACTGACTACCTGTGGCTACTAGATTTACCGGTCAGTTCTAGGCAGGCTTACACCACAAGTCGAGTTTAACCTCGTGTTTAAATGCGGTTATGATTTAAATTTCCTAATTGGGGTTCACAACAATTATCCTAATTGATTTTAGGAATTGTAACCATTTTTTCATCACATTTATTTTCCCAAATCAATATTGGTTACAATAGTTATTTCTTTATTTGTGGTCTCATTTATAGCAGTTAATTGCATTGATTGCTTCAAATAGTCACCACAAATATATTGATTCAGAATGGATTATATTTACACATAATTCCATAATTGAACCTTATCCAAACATTAAAAAATTCCATACAATTTATATTTCACCGTTTTACGCTGATTTGGATGGATAATATGTATACATTTATTTTTATGTTTCTTGCAATCAACATACCTATTAATATATCATATTATTATTTAATGTTTTGCAATACCTATTTTTAAATTAATGACATTATCTAATCAATTAACCAAATGTTCCCTCTTTATATTCAATCTTTCCAAAAAGGTTTCAAGTCTCACAAGGACGGTTAGCCAAATCGTTGCAAATCATGCCTTTTTTCTGGAATTGGCATATGTCCAAATCACAAGAAATATATGTAATATATTTTTATTTTAGAATAGTCGATGCAAATTACATACAAAAACATGTATTTATTTTTATATGTACCTTTGCACCACTTTTCCCCTTTTGATTCATTTTTTCATACATCTTGTGATTCTAAAATAATGCCTTTTTAATGTAAATGAGGAAAACAGCATAACTTACAACGCTTAAGCCAAAATCCCAACACTACTGAATATAAACGAGGAATAGTTTTTTTCTTCATACAATCACATAATACAAAAATTCATCTTTTACCCAAATTCACACAATTCATATTTCAGCACTGAACTAAAGATCTGGAATATAACTACAACAAATTCATGTTTAATGGGACTGATTTCCAAATCCATAGTGTTATAAACATGTACAACATATCTCATATTTCATGACATAAATGTAGGAATATATGGGAAAGATATAAAAATCCTACAATTCATGTTATACATAGTCATACTTTTCATTTTCCAATTTTTAAACGTATTCATGATCAGATCTAATGGTTTCCACAATTTGCAATTATTTAAATAATAGATCTGATAGGCGTAAAAAAAAGATTGGATTCAAACGAAATAAATAAATCATTATATCTGTATTAGTAAATTTCCCACTCATATTATAGCTTCCAGTTTCTTTGATTTGAACCTTTTTAGGCTTACAATCCCCAAATTCTTATAAATCCACAATTTATCTAGAAAGGGAAAATTTCTAGATTTGTAGATATATAAGAAAAAGGAAAAGAGCGGTTAAATCTATCGTTGAGCGTCCTTTTCCACTGAATCTATTAATATTCCCAATTCCTTATGAATTTGATTTGGTATATGTACAAATATATTTTATTTAGAAATCAGGTTCAAAGAGAAAGAAAAATGGTAGAGCTACGCTGCCTTCATAGATTTGAATGGAAAAAGAGTGAGGCTCTACCCTTTTATTTATAGAGATGGAAATGACTTAGAACCGTCGAATTAGTTTTAAGTTATATATGTCCATCTATTATAATAATTAATAAAAAAACTCACCAAAACCTAGCCGTCATTGGGTAATTTGACGCCCAGTAGGTCGACCTGGGAGGTCGACTGCCGATCGACCCCTATGTCGACCGCCTGGGCATCAAACTGCCCAAGTCGGCTGGGTTATATGGTAAATATTAATTAAATTGATTTATTTATTTTCCGTTCGTATTCGTATTTTGTCTGTAACTTTTTCATAAGGACCCCGTTCGCAAAACTCTAAACATGAAAGTTGACCAGAATTCCGAGACGAACGAAATGGTTAAAGTTTCATGGTCAAATTCCATCATTTGCTGAAATTCCAATTTTTGAGCTTCTAATTAAATAACTATATATTGTCAAAAATCCAGGTTGTTACAAACCTCCTTGTGCGAGGACCAAAGACGCCCTTGAAAGGCCTACCTCGAAACGCAAGGAACACATCATTCCTAACTTTTCAGATAATGGTAGGAGGGTCTATAGCCACTTCATCAAAAACTTCCTTATTTCTCGAGCACCAGATATGCTAGTAGATAAGACAAGGAAGCAGACGAAGAAGGATCGATCAAAAAGATTTACCTGAGATGTCGGACCACCAAAATCTCAGTAAACCTACAATCGTAGTGGCATTACCACGACAACCCATCAGATTCCCGAAGTAATACCAGACATACTAGGCACAAGACCCAAAGAAAAACAAATGGAAAGAGGAATCAGAGCATCCAGAACTGCAGCACTTGCACCTTGGCACGAAAGGGATGTTAATTCTCTGAAGGTTCTCATCTATTGTTTAACCATTATGTAAAGGTTTCCACATAAATAGAGAGACCTTCGGGGGAATACAGACATTCCAAAAGAAAAAAGAAAAGATGGAGACATGGACTAGGGGTCCGCACTGAATTCCAAGCCGCCTTAAGTGAGAACGGTCTCCCGACCCAAATGGTACCACCCCCATGTGCATCTGTAAAAGCCTTAACGAATTGCATTCGTTTCCACGTCTCACTAGCGTAGCACGGGACTTCAGTGTAATTCGTACCGGTAAGCCTGCAGTACTTGGCGTGAAGGAACGTCTCCCAAAGGGAGTTTTTCACTGCAAACCTCGCCCAAAGATTGCAAGCAAAGGCCACACAGATGTCCTTAGGGTTACGGAGTCCCAGGCCTTCCTAACTTTTGTGATGACAAACGGAGTTCCAAGAAATCCAGTGGTGGTGAGAAGCGTTTTCCTTGGTTCCCAAGAAAAAGGAAGAAGCCAAGGAAAGGTAAGAGCGGAAGAAGGAAGTAGTGGGAGTCATAGCAGAAAAGATATGAGATCCCATATAGGCAAGGATAGACTTAATGAGGACCAATCTTCCTGCCTGAGAGAGAAGGGTAGCATTCCACCGAATGATCTTGCCCTTGACTTTGTCAGTAAGGGGATCGAAGATGGCGTTGAGCTTCCTCCCTCGATATAATACAATGTCGAGGTAAGGAAGCGGAAGTGAGGCCGCCTTGAAACCTGTAGATATCTCGATCCAGGAAGATCTAACCGCAGACAGGTCTTTCGTGGGCACGAAGAAACTTTTGGAGGAGTTAACGAGTTTCCCCAAGCATCTCTCATACTGCCGAATAAGACCCTAGAGGCCACGAAAAGATCGACGACTACCATTAGTAAAAACTAAACAAAATAATTAGATGTGTAGGATATACGCATAGTGGTGGGAGTGTATAAACCCTAACAACCTAATAAAATTAAGCCACTGATAGAGCGATGTATGTAGTGTTATTCTTCCAAAGTATGATTTGTCCATTCGCCAGAACATTGTTCTGAACCCCTCCTCATAACAAACCCACTGGTTAGATAGGTGGCATAGATTATACAACTTAAAGACACTTGGTATACAGTGTCATTATCATGGTAAGTATTTATTTACTATTATATTTTATTCATTCCACTGTGAGATGTTTTATTGTGGGCTCCGATATATTTATCTATGCCTTCCTGTAGGATACCAGACAAACCAACTCGGGTTTCAATGGACTTGGATTTTAGCATTTTGCGAAATATTCGAACCCGCTAGAATTTGGATTGTTACAACATTAATATGGATATTTTTGATGTACTTGCATTTATGACTCTGTGATAGTTGCTGCATTTGACATCTTTACTTTTGTAATATGAGATGGGTACATTATATATTTACTACTATATTTTATCAATTCCGCTATGTGTTCTGATCGTATTATTATGGCTTTGTGAATTGATTTCTTCTAGAACCCAACAACTTATTTTAGAGTGGTCATAAGTTCTGATGGGACATTTGTAGGTTGGAATTTAGGCTTGTTCCGAGGTGATTGTTACATTTAGGCCAATTCAATAATTTAGATCTGCTAACCTTGTTAAACATACAATTTGGGTGAAACCAAACGGGATACATTTGTATATTATAGGCAATCTTATTCATTTTTTATTCAAGAAGTTGCTATTATGATTCCCTTCTCATTACGTATATCAAGATAGCATCCGGAGAAGAAGGTCTTTGGAAGTGGATGCGTTTGGATTTAATTTATGTTCTCTCATGCTCAATATTTATGTAGTTGCTCGCTTTTACAGTACTAGCAGACATAGTCGGTAACTATTATCCTATCTTATTTTCAATTTGAGTTTATTTTTATAATACCCTAGTTATGTTCATGCTCATTATTGCAAGCACCAAATCAACATGATTCATGCTTAGATGGGTCTGAGTTTTGATTTTTATTGAAATTCAAGCTCAAAAATGTGGATTGTTGCAAAAGTTGCTTAGTCTAAAGCATCAAGAAAGAGCATGTAAAAGACCAATGGGAAACTTAACCAAAAATTGGTTAAGTATATGGATTGGAACTGTGTATGGATCAATACTGATCCATAAGGAGAGGGCCAATGATGGTGAGATCCATGCAGATGGCAAAGTACTTCTTCAGGAGCATATGGGAACTTGATGTCCGTTAATTGCTTCTATTGTAACGACTTGTACTTTAAGTATCGGAGGATCGAAAAATAATTCTATTTAATTTCCTAGTGATAGTATCATTCCCATATTTCGATACATTGTTCATGGGGATAGGAAACATGTCCATGATTTCTACTAAATTGTTTTGTGACCATTTTACTATATGGCTTGTTGTTTTAACTGTAAGTTTTTCAAGAGATCGAATGAGGTGCTCCAATTAGTCTTATTGGAACGGGACGATGGTTGGCTATTCCGTAGAATGGCCGCGTTATGAATTTGGCATAGAGGTTTAGGAGAAATCGTTGTTTTAAGTTATTTATTCTGCTAGGCAGATTAACTAACAACTAATGTGTTGATTTGTAAGCCCAATATGCTAATGACTTACAGTTATACATGGGAGGTTTGAGGAGATAATTAGTTATTTTCTTCTTATTCTAAACATTAGGTTGGACGTTCGTGAATCTTCGATTCAACATAATCCTTAAACCTTCTCCTCTGAATCGATTTAAATTACATCTAGAAGAAAGATCTATATTAAAGGGGATTGGATCTCATCAAAAAGCATTGAATTGCTTTATAGATGCAATTTCTTCTCATTTGCATCAAATCTAGTTTTTGGTAAGTGACTGAGATATCCCACATAGCTATTATGGATTATACATGCTAATTAGTATTATTTCTCACCGTATATGCTAATTCTAACCTAAAACCGGGTAATATATGTTTATTTCATATATGTTTATTTCAGATCTAGATACCATAGGATAGCTTAATATTAATATATGTCATGTAATTTTTTAGATCCAATATGTTTTATACATGTTTAGATTGAAACTACGTTAGAACTATAGTTTTTATGATATGATACATTAATGTTTGTGTTCATATGGTTGTATTTGATTGAAATTGGAAAAATTATTGTTCGTATAACTGGATTGGATGTTATGCTTGATTTTTTTCCATTTAGAATTGAGTGTTTTAGAACCAAGAATCGAAGAACAGAGTAAATTGAAGGTTTAGATGGTCAGATTTAAACGAAACTTGGCGAAGGAGCTTTAGAGGATGCTGGAAGATGACATGAAAATTTTCGTGTCAAAATCAGCTAAGTACATGGAATGATACTGGTCCATAGCCTATGGACCAGTAGCGATCCATCAAGGATGATCATGGGGAGTCAAAACTTTATGCATGGCTATGTGTGTCCCTAGGCAGATAACGTGCAAAGTTTGAAGTGATTGGATGAGTCGAAGCACAATCGCTTGAGTGCACGAACATGGACCGATATGTGAAGCATTGGGGAGGCAATTTGAGATGAAAATGGACCCGAGGTAAGGAACTCAGTGGTCCAACACTTGGCTAAGTGTACGGACCGGTACCGATCCGTAAGGGATGGACCCATACATGTCCATCAAATGAGAGAGTTATGGCCAAGAGTCCTGGCTATGGTTAGAAGTGGTCTTCCGGAGGTTGGTTGAGGTCTTGATTCATTGATAGCGTCTACAGGTTGGAAGTTATCGTAAAAGTGATTTCGAGTCTTAGGTTGTGAACTCAGGCAGGAGTGCTCGAAGGCGAAAGTGATAAAAAAATCAAGGTGGAAAGAGGCTACAAGATAGTGGTGGGGTTCGAGCTGAAAGATGGAGTTTGGGATGACTTATGTGATTGGAAGTTCCAAGGAATAGTTGATAGTTCGAAGGATTCTAGTAGACTTAAAGCAGGGTATCGTGGGGACGCCTATTAGGATCAAGGAGATCGAGTACCCTGGGTAGTTCCGTAGTAGTGCCTAGTTGTTGGACACTTGGGTCCTGAAGGTCAACGTTATAAATTATGGGTTCCGCAAACATGGTCATTTGACTAGATCCGGAGTTTCTGTCACCCCTTGACGGATGAAAACAACTAGTCATTTAAATATCAATGTATTTAAAGCTTTAGTAAGTGATAGCTAAGTTATTTCTTGATATGGATGCTACAATTGCTTGTGTGATCTCTTATATTCTCTGGGTGTGCTATCACCGTATAAAACTGAATAAAAGTGGGGATTGGGAATCCTATTTTGACTAGTATCTATTTTATGTTGTTTGACTAGCATATTTTAGGTGTTTATTATGTGATACTCTTTTGTTGCAACGATAGGTCATGTGAGATCTGAACTTTCTATTATCATATTATCCTATATATCTGTTGTTAGATCTTTAACGGTCATACCATACTGTTGTCAGACTCAAGGTTTTATGTCTCCTTTTATTACCTAAGAGCAATAATGATGTTTTTGAGTAAACTAAGCAGCAAGTTATAGGTTTAGTGATGATGTTGCTGTGCAATGATGAGTTGGAGGCTGGTGATTACTATTATATTATTATATATTTGTTTGGATGATTTCCCCTATTTTAATTGTTGTACTCTGATGAAGGATGTAGTGAGGCTTGATGTATGCTGATATTCATATATTGAGATGTATTAGACATGATTTCTAATATTCTATGGAGATGGTATTTCTTGCTTTATTGTGCTTCACTACGCTTCACTACTATATCATATTGTATATTTTATTATTATATACTATTAATACGCTATGATTTATATGATAGGTTCTATTTCGGTTTACTTTCCTTGACGATCATCTGATATCGGCCTGGAATGTCATGCAACACTTTTTCTATAGTTTAGTGCTGGAGGTATGGGGGTGTTCTCATGCGTGGTATCAAAGCTCTAGTTAATCGATTTTCCCAAAGTTCGAGATCATAAAAGCGTATGAGAGACATACATGTAATTTGACTTGAATGATATCTATATTAGTTTAGTAAGCACTCGAGCACCATTGCTTCTTTTCTCAGGTATGGAATGATCATTCTGGTTTTAGATCAAGAATAAGTTATCAAAATACAAGGAACGCTGCTAGGGATAAGCCTGCTTCTAGAGGGGTAAGAGAGGGTCGGTCAAGAGCTTCTACACCTGATTACCAAGCTATGTTCAAGATCATGATTAGGGGTAAACAATATTCGGTTCAAACTAAATTAATCGACCAAATCGGTTCATTTCGGTCGGTTCGGTTCAGTTTTGAAACTAAATCGGTTTGAATTCGATTTGTAAAATAAAAAAAATGTTATTGGTTTATCCAAATAAACCAAACTTTTAATTTATTTTATAGTTTTCCGGTATTCTAGTACTTTAAATAATAAGTTTAGTTATAAAATACAAAAGCATTTGTAGCAAATAGATCAAATCTTATCATAAACATAGAATTTACCGCATAAAATTTCTTCCAAATGAGAAGGTATGTTTTACTTTGAGTGAATTCATCATTTTAATAATAGTACACTCTTGAAGTTCGGTTAAATCAGTTATCGACCGAATTAACCAAAATTAATTTATTTGAAAAAATTTCGGTTCCAATTCGGTTTGAGTTTTTTACCTCCAAACCCACCGAGCCGACCGAGCGCTCACCCCTAATCATGATGGCATCAATCATTAGAAGGATACCCACTCCAACGACGGCAGTAGACGGTGGTACTCCTGTGTAGGCGCCTAAGGTGTAACAACCTGTATTTTACGTATTGACCGATCATAAAACAATTATATTTTATTCCCTAGTAGTCGGATCATTCTCAAATTTTAATATGTTGTTCGTGTGGATGTGAGACATATCCATGATTTTTACTGAATTCAAGTATGACCATTTCACCCTTTAGTTTATCATTTGGGCCATAACTTTTAATAGGGATTGAATTAGGTGTTGAAATCGTTCTCATCGGATTGGAATGGTGGTTTACGGTTCCGTAGAGTGGTCAATGAAGATTTTGGATTGACCGTTTTGGGAGGAATCGTTTTTTTAGTTTCAACTACTGTTTAAGCAGAGTGGTTAGCAACTAATGTGTTGATTAGTCAAGCCTATTAGACTAATGATATATATATATATATATATGGGGGGACTTAGGAAGAGAACTAGGGTTACTCTCTACATTCTAAACTTTAGGTTGGGCGTTTGCGATTCTTCAGTACAAGATAAAACCCTAATTCTTGATTATTTTCTTTCACATTCATCGTAGATTGCATACAGAAGATAAAGCATCATCAAGGGAAGTTAGATCACATCAAATTGCATCAAATTCAGAGATTATCAGCGTTGTCCAGATCTGATCTCATCGGATTTACATAGAATTGGGGATTAGGTGAGTGATAAATATCTCTCACATGGAAACTATGGATTATATAGGTAAATTAGGATCATATTCATATGTTATCTATTATAATCACTTTACATCTGATCATGTATGTTTAATTCAGATTTAGAAACCTAGAAAAACCTATTTTGATCATATTAACTGGATAATTGTTGGATTAATTATGTTTATACATATGTTTAGATCCAAATCATGCCAAGTCTCATGTTTATGATATGTTTATGCCACAATTGTGATTTGATCATGTTTATGATTAGTTTTGTATGAATCAACGTATGTTTTGATTGAATTTATTCCATTGTTTGAGTGTTTGTTAGAATTGGTTGTTGTAGATCTTAGGATTAAAGAATAGAGCAAATCAAGGGTTTAAATGATCGAATTTAGAAGAAATTTGGCAGAGGAGCTCTTGATGACAAGCCAAGGAAACAAAGAAAATTTGGTGCCAAAATTTCACTAAGTATATGGACCGGTACTGTTCCATATGTGATGGTCAGATGGTGAAGATATTTGTTGCGTGACTTGATGATGGTAAGTCGGGGTTATCTGCAAAATTTCAAGTCATTTGGAGAATAGTTGAGATGGGTCGAAGGTTGATTACTTATGGACAAGGCTGGACGGGGTGAAGTTTCAACAAGAATGACGAATAGCTAGGAAAATGGGTCAGTAGTAAGCATATGGGGATAGGGGTACAAAAGTGCCGACAATTAGCCATTTCTGGCTAAGTGTATGTACTGATCCATCAGGAGAGGCCAAGTGGACATGATTTTTGGAGAGCTTGGTTTTGATGGCTTCTGGAGGTTGAGGGTAAAGTTTGGATAGAATTGGACTTTAGAGATCGATGCGAAACTCAAGGATGTATGGTGCTCCGATTGAAACTCGCGACGGAGTGGTCGGAGCCGGATTGATGAGATACTGGTCGTGATGCCACTTACAATCTAGTATGATGATGGATTGGCAGGATGGGAGCCAATCATGGGTGATAATGGAATGGTTTGAGAAATGGATTGTGTCTCCAAGATGAAAGGCTTGACAAATTTGAAGCGCTAAGGGACTGTCGGTAATCGAAGTGTTCTAGCGGACTCAAACCACTGGAACTGCGGGGGCGTCCATTAGGATTAGAATGGATAGATCGTGTACCCTGGGCAGTCATGATGGACCTAGTTGTAACGACCTATATTCTACATATCGTAGATTAATTATTTTATTTTCATACAAAGTCATATGTCGTGTAAATTTGAGAAATGATTATTGGGGTCATTTCCCACATTCACGATTTTGCCGAATTTTAAAATGACCATTTTGCCTTTAACTAAACTTGTTTAGCCTATAACTTTTGATTGGTAAGGAGTTTTGACCAAAAACCACTTTTATTGGATTTGGATGATGGTTTCCCATTCCATAGAGTGGTCACAATAATCAAACGGACTTACCATTTGAGAGATATAGCTGAAATAAGATTTGAAAGATGGAAAACAGCCTAACTGGGCTTAATTAAATGATTAGCAGCTAGGCCCATCACCCAATTCGGGATTAGGGTTATGGGAGGGCTGAAAGGAGTTGGAGAATCATTTCCTTTCGTTTTTCTAGCTACCATAAACCTTTCTCAAACCCTAATCATGGCTTCCATCTTCTAAATCTCCCTCTAATCACTTTCTAATCACAAATTAATCAAATCTACATCAAATCAAGTCGGATTAACACCAAATTTGAGGTAGAGCTGCTGCACCACACTGGAATCTGAGCCAAATCAGTAAAAGTTTCAGATCTATCATTAATTATTGGCTAAGGTGAGTGATTAGCACGTTTATTCACTAATTATGGCTAATTAAGGGTGTTTAATGATGATTAGCGAAATTGTACACCTAAAAATTCTGGAAAAAATATGTAAAAATTATAAAACCATATTTTATGTCGCTGGTATGAATTTGGGTTAATTTGTATTAAGTTTGCTAGTCTTATAGTTAGACAAGGTTAATGGGGAAATCATGGATTTGGGTATGTTTGATCTAAATCAACATGTGAAATTATTATTTTGATGTGTTCGGTTGATTCTACATGTTACTACTGCTATTTGATATGTTTTATGATCGCATAGGGAAGTTAGAATGGTTGAAAACGCTGTCTTTTGGTGAAAATAGCTTGCTGGAAAACTTGTAGAGTTTCGGTCTGGATAGAAGGAGGAGACCCGATCCGAACCGGATAAAAGGAGGAGACCCGAACCGAACCGGATAGGAGGAGGAGACTCGAACCGGATAGGAGGAGAAGACCCGAACAGAACTGGACAGGGGGTGATTAACCGAACCGAACACCAATTCGACCAAAACCCGAGATGCAAAGGAAGTCTAAGTGGGAAGTTATCGCTCAGGATCTTGATGGGAACCAACTAGTTAACTTCTAGAGTTAGGCTTTGTTGCGGGACGTGTGCAAAGGAGTTATCGATATCTATAACTTTGGTTCACCATTGAGAGACAAGGCATGTAGATGAACCAGAGCCAGGGCCGTGTGGACTGGTTGGCATGTACCCAAGAGCCAGGGCGGTGTGGACTGGGTAAGGTTATTGACTATAGACCAGAGCAGTGTGGTCATAGCAATAGTTGTACGAAGTCCAAGGCAGTATGGACCCGTCATGACCCCAATGGATTTGGTGATCAAAGCAGTGGATGTTGTATGCTTTACGCACAAAGTGAGAGAAATGAGGATGATTGCTACGTTTGATGTTTGTTATCACCATGCCACACACACACTCCCATTTTACACTCTATGTTAGTGTTACCTTAGAGTATTGTACATCTTGTTGTGCTAACCCTTTGGTTGCAGGTCCAGGTCAGGTATGATTACTTATACACATTATTGGTTTATTTAGTTATATAGAATTGCTATCGCTCACACCAGACTTTCATCTAACCCAGAGTTTTATGTCTCTTCTTATTACTCTGGGCGCTCCTAAATGAGCAGACTAGAGGCAGATTAGGTGGTTATGCATGAGCAGCTGTCCGAAGACAAGCAAGAGGCTTCCAATACATATTCTCCCTGTGTTGTTGTTGGTTACTACTTTGGGCATTAGTAGTGTACCTCTTTTATTTCCTTTTAGAGACAGTATTTTAAAGTTGTAATAATTGGATATGAAGCTGTATTTTGGATTCCGCTACTTTGATGGATATGGCTTACTTTTAAGCTTATGTACAGTCTCGCCTGATTTATATCAAGTTATGTTACTATTGTATTTTATTCCATGCGCTGTGAGATATACTATAGGTTCTTGGGTAATTCATTATTTCAACCCTTTTGACGATCGTCCCGTGCTAGTTGGGCACTGGCACAGCACATTTCGGGGAAATGTCTGATGGTACGGGACGGCCGTCACACTTGGTATCAGAGCCTAGGTTGCGTAGTTTAACCTAAGGAAAGACATTAGGGAGGAATAGTATACATAGATGAGACAACATATTTGTGATAATTTGGTTTTCAAAAACAATATATATACTATTAGTATGTCTAAGGATGAAGTCGCACTGCACTGGCACAAATAAGGAGATGGTTAATCGTTTTCGCTTTACATATTGAACGATGAACCGAAATACGAGGAGCGAGGTGAGGAACCCTGCATTGGGAGTTGAAGAGGGAGCGGGTTCAAGGGCCAATAATGGGAATGTCCCTGATATAAGGATGATGTTTACTGCCTTCATGCGAGAGATGCTTAGGGAGCAGTTCCTAATGCTGCTAACGGTGGTGGTGCAGTAGTGCAGAGGCTTAGAGCCGATTTCGCCAAGCTTAACAAGGATTATACTAGTCTCGATGGGAAACTGTTCCATGGAACGGAATTGGCTACGGAGGTTTAGGATTGGCTTCATAGTTGTAAGCGCATCGATAGGATTTAGGGATCGATGATGCAACGAAGAGAAAGTTAGCATCGCGTCAGCTTCAAGGACGGGCAATGAATTGGTAGAATGCTATTAAAGCGGCTACTCCCGAAGATCAAGTTACTTAGAATCAGTTTAAGACTCGCTTCAATGACAAGTTTATTCCAACTGCTCAAAAATCAGGATTATTCTGGAAACTAATGGAGCTTAAGGAGAATGGTAGGGCAATCTTGGAGTATATTGCTGAATTCGATGCCTTATCGAAGTATGGATTATCTCTTATCGAAACTGCCGAGAAGAAGAACGAGAAGTTCATAGCTGGCTTAGATGAGTACTTGGGGGAAAGACTTATAAATCATATCGATGAGACTTTTTAATCTATTTTTGGGAAGGCATTGAGATCGAGGGCCTTTACCCTAAGACGAAGACCGAGGTTGATATTTCATCTGCAGAGGAGCCAAAACCGCAGGTAAGTGGTGAATGCAATAAGAAGTCCCAGAATAAGAGAAAACAGAACCAAACCAAGGATGGAAGAAAAAGAAGAATAACAAAGATAATGAGTACTTTAGCTGCGGTAAGAAGGGCCACTATATCAAAGATTGTCAAGCGAAGCCAGGGGAGTGGAGGTGCTTCAACTATGACCAAGTGGGACATTTCAAGAATAAATGTCCACAACCCCCTTAAGGAGAAGTAGATCGTGAAAGCATACACTATCAATGTTGTTTCTTCTTCGTCGAATGCCCCAACTGTGGCGGAGAAGGGAAAGGGTGTCGTTATTTAAGGTATGCTTTCTATTTATGATGTTCATGTTCGAATATTGTTTGATACCAGGACTTCCCAATCCTTTGTATCTAGTGACCTGGTAGATAGGTTGGAATTGGAATCCAAGGTTTTCGATAGACCTTTAGTTGCGACGAACCCGATCGGTGGTTCGACTAGCCTTTGTATGATTTGTCGTAATTTGGTCTTTTCGAGTCATGGATGTATATTTGCTTGTGATTGCTTTAGTTTGGGCTTTACTGGGTTTGACATTATTTTGGGAGTCGATTGGCTCCAAAGGTATAGGGAGGTGGTAGACTGTGAGTGGTCTTTGGTGACCATTTGAGCGGATGTTGGGTGGAGTGTGGTATTGGGCTGCTTACCTAGTGATGGGGTGATGACTAGTTTTCTAAATTCCCTCGACATCCCGCATAATGAGTTATTAGATGTGCCTATCGCTGGGGAGTACCCGTACATCTGTAAGGAAGTGACTAAACTTCCACCACACCGATAGATCGAGTTTCAAATTGATATAGTGAAAGATGCTAGACCTATAGTGATGCCTCTTCGTCGTATGGTGCCAAAGGAGCAACGAGAGCTTAAAGTGCAAGTAAGCGATCTTTTAAAGAAGGGATTTAGCCAAAGAAGTGTTTTCGAGTGGGGAGCACCAGTTGTATTTGCTACCAAGGCCGATGGTTCTCTTCTCTTATGTGTGGATCACCATAAGTTGAACAAGGTGACTAGGAAGAACAAGTATCCTCTTCGACGAATAGATGATTTTTCGATCAATTAAATGGAGCAAGAGTGTTTTCTTAGTTGGATCTCGCGACAGGATTTCATCATCTCCGAGTAGCAGCTGAGAGTATACCTAAAATGGTATTTCAGACGCCGTCTGGATACTATGAGTGGGTGGTCATGCCATTCGGGTTGACCAATACACCTGCATATTTTGTGGATCTTATGGGTACGATTTTCAGCGATCAATTAAATAAGTTTGTTCTTGTGTTCGTGGACGATATCTTGGTTTACTCGAGAACACAAAGAACATTTGAGGACATTGATAGAGGTATTGAGAAAACACCAATTGAAAGCAAAATTTTCTAAGTGTCACTTTCGGAGGAGGGAAGTGAGATTCTTGGGCCATGTTGTTTCAAAGGATGGTATTGCTGTGGACCCTGCGAAGGTGGCTACAGTGCAAGATTGGTCTACGCTCAAGAATGCAACAGACGTTAGAAGTTTCTTGGGATTAGCTCGAAATTATCGTAAGTTTATTCAAGACTTCTCCAAGATAGCGACACTGTTAACTCAGTTGACCAAGAAGAATCAAGCATTTTTTTGGGATGAAAGGTGTGAGAATGCATTTAAGAGTCTATAGGAGAAGTTGATGTGTGCACCAATGTTTGTTATTCCTAAGGGGAACGAAGAGATGACGGTATGCACGTATGCCTGTGGCATCGGACTAGGTGTTGTACTGATGCAAGGCGGTAAGGTTGTAGTCGACAACTGAAACCACATGAGAAAAGATATCCTACCCATGACTTAGAATTGGCAGCGATCGTGTTCGCGTTGAAGATGTGGAGACACTATCTCTTGGGAGAAAGATTCGAGTTGTTACCGATCATAAGTCATTAAAATATCTTTTTTCTCAAAAGGATTTAAATTTTCGTCAGTAGAGATGGTTAGATTTCTTGGCTTCATATGATTTTAGTATCTCATACACACTAGGGAAGGCAAATGCGGTAGCTGATGCATTGAGTAGGAGACATGCTAGTTTGGGGGCTATGTTTCTAGAATGGAAGCAACTGGAGTATATCGCCGGATATGATTTCAGACCTAAGTGTGAATTAGGTCCAGAGATGTTAGCAAGTTTGACGGTTAGACCGAATTTGATTGAGCGGATCGGTTCTAGTTAGAGGGATGATCCTAATCTATTGGAAACATATCCAAGGTAGAGATGGGTATCGATGGTGAGGGAATGAACAAGTATGGACTTGATCGAGAAGGATGGCTTCGAAAGAATGGGAGACTAGTTGTACCCAACGTTAATGGACTGAGTGATGAAGTGCTTAGAGAGTGTCATCACTCGAAACTGACTGTACATCCTGGTGGTAAAAAAAATCGAGACATGAAGCAGACATACTACTGGGAATGGATGAAGAGAGACATTGGGAAGTTTATATCCAAATGCATGAACTGCCAGTTAGTCCAAGCCGAGCAAAAGAAGCCTAGTGGTTTATTGCAACCGTTGAAATTCCTGAATGGAAACGGGAACAAGTCTCAATGGATTTCATTGATGGTTTACCAAGGACTAGATCGGGTCATGATAATATTTGGGTAATTGTGGATCAATTTACAAAGAGTGCAAGGTTTATACTGGTCAAGACGAATAGAATGACGGCTAAGTTAGCGGAACTATACATGAACTGGGCAGTGAGACTTAATGGAGTACCTAAAGGTATTGTGAGTGACCAAGTTCCATTATTTACTAGTGTTGGAAGAGCTTACAAGAGGCCTTAGGGTAAGAATTACATCTCAGTACCGCGTACCATCCTCAAACCGACGGTCAAACAGAGAGGGTGAATCGTGTATTAGAGGAACTCTATAGAGCTTGTATATTGGATTTTAGGGAGTCATGGGATGACCATTTGCATCTGGTTGAGTTTGTATATAATAAAAGTTATCAGTCCAATATTAGTATGGCTCCATTTGTAGCTTTGTACATAATACCGTGCAACTCACCATCAGGTTGGAAACCAGTGAGAAGCTTGTGCTTGGGCCAGATGTAATAAGAGAAACTTCAGATAAGATCAAGGTTATTCAACAGCGAATGACGGCTGCCCAAGATAGGCAGAAGAGTTATGCTGATAAAAGACGAAGAGATTTGAAATTCTCCGTTGGCAACTTGGTATTCATCAAGATTTCTCCGTTGAAGAGTGTGATTCAGTTTGGTAGGAGAGGTAAGTTAGCACCAAGGTTTGTTGGTCCATTTCCAGTTCTCGAGCGAGTTGGGAATTTAGAATATAAAGTTGGATTACCTAACAAGATGGCAGGAGTCCACAACGTATTTCATGTATCCCAATCAAGGAAGTTCATGCACGATTTTGGTATAACTATTTCAACAGATCAGTTGGACGATATCGAGGTAGAATCCGAGGCAGCTGGAAGCCGTAGAATAATTTGTATTGTCGGACACAATACGAAACAACTTCGAAGGAAGACGGTGAAACTGGTTAAGGTCCAGTGGGGTGATAATGAGAATGACTGTACTTGGGAAACTAAGGAGAGCACAAGGAAGTCGTATCCAGATCTCTTTAGCTGGTAAGATTTTAATCACGACGTAGTTATCCCCTTGTTAGTAAACCGCATGCTAGGACAGGATTGTTGTTTTTATTATATATGTTTGATTATTTGTAAATGATTGATAGGCATGCGGGACATTATTATATGTTTCCTTGGTTATTCAGGGGCGAAATTTCTTAAGGAGGGAGTGTAACGACCCGTATTGTACGTATCGGAGGATCGTAGAATGTTTATTTTATTTTCATACGAAGTCATATGGTCGTGTAACTTTGGGAAACGACTATTGGGGTCATTTCCCACATTCAGGATTTTTACTAGATTTTAAAATGACCATTTTGCCCCTAGTGAATCTTGTTTTGCCTGTAACTTTTGATTGGTACGGAGTTTTGACCTAAAACACTTTCATTGGATTTGGATGATGGTTTCCCATTCCATAGAGTGGTCACATTAATTAAACGGACTTACCGTTTGGGAGATATGGCTGAAATAAGATTTGAAAGATGGAAAACAACATAATTGGGCCTAATTAAGTGAATTAGCGGCTAGGCCTATAACCCAATTCGGGATTAGGGTTATGGGAGGGCTGAAAGGAGTTGGAGAATCATCTCCTTTCACTTTTCTAGCTGCCACAAACCTTTCTCAAACCCTAATCATGGCTTCCATCTTCTAAATCTCTCTCCAGTCACTTTCTAATCACAAATTAATCAAATCTACATCAAATCAAGCCGGATTAACACCAAATTCGAGGTAGAGCTGTGGTACCACATTGGAATCCGAGCCAAATCAGTAAAACTTTCAGATCTATCATTAATTATTGGCTAAGGTGAGTGATTAGCATGTTTATTCACTAATTATGGCTAACTAAAGGTGATTAGTGATAATTAGCGAAATTATACACCTAAAAATTCTGGAAAATATGCAAAAATTATAAAACCATATTTTATGTCGTTGATATGAATTTGGGTTAATTTGGATTAAGTTTGATAATCCTATAGTTAGACATGGCTAATGGGGAAATCATGGATTTAAGTATGTTTGATCTAAATTAACATGTGAAATTATTGTTTTGATGTTTTTTGTTGATTCTACATGTTATTACTGCAGTTTGGTATGTTTTATGATTGCATAGGGAAATTAGAATGGTTAAAAACGCCATCGTTTGGTGAAAATAGCTTGCTGGAAAACTTGCAGAGTTTTGGTCCGGATAGGAGGAGGAGACCCGATCCGAACCAGATAGGAAGAGGAGACCCGAACCAAACTGGATAGGGGGAGGAGAATCGAACCGGATAGGAGGAGGAGACCCGAACCGAACCGGATAGGAGGAGGAGACCTGAATCGAACGAAATTGGAGGAAGAGACCCGAACCGGATAGGCGGAGGAGACCCGAACCGAACCAGACAGGGGGTGACGAACCAAACCGAACACCTATTCGACCAAAACCTGAGATGTAAAGGAAGTCCAAGTGGGTAGTTATCGCTCAGCATCTTGATGGGAACCAACGAGTTAACTTCTAGAGTTGGGCTTTGCTGCCGGACGTGTGCAAGGGAGTTATCGATATTTATAATTTTGGTTCACCATTGAGAGAGGGGGCATGTAGATGAACCAGTGCCGTGTGGAATGGTTGGCATGTACCCCAGAGCCAGGGCCGTGTAGACTGGGTAAGGTTATTGACTATAGACCAGGGCGATGTGGTCATAGCAATAATTGTACGGAGTCCAGGGCGGTGTGGACCCGTCATGGCCCCAATGGATTTGGTGATCAAAGCAGTGGATATCATATGCTTTACGCACTGAGTGAGAGATGTGAGGATGATTGCTATGTTTGATGTTTGCTATCACCATGACACGCACACTCCCATTTTGCACTCTGTGTTAGTGTTACCTTAGGGTATTATACATCTTGTTGTGCTAACCATTTGGTTGTAGGTTCAGGTCAGGTATGATTACTTATACCTGTTATTGTTCTCTTTAGATATATAGAATTGCTATCGCTCACACCGGACTTTCGTCTGATCCAGAGTTTTATGTCTCTTCTTATTACCCTGGGTGCTCCTAAATGAGTAGACTAGAGCCAGGTTAGGTGGTTATACACGAGTAGCTGTCTGGAGACGAGCAAGAGGCTTCCACGTACTTTATACACATTTTCCCTGTGTTTTTGCTAGTCACTGCTTTGGGCATTAGTAGTGTACCTCTTATATTTCCTTTTAGAGACAGTATATTAAAGTTGTAATAATTGGATATGAAGCTGTATTTTGGATTCCTCTACTCTGATGGATGTGGTTTAGTTTTCGGTTTATGTACTATCTCACTTGTTTTATACCAAGTTATGTTATTATTATATTTTATTCCATGCGTTGTCAGATATACTACAGGTTCTTTGGTAATTCATCATTTCAATCCTTTTGACGATCGTCCCATGCTAGTCGGGCATTGGCACAACACATTTTGGGGAAATGTCTGATGGTACGGGGAGGCCGTCACATTAGTTGTCTTAGTTGATTAAGGAAAAGATTCGTAGTCACGATGGCATATGGAAGATTGGCTAGAACTAGGGTTTTCCATTAGCCCTTTTGATCGTTGAAACCAAGTTCGGTTATTGATAGATTCAAGGCTATAGTCAGTGATAGTTTGGATATTGGATGCAACGAATGTTATGGATGACTTTGTGTTTTCTTCTCTAGGTAGGCTATCACCGTAGGTTGTCGAAGATAAGCGGGATCGGGGTTGTCCTTTCCTATCCTCACAGCATGTAATGGATGATTTTCACATATTAACTTATTAGTTGGTAGACAGATTAGATGGTTGATCCTCCTATACTCATATTATCCTATGTAACTATTGTTAGTTATTTTATTGCTCCACTAAGACTGTTGTCTAACTCAAGGTTTTATGTTTCCCTCTTATTACCTTGGGATTCTCATCCATGTTGTTGTTGATGAGCAGACTAAGTAGCAGGTAGCAGGTTTGGTCCCATTGATGCTTTGCGATGACGAGCAGGAGGCTGGCGTACTATTATTACCTATATAGTATTTCTTTTCTATTTCCACTGTATATTGATGGTTATTGATACTCTGAGGGATGTAGTGAGGCATATCGTATTTAGGGATTCATATATTGATATGTATTGTACTTGAGATTCTATGGTTTTACGAAGATTTGATTTTCTGTTCCGTTATACTTCACAACTATATCCTGTTGTATATTTTATTATTATGTATTATCCATGCATTGTGAGTTATATGACAAGTTTTATTTCGAGTTGTTCTTCCTTGACGATTTTCCCATATCGGCCTAGCACATTATACAACGCACTTTTTCCTGAGTTTGGTGTAGGAGGTATGAGGCGTTCGTCACATTTGGTATCAGAGCTTTGTTAAATCGATTTTACCCAAAATTCACGAGCATAATAGTGTATGAGAGACGTACTTGTATTTTTTATTGGATGATTACTATATTATATATAGTATAGTATAGTAGGTAGTAAGCACTTGAACACCAATGCAGCTTTCTTTAATGTGAATTGACTCTTATTTCAAATAGAGAATGAGTCGATGTACTTCGAGACACGCTGCTAGTGATGAGCCTACGACTGAAGGGGTAGGCGAGGGTAGCCAGTCGGGAGCTGCACTTGCTATACCTGATTATCCTGCTATGTTCGAGGCCATGATAGCAGTTACCATGAGGAGGACTCCCACTCCAGGAGCGGCAGTATAGCGTGGTGTTCATGTGCAGGCACCTAGGGTTATAGATTTTGTGAAGTTATGCAAGGATTATACCTATCTAGGCGGCAAGCCGTTTATTAGTACGGAACCTACTGTCGAGATTCAAAATTGGTTAGATACTTGTGTTTGGATTTTTTGGAGACTTAGGAATTGACGATGCAACTAAGAGGAAGCTAGCATCAATGCAGCCGCAAGGACGAACGATGGATATGTGGAACTCTATTACTTTGGAGACTCCAAAGGACCAAACCACTTGGGATCAGTTTAGAACTAAGTTTGAAGAGAAGTTCATTTCTATGGTCCAAAAGTCGATACTCTTCAAAAAGTTTATTGAGCTTAAGCAAGGAGGTAGACCAGTATTTGAGTATGTGGCATAATTTGAAGCTTTACCAAAGTATGCTCATTCATATATTGGGACTCCTTATCAAAAGAAGAATTGTCCAGAACTACCAAAAGAAAAGCAGGTTGTGAGAGTGTATGCCTTAGATGTTGTGTCGTCTTCCTCGAAGTGTCCAACAACAGAGGAGAAGGGGAAGAGTATTGTTATGCAAGGTACTCTTTCTATCAAAGGTGTTTCAGTTCGAGTTTTGTTTGGTACTAGAGCATCGCATTTTTTATTTGTAAGCTAGGTTTAGAACCTAAGATTATTGACAGACCATTAATTGTGACTAATCCAGTAGAAGGTTCGTCTAACCTTTGTATGCTTTATCGTGGTCCAGTTTTATCAAGTCATGGTTGGCCTTTTATGTGTGATTTCTTTATTTTTGAATTTCGCTGGGTTTGGGATTATTTTGGGTATAGACGGGCTCAAGAAGTATGGGGTTATTGTGGATTGCGAGAGGCTCGAGGTGACAATCGGGAATGTGGAAGGGCGAACGATTGTGATACGTTATCTACCAGAGGATGGAGTTTTAGTTAGCTTTTTATATTCGCTTATGATTCCACAGGATGAGTTGTATTCTGTGCCAATCGTATGAGGGTTTTCTGATGTATTTGATGAAGCCAGAGGGTTGTCACTACAGCAAAAGATCGAGTTTCGGACTGATTTAGTGGATGAGGCCGGACCTATTGTTATTCCTCTTAGGTGGATTGCACCTAGGGAACAACAAGAGTTAGAGGTACAAGTGAGCAATCCTCGGAGTAAGGTATTCACTCAAAGAAACGTATCCGAATGGGGTGCACCAGTTGTGTTTATGACTTAGGCTGATGGATCGTTGCGATTATGTGTGGATTATTGGGAGCTGAATAAGGTGACCAAGAAAAACAAATATCCATTACCAGGAATCGATGACTTGTTTGATCAGCTTCACAAAGCCAAGGTGTTTTCCCATATGGATTTGGTAATGAGATTTCACCAGTTAATGTTAAGGACTAGGATGTTGATGATGATGGTTTTGACGACAACAACCTTGTTTCTACTTTGTTTCAATCATTATTGTTATAAAATATATACTAGCACAATTTCCTAGAAAATATATACATATATACACGAAATCTATGCAGGTATTTTATAATTGAAGATTATACAGTTTACAAGAATCAAGATTTCAAATAGAAGAGTTCAAGTTTCAAGACTCGTGAGTATCAAGAAATCAAGAGTTCAAAAATTATAGAGTCGGTGTGTCTAGAAATTCTATTAAAACTCTGGATAGCACTTGATTATATTATCAAATCTAAATTTTGGTTTTAAAATTCAAATCCAGATTTTAAACTTAATTTCAAAATATTTTCAAATTTGTTTACTTAATTTTAAAACTTGTTTTCAAATGATTTCAAAATTACTTCCTTATTCACAATATACATTTCTTAGTTTTATAATATTTTAACTTCTGATAGTTACTTTCTAAATTTCTAAAACTAAATTTATATTTCAAACTTAAGTTTTGCTTAATTACTTATATTGTTTAACCTTTTTGTTTATAACAAGTTTACAATATATGTATAATTTTATATATTTATACTTTTATATCATTTTATATTTAATCTCTTAATTATTTTTAGTATATCTTTATATAAGTTTTAAAATATATTTTCTACCTTTGAAAAATGTTTAAATATAAAGGAATTTATTTTATTTTAACTTTGGATTCACCATAGATTATTTAAACATCATTTACTTTTATTTAAATTATATTTTTTAATTAAACACTAGCATAGGTCAACATAGGGTTTTTGATATGTCGACATACTAGCCGTTAGGGCATTTTTAAATTTTGAAAAGAAGTGTCTTTTGAATTCAAAACCTTACAGAAACATTGTGATTATTGAAAACCTATAAATACTTTCCAGAATTTGAATTTCTCACCAGTTTTTCATCTTTTTCTTCCTCTCTTAACATCCAACCATTATACTTAATTCTTGATTTTCTACACTTATACTCTTCCGATTTCAATAGAAATCATATCACTCTTTTTCTCTTTAAATTCTAAATCAAAATCTCTCTGAATTCAAATGCCTCTCAAGAGTTATAGGCTGTTTGTAATCGAAGATCTCAAGATAAAGTCTTATAGAGTCAATACTAAAAAAATGCTAAGAGAAGGTTGTGGTCATATCCCGTTTAAAGTGATTGGATGCGGATTGTGTCCCGAAAATCGATTGGGTGTAAAGTTATGGCCCAATAAATCAAATAAGCCTCACAGTACTTGGAATTAGTTGGTTTGTGCCCTTGTAGCCCTGAAATCGAGGATTGCAATTGGATATTGTTGAATAAAATTCTGCATCAACCCAGCGTTGTATGGGACTGGATGTAGGGGAGTCCCAAACCAGTATAAAATCTCGGTGTATGCTTTCCTTTTATTTCTTTTATTTTTACTTTTTGCATTCTGTGATTGATTCTGTATTTGTTTGTTTCTATGATCTGTACACTGTGTGTTTGATTCAAAAAGATTTCAACAGAATTAATAAATTCCATTAAACACTATTCACCCCCCTTTAGTGTTTAACTTGCCTTAAGATCCTTAATTCGCATCTTCAACAATCAGTATTAGAGCTAAGTTTTCAAATTTTCATAATATGAATTTTGAAAAAATTTAAATGGAAAATTGTGAAGTTTTTCATAACACTAGTTCATATGTTTGCATTTCATCATTGTTTCATAAGTCTGCATTGAATTGTTATGAAAAGCCAAGTTGTCTACTGAATCGGTGTGTTGTACATAAATAGATATGTTAATGGTTGTTGATGATTCAAAATATATGGTCAATTGGTGCAAATCAAAAGGGATAAATGGATGGTGGTTGTTTGAGACTTATGATGGGAAATCCAAACTTGTTGAGTAATACTGTCTATGAAGATGGGGGAATGGTTAATTTTGATGATAAATCAAAAGGATATGAGGCATCGGCAATGTCGGTAACTCTAAAACCCTACTGTTTCTGATGTTTTATTAGTTAAGAATTCAAAACACAACTTGCTTCGTATAAGTCAATTATGCGACAAAGGCTATAAAACTAAATTTGAAAAAGATAAGTGCTTTATCGAAGATAATATTTCAAAAATAATTTCTGAAGGAATTAGAAAGAAAAACATTTACATTTTAAGTACGAAAATTTCAAACGATATTTTGTGTCTTTTGTCCAACACAAGTGACCCTTAGATTTGGCATATGAGATTTGGTCATTTGAATTTCAAACATCTATTTAAAATCTCTAGATTAGATTTAGTTAGAGCATTACCCAAAATGAATTTCAATTTAGATAACTTATGTGATGCTCATCAATTAGGAAAATTTAAAAAAAAAATTAAGTCTGAAGATAAGATTACCACTTCAAATCCATTAGAATTACTTCATACGGATTTATTTGTTCCATCTCAAACACAGTCAATAAACCATAGTAAATACGTATTCGTAATTATCGACGATTTTTTTAGATTTACTTGGACATTGTTTCTAAAAGATAAAAGTGATGCTTTTGAATTATTTAATAAAAGAATTAAAAATCTATTATCTTTAAAAATTAGAAATACGTAGTGATCACGGTGGAGAATTTGAAAATGAAAATTTTGAGAAATTCTACAATATAAGGGTATTAGTCATAATTTTTCTTTTCCAAGAACTTCTCAACAAATTGGAGTAGTTGAGCGTAAAAATAGTATGATACAAGAGTGTGCGAGAACTATGTTATTTGATAGTAATTTACAAAAAAATTGGGCTGAAGCAGTCATTACGACTTGCTATATTTTTAATAGAATTAGACCATTAACTAACAAAAATCCATATGAACTTCTATACAAAAAGAAACCAAAGGTATCTTATTTCAGAATTTTTAGGAGTAAATGCTTTATTTTAAATACTAAAGATAACTTAGATAAATTGACCCTAAGTTAGATAAACGAATATTTATTGGATATTCAAATAGAAGTAAAGCTTATAGAGTTTTTGTTTTAAAAAATTAATATTATTGAAGAAACGTTAAGTGTCTCTTTTGTTGAAAATTATAAAGACTTAAGACAAAATGAATTTGATAATAATGAAGAAACAAATGAAATAAATAACGATATTAATCAACGTAATAAAAGATTAGGCTTTTAAGAGATCAGCCTGTAGAAAATATTCTAAGAGATATTGAATCTGTAGGTAGAACCAAAAATTAATTAAATAATACAAATAATATAGCTTCTATATCAACTATTGAACCTTAAAATTCAAAGGAAGCATCAATTGATGATTCATGGATACTTGTTATGCAAGAGGAATTGAATCGGTTTACCGAAAATGATGTATGGGAACTTGTTCCTAGACCAGAGGATAAAACTATAATAGGAACTAAATGGGCATATAAAAGTAAAATGGATGAACTAGGTGGGGTCGTTAGGAATAAAGCACGATTAGTTGCTCAAGGATACTGTTAAGAAGAAGGAATAGATTACGACGAAACTTTTGACCCCGTAGAAAGATTAGAAGCTATTAGAATTTTACTTGCTTTCACTGATCATAATAATTTTAAATTATTTCAAAAGGATGTAAAAAGTGTTTTTCTAAATGGACTTGTTAAAGAAGATGTTTATGTTGAACAACCTCCGTTATTCGATGATGAAAATTTCTTAATCATGTTTATAAATTAAAGAAAGATTTATATGGTTTAAACAAGCTCCTAGAGCCTGGTATGACCGTTTAAGAACTTATTTATTGCAATCAAATTTTGATATTGGTAAGGTAGATAATATAATATTTATTAAAAGAAATGGAAAAGATATTCAATTAGCACAAATCTGTCTAGATGATATAACTTTTGGATCTACTAATAATAAAATGAACCATCAATTCTCAATGAATATGACTAAAGAATTTGAAATGAGTCACATGGGTGAACTAGCTTTCTTCTTAGATTACAGATTAGACAATTGGTTAATGGAATATTTATTAATCATGAAAAATACGCTACGAATTTAGTTAATAAATTTAATATGGTTAGTACAAAAGGTAAACTCACTTCTATTGCAACTAATGAAGCCTTAAGTAAAGATGACTCTTCAAAAGATATAGATCAAAAACTTTATGGAGGAATGATATGATCTCTATTATATATAACTGCGAGTAGACCAACGTAATGCATAGCGTTTGTCTTTGCGTGAGATATCAATCACAACCTCATTTAAAATTCGCAAAATGTATTTTAAGGTACGTTAAATATATGTTAGATTTTGGAATATTCTATCCAAGGAATGACTCATTCGATTTAATTACGTATTGCGATGCTGATATGCCAGTTATAAATCAAACCGTAAAAATACAAGTAGGACTTGTCGATTTTTGGGTCATTAGCCGGTTTCAAGGTTTAGAAAAAAGTAAAATACTATTTCGTTGCTAACAACTGAAGCAGAATATATATCTTCTGCTTTAGCTTGTTCCCAAGTAATATATATGCAACAAACTCTAAGAGATTTTGGTTTAAATATTACCAAATCACCAATTTACTACGATAATACAAGTGCTATTAATCTGTCTAAAAATCCTATGCATCATACTAGAACAAAACATATTGATGTGAGACATCATTTTCTACGAGATATGTAAATAAAAAAAATATTTCACTAGAATTTATTAATACAGAAAATCAAATTGCAGGTATATTAACTAAACCATTAAACGAAGCAACATTTACTAAATTAAGAAGAGAACAACGAATTTGTTCTTTAAATGAAGTAAAACAATCAAATAATTTAATATAAATATAGTATAAAATATGAGAAAACTATTTTTTTAGAACAAGCGTACATATGCCGGCATAGGGAAATGTGTATGTCAACATATAACAGAATAATTTTAAAAATAAAATTCCCTCCAAAGTTAGTTACAACTCTTATTTAAACTCTCTACTTCGAAATTTATTCTTCTCTCACTCATTTTTTTTGTAACAAAAAATCTAAAACATAAAAATATTGGCTTCCACGTCAAATAATAACCAAAACAATTATCTTTTGTCATCTACATGTTCTCAAGTCCCTTTTCAATGAATGACACATGCAAGGGTAATTAAAATAGAATATTCTATGAAAGATACCCTTCAATTGCCCACTGAAATTCAACATCGAATTGCTTGACAATAAGAGAAGCATGGGAAGATCATCGGGAATCTTCAGAAATATATAATGGATAATTAAGAGAATCCAATTATCATTGAAGATGATTCTTCCAACATTCAAGTCCATAATCCGATGGAGGAAGATGACAAAGAAGAAGAGGTTGAAGAAGAAGGGAAAAATCAAAATCAAGCAATGGACAAAGACAATCCAGTAATCTGCGTTGGTGAAGTATGTCGATAAAGATGGAAATGTGTTGAAAAATGGGGGAATTCTATCTTTATTACCCAAATTGTCCAATTCACGAATCCCCGATCGTTAGAAATATTTAATATTTTGTATATTCGTTTATTCGTGTAACTGCTAATGTACATAAATATTTGTATATATCTGTTTCAATACTTATATAATTGTAAAACAACATAAATATATAATAAATATATGTTTGTAGTGTCTATTATACTTAAGCACATTATAAGACCATTATACTTGGTTTAGAATAGTTTTAGGATTAGTAGTCTTAGTTTTAAAATTGTGTCTTAGTTTTTAGGATTAGTATATAGTTTAGGATTATATGGTTTTGTTGATGACAAAAGGGGGAGAATTGTAAAATAAGGCCTAGATTAATGGGGAGTTTGTAGTTTCAAGGGGAGTTAATAAAGGAAAAGGGAGTAATCGAAGAATCGAGACATCAGGTATGAATATTTTATAACCATGGTTGTCACCATCAAAAAGGGGAGATTGCTAAGGACAAGGATGTAGATGATGATGGTTTTGATGAAAATAATCTTGTTTCTACTTTATTTCAATCATTATTGTTATAAAATATATACTAACTTAATTTTCTAGAATATATATATATATATACAGGAAATCTATGCAGGAATTTTATAATTGAAGACCGTACAGTTTACAAGAATCAAGATTTCAAATATAAGAGTTCAAGTTTCAAGACTCATGAGTATCAAGAAATCAAGAGTTCAAGAATTATAGAGCCGATATGTCTAGAAATTCTATTAAAACTCTGGTTAGCACTTGATTCTATTTTCAAATCTAAATTCTGATTTTAAAATTCAAATTCTGATTTTGAACTTGATTTCGAAATAATTTCAAATTTGTTTACTTAATTTAAAACTTGTTTTCAAAATTACTTCCTTACTCACAATATATACTTCTTAATTTTAATAATATTTTAACTACTGATAGTTACTTTCTAAATTTCTAAAAACTAAGTTTATATTCAAATTTATATTTCAAACTTAATTTTTTCTTAACTACTTATATTGTTTAATCTTCTTGTTTATAATAAATTTTTAATATATGTATAGTTTTGTATATTTATACTTTTATATCATTTTGTATTTAATCTCTTAATTATTTTTAGTATATCTTTATATAAGTTTTAAAATATATTTTATACCTTTGAAAAATGTTTAAATATAAAGGAATTTAGTTTGTTTTAACTCTGGATTCACCATAGATTATTTAAACACCATTTACTTTTGCTTTAAAATATTTTTTTGATTTAATACTAGCATATGTCGACTTAGGGTTTTGGTATGTCGACTTAGGGTTTTGGTATGTCGACATACTAGCCGTTAGGGTTTTAATTTTGAAAAGAAGTGTCTTTTCAATTCAAAACCTTTTAGAAACGTTGTGACTATTGGAAATATATAAATACCTTCCAGAATTCGACTTTTTCAACAAATTTTCATCATCTTCTTCCTCTCTTAACATCTTACCATTATACTATTTTATTTCTTAATTTTCTACACTTATACTCTATCGATTTCGATATATATATAATATCACTTTTCTTCTCTTTCAATTTTGAACAAAATCACTTTTAATTTAAGTGCTTCTCAAGAGTTATAGGATGTTTATAATCAAAGATCTCAAGATCAAGTCTTAAAGAGTCAATACTATAAAAACTGCTAAGAGAACGGTGTCGTCCTATCCCGTTTAAAGTGACTAGGTGCGATTGTGTCCCTGAAATTAGTTGGGTGTAAACTTGTGGCTCGGTAAATCAACTAAGCCTCATTGTACTTGGAATCAGTTGGGGTGTAACCTTATAGCCCTAAAATCAAGGATTGCAATTGGGTATTGTTGAATAAAATTCCATATCAACCCAGCGTTGTGTGGGACTAGATGTAGGTGAGTCCCGACCAGTATAAAATCCCAGTATGTACTTTCCTTTTATTGATTTTATTTTTACTTTCTGCATTATTTAATTGATTTTGTGTTTGTTTGATTCTGTGATTTGTATACTGTGTGTTTGATTAAAAATATTTCAAGAAAATTTATTAATTCCATTAAACACTATTCACCCCCCCTCCATTGTTTAACTTGCCTTAAGATCCTTAATCTGCTTCTCCAACAGTTGAGAGTGGCTAGGGATAGTGTACCAAAGAATTCTTTTAGGGCACCTTCCGGATTTTATGAGTGGATGGTGATCCGTTTGGATTGTATACGTGACAGCATATTTTGTGGATCTTATGAACCGAGTTTTCAAAGGCCAGTTGAATAAGTTCTTACTTGTGTTCATGGATGACATATCGGTTTATTCGAGGACCGAGGAAGAATATAAGACACACTTAAGAATTGTTTTGGAAACTATACGAAAGCATCAGCTGAAGGTTATGTTTTCAAAATGTCACTTCTGGAAGGAAGAATTGTGGTTCTCGGGTCATGTCATATCAGGGAAAGAAATAGCGGTGGATCCCGCTAACGTAGCAACAATTCAAGATTGGGATCGACCCAGCAATGCGAGGGATGTTAGGAGTTTCCTTGGTTTGGTATGATACTATCGATGGTTTATCAAGGAATTCTCTAAGATAGCTACACCGTTAACCGGACTGATGAAGAAGAATCAGGTGATACATAGTTTGAGCAAGCCTTCGAAATTTTGGAGGAAAGATTGACCAGTGCTCTTTTGTTAACTATTCTTAATGGGAATGAAGAGATGGTGGTATACCATGATGCATGTGTCATTGAACTTGAAACAGTGTTAATGCAGAGAGATAAGGTTGTGGCTTATGTCAGTCGACAATTGAAGCCGCACGAAAGGAATTACCCAACTCACAATTTAGAGTTGACAATGATAGTATTTACTCTGAAGATTTGGAGACATTATTTGTCGGGAGTTAGATTTGAGTTATTTATAGATCATAATTCGTTGAAGTACCTTTTCTCCGAAAAGAATTTGAATCTTCGGTAGTAGCGATGGTTAGAGTTTTTGACATCATATAATTTTGGAATAGTCTATACTCCTGGAAAATGTAATGGAGTGGCCGATGCATTAAGTCGAAGACATGCAAGTTTGGGAGCTATGTTCTCGGAATGGAAGCATCTCGAGTATTTGCCGGATTTGATTTTAGACCTCATTGTGAGTTAGAACCCGAAACGTTAGCAAACTTATCAATTAGACCAACTCTCACTAAAAGGATTGTCGAAAGCCAAAAGCGAGACGATAAGCTTAGGGAAATCGTTCGAAGGTTAGATATGAGAGTAGAACTAGAGGAGATCAAGGGTAAAGAAGTCGATCGAGATGGTTGGCTTCGCAAGGGTGGACAACTGGTTGTTCCTGATTTAGATTGACTGAGAGATGAGGTTCTAAGGGAATGTCATCACTCTCGATTTGACGATTCATCCTGGTGGTAATAAGATGTATCGAGTTATGAACCGTATCTACTATTGGGATGGTATGAAAAGGGATATTGGGAAATTTATCTACAAGTGTATGAACTGCCAGTTGGTTAAAGCTGAGCAGAAGAAGCCGAGTGGATTGTTGCAGCCATTGGAAGTTCCTACATGGAAGTAGGAGCATGTGTCGATGGATTTTTTCAATGGATTACCTAGGACAAGAGCGGGAAATGATAGTATATGGGTCATCGCTGATCACTTGACTAAAAGTGCAAAGTTTACTCCTGTTAGATCGACTAGAAGGGCATCGAAGTTGGCTGAGCTATATCTTAAGTGGATAGTTCGATTCCACGGGATTTCGAAGAGTATTGTTAGTGAACGAGATCTGTTGTTTACCAGTAGATTCTGGAAAAGTTTGCAAGAGACATTGGGAACCAAGCTATATATGAATACGACTTATCATCCCCAGATAGATGGTCGGACTAAAAGGGTTAATCGAGTATTCTAAGACATTCTAAGTGCTTGTACATTGGATTTTGGAGGATCGTGGGAAGATCATTTTCATTTAGTCGAGTTTGCTTATAACAACAATTACCAGTCAAGTATTGGGATGGTACCGTATAAGGCATTATATGGGAGACCGTATAATTCTCCATCTTGTTGGTTAGAAGATGGTGAGAAATTGGTACTTGGGACTGAGATGAAAAGAGAAACTACGAATAATATTGAAGCCATTCGATGAGGAATGAAGGCAGCTCAAGATCGTCAAAAAAGTTATGCCGACAAGTGACGGAAGGACCTGAAATTCTCTGTTGGAGATTTAGTATTTGTTAAGATTTCACTTATATGGAATGTTGTTCGTTTTGGGAAGAAAGAAAAGCTATCCCTAAGGTTTGTTGGCCGTTTTCGATTATCGAGCGTATTGGAAAGATCGCTTACAGATTGGATTTACCTGAGAAGATGGAGAGTGTGCATAATGTGTTTCATGTATCATTTCTACGAAAGTTTGTGCATGACTCAATTGTGGTATCTCCTGATCAGTTTGAAGATTTAGAGGTCGAGCCTGAAGTTACTAAGCCTTGTAAGAGGCTTTGCGTCGTGGGAAATGACACAAAACAGCTTAAGAGGAAGGTTGATAAGCTAGTCAAGGTACAATAGGGCGAGAACGAAGAAAATTGCACGTAGGAAATGGAAAAGAGTATAAGGTCGACCCATTCAGAACTCTTTGAGTTGTATATCTCATATATCGTATCTTACTTGTACCAATTTGGCTTGCACTATTAGAATTCTGCATGCTAGGTTAGGGTTTTGATTGCATGGATTGTTGGATGCAAGATTGGATAATAAATTGGCTACTCATGGATGATAGGCATATGGAATGGTATGTCTGCACTTGGTTGCTCACGTTTGCTTGGAATTTCGCGGGTAAAATTTACTAAAAGGGGAGATGTAACGACCCATATTTTACGTATTGACCGATCAAAAAATAATTATATTATATTCCCTATTGATTGGATCATTCTCAAATTTTAATATGATGTTCATTAGGAAGTGAGACATGTCCATGATTTTTACCCAACTCAAGTATGATGATTTTGCCAATTAGTTTACTGTTTGAGCCATAAATTTTGATAGGGATCAAATCACGTGCTGAAATTGGTCTCATTGGATTAGAATGGCGGTTTACTATTCTCTAGAGTGGTCACATGAAGAGTTTGGTTAGGTGGTTTGGGAGGAATCACTATTTTAAGTTTCTTCTGTTGTTTAGGCAGACTGGTTAGAAGCTAATGGGCCGATTAGCCAAGCCCATAAAACAAATGACCTGCAGATATAAATAGGGGGACTTGGGGGAGAACTAGGGTTACGCTCTTCATTCTAAACTTTAGGTTGGGCATTTGTGATTCTCTGGTTCAACCTAAACCCTAATTCCCCATTTTTTTCATTCATATTCATCGTAAATTGCATTTAGAAGATAGATCATCATCAAGGAAAGTTGGATCACATCAAATTGCATCAAATTCAGAGATTACCAGCGCTGTCCAGATCTGATCTTGTCGGATTTACATTGAATAGAGGATTAGGTGAATGATAAATTTCTCTCACATTGAAACTATAAATTGTATGGGTAAATTAGGATCATATTCATATGTTATATGCTATAGTCACCTTAAACCTGGTCATATATGTTTAGTTCAGATTAAGAAACCCTAGAAAAACCAAATTTGATCATATTAAGTGGATAATTATTAGATTAATTATGTTTATACATATGTTTAGATCCAAATCATTCTAGATCCCATGTTTATGATATGTTTATGCCATAGTTGTGATTTTTTCATGTTTGTATGATAAGTGTTGTATAAATCGATGGATGTTTTGATTGAATTGATTACATTGTTTGAATTGTTTGATTGAACTGGTTGTCGTAGATCTTAGGATTAAAGAATAGAGCAAATCAAGGGTTCAAATGGTCGGATTCATACGAAACTTGGCATAGGAGCTCTGATTGACGAGCCGAGACAATAAAGAAAATATGATGTGCCAAAACTCGCTAAGTATATGGACCGGTACTAGTCCATGATGGACCGGTACTGATCCATGTGATGGTCGAATGGTGAAGATATTTGTTGCATGGCATCTTAATGGTAAATCAGGGCTGCTTGCAAAATTTCAAGTCATTTGGAGGATATTTGAGATGGATCGAAGGTTGGATACTTATATGTAAGGATGGACTGGCAGAGGTTTCAATGGGAATGATGAATCGCTTAGAAAATGGACTGGCAGGAAACACATGAGGATAGGGGTACAAAGGTGCCACTACTTAGCCATTTCCAGTTAAGTGTATAGCCTGGTACCGTTCCATCATGGACCGATACTGTTCCATCAGGAGAGGCCAGGTGGACATGATTTTTGGAGAGCTTGGTTTTGATGGATTCTAAAGGTTTCCGGTGAAGTTTGAATGGAAATGGATTTCGGATGATTGATGTGCAACTCAATGATGGATTAACTCGCATTAGAGCGGTCAGGGCCGGTTTAATGTGATACTGGTCGTGATGCGACATATGATCCAGTATGATTATGGATTGGCAAAATGTGAGCTAATTATGGATGACAATGGAATGGTTTGAGAAATGGATTGAGTCGCCAACATGAAAGGCTTGACAGATTTGAAGCGCTAAGGAATCATCGGTAATCGAAGTGTTCTAGCAGACTCAAAGCAGGGGAATTGTGGAAATGTCCATTAGGATCAGAATGGATAGATCGAGTAACTTAAGCACTCATGATGGGCCTAGTTATCTTAATCAATTAAGGAAAATATATGTAGTCATGATGGCATATGGTAGTTTGACTAGAACCGGGGTTTTCCATTAGCCCTTCTAATCATTGAAACCAAGTTCGATTATCGATGGATTCAAGGCTGTTGTCGGTGACAGTTAGGATATTGGATGCCATGAATGCTATGGTTGGCTTTGTGTTTTCTTTTTTGGGTTGGCTATCATCGTAGGTTGTCAAAGAAAAGTGGGATTCGGGTTGTTCTTTCCTATTCTTACAGCATGTGATGGATGATTTTAACGTGTTAACTTATTGGTTTCTAGGCAGATCAGATGGTTGATCTGTCTATAATCATGTTATCATGTATAATTGTTGTTAGTTATTCCATCGCTCACTAAAATTGTTGTCTGACTCAAGGTTTTATGTTTCCCTCTTATTACCTTGGGTTGTTCATTAATGTTGTTGTTGATGAACAAATTGAGTAGCAGGTTTGGTGTCGTTGATGTTGTGTGATGACGAGCAGGAGGCTGGCATACTATTACTACCTGTATAGTATTTCTTTTCTATTTCCATTGTATGATGATGGTTATTGATATTTAAGGGATGTAGTGAGGTATAATGTATTTAGAGGTTCATGTACTGAGGTGTGTTTGTACTTGAGATTATATGGTGTTACGAAGATTTGATTTTATGTTCAGTTATGCTTCACTACTATATCATGTTGTATATCTCATTATTATATATTATCCATGCACTGTGAGTTATACGAGAGGTTTTATTTCGAGTTATTCTTCCTTAATTATGTCCCATATCCACCTGGCATATTATACAATGCACTTTTTCATTAGTTGGTTGGGAGATATGAGGCTGTCATCACATAAGGCTGTTGATTTCGTCAAGTTGTGGAAGGATCATAATTCTCTGGGTGGTAAGCCGTTTGTTGGGAAAGAATGTTCGATCAAATTCCAAAATTAGTTGGGTACTCGTGTTTGCATCTTCATAGGCTTAAGGGTTGTAGACGTAATGAAGAGGAAGCTTGCAGCGAGTCACATTCAGGGTCGAGCTATGGATTGGTGAAACTCCATTGCTCTTCAGACTCCGAAGTACCAGATTACTTGGGAATGGTTTAGGACTAAGTTCGAGAAAAAGTTTATTTGTATAGTCTAAAAATCGATTCTATTGAAGAGAATTGTTGAGTTGAAGCAGGACGGTAGACCTATGGCTGAGTATTTAGCAGAATTCGAGGTTTTGTCTAAGTATGTTTATTCTTTTATAGAGACTCTACACCATAATAATGAGAAATTTATCATGGGATTGGATGAGCATCATAGAGAAAAACTCGTGGATTATATCAAGGATCCATTTGAGAAGTTGGTCGAGAAGGCCTTGAGGCTTGAGAGTTTATTCCGTAGGAAGGAGGAAGCTATTGTCGAGAATAAGGAGGAGTCAAAGCCACAATAAGGTGGCGGAAATAAGATAAAGTGGAATGGGAAGAGGAAGCAACCGTAGTAAGGAAAGAATGGCGAGAACAAACCCAAGGAGGAGGTTACTTGTTATAACTATCATGAGAAAAGACATTATTGTAAGAAGAATTGCAAGGCTCCGAAGGCGGAAAAGAAGTGCTATAACTGTGATAGGAGTGGGCATTTGAAGAAGAATTGCTCGAGGTCGCCAAAGAAAAACAGGTTCTGAAGGCATATGCAATTGGATGTCATGCCATCTTCCTTGAGTGCTCCGACTGTAGTATTAAAGGGAAAGAGTGTTGTTTTGCAATGTATGATTTCTATCAAAGTAGTTCGATTTTTTTTAATACTGGAGTATCATATTCTTTTATCTGTAATGAACTTGTTTGGAAGTTAGGTTTAGAGCCAGAGATTGTTGATATACCATTAACCTAGTAAGGGGATCATCTAGTCTTTGTATGTGATTACTTTGTTTTAAATATCGCTGAGTTTGGGATTATCTTGGGTATAGGTTTGCTCAAGAGATATGCAGCTATAGTGGATTGCGAGAAGCTCGAGGTGATAATCGAGAACGTGGAAGGATGAGCGATTATAATACGATGTCTACATGATGATGATGTCTGAGTTAACTTTTTATATTCGCTTGCAATTCCACGGGACGGGTTGTCATCGGTTTCGATCGGTGGAGAGTTCTTTGATTTCATTGATGAGGTAAAAGGACAGTCGCTGTAAAGGGAAGTTGAGTTTCGTATTGATCTAGCGGATGGAGCCATACATATTGTTATGCCTCTTAGGAGGATAACGCTTACAAAACTGCGAGAGTTAAGGGTGCAATTGATCGATCTTTTGAGTAAAGGATTCATTTAAAGAAACATATCCGAGTGGGATGCACAGTTGAGTTTGCGACCAAGGCTGATGGATCATTGAGATTATGTGTAGATTATCATGAGTTGATTATAGTTACCAAGAAGAATAAGTACCGATTGCCAAGGATCAATAACTTATTTATCAGCCTCACGAAGCCAAGATGCTTTCCCAAATGAATTTGGCGACGGGATTTCACCAACTGAGAGTGAATATCAATATTGTGCCGAAGACTACTTTTAGGATGCCATCCGGAATCAATGAGTGGTTGGTTATTCTATTTGAATTGACTAACATGTCAACATATTTTGTGGATCTTATGAAACGAGTTTTCAAAGATCATTTGAATAAGTTCATGCTTGTGTTTGTGGATGATATATTGGTTTACTCTTGGACTGAGGAAGAACATAAGATGCATTTGAGGATTATTTCGGAAATATTGCGAAAGCATTAGCTAAGAGCTAAGCTTTCAATGTGCCACTTCTGGAAGGAAGAAGTAAGATTCTTCCATCATGTCGTATTGGAACAACGAACAATAGTGGATCCTGCTAAGGTGGTAGCATTCCAGTATTGGCATCGACCTAAGAACAGAGTAAATTGAGGTTCAAATGATCAGATTCAGACGAAACTTGGCGGAGGAGCTCTGGATGACACTGGAAGACGACATGAAAAATTTCAAGTCGAAATCAACTAAGTACATGGACCAGTACTAGTCCAAGCCCATGGACTGGTCTGATCTCTTAGGGTTGATCATGGGGAATCGAAACTTTGTGCGTGGCTTTGTAGGTCCTAGTCAGATCCTATGCAAAGTTTGAAGTGAATTGGATGGGTCGAATCGCTTTAGTGCATGAGCATGGACCGACGTATGAAGCTTCGGGGAGGAAATTTGAGATGCGGATGGACCGAAGGGAAGTATTCAGGGCAACAAATTTAGTGGTGCAATGCTTAGCTAAAAATTGGCTAAGTATATGGACCAGTACCGATCCATAGGGGATGGAATTGTACTGGTTCGTCAAATGAGGGAGTTGGGGTGAGGGTCCTGGTTATGGATCGTAGTGGTCTATTGGAGGTTACTAGAGGTCTTGGTTCATCGATAACTTCTACGGGTTGTAAGTTATCGTCTAAGTGATGTTGATTCTTCAGACTCAGGCGGGAATGGTCGAAGGCTAAAGTAATAGATAGCTCAAGGTGAAATGAGGCAGTAAGATAATTGACTGACTCGAGTGAGACTCGACCTGAAAGATGAAGTTGTGGATGGTCTTGTGATCCGAAGTGCCAAGGAATAGTTGATAATTCAAAGGATTCTAGCAGACTCAAAGCAGGGGTATTGTGGGGACGCCTACTAGGCTCGGGGAGATTGACTACCCTAGGTAGCTCTATAATAGTATCTAGTTGTTGGACAGTGTTGATTCGTGATATTTTGATTCATGACAACATGAAAATGAAGATCAATGAAGATCAGATTAAAGAGCTAAACTCATATATATATAGGTATTTAGTTGTATTAGAAATATGTTAAAATCTACTCTCATAATATTACACAAATGCACGAATTCTAAATATATATATATATATATGTATGAATATATAATCAAAAAGTAGCAATACTGGACTGGTTACACACAACCAGTCGACTGGTGAAAACCAGACTAGTCGATTGGTTAGTGATCCAGAGCCTAGTAACGACCAGCTCATTTCATATATAAATATATATGCGATTTTCTTTGTTAACCAGTCGACTAGTGATTTTTGTACCAGTTGACTGATCAGTAAATAAGAACCATTTTTATAAAAAGTTGCTTTCTTTCATGAAGAGATTCCTCTTCATTTATGAACAGAAATGGATTATAATTCTTCGCTGAAACTCTTTGTGAAAAATTATTACTTTTCTACCTTTATATATACACTACAAACATGTTTTCCAAATCACCGATTCTCATTTATTCTACTTTATTTTCTGATTTACATCTCTATACTCTCCGCATTCTAAAAGCTCTCTTATACTCATATTACTTGTTGAATCATTGAAAATATTTCATATCTCTTGATTCAACAAGTAATATACTTCCTTCAGTCTTCACATACACATCAGATACTTGAGGATAAGATTATAGAAAGGTTGTACTTAATCGTTGTATCTTCATGTTGGTACGAGAACACATTCAGAAGTCAAAATACTTTGTAATTGCGAAGTCAGATGTTGGTTGTCAGGCATGGACATCCTTGTTGGTGCTCGGGTATATTGTGACCTGTTCCTTCGGGTGAAGAGAGGGCGTTGTTAGTGAATTCTGAAGAGAAGCTTCGGGACTGGACGTAGGACGAGAAGTCTGAACCAGTATAAAATTCCTTACTGATTGCTTTTACTTGTTTGTGATATATCTATATTTCTTAGTTTTACTTGCATAATTATTGTACTAGACTAGCTAGTATATCATAATCATTCCGCTTAATTCCATATACTAAGATCCTTACGTCGTTCACCGACTTTTCAGACGGTTGGGTCCTGAAGGCGAACATGTTGTGCTATGAGTTTCACAAACACGGTGGTCTGACTAGATATGAGATTTTCATTAGACCTTGACGGATGGAAACATCAAGTTATTCAAATATCGACGTATTCAAGACTTTAGTTAGTGATAGCTAGGTTATTTCTTGTTACGGATGCTATGATTGCTTATGTGTTCTATTCTATTTCTCTGGGTAGGCTATCGCCGTAAGATACTGAAGAGAAGCCGGGATTGGTAATCGTACTCTGACTAGTACCTATCTTTGTGTTGTTTTAATAGCATATTTAAGGTGATTATTATGTGCTAACTCTTTGGCTACATGAACAAGTCAGGTGAGATCTGAACTATATATTCTCATATTATCTTATATAGTTGTTAGATCTTTATCAATCATACCAGACTATTGTTTGACTCAAGGTTTTATGTCTACTCTTATTACGTTGGGGTACTCAACAATGATGTTGTTTGGTAGACTGAGTAGCAGGTATTAGGTTTGGTGGTGATGTTGTTGTGTGATGACGAGCTGGAGGTTAGCGCATTTCTATTCTACTATTGTATAGCTATTTGGATGATTTTAGTTGTTTTGATTATTATACTCTGATTAGGGATGTAGTGAGGCTTGATGTATGCAGTTATTCATATATTGAGATGTATTAGACATGATTTCTGAAATTCTATGGAGATAGGATTTCCCGTTTTACTATGCTTCACTTCTATATCCTGTTGTATATTATATTATTATATATTATCCATGCGCTATAAGTTATACGACATGTTTTGTTTAGATTGACTTTCCTTGGTAATCGTTCCATATCAGTCAGATATGTCATGCAGTGCACTTTTTATGTAGTTTAATGCAGGAGGTATGGTGAAGTTGTCACATCTACGGAGATGAAGTTATGACCCATTGAAGGTGTGATGCTTTGATTGCAAACTCAAATGAGAGTGGTCGAAGAAGTGTGATAAGCAACTCAAGATGGAATGAGGTTGTAGGATAATGGATTGGTTTAAGGGCATACTCAACCTAAGATGGAGTTATGGATGGATATTGTGCTTAGGAGTGTTAAGGAATCATTGATAGCTTGGAGTATTCTAGTCGAATCACAACAAAGTATTGTATGGATGTTCATTAGTACTTGATGTATTAGTTGTATACTTTAGATCGTCCAAACGGGGAATCTAATGTTAGTAGGAAGTGGGGAAAAAGAGTTTTGACTAGAACATGAGTCTTCCATTAACCTTTGGCGTAAATGAGGATGGTCATACTAGTTATCGATGTATTGAAGGCATTAGAAGGTGATATCTAGGTTTTGTCTGATGGATGCTCTCTCTGTTCTTTCTCTGGGTAGGCTATCACTCTTAGGATGTTGAAGTGAGGATTGGGAAATAAAGAGTTGAAAGAGGCTGTTTAGATTCTTCTATCCTATTCTGTGCAATATTTGTTATTGTTTCTATTTGAGTAGCATATATTACTTAGTTATTATGTGCTGATTCTTTGTTTGCAAGGACATGTCATGTGTGAGACTTAAACTTGCGTAGTTTATATTTTACATATAGTTGTTGATAGTCATTTATCGCTCACAACGGACTATTATCTAACCCAATGTTTTACGTCTCCTCTTATTATTTTGGGTGCTCATCAACGATGCTAATTAGCAGATTAAATATCAGGTTTGGTGATGCTATAGAAATTTCGAAGACGAGCATGGAGGGTTGGCGCATTATTCATTTGGTATACTATATCTTGCTTTCTGTTGTTTTGTGATACTGAGAAATTGAAGTGAGGATGGGATGCATTCTAATTTTTTTGACATCTTGTACATAACCCTGTGATTGATATGACATTTCCACTTTATTATAACTCACTATTATTTTGTTGTAATGTTCTTATTATAGTTTATTCATATGTTTTGAGACATACAACATGTATTATTTAAGTTTATTTCCCCTGATGATCGTCTCATATCAGGATTGCATGACTTCCAACACATGTTCATGGTCGTTTGGTGCAGGTGGTATGGAGCGGTCGTCACATGTTGTTTGCAATTTCATGGTTGAGGATGTGATTCGCGTCAATAGTGATGCGAACAAAGCCAAGGAATTTAAGGCAAAGGTTATTAGTTTGGCATTGATGTAGAACCGAATTTGATGAAGTTAGAAATGTTGAATGATAGATTTTAATTATTGTTTTATCCGTTACAAGAGAAGTGTAAAATGAGAACCTTTATTTCATTGCAACCAAATACAGTTTTCAGCAATACACTGTATATATAGGCTTGTAGAAAAGACTTTGGCCTAAATATAATCAGCCCGCTTACATTTCAGAGAGATGAATAAAAGTAAATACAATAGCCACATTTCTTATATACTATTTGTCCCCCTCAAGTTAGGGTTAAAGCTTCTCGAAACCTAATTTGATTTCAATGGCTAATAAGTCTTCAACCAAAAACTCTGATTTTTCTTTGAAGTAGACATAGATCGACAATGAGAGCTTTTTAGAAAGACTGAGCACCAGTGGTAATCCAGGAAGTGATGAAAGTGAACTCCATAATTGTAGATCTGGGATTTATAATTTCAAATATACTATTATTGGTGTACTAAAGTTGGGAAGATGCTCCTGATCAACTTCGATTGTAACTTGACTCTCAGGTATGATGAATACGACTTAAACTTAGTTGGCCCTATTCTTTAACCTTCAGTTCATCTCTGAAACGGCTGAAGTTCCTAGAAGATAATACTTTGATAAGCATATTTACTTTTTGATGATAAATAAGAATGTAGTTGACTTGTAAATTCTTCTTTTGCACTTGCTTTCGAACAAAATATATGTCTATTTAATTATGTATTGTTCTAGCATGTTGTATTAGATCTACTGACATATAAATTGTGTTTTTATTGTCACACCAGATTATATGCTTCCTTTCAGTTGATAGTTTTAATTCCTTTAGGATTGACTATAGCCATAGAATTTCTGCAGTTGCACTTGCCATACTATGATATTCAACCTTTGTACTCGACATTGGTATGGTTTTTTACTTTTTGGAATAGCACGAAATGATATTTTAGTGTAGATACGATATCCTATTATTCATTCTTGTCATTTGGATCTGTAGCCCAATTTGAACCAGTGTATGCTGTTATGTTCAGAATATTTCTAGCTTTAAGTGATAAGCCATAGTTGATTATCCCTTATAAGCATCTGAGGATACTTTTCATAGCTTCCCAATGTTCATCTCTAGGATCCTATAAAATTCGTGACACCTTGTTAACACTGGATGAAATATCAGGTCATGTTATAGTTGCATATTTTTATGGTCCTACAACACTTATGTACTATTTTACATTAGTTATGCATTCTCCCCTGTTTTTGGAGAAGAATTGATTATACACCAAAGGATAGGCTGAGGATTGACTTCACTCAATTTTGTTTTAGTAAATAATTCAGAAATATACTTTCTTTGATAAAGTTGTATTTCATAGTTTGACTTTCGTTTTCCATTTATTCCAAAGAAATATGAGAGTTCCCCCAAGTCCTTAATAGAGAATTGCTTGTCAAGGTACTTATTGATTTCATCTTCATTGCTTCCTGTAATTACGAAATCATCCACATATATTAGTATGTATATAATAAATGAACCATTCATTTTAATAAACAATGAAGTATCAGATTTTGTTTATAAATAACCCAAAGTGGTTAGAGTTGACTTTATTCTCTTGGTGCATGTTTATGTCCATAGATAGCTTGGTTAAATTGCAAACATGGTCAGAATTTTGAATGTCTCCTTGTGGTTGTTGCACGTAGATTTCTTCTCATTGTATGGCATTTAAAAAAGAACTGTTAACATCCAAATGCCTAATCTTCCAGTAGTTGTTGAGAGCAATAGTAAATGAGTCTGATAATTGTTGGTTTCACCACTGGAGAGAAGGTTTCATTAATGTTAAATCCAAATTTTTAAGTGAACCCTTCTGCGACAAGTGTTGCTTGATATCTATTGATTGACCCATTTGGATTCTTCTTCAATTTGTATGTCCACTTACATCCAATTATGCTTTTGTTGCTTGGTGCCATGTACTGTTATTAATAAAAGCATTGTACTCTTCATCCATCGTTGTTTTCCAGTTTTTATACTTAGTAGATTGGTTATAGTTCTCTAGTTCATCCAGTGGGATAGCAACAGTGTAAATTTTTGGTTTGGTCCTCTTTTCGTCCTAATTATCATAGGGTGACTAGATCTTGGTGGTGGTAAACTAGATGGCAAATCATCTTCTCTAGTTTGAGTTGTATCATTATTTAAAGTACATTGTTGATTTCATCATCTTCTTCTAACCTTATACTGCTATGATCATTTGATGTAGATTATTCGTTGGCGTGGTTGGGAAGCTCAATTACTACTTGATTTGATTGGTCATGTATTTCTTGTTTTTTATAATGAGCATCAACGACCTTGACAATCTCCTTCTTCTACCACACTTCAGCATAGTTCGATAAATCAAATATAGAAACCTTTGGATTGTATAATTTACCTGTAGTTTTTAGACAGATATGTTGTATGGAAAAGTATTTTCATCAAATATGGCATGCCTACTTATAAATACTTTACTATTTTCATCAATGCATTATACCCTTTTTCGTTTACATAATAACCAATGGAAGTGCATTGTCTAGGTCTGTAGTCTAGTATATTGGATTTGTATGGTCTTATGTAGGGAAAACATAAAGACCCAAATATTTTTAGACTGGTGTAATCTAGTTTGACATTGTGCAATTTTTCTAGTGGACTTATTCCATCTAGTACTTAGTTGGCATCATGTTTATTAAATAAACAGCTGAATTAAATGACTCAAGCCAAAATTTTAAGAGTATGATTCTTGAGCAATCAATGTCAAACCTTATTCAACTATATGTTTACTTTTTCTCTCAGCTGTACCATTTTGCTCATATGTATAAGGGCAAGTAATTCTATGATTTATTCCCTTCTTATGAATATATTCAACCACTGGTTTGTATTATGCTCCATCATCCGACTAAATTATTTTTACTTGATAAACGATTTGATTCTCAGCCATTCTCACAAAATTTATAACAACACTGTAAGTTTTAGATTTAGATTTTAAAACGTATAGCCAAGTATGTCTTATTCATGCTTCAACAAAAGGTACGTAATATTTGTATCCAAATTCAGAACATATTGGCGTTATACCCAATAAATCAGTAGCAATTAGCTCAAGTGGTTTAGAATATTTGGTTAATGACTACTAAATGTTATTTTATGGCTTTTGCCCATTTGACGGAATTTGCATATATAAGGTAAATTGACATTATCAAAAGGTACCTTATTATCTAGAAGGATTCTTTTACAATACTAGCACTTGGGTAACCAAGTTTATAGTGCCATAAATCAAAGTTACTCTTTTATCCTTCCCATGAATTTCAAACATATTGCAACAAGAGTTGTCTTTTACAATTTTGATGAAGTTATCAAAATTAAACTTGTGCAGTCGTTTAACTGCATCACCCTGCAAGAGAATATCTCTAGTTAGTATGTCTTTAACTACACATTGCTTTGGATAAATTCATAATATACATTATTATCCTTAACAAATTGTGATAAACTGATTAAATTCTACTTAATTTTTGGAACCTTAATAGATTATGCAGGAATAATTGTCTTTCACTTTCGGTGAAACCGTTACCAGTATGGGACATACTGATACACACACTATTGCTCATGCATATTGTCTCACTACCTTTGTACTATTTATTGCCAAGATTAGATTATCAAGATGATTTTTTATGTGGTTAGTTGCTACTGAGTCTAGGCACAAACTTTCATCTTGCATATGCTTCAGTCTTGCACCTTCTTTTTTATTTCTTGATGAGTCAATTTGAGTATTTGTGTCATGCTGTGCCTGTGCAATGTTAGCACTGGTATTTGAACCTCTCTGGTTGTTGTTGCTTTGTTTTACTGCATAGTTTGGATTGAATCTAAAATAGCGTTTTGGAGCAGTGTGCCTAATTTTATCACATATTTGACATTTTGGTTGATTACTAATATTGATCTATCTCCCTCTGTCTTTATCACGTTTAGAGGGACCTCCTATTTGAAAGGCTTGATCAACCTTATTGTTGTTACCTTAATTTTTGTTACTGTTATTATTAGCTGCATAATTGATGCTGAAATCACTTTCTTATGCTCTCTCTCTCTCTTATTGTCACTTCCGGTTTCTTGAGACAGAAGAGTTGATTGTGTATCATCCATTGATGAAAATTCTTTTTGTGATGAAATGACTACAAAAACTGTCTCATATTCATCACTTAAACTACTTATAAGCACCAACACTTGTTCAGATTCTAACATTTTATGTCCAGCAGCATCAAGCATATCATAAATATGTTTAATCTTTATTAAGTACTCCCTCATAGTGATGCTTTCTTTTCTAATTTTCTGTAATTGTCTTCTGTAGTACATCACTTTTGATACAAACTATTTATTGAAAACTTTTCAACAGTAACCCAAATATCAATAGCAATTAAACATCCAATAACTTATGGCAATAAACTTTGACTAATTGAAAATTACAACCATGAGCGAATTAGCCTGTCTTGCCTATGATATATGGTGTATTCATCATTGCTAATGATTATATCTTCTTGATCTGTTATGAATTTAGGAGGGATAACATGAGTCCCCATTATGAAAGATTCAAGATCATATCCATGTATGGCGGTTTCAATTTGTTGTTTTCATAAAAAATAATTGTTCCCCTCATGCAGTACTGTAATTGGTTGAGACTGGCAACTAATTATAGTTTTAATTAACTTGTTGGTGGCACCAGTAGTTTCCCGATGGTTGTTCATAGTGTTTGATGCAGCAGATCCATTATCATTGACCATGAAGTAAAAACAACAATGAACCGATGGTAGAAAGTGGAGAAGAAGGATCAAGAATTGAGTCTAGGTATGCAAGACGTTCTTCAGATAAAAACTGATGCAATCAGCTAACTGAGATGATGAATTTCTTCCTTTAGATGTGCTTGTGGTGAGGCACATTTTTTATTGTTATGAATTTTTGAGTTCTTGGAACTTATTTTCTTGCATCTTGATCAAAATAAGAGTTGACTGTGACTATTTAACACAATCGCTGACTGTTTCTTTTGGCGAGACATAGAAAATATACTACAGTCAAGAGATAGATTACTAATGTGGCACTAATGGTCAAGATCGACTCTCTTTGACTCTCTTTCTCAACCGATGATGATAAATTCTAATGACAAAGAAGACAGCTCAAATGATGATGCATAATACTGATGAGTTGTTCTTAGAATCACACGATTTTAGATTGTTGTTAAGCTTTGAATCGCTCTAGTACCAATTAAAAATTACAGAATGAGATATTTGAATTATTGTTTTCTCTGTTATGTAAAATGAGATGCTTTGTTTCTTTGCAATTGAATAATACAGTGTTTTGGCAATACACTCATTGTACATAAAGGCTTGTACAAAAGACTTTAGGCTAAATACAATCGTCCTGCTTACATATCAGAGAGATAAATAAAAGTAAATGCATCACCTACATTTCTCATAAACTTTATTTCCTAGGAAGAGAATTAAATGTTGAAATTTGTTGTACACTGTCTTAAATGTAAGGAGTTACCATGTTAGTATTAGCTACGATCATTTGCTGCTATCCAGTTGGCATAGCAAGTTGATGCTTTAAGAGTTAATGATATGGTATTCTAGATTGTCTGAAACTCAAACTTTTTCATATAAATAACATAGCTACTAAAGTCACTCTTTACTTTCATTTTTATTGGGCAACACCTTTTTATTGCTTTAGAAATTCTTTCCAACACGAATGAAACAAAATTGCAACGTAATAGCGCACTCCTTATAGATAAGAGAGTGAGTTTGTTCACACTTTTTAGGGTAGTGTGAACAAAACACCGGTTTTCATTGGTGGAAATCAGGGGGGCTCATATGAGTCCCCTTATTCCCACTAATCAAAAGCAGTGTTTTGTTCATTGTTCACACTACCAAAAAGTAGTGTGAACAAACTCACATTGTATAGACAATCCATGTGATTTGACCACTGACATGTCACATTTCCTATCTAAAATAAAGAAGAGAGCTAGTTGATGAAAAAGACACCGAAATGCGCAGTGGAAATCAAAAGAGCTAAAATGGTGTTGCACTGTTTAAGGTGATGTTGGTTTTATTCCAAAAGTAAAACGGATTGAAAAAGCAAATAACTTTTGAATAATCATGGATGGCTGGTCAAAAATTAAATAAATAGTTTAATCCATTTTAGTATACACATACTCATATATGTTCTTTGTCACTGTGTGGTGAAAGCCTGATAGGCATACTCCTATGAAAAACTAAAAAGATAATCAACTAATAGATCAAAAATTAACTATGCATATGTGTAAATAGATACAGCAGTACTTGAACTTGTTTCTTAGAATTAACCAACATTGCAAACGGCATTGAGAAGAACATGGGCAACGTCAAATCTGCAAAATATTGATTCCCAACCTTACCGTCCCTCCACTTCGCCTTAACTGGCGCCCTCCCATAATGATATTAAATTTTGAATTGAGAATGTAGATTGTAGACTGATAAAGAAACTTTCTGATATATCTTTTCGTGTGTTTGTTACATATGTATTGGACTGCTTTTATATGTATGCAGTACCAATTGAAAAATAGTACAACAGACCATTGGGCTTAAAATAAAGTTGGCCCATATATGTTTTGTAATATAACACGAAGAGATAGATGGATTCTCTTCATAATTCTTTCAGCCGACATTATTTTTCAACACCCCCTCTCAAATCTAGGGTTAGGGTTCTACGCTATGATTTGCTCCATAAAAATAAAGTCGGTGAATTTGTGGTATCGGCTATTGATTTCCAGTCATCTCCTCGCCTTCTTGATGTAAAATTGTGTAGCTTCGTTTCTTTGTTTCCTTCGAGGGTCTTGCAGTTTGTGAGCTGTTCAAATTGGGACTGTGAAGTCTAGATCCGGGGTTCTGCTCCTTCATTAGTGATGGATTTGGCTGATGAGGTGCGCTAGTTGGAGATTCATGAGTAATTAGCTTCTGGATCTTCAGCTCATCTCGCAATCGGGTAAAGTTCTTTGCTGACAGTGCCTTGGTGAGGATATCAGCCTTCTGATGGTAAGATGGTATGAAATTAACTTGAAGTTTTCCATTTCGTACGAATTCTCTTACAAAGTAGATATCAATCTCGATATGCTTTGTTCTGGCGTGTTGGATAGGATTAGATGACATGTATATAGAACTCTGATTGTCACACCATATGGTTGCTTTATCAGTATTTAAAAATTTCAGTTCTTTTAGTATAGATTGTAACCATGCTATTTCAGCAGTAGCGCTTGCAATACTCCTATATTCTGCTTCTGCACTCGATTTTGAAATAGTAGATTGCTTCTTCGAACTCCATGAGATAGGATTTTGTCCAACAAATATGCAGTACCCAATGACAGATTTTCTATCATCTGGGTCTGTAGCCCAATCTGAGTCTGTGTAGCCGGTGATAGTTAGCTCTTTTCCCCCTCTGAATGTGAGCCCATAGTCGACTATGCCCTTTAAATATCGTAATATCCTCTTCACTGCCTTCCAGTGTTCTTCCTTTGGGTCCTGTAAAAATTGTGAAACCTTGTTAACACTGAATGCAATGTCTGGGCGTGTTATGGTTGCATATTGTAATGCACCCACGACACTTCTATATTGTTTTATATTATTCATGGCTTCTCCCCTGTTTTTGGTGAGATGTTGATTGGATATCATTGGAGTTGGCTGAGCTTTAGCTTCTATCATATTTGTTTTGATCAGTAATTCTGTTATGTACTTCTTCTGGCACAATGTCATCTCTATTGTAGATTTTCTATGTACTTCTATGCCCAGAAAGTATGTAACTTCACCAAGATTTTTGATAGAGAATTCTTTATCTAGGTATTGAGTTAGCTTGCATACTTCGTCCCTGTTATTACCTGTCACAATAAGGTCGTCAACGTATATCAAAATATATATAGTAGTATTGTTATGAATTTTAAAGAAGAGAGAGTTATCGGATTTTGCATATTGGTAGCCCAAGTTGGTTAGAGCTGACTTCAGTCTTTCGAACCAGACCCTTGGGGACTGTTTTAAACCATATATAGCCTTTTTGAGCTTGCATACAAGTTCTGGTTCCGTTATGTATCCCTGTGGTTGCATCATATAGATTTCCTCCTGTAGTACACCATTTAAGAAAGCATTATTCACATCAAGATGAATTATGTTCCATTGATTATTTAGTGCTATAGTAAACACAAGTCTGATTGTTGCTGGTTTGATTACTGGCGAAAAGGTTTCATTGTAGTCGAACCCATACTCTTGAGTGTAACCTTTAGCGACAAGTCTTGCTTTATATCTGCTTATTGTTCCATCAGGATTCTTCTTGACCCTATATGTCCATTTGCAACCAATCAGATTTTTGTCTTTTGGCTTTTTGACTAATTCCCATGTTTTGTTGTTGATGAGTGCATTGTACTCATCATCCATGGCAGTTTTCCAGTGCTTGGATGTAATGGCTTGCTCAAAAGTGCATGGCTCATCAATGTTGGCTGATGCAATGTATATCTTAGGCTTGAAGATGCCACTCTTAGACCTGGTTATCATTGGATGACCAGTTGTTTCAGGTAGATCAGGTGATTGTTGATCATTGTCATTCCCTTCTTCAGGTATTGTATCATCTGAACCTTCAGTTCTGGTTACATTATCCTGGTAACTTTGACTTTGCTCGTAACTTTCTTCATTCGCTTCATGTACAGGACTGGCGAGGCTGGGTGGTTCATGATCATTGATACTATGCTGATTATCAGCCATATTATCATTGACATGAGCATCAGCAGTCGTTCTACTTGTGAGGGAAGGCATAGTATCAACGTATATTGGAATCTCAGGTATCTCTGTTTTGTCACTGTAAACCTTATTTGTAGTCTTAATGTTTTCATTACTATAAGGGAATATGTTCTCATTGAATATAACATGTCTACTGATAAAAATTCTTCCCTTTTCATCAATACATCTGTAGCCTTTCTGTCTAACAGCATAGCCTAAGAAAGTACATGGTTTAGACCTGAAGTCTAACTTATTTGAGTTGTATGGTCTAATGTAGGGAAAGCATAAGCATCCAAACGTTTTCAGACTAGAGTAATCTGGTTTAATATTATATAAAGTTTCTAATGGACTATTATCCTTTAATACTTTTGTTGGCATTCTATTAATTAGATAGACAGCAGTATTAAATGATTCTGACCAAAACTTGATTGGTAAGGATGCATGTGCGAGTAGTGTTAAACCCGTCTCAACTATATGCCTATGTTTTCTTTCAACTAAACCATTCTGTTCGGAAGTATATGGACATGTAATTCTATGGATAATTCCTTTATCCCTGAAATAACTGTCTAAAGTTTTAAATTCAGACCCACCATCTGATTGTATGACTTTGACTTTTGTATTAAATTGATTTTCAATCATGTTCATATATCTAATGGTGGTATTATGAGTGTCAGACTTTGATTTCAAAAAATATATCCATGTATATCTAGTGTGAGCATCTACAAAGGAAATATAATATTTATAACCATAATCAGTGCTGATTGGGGCAGGTCCCCATAAATCAGTTGCAACAAGATCAAATGGTTTAGAGTACTTAGTTAGGGAATCATTGAATGGCAACTTGTGATTTTTACCCATCTGGCAATAGGTACAGATGTAAGGCACAGTAATATCATTGCAAGAAATATTATTTCTACTGAAAATAGTTTTCATTGTTTTTACACTAGGATGACCAAGTTTGTAGTGCCAAATATCAAAAGTGATTGCATTATTACAACCGTCTTGTACCACTGAGGTATAACATGAGTTCTGAACTGCAGGATTTTCTCTTGTATTAATTCTGAACTTGTATAGTCCATTTATAGCGTCACCCTGCAGTAAAATTTCATTAGTTAGAATGTCTTTAACAAAGCAGTACTTAGGAAAGAACTCAAAGAAAACATTATTGTCTGAAGCAAATTGTGATACACTAATTAAATTCTTTTTGATCTTTGGCACTCTAAGTAGGTTATGTAAAAATAACTGCCTTTTTCCTTGAATTGTACTATTACCAATATGAGAAATGTTTATACACTTACCATCACCCATGCTTATTGACTGTTTACCTCTATACTCCCTGTTTCCTTGATTAAGATTGTCGAGATTGTTTGTCATATGATTAGTAGCCCCTGAGTCAGGATACCAGTTATCATCTTGAAAACTGTCATTTCTTGTACTTTCATTCTGATTGGTGCTTTTGTTGTTGTCTGATGAATTTGATACATCACTTTGAGTATGTGCTATGTTAGCATTTGGATTTGCACTTCTCTGATTATTGTCATTCTGGTTTGGCACAAAATTTGAATTATACCTAAAATAACACTTGAATGCAGTGTGTCCTACTTTCTCGCAAATCTGACACTTTGGTTTATTGTTATTATTGCTCCATCTACCCCTTCCTCTTCCACGGTTGGGGTAGCCTCCTCTCTGATTAGTATTATTGCCTCTGTAGGGTTGTCCCCTTCCCCTGTTACTCACTGCTAGGTTGAGTGAATAGTCAGAGTCATTAGTATTCTTGATATCAATTCTAGCCTCGTGTGCGAGCAGTATTGAATGAACATCATCAAGAGATGGTGTTGTCTTCTGTGAGGTTATCACTGCAACAACAGCTTCATACTCGTTTCCTAGACCATTTAACAAAGCAAGTACATGCTCTGACTCATCAACCTTGCTACCTGAAGCAAGAAGCATATCACATATATTTTTGACCTTAACAATGTATTCCCTCATACTTAAATTTTCTTTCCTGCAATTCTGTAGTTGTCTTCTATAGAACAGGGACTTGGCTGAAGATTGAGCGTTAAAGTTCTTGTCAACAGTGACCCAAATGTCGTTTGCAGTTTTGCATCCGATTACTTGGGATAACTGATTTGGGCTAATTGAGGATAGTAGCCAAGCGCTAATCAGTCTTTCTTGTCTATGAAATTGATTATAATCCTCATTGCTAATTATCTTGTTGTCTTTGTCAGTGATGAACTGGGGAGGAATTGGCAATGTCCCATAGATGTATCCTTCAAGTCCGTAGCCCTGTATGGCGGTTTCTACTTGAAGCTTCCATAAAAGAAAGTTGTTTTCATCCAGCTTGACCGTGATTAGTTGGCTCTGAGGGTTTATGATGGTTTTGATGAGTTGCTCAACGGGTTGTGATGGTGGATTGACGCTTGAACTGGAGGTTTCATCTCCTGATACTGATGTTTCGACCATTATGAAAAGATAGCCACAAGAAACAGGTAAGAACTGAAATTCCGCAATCTAGTATTGGGCTAATTAAAAACTATTACACAGTCTTGGAAAATTCTTTATGATGTTAGACTATGAAATCTTGATAAGAACAGAAGAAAGAAAGGAAGAAAGAAAAAAAACTGAAAGGATTTTCTTGACTGTGTAATGTATTTTGATTTTCTTGATCGGTTGTGGAATGAATGATCTTGAGCCTGTATAAGATTTGCAACCAGTTCTTGACGCAGCCACCAAATGGTCAGGCACGGCGCACTTATTGGTTGTGAATCTTGAACTCAAATGATGAGAGTATTCTCTGATGAGTTCAAATATCCAAGGGATGAAACTTAATCTGATGGATATCTTCAACAATTGCGTGGCAGGATCTGAAAGCTATTCAGTGAAGCGGTTAAGCGTGAATAGCTCTGATACCATATTAAATTTTGAATTGAGAATGTAGATTGTAGACTGATAAAGAAACTTTCTGATATATCTTTTCGTGTGTTTGTTACATATGTATTGGACTGCTTTTATATGTATGCAGTACCAATTGAAAAATAGTACAACAGACCATTGGGCTTAAAATAAAGTTGGCCCATATATGTTTTGTAATATAACACGAAGAGATAGATGGATTCTCTTCATAATTCTTTCAGCCGACATTATTTTTCAACAAATGAACCTCCTCATTGCATCAATTATCATAATGCCATGGAAACGTCATATCAAACTCATTTATCCCAACCCCGTCAACACCCCCTTTCCCGTCAACTTATCCAACATCACCCCATTAAACGCCTCCATTTTACTCGGGTTGTACCCGAAATCCCTCGCGTACCCTCCCGTCGCTATGGTCGTTATATAGAAAACAAGCCAACCTCATTCCCCTCCTCCGTACATAGTTCATTACATCAACCCAAAACTTAGTGGCGTAGTCTGCACCCTTGGCGAATGCTCTGATGCTTTCGTAGTAAATCCTATCGTGCGGGCCTAAGTTCAAAACTATCATGTCCGGCGCTTTCTCTTCTAGAAAATACATCCATATGAAGCTTCTGAAATACTCGCTCTACAGAGATTGCAGCCCTAGGTAGTTCTTGGTCTCGTTCCAGTGCCCGTTGAACATGTTTGTGTCCTCACGAACATCGATTTTTTCTTCGAGTTGTGAAACCTCATATTGAACTTTCTCGATACAGAAGATGACTCTGCATCAAGCACGAAGTAATTTCATTGTAACAGGTATATTAGTGGACTCATACGAAACATTGGCTAAGCCAACTTATACAAAAAATGGATCATTAATCAATATGATAAACATCAGGTTCATTATACATGTGCACAGTGATATACAATGTGCACACCTTGAAATAGAACACCATCTTTATCTTCAACACCTCAGCCCTTACAGTTCGAAACTTCAACTTCACTGACATGGCCAGTGACATTCCCTAGACTTACTACCAGATTATGGAAAACTTGATCGGAAGGGGTGTTTTCTGGTGAACTGCTCATAATGATTTTTATTTAAATTTTAATTTACAAAGAACCGAGATACAATGGAACCAGTAAAACAGTTCCCATTTCAACTTCACTTTCCACATAGCCCGTAATGATTTTATTTAAACTAGGTTCCCCTCATACCCTTTCGTTCTACTTCTACAGCAGCATCAGCTTAGTAGCAACTAGTTCAAAAGTGTTGTTGATTCAGAAAGTGTTAAACTAATCTCGAATCTATTCAGATTCGTGGGCTGACATAATGGATCGAAGAATAAACAATAATGACGTCAAAATAACAATAACCGTCACCATGGGGCATGAGGAAACACGTACTGTTATTTTTCTTTTTCCATACATAGTCTTAATTGCAACTGGTGTTATAGCTATTATAGTAACGATATCAGTACTATTAATAACCTAGAATTATCCTCAGATCTCCATCGCCAGTTTACAGGTATCCCTTGTTGCAAAAGATGACAATAATGTTAGGCACAGCAGAGCAATATGTGGAGAGATAGATAAAAGATTTAATTTTTTTTCTTTTGATGCTTAATTGATTACATGAGATACAACTTGTCTTTTATAATATAATGCGTTCTCTGGAATATTCCAGATAATACCTTATCTAGATTTATCTAATTATGTCATATATAGGAATAAATTATTCCCTACATTAATACAAAAGCATATTTGTCAATGCATTTAATTGTTGCCTAATAAAATTACAAATTAACTTTTAACACTCCTCCTTAATTTGTAATTTTCAATTGCTTCTTGAACTTTTCAAATTTCTCCAATGTGACTGCTTTAGTGAGGAAATCCGCTGGCTGGTCTTTTGTGCTGATGAAGTCCATGATAATCTCCTCCTTGCTAATCAATTCTCGTATAAAATGATAACGTATCTCAATATGCTTTGTGCGAGCATGAAACACTGGATTTTTTGTCATTGCCACAGCCGACATATTATCATAGTAGATTTTTGTTGGTTTGTCTTGAGTTTGCTTCATATCATTTAGAATTCTCCGCAGCCACACCGCTTCACAAGCTGCCTCTGTAGCTGCCATGTACTCAGCTTCAGCTGAAGATAATGCTACGGTCTTTTGCTTCCTTGAACTCCATGAAATTACGTTGGAACCGAGACAAAATACATAGCCTGATGTGCTCTTCCGATCATCCAATGCTCCTGCCCAGTCACTATCAATGAAACCGACTAACTTGCATTCGTCCTCTTTGACATATTGAAGCCCACATTCTTTTGTTCCTTTCAAATATCGTAAAATTCTTTTTGCTGCAATCAAGTGATTGTTACTTGGATTTTGCATGAATCTTGAAAGTATACTTACTGCATGACAAATATCAGGCCTTGTATGAGTGAGAAAAATTAGCGAACCAACCAAGCTTCTAAATATTTTTCCATCCGCCTTCTTTGCGCCATCTTCTTGCTTTAATTTTTCATTTAGCATCATTGGTGTGTTAACTGGTTTGCAATCTGCCATGTGAATTTTTTTGAGAATGTCTTCAATGTATTTCTCTTGTGAAATGAAGATTTTGCCCTTTCCTTGTTTGACTTGCATGCCTAGAAAATACTTCATCAGACCGAGGTCCGTCATCTCAAAGTCCGTCATCATTCTTTCCTTAAATTCCTTAACAAGATTGTTGCTTGTACCGAAATAGATTAGATCGTCAACATATAGACATACAACTAGAAATTCTTCTCCTTGATTTTTCACATAAAGGGCAGGTTCGTTCTTACTTCGTTGGAAACCATTTTGAATGAAGTAGTTATCTATCTTGCAATTCCATGCTCGGGGTGCCTGCTTTAGCCCATACAGCGCCTTTTGAAGCTTATAGACTTTATTTTCTTTTCCTCTTATCACAAAGCCTTCTGGCTGCTCAACATATACCTCTTCCTTAAGCTCGCCATTAAGAAAAGCAGACTTCACATCGAGTTGGAAAACTTTAAGCTCTAATTGCGTTGCCACTGCAAGAGCTGTTCTAATGGTTTCCATTCGAACTACTGGAGCAAATGTCTCATTAAAGTCAATTCCGGGCTGCTGCGAATATCCCTTTGCAACCAGCCGTGCTTTGTGTCTTATTATAGAACCATCTTCGCCATATTTTGTCTTGTAAACCCATTTCAGGCCAATGACTTCTTTATCTTTTGGCAAGTCAACTAACTGCCATGTTTTATTTTTCTCAATGGCTGTTATTTCTTCTTTCATTGCTTCAATCCACACATCTTCTTTGCTTGCCTCTTCAAACAACTGCGGTTCACAAGAAAAAAGAACAACATTGCATGAGTCATAAATATCTTGTAAAGAACGCACCTTTCGAATAGGAGAGTCCAAGTCTTCATATTCATTTTCATCATTTGAGCTGTAACTAGGAGCAGTATCTACATGGATACTTTGCTGAGATCGGACAGGTTGTGAGCTATTATTTTGAGATCTTTTAGGCTTCATTGAATTTGATTTTTGGTAGCCATCATGATCCCACTGCCATGCTGTCATTTCATCAAAGACAACATCTCTTGAGACAATGAGTTGATCATTTTTGGGGTTTAATAGCCGATATCCCTTTGACTCTTCACTGTAACCAACAAAGACATATTTCTCTCCTTTCTTCTCAAATTTATCTTTGTTTGGGCTCTGGTTCAATGCATACGCTACACTTCCAAATACTTTCATGTGATCTACTTTGGGCTTTCTTTTATACCAGGCTTCAAATGGTGTCATATTTCTAACAGCTTTAGTTGGTGAACGATTCAATATATAGACAGCCGTGTTAACAGCTTCAGCCCATAACTTCTTTAGCATGGATTTTCCTTCCAGCATACTTCGAGCCATTTCAACAATTGTTCGATTTTTCCTTTCTGCGACGCCGTTTTGCTGCGGTGTATATCGCACAGTAAGCTGTCTTGCAATCCCTTCTTTCTTGCAATGATTCATGAACTCGCTGTAAATAAACTATCCTCCACGATCAGTTCGAAGAGTTTTTATTAAGTGTCCACTTTGGCGTTCTACAAGAGCTTTAAACCGTAGGAAACTTAAGAAAGCTTCTGATTTTTCACTTAAAAAATAAATCCACATCATACGAGTGTAATCATCAACAAAAAGAATGAAATATCTCTTGTTATTTAGTGAAGGAGTCCTTGTAGGACCAAAAATATCAGCATGTATCAACTCCAAAGGAGCTTTTGCTCGCCATGAAGTTTTCGGAAAAGGAAATCTATGCATTTTGCCAAAAATACAACCTTCACACACCTTATTTTCTTTCGTGATGATAGGAAGTCCAATGACCATATTCTTTGATTTCAGCAAATGCAAGCCTTTGTTGCTTAAATGGCCATATCTCAAATGCCATAAATGAGACACATTAGAATTTTCAGATTTGAATGCACAATTCTCATTTAGAGACATAAATAGGCGGAAAATTTTATTTGGAGTCATGTCAATATTTGCCACTGTTAAATTACTTTTCTTATCAATGATCTTGCAAGAATTATTATCAAAATTCACCGCATAACCTTTTTGAACAAGTTGTCCAACACTTAAGAGATTTTGGGCTAAATTTGGCACGTAAAGCACATCATGAATAAATTTCTTACCTTTTTTGGTGTGGACTGCAATGGTCCCCTTTCCTTCAACTTTTTGCGCCTTTCCATCTCCAAGCTTTATCTCTGATGAAAAATTTGCATCAAGTTCTACAAAAATGTCTTTGTTGCCGGTCATGTGGTTACTGCAACCACTGTCAATATACCAAGCATCTTGTGATTCATTTTCAGCAGATAAACAAGAGTAGAAAACCTGCTCTTCATTTTCTTCACTTGTAAAATTTGCTTTGTCCTTCTCTTTTTTATTTTGATACCAACAATCTCTTTGGGAATGATTAGGAATTCGACATCTCGTGCATTTGAAGTGACAATTTTCAGAATTATGATTTGATTTATTGCAAATAATGCAATAAGTGGAAGAATTACCTTGAATTTTCTGCTGTTCTCGTCGTTGTTCTCCTTTGCCTTGATAATTTCTTTCATTGCCCTTTCTTTGATTTTGATTTTGCTTTTGAAATGAGCCCTTCTTTGAGTTGTAATAACTTCGTTTCTTTTCTGAAAAACTGAGGGTAGATTGGAATGCTTGCTCCAATGAATTTGCTGATGTTCTATTAATTCTTTGTTCATGAGCTTGAAGTGAACTCATTAGCTCATGTGTCGACATCTTGCCAAGGTCCTTTGATTCCTCTATTGCAGCGACGCAATGATCGAACTTTGGAGGAAGACATCTCAATATCTTCTCTACCACCTTCTTTTCTTGAATGTTATCTCCAAGACATTGAATTTGATTTACAATTTCAGAGACTCTGGAGAAGAAATCTCTGATATTTTCAGATTCCTTCATTTGCAGGTTGTCAAAATCTCTCCATAAAGATTGAAGTTTAATGGAGATAACTTTGTCATTGCCTCGAAATTCTTTTTGCAAAACTTCCCATGCATCCTTTGCTTTTCTTTTATTGAAAATTCTTGGATAGATAGATTTACTCACTCCTTGTTTGATATACCGAAGTGCAGTTGCATCTTTCTTTTGATTTTCTTTGTACAACTTCTCTTGTGCAGCCGTCCATCTTGTAGAATCTCCATCTACAAGTGGCTCCGGATAATCTTTTTCGATGACATCCTATAAATCATGAGAGATGAAGAAGTCCATCATCTCACTGCTCCAATAATCATAATGCTCGCCTTCGAATATTGGCACTTCGCTTGGAGAGTACTTGAACATTGTAGGGACTACTGCCATTGTTTTTGAGTGACTGATTAATGCTGTTGATAATGCTGTTGATATGGCTCTGATACCAAATTTGTTAGGCACAGCAGAGCAATATGTGGAGAGATAGATAAAAGATTTAATTTTTTTTCTTTTGATGCTTGATTGATTACATGAGATACAACTTGTCTTTTATAATATAATGCGTTCTCTGGAATATTCCAGATAATACCTTATCTAGATTTATCTAATTATGTCATATATAGGAATAAATTATTCCCTACATTAATACAAAAGCATATTTGTCAATGCATTTAATTGTTGCCTAATAAAATTACAAATTAACTTTTAACAAATAATAGTACGTTTTCTCAATCAGCAGCCGCCGTAGCAGACAGCGATTTCAATGTGGTATTAAGAAACAAAGCATATTGGATAGAGTACAGTGGGATCAAAGCTTCCGTGTACTACCAAGGCAACTTGCTTGCTTCCACGTCCTTGTACCCCCTTCGACCAGGTTACTGATGAGGTTAGGAGAAGAAGGTTAGAATGAGATCGATGAATGTGAATTAGGTAGAGGAAAAGTCTAACTATACGGATGCAAATGGGGTCTTCACCTTCAATATTAACATCACTTCCTCTCATACTCGCATTCCCATAGACGGTGATAGCAAAATGAATGTGCTTTGCGATGGAAGACACGTCGAATTTACTAATATGACCATACCGGTTGGTTACATGGTTGGTGGGCCTATAGATTGCCGCCTTGATGTTCGTAATCCCCCAGCTCATGATGGCATTTACTAATTCCCCCTCTCCCATCCCTTCCCTCTTACATTAATTTTTTTTAGTGTTATTTTATTGCAGAATCATATAGAAAGTTATGGTGAATTTTTGCTAGCCAGTCTTATTGTGTTTGTTTAATGCATGTTTAAGTACTCTATTAGAACATAATACAAAATATTTTTTCAAAGATTTTTTTAGTGTTATTTATTGCAGAATTCGTTTATAAAACTATGATGGATTTTTGCTGATCAGTATGTTTGTTTGTGCATGTTTCAGAATTTTGTTAGATTAATATACAAAGATTTTTATTTTTATTTTTTTGGTGTTACTTGTGGCAAAATCATATAGAAAACTATGATATTTTACTGGCCAGTCTTATTGTATTTGTTTGGTTCACATTTCCAAATTTCAGTAATGATTATGAAGTAAAAATAAGATGGATTTTCCAATGATTTAAGCGGAGTGGTTGACTGCTTCTTGCATGTTTGGGCGGGCATTTTATTTGATAAAAAAGGAACTTTTATTTACCGATAAGGAATAAAAAAGAAACAAAAAATGTAACATAGAAAATAGGAAATTATTGGTAATGACAATATTTTAGGCTTTTTCAAGTCCAAGGACAACCCAATTTTTTTTTATTCACAAGGATAATGCAAAAAAAAAAAATTAAGTCTAAATCTAGCATGCGCTAAATTTTCTTCCTCTTCAATCAATCCTATATTTTCTTTCTCGATATTGTTCCTCGTTCAATATAACCGCTTGTTATATTTTAGGTTGCATTAAACATTCTGTTAATCTTATGATATGGTTATCATATTCATTATACAACCCAAATCCCTATTCCTAGTGAATTACTAATTTAACATATTCCAGTTATACCTTCAAATTATTGAGTTTATTATCCATTCCTCAAAATTACAGTTCTTTAGCAAGACACAGAAAATATGTTTGACTCTCTTTGATATATCACTAATGTGGCACTGATGGTCAAGATCGATTCTCTTTGAGTCTCTCTCTCAAGTAATGATGATAAATTCTAATGAGAAATAAGACAACTCAAGTCATGATGCACAAAATTAATGAGTTGTTTTTAGAATCACACAATTTCATATTGTTATTAAGTTTTGAATCGCTCTTCTGACATCAAGTAAGAAATGTTGAATGACAGGTTTGAATTATTTGAAAGGCAGCATAAAACTTTTATTATTCATAGGATAATTATAGTTTATAACAACAAATACTCACTCCATATCCACTCAGCTATTCATATCGACTCTCCCCATAAAGTAATCACTCACAACATTAACAGATTTAACAAGGAATGCATTCTGCTTACATACTGATACCAAAGTATATGTCTAATCTCCATAAATTACATAGAAGAAAAGATCAGGTAAAACACTTGCATTCTACTGAAATCACCAAAAGTGTATACCTCCTCAAAACATGTTCCAATCTTCAGAGTGACCCATGATAAGTTTGCTAGCCTTAGGTCTACATGCTAAAAGCATCATAACATGAAATCTTATACTAGCAAAAATGAAGCTACTTGCAACCATAAGAGAACCCAAAAACCAGAAAATCACTTAACATCAATGAATTGCCACTGCAACTACATCAATTGAAAGAAGTACTACGGTATCACATCATGTAAGAGAAGGGTCATACAGAGGATTTTTCTGCGTATGCCTTCTGGTAGATTTCATCTTACTACTGAGAGGCATCACATCCTCTGGATCGTAATCATTACCTTCATCTAGATCATCATCTGCCCAAAATTTTCCTTTCAGTTTATTGTTCTTGGAGTTAAATGATGGAAGGGAAGTAGTGGGCGCCGCAATTGAAAGCCGAGCAGTGTTAACAATAGGAAATGTCAAACCTGTGCCTGTTACAATAGGAGGAGGTAGTTGAAAGTTTGAAGGAGGTTTCAAGTTTCCATATGTGGAAGATTTTGAGGATGTAGAAGCTAAAGGTGCTGATGTGCAGGATTTTGTGGCAATAGGAGAGGATTTAGAAGAGATTGGATTTATTACAGTGGTACGCATCAGATCAGATGATGCAGAAGTATTACACATACCTGAATGTACTTTTGGGGATTTGTCAACATTAACAGAATTTTCATCAAAGAGAATACCTAGCAGATCCTCTCCTCTTCAACTTGATTGATTTGCTCTATATTTTGGGCTGCAGCCCCCTGAATAGTATTGATTAGTGCTACAAAGCCAGTAGCACCTTCAGCATTACCTCTTATATTACGATCAACCTGTAGACTATTAACTTGCACATTAGTGTTAGGATTACCCTCATCATTACCCACTTTAGTATTACCATTTCCATCATTCTCATTTGCTAAAGCATCAAAAGGATTTGCATTAACATTAGTCACGTCAGCATCAACATTAACACTAGACTTATCTTTAGCAACACCCTTATTTCTCCAATACTTTTTAGCTTTTGTATTAACTGATGTCCAGTTACTTTTATTAGTATTTGTTGTGAATTTCCTATTATTCTGTTCAGTTTGATCATGAGGCTTATCATGAAAATTATTTCCAAGGTCCTCATCATGGTCTTCATCCACATCTGCCTTTGCATTAAATTCACATTTATTAGTTGTGTGGCCAAAAACCTTACAAGTGGTACATATATTGGGTCTCCAATCATAGGATAACCTAACTGATGGGCTATCCTTACCTAAACAATCAACCACTATTCTATCTGGTAGTTCAAACTCAGAAGAGATCTCGATTAAAGCCTTTGCTTATCTAAATCTCTGCAACTTTTCAGTGCTATTATCAAAACAAATAAATCTCCCCACATGACAAGCAAGCCATTTTATACCCAATAACGTCCATAGAATAGCTGGGATTCGATAAAAATGAACCCATATGGGAACTTTTTAATATGCGCTTGTATATTTCCTATAGATGGATCCCATCTAGTTATTATAAACATTCGACCTCTTATAAAAATATGATCAGATTTTAGAATTCTTTCTCGATCCGATTCATATGTAAACTTGAAATAGAAATGAACTCCATCTGATTTAATACTAACTTCACCGTCTAATTTCCAAAACTGGTTTAAGAAATTTACCACTGAAGGATACAATGACGTGCCATCCAAGAAAAAGCTAACCAAGAAATTGCTTCAATAATTCATACCTTTTGCCCTTACTATTTCTGGAATCTTATTCAAAATATCATCCCTAGGGATATCGAAGTGTTGAGGTTGAAATACACCAGCATTTCGAGGGAGCGAGCTAAAAAGGGAGGCATAGTCCAATCTCATAAAGGAAGGAAAAAAGGTGTTGGACAAAGATTGATTAGAGTTCATCAAAATGATTGCTTGATTAGGGGAAACATTAGAAGATGTGGATCTAAAGGAAGTATGTTGTGGATATGGAAGGGTAGATCCAATATTTGCATCGGAGGGTTTAGCCAAGGAGGAATTCACCACATCAGGAGGTGGATCAGGTGGAATTAGGGGAGAATTACATGTGGGAAGAGGAGGGAAGGCTGTCGAAGGCAAAGGAGGTGGAAGAAGAGGAAGGAGATAGTTTCGTTGCTGCCATTTTCGAAGAAGCTAATTTTTCAGTGGATAGTATTCAGATATTTACTTTGTATTCACAGATTTGAATTATTGTTTTCTCAGTTACAACAGAAACGTAAAATGAGATGCTTTATTTCATTGCACTTGAATAGTATGGTGTTTCGACAATACATTGCATATAGGTTTGTACATATTGGAGTTTTGTGCGCAGTTGAAAAGACAAAACACAAAAAAAACATATATTTTTCACCAATCACAAGAAGATGAATTTGATTGAAAATAACAATATAATAGATCATAAATAATAGCAATATACAAAATATTCCACCTGTAACGGCCAAGAAATTTCGATAACTGGAATACAGAATTAATTAAAGATTTAACTATGAATAATCAATTTATATTGATACTTAGAAATTTAAAACCGAATACATGGTTTTGAGTATGAATTGAATATTTAATTCAGAATGGTGGGTTGGAAAACAAATATTTATTGCTGAATATTTGAATTGAATTTGGTTGGGTATTTGAATGGTATTTGAAATTCGACTGGAAAATATAAATGTTTGAATCTAAAAATAAACGTTATTAACGTTAAATAAATTGAAGATTTTATTGGTTTGAAATATATGGAAATCAGCCGGGATATGTGGGTATAAAGGGGTTGAACTTAACGTTCAAAAATTGAAACATAACAGAGTTATTGGTGGATAAACGGAATAACATCGGTGAACCGATAAAGTTGTATGAAAACGGAGTTGGATTACAACCAAACTGATTTCATAAGATTTAGAACCCGAAGACGAAGTAGTACGTATAATTTTTGTTGCGTCTGGAGATTTTATTGGCGGTGCGAATTTAGAGCGTTATGTGGTCATTCGCGGTAGAGTTTAATATCTAAAATTTAAATAAATATAACCTTCCCTAATAATTTCACGCCGACTTATTCGTTGAAATTTGCAGCCTCCCTAAAGCCTATGAATTTACGTCGTTCTTATCCCTTTCATTTTCTTCTACAAAAATCAGCATTTTCTCTCCAATTTCCTCAACAAAAATCGTTGCTTTCCTCAATTCATTTTTATGATGGAAGCCAAATTCATGGTTTCCCCCTCTTTATATTCAACAGAATTTCGCCATCCCCAAATCAAATTCAAAATCGTGTTTTCCCCCAAATTAAACTTCCCCAAACCGTAATGGCCACCGCTTATGTCCCCTTCGCTACCGCCATCAGCCTCTCCACTCCTACTGTCTCGGTTTGCTGACCACCACAAAATCGAGGCAAGGGCCTTCGAAAATTTTCCTCCCTCATCACAAATCGACCCTCCTCCTCACCACTTCGCCACTGCTGGCTGCCAAGATTGGCGTTCCAACCCTGCCCAAAAGTTGCTGCAGCTCCAGCGCATCAGCTTGAGCTAATCTCGTTGTCCTTGGTGCCATTTTTATTTGGCATGCTTTGGGTGCTGCTGCAACGAAGCCTGAAATGGCTAGAAAGCAAGCATGATCGCCTTAGAGTCTAGCACAGGCTGATTTCATCGTTGTAAAGTGAGTTATACTCACTATTAATCTATTTCCAAGTATTCAACTTCGTAGGAACTAAAATGTGTGATTGTGTACTAGGGATTGTTGCGGTGATAGGCCTCTGCTACTTGATTGTAGAGTTTTAGAAAAGGGTGCGTTTTTTACAGGTCCCTGTTATAGTTTCAAAATAGAAAAAAACCCGGTCATAAACTTATTGTAAATTAGGTCCCTATTTTCTGAAAATTCATTAAAAAAATATAAAAAAAAATATTAAAAAATCATGTAAATTCGTATTTAAATAAAACATGTAAACGCTAAAAAATTCAGAACAAAAAATCATCAAACAAGGCGTCAAAAATAAAAATAAAAACAGAAAAAAAAACGAAATTTCCAGTTAAATGCATAATAGTATGCACATATATCATTTTCCTGCATACATCCGTGCTTATTTTTCACTACATTCATCTTCGTTGATTTTTCTTCATGCAAATACGTGCATACATGTGTGCAAATATTTCAAATACTTGCACACATTTGTGCAGGTTTATTTTCAGATTTTTATCCGAACACAGCTTACGGAAAAGTTGCATACATATATGCAATTATCAGTAATAATTGCATAAATGTATGCAACTATTTTTTTTTTTGATTTCCGTACAATCCTGACATTATTTCCAGATTTTAGATTTTTTTTTTTTTATGATTGAAAGCACATTTTTTAAAAAAATATATAAAAAGGCGGAAGTAATAAAATAGGGGGCGGGTTTAAAATTTTCAAAACGTTTTTTTTATATATAAATTAGGTCCCTACTTTTAGCCAGTGTGTTTTCCTATAAAAATGTTGCACACATGTCTGAGAAATTTGCACATTTGGATGCAAATAAAAATGAACTGAAATATTAACTTAAATCTATGCGCTGGAAGAACTGCAATAATTGCACATATGCAAGCAATTAAATCAAAACCGTGCATAATATTATGCATTTAACTGCAGTTTTTTCTGTTTTTTTGCTGTTTTCTTCTTTCTGACATTATTTTTGTTGTTTTTTTAACTGAATTTTTTGTATAATGCATAATATATTTTATTGCTAATTTACGAATTTTTTTTTATTTTTTTTAATTATTATTTTATAAGTTTTGAAAACAGGGACCTAATTTATATTAAGTTTATGACCGGATGTGAGCCTAATTAAGTTTCAAAATAGGGATGTGAGCCTAATATTCACTTTAGAAAATCTGGGGGGCTGTGTGTATGCATGGTGGCTGCTACTCATATGTGTATACGTTTACGTTTGTATGCGTATATAGGTGCAGTCAGCATACGTATACACACATATTACATGTTAAGTGGATTGGAAACTCGGGTATATTTGGTTGTTTTTAGTCCCAACTTGCTATGTATTTGGTGTACATTATACACTGGATTAAATCTGTAATTTGAGTTCTCTGTTCATGTATGGCCATTATTGTGAACTTTGACCTGCCTTGTTTAGCCTGTCCCATTGTTTAAAACCTTGTTGTCCCACTGAATGTTTATGATTTTCCGTTGAATGGAAGGTGACCGTAAGGCATGCATGAATGTGTACGATTTTTGGCTGAAGACAATGCACAACATTTGTACTATGATCTACATCTAGTTCTTGATTTTTTAGTGGCATGCACTAATCATCCCTTACTAGTTGTTAGCCTGCTTTGTGACCAGGCCACCAAAAGCACAAGTGATCGGTGTTTGCTTGGATGAAGTGACGAAGTGTTGGAAAACTTAGCATTTTGAAGTATGAAGGCTTCGGGTCGGATCCCGATATTCAGAGCGGATTGAATCAAGGCAAACGTGCCTCATGACTTTGTACAGGTCGGATTGCATATTCGGGTCGGAGGTATTAGACCCAACCTGACCCTACTTCACGTTGGAACTCTTTAGCATTTGAACTAGGGAACATTAGGGGATCGGGTCGAGCTAGATTGACCCAATCCGGCTGAAGCACGCATGGATTTGGATGTTAACAAGCTCTAGTTCAGATCAGAGAGGGAGGACCCAACCTGCCTCAGTACACAGACAATTTGGCTCTGGAATATTGGAAAACACCACCGGATTGGAAGGGACCTAACCCGCCTAATGCCGCTTCTGCTCTACAACATGGGCCTATTCTTTAGGCTTACCACTCGGATCTACTTACATGTGACACTTGTCACTGCACAATTAAGAGATCATTTCCCCACTCTCTCCACTACATCCCAAGATCTGTTGTATGCTTGCCAGGTGGCCACTCAACCCTAACCGAATTTTTGCCTATAAATACATGAATTCGCAGCCATTTCAGGGGGCTTTTTGGGGCATCTCGATGGCTAGCATACGTCATGGTTGCTTCTCTACTACAAACAATCATCCTCTTATGTAACCAAATCAATGAATTCAGAGAGATAAATTCATTACAATAGAGTGCTTGCGTAACAACCTGGAAAATCAGAACCAATTTAAAATTTTTATTTTATTAATTTTAATGAATTTTGAATATTTAAAATTATTTATTTTAAATAATAATGACTAGAAATTTATTTTGAATAGAATTAGAATGTATATATTTATTTAAATCGAAGTTAGAATATAAATATTTATTAAAGGAATTGGAAATGGCGCGGTAGTTTGAAAATTTGATTTCAAATTTCAAATGATGTACAGGATTCAAAATAAACCGGATTTTAGCGAAACCAGAAATATTTGAATCTGTTTGATAATATCTTTCTAACAAATCCAAAAAATCCAAATTTCATAGCGGGAATAAAAAGTTATGCCCAGTTGAAAATTCAGAATAGTCGCTATGGAAAATATAGCCCTTAAAAACAGCCATTTTGCAAATGACCTCCGTTTTCGACGAAACTACTTTTATTGGATCTGGAATGCCAAATTATTGCTAGATTCCAATTTTCATAATTTTCTAAATCAATATGTGAGCTTGGCAAAAGGAAATGTGTTTAAACAGTTTTAGTCAATTTGGATCGACCAGAAAATGGTCATTTTTCAAACAGTCTCTAAATTTGACGAAATTAGTTTTGTTAGGACCGTATCGTCAATACGAAGCTAGAAATAATTTTTCTGCAATTTTCAGAGTTAGTATATGACCCTAGTAAATTAAAATGTGCGTTTGAATTTAAAATATATTGATTTATATTTTAAATTCAATGGAAACTAAATGTAACAGCCGAACTGGCTTACGAAACATATCCATTGTGTTCGAATAGGGGTAATTAGCTAGAGGCGACAGTCGTTGGGTACGATTTGGAATTCGTATCAACACAAGGATATTTTAGAAATTAAAATAATATTATATTTATATAATTTTCTAAATTTCTATTGGCCACTTTAGAAACCGTTGGCCCTAATGAAATCGAGGGCGGAAATCATTCCAGAATTCATGCCTCATTTTCTCCAAATCGATACAATATTATTCAAAACAAATTGAACAATAAGCATAGAAGAATTCAAGAGCTTTCAATCTACATGAGTATGATCAGATATGGATTTGTATTTCATTCCATTTTTGGGCTCAAAGCCGTGATGTTTGAGTGCGATGTCCACGAGAATGGGGATGGCAAGTTGAACGCCAGTCATGGCGGCAGAAGAGGGGATCAAGGTGCTCCTCATGACGCGGTGCGATGGTGGTCCGATCACTCCAGGGCGGCGCGGTTTCAAAACCCTAAATCGAAGCTTTTTATTTTCTGTCCAATTAAAGACGATAAACAGGAAAAGGGATTGTGGAAGGTAACGTTTAAAAATGTTATTAAAAGCATTGTTAATTCCATATTTAATGATTTTCAATTTTACTTTATATAACAATGCATAAAAAAGGAGATTTTAGATAAATAAATATTAATTTATTTTCAGATTTTTTTATTTTATATATATAGCAGGAAATGAAATTTTAATAAAATAAAATTATCGTTGGTTTTAAAATATATAAATAGCATTGGTTTTAAAATAAAATTAACATTGTTTTTAAATAGAAATTAGCATTGTTTTATTTTCTGATTTTATAAAAATAAAATAGCATTGACTTTTGAAAATAAAATAGCATTGATTTTTGAAAATAGAATAGTATTGTTTTTAAAAATAAGAATAGTATTGTTTTTAAAAATAGAATTGTTTTAAAAATATATATATATGTTATTGTAATAAAAATATTATTTTAACATAGGAAGTAGCGATATAAAAACGTGATTTTTTAATACAAACATTATATTAAAAATGTGATTTTTACTATAAACAGCGGGAAAAGAAAGCAATGGTATCGACTGAAATCAAAATGAAACCCGAACCATTCAAAAATATAGAACTGGAGGAGTGGAACCCAAAGGTGAAAACTCCTCACTATAATTTTTGTACAGTTATTTATGTTTATAACTGCATATATGAACTGTTCCCCGTCGTCCACAGACCATGGACGACTTGTTTGATTATGATGTGTTGTGATAATCGGTTATGATGTGTTATGATAATTGATTGTGATGTGGAATGAAAATAATATTCATATGTTGAATAAAATAAAATATTCATGTGTTGAAATAAAATAAATATTCATTTACAAATCAGACGATTTGTTTATGTACACCCATTTTATTGATATTGATTGGGACGATAAATTTTATACATCGCCCAACGGCGCAAATAAAAATTAGTGTTTGTTGTTTGAAACCCCACATGGGTATTGGGATGATATATGACATACACTAGTCCCAATAACTGTATGTCGATTGATTGGTTGACAGGCTGTTGTAAGCGTTAAATATTTATATTTAATGCTTATGTAGTGTAGAATGCACTCTGAATGATGGTTGACAGTGTTTGATTATTGTTGTATGCATATGTGTATGAAATCCATATAATGAACTGTAACGACCTGCATTCTACGTATCGAAGGATCGTAGAATATTTATTTCTTTCACATACGAAACTGTATGGTCATGTAACTTTGGGAGACGACTATTGGGGTCATTTCCCATGTTCATGATTTTTTCTGATTTTTAAATGATCGTTTTACCCCTAGCTGATCTTGTTTCGGCCATAACTTTTGATTAGAAAGGAGTTTTGACCTCAAACCACTTCCATTAGGTCTGGATGATGGTTTACCTTTCCGTAGAGTGGTCACATTAGCAAAATGGACTTATCATTTGGGAGATATGGCTGAAACAATGTTTAGAAAGTGAAAAACTGCTTAACCGGGCTTAATTGGGTAGTTAATAGCTAGGCCCACTGGAGAATTTCGGGATTAAGGGTATATAGGGGCTGATTAGGGTTAGAAAACATTTCTTTAGACACATCTTCAGCCGCCACTTTCATTCTTGGAACCCTAGTAATGGCCTCCAACATCTAAAACACCTCTAAACCATTTTCTAATTGAAGATTTGGCTAGATTACATCAAATTGAAGGGGATTAGCATAGGATTGGGGATAGAGCTGCTGTATTGCCTTGGTATTCGCGCCCAAACAGAGAATGATTTCAGATTTGATATTTTAATTGTGGCAAAAGTGAGTGATTTGCATAGTTCCTCACTAATTATGGTTAATTAAGGGTAATTAGTGATAATTAGTGAAATTATACATGTTAAAAACCTGGAAAAATATTTATTAATTTTGTATTGTGTTAGGCCTCTGTTAGAAAATTTGGTTAGTTTGGTTAAGTTTTACTAATCCAATCATTAGTTTTGCTTAAACATGCTTAAGGGAAAATATGGGATTTTGGCTATGTTTGATCCGTTTTAACCTATCAAATTGTCGTTTTGATGTTAGTGGTCGATTCTATATGTTGCTATGACTATATGGTATGTTTTGTGATTGATTAGAAAAGATAGATTGGTCGAAAACGCCGTTGAATGGCGTAAAACAGTCGCTGGAAAGAAGTGCAGGAAATTACCCAAACCGGATCGGATCAGAGGGGGAAAGCACGAACCGAACCGCCCCAATCTGTGACCCGCCCGCCCTGGAAGCTCCACGATCCGACCCGCTTGAGAGAAGGAGCTCCGATCCGAACCGATGCCACTCACGAACTGCTTCATCCGATCCGACCTTAGCGTGGTGGCATGATCCGAAGAGAGCACCCGACCCGAACCGTGGGGCTTGACTGAACCAAAGGCGCCTCAGAGATGGACCGATCCGATGTCTGGAGGGGACCACGACCCGAACCGCTTCTCCGAACCGAAGCACCACACCTGGAGCGTCACGATCGAACCAGATGGAGAATGAACTGATGGATGATCACGATCCGAAGCGACGCGAAAGACCGAACCGATCCGGAGAAGAACAAAACCCGAGATGCAAAGGTAGTCCAAGTGGGAAGTTTGTACTCAGGATCCAGTTGGGAACCAACGAGTCAACTTCATGAGTTGGGCTTTGCTGCGGGACGTATGCAAAGGGGTTATCAACGTCTGTATTTTTGATTCACCACCAAGACGGATGTTAGGCTACGTATCAGTGTAGTGGGGTAGTTATTACCCCACGGGGCAGAGTGATCGTAGCATGGTTATGGGCCAGTGCAGTGGAGTTGTTATGACTTCATGGGGGCAGAGTGGACATAGCAAAGACTAGTGGCTATGGATCAGTGCAGTGGTGTCATCATGACTCCATGGGGAAGAGTGGTCATAGCAAGGAATAGGGTGATCAAAGTGGTGGATGTCGTATGCTTTATGCACCGAGTGAGAGATGTGAGGATGGTTGCTATGTTTGATTGTTTGCTTTCACTATGACATGCACACACCCACCCCCGTATTCTTTACACCATATGTTAGTGGCACCTTAGAGTATTAAGCGGTATGTTGTGCTAACTCTTTGGTTGCAGGTCCAGGTTCAGGTATGGTTCAGTATACATGTTATTGTTCTGTTTTGATGCTTATCGCTCATACCAGACTTTTGTCTGACCAAGCATTTTATGTCTCTTATTATTACTCTGGGTGCTCTTAAGACGAGCAGACTAGAGATAGGTTAGGTGGTATGCACGGGTAGCTGTACCGGAGACAAGCAGGAGGCTCCCACGTATGATATATATAGATATTCTCCCTATGTCGCTGCTGGTCACTACTTTGGGCATTAGTAGTGTACCTTTCCTTTCTTTTGCTTTTGAGACAGTTTTAAAGTTGTAATAATGATGATGTGGAACATAAGCTGTAATTGGATTTTCCGCTGCTATGATGTTTAATTTTCATCTTATGCACTGTCTCACTTGTTTTATGTCAAAGTATGTTATTATTATATTTTTATCCCATGCGCTGTGAGATATTTTATAGGTTCCTTGCTAGTTCAAATTCCTTACCTTTCCTTTCTTTAGCGAACGTCCCGTGCTAGTTGGACATTGGCACAACGCACTTTCATTGAAATGTCGGCTGGTGCGGGGCGGGCCATCACATTTGGTATCAGAGCTCTAGGATGCGTAGTTAACCTAGGGGAAGACACCAGGGAGAGATACATATATGAGAGCACGTATTTGTGATTATTTAGGTTTTCAAAAGCTATATATATACTATTAGTATAGCTAAGGATGAAGTCGCATTGCACTGACACCACAAAGAGGATGGTTAATCGTTTCTCTTTACAGATTGAACAATGAGCCGATATACGAGGGGTGCTGGTAGAGTAGCCAACAATGGGAATGCTCCTGACATGAGGGCTATGTTTACTGACTTCATGAGGGAGATGCTCAGAAATGTGCAAGGAGTAGTTCCTAATGTTGCAAATGGTGGTGGTGCAGCGGTGCAGGCGCCTAGAGCCGATTTCGCCAAGCTTTGCAAGGATTACACTAGTCTTGGTGGAAAGCCGTTCCATGGAACGGAATCAACTACAGAATTTCAGGATTGGTTGGATAGCTGTGAGCATTTCTTCGAAGACTTAGGTATCGAGGATGCAATGAAGAGAAAGTTAGCGTCCCTTCAGCTGCAAGGACGGGCGATGAATTGGTGGAATGCTATTAAGGCAGCTACTCCAGAGGACCAAGTTACATGGGATCAGTTTAAGGTCAAATTCGGTGAAAAATTTATCCCAGCTGCCCAGAAGTCAGAGTTGTTTAGGAAATTCCTGGAGCTCAAGCATAATGGTAGGGCAGTCTCGGAGTACATTGCAGAATTCGATACTTTATCGAAGTATGGATTATCCCTCATTGACACTCCCGAGAGGAAGAATGAGAAGTTTATAACAGGCTTGGATCAGTACTTGGGGGAAAGGCTTATTAACCACATCGATGAGACATTTGAATCGATTGTGGGGAAAGCTTTGAGATCGGAGAGTCTATACCCCAAGTCAAAGACTGAGGTTGCAACTGCGGAAGAGACAAAGCCGCAAGTAAGCGGTGGAGGCAAGAATGGTTCTCAGAATAAGAGAAAGCAGAATCAGACCAAGGATGGCCAGAATAAAAAGAATAAGAAATATGTTGAGTGCTTCAGCTGTGGTAAGAAGGGCCACTATGCCAAAGAATGTCAGGCCAAGCCAGCGGGTAGGAAGTGCTTCAACAATGGCCAAGTGGGACATCACAATGACAAGTGTCCGCAACCTCCTAAAGAAAAACAGATTGTGAAAGCATATGCTATCAATCCGTTCCTTCTTCGTCGAATGCCCCAACTATGGCGGATAAAGGAAAGAATGTTGTTATTCAAGGTATGCTTTCTGTTTATGATGTTCCTATTCGAGTATTGTTTGATACCGGAGCTTCCAGTTCCTTCATATCTAGTGACCTGGTAGATAGGTTGAGATTGGAACCCGAGATAGTCGATAGGCCATTGACAGTAACGAACCCGATTGGTGGTTCGACTAGCCTTAGTATGATTTGTCATAATGTGGTCTTATCGAGTCATGGATGCATGTTTGTTTGTGATTGCTTTGTTTTGGGCTTTACTGGGTTTGGCATTATTTTGGGAGTCGATTGGCTCCAAAGATATGGGGTGGTGGTAGACTGTGAGGGCTTTTTGGTGACGGTTAGAGTGGATGATGGGCCGAGGGTAGTGTTTAGTGGTCTACCTAATGATGGGGTAATGGCTTGTTTTCTAAATTCCCTCGACATCCCGCATGATGAGTTGTCAGATGTGCCCGTGGCTGGCCAGTATCCGGACGTCTTTGAGGAAGTGACCGGACTTCCACCACACTGAGAGATTGAGTTCCGTATTGACTTAGTGAAAGACGCCAGACCTATAGTGATGCCACTTCGTCGTATGGCGCCAAGGGAGCAGCGAGAGCTCGGGTGCAAGTAAGTGATCTTTTGAAGAAGGGATTTATCAGAAGAAGTGTTTCTGAGTGGGGAGCACCAGTTGTGTTTGCTACCAAGGTAGATGGTTCCCTTCGATTGTGTGTGGACTACTGCGAATTGAATAAAGTGACGAGGAAGAATAAGTATCCTCTACCGCGGATAGATGATTTGTTTGATTAGTTAAATGGAGCGAGAGTGTTCTTCCAGTTGGATCTTACGACAGATTTTCATCAGCTTAGAGTGGAAGCTGAGAGTATAGCTAAAACGGCCTTTCAGACACTGTCCGGATTTTATGAGTGGCTGGTCATGCCATTTGGTTGACCAATGCACCAGCATATTTTGTGCATCTTATGAATAGGGTATTCAGAGATCAGTTGAATAAGTTTGTTCTTGTGTTCATGGACGATATCCTTGTTTATTCGAGGACAGAGGAAGAACACAAGGAACACTTGAGGATAGTGATGGAGGTGTTAAGAAAATACCAATTGAAAGCAAAGCTTTCTAAGTGTCACTTCTGGAGGAGGGAAGTGAGATTCTTGGGCCATGTCGTTTCAGAGAATGGTATTGCCGTGGATCCTGCGAAGGTGGCTATGGTACAAGATTGGTCTACGCCCAAGAATGCAACGGACATAAGAAGTTTCTTGGGATTAGCTGGATATTATCGTAAGTTTATCCAAGACTTCTCCAAGATAGCAGCACTGTTGACTCAGTTAACCAAGAAGAATCAAGCCTTCGTCTGGGACGTAAAGTGCGAGGATGCATTTAAGAGTCTAAAGGAAAAGTTGATATGTGCACCAGTGTTAGTCATTCCTAAGAGGAATGAAGAGATGACAGTATAACGGATGCATGTGGTACCGGACTAGGTGTTGTACCGATGCAAGGAGGTAGGGTTGTAGCTTATGCAAGTCGGTAGTTGAAACCGCACGAGAGAAGATACCCTACCCATGATTTAGAATTGGCAGCGATCGTGTTCGCGTTGAAGATGTGGAGACATTATCTCTTGGGAGAAAGATTCGAGTTGTTTACTGATCATAAATCATTAAAGTATCTCTTCTCTCAGAAGGATCTAAATCTCCAATAGCAAAGATGTTTAGAATTCTTGGCTTCCTACGATTTCGATATCGCATACACACCAGGAAAGGGCAATGCGGTAGCTGATGCATTGAGTAGAATACATGCCAGTTTAGGGGCTATGTTTCTAGAATGGAAGCAACTGGAGTACATCGCTGGGTATGATTTCAGACCAAAGTGCGAATTGGATCTAGAAATATTAGCAAGTTTGATGATCAGACCCACTTTGATTGAGCGGATTGGTTCCAGTCAGAGGGACGATCCTAACCTATTGGGAATCATCTCCAAGTTAGAGATGGGTATCGATGAGGAGATGAACAAGTATGGGCTCGATCGAGATGGATGGCTTAGAAAGAGTGGAAGACTTGTTGTGCCCAATGTCAATGGATTGAGAGATGAAGTGCTTAGAGAATGTCATCACTCAAAACTGACTTTACATCCCGGTGGTAACAAGATGTATCGAGACATGAAGCAGACCTACTACTCTGAAGGGATGAAAAGAGACATTGGGAAGTTTATATCCAAATGCATGAATTGCCAGCTAGTTAAAGCTGAGCAAAAGAAGCCTAGTTGGTTATTGCAACCATTAGAAATTCCGGAATGTAAATGGGAACAAGTATCAATGGATTTCGTTGATGGGTTACCAAGGACCAGATCGGGCCATGATAGCATTTGGGTGATTGTGGACCGATTGACCAAAAGTGCAAGATTTATACCCGTCAAGTCAAACAGAACGACAGCTAAGTTAGCTAAACTGTATGTAAAGTGGGTAGTGAGATTTCATGGAATACCCAAAGGCATTGTGAGTGACCGAGATCCGTTGTTCACTAGTGGATTTTGGAAGAGCTTACAAGAGGCGTTAGGATCAGAATTACATCTCAGTACCGCGTATCATCCTCAAACCGACGGACAGACAGAGAGGGCGAATCGAGTATTAGAAGATCTATTGAGAGCTTGCATATTAGACTTTGGTGGATCATGGGATGACCATTTTCATCTAGTAGAGTTTGCATATAATAATAGTTATCAATCCAATATCAGTATGACTCTATTTGAAGCTTTGTACGGAAGACCGTGCAACTCACTGTCATGTTGGTTAGAAACTGGTGAGAAGTTTGTGCTTGGACCAGATGTGATGAGAGAAACTTCAACTAAGATTAAGGTTATCCAACAGCGAATGAAGGCTGCCCAAGATAGGCAGAAGAGTTATGCTGATAAGAGGAGAAGAGAATTAAAGTTCTCCATTGGCGACTTGGTGTTTGTCAAGATTTCTCCATTGAAGAGCGTGATACGATTTGGTAGGAGAGGCAAGTTGACACCAAGATTTGTTGGTCCATTCCCAGTTCTTGAGCAAATTGGGAATTTGGCATATAAAGTTGAATTACTAGAGAAGATGGCAGGAGTTCATAACGTATTTCATGTTTCCCAGTTAAGGAAATTCGTGCACGACCCCAATGTGACTATTTCACCGGATCAGTTGGATGATATCGAGGTTGAACCCCGGTGGTTGGGAACCGCAGACCTATGCGTATTGTTGAGAACGATACGAAGCAACTTCGAAGGAAAGCGGTGAATCTAGTCAAAGTTCAGTGGGGCGAGAATGAGAATGAGTGTACTTGGGAGACAGAGGAGAACATTAGGAAGATGTATCAAGAACTCTTTGCCTGGTAAGATGTCAGTTTCGATTTAGTCTTTCCGCATGCTAGGATAGGTTTGTTTTGTTTGTTTTGCATGTTTGATTGTTGTATGTGGCTGGTAGGCATGCAGGATCCTTTGTATGTTTTGGGTTAAGGAATTTCGGGGACGAAATTTCTTAAGGTGGGGAGAATGTAATGACCCACATTCTACGTATCGAAGGATCGTAGAATATTTATTTCTTTCACATACGAAGTCGTATGGTCATGTAACTTTGAGAGACGACTATTGGGGTCATTTCCCATGTTCATGGTTTTGCCGATTTTTAAATGTCCGTTTTTCCCCTAGCTGATCTTGTTTCGGCCATAACTTTTGAATAGAAATGAGTTTTGACCTGAAACCACTTCCATTAAGTCCGGATAATGGTTTACCTTTCCGTAGAGTGGTCACATTAGCCAAACAGACTTACTGTTTGGGAGATATGGCAGAAACAATGTTTAGAAAGTGAAAAACTACTTAACCGGGCTTAATTGGGTAGTTAATAGCTAGGCCCATTGGAGAATTTCGGGATTAAGGGTATATAGAGGCTGATTAGGGTTAGAAAACATTTCTTTAGACACATTTTCAGCCACCATTTCATTCTTGGAACCCAAGTAATGGCCTCCAACATCTAAAACACCTCTAAACCACTTTCTAATTGAAGATTTGGCTAAATTACATCAAATTGAAGGGGATTAGTATAGGATTGGTGATAGAGCTGCTGTATTGTCTTGGTATTCATGCCCAAACAGAGAATCATTTCAGATTTGATATTTTATTTGTGGCAAAGGTCAGTGATTTGCATAGTTCCTCACTAATTATGGTTAATTAAGGATAATTAGTGAAATTATACATGTTAAAAATCTGGAAAACTATTTATAAATTTCGAAGTATTGTGTTAGGCCTCTGTTAGAAAATTTGGTTAGTTTGGTTAAGTTTTACTAATTCAATCATTAGTTTTGCTTAAACATGCTTAAGGGAAAATATGGGATTTTGGCTATGTTTGATCCGTTTTAACCTATCAAATTGTCGTTTTGATGTTAGTGGTCGATTCTATATGTTGTTATGACTATATGGCATTTTTGTGATTGATTAGAAAAGATAGATTGGTCGAAAACGCCATCGAATGGCGTAAAACAGTCGCCAGAAAGAAGTGTAGGAAATTACCCGAACCGGATCGGATCAGAGGGGGAAGCACGAACCGAACCGCCCCAATCTGTTGCATCACGACCCGCTCGCCCTGGAAGCTCCAAGATCCGACCCGCTTGAGAGAAGGAGCTCCGATCCGAACCGATGCCACTCACGAACTGCTTTATCCGATCCGACCTTAGCATGGTGGCACGATCCGAAGAGAGCACCCCACCCGAACCGTGGGGCTTGACTGAACCAAAGGCGCCTAAGAGACGGACCGATCCGATGTCTGGAGGGGACCACGACCCGAACCGCTTCTCCGAACCGAAGCACCACACCAGGAGCGTCACGATAAAACCAGATGGAGAATGAACTGATGGATGATCACGATCCGAAGCGACGCGAAAGACCGAACCGATCCGGAGAAGACCAAAACTCGAGATGCAAAGGTAGTCCAAGTGGGAAGTTTGTACTCAGGATCCAGTTAGGAACCAACGAGTCAACTTCATGAGTTGGGCTTTGCTGCAGGACGTGTGCAAGGGGGTTATCGACGTCCATAGCTTTGATTCACCACCAAGACGGATGTTAGGCTACGTATCAGTGTAGTGGGGTAGTTATTACCCCATGGGGCAGAGTGATCGTAGCATGGATATGAGCCAGTGCAGTGGAGTTGTTATGACTTCATGGGGCAGAGTGTACATAGCAAAGACTAGTGGCTATGGATCAGTGCAGTGGTGTCATCATGACTCCATGGGGCCGAGTGATCATAGCAAGGAATAGGGTGATCAAAGTGGTGAATGTCGTATGCTTTACGCACTGAGTGAGAGATGTGAGGATGGTTGCTATGTTTGATTGTTTGCTTTCACTATGACATGCACACCCCCACCCCCGTATTCTTTGCACCATATGTTAGTGGTACCTTAGAGTATTGAGTGGTATGTTGTGCTAACTCTTTGGTTGCAGGTTCAAGTATGGTTCGATATACCTTTTATTTTTCTGTTTTGATGCTTATCGCTCATACCAGACTTTTGTCTGACCCAGAGTTTTATGTCTCCTCTTATTACTCTGGGTGCTCTTAAAACGGGCAGACTAGAGATAGGTTAGGTGGTATGCACGGGTAGCTGTACCGGAGACGAGCATGAGGCTCCCACGTATGATATATATAGATATTCTCCCTGTGTCGCTGCTGGTCACTACTTTGGGCATTAGTAGTGTACATTTCCTTTCTTTTGCTTTAGAGACAGTTTTAAAGTTGTAATAATGATGATGTGGAACATAAGCTGTAATTGGATTTTCCGCTGCTATGATGTTTAATTTTCATCTAATGCACTGTCTCACCTGTTTTATGTCAAAGTATGTTATTATTATATTTTTATCCCATGCGCTGTGAGATATTCTACAGGTTCCTTGCTAGTTCAAGTTCCTTACCTTTCCTTTCTTTGGCGACCGTCCCGTGCTAGTTGGACATTGGCACAGCGCACTTTCATTGAAATGTCGGCTGGTGCGGGGCGGGCCTTCACATCAACATTATATGGTAATTGACTGTGTCTGATTACAGTTCAGAAAGAATGAATATTTTAAAATAATGAATATTTTAAAATAACGAATATTTTAAAATAATATTCAGAAAAGAATCAAAATATGATTTTGTTGTCCGATTTGGGATGGACACGAATATATTTAAACATATATAGTCGTGTTGATTAGATATGCACCATATCGATGCGAACGATATTTATATCGAAATTATTCATTTTTACAATGAATATCGAAAATGAAGTGATTTCAAAATCTGAAGTTTGAAAATATTATCATTTATATGTTAATGATATGGAATATTCAATTTTGATTTAAAATTGAATATGAAGTTGAAACCGTTTTTAAAAAGAATTTAAAACGATTTATAAAATATGTTTTGAATGGAAATCGACAATATATATATATAATATATATTATATATACTAATGGCCTGAAAAGAACGCGCCGCGCCGCGGTAGTTCGCGAATTTCGACCATTGACTTCGAATTGACGTTACAGGAGATCCGACCGTCGGATTCTCCTAAAACCGGAACCTTGGGTTCGTATCGAAAAGAGCTTTACAACGAATACTAGAGATTTGAAATCTAACGGTTGGATTTGGGATTATGTCCAAATTAGATTTGGAAAAAGGCCGCTGTAAGTGCAGTTCGACGATCGTTTATGGAAATCGACTGTACGGGTCTTGATAAAATTATTAAAAATATAAATAATTAGTGTAAAATCATAAGAAATGATTTGGAAAGAATTGGGATGAAAAAATCCATATTTGAAAAGATAAAAATAATTTTTTATCAAAATAAACTAGTTATGAACTGGAATTATAATCCAATAACTTTTAAATAAAATAAATTGGATTTGAAAAGGTTTTAAAAATAACAAGAATTTCCAATATATGAATTGGAATGGATTTGAATCGAAATTATCTTCAGAATATTTCGATATTGGATTCCTTGATTATACGGGCATTGTGGAGGAACTTGGAAGATATATATGTATATATCGTTATTCCAATACGATATTTGTTGGTTTCAGAATTTGATATTGAATATAAGCCGATATATTTTCTATTCAGAGTCTGGTATTTAATATCAAATTGGATTTGGGGTTTGTCGTGAACTGTGTTTTAAATGACACCGTTCTTAAACCCAGTGTGAAAAGAATAAATCTTTTAATTAAGATTATTGTAGTTTTCAGTTAATTAACATTTAATTGGAATAAAATGGAATGTGAATTGGGTTTATCGTCAACTGTGTTTTAACGACATTCGTTCTTTAACCCGATTTACAGTGAAATGTGATTTGGAATTTATAAATCTTTTGTTAAGATTTAAAGGAGATTTTCCAAAGTAAAGTTCTCCAATTTAACATATTAAATTGGAATTGAATGGAATTCAATTTGGTAATAATCGAAGTGAGCTTCTGTAGAGGAAGACTGTTAATATATATGGAATTTAAAAGGCTTTGCCGTTGTTCCATTTATATTATTGGTTGGATATGGAAGTTCATATCGATTATGTATATTGATATGTATTCCATGAAGATTCCATTCTTAATGGAATGTGATTTTGGGTTTATCGTGAGCTGTGTTTTAAATGACATTAGTTCTTTAACCCAGTTAGAGATAAGATTAATTTCTTAACTTGGAAGAAAATCATTAAGTAATAATTTTAGGAAATTAAAACTAAATTAGAATTTTAATGAATCTTTAAATAGATTGAAAGGTGAATTTGATAACTAAAATTATCAAATTCAAGAAATGATCGAGAATAGAGTATCACTAGTTTAGCTCCAAGCGATAGTTAAATCTTTAATTAGATTTGAATATGAAATGGTAATTGAATTTACCGATAACATTGTGGTGTTAGATATGAAGTACTACCAGTTTTACTTCATGGGATGAATAGGTTGGGATTGGGAAATTAAACAAATGATTACTTCGGTAAAGTTCTCTAATCCCGACTAGTTTGGATAAACCATAATTTAGTTTGAATTGATATCCAAAGGAAGATTAAGGAATAAATTTAAAGAATTTATCATTGATAAAATTAACGGGAAGCTTTCCCAAAGTATAAGAATATTTGAATAAAGGAATATTCTGGATTGGAATAAGGCGTATGTGGTGTTTTTATAGCACTTGTTTATTATATACACGAGTTATTCAGAAAGACCGGGTTTATCTCATTTTGAATAACTGATTCGACAATGTGTCGAGGATGAAGATGGTGGTTGAAGACCAGAGGTCTTCACATCGTTTGGATGATAACTGATGTCCTGATTGGGCTGTACACCCAAGACAAGGTAATAAATGGTGATCGTCCAGACGTACTTGGAGATCGACCGGATATGCAAGGGCCTCTCTCCTGTATCGGGCATACGAGACGAGAAATAAGGTGCCTCCGTTTTCGTTCAGTCCCAGAACGAACTTGTAAATGGATGTGTGTCTGACATCGGATTTCATTCTGTGTGATTGATAGACATCAGTTACATAGCTTGAATTGCCTGTGTGGCATGCTGAGATGCAAATGATCAAGGCTTCTGTTGAAAAGCAGAGTCTTGTGGTTGATGATCAAAGCACGACTTTAATATAGCATAGCTCTGTGTAGCGTTAATTCGCGAGGCTCGCACCCCTGTGTGAACCAGAAACGGGAGAGGACATCAGGGAGGAGATGTGTTTCCTTCTAGCTAGGAGTGGTGTCTGGGTTTTGCACGCCCAGATGTTTTACTTATGTAGATGATGGATAGTGAGGCGCCTCGGTTATATCGGTCTCTGCGAAGCCGATGGATGATATGGTCTTTATGTAGACTAGATTGACACCCCATAGGGTGGGGAAACGCAGTGTTCAGACATTTTAATCCACATCGAGTGGACCGGCCCTGACGATCCAAGGCTTGTTTGCGCGCTTGCCTGAGACAAGGGCTAGAGCGTCTCGAAGCGGTAAGGACGATCCCTTGCCTTGGTTCACAGACGGAAATCCAACTTCCAATACGTGACATTTCGGTTTTATTTGTATAGCCTAGTATGGAGACATAGTGGGATGGGGCACTATGCCGTCTATGATTGATACATTTATATTTGAAGCTGATTTCTTCACTTATAGTTATAATAAAAGATGAAATATCACGTACTAAGCATGCTTGGCTATTATAAGGTAAAACTCTATCCCTCGGCTTGCGTTGCATTGTGTGATGGGACCTGAGTCTTATAATAGCTTCATTGTTCTTCATTTAGCATTGCGCTGTTTGTTTTATGCACTGGTATTCTTGGGGTTAAACCTGTTCCGTGTTATACGGCGTGATCCCTTGATTTACCTAACTTTAAAGAAAAGCTTTAAATAACTGTTTTAGTTCCCACACCAGTTACATGACTGACCTGGAGTTTATTGTTTTAACCTAAACTTTGGGTGCCCCTATTTTCCACACAGGCAGCTAGTAGTTTTGGTTTTGCAGATTTATATTCACAGGATCCTGGTTTATAGCTGGAATGATATTCGGAAAGCTCTGTATCCGTATATTTCTTTCAGTTGTGTTTGTATTAGTTTTTCCGCTGCTATGTATTTAAATGTAATTTAAATCTCTGATGTATATTAAATGTTTATTATTTATCCATACCCTGTTATATTCTTGTGTTCTGATGGAATTGTTGTAATAAGCAATGAAATGTTCTTCTGTTTGTGTTTTGATTTGTCGTATTCTCAACTCAATCTGGGCTTTCCTTTACGGGGAAGTTCTGGTCGCTTCAATTGGTATTAGAGCTTTGGTTTACAGAGCTCGGAGAACAAGGCACATTAGAACCAAACGAAAGAATTCATCAGAGATTGGATTAGTAATATCCAATAAGAATGACTCGTTAGAGATGGGATCAGTAGTATCCTAGAACGAGTTGAAAGAGTATTATTTTTAAAATAAAAATGGAAACAAATTTAGTTTTGAAATTTAAACCATATTATACGCATTTGAATATTTATTTTATATTGAATTTGGACAATCCAGTATATAGATATTTTCATATATGTCTGATCCACGTGTATTTGAAGTCTCAAATATACTGGATGGATATAGAATCACACTCTAGTCGCCCGGGGATGATTCTGATGATCGTCCGGACATCATCAGAATTTGTGTTTGAGTTTCTAAAAGTGGGATATCTATATATTTCCAATTTATTGGTGTGAGAACCAAAACTAGATAGGGTTATTGTTGTGATTTGGCACCAAAAAACATGATTTTCTATATATATGTCAAAATTATGAATTTGAAACGTTAATTCACTAATTGATTGATGGTTGTGTTGTATGATTATTTGTTATCTAATAAAACTATCATGTGAAAGAATGGTACATGTAACCAAATTGTATCAAATATTGAACTGAATTGGAATTTGTTTGGAATTGCATGCATATACATGTATATACATTGAACAAGTCATAGCAAGGAGGCTAGAGAAGAGGAATAAAATTGTATGCCCGACAAATAGGTACATGTTTACTAATTTATTGGGTTTGGATGATTTTATGAGCCGATTGGCTTTTTCTTTTTGAGATGAGAGGGCCTATGTGGTGGTTTGCGGATTTTCCCCGTGCTCCCCGTACAAAGGAGGTTATGGCAAAAAAATTCGAAAATTTAGGGTGTTAGCCAAATTTTTGAAAAATTAGAAATTTTTAGAAACTGAGTTGAAGAATGAAAGCCAGAATGAAAGTTGAGTTGGTTAGTTAAACAACTTTTAGCTCCGTACCTTTTCGAGGACGAACAGATTTTAAGTGGGGGAGATTGTAACAACCGGGAAAATCGATACCAATTTAAAATTTTTATTTTGGCAATTTTAATGAATTTTGAATATTTAAAATGATTTATTTTAAATAACAACGACTAGAAATTTATTTTTGAATAGAATTAGAACGTATATATTTATTTAAATCAAAGTTATAACATAAATATTTATTTTAATTATAAAAGGAATTGGAAATGACGCGGTAGTTTGAAAATTCGATTTCAAATTTCAAATGAATGCACAGGATTCAAAATAAATCGGATTTTAGCAAAACCAGAAATATTTGAATCTATTTGAAAATATCTTTCCAACGAATCTGAAAAATCCAAATTTCATAGCGGGAATAAAAAGTTATGCCCAGTTGAAAATTCAAAATAGTCGCTATGGAAAATATAGCCCTTAAAAATAGCCATTTTGCAAACGACCTCCGTTTTTTGACGAAACTACTTTTGTGGGATTCAGAATGTCAAATTATTGCTAGATTCCAATTTTCATAATTTTCCGAATCAATATGTGAGCGTGGCAAAAGAAAACGTGTTTAAACAGTTTTAGTCAATTTGGATCGACCAGAAAATGGCCATTTTTCAAACGGTCTCTAAATTCGATGAAATTAGTTTTGTTAGGACCGTATCATCAATAGGAAGCTAGAAATAATTTTTGTGGAATTTTCAGAATCAGTATGTGGCCCCGGAAAATTAAAATGTGCGTTTGAATTTAAAATATATTGATTTATATTATAAATTCAACGGAAACTAAACGTATAAGCCGAACTGGCTTACGAAACATATCCCATTATGTTCGGAATGAGGGTATTTAGCTAGGGGTAACAGTCGTTGGGTTCGATTTGGAGTTTGTATCAACACAAGGGTATTTTAGAAATTAAAATAATATTATATATATATAATTTTCTAAATTTCTATTGGCCACTTTAGAAACCGCCGACCCTAATGAAATCGAAGGCGGAAATCATTCCAGAATTCATGCCTCATTTTCTCCAAATCGATACAATATTATTCAAAACAAATTGAGCGAAAATCAAAGAAGAATTCAAGAGCTTTCAATCTACATGAGTATGATCGGATATGGATTTGTATTTCATTCCATTTTTGGGCTCAAAGCTGTGATGTTTGAGCGTGATGTCCACTAGAATGGGGATGGCGAGTTGAACGCCAGTCACGGCGGCAGAAGAGGGGATCGAGGTGCTCCTCGTGACGCGGTGCGATGGTGGTCCGATCACTCCAGGGCGGGTCGGTTTCAAAACCCTAAATCGAAGCTTTTTGGTTTTCTGTCCAGGTTGAAGACGATAAACAGGAAAAGGGATTGTGGAAGGTAATGTTTAAAAACATTATTAAAAGCATTGTTAAATCCATATTTAATGATTTTCAGTTTTACTTTATATAACAATGTATAAAAAAGGAGATTTTATATAAATAAACATTAATTTATTTTCTAATTTTTTTTAATATATATAGCAGGAAATGAAATTTTAATAAAATAAAATTATAATTGGTTTTAAAATATATAAATAGCATTGGTTTTAAAATAAAATTAACATTGCTTTTAAATAGAAATTAGCATTGTTTTATTTTCTGATTTTATAAAAAAATAAAATAACTTTGTTTTTTAAAAATAAAATAGCATTGATTTTTGAAAATAGAATAGTATTGTTTTTAAAAATAAGAAGAGCATTATTTTTAAAAATAGAATTGTTTAAAAAAAAATATAAATGTTATTGTAATAAAAATATGAATTTTACATAGGAAGTAGCGATATAAAAACGTGATTTTTTAATACAAACATCATATTAAAAATGTGATTTTTACTATAAACAGCGGGAAAAGATAGCGATGGCATCGATTGAAATCAAAACGAAACCCGAACCGTTCAGAAATATAGAACTGGAGGAGTGGAACCCAAAGGTGAGAACTCCTCACTATAATTTTTGTACAGTTATTTATGTTTATAACTGCATATATAAACTGTTCCCCGTCGTCCACAGACCATGGACGACTTGTTTGATTATGATATGTTGTGATAATCGGTTATGAAGTGTTGTAATAAATGATTGTGATGTGGAATGAAAATAAAATTCATGTGTTGAATAAAATAAAATATTCATGTGTTGAAATAAAATAAATATTCATTAACAAATCAGACGATTTGTTTATGTACACCCATTTTATTGATATTGATTGGGACGATAAATTTTATACATCGCCCAACGGCATAAATAAAAATTAGTGTTTGTTGTTTGAAACCCCACACGGGTATTGGGATGATATATGACATACACTAGTCCTAATAATTAGTTGTATGCCGATCGATTGGTTGACATGCTATTGTAAGCATTAAATATTCATATTTAATGCCTATGTAGTGTAGAATGCACTCTGAATGATGGTTGATAGTGTTTGATTATTGTTGTATACATATGTGTATGAAATCCATATAATCAACATTATATGGTAATTAACTGTGTCTGATTCCAATTCAGAAAGAATGAATATTTTAAAGTAATGAATATTTTAAAATAACGAATATTTTAAAATAATATTCAAAAAAGAATCAAAATATGATTTTGATGTCCGATTTTGGATGGACGCGAATATATTTAAATATATATAGCCGTGTTGATTAGATATGCGCCATTTCGACGCGAACGATATTTATATCGATTTTATCCATTTTTATAATGAACGTCGAAAATGAAGTGATTTCAAAATCTGAATTTTGAAAATATTGTCATTTATATGTTAATGATATGGAATATTCAATTTTGATTTAAAATTGAATATGGAGTTGAAACCGTTTTCAAACGAATTTAAAACGATTTATAAAATATGTTTTGAATGGAAATCAACGAAATATATATATATATATATATATATATATATTAATGGCCTGAATAGAACGCATCGCGCCGCGGTAGTTCGCGAATTTCGACCATTGACTTCGAATTGACGTTACAGGAGATCCGACCGTCGGATTCTCCTAAAACCGGAACCGTTGGGATCGTACCGAAAAGAGTTTTCCAACGAATATTAGAGATTTGAAATCTAAAGGTTGGATTTGGAATCATGTCCAAATCAAATTTGGAAAAAGGCCGCTGTAAGTGCAGTTCGACGACCGTTTATGGAAATAGACTGTACGGGCCTTGATAAAATTATTAAAAATATCAATAATTTGTGTAAAATCATAATAAATGAGTTGGAAAGAATTGAAATGAAAAAAATCCATATTTGAAAAGATAAAAATAGATTTTTATCGAAATAAACAAGTTATGAACTAGAATTATAATCCAATAATTTTTAAATAAAATAAATTGGATTTGAAATGGTTTTAAAAATAACCAGAATTTCCAATATATGAATTGGAATGGATTTAAATTGAAATTATCTTTGGAATATTTCAATATTGGATTCCGTGATTATACGGGCATTGTGGAGGAATTTGGAAGATATATATATATATATATATATATCGTTATTCCAATACAATATTTGTTGGTTTCATGATTTGATATTGAATATAAGCCAATACATTTTCTATTCAGAGTCTTGTATTTAATATCAAATTGGATTTGGGGTTTGTCATGAACTGTGTTTTAAATGACACCGTTCTTAAATCCAGTGTGAAAAGAATAAATCTTTTAATTAAGATTATTGGAGTTTTCAGTTAATTAACATTTATTTGGAATAAAATGGAATGTGAATTGGGTTTATCGTGAACTGTGTTTTAACGACATTCGTTCTTTAACTCGATTTACAGTGAAATGTGATTTGGAATTTATAAATCTTTTGTTAAGATTTAAAGGAGATTTTCCGAAGTAAAATTCTCCAATTTAACATATTAAATTGGAATTGAATGGAATTCGATTTGGTAATAATCGAAGTGAGTTTCTATAGAGGAAGACTGTTAATATATATGGAATTAAAAAGGCTTTGTCGTTATTCTATTTATATTATCGGTTGGATATGGAAGTTCATATCGATTATGTATATTGATTTGTATTCCGTGAAGATTCCATTGTTAATGGAATGTGATTTTGGGTTTATCGTGAGTTGTGTTTTAAATGACATTAGTTCTTTAACCCAGTTAGAGATAAGATTAATTTCTTAACTTGGAAGAAAATCATTAAGTAATGATTTTTGGAAATTAAACTGAATTAGAATTTTAATGAATCTTTAAATGGATTGAAAGGTGAATTTGATAACTAAAATTATCAAATACAAGAAATGATCGAGAATGGAGTATCACCAGTTTTGCTCCAAGCAATAATTAAATCTTTAATTAGATTTGAACGTGAAATGGTAATTGAATTTACCGATAACACTGTGGTGTTAGATATGAAGTATTACCAGTTTTACTTCATGGGATGAATAGGTTGGGATTGGGAAATTAAACAAATGATTACTTCGGTAAGGTTCGCTAATCCCGACTAGTTTGGATAAACCATAATTTGGTTTGAATTGATATCCAAAGGAAGATTAAAGAATAAATTTAAAGAATTTATCTTTGATAAAATTAATGGGAACCTTTCCCAAAGTATAAGAATATTTGAATAAAGGAATATTATGGATTGGAATAAGGCGTATGTGGTGTTTTTATAGCACTTGTTTATTATATACGCGAGTTATTCAGAAAGACCGGGTTTATCCCATTCTGAATAACTGATTCGACGATGTGTCAAGGATGAAGATGGTGGTTGAAGACCGGAGGTCTTCACATCGTTTGGATGATTATCGATGTCTTGATTAGGCTGTACACCCAAGACAAGGTAATAAGTGGCGATCGTCCAGACGTACTTGGAAATCGACCGGATATGTGATGGCCTCTCTCCTGTATTGGGTATACGGAACGAGGAATAAGATGCCTCCGGTTTCGTTCAGTCCCAGCACGAACTTGTAAATGGATGTGTGTCTGACATCGGATTTCATTCTGTGTGATTGATAGACATCGGTTGCATAGCGTGAATTGCCTGTGTGGCATGCTGAGATGCAAATGATCAAGGCTTCTGTTGAAAAGAAAAGTCTTGTGGTTGATGATCACAGCACGGCTTTAATATAATATAGCTTTGTGCAGCGTTAATTCGAGAGCCTCGCACCCCGGTGCGAAACAGAAATGGGAGAAGGCATCAAGGAGGACATGCATTTCCTTCTAGCTAGGAGTGGTGTCTGGGTTTTGCACGCCTAGATGTTTTACTTATGTAGATGATGGATAGCGAGGAGCCTCGGTTATATCGGTCTCTACGGAGCCGGCGGATGATATGGTCTTTATACAGACCAGATTGACGCCCCCATAGGGCGGGGAAACACAGTGCTCAAGCATTTTAATCCACATCGAGTGGACTGGCCCTGGCGATCCATGGCTTGTCTTCGCGCTTGCCTGAGATACGGGCTAGAGCATCTTAAAGAGGTAAGGACAATCCTTTACCTTGGTTCACAGACGGAAATCCAACTTCCAATACGTGACATTTCAGTTTTATTTGTAGAGCCTAGTATGGCGACATAGTGGGATGGGGCACTATGCCGTCTATGATTGATACATTTATATTTGAAGTTGATTTCTTCAATTATAGTAATAATAAAAGATGAAATTTCACGTACCAAGCATGTTTGGCTATTATAAGGTAAAACTCTATCCTCCGGCTTGCGTTGGATTGTGTGATGGGACCTGAGTCTTATAATAGCTTCATTGTTCTTTATTTAGCATTGCGCTGTTTGTTTTATGAACTGGTATTCTTGGGGGTAAATCTGTTCCGTATTATACGGCGTGGTCCCTTGATTTACTTAACTTTAAAGAAAAGCTTTAAATAACATTTAGTTCTCACACCACCCACATGACCGACCTGGAGTTTATTGTTTTAACCTAAACTCTGGGTGCCCCTATTTTCCACACGGGCAGCTAGTTGTTTTGGTTTTGCAGATTTATATTCACAGGATCCTGGTTTACAACTGGAATGATATTCGGAAGGTTTTTGTATCCGTATATTCCTTTCAGTTGTTTTTGTATTAGTTTTTCCGCTGCTATGTATTTAAATGTAATTTAAATCTCTGATGTATATTAAATGTCTATTATCTATCCATACTCTGTTATATTCTTGTATTCTGATGGAATTGTTGTAATAAGCAATGAAATGTTCTTCTGTTTGTGTTTTGATTTGTCGTGTTCTCAACTCAATCCGGTCTTTCCTTTACGGGGAAGTTCGGGTCGCTTCAGCTTGAGTGATTAAAAGACTTGTAATTGTGATCTATGTTGAATTAAGAAACTATGAAGTGGACGTAGGCTTGTTAACGCTGAACCACTATAAAAATTCGGTTGTCTTGTTTTTCCTTCCTTTTTTCGGTTATTTCTTCATATTCTATGCTCTGAATATGACTTAGTAGGTGTTAGTGCCATTTTTTGGTCTAACACTAGCCAAGTCGCATGTGGTCTATGGTGCTTTCTCGCTTATTGTAAGCATGGTTTAGTATGTATATGTGGTGACCGATGTACACACACACACACACATATATATACACCACTGTATGTGTGTATATATATGTCATTGGCATACGTATATATATATATCCATATGTTGTTTTTGCATGGAACGCTCGGGTCAGACCCAAGCATTGCAGATTTAACGATTACAACTTAGGATTGATGGTTGGCGAAGCTCGGGATTCCAAAGGCGGGCCACTCTGAAGATTTAATACAGTAAATTTTTTTTTTCAAATTGTATTTTTACATCCCGCTGTACATAAAAAATTATATAAAAAATTATGGTTAATATATAAAATTTTTATTTCGCTGTTCAATACCGTGTCATTTATTTATTCTGTATTTTTTGTGTTAATTCTGCTTTTAAACTCTGTAAGCTAAATAATGATCCGTCGATTTGAATGTTTAAATTGGTTTACTTACCAATTTGAAGCGGTCAAAAAGGCGGGACGTTACACCGCCCAGCTACCCTCTTTATTGATTCACCAAAATTTAATTTTGTTTACAATCGATGGATTAAAACCAAAACTAAACAAAGTTACAATTGAATCAATAACCTTACTGAGAAAGGGAAAGAATATCTAGATAACCACAAATATTGTTGGAGAAGAAGAGCAATAAACAACGACGACAAACCCTTGAATCAACCTGGAGGCTCCAACTACGTCTACCAGCAGCAAGTAGGAATAGTTTCTCTCAGACCTAATTCCTAAATCTTCCTCTCCAGGATGCAAGCCCTGGAGGCACACAACCTCTCCAGATATCTCACATGGTTTCAAGTTGTACTTATCTAACCAAGAAGGCTGCATATATAAGAGAATATAAGACCTAGGCAAATATCCAAATTGCCCCTTCAAAATATCTCCAAGGTATATTCTTTAATTTCTTTTCTTCTATGATAAAATCAATCAAACAAATCAATCAATCAAATAAATTAATTGATTAATCAATCAATTAATTGTTTGCATTCCATTTCAAAAAATTATTTAAATCAACAAATTCAACACTCCACCTTGATTCAAATATCACATATCTCCAATAATCAAAAAACAAATCGTCCCTAACTTTTTTCTCATCTCCAAATTTACAACCCTCGATTTCAAGGCCACGAGGTACAGCCCGCCTGTTTACGGAGTATAGTGAGAATCGATTGATTTTCGGGCTATAATCACACCCGGTTGATTTGAACGGGCTACAACCACACCTTCTCTTCATCTTCTTCCAACTTCCCTCATTCATATCAGAGGGTTTCTTCTCATCTTCATTAATTAGACCACTGAGGCATGGAACATCCACCATCATTGGCTTCCAAATCCTCTAATATCTACCTTAAAAAATTGTCAACTATGAAAGCAACATCATCTCCAATATCTATAATATTCAATTCAAAATCACTCCAAGTTATGCGATGATCTGAGCTTTGATACAAAACTTTTGTGTGAATAATTGCATAAATTGCTCTGATACCAAAATATTGAAGTTTTATGTGCAGCGAAAAAGACAAAACACAAAAAATCTTTTTCACCAATCACTTGTAGGTTGTATATCGGACAGGATAGTCCGTTGTGCGGCTCGGTCCGAAGCTATAAGGTGTCTGGTCCGTGTCCGTCCGATTCTCTTATAGGACAGAGCTTGGACACATCAGGGCCCAGTCCGATCCAAAATATTCGATGTTTTTCTATTGTCTGAACGTTGTCCGTCCGTTGTCCGGCTCGTACAAACAGTGTTCAAACGTAATGCTTGTCCGGTCCGTGTCCGTCCGAATCTCTTATAAGACAGAGCATGGACACATCTCCGTCTGGTCCGGTCCGACCTGTTTACACCCCTAATCACTTGAAAATGAATTTGATTGAAATAACAATATAATATATCAGAAATAATAGCAATACACAAAATATTCCACCCAACCACCATCCTTATTAATTCACCAAAAACTAATTTTGTTTACACTTAATGGATCAAAACAAAAAATAAACAAAATTACAATTGAATCAATAACCTTATTGAGAAAGAGAAGAAAAAAATCTAAATGACCACAAATATTGTTGGAGAAGAAGAGCAATGAAGAACGACGACAAACCCTTGAATCAACCCGGAGGATCCAACTGCGTCTACCAACAGTAAATAGGAATAGTTTCTCTCAGACCTATTTCCTACGTCTTCCTCGCTCTGTAGGCACACAATGTCTCCAGATATTTCACATTGTTTCGGTTTATACTGATCTAACCAAGAAGGATGCATATTTAGAAGAATATAAAACCTAGGCAAATATCTAAATTGCCTCTTCAAAATATCTTCAAAATAAAATCTTTAATTTCTTTCCTTCTATAATAAAATCAATCAACAAATCATTCAAATCAATTAATTGATTACATTGTTCTTCAAAAAATATTTGAATCAACGAATTCAACAATACAAAAGACTTGGGCTAAATATGATTGACCTGCTTCATATCAGAGAGATAAATATAAGTAAATACAACACCCACATTTCTCATATACTTTATTTGTTGGGAAGGGAATTAAATGTTGAAATTTAATGTAGACATGGTGTGTACTCTGTTAAATGTTAGTAGTTCCCATGTTAGTATTAGCTGCGATCATTTGCTGCCATCTAGTTGGCATAGCAAGTTGAAGCTTTAAAAGTTAATGATATGGTATTCTAGATTGCCTGAAACTCAAACTTTTTCACGTAAATAACACAGCTATTAAAGTCACTCTTTAACGTCATTTTTATCAGGCAGCACCTTTTCATTGCTTTAGAAAATCTTTCCAACACGGCTAGATTGTTTCTTCAGTGCCAGCCACCAAAAAAAACAAAAATGCAGCGCACTCCTTACAAATAGTCCATGTGATTTGGCCACTGACATGTCGCATTTCAAATCTAAAATTAAAACAGGCTGAAAAAGTAAATAATACTCATATACTCACATCACAAACTTAAAAGATAATCAACTAAAAAAATTAATGGCTGGTCAATAATTAAATAAATAGTTTATCCATTTTAGTATACACATACTCATATACTCCCATCACAAAAAGATAATCAACTAATAAATCAAAAATTAATCATGTGTATAAGTGAATAGATACATCAGTACTTAAACGTGCTTCTAAGAATTAACCAACGTTGCAAACGGCATTGAGAAGAACATGGGCGAGCATCAAATCTACAAAATACTGATGCCCAACCTCACCGTCCCTCCACTTTGCCTTGGCCGGCGCCCTCCCGTAATGAACCCCGTCATTGCACCTATTATCATAATGCCACGGAAACGTCATATCGAACTCATCTATCACTCCCCCGGTCAACACCCCCTTCTCCGTCAACTTATCCAACATCACCCCGTTAAACGCCTCCATTTTACTCGGGTTGTACCCCAAATCCCTGGCGTACCCTCCTGTCGCTATCGTCGTTCTATAGAACACCCTAGGCACCCCCATTCCCCTCCGCCGTACATCGTTTATTACATCGACCCAAAACTTAGCGGCGTAGTCCGCACCTTTGGCGAATGCTCTGATGCTTTTGTAGTAGATCCCATCGTGCAGGCCTGAGTTCAAAACCATCACGTCCGGCGCTTTCTCTTCTTGAAAATACCTCCGTATCAAGCTTCTGAAATACTCGCTCTGCAGAGACTGCAGCCCCAGGTAATTCTTGGTCTCGTTCCAGTGCCCGTTAAACACGTTCGTGATCCTTACGGACTCCGATTTGTTCTTCGGGTTGTGAAACCTCGTATCGAACCTTCTCGACACAGAAGACGATTCTGCGTCGAGCACGAAGGTGAGTAAGTTGCGAAGGGTGTCTACATGGTTGGAGTCTCCCCAAAAGAAGAGCCATTTATTGTTCAGACACTTCCAAGCCGAGTCGGCGGTGAACAGCTTAAACGAACAATGTGCAGAGTACACCCAGCCATTGCTTTCTAAAGCGCCTAAAGGCCCATCGCACCATGGCTGCTTACATGGAAAATTACGATCAAGACAGCGGTACCTTCCATCCTTGTCTATCTCACATTGGTCGTTTTGCGCCAAACGGGTCCATCTACCCGACCAAAACATACGCTCTGCGCTTTTGAAATCGTTGCTTTTACAGATTTTGAGATCAGGCATTACCGGTGCCGGCTTCTGAGGATTGTAAAACTGAATGGGGACGTTTCTGAGTTCCTTTCTGAACTTGAATCTGACTGGAGAGAACCTAAGGCCTTGGAAGCTGCGGAAAAGGAGGACGAGGGTGAAATTGTAATTTCCGGAGAAGTGAGGGTGGACTTGGAGTCTGAAGGAGTAGGTTCCGTTTCCATGGTCGGTGACCGGAGGTCTGGACTTCCAGAAAGTTCCGGAAAGATCCGTTTCGAAGTAGTCTCCACCTGTGCACTTTTCTTTGCCGAATTCATCCAGTGCGGATATTACAAAAGTGTGTACCCTACCCGTGGATAGAACAACAGTACTCCTGTTGCTGCCATGGATGTATTTGTCTAGTTCAGGGACTGAAACGGTGAAAGTTAGCGAATCTTCTTTACAGTGGGGCTGAGGCCGAGCAAGCCACTGAGATATAAGAGATGAGGTGTAGTTAGGCCTTATTGGGTTTGAAATCCAACTGCTGTATTCGTAATTTTTGTACTTGGTTTGCAAATGATAAAGAGAAGGGTCTTTACCGGAGCTTTTTATACTGATGCCATGGAAATTGGTGATGACGGAAGCATCTAGGTAGAGGATGAAGAGGAAGGCGAGAGTGAGCGCTGAAGTCAGATACTTTGGAAACAGCCATTGTTTCTGGGAGAGGTACTCTGGTGCTAATCCTTTGGCTTCAGCACAAGGAGGAAACCTAGGTGAAATGGAGGACATTAAATAGAATAGAAAATAGTGATAATATGATAGTACTAAAAGAGGAGGAGAGACAAAGGGGTAGTGTTATTGGCGTCTAATAAATTTAATGATTGATTGCGACTTCATTACTCGTTGGAGTAGTAGACAAAGGAATCCGTAGTATGGGTAACATGGCCCTGTCTTTTATGGAGTCTCGTGTCAATTTTTGGTCCTGCTTTATTTATCACCGAATAATAAGAAATCCAACTGCAAACCACTGGTCACCAAGTAGACTTTCGAATTGAATGGACTGACCTTGCTTTAAACGGTAAAACCTGTTCAGGTAAGTCCGAGTTTGTTCACACTTTATCCAAAAATGTGAATATAACTCTCGGATCCCATTGGCAGAAATCAGGGAGTCCCTCTGATTTTCCTTGATTTTCACAAAAAAATCAGAGGGATTATCTGATTTTCACCAATGAGGTTCGAGAGTTATGTTCACATCTTTCAATAAAGTGTGAATAAACTTGTCCTCTTCTAGAAAGATTAGGGTACACGGATTTTCACAGCCAACATACAAACTTTCATATATACGCATATTAACCACTGTCATTCTTTCTCCTATGCAAAATCAAAACGGATATTCTGCAAGACAATGTCATTCTTACTCACTTTTATGCAAAATCAAAACAACTCTTGTGTTAAATAATACGACGACTTATCATCTTCTTCTATCTTAAAAGTAAGATCAAAGAACGAATAGAAGAAGACTCAAAGAGATTCATTGATGTATGTTTCTTAAGAGGAAAAAAAAAAAAAAATCATTAATGTTGTCCAAATCTATTTGAAAAATAATTATGAAGCAACTTATGCTTCGTCGGTTCTAGTGCTGAAATTAAATAACCGTCTTGTTTATGCAAAAATGTTTAAGCTTCAAGGATGGTGGTGGAAATGAATTTGCAAAGCAGATAATCTAAATAATTATGATTTCGAAAACTAGGATAAGTAGTCATGAAAACATGAGACAATTCTCAGCGGCTCTTGCCAGTAAACTAGGATAAACTGCTTTCATTTTGAAGAATCAAAGCAATTTGGAGACTAATATCTCGATTCTTCAATTCAGTGTGGAGCCGTTTGTGGAGACCATCCGTGCCAAGATCATAAAGGGAACTTGAAGTTTTAGTAGACTCCTAAATTTGTACTTGTATTACATTGCACATTTTTTTTATGTCACAACAGTGGGAATTGAACCTCTGACCTTTCGAAAACAACACTACACATTAATCACTGTACCAAAAAAAATTATGTTAACTTTTCGAAATAGGTGCTACAGACTACTCTTCTTAAAAAGCCTAACGTTCTCGTTGGTTCATCATCATTCACCACCGTGCATGTAACCAACATCAGTACCACACCATCAACAACCGCAACATTACACACATAATTTTAGCTAGGCATAGACTTGGACACCAAACGTACGTAACGTTCACTTTAACTAGTGGTGGCTACAACTTGGTAACCTTAACAACTGATTTTATAGTCAGTCTCTCGACTCCAGGCCAGCCCTCCGACTGCCTGCCTAACTATAAAATGTGCTTTAAAAATTTAAGTTTGAAAATTATAAAATAGGAGTTCAAGAGCCAAACTTGTATAACAGTTCAAGTAATAAATTTGTGTGTATTGGAATAAATAAAATTCATGATAAGAAAATTTATTTCAATCTATGTTTGTATATTATATTTTGATAATAAAACAAATATTAAAAATATAAATTATTGACTGGTAATCAATATTTAAGTGAAAATATTTTTTTAATATGAAGTGTATAATTTAACAATATAATTAATAATATGTGAATTTGTGTTCGTAGATGTAAGTTGTTGAAATTATATAATAAACTAGAAGTTTTGTTTAAAAACCATGTTCATAAATGATTAAATAGATTTATGGAGTAACAATATAATGTTGAATTGTGTTAAATTGGAATAAATTGTCCCATCCGAGTCAATCCATCATCTTACGAGCTCTGACGCCTTTTCAAAAAATATGAGTTAGAGGCTAGGCCCTACTCGTTTATTTATAGGTGCTCGAAAGTACCTCATCTGTACGATTTAAAACGAACAAATCCGAACCGTGCAGAACAAAACAAACCACGCTTCCTGACCCGAAGTGGATCGACCCACGCCACAAGTGGGACGACCCCTAGGTCGACGCAGTGCCCAAGCAGGTCGACCTGTATACAAATGAAATAATCATATACTGGGTCGTTGGTTCATGATTGTTGCTCCGATTAAAATGTTTTCCTATTAAGTTATTTTCTTGCCTAGTTTTTTTTTCAATCTATTTATTATTTTCCGTTTTATTTTGCACTTTGAATTTCAATTTTAAATATATGTGTATATTTATGCACAACTTCATAAAATTTCAACCATAAATAGTTGCGTAATTTTTGTTACTTAAATGTTATTATTAACATTATCAATTCATTGATTCTTTTCGTTTTTAATATACGTTCGAATTTCGAATTTAAATCTACGTGTATATTTCTACGTACAACTCCATCTATATATAATCTTTTCTTATATGTACATACACATATACTTTTCTCTTGGAACATGCATCTTTTTGGTCGGTCTTCTTAAGATTTAAAAACATGACGTTGGTGAAATTCGAACTCGCACGCTACAACTTGGGAGGCAAGTGCTCAACCACTAAATCACATTACTTTTTGTTTATAAAATTAGAACATTGGAAACTATTAGTTTTATGTGTGTTTCTTTTATTTTCTTCTTTTTCATGTTTGTTCTGAAACTTCATTTAATGATATCTTCTTCGTTTTAAGTCTAAGTTCTGCAAACCTTATGTCTACGTTGATCTTAAAAATGCCAAAGACGTAATGACGTTAGTTACGTGACCAAATTCAAAAAAAAAAATTCGAATTTTATTTTTTTTATTTAATTTAAAATGCGGGGTATTACATTCTCCTATCCATATGAAATTTCGTCCCCGAAATTTGGTAACGATAAAATTAAGTAATTCCTCGCATAATTTACAATATTATGTACATTCAATTTTTGCAGCCATTTGTGCACTTGTGCAAAGCGTAATACAACATAAAAATACATGAATGCGATGAATGCTTAAGAGGTACATCTTATATGAATGTAAATTCTCTTTAAAACCTTTTGAAAATTTGATGCACCCATCCTAAATATACTAGCAATTTCTATATAAATGCAATATTTAGAAAATCAAAAATACTTTTTCATTCAGTTTTTTCCACACTCTTACAGAGTAAATGCATAGTTCATCCAATTTTTTGCATCCAAATCCTACCAATAACCTTTAAATTTGCGAATTTCAGAAAAGTCTAATTTTTTGAATTCAATTTATTATGTTAGAAAGTGATAGAAAATGGAAAATTACATGTTTCCATCCACTTTTATGCACATTTTCCCCCATACTTGGAAACCTTAATTGCTAATCTTACAAAAAAAAAAAAAAAAAAAACCTATTTTCTATTCCAAGCATAGTTTACATAAGAAAATTTTCTTTTGAGTTTTCTATGCTTATTTGGAAGAATTCATTTTCTTTTCTTGTTCTCAATTTTGCAGTAGTCATCTTTGTTTGTTTTTCTTTTAGTTGTTCGTCTTTTACCTTCGTTTTATTTACAATATCCAATGTTTTTGTTCTTACCTAGCGGTCGCCACAGACATCTAGTAAGAAAATATCCCACTAAACTATTTTGTTTCTCTAAAATAGAACGCTACATTGTAATGCAAATCTATACTAAAAGAAAACTTTCATATTTCCCCAAGAGCGCTAAAAGGGATTTCAATTAATTATTAACCATGTCATTAATTTACTTATAAAAATCTCAACTTGCTCTTCTTTTTCTTTTCTATTCATTTCCTCTTTTTTAAATAGTAACTACTTGAAACATCTTTTCATAATTTCCTCAAACCTTTACTAACAGTCTATGCACACTAATGTGACCCTTCTCACTAAATTATTTTTAATTAAACAAGGTCAAGTTTCCATGAACCTTTTCTAGAGAAGACTTTTGTGTTCTGTGTGAAGTAAATTTCTTTGTCACTTTAACAAAATATGTTTACTTACAAGCTTATTGATTCATAAAAACTTATCTTATAATTCTTCTTCTTCCAACAAGTTAAAGTGTATCACCATCCATCCTTTATGGAAAATTTATGTTATATTTCACTCAAGGTCACCTATGCACCTCATATGACCAATTCATTTTTTTTTTTTTTTTTTGTGCTTTCTCTTAACCCCTTATATTGCTTAACCCCACAGCTTACTTCTGCATTCAATACTTTTTGAAAACAAATTTGCACAATCTTCTCAAAAATCATTTTGATGCAACTCTTAATATTACAAACCAGTAAATTTCTAAAATTGTAACGTGACACCCCACGTACGTTAATGTCACTTTTTATCAGAATGCATTAAGTTTCGTGAAGCGTTATAGGTAAACAGAAACATAAACATCACAAGAAAGATATAAAATAACAGCGGAATTTAAAACTTTATTAAATAGAAATCATCGTGGTCCAAAACCTAGTTACATCATAAGTCTGAAATACAAAAAACCCTAATACATCAATTTAAAACTTCTGTCATGTACTAAAATCATCAGAGTGCAATAATATATAAAAAAGCATAGTCCCCAAAATATAGCCATTTCAAGGAAGATAGGAAATCAAAATGGTACATCTAAGTAGCACCAAGCATAATGAAAGAGAGAATCCAAATCAAGTCCGAGTATTTCCACCTTGAGAATCGGAGGGGGGAGGGGGGACGGAAGAGAGAGAAGAGGAGAAAAATGGGTCAGACATAAAGTCTGGAGAGTACAATTACTTTTAGCAAATAAATAAGTAAAAGCATCATGACAGGCATATAAACTGGATGAGAGAGATTACAGTATCATAAGACAGGTATAACAGAATGAGCAGGATGAGAAGAATAAACAGAACATAATATATTGCGCTTCTCGAATACTTTTCTGCACCAATACTAGTATAACAGAAACAAGATGATCCCTATAGAAACAGATGGTAGACTTAGGTGTACTTCTAGTGACGGGTTTTACCCCCAACAATAATAACAAACAGCCCAACAGAAATGACAGGTGTTACCCCCAACGATAATAATGGGCTTCTAAACAAGCAAGACTAGATGTACCCTAATTACTACCCCAATCGATCGGCTCCCTACCCTGTAGTTATCTTATGCTGGCCCCACAGTAGGATGTATCACTTCCTAAAGTGGCATCCTGTTTATTTTCGAGAGGCACAACCATCTACTGATGTCACAATGTCTTAATTTTCCCGAGCAAGTCGGACCCATACATGCACATGACTCCACTGGATCCCGCGCTGTCAACACCTCCACCTATATAAACCTCTTACAATTAACTCAGTAAGCATGCCTTGACCCCAACCTAGTTCAGGGTTCCCCGTTTGATACCAAGATGGATTACTGACTGATACGGGTCCTACATAACATATGATATAAGCTACCCCATGGGCTTGCATCCCCACTACTAGAATTTTTAAAAGGTTATGCCTAACAGTTTAACAAGGTTGTATAACCCCAACATGTAATACAAGTTAAGTTTGTCGAGCTTATATAACCCCCCGTAGATTTAACAAGATTAACATAACTCGTACTGATTCAAGCAAGTTTACTTAACCCCTACTCAATTCGACAGGTTCATGTAACCCCCACGGATTTAAATAGGTTAAGTATTTCAGGTTAACAAGTTATTATCATATTTCCATTTATGACTATTAATGGACTAGACCTCTCACATTAAGTCTATCACTTGTGGATGCTGGATATGCCGGGTGGTTCCGGGCAGACTTTTACCACAAGTTGGACTTAACCTCGTGTCTCAGCACCGTTACGTGTATATTTATTCACTTGACCCCTCACATTAGATTAACCACTTGTGGGTGCTGGATTTTCCGGCAGTTCTGGGCAGACTTCTATCACAAGTGTAGTCTAACCTTGTGTCTAAGTGCGGTTACAATTTCTAATTACTGTAAATCTTGGCATATTCATCATTAAACGATTTTTCATGTTTATCCAAGGTTATGCCCTAAATCCTAGTCTGATTCACGGTAAAAGTTAGGTCCCAAATTAAAGTTTTAGATCAAGTTATAAATTATGCCCCAAATCCCAATCATGTTTTACAATATAAGTTATGCCCCAATTTATCATTCCCAACCATTCCCAATTTCGTGTGCTTGCATATTTCAGCGATAGGCCTAAGCTCGAAGGTAGCCTAGCTATAAAAATAAAAAGGGAAGAAAAGGGAGAGGAGAACAAAAGTCGGCATAAAATCAAAACAGGCATATGATGACAGAAATAAGCGTATTAACAGGATAGGCATATGGTGACATGATTAGGCATACTAACAGAATAGTCATGATAAAGATAGGCATGTAAGAACTAAACAAAGGATCAGGTGTACAAGTAAGGTAGATCTATTCAATTATGATTCAGGTTATTAACAGGCATAAACTTAGATCCAAACTTATAAGCAAGTCAAGATTACTTATTAAATGTTTATATCTAAAAATAACATGAACTCACAGGGACTGGATCTAAAGAACAAAGAAGTGATTGTTGATGTCGTAGCAGAGATTCTTGAATACATATAACTTGTTGTTGTAGAAGAATAGGCTAGTTCAATTTGAGTTGGGGTAGCACCTCGTTGTCTCCATTGTTTTTGGTGAATAGAACAATGGAAATGATGTCTATTTATAGCCTAAGGTCAACAATCTCGTTCAGAAACGCGTCCAAGTGCAGAGGAGGAATCTTCCCCAGATCGGGCTGGGTCGACCCAGGGGTCGACAATCCCGTGTAAGGGTCGACACCCATGGGGCATGGGGTCGACCCCTAAAGGGCCGATTTCCCCCGTTCCCGCTCTTTAATTTTGATTTTTGGACTATTTATATATATATTGCTTATATGCATACAAACTTCAAACCTTAATATCTTCTTCATACGATGTCCGTTTTATGCAAACTTGGGGTCTATCTTAAGAAAAATTCCGAGATGAACGCAATGGCGTAGTCCGTTTCCCTGAATTCCCAATATTTAATTAAGTATTCTTTAGTTTATCATTATAGTGGTCTTTAAAATTACGAGGTGTTACATTCTCCCATACTTAAAGGATTTCGTCCCCGAAATCTCCAAGTTAAGAAGAATGTATATCCTAACATCCATCATCCATCTACTCATCACCAATCACTGGAATCCATTGTTCTTAAAATATTTATAATGCTTATATGAACATATGCAAAGGTGTGTGTATTTGTCTCTATACTAATGCGAAAAATCAGGTGGTCTATTGATTCAGTTAACCTCCTTAATGCAACGTTGTTAGTGCCACGAATCCAACATGTATGCAAACAATCCCAGTATATCATGTGAACTATGTGTGTGCACAATCATCCATCCAAATGCAATCCTTCATATGATGATACACCCATTTCCATCCATAAAAGAAGAAAAATGCATACACATCCATATGCAGTATGAGAGTGATTAAGCCGATCTAGTGCCTAATGTGTGTGTATATGCATCCACGAGCAACCACTAGCAAACTTGCATCGACTTGCATCCATCAAACATAACATGTCTCAAACGCATGTTTACATCCATGGTTTCCCACCTAAAGGTTGAAGATTCGATCGATAGGATATACTTAAATGATGGAAGCAAGTACGAATAAAAAGCTTTGGAAAAGAAGTTAAGAACATACCCTTAAAAAGAAAAGGGTACAAAGCGTGAATCTTGTCTTCAGTCTCCCAAGTTGCATTCTCGGGGTCTTCTCCCCATTGAACTTTCATCAACTTGACCTTTCAGTTGCGTAGCTTCTTAACCTCTGATCCAAGAATATGGGTAGGAACTCGTCTAATTGTCGCTTCCCGTTCTACCTCTACTTCCTCAAGCATGCTTGGCTCCACTACTTATGCGGTATCATGCAAGCATTTCTGTAAATGAGAAACATGGAAAACAGTATGAACACCGGCCGATCTCTCTGGTAACTTCACTCTATAAGCCATTTGACCAATCCTTTCTGTTATGGGAAATGGACCTACAAATCTTGGCGCCAATTTCCCTACAGATCCAAAACGAACTGCATTCCTCAAAGGTGATACCTTGATGAAAACCATGTCTCCCACCTCAAAATCAATATCAGTTCTTCTCTTATCTACGTAGGACTTCTTCCTGTCCTGAATTGTCTTCATGCGTCTGTGAATAAGATCAATATTTTTTGAAGTTTCCCTAATCATCTCAGGTCCAAGTAGAAGCCTTTCTGTAGACGCCCACCAACAAGTCGGTAATCTACAGGGTCGTCCGTACAATGCCTCGAAGGGTGACATGCCAATTCTATCTTGATAACTGTTGTTGTAGGCGAACTCTACCAAGGAAGATGCTCTTCCCATGTCCCTCCGAATTCTAAGATACACAGTCTTAACAGATCGTCAAGGACCTTGTTCACCCTTTCCTTCTGTCCATTGGTCTGAGGGTGATAGGCTGTGCTCAAACATAACTGTGTACCTACTGCTTCTTGCAAGCACCTCCAAAACTCACTGGTGAATATGGGGTCAGGATCACTCATAATACTGGAAGGTACTCCATGTAGATGGACTATCTCATGAAGGTAAACTGCTGCCAACCATGATGCCGTCCTATTACTCTTAACGGGAATGAAATGAGCGCTCTTAGTAAGCCTGTCAACTATAACCCAAATATTGGTGTTGCATTTCCTCGATCTAGGCAAACCATCAATGAAATCCATAGAGACGCTCTCCCACTTCCACTGTGGGACCTCCAAAGGATGAAGTAAACCACCGGGCTTCCTTTTCTCGGCTTTGACTTGATAAAAAATCAAACATCGAGAAACAAACTCCGCTACATCTTTCTTCATCCCAGCCCAAAAGAAAATCCTCTTCATATCTCCATACATCTTATCACTGTCGGGATGAATAGTCATCTTAGAATGATGGGCTTCCTCAAGGACTGTCTTTAACAAACTCCCAACTTGGGGAACACAAAGCCTTTCATCTCGTCGCAACCACTCCCTATCATCCGTGGAATATCTACTGAGGTGACGGGAAGTCTTCCCTCTTCTGAGCCTATCCAAGATGTCTACTATCTGTGGGTATTCTCGCTGCGAAGTTCCTATTTGATCCAAAAGAGTAGGTCACACCTCTAATGATGCCAATAAACCAGGTGTGAATTCGGTAGAGGGTCTGAAATCAAAAGTTGATAAATACTCCAAGCTCTACCTCTCTACAAGTAGAGGACTCAAAGTCATCCTCTGCCTAATTAGTGCATCCGCCACTACATTACCCTTGCCAGGGTTATAAGCAATCTCAAGGTCATAGGACGCTAGGAATTCCATCCATCTCTGTTGCCTCAAATTGAGATCCTTCTGCGAGAACAAGTACTTGAGAGATTTATGAATGGTGTACAACTCGAACTTGTAACAACCCGAATTTTGATAACATTTTAAAACAAGAAATCAAGGCAGAGTTAAATTTTAAAATAAGGATAAGGGAAAATTAGTTGCACCATTGCATTCGTCTCGGAATTCTACATGAAATAGAGTCCGAGTTTTCGAAAATCGGAGTCCAGATGAAGAAGTTATGGCCTTCAGAAGATTCAGCAGATTTCAGGCAGCACTGGACCAGGGGGTCGACCTACCCCCCCCCCTCCAGGTTGACCATAGGATCGACCTACCCCCTAGGTCGACCGTAGTGTCGACCTCCCCCCTTACAGGTCGACCTGGTTGGCCTGTTTCACCCCAGAACCCATTTTTGAAGCCCGGTACGTGTTTTGATGGTCCGGATTGACTCTAGGGTTGATCTAAAGGCCCTAAATGGTTCTTCCATCTATAAAAACACCCTAAGACTTAACCTAATTCACAACAAATCATTCTTACACTGTTATGCTGCTGAAATCCCTCTTGATCATGGCCGCCGCCTCCAAGTTGAAGCTCAAGCATTCAAACTCAAATCAAATTAAAGAATAGAAATTCTACGACGATTCAAGAAGATAAATCAAATGTATCTACAACGTTCTATAACAAATTCAGTCCTTAACTCATTAGCCATGCTATGTAAGTTCTAGTTACTTTTTAGATTGAAATGCTTAATTATAATATGGCCATGGAATAAAGTGTAATTGGATGTAAGCATGTTCATCGATTCAAGTCTATTTCTGTTTTCTCTTGAATCTTGAGTTTTGGGCTTTTCTATCTTTATTCTTTTGTCAAGTTCATGATCTATTCAGCCAGTTGTAAATCAGTTCATGTTGATGTTATTCTCAAGATCTATCTTTTATGCCTGAGATGATGTTTTTATGCCAGTTTTCTCTCTATACCTATTGTTATACAAATTCTACCTTCCCCTACTTATTTTCTTTGATGAACCTAGATCAATTTCGGATCTAGGCCTAAACCGCGATTTGCGTACGATTGAATATGGGGGAAAATATAGGAATATTACCTAGCTAAATATATGTGTTTGGTGGAATCGAAGGCATAATATGAAAATTTGATATTTGGGTATTACTACCATTAACATGAAATTGGATAATTGGGTATCGTCGTTATAATGGCAATTGCTAAATTTGGATTAGCATATATAATTTGACACGGTTATGAAAATTGGGCGAGAACTTGATATATGTCATGAAACTTAATATGAGTAAATTGGTGTAAACGGGGTATACAGGTAATTTTGGATATAAAACTCGATCTATGTAAATTGAGCATAGCTTTGTAAACATGTAAGTCATGAATCTTGACATATGTAAAACAGCATGAAACTTGGTAATTATGTAAATCGGCATAAGTTGAACATATGTAAATTGGCTAGAATTGGGCATATGTAAATCGGCATAGGTTGAACATATGTAAATTGGCTAGAATTGGGCATATGTAAATCGGCATGAGAAATTAGTACTTGGGCATATATGTTAATTGAGACATTATTGGTAAATTTGATATATGGACATAATTAATGTAAATTATGGACAAAAAGATATTTGGAATATATTGACATATTTGATTAGGGATAATTAATCCAAATATGGGGTGAAAATGTTATGTATAATAATAAATGTCTGTGACACGAGGTTGGACTCATTTATGGTATAAGACTGCCCGGACCCGCCCGGCAAATCCAGCAACCATAAATGGTAGCCCAATGTGGGAGGTCATAGGCCCAAATTAAATGCGTGACAACTGTATGGACACGAGGTTAGGCCCGTTTGTGGTGTAAGACTGCCCGGACCTGCCCGGCAAATCCAGCAACCACAAAAGGGTGGCCTAATGTGATAGGTCCTATAGGGGTTCGGTAGTAATAAATTAAGGAATGCTTAACCAAAGACAACATGTGGTGGGACATAGGGGTTAAGTGGGTGACATGTGGAAATACGAATAGTAATACTTAACCAACATAACATGGTAATTAGACCAGTGGGTAGGGTTAAGCAAACTAAGAACATTTAACCAAGATAACGTGTTAATCAGACAAGTAGGTGGGGTTAAGTAAATAGAGAACACTTAACCAATACAACACGTTAATTAGATAAGTGGGTTGGGTTAAGTAAAGTGAGAACACTTAACTAATACAACAGTTTAATTAGACAAGTGGTTGCGGTTAAGTAATAATACTTAACCAACATAACATGACAAGCGGTGGGGTCAAGTTAACTTGAATAAGTTGATAACACTTAACCATTATAATATGACTAGTGGATGGGGTTAAGTTAACACGCACTTAACCAATATAACGTGATGCGTGGTAAGGTTAAGTAACAACAGAGGGTAACACTTAACCATCACAACATGATAAGTAGGTGGGCTAAGTCAACGTACACTTAACCAATATGACATGACATGCGGTGGGGTTAAGTTAACACAACGGAGAGCGCTTAGCCGGTATAACAAGACTTGCGGTAGGGTTAAGTAACACAAGGAGCAACACTTAACCAATTTGACACGATGATTTGATAGGGTTAAGTCATGAACCGCTTGAATATACTTAACCAATTTGACACGATGATTTGATAGGGTTAAGTCATGAACCGTTTGAATATACTTAACCAATTTGACACGATGATTTGATAGGGTTAAGTCATGAACCGCTTGAATATACTTAACCAATTTGACACGATGATTTGGTAGGGTTAAGTCATGAACCGCTTGAATATACTTAACCAATTTGACACATGATTCGTAGGGCTAAGTCATGAACTTGAACAACAACACTTAGCCAATTTGACATGACACGTAGACGGGTTAAGTCACGAACTTGAATGACCACACTTAACCAACTTGACATGCTAGACTGATGGGGTTAAGTCTCGAATTTAAATGACAACACTTAACCTGCTGGACGGAAACCCTATTTACGCGGTCCTTTCAGCTGTAACCCACTAGATGTATCATGGTACCCTGGAACTAGGCAGGGTGGGGCACGATTATTGGGCTGATTGTAAGCGACCAGAACGACGGCTAAGTTGGTGCGCCGTTGTAGGTTCAGGCGGACTATGGTCATGCACGTGGTCCGGAGTTGAAAAAGCAGGCATTGGGCACCAGTAGGTTTACACTGTGCGTGCTTGATTCCTGTCGGTGGTTGGCACCCTAGGGCTTGATACACCCTAGGGTGGACCTAACACAGGTGACTACATTTCGTGATTGGGCCGTATGACACAGACACATGAAAGAGCTAGGACTTGTAGGGAGCCGATCGATTGATAGATCGTTTCGTGAGACCAAGTAATGGGTCATTTCTTGACATTGGGCAAGGGATCATTTTATAGTCAACACATGACACGGGTTGGGATACTAGTACGGTTGGTGCAGAGAAAATAGATATCATAGAAATATTTTAATGGTGAAGCAGAGAAATCTTGCGATGCTTGATAGAAATCTTGTGAAATTATACTTAGTTTATCTTGAATGGGAACCTTGCGATGTTATACTTGACAAAAATCATATGAGGATATTCTTAGTTATCTTTCTTGTAGCTTATCTTGTCATCATGCTTATGTTTACTATCAGTTTATTCATGCCATGTTATCTTTACCTATTTTTATGCTGAAAGTCACTAGGACTTACTCAGTCTTTATGACTGACCCGTTTTGTTTTGTCTCTTTTTATTTCATCCCCTCCCCCCCCCCCCCAGGTTCGCAGGGTGGGAATACAACTTAGTCCGGATCTTACCAAGCTCCAAGGCTCTTTCTTGTACGGCTTGGATTTCTCTTGGCTATGGCTTGCTTTGCTTTATTGGGGAATATCACAATTTATTTTTGTGCTTCTTTTTTTTTGAGCAAGACAGATATTTTAGCTATGTAATTGGGTATTGGAAGTGGATGGGCTTTCATTGTAAACAATCATATTTAATAAATGATTTGAAGTACTTCTACTTTACTTTCCGTTGTTTTATATATGTCTGTCTTGTAATATTTCTGTTCCAGTACCCATAATGCTCCATTGAAGTCAAGGCATTCCCTTTGTGAGTGACCTTAACGGATGTGGGGTGTTACATTTGGTATCAGAGCAGAAGGTTACCAGACTGGGCAAAAGCTTTTAAAAACCTTCTGGAATTATTTTCAAAACATTTACAAAGAAGCATTTTTCTAAGAAAAGTTTTGTTTTACGAAAGGCATATTCCCCAAAGCCATAAGCACTATCTTTTGATCCTCTGTTTGAATCCTTGTCTCCTTCTTTCCTGAGTCTCCGGGGCTCCTAGCTTTCTAGGAGGTAACCTCATTGCGGCATGGTTTCGTAGGCCTTGTGAGACTATGACACCTGCCAAAGGGCGAAGTAGTGCCCAACTTCCATCGATAACTGCAGTAGTTTCACCTGCGGCTAATTTTCTTTCAAGCTTTGTAGGGTTTTCCGTGCGATGGAGGCAGCTTTCGAGAGACTTGTCAACATGATTACACAGGGAAGTTAAAGGTGAGAATGAGGGAGTTTGGCTAAGGAGCTCAAAGCAAGGATGGGAAATTCATGGATATGGACTCAGCTCACGAAGGAGGAAGGAATTGTAAAACCTAAGACAAGAGGAAGTATCTTTACTATGGTATAATAGGGCATATAATTAAGGACATGGGCAAGAACGAGGGACAGGATTTTCAGGAGGGCAAGTGCATGCTTTCACCACCAGAATACTTGAGAGAGAGATAGTAAAAATCTCTGTTGGAAAAGTTTAGTTTTTCTTTTGATCAACCTGTTAGTACTCTTTAGATTTTAGCGCTTCACATCCGTTTATATCAGCTTCCATAGTTGAGTCTCTGCACCTTAGTATTTGTATAATAGAAGATCCCAATTTAGTCTCAAATCCAATTGGTGGTTCGACCCATTTATCTTTGGTTTGGAAGGATTTGAGAATATCTATAATTAAGTTTTGGGTTTAAGTGTAATGCTCGTTTTTGGGTTTCATGGGCTATGGGTTGATTCTAGGCATGGGTTGGTTAGCTAGTAATTGTGAAGGGAGGGTAGTTAGACTTTTGATTCGCCTTGGAAATACCCTCGAGATCTCGTGCGATCCTAAAGGATTAGTTAGGCCTAGCTACCTAAAATCACTTGATACATCTATCGATGGTTTGTGATCCGTTAGAGTAGTCCATGAGTACACATATGTTTTTGGTTAAGGGATTATCCTCTAAAACGCGAGATAGACTTCCGTATATATCCAGTTGACAATGCAAAGACAGTTATCCGATCAACGACAGTTGTTGGAAATGGAGATCAAAAAGCTTCGCAACCGTGAAGATTAATTAGTTAAGGTACAGTGGAGTGAAGCTCAAGAAGATGCGACATAGAAGACTGAAGATAAGACACGCACATCATACCCTTTTTCTTAAGGGTATATCCTTGATCTCTTTTTTTGTAGAGTTTTGTGCATACTTGTTTCTATCTTTTTAGGTATATCCTCTAGGTCATATCTTCGATCCTTAGGTAGGTATAAACCTATGATTGAAACATGTGTTTGAGACATGGTATGTTTGGTGGATGCAAGTGTTTGCTAGTGGTTGCTTGTGGATGCATTTATACATATTAGGCACTAGATCGACTCAGTCACCTTTTCATATTGCATATAGATCCAAGTGCATATGTTTGTATATGGTTGAAACTTGATGTGTTGTCATTTTGATGTTGCATTTGTATGAATGGTTGTGCACTCATATAGAAATGATATGTATCATTAGGATTGCATACTTGTTGGACACATGGCACTGACATAATTCGCATTAAGGAGGTCAACTAAATCAGTAGACCGCCTGATTTCGCATAAAGATAAGGACATATACACACACTATGAATATGAACATGAAAGCAATAGAAATCTTTTAAGGACAATGAATGCCTGTGATTGAATGGTTGAGTAGATGGTCGATTGGATGGTAGGACACATTCTTCCTAACTTGAAGATTTCAGGACGAAATCCTTTAAAGAGGGGGAGAATGTAACACCCCGTAATTCCGTAACATTAAGTTTCTCAAATTAAAGTATAATTAATTTTAGAAGAGGAATTAAGGTAAACGGGTTACGCCATTGCGTTCGTCTCGGAATTCTGCTTGAGATAGAGTTCGAGTTTGCATAAATCGGACTCCGAAGAAGTTATGGTCTTCGGAAGTTTCAGAATTCAATTTAAAATTCAAACAGCCCGAAATAAATTCGAAATTCGAAATCTAAGTCAGAATTGGGCGGGAAAATTCCAGCCCAGGACCCAGGTCGACCTGGGGGTCGACCTATGGGTCGACCTACCCGATCGACCTGGTCAGGTTCTTGGCCAATTTTCTTTGCTGTGCTGAGTCACCTGGGTCTTCTGGATAGTTCTGAACTGATTTGATGGTTGTGGTTATTTTTAGGGTTCATCTAACGGCTCTAATCAAATTGGAATCCTATATATACAACCTAATACCCAACCTAAATTCACACAAATTCTCTTAGGCATCTACATGCTGCTTCTCTCTATTCTAACCTCCACAATTAAAATAAATTTAATTCCCCACAAAAATAAGTTATAGTTCTTCTTCAAATTGGAGATTCAAATCAAGATTAAAGCTTTAAGAAAAGAATCAAAGGCTAATTCAACGGCTTCGGGCAACGTCACGCAAATCATAGCAAATCATCACAACGCTATCTGATTATCCTTTTCTAAAACCGATCAATGTAAGTCAATTACTTTTTAGATTTGAACGTCTAGATCTATTTGTGGCATGTAATTAAATGGATATAAGAATATGCCTGATCCTTTCATTTGAATCTATGCTTGTATATGCCTTTGGATCTAATTAAGAACTATTGTGATTAATTACCGATGAGACTGTGCCTATGCCTATGACGTTGAAACTATTGTTAATGACCTAAGACTATGACTATGAACATAAGACTATTGCCTATGACCATGATTCATGACTATGAGATTATTGCCTATGACTATGGACATAAGATTATTGCCTATGACTATGAACATAAGATTATTGCCTACGACTATGAGCATAAGACTATTATCTATGACTATGACCTTGAAACTATTGTGATCAATTGCCTAGGACTATTGAGGTTAATGGCCTAGGACTATTTTGGTTAATTATCCATGACTATTGTGGTCAATCGCCTATGATTCATAACTGTGAGACTACTACCAATGACCATGGCTATGACTAGTGTGGTTAATTGCCTAGGACTATTATGATTAATTGCCTATGACCATTATGGTTAGTTGCTTATGAACATAACACTATAGTTACAAATCATGATTGTACGCCGAACTGGCATTATGTTGGATCAAATCACCTATTTCTCCCTTGATTATGTTGGATCTCATACTTAGGGTGTAACTTGCTTAGTTTATTCCTATTCGCTATTATGTACACCAAAACCATTGGATCCATTATATTTGTATTTGGTTCGCTTTTGCATGCCTATTCTTTTCTGTCAATTCTCGTGTTTATCCCCTATTCCCTTTTTAGTTTCATTTCATGAGTACTTAGAAAACTTGTGAAATCATGTATACGTACGTTTTGAATGCGGGGGTATTTGGGTATAACATGAAATTTATATTAATTGGCATAATGTGGAACATGTATCATGACATGATTGTTAGGATACAATTTTGGGACATGAATTATGTAACTTGACATATTGAACCTAGAATTGGCATGTAAACCAAGTTTTGGGCATAAACTGTAGACTAGAGTATTAAATCTAGTTTTGGCATGAACTGTAAAAGGGGAATATTAGATCTAAATTGACATAAACTGCAAGTTGGGTTTATTGATAGGTAAATCAAGTCTTGGGCATAGAATATAAGTATGTTATTTGGCATGACAAATAAATATGATATAGGCCAAATTGACTTAAAAGGGAAAGTGGACCATGACAATAAATTGTTGAAAATTTACATATAAACATAAAAGGATTGTAACACCCTGTATATTCTATAACAGTGAAATTCATAAATTAAAGTATGATTAATTTCAAATCAAAAAATTAAGGGAAACGGAATACGCCATTGCGTTCGTCTCGGAATTCTGCTTGAGATAGAATCCGAGTTTGCGTAAAACGGACTCCATATGGGGGAGATATGACCTTTGGAAGTTTCAGAATTCAGTTTAAAATTCAAACAGACAGAAACAGTTCAGAAACGAGTTCAAAATTCAAAAATCGGACCCAGATTGGGCAGGAATTTTCCCGCCCAAGGCACCCAGGTCGACTGGGTAATCGACCTGGGGGTCAACTTGGTAGTCGACCTGGCCCCTGAGCCAGGTCGAACCCAGCCCCTCCTAGCTGGCCTGGTCTGTGCTTGGCCGAATTACTGAGTCTTGTCACTAGGGCTTATGTGTCAGCTCCTGATTGGTTTCTCTTTAAAACGAACGACTAATATTAATCTAAGCTCCATCGACGGCTCTAATCAATTCACAAACTCTATAAAAAGACTCCACCTAATTCACACAAATAAAAATGAGAATAGAGTTGTCATGCTGCTGAAGAAAGACTAGGAATAGCCGTCAAGTCAGGAGTTGATTCCAAAGCTTAAAGCAACGAAAATTAAATCAAAACAACGCCTACAACAAAGGATAACATCTCCAAATTCAGAATTCAGAATCCTGAATTGAAGATTCGTCATACGTTGTAAGTAGAGTGCTATTCCGATGTGAAAGAGTAATTGAGATTTGATCTGTGTAAAATGAGAAATGGAATTGTACTCAATTTGTGGTGATGATAATTCATAATCGTTTGTTGCTATGATTCTAATTGTGAATAGATTTGGGATGTTGTGGTATAATGATGTTAGATCTATTGGGTATTTGCAAGTATATGATTCATGTTGAAAGTTAACACCTATATGTTTGTGGTAGTTTATTGCAACCAAGTTGAGACTCATGCAAGTATATGATTCACTATTATGCCAACATGATTTTAGATCCATCTATGTATATTTTTATGATCATTTTTAGTGTAGTTGGATCCAATTGAGTATTATGATTCATATGAATTTATGTTGGAATTGGCATCATGATTCAAGTGTAAAACCATACTTTTGTATTAGTGACAAAAGTAGGCATCTTTGTGAACTTGTGTTGACTTTATGAACATGGCTAGTTTATGTTTAACTTTATGCCCAAACAAAATATGTTTTAGGCTTAGATTGTTGTTAGAAAACATATGATAATATATGTGGCACATAATTAAGTTAGATTCATGCGTTAAATAAAAGTTTACATGATTAGATTAAAACCATGATTCATGTTTAGGTATGTTTTATGTCAAGATTTTAAGCTATTACAATGCAAGTTCACAAGTGCCTAATTTATGTTAATTAGACCGCTATGTTGCAAGTTCATGCGTTTACACACCCCTTTTTGATGTTACTTAGAATATATATACATCATGTTCTAAGCCTCCCCATTTTCATGTGGCTAAGTTGGGCTTAAATGTTAAGCCCAACATAATATAGCGAACGTATAAAACGAGGGTAATGACGTTGGGTTAAAAATATAAAACATATGTGTTGGCATGTCTGACGCATGCCAACGACCTTGAGAACATTTAAGTGGTATAAATTAATTTTACCCAATAAAGATGAATTTGAATAATGGGCTGCAAATATTTACATATAAAAAGAAAAGAGACAAAATATGTAAACTTAGAAAATACGATGTGTTTAACCCGAGGTTGGATTGCGTTGTGACATAAACCTGCCCGGACCCGCCCGGCTGTCCAGTAGTCACAACAATACCTATCCAATGTGGGTGGTTAAACATTGAGCCCAATAAAGACCCGAGGTTAGACTGAGTTGTGACGTAAGACTGCCCGGACCCAACCGGCAACAGGCAGTCACAACAATACCTGTCTAACGTGACTGGTTGAGGCTTTAATAAGACAATTAAGGCTGAGTCAGGATTGGTAGGATTAAGTAAATTGAATTAATACTTAATCAAATTAAACATGCTAAACTATACAGACTGATTGGGGGTTAGGTTTATACAGAACACTTAACCAACTTAGCATGTTGGCTAGAAATAGAAAACCTAGTAGCGGGGGACCCTTTTCAGCAGTAACCCTACAAGGTGTATCAGGATACCCTGAACTAGGCAGGGTGGGGCACGATTACTGGGCTGACTGTAAGAGGTCAAATCGACGGCGGTGGTGCAGCAGTATAGGTTCTAACGGGGTGCGGGCGTGCACACACTTCGGCGCAGAAAAATTAGGCACTGGGCACCAGTAGTATACCTGTGCATTCTAGAATTGTGTCGGGCCGCCACCATGGGACTTGATACACCCCATGGTGGGACCAACATAGGTAGCTACAACATCGGGGGCCGTAAGACACATGTAACTATGCGAGTAGGAGCCGATCATTAGAGATGGATCACTTCACCCTGATTATGGGGTGCCTGTTGGGAACTAGTTTATAGGGGTGCAGAGATTAATATAGGGTACGATAGTATATTCGACTCTAGACAACTTAACTTAGTTTATGGTGCTTCCCCATTTCCAGTTTGTACTTATCATGCTCATTTCTTTATTCATAGACTGAATAGTCCTAGACTTACTCAGGCTTTATGTCTGACTCTACTTTTCTTTCGTCTTCTTTTCTTTCGTCCCCCCCAAGGTCCGCAGGGAGGGAATACCGAAGCTTGACCAGTTTTCACATCCATCTTGAAGAGGAAGAATGTATTTCTTGGATCTCTTTCGTTTTGGACTATGGCTTTGGATAGCAATTATGGGGACTTATGCAGTTTACTTATGTTTTTATGCTTCTTTAAGTTATGAAATCAAGACAATTATGAAAATGTAATGATTTTGGAAGTATTGTAAGACAATTATGGTATGGTTTGTGTAACACGTATTTTGATGAAATAAAAGTTGCTATTGTTTTTCCGCTGTTCAAAAAAATATGTGTATTTATATCTGTCTTGTGTATCTGTGACTTATACTTAAAAACTTCCACCAAAATTAGGGCATTCCCTTTGAGAGTGACCCTAACGGAGGTGGGGTGTTTCACTTGGTATCAGAGCATAGGTTTACCAGATAAGATAAAAAGTTTTGAAAACTTATTTTCAAAAGAAAATTTAAAGAAGCACTTTTAAAGATAAAATGTTATTTTATTTTTAAAAGGCATAGTCCCCCAAAGCTATAGGTACTATCTTTTATCCTTCGTTCTGAATCTCTCCTTTTTGTTTCAGCATGTCCGAAGAACTTAACTTGCCAGAGGGTGTACCAATACCTAGTTGGTTCAGACGATTCTTAGAAGCAAGGGCCAATCAGCCAGGTCCCACTGTTCCTCCTCCCCCAGCTGCAGGACATCACCCAGCTGCAGCAGCACCTCCTCCTCCCCCTCCTCCGCGTGGTAATACTTTTGCTAAGATATGTAAAGATTTCAAAGCTATGGGGGGAGGACTTTCATGGATCCGAGTCCTTCGTGGCAGCCAGGAACTGGCTGAAGGAAACCGAGGACTTATTCGCCATCTTTGAGGTAGAAGATAGGCAGAAGGTACAACTGGCAGTATGGCTACTTAAAGGCGAGGCTTCCTACTGGTGGGAAGTTACCAATGCAGAAAGACCAGTGGAAACATGGGAGGACTTTAGGGCGAGGTTTGAGGCTAAATTTCTCTCAGAAGCTAAAAGGAGTCTCCAATTGGAAAAATTCTTATTTCTTAAGCAAGGGAATATGATAGTCAAAGAGTACGTTAATCAGTTCGATCAGCTGGCTAGGTTCGGACTGGACCTAGTCAACACTCCACACAAGAAGGCTCTCCGCTTTGTCAAAGGATTGAATGAGCCATTACACAGCTTGGCCATGACCCATATACCTGTGGGAGCTACGTATGAAAGGTTGGTGCAGATGGCATTGCTGAACGAAGAGGATAAGGGCAAGAAGGAGACAAAGGCAGAAAGCTCTCAAGGGAAGAAAGAGGATTTACAGCCTAAGAAGACAGACTTTAAGAAGGGCGGGAAAGACAACAATTCCCAAGAGAAGAGGAAGTGTAATTTCTGTGGCAAAGTGGGACACTTAGTGAAAGACTGCCGGAAAAAGAAGGCCAAGTTGAATGGTGGGTGCTTTTCTTACGGTGAGACAGGCCACATTGCTAAGGATTGCCCAAAGAAGCGAGGGCAGGGGCAGAAGGCCGGATCCACCTCAGGGGCACAGGTTCATGTGCTAGAAGCGCCACCTCTGCAACAGCGAGGTATAAATACTTCTGTAGAAAGTGTAGTTTATCTTTATGATCACCCAGTTCGCACTTTATTTGATTCTGGTGCATCACACTCCTTTATTTCGTCTGCTTTAGTAGAATCTCTGCACCTAGAAACTAGTATGGTAGAGGACCCCTTAATTGTTTCAAATCCAATCGGGGGCCCATCTCATTTGTCTATGATATGTGTGGGATTGAAAATTTCTATTCTAAGCGTAGAATTTAGATGTAGTGCCTTTGTTTTGGGCTTCTCGGGATATGGTTTGATTTTGGGCATGGATTGGCTATCCAGTAATTGTGCCATCCTTGATTGTGAGAAAAGGGTGGTTAGGCTTCTGACCCAACTCGGTAACACTCTGGAAATTACTTGTAATCCCTCGTATGCAGTTATGCTTAGTTATCTTGAATCGCTAGATGCTTCTGTTGAGAGTTTGCAATCGGTTAGGGTGGTCCGTGAATATCCGGACGTCTTCGAAGAGGTGAAGGGCTTACCTCCGAAGCAGGAGATAGACTTCCGCATATATCTTGTTGATAATGCAAAGCTCGTTGCGTTGCCCGTAGACACATGGATCCACGGGAAAGGAAAGAGCTCAGTAAACAGGTTAAAGAGCTTCTAGAGAAGGGGTTCATTAGAAGGAGTATTTCAGAATGGGGCGCTCCAGTGGTGTTCGCCATAAAGGCGGATGGTTCACTCCGTCTATGTGTTGACTATAAGGAGCTCAACAAACTAACGAAAAAGAATAGGCACCCTCTCCCCAGAATTGACGATCTGTTTGATCATCTTGTAGGAGTGTCTGTTTTCTCCCAACTCGATTTGGCGACCGGATTTCATCAGCTAAGGGTGGCTGAAGATAGCATCGATAAGACAGCATTCAGAACCCCAGACGGCTTCTTTGAATGGCTTGTCATGCCTTTCGGCTTGACAACCGCACCCGCTTACTTCATGGAACTGATGAGTAGGGTGTTCAGAGAATTCCTCAACAAGTTCGTGGTAGTCTTCATAGACGATATCTTGATCTTCTCAAAGAGTGAAGAAGAGCATGCTCAGCACCTAAGGGCAATCATGGAAACTCTGCGAGTCCATCAACTAAAAGCCAAATTCTCCAAATGCCACTTTTGGAGAGAGGAAGGTTTCTTGGGCATGTAGTATCCAAGGAAGGGTTAGCTGTGGACCCTGCTAAGGTAGTAGCGGTACATGATTGGAAGACACCAAGGAATGCAACTAAGGTCCGGAGTTTTCTAGGACTAGCAGGTTTCTACCGAAAATTCATAAGGGATTTTGCGAAAATCTCAGCTCCACTCACAAGGCTGACAAAGAAGAATCTAGTGTTCAATTGGGACTTGGATTGCGAGTTTGCTTTCCAACGACTAAAAAGGGCTCTTACAACAGCCCCAGTTCTGACGTTGCCAGATGGAAGCAAGATGTTCACAGTTTATACAGATGCATGTGGGACAGGGCTAGGCACTGTCTCGATGCAAGAAGGAAGGGTAGTAGCTTATGGTGGAAGGAAATTGAAAGTTCATGAAAAGAACTACCTGACCCACGATCTTGAGTTAGCCGCCATCGTCTTTGCACTTAAGTCTTGGCGCTACTATCTCCTAGGTGAGAAATTCGAACTGTATACTGACCATAAATCTTTGAAGTATCTCTTCTCGCAGAAGGACCTTAACTTGATGCAACAAAGGTGGATGGAGTTTCTTGCCTCGTATGATTTCGAGATCTCCTACACTCCGGGCAAAGGCAACGTAGTGGCAGACGCGTTGAGCCGAAAGAAACTAACCCTAAGCGCGCTCTTTATAGAAAGGCAAAGCTTGGAGTATATAGCCAGTTTTAACTTTAGGCCCTCCTCCGATTTTGTATCGGCCTTGCTAGCATCTTTCGAAGTACGCCCGACTCTAGTGGACTCAATAGGGACAACACAACGCGAAGACCCTCGGCTTGTGGAGACGATTGATAGGCTAATTAGGGGTGAGACTTCAAGTCACCTCAACAGATACTCCATCGACGAAAAGTGTTGGCTAAGGCGAGAAGGAAGACTATGCGTCCCACGGACAAGGGATTTAGTAAAGACGGTTCTCGAAGAAGCACATCATTCCAAGATGACAATACATCCAGGCGGAGATAAAATGTACAAGGACATAAAGAGAACGTTCTTTTGGAGCGGCATGAAGAAGGACGTGGCAGATTTTGTTTCTAAGTGTATGATCTGCCAACAGGTTAAGGCGGAGCAGAAGAAGCCTGGTGGTCTGCTCCATCCTCTAGAGGTCCGGCAGTGGAAGTGGGATAGCATTTCAATGGACTTCATTGATGGGCTACCTAGGTCTAGAAGAGGCAACACTAGCATTTGGGTAATAGTGGATAGGCTTACTAAAAGCGCCCACTTTTTACCTGTCAAGAGTAAAAGGACTGCCTCATCCCTAGCATCTCTGTATCTCAAGGAAATTGTTCGACTCCATGAAATACCCTCCAACATTGTTAGTGACCGAGACCCTATCTTCACAAGTGAGTTTTGGCGGAGTCTTCAAGAAGCGGTAGGCACACAGTTATGCTTGAGTACAGCCTATCACCCCCAAACCGACGGCCAGACAGAAAGAGTGAACAGAGTTTTAGAGGACCTTTTAAGATTGTGCATCCTTGACTTCGGAGGGACATGGGAAGACCATCTTCCTTTGGTGTAATTTGCCTACAACAACAGCTACCAAGCCACCATCGGAATGGCACCCTTCGAAGCTTTATATGGAAGACCATGTCGATCGCCCACTTGTTGGTGGGAGTCTACTGACAAGCTCATACTTGGACCAGATATGATTCGAGCGACTTCAGAGAAAGCAGACTTGATACGAAGAAGGATGAAGACGGCCCAAGATAGACAGAAATCCTACGCCGACAAGAGAAGGACCGACCTTGAGTTTGAGGTTGGGGACAGAGTTTTTCTTAAGGTATCTCCTCTAAGGAACGTTGTTCGTTTTGGATCCACTGAAAAGCAAGCATCGAGATTTGTAGGACCATTTCCTATCATCGAGAAAATTGGGAAAATGGCCTATAGATTAGAGCTACCTGAAAAACTAGCTGGAATTCACAACGTCGTTCATGTTTCGCACCTCCGAAAATGTCTACATGAATCTGGTGAAGTGGTAGAGCCTAGCATACTAGAAGAAGCCGAAGTGGAACGTGAAGCAACTATGAGAAGAGTTCCAACACGCATCTTAGGAACTGAAGTGAAAAAGCTATGCAACCGCGAAGTCAAGCTCGTCAAAGTTCAGTGGAGCGACGCCGAGGAAGACGCGACTTGGGAAACTGAGGCTAGAATACGCACAGCATACCCTTTTCTTTTCGAGGGGACATCTTTGATCTCTCTTTTTCCTTAAGTTATGCTTTATCTATCTTTTAGGGTATATCTCCTTGACCTTATCTTTTAGGTAGAAACCCTTTGGATGAAAACATGTAATTGAAGCATGTTATGGATGATGGTTGCAAGTGGTTGCAAGTGATTGCTAGTGGTTGCTCGTGGTTGCATATACACACACAATCTAGGTTTTAGATCGGCTCAGTCACTTCATATTGCATATGCATATATGTATTTATATTCGTATATGGTTGAAGTTTAATGTGTTGTCATATGGATGTTGCATTTATATGAATGATTGTGCACTCATGTAGAATCATGAATAGGAAGGTTTGCATACATAATGGATTCATGACACTTACATAATTTGCATTAAGGAGGTCAACTGAATCAGCAGACCGACTGATTTTGCATTAGATAAGTACATGTACACACACTTCGCATATGATCATAAAGCATTAGAAGTCTTTTAAGGACAATGGACGCTCGTGTTTGATGGATGAGTAGATGGACGTTTGGATGTTAGGATATACATTCTTCCTAAACTTGAAGATTTCGGGGACGAAATCCTTTTAAGTGGGGGAGAAAGTAACACCCCGTATATTCTATAACAGTGAAATTCATAAATTAAAGTATAATTAATTTCAAATCAAAGAATTAAGGGACATGGGATACGCCATTGCGTTCGTCTCGGAATTCTGCTTGAGATAGAGTCCGAGTTTGCGTAAAACGGAGTCCGTATGGGGGAGATATGACCTCCAGAAGTTTCAGAATTCAGTTTAAAATTCAAACAGACAGAAACGAGTTCAAAATTCAAAAATCGGACCCAGATTGGGCTGGGCGGGAATTTTCCCGCCCAAGGCACCCAGGTCGACTGGGTAGTCGACCTGGGGCACCCAGGTCGACTGGGTAGTCGACCTGGGGGTCGACTGGGTAGTCGACCTGGCCCCTGAGCCAGGTCGAACCCAGCCCCTCCTGGCTGGCCTGGTCTGTGCTTGGCCGAATTTCTGAGCTTTTTCATGTCACTAGGGCTTATGTGTCAGCTCCTGATTGGTTTCTCTTTAAAACAAATGGCTAATATTAATCTAAGCTCCATCGACGGCTCTAATCAATTCACAAACTCTATAGAAAGAACCTAAGACTCCACCTAATTCACACAAATAAAAATGAGAATAGAGCTGTTATGCTGCTGAAGAAAGACTAGGAATAGCCGTCAAGTCAGGAGTTGATTCGAAAGCTTAAAGCAAAGACAATTAAATCAAAACAACGCCTACAACAAAGGATAGCATCTCTAAATTCAGAATTCAGAATCCTGAATTGAAGATTCGTCATACGTTGTAAGTAGAGTGCTATTCCGATGTGAATGAATAATTGAGATTTGATCTGTGTAAAATGAGAAATGGAATTGTACTTAATTTGTGGTGATGATAATTCATAATCGTATGTTGCTATGATTCTAATTGTGAATAGATTTGGGATGTTGTGGTATAATGATGTTAGATCTATTGGGTATTTGCAAGTATATGATTCATATTGAAAGTTAACACCTATATGTTTGTGGTAGTTTATTACAACCAAGTTGAGACTCATGCAAGTATATGTATCACTATTATGCCAACATGATTTTAGATCCATCTATGTATATTTTTATGATCATTTTTAGTGTAGTTGGATCCAATTGAGTATTATGATTCATTTGAATTTATGTTGGAATTGGCTTCATGATTCAAGTGTAAAACCATACTTTTGTATTAGTGACAAAAGTAGGCATCTTTGTGAACTTGTGTTGAGTTTATGAACATGGCTAATTTATGTTTAACTTTATGCCCAAACAAAATATGTTTTAGGCTTAGGTTGGTGTTAGAAAACATATGATAATATATGTGGCACATAATTAAGTTAGATTCATGCTTTAATTAAAAGTTTACATGATTAGATTAAAACCATGATTCATGTTTAGGTATGTTTTATGTCAAGATTTTATGCTATTACAATGCAAGTTCACAAGTGCCTAATTTATGTTAATTAGACCGCTATGTTGCAAGTTCATGCGTTTACACACACCTTTTTGATGTTACTTAGAATATATATATATATATATATACACACACACACACACATCATGTTCTAAGCCTCCCCTTTTTCATGTGGCTAAGTTGGGCTTAAATGTTAAGCCCAACATAATATAGCGAACGTATAAAACGGGGGTAATGACGTTGGGTTAAAAATATAAAACATATGTGTTGGCATGTCTGACGCATGCCAACGACCTTGAGAACATTTAAGTGGTATAAATTAATTTTACCCAATAAAGATGAATTTGAATAATGGGCTGCAAATATTTACATATATAAAGAAAAGAGACAAAATATGTAAACTTAGAATACGATGTGTTTAACCCGAGGTTGGATTGCGTTGTGACATAAACCTGCCCGGACCCGCCCGGCTGTCCAGTAGTCACAACAATACCTATCCAATGTGGGTGGTTAAACATTGAGCCTAATAAAGACCCGAGGTTAGACTGAGTTGTGGCGTAAGACTGCCCGGACCCAACCGGCAACAGGCAGTCACAACAATACCTGTCTAACGTGACTGGTTGAGGCTTTAATAAGACAATTAAGGCTGAGTCAGGATTGGTAGGATTAAGTAAATTGAATTAATACTTAATCAAATTAAACATGCTAAACTATACAGACTGATTGGGGGTTAGGTTTATACAGAACACTTAACCAACTTAGCATGTTGGCTAGAAATAGAAAACCTAGTAGCAAGGGACCCTTTTCAGCAGTAACCCTACAAGGTATATCAGGATACCTTGAACTAGGCAGGGTGGGGCACGATTACTGGGCTGACTGTAAGAGGTCAAATCGACGGTGGTAGTGTAGCAGTGTAGGTTCTAACGGGGTGCGGGCGTGCACACACTCCGGCGTAGAAAAATTAGGCACTGGGCACCAGTAGTATACCTGTGCATTCTAGAATTGTGTCGGACCGCCACCATGGGACTTGATACACCCCATGGTGGGACCACCATAGGTAGCTACAACATCGGGGGCCGTAAGACACATGTAACTATGCGAGTAGGAGCCGATCATTAGAGATAGATCACTTCACCCTGATTATGGGGTGCCTGTTTGGAACTAGTTTATAGGGGTGCAGAGATTAATATGGGGTACGATAGTATATTCGACTCTAGACAACTTAACTTAGTTTATGGTGCTTCCCTATTTCCAGTTTGTACTTATCATGCTCATTTCTTTATTCATAGACTGAATAGTCCTAGACTTACTCAGGCTTTATGTCTGACTCTACTTTTCTTTCATCTTCTTTTCTTTCGTTTCCCCCCCCCAAGGTCCACAGGGAGGGAATACCGCAGCTTGACCAGTTTTCACATCCAGCTTGAAGAGAGAGAATGTATTGCTTGGATCTCTTTCGTTTTGGACTATGTCTTTGGATAGCAATTATGGGGACTTATGCAGTTTACTTATGTTTTTATGCTTCTTTAAGTTATGAAATCAAGACAGTTATGAAAATGTAATGTTTTTGGAAGTATTGTAAGACAATTATGGTATGGTTTGTGTAACACGTATTTTGATGAAATAAAATTGCTGTTGTTTTTCCGCTATTCAAAAAAATATGTGTATTTATATCTATCTTGTGTATCTGTGACTTATACTTAAAAACCTCCACCAAAATTAGGGCATTCCCTTTGAGAGTGACCCTAACGGAGGTGGGGTGTTTCAAGGATAAATAAGTAAATCTAGTGAAAGACGAATACGCCTAACCCGAGGTTAGATTGAGTTACGGTATAAGACTGCACGGAACCGCCTGGCAAATCCAGCAACCGTAACAATACTTATCTAATGTGAGTGGTTAGAGCATTAAGTCCAAAAGGACCCGAGGTTAGACTGAGTTGCGGTATAAATCTGCCCGGAACCGACCGGCACATCTTGTGACCGCAACGATATCTGTCTAATGTGAGTGGTTAGTGCTTTAAAGAATAATTTAAAGCTAAGGTACAGCTAAGCAAGAATGGGAGGGTTAAGTCCATAGGAACACTTAACCAACTTAACATGTTAACAAAGCAAGATTTGTAGGGGTTATGTAATTAAGGAAACACTTAGCCATCATAACATGTTAACCAGACTAGAAGGTGGGGTTAAGTAAATTTAATACACTTAACTAATTTAACATGTTAACTAGACTAGAAGGTGGAGTTAAGTAAAATTAGAATACTTAACTGTCATAACATGTTAATTAGATAAGTGGTTGAGGTTAAGTAAATTTAGAACACTTAACCATAATAACATGTTAATTAGACAAGTGGATTGGGTTAAGTTAATAGGAACGCTTAACCAATATAATGTGAGTTAGGTTAAGTTAAAAAGGAACACTTAAGCAATATAAGATGAATAACAAAGGTTAAGTTAACAGGAACACTTAATCAATATAACTGAATTTGTGGTAGGGTTAAGTTGACACAAGAAGGAAACACTTAACCAGAGTAATATGACAAGTAGATGGGTTAAGTTAACATGAATGAAGAAACACTTAACCATTGTAATGTGCGGGAGGGTTAAGTACATATCGAGTTGATGGGTAATATTAGTATATATAAGCCCACGAGCTTAACCGTTAAATAAACATACTTGAATCAGTAAGAGGGTTAAGTACATATCGGGTTGGTGGGTAATATCAGTAAATATAGGCCCACAAACTTAACCATTAATAAACATGCTTGAATCGGTGAGAGGTTTAAGTACATCACGGGTAGGTGGGTAATATCTGCATATATAGGCCCACAAACTTAACCAGTAGGAAACCCTAGTAACGGGGACCCATTTCAACAGTAACCCACATAGGCGTATCATGGTACCCTGAAACTAGGCAGGGTGGGGCACGATTACTGGGTTGATTATAAGCGGTCAAAGCGACGGCGGTTGGTGCAGCAGTGTAGGTTCTAACGGAGCGTGGGCGTGCATGCACTCCGGAGCAGAAAAAGCAGGTACTGGGCATCAGTAGTATACACTATGCACTCTTGAATCATGTCGGGTCGCCACCATAGGACTTGATACACCCTATGGTGGGGCCAACACAGGTATCTACAATCAAGCAGGGGCCGTATGACACACGTGATACATTCGTGCAAGTGGGGGCCGATCGATAGGGTAGTAAGAGTACATCTAACATCTTCATGGCAATTGGGTTGATTGAGGTGGAATCCTCCTACTAGATGTATGCTTGAAGGCTACCACAACTGCGGGAATTGGGATCGCGTTGGAACATTATCATTTGATATAAATGACTAGTCAGGACACTAGTTAGGTGGTGCAGAGATATAGAAACCAGAATAACAGGGTAATCGCGAAGCAGAGAAAGTATGGAAGCATATTCAGTTTATCAGTATATTCAACTTGTCGGTAGATCCAGTATATCATTACATTCTGTTTTATCTTGCCTTAGCATATCTTGAGTTATCTTGTTAGCCCTATCATCATGGTATTGTCTTGTATTCAGTTAATCCATGTCAAGTTTATTTTACCTGTTCACATGCTGAAAGTTACTGAACTTACCAGACTTTATGTTTGACTCTGTTTTCTTTTGCTTTCTTGTCTTCTGTTCCCCCCCAGGTCCGCAGGGAGGGAATGTTACTACTTAGCTCAGTTTTCTTTCCAAGCTTGAAGATTAGTCGAAGTTTTTCTTGGATTCTCTTTTCCATTACTATGGCTGGCTCATACTACATTGGGGAATATAAATATTATTTTATGCTTCTTTATTTTGTAAGACAGATACTCTGGTATTGGAAAACAATTGTTGTACAAACTATTTTATCAATAAAGTAAAGTTTTATTTTCCGCTGTTTTAATTTTGTCTATCTTGTAGTTTATCTACATCTTTTACCTATAATGCTTCACAGAACTTAGTGCATTCCCTTTGTGAGTGACACTAACGGATGTGGGGTGTTACACGTGGTATCGGAGTTGAAGGTTACCGGATCAGATAAAAGATTTGGAAAATTATTTTCAAAACGGTTTTAAAGAAGCATTTTCAAAAGAAAAGTTTTGATTTAAAGGCATATTCCCCAAAGCCATAAGCACTATCTTTTGATCCTCTGTTTGAATCCTTGTCTCCTTCTTTCCTGAGTCTCTGGGGCTCCAAGCTTTCTAGGAGGTAACCTCATCGCAGCATGGTTTCGTAGGACTTGTGAGACTATGACACCTGCCAAAGGGCGAAGTAGCGCCCAACTTCCATCGATAGCCGCAGTAGTTTCACCTGCGGCTAATTTTCTTTCAAGCTTTGTAGGGTTTTCCGTGCGATGGAGGCAGCTTTCGAGAGACTTGTCAACATGATTACACAGGGAAGGTAAAGGTGAGAATGAGGGAGTTTGTCTAAGGAGCTCAACGCAAGGATGGGAAATTCATGGATATGGATTCAGCTCACGAAGGAGGAAGGAATTGTAAAACCTAAGACAAGAGGAAGTATCTTTACTACGGTATAATAGGGCATATAATTAACGACAAGGGCAAGAACGAGGGACAGTATTTTCAGGAGGGCAAGTGCATGCTTTCACCACCAGAATACCAGAGAGTGAGATAGTAAAAATCTATGTTGGAAAAGTTTAGTTTTTCTTTTGATCAACCTGTTAGTACTCTTTTGATTTTAGCGCTTCACATCCGTTTATATCTGCTTCCATAGTTGAGTCTCTGCACCTTAGTATTTGTATAATAGAAGATCCCATTTTAGTCTCAAATTCAATTGGTGGTTCGACCCATTTATCTTTGGTTTGGAAGGATTTGAGAATAGCTATAATTCAGTTTTGGGTTTAAGTGTAATGCTCGTTTTTGGGTTTCATGGGCTATGGGTTGATTCTCGGCATGGGTTGGTTAGCTAGTAATTGTGAAGGGAGGGTAGTTAGACTTTTGATTCACCTTGGAAATACCCTCGAGATCTCGTGCGATCCTAAAGGATCAGATAGGCCTAGCTACCTAAAATCACTTGATACATCTATCGATGGTTTGCGATCCGTTAGAGTAGTCCATGATCACACATATGTTTCTGGTTAAGAGATTATCCTCTAAAACGCGAGATAGACTTCCGCATATATCCAGTTGACAATGCAAAGCCAGTTATCCGATCAACGACAGTTGTTGGAAATGGAGATCAAGAAGCTTCGCAACCGTGAAGATTAATTAGTTAAGGTACAGTGGAGTGAAGCTCAAGAAGATGCGACTTAGAATACTGAAGATATGACACGCGCATCGTACCCTTTTTCTTAAGGGTATATCCTTGATCTCCTTTTCTGTAGAGTTTTGTGCATACTTGTTTATATCTTTTTAGGTATATCCTCTAGGTCATATCTTCAATCCTTAGGTAGGTATAAACCTATGATTGAAACATGTGTTTGAGGCATGGTATGTTTGGTGGATGCAAGTGTTTGCTAGTGGTTGCCCATGGATGCATTTACACATATTAGGCACTAATCGGCTCAGTCACATTTTCATATTGCATATGGATCCAAGTGCATATGTTTGTATATGGTTGAAACTTGATGTGTTGTCATTTGGATGTTGCATTTGTATGAATGGTTGTGCACTCATATAGAAATGATATGTATCATTAGGATTGCATACATGTTGGACGCATGGCACTGACATAATTCGCATTAAGGAGGTCAACTGAATCAGTAGACCGCCTGATTTCGCATTAAGATAAGGACATATACACACACTATGAATATGAACATGAAAGCATTCGAAATCTTTTAAGGACAATGAATGCCTGTGATTGAATGGTTGAGTAGATGGTCGATTGGATGGTAGGACACATTCTTCCTAACTTGAAGATTTCGGGACTAAATCCTTTAAAGAGGGGGAGAATGTAACACCCCGTAATTCTGTAACATTAAGTTTCGCAAATTAAATTATAATTAATTTTTAGAAGAGGAATTAAGGGAAACGGGTTACGCCATTGCATTCATCTCAGAATTTTGCTTGAGATAGAGTCCGAGTTCGTGTAAATCGGACTCCGTATGATGTAGTTATGGTCTTCGGATGTTTCAGAATTCAATTTAAAATTCAAACAGCCCAAAATAAATTCAAAATTCGAAATCTGAGTCAGATTTGGGCTGGGCGGGAAAATTCCAGCCCAGGACCCAGGTCGACCTACGGGTCGACCTGGGGGTCGACCTGGTCAGGTTCTGGGCCAATTTTCTTTGCTGTGCTGAGTCGCCTGGGTCTTCTGGATAGTTCTGAACTGATCTGATGGTTGTGGTTATCTCTAGGGTTCATCTAACGGCTCTAATCAAATTGGAATCCTATATATAGAACCTAATACCCAACCTAAATTCACACAAATTCTCTTAGGCATCTACATGCTGCTTCTCTCTATTCTAACCTCCACCATTAAAATAAATTTAATTCTCCACTAAAATAAGTTATAGTTCTTCTTCAAATTGGAGATTCAAATCAAGATTCAAGATTTAAGAAAAGAATCAATGGCTAATTCAACGGCTTCGGGCAACGTCACGCAAATCATAACTAATCATCACAACGCTATCTGATTATCCTTTTCTAAAACCGATCAATGTAAGTCAATTACTTTTTAGATTTGAACGTCTAGATCTATTTGTGGCATGTAATTAAATGGATATAAGAATATGCCTGATCCTTTCATTCGAATCTGTGCTTGTATATGCCTTTGGATCTAATTAAGAACTATTGTGATTAATTACCGATGAGACTGTGCCTATGCCTATGATGTTGAAACTATTGTTAATGGCCTAAGACTATGACTTGAACATAAGACTATTGCCTATGACCATGATTCATGACTATGAGATTATTGCTTATGACTATGGACATAAGATTATTGCCTATGACTATGAACATAAGATTATTGCCTATGACTATGAACATAAGTCTATTATCTATGACTATGACCTTGAAACTATTGTGATCAATTGCCTAGGACTATTGAGGTTAATGGCCTAGGACTATTTTGGTTAATTATCCATGAATATTTTGGTCAATCGCCTATGATTCATAACTTTGAGACTACTACCTATGACCATGACTATGACTAGCGTGGTTAATTTCCTAGGACTATTATGATTAATTGCCTATGACCATTATGGTTAGTTGCTTATGAACATAACATTATAGTTACAAATCATGATTGTACACCGAACTGGCATTATGTTGGATCAAATCACCTATGTCTCCCTTGATTATGTTGGATCTCATACTTAGGGTGTAACTTGCTTAGTTTATTCCTATTCGCTATTATGTACACCAAAACCATTGGATCTATTATCTTTGTATTTGGTTCGCTTTTGCATGCCTATTCCTTTATGTCAATTCTCGTGTTTATCCTCTATTCCCTTTTTAGTTTCATTTCATGAGTACTTAGAAAACTTGTGAAATCACGTTTACGTACATTTTGAATGCGGGGGTATTTGGGTATAACATGAAATTTATATTAATTGGCATAATGGGGAACATGTATCATGACATGATTATTAGGATACAATTTTGGGACATGAATTATGTAACTTGACATATTGAACCAAGAATTGGCATGTAAACCAAGTTTTGGGCATAAACTGTAAACTAGAGTATTAAATCTAGTTTTGGCATGAACTGTAAAAGGGGAATATTAGATCTAAATTGACATAAACTGCAAGTTGGGTTTATTGATAGGTAAATCAAGTCTTGGGCATAAGATATAAGTATGTTAATTGGCATTACAAATAAATATGATATAGGCCAAATTGACTTAAAAGGGAAAGTGGGCCATGACAATAAATTGTTGAAAATTTACATATAAACATAAAAGGATAAATAAGTAAATCTAGTGAAAGACGAATATGCCTAACCCGAGGTTAGATTGTGTTATGGTATAAGACTACCCAGAACCGCCCGGCAAATCCAGCAACCGTAACATTACCTATCTAATGTGGGTGGTTAGAGCATTAAGCCCAAAAGGACCCGATGTTAGACTGAGTTGCGGTGTAAATCTGCCCGGAACCGACCGGCACATCCAGTGACCGCAACGATATCTGTCTAATGTGAGTGGTTAGTGCTTTAAAGAATAATTTAAAGCTAAGGTACAACTAAGCAAGAATGGAAGGGTTAAGTCCATAGGAACACTTAACCAACTTAACATGCTAACAAAACAAGATTTGTAGGGGTTAAGTAACTAAGGAAACACTTAGACATTATAACATGTTAACTAGACTAGAAGGTGGGGTTAAGTAAATTTAATACACTTAACCAATTTAACATGTTAACTAGACTAGAAGGTGGGGTTAAGTAAAATTAGAATACTTAACTGTCATAACATGTTAATTAGACAAGTGGTTGAGGTTAAGTAAATTTAGAACACTTAACCATAATAACATGTTAATTAGACAAGTGGATTGGGTTAAGTTAATAGGAACACTTAACCAATATAATGTGAGTTAGGTTAAGTTAAAAAGGAACACTTAACCAATATAATTGAATTTGTGGTAGGGTTAAGTTGACACAAGAAGGCAACACTTAACCAGAGTAATATGACAAGTAGATGGGTTAAGTTAACATGAATGAAGAAACACTTAACCATTATAATGTGCAGGAGGGTTAAGTGCATATCGGGTTGATGGGTAATATTAGTATATATAAGCCCACGAGCTTAACCGTTAAATAAACATACTTGAATCAGTAAGAGGATTAAGTACATATCGGGTTAGGGGGTAATATCAGTAAATGTAGGCCCACACACTTAACCATTAATAAACATGCTTGAATCGGTGAGAGGGTTAAGTACATCATGGGTAGGTGGGTAATATCTGCATATATAGGCCCACTAACTTAACCAGTAGGAAACCCTAGTAACGGGGACCCATTTCAGCAGTAACCACATAGGCGTATCATGGTACCCTGAAACTAGGCAGGGTGGGGCATGATTACTGGGCTGATTATAAGCGGTCAAAGCGACGACGGTTGGTGCAGCAGTGTAGGTTCTAACGGAGCGTGGGCGTGCACACACTCCGGAGAAGAAAAAGCAGGCACTGGGAATCAGTAGTATACACTGTGCACTCTTGAATCATGTCGGGTCGCCACCATAGGACTTGATACACCCTATGGTGGGGCCAGCACAAGTATCTACAATCAAGCAGGGGCCGTATGACACACGTGACACATGCGTGCAGGTAGGGAGCCGCTCGATATGGTAGTTAGGGTACATCTAACATCTTCACGGCAATTGGGCTGATTGAGGTGGAATCCTCACATTAGATGTATGCTTGAAGGCTACCACAACTGCGGGGATTGGGATCGCGTTGGAACATTATCATTTGATATAAATGACTAGTCAGGACACTAGTTAGGTGGTGTAGAGATATAGAAACCAGAATAACAGGGTAATCGCGAAGCAGAGAAAGTATGGAAGCATATTCAGTTTATCAGTATATTCAGCTTGTCGGTAGATCCAGTTTATCAGTACATTTAGTTTTATCTTGCCTTAGCATATCTTGCGTTATCTTGTTAGCCCTATCATCATGGTATTGTCTTGTATTCATTTAATCCATGTCATGTTGTTTTTACCTGTTCACATGCTGAAAGTTACTGAACTTACCAGACTTTATGTCTGACTCTGTTTTCTTTCGCTTTCTTGTCTTCCGTTCCCCCCCCCAAGGCCCGCAGCGAGGGAATGTTACCACTTAGCTCAGTTTTCTTTCCAAGCTTGAAGATTAGTCGAAGTTTTTCTTGGATTCTCTTTTTCCATTGCTATGGCTGGCTCATACTACATTGGGGAATATAAATATTAATTTATTCTTCTTTATTTTGTAAGACAGATACGCTGGTATTGGAAAACAATTGTTGTACAAACTATTTTATCAATAAAGTAAAGTTTAATTTTCCGCTGTTTTAATTTTGTTTGTCTTGTAGTTTATCCGCATCTTTTACCTATAATGCTTCACAGAACTTAGTGCATTCCTTTTGCGAGTGACACTAACGGATGTGGGGTGTTACAATAATGTTTTCCACTTCTTTAAAAACCAAACTATGGAAATATATCGCCATTTTCCTAATCAATCAATTTGGGCTACTACTGAACTTCCTAATTTAACGAATATACGTTAATTCCTGTCTCTAACTTATTTTCCCCTTTCTGTTTGCATAACTACAATAAAATTGGACAAAATTGGGTTTATGCCCCTTTTCTTTTAATCCTTACAATTTCTGCATTAGTTCCATTTTAACTCTGAAAAGTGATTTCTTACAAAGAATATGAAAATTCTCAAACGTAACCTTTTTGCTACAAATTTACTGTACCTAACTATGATTTTACAATATCAATCTTTATCACATTAATTTAGTAAGTCTTTCCAAGTTTGTCTACAAAGAACGTGAAATTCTTTTTACTTTCCGCAGGGACCAGGAGATTGCATCCATGCATTACGATACGAAGGCTTCTTATTCCACAACAACGAAAGCACTTTTTCCAGAAGAAATGAAACAAAAGATACAGTAGAACTACGACTACTAATCCTTAACTTTTCTAGGAATCCTTCATCAGTGGTTGTTAATGACTGACTTTTTCAATTGCAAGCAAGATACTCTTTAGGCTTGTCATCCAGGAACTTGTTCGGAAATACCGTTGGTTATTAGGGGCATCCCGAAAATGCCCAGGTCAAAATATGGCTTTTAAATTAAGTTCCGTATTAGATTATCTTACCATTAATTTTACAACTTCCACGATCTCTTCCCGAACCAAACATGAATCTTTCGATTCATTTGGCTCTCATGGGCGAATATGCCCCCATCGTCTAGCGGTTCAGGACATCTCTCTTTCAAGGAGGCAGCGGGGAGGATCATTTGATCAGAATTAAATTTGGAATGGGTAGCTGGAAAATGGTAGTTTTGGTTTACTAGAACCATCAGCATATTTTTTTAGCTCGGTGGAAACGAAATTAAATTCTTTTCCTATAAATTCTAGTTTTGAACATAAAAAAATTTCGATCTGGTAAAGTAAAAAAATTAACAAAAGTTGACCCGCATTACGCACAAAAAACCACAAATTAAATAACAAAACTAAACAAAAATAGGAAAGAGAAGATTCAAGAGGCCCAATATTTTCTATTGGAGCTTCCCTCATTCCGTTTATTGAGCATAATGATGCGAATCGGGCTTTAATGATTTCTAATGCTCCTACAGAACCAAGGTGCTTGCAATTGAAAAAGTGGTTGTAATTTCTTAACTGCTGCGGTTTCTACCAAAAAAAATGGAATTTCTTTTTTATTTGAGAATAGTTATAGGAAATAAGGATTGACCAATTAGAACTATCTCCTAGGGCCTATAATTGTCTCAAAAAGTCCAATATACATACATTATTGGACCTTTTGAGTTATTAGTTGTAGAATATTATTCTCGTCAGACTTGAACCAAATAAAGGAAAAAATCTAATCTCTTTACATGCACATTTTTACATTTTCGTTCTAGGATGAAATTAAACAAAGAAGATGTCATTCGTTTGATGAGAAATAAAAAGGAATATCGAAAATTCGCGTGGCTGAAGCTAAAACAGCTACTTTCGAAGTAACAGAAAGAAAAGCAACGACTTGAGTGGGAGAGTGTATAATTTTTTTCTCGTTTTTTAATTTTCTCACGATAAAATAAATAAAAAGTAAGGCCATTCCATTTCGACAAAAGACCATACCCAAGTTCAAGGGTTGGGACCACTTCTTACGGGTCAGTGGAATCTTTATGCGCAAAACCCTGATTCCAGTAGTCACTTATTTGGTACCTCCCAAGGAGCGGGAACTACCATTCTAACCCTTCTTAGGGGATTCCGCCCTTCTTTATCTCTAAAGACGAGATGCCCTAACTATCCAACAGCTATTCCATCCCCGCTATCCATTGAGCCCGCTCTGAATAATCCCAGTAAATTATTATTTTTATTTTAGGGAAAGGGTAAAAACTTTTTATTTTTTTAATGGAAGAAAAAACCTCGAATTTCTTGGGAATCCTACAAGATCAATTCGTTCTTTTTTCTTTGACAGATGGTCAGAACTTCATCTGGGTTCGAATCGTTTCGGGTTTAATACCGATATTTTAGCAACAAATCTAATAAATCTAAGTGTAGTGCTTGGTGTACTGATTTTTTTTTGGAAAGGGAGATCACCAACTTCCTTGACCTTCCGGCACTGGGCAGGCGTCAGCCCCCATACATGGTCTTACGACTTTGCGGAGAGCTGTGTTTTTGGTAAACAGTCGGCCGGGCCTGGTCACTGCGACCCCCTTTGTGATGAGGCACCCCTTCTCCCAAAGTTATGGGGCTATTTTGCCGAGTTCCTTAGAGAGAGTTGTCTCGGTTGTCCCCGAAATAAAAAATGAAAATAAAGGTTTTTTCTACCTATTCAAGCTTTACCATTACTAATAATAAGAAAAGAAAGGGGCCTCGAGCCTCTAGTGAGTTACAGACAGAGTTAGAAAAGATAAAATCTTTGATGATTCCATCATACATCATTGAGTTGCGAAAACTTCTGGATAGGTATCAAATTTTTAAGCTTACTTGGATATTGAGCATTTATCTGTAAGAACTTAATTATTTGCACTCCTCGAAAAAGGGACGGAATTGTCTAAACCCCTTTTCTTGGTTCTTTTAGGGTTATAATTGATGGTTTTTTCCCACCTGCAAAGATCTACCTTTTTCTAAATATCCTTGTAATTCTTCCATTGACTTCAAACTAATGGGTGTAAACAAATACCGTGCCCCTCCACTAAAATGGGTTGGAATGCTTGTATACCCAATCTATGCAGGGTAGGTGATCTATTCAACAATACAGGATGCCCTTACAAAACTTCTTGAAGTATTTCCCATATAATCAGTTCTTTTTCCTGAATTTTACTTTTCGCAATCCCGATGTTAGAAACAATATGTTGTCTGATTAGACCACGAATTACAAATGTTTGGAAAAGCTCTATTGCTATTTCTCAACTTACCAAGCAAGGAAGGACGTCTAATCGAATTTATTTATTTAGAGAGCGTAATAGGAACTAATGAATAAACCCGCGATTCCATAGAACGACATCACGATCCCTTGTGGAAAAAAAATAATTTGTTGAGAAGGAAATCCGGGTATCAGATTCCTAGCAAGATAACTAGAAATTACAACCACTAAGAATCCTAGTGAACCTAAAAAAAGAATAAAGGCCTAGAAAAAATTACCTGCTTTTCGAAACAAGACTTTGTATGTAAAAAAATCGAGATGTTGTCGAAAAAAAACGAATAAAATAATCATATTTTGGAAGTTCCTACGATGCACTTGGGGCTTATCGGCAGAAACGAGTCAAATTAGATAGTCCCTTTTGGCTCCGGTGGCGACTAGATCAATGTTTCATTGGCTCAAAAGAGGTTCCCATCGAAGTTCAATATGAATCTTTTGGTACTTATCATGAGATTTATGGACAGCCACATTAAGATTACCATCCGGGGAGGTCCGTTTGATATCCAAAAACTGCTTAGCAACAATCGGACAAGTGGGTAATCTTGGGGTTAATCAACAAAGTTTTTTTTTTCTTTTAGAAAAAAAATTCGGTTATTATGACACTATGTTTTTTCCCAAGTCCGTAGCGTCTACCAATTTTGCCATATCCCCATTTTAGACAAGGATCTAGTTGTAATTTTACCCAACTTTTTCATTTATCTTTGTAGAAAAATCTCTGATCAATGATAGAAAAAGATTCATTTTGCATCATATCTAACGGATTCCTTAGTTCGGACCGAAGAAGTGTACTCGGCTTTTAAGTGCGATTATGGTTTTTTACACATTTGAATGAAGTAACGAATCCGTCCAGACTTTTAGGCTATTGCCTCACCAACTAGCTAATCAGACGCGAGTCCCTCCTCAGGCGGATTCCTCCTTTTTCTCAAACGGATTATATTTGTCGACAAATTTAAAATGATATGGAGATGATATTCATTATGTGTTTTGATCAATTGTATCGTTTCTTTGTGTATTCCTATACGAAGCTTTTTGTTTCTACCGATAACAAAAGGTAGAACGAGGCCGACAAAAAGTTCTTTCAAAATTGACTATTCGTTCCATTTTAAACAAAATTGCCACTAGACTAGAATTGTAAAAATGGAATAGTTCGAATAGTATCCAAAAATATCACCGAAAGCATTGTTCTAAATTAGATCTTATCATGTCACGTTAATGATCTATTTTATTTGATTGAAATTTTTTTGAACCGTTTGCATCTAAAGATGCGCGTACGGTTCAAAAGGGATATAATTTTGTCCTAATCAACTATTTGTACAAATGGTACTTCCAAATTGGAACGAGCATGTAGAAATTAACGATACTTCTTTATCTTTTGAGTTGTTCTGCCGGATTGGTCGCTCAAGATCTTTGGTCTTCACCCGGACCCGGATCCAATGAAAAAAAATTAGGATCACTTCGTTATATAATAAGTACTAAAATGTCGCACTTAGTTTTGAAAAACATTTTCAATTGGATGTGAATGTTTTGAAGAACTGTCTCATGACGTTCTGAATCCAGCTCACATACCGCTTAATGGGCGAACAATGGGGTATTTGTAAAAATAGATATAATCCATATAATTGTGCGAACTACAAAAATAAAACAGTAGATAATAATTCTATTGATATTGGAAGACAAAAAGATTCTTCCAATGTCTCTCATTAATTTTAAGTTTAAAATTGGTTTGAATTTTTTCTTTAGTTAAGTATCCACATGTGCGAAATTTAGATATTTGCTCTTTTTCCTATCCGGTTCCTCCACCACTGTGAACCTCGGTTCGATTTAGGCATGATACACTTTTTATTTATTGTCAAAATATAAAAAAAAAAAATCTTTTTTGTATTTTAATTTACAATAATAAGATATTGAAAATATCAAAAAATTGGAATTGAGCTAATGAAACTATTTTAGTAAAATTCAACTGTCTCAATTCCCGAGCAATCACGTCAAAAACTCGGGAATAATGTGTATTTTTCGTTGGGGATTCCCCAGAATAAATCATCGCATTTTCCTTCCAAAAAAATTCCAAAGTCAAAAGAGCGATCGGGTTGCAAAAATAAAGTTACCAAATTTTGAGGAGTCGGTATCAATTTATGTCGGATTGCTCGCTTCAATTAATTTGAAGAGGTATAAATATCTTTTCAAGAAGATTGGATCCAAAGAAAATGCCGTTTTGGAGTTTTATCAACAATTTGCTTGTGTCGATGGGGATTCGGTATTTTCGTGCGAAATTATAGAAGATCTCCCTTAAGATCGAACAATGAAACCATGGAAATCCGTCGGAAAAGGAAAAATACGCAATGGTAATATTGTTCCTTCATTGATTAAGAATTTCGGTCTTTGGGAAGTTGTTCTGTCGGATTGATCGCTCAACATTTTTGGTCTTCACCCAGACCCGGATCCGATGAAAAAAAAATATTTTTGGAGGAGAAACTATGCGTTTTTGGGATCTCCGAGCGTTCCGCCTTAGAGGGAAGCAACCGCGCAAGCAGGTGTGGACGAAGCGGGACGGTTTCTCTGGTATGAAATGAGCCACTTCAAATAGGTTTTGCTCCGGCCCAGAATATGATTAATCCGGCATGGGCTACGTGAGCCCCAAGTAGTTTACTAGATAAATTGATAAGTATGGCATTCCGCTTGAACGAAACGAAAGATACTATCGATGAATAAAAGCACATCTTGTTAATTAATATCCCGGAAATATTCTGCCATGGTTAGTGCAGTCAAACCTACTCTCATACGAGCTCCTGGTAGTTCTCGAAAAAAGATAGCGAAAAAATTATCCCTGAAGTCAAGACTAAAAGAAATGTAACAAAAATGGTAATATTATTCCTTCATTGATAAAGAATTTTGTGCTTCGAATCATTGCTATTTGACTCGGACCTATTCTAAAAACGTCGAGGTATTTCGAATTGTTTATTGATTCTAACAACTGATTGCAGGGTTGATCATTCGGACTTTTCAATTCATAGATGTGGATCTCGGACCTATGAATGGGGGTATTCCCGATACTCACAAAGAAAAAGGGAAGTGATTTGGACAAAAAGGGAAGTGACTTGGACAAATAATTTTCTTCCACCAAGAATGTTTTATGAAACTCTCTAACCCCCGAATTACTTTTCCAAGTTCTTTCATTATTAGGTCAAGAAATAGAATTATTTTGATGTGTCTTTCGAGGAATGGGCCAGACCTGATCATTTCTCAAGAACAATAGCTAAAGGCCCCGATACAACCACTTGGATCTGGATCCATCGGAATCTTTAAAAGAAGTTTATGAACTCATATGGATCTTTGTTCTTAAGCTGGGCTATAACCACGACGAATTCCTCATTTTTTTTACTTTCGAACCGGGGTTCGCAATGGTGGAGGAACTGGATCGGAAAAAAGAGGGATTCTAGTTCCATCTGCTATAGCTTGAAGAATTCCCAATGGACCGGCATATTCAGGCCCAATGCATTGTTGTATTTCTACAGCTATTTCTCTTTCTAACCACATAATTACTAGTACCCCTATTGTTATTCCCAATATAAGGGTGAAAATAAGCCACACTGGGATTGAGACATGACCCAGACTCGCTCTGCAATGGAATTTCCTTTTCCCCTTTCTATTTTATCGAAGATCGTTTAACTGTAGCAAGAGCATGAAAAATTGAACGCTTCTTATCACAACCCTTCTTCATGGCAGAAGTCTTTACTGGTTCTCCAGGGAAATATGCTGGTAATTCACTAGTTATTCCAAATGCTCGCTAAATCTGAAAAAAAACTGGAGGTTATTTGTATTCCTCGAATTAATTTACCTAAGAATAAGTTTTCATTTTATTTATTTTTTATTTTTTTAATAAAATTTTATAAAAAAACTTCATTTTTTGTCTTTCGGGAACGAATTCACCGCCATATGGCTGACCGGCGATTCCGGCTTCATGCAGGCGAGTTGCAGCCTGCAATCCGAGGAACAAGTCAAAATAGAAAAACTCCTATTGGGTTTAGGGATTATCAGGCTCGAACTGATGACTTCGGGCCATCCTGGACTTGAACCAGAGACCCATCGCAAGGGAAACGAAAACCGAGATTTGCTGCGATTATGGTTTTTTACACATTTTAATGAGGTAACGAATTCGTGAAAAGGGTTTTCCATAAGATAGGAAATGTAAACTATTAGCCCAGAAATAATTTATCAATTTAACCCGTCAAAAATTTGAACCTGCCCCAAAAAATGTTACTAGTTTGAATTTAATACAAATTTATATTTTTTGGTAACTTGTAGGAATGCCAATAATATTAATTACCCTTGTAATGACAATTGGAATGATATTAACTGAAGTCGAAGTACCGAAAGTTAAAAAAAACCAAATTCTAATAAAGTTAGAATAAAGCAAAAAGTCTTTCAAATTTTCCTTCTTATTACAATTTTGGCATAATAAATTTATTTAGCCCTCATCAAGTCTTCCCTTTTTATTACAATTCCCCTTTAATTTGCGCATAATCACAATTAAATTAATTTGCACCTAACAATAATTCAATTACTTATTCAATTAATTTGCGCCTAACCACTATTCAATTTAATTTGTGCATAACCACAATTCAATTCAATTTGTGCATAACCACAATTTTATTCATTTTGCGCATAACCACAATTTTATTCAATTTGTGCATAATTAAAGTTTAACATAAACTATATAATCTAACGCAGAAGAGGGGAAAAGAAGAACATATTGTAAATTCCAATAGGAATCAAACGATACAATATACCGTTATCAGAAAATATAATTTAAATCGACTCTAATATTTTGGATTTATGCTACTTTCTAGTTTCTTTACAATTCAGATTTATAGATCTGTCTGGATGGAGGATCTGGGAATCCATAGCTTAAATTTACAATCTTTATCTCCAAATCTTGAGTCATAAATCCTAAAACTAATATATATTTATTTTTTGAAGAATTTGGAGGAGAAATGAATTGGCAAAGCTTTGTCGCCCTCTTAGAAAATATGACTCAGAAGCTAGTCCCTGCTGGTTTATTTATAGGTGCTTAAAAGAACCTCGTCCATACGATTTAAAACGAATAAATCCGAACCATTTAGAACAAAACAAACCACGCTTTCTGACCCAAAGTGGGTTGACCCCACGCCCCAGGTGGGTCAACCCAGTGCCCAAGTCGGTTGACCCTTGGGCGACCCACATCTAGGGTTGGTCGACCCATATACAATTGAAATAATCGTATATTGGGTTGTTCGTGATTGTTGGTCCAATTAAAACGTTTTCCTATAACGCTATTTTGTTTCCTAATTTCTGTCCAATTTATTTATTATTTTCCATTTTATTTTGCGCTTTAAATTTCAGTTTTAAATCTATGCATATATATATATATATATACGCACAGCCTCACAAAATTCAACCATTAATAACTACATAAAATTTGTTTCTTAAACGTTATTATTAACGGTATTAGTTCATTGATTTTTTCCGTTTTTAAAATACACACATATTTTGAATTTAAGTTTGCATGTATACATCTACGTGCAACTCCAAATATATATATATATATATATATATCCTTCCTTATATGTACATACACATATACATTCCTCTTGGAACATACATTTTTTTGGTTGGCCTTCTTAAGATTTAAACACATGATGTTGGTGGGATTCGAACTCGCGTGCTACAACTTGGGAGGCAAGTGCTCAATCATTGAACCACACTGCGTTTTGTTCATAAAACTAGAACATTGGAAACTCTTTGCTTTATGTGTGTTCCTTTTATTTTCTTCTTTTTCATGTTTGTTCAGAAACTTCATTTAATGATATCTTCTTCGTTTTAAGTCCGTTTTCTGCAAACCTTAGGTTTAAATTGATCAGAAAATCACCACAGGCGCAATGACCCTAGTCCCGTGACCAAATTCATATAATTTTACAAATTTTATTTTATTATTTAATTTAAAATTGTAGGGTCTTATAAGGACTCCATCCTCTTGCAAGCAGCTTATCACAATCGTTTGCCCTTCCACATTCCCGATCGTCACATTGAGCCTTTCGCAATCTACTATAGCTGCATATCTCTTGAGGCAGTCCATACCCAAAATGATCCCAAACCCAGCGAAGTTCAAAATAAAGCAATCACACATAAAATAGCAACCATGACTCGATAAGACTAGACCACGAAAAATCATACAAATACTAGACAAACCCCTATTGTGTTAGTCACAACGGTCTATTAACAATCCTAAGTTCTAAACCTAACTTGCAAACAAGCTCATTACAAATAAAAGAATTCAATGCTCAAGTATCAAACAAAAACCAAACTGAAACACCTTTGAAAAAAGCGCATCTTTCGTCGCAACACTCTCCCCTTTTCCACAGCAGTCGACGCCCTTAAGAGGAGGGCACCACATCCAAACCATATGCTTTCACAACCTGCTTATCCTTTGGCGGTTCTGGATAGTTCTTCTTCTAGTGTCTAGGCTTGTCACAGTTATAACACTTCTTCTCCGCCTTAGGAGCCCTACAATCCTTGGAATAATGGCCCTTTTCATGATAGTAAAAGCAAGTAACCTCACTCTTGAGTTCCTTCTGGCCATTTTCCCTAGTCGTTGGTGTTGTTGTTGTTTCCTCTTTTTGTTATTCCTACCACCCTGCTGCAGCTTCAGCTCCTCCTTATTCTCAACCGCGACCTCTTCCTTTTTCGAAAACGAACTCTCCTTCCTTAGAGCTGTTGGGACTAGGGCGTGTACAACACAATGTTAATGGATCTTAAGGCTATTCAGACATCAGAGGGGTGAAGTGTATTTACTATATATATTCAAATTGCAATAAGAAAGAAATAAGTAATAAAATAAAATACCATAAAGTAAATAACACCAGGATTTTTATACTAGTTCGGATTAACCAATCCTACATCCAGTCCTGCACTCCACCATGTAGAATTTCACTATAATCGCTGGCTTTCCACGGGTGGCAAGAACACCTTCACAATCTTGATTTCACGGGCTACAAGATACGCCTTCTCCTTATGAACAGCAACAAACAGTGAAATGCAGTCATATCTTCAATACAGATTCCTGCATATTTGGTACAATGTTCTATAGACCTCCAATGACAGTATATCTTTGAATTCTTTGAGGAAATAGGATGAAACCAGAGAGAATGATGTGAATTCAAGTACAACTCTCTGATATTGTGTGGCTTGCTAATCAAAGAAGAATTAGGGTGAAAGAGAGTGGATTTGAAAGAATAATTGGAAAGCATTCAATGAATTTGTATAGAAAATATATGGAGAAGAAGGAGTAGAAGGAAATGTGAAAAGTTGGTGTTAAAATTCGTTTCCAGGAGCCTTTAAATAGTGGTTGAAAGAAATTGTCTTTGGTGAAGGGATATGAAGGGATGAAGGCAAATTTGAAATTCGAAAATCTGGAAAATGATTATATGTTGACATACTAGTATACATATGTGTGTTACCAACACTAATAAGTGTGCCAAAATTCAACATTTCAAATTACCTTATATTTGTAGATTTTGGTGATTCGGTTGAGGTTAATGGTTGATTATCTTCAAGTATAATTGCCATGGGATCTTTAACAAGATATTCTAAGGTTCAACCAACTCATCACCACTTCAAGCACCTCTTGTCCTTCAGCATTCTTCTCTATTAGGCTTTGGTCTTCAATTATTATGATTATCCTTCCTCTGTTATTCTTCCATTGCTCTGATTAATATTTTATATAATTCTTCTTTTGTACTCTTGTTTACCTCTATAAATGACTTCATAAAATATCTAATGTAACTGCACAACTCAAAGATATATTAGTAGTAATGTTCATATGGTTGTTGTCATCAAAATCAATACGTAGGGTATTAACAATCTCCCTCTTTTCGATGATGACAATTATATAAATATTTGAGAGATAAAATATAATACTTTTATATTTGACTCCCCTTAACTCTATGCACTCCCCCTATCATTTTGTCTAGTATATTTATATCTTTTCTCTCCCTTTGTCACCAACAAAAAGGGTAAAAAGATTTTTTTTTTTAATTTACATGACAATTTGTAGAGTTTGTATATGCATAAAAATAAAACAGAAGAAAGGAAACCAAATAAATTCAAAATATGAAATAAACTTTATTCAATAATGTGATTTAGAGTTACTACTTTACCGATGCCAATAACAAATCCTTTTCATATTTATCTAAGGCTCGATAGATTTCTTATCATATGCTTTTAGCATTTCTTATTTGGTACCTGAAAATTTATAAAAATGTGCACTTTGGTACCCTTTTTTCTTTAGGGTCCATAGGGTTAAGTTTTGGGATGCCAAACCCATAAAGAGTTTGAATACGCTTTCAAAATATACTCATTAGATAAATGAACTTTATTAACAAAACTATAATATATTTTTCCTTTTTCAGTATTATCCAGCCTTTTTGGAACCCATAGGTTAATGAACCAATTTGGAGGATTTAACTTTAATTTCCAAGGTTTAACTTTGAACTTGGTGGCTTTAACAAACTTAATATATTTAGTACTATTTTTCTTTGGTGTATCCAAGTCCATGTTTTTTCCAAGTGTTTTTAGATGCAAATAACATTTTTCTAGATTATCCTTTCCTTTGTTAAATTTATCAATATCAGTTTTCATTTTATCAAAATCCTTACTTCAGTTAAGAATAACATTGTTTAGAGATGTTATTTTGACATTCAGATCAATGAAGCATTAAATCTTTCAATTTCATCTTTTATACATTGTTTTTCTTTACTCAATTTTTCATTAGATATTTTTAATCTTTCAGTTTCCACCAATCTATTGTCATACTCTTTCCTAGATATTTATATCTTTGATGCATATCATTTTAAACTTTAGTAAATTCTTTATCAAAATTCCATATTATTGACACCAAAAAATGGTACAACACCCAAGGAATAGAAATGTAGAGACTAAAATTGAAGACAATTCGATTAAAAATGAAAAGAAATGTGATCAGACTAAATGTAGAGACCCCATAGTTCTAAATGTTAGAACGCTTCATACAAGGAAAGCCCAAGTTGATCAGATTATTCATCTAGCCGAAAGAAGATGACCCAACAATCAAAGATCATTGGTATTAACAATCAGAGTCGGGTGGTACTTCAGTTGAGATTAATACATTTTTGACTACCTTGCCAAAAGGCGGGTCAACACTTTGCCCTCCAAAGCATGTCGTGTTAAGAACGCGACATGCTTTGAAGTTTTGGTTGCTGAATTGTTTTATCTACTCATCCAAAGGACTGGTAATTGGCATTGGAAAATTGTGTGCAAGTCGGTTTGGAGATTCTTCCATGAATTTCCAAAATTGTAAATTAACAATTTTGCAATTGACCACCTGGGATCAATGTCATTTCTTGAAGAGATAATATTTTGTAGCTGCACGCTGGTTCATTCCGGGTCAATGAGGTGTTGAGTCGACAATCTAGTCCAATAGTCATAGTCAGTTGTCATGTCTAAAGGAACACGGAGAATCCCCTTATTTCACTATAAAAGGCTGACCCACTCTCATTATTGTACTGTTACTTTTCACTACAGTCGAACCTGTAGAAGATTAAAATAGTTTCTATCTTCCGAAAAACAAGATCATCTACTCTAATTACTCCATAGGTAGGAACTAATTCTTTCTTCTTGTTTTTAAAGAACTTTCTTGCATGATTTAGCATATGAATTCTTCCCCTTTTTCTTCGTTTTTATCCGTATTCGACATTACTTTTGATCTGAATCGCCAACGTTGAGTCCGTCGAAATAGTAGCTAGATGGCGAGGCGGTGGTCACCGGCAGTGCTTGTAGCAGAGTGGTGATGGCTGGTAAAGGGAGTAGAGTGATCTTTGGGAAGAGTCGAGGAGATAAAATGGCATTTTGTTTTTCAAAGCATTTTGAATTTTGAGGCGCCATCAATTTTGAGGACACGTGACAAGGAAAGAAGGTGCGATGGGACAGGTGTGGTCAGAAGGTGGTGCAGGCCCTCAATGTTGACAGGCGGAAAAAGACAAAAAATGAGTTCAAACCCTACGCTTGTCGACTTTGTGTTATGGAATGGGTGACCCAACCGTCTAGCTAAAAGAAATCACACTACTAGTTGTAGGTTTGATTGGCAATGACAACTGCATTCAAGATGGGATCAAGTCTTCGATCGGTAGTCCTCCTGGTCGATCCTTATAGTCTTAGGTCGATAGGACCAAGAATGATCGGTCCAATGCTCAGGGTTACACATAAGTCTTTGAGGAATAATTGACTTCATTTGTTCATCTTGGCTAGGACGGAGTACCATGAAATGGAGCATGCTCTTGATCGTTGCTTTTAATTTATGCTATCATTCCACGACACATACACGCATTGATGCACACACTGAGGGGTTATGATATTATCAATCTAACTAATCGTCTTTTATGACTAGCATAACTAACAATGGTCGGACGATACGATACCCATAGCTTTGGAGTAGGCAGGGGCAAGGATCTATCCATCCGTATGGATTCAGAGAGTGACTCCTCTTCCGGGTCTAGAATCGAGCCCGAACCCAGTCTTAGTACTGAAATTCAGACCCGATCGATAAAACCGCCTCCTACTATGGAAACAAGAGAGACAAGTGGGGTGGAAGCTGTGATCGATGCATCCGACACTCTTCCTAGTGCTATATTTATTAGAAATCCTCTGGACACTTGGTCTTGCACAATGAGTGTGAAATATCTGAAAAGGTTGAGTGTAAACACAAGATTCCATGGGACGATATCTGCATCCCTGAAAGAGACGATCGCCCTTATAGTCCGCCAAGTGGATTTATGGCACTAACTCGTTCGATGCGCACTGCCGGAGCTATCCCCTTATTTCCTCCATTTATAATTGATTTTCTAAGGCGAATCAATTTGGCGTCGATGCAACTTCACCCGACTGCATATACCAATCTATTGTCATTATACGTCTTATACATGAAGTATTTACACCAACCTCCATCACTTGATGACATAGTCTTTTTCTTTAACTTTTGAAATCGAAAGAATCACACTCCTTCTTTCTTTTCTTTAGGGCTGTTCATGGACGAAAAATTATTGAGGACATCCCCAGCAGGCCGGGGGATATTATGCATGACTAGTTTTATGTTACGCAACAACCGGGATGCGCCCGTTACTAGCTTCGAAGTAGTAAGTCTTTCATTTTAATTGGTTCAACCATTAGGAGGATTCTCACTAGAATTTTTTCCATGTAGGTGATGAACCCAAAAGGCCCATGGATAGAGTGTTTTAGGAGCGTTTCGATACCTTGGTCGCTCTTAGTCCAAAACGTCAAGACATCAAGAAGTGTCTGACTGACGCATGCTTACATAGCCACCATCTCCTAGATGAGGGAATAGCGTTACGATCCTCAGGTGGTCAAGCTTCTCCCTCGCATAATGTTCAAATCGATGTTCCCCTAGCTAAAAAAACATCAACCCTTGTTGGGAACGTGCCCCAGTCAGAGGGTTGTTCGCCCAACCATCGACTGAGAAAAAAACCATTATAATTCATTCCCCGACGAAGGGGAAGAGACCTACTGAGAAAAGATTTATCCGGGTGGCCGACCGATTGAAAATTTTGAAGAGCCCGATTGCAAGTGCTTCGAAGAAGATCCCAAAGGGGACAATTGAGGAGGAACCTTGTGATGGTCGATCAAAAGATTTTGCTGTTGGAAAGGATCCTTCTTCACTTATGATCTATAGGAGGAATAAGTGGATCCTCCCTATCATGACTTACAAAATTTGGAGATCCCTAAGAACCCCTTCTGTTCTAAAACTTGAATTCAGCTTCTTTCTTCCCCTAGTCCAGGGAAGGTATTGTATATGTCGATCAAAAGACGTAGTAGAGACGATCCACATCCCCGGCTCAGGTCTGTCTTGGGGAGACACTCGGGATATACATAGCACAATCAATGCACGTCACAACACTATCTTCTCTTGTGTATATTGAATATTGGCTAAAGTTTAATTGTTGTGATGCAGGTACTGTGAAGAGCGTGTATTACCACGATAATTTTGGCTCTCTCTTGAAAAAAGGTGGACTTGGATTGGCCTCGCAGCAAGGTTGGCGGGATAGAGAAGATGATGGAGACGACGATCATGAGAGAAAGTAGAAAGAGAGAAAAGAGAGAGAAAGGACAAAGAGAGAATAGAGAGGGAAAAGTGTAAGAGGGACAAAGAGGAGAAGTGGACAGAGAAGAACAAGCCCCAAGAAATAAAAGGAGTGTGAGACTCCCAAGCGCCCGTCTTCATCCCATTCTTGGGATAGGACTCTTAGGGTGACGGCAAGACAGCCAGTGAACGGTCACAAATTGCTCTTCCACATTCCAAACCTTCGACCGACCCTCTTCCCAAGACACAATCAGTTGGCATTCAAGATCAGGGCCTTACTCCTCCCTCCAGACGACCTAGAAAAATCCCCCAAATATCGATCTATTCAGCTCAAGACAGTACAACTGCCAAATGAATCAAAGAAATGGAGGAGCTTTTCCATCGCTTGTGCTTTATCGAAATCAAGTTCGCCCCTGATCTTCAATCATTTCCACCAAGTGCTCATGACCAGGTCAGGTCTGGTGTTAACTTTGCTTTATCTCAATACGACTCTATGTACACATAGGCAAGGCGCATATGCGAAGTTGCTAGAGGCATGGAGGTAGAAAATGAACATATGCGGATGGAACGAGATTCTGACATGAAAGCTCTCGAGATAGTGAAAAAAGAAATGGAGTAATGTGGGGCTCAAGTAGGTGTTCTTAAAGCTAAGTATGGGAAAATTATGAAGTATTTAGAGACCCGAGTAAAGTCAATGGGCCAGGAGTGTGCACCTTTCAAAACCAAAAATCAGGTGTTGAGGAATGAAAAGGAGCATTTGTATCGGGAGGTGCAGAGCCTTAAAGCCTAACTCGATTCTTCAGAGGTGGCTAGAAAACAGACTGAGGATAATGCTAAGGCTATAATTGAGAATGCTAGCAACTCTCTACTCCAACATGATGTTGAGATCCAAACAATCAAGGCCGAACATGCATCGAAGATAGAAGAGATGCGCTATAGGTTTGGTGACAACGTATTGCTGTTCTTTGCTAGAGTCCTCCGCCATAGAGACTTGTCTTAGATGGACAACTACCAACGGATATTAGCTGATGCTTCGGAAGTGTTTATGAGGGAAGAGTTTGAGGCTATGTAGGGAGAGCCGATGAATGAAGAAGCTTTAATATCCCAATTTTTGCGTGGTAGGGAACCAGAGGCGTTGGCTGAAGGTAGAGCTGCACACAACCCATATGTAATCCAACCCGACCCAACCCACATAAACCCAACCCAACCTATCCTAGTTCGGGTCGGATATGGGTTATAATTTGTAACCCATACTATATATGGGTCGGGTGTGATAATTTGTTCTATCCAACCTTATTTTAACCCAACCCTATATTAGACAACCAATTTAATACCAGCCTACTTAAAATTAAAATAGTCTAATCCTAGAATAATGTTTATGTATTTAAATATATTCTATAGTAAATATACAAAAAGGCATATTTCACGTCAATCCAAACTAGATAGAATTTGACAAAAAATATTTTAAAGTGCATTTTAATGTATTGTAAAATGAAATACTTATTCTACTATGTAGTGAAATGATTTCATATGATGTTTGTACAATGAAATTATAATAAAATATGTGTTATAATGAATAAGTTATTTTAAATGCGTTATGCTAACTAAAATATGGAATATTATAATGAATATTTTAATGTTATTTTATAAAAAATCTCTTATATTCTCATTTTTTATCAGTTTCATGCAACCAACCCTACTAAAACCGACCCAACCCAAACCTCAACCCAACCCATATCCAACCTCATACAGGCTCAGATACGGGTTGAACTATCTTAAACCTATACCTATGTGGGTCGGATGAAGTATTTGGTTTAGTCCGACCTAACCTATACTTTGTGCAGCCCTAGCTGAAGGGAAGAGAATGTTAAGTGAATCAAAAGACGTCGAATGATATAAGGCGAAAGGAAAGTCGATCCTGGAGGGGGATACTAGTGTGAGTAAGAAGAAAGCATCTCTTCCCCATCCCACCGGAAACATTGTGTTTGGTTTGTCCTCCGTTCCTTCTCCCCCAAATCAATCCTCATTGGTAGTGGAAGAGTATAGTCCGGACAATTCCCCATCGTCCTATATTCCGAAAGAGTCCAGTTGCTCCTATTTCAAAAGTAAAGATTACCGACGAGCTAAAAGAATCCACAGCTGATGGTAACTCACTACGTCCTTCTCAATTCTAGAGAGTATTCATTCCTTCAAGTCTAACTTTTATGCTTCCTATCTTAGGTACACCAGCGGTGAAAACAATTATTAGGTTAGAGACCAAAGTGCCGGAGAAGGATCCCGCTACTGTTCTAAGCAAAGATGAAGAAACGATCGATATTCTGAAGGAATCAGAAATCAGAGATGCTCAGTCAGATGATGATGATGTGGTAAGCACAAGGGAGATAAGGAAGACCGATTACCTAACCATAGCTGAGATGAAGGCCAGTGATGAGAGGAAGATCTCTACCCTTAAAGCCGAACCATCTACCAATCCCCTCGATATTCCTCTCCTCCAAGCTATTCCTCCAACTACACTTGTGCTTGCTAAAGGAATTCTGTCCACAACTCCTACTGACCAAAATAAGAGGAAATATGATCCAGCGATGTCCGATCATTCTGCTTCTTTCGGCGGCAAGCCCAAGAAGTAGAGGAGTCATTTGACTACCGAGGAAACCCTGGAGATGATCAAGGAAAAATAAATGGAGATAAAGAAGTATGGTATTAATCCACCTCGATCTTAGAAACCCTTTGTTGCACGTTGTTATAGGCCCTTTGGAAGTTGTTTGCGAGTGCGACCCTCGCGTTTTTGCCTTTGTTTAGTTCTGTATTTTGTAAGTGAAGTTGGACTTAAACAAAGTTATATGCCTTTAAATCTTTGTATTGTTAATCAATATGTTAGAGGGTTAAAATGTGACTAAGGCTTGGGGGAACGACAGAAGTGCCCCAAGTATATTTTAGACTTTAAGGATCGTTCAAGTAAGCCCATAGTCGGCTTCCTTGTTCAACCTCATGTCCCTAATGTCATGGGGGATCGGTTCGGCGTTGGGTCCTCTTGTGATATTCGGAGATCGATCCGATTCAGACTAAGAGTCGAACGATCTTTGGTGGAGATATATAAGTCCTTTATACTCTTCCCTTAGTCGTCTAGGGTTAGAGTTTCAAGGATCGAGTGGTCTTTACTCTGGGTGCACCTTTCACACTCGTCCATAATTTTATACTCCTTGTCAAGTCATGAGAGTCAGAGTTATTTAAACAGGCAATCATGCTATTTACATCGGCGTCATACCCACTTTTGGTCTACAAAGTGTGATCCGAAGGCTCGAGTGTCACTACCAAACCTGAAGTTTGTCGACCTATATTTCCTTTCGGTCCGAATGAGATCGGCTTGTTGAGCCATGGACCGATAAGTAGGGTTGGGGAGTAGGCTTTTTCCCCTAGTCCTAAAGTTTGACCTTTGCCGGTCGAGTCACAACATATGGTCACAGTCATTAGAGTAGTGAGACAGAGCAGGAAAGGATCTTTTATTCATAGACAATAATGGATGGCAAAACACACCTTATTACAATACCGAAGTAAAATAAAAGTCCTAAGAAAGGTAACGTCGTAAATGCTCAGCATTCCATGCTCTTTGAAAGAGTTCACCGTCAACAGTCACTAGCCAGAAGGTTCCATTATCAAGCCTCTGTTGGATGACATAAGGCCCTTCCCACTTGGGGCCCATATGAATGGGAGTCGGGAAGACCCGTTTTAAAACAAGGTCGCCAACATCGAAGGTCTTGGGTCGGACCTTCTTGTTGTAGCATCGAGCGACCCGACGCCGAAGAGCCTCAGCACGGAGGCTAGCTTCCTATCTTTTTTCATCAATCATGTCTAATGATTCCAAGAGAAGGGCTTTATTTGACAGTGGGTCATAGTATGTAGTTCTATGGGAAGGAACTCCAAGCTCTATAGGAACGACTACTTCAATGCCGTAAGAAAAAGCGAAAGGAGTATAACCTATGGCAGTTTTATGGGTGGTTCGATATTCCCAAATGGCTAAAGGCAATTCATCGACCCATTTGCCTTTGGCTCGTTCCAGGCATTTCTTCAAGATAGGCTTGATAATCTTTTTAACGGCTTCAACCTGTCCATTGGACTGCAGATGCACGACTGCCGTGTACTTCTTCTCAATTTGATATCATTCGCAGAATCTTTGAATTCTGAGTTGTTGAATTGAGTCCTGTTATCAGTGATGATAGTCCAAGGCAACCCAAATCGACATTTGATATTCTTGACAACAAAATTGATAACTCGTTTTGTCGTGACCGTGGTCAACATTTCAGTTTCTGCCTACTTTGTAAAGTAGTCTACAACCATGATTTCATAATTTGCGCCCCCTTTCGAGATTGGTAGGCTTCCGATAATATCTATTCCCCAAACGTAAAATGGCCAAGGGCTGACCAACCGGGGGAGTTCCGTTGGTGGAGCCCATGGAATCTGAGCAAAACTCTAGCATCTTCCACATCGTCTAGAGTAATTGGCCATATCTCTACTAACGGTTGGCCAAAAGTAACTATACCGCAATACTTTCTTAGCTAGGGTTTTTCCTACTGCATGAGAACCACGCTCTCCCTCGTGTGCTTCTCCCAATATTCTTTTGATATCGTCATTAACCACACCTCAAAGTATTGTAATCGAAAAACCCCACCTGTAAAGCTGGTCATGCTGAATGATATATGTAACAACCCGAGTTCCGACAGACCGAATTTTTCAAAATTCAACCCATCGAGACCCGAGTTGGGTGCTCTTGTATCCTGCAGAAAAAGACAGAGATGAAGAAACAAGTCAGAATTCATAAGCATCTCACAGCGGAAGGAATTAAAGTATAATATACTCAAATATAGCTTTACCTTATTGATAATACTGCCAAACCAGTATCCAAAGCTATAACATCTCTGTCCTGTACCTAACCTGCGAATGTTGTGAGGAGGGGGGGGGGGTCAGAACATAAGTTCTGTGTGAATGACTTTAGAATAAACTTTTGAATAATCCTACATATGCCATTCAGTTTAATTTTCTTGGTTATTAGGTTGTTAACGATGTTAGCTCCTAAGGCTAAACCCATGTCATTCTCGTCCACTTACTAGTAGATTTACCTAATGCAACATATATGTAGATACCCCTAACTCGTATAACACTTTCCGTGTATATAAATATATATGCAGTCCCTTGCCGTATGTCGTACGGGCTTCATCACGTAATTCTACATTAACGCAGTATCACCATTCTCGAAGTCGTTTGGACTGCCACTCTTTGTCTTGCGAGATTCCCTTATCATGTACTATCGAGTGTTTCAACTAGGATTTATGCCACCTAGGACCACTAGGTATTATGCTACCTATTGAACGTTTTCTAGATTCGATTAGGGTTTATGTCACCTAGGGCCACTAGGGATAATGCTACCTATCGAACAATGCCCTCTAGTCTAGGACACACTACCCAGGGCGATATATGTTCCTAGACTTTCCCCATGTATGTGTAGTGAATCGTTTTCGATGTCTAGATGCACATGTACTCTATATGTGCGGCCCGAGTCCTGTGGCAGGGCTAATCAAGAAACACGGGACTCGGTCGGGAGCTTTAAGTTATCTGCCGATGCAGATGCTAAGGTCTGTTTTTCCAGTGGCTATGGTCCCACTTGACCCCTCCCTCAACTAATGAAAGGCCACCTGTAACACCCCACCTCCGCTAAGGTCACTCGCAAAGGGAATGCACTAGCTTTGGTGGAGCATTATCTAGGTAAACATACACAGAAATATTACAAGACAGAACATATAAAACAGCAGAAGAAGAACCAAATTTCATTTCTTTAAAATCTAGAAAGGTCTAAAGCCTTTTTTACATCAAAATGCTATTAAATCCATTACATCGAAATCTGTCTTGCAATAGTAAAGAAGCATAAAACCATAGTCATAAATCATTCCCCAAGTAAAACAGTAAAGCAGCCATAGCCAAGAAAGGTCCAAGCCATATATGATGATCTTGAAGCAGAAAGAAGTCCAAACTAAGTGGTAGTATTTTCCTCACTGAGAACCTGGGGGGGAGGGGGGGGGACGGAAGAAAAAGAGGCAAAACAAAAAGGGTCAGTCATAAAGACTGAGTAAGTTCTAGTGGCTTTCAGCATAGAAACAAGTAAAGATAACATGACATGTATAAACTGAAAGTAAACATAAGGATGATGACAAGATTGGCAAGTTAAACTAAGATGACAAGATAAACTATACTAACCAGATAAACTATGGTAACAAGATAAACTATGCAAACCAGATAAACTACGTATAGCATCGCATGTTTAACATTCTCTGCACCAACTGTACTAGTACCCCAACCCGTATCATCCTTTCTATGTATATGTACAGTCCCTTGCCATATATCGTACGGGTTTCATCATGTATTTCTATACTAATTCAACGTAGTGACACCATTCTTGAAATCGTTTGGACAACCACCCTTGTTCTGGCTAGGTTTCCTTATCATGAACTATTGCGTGTTCAACTAGGATTTATGCCACCTAGGACCACTAGGGATTATGCTACCTATTGAATGTTTTCTAGATTCGATTAGGGTTTATGCCACCTAGGACCACTAGGTATTATGCAAACTAACGAACAACACCCTTTTTCCACGTAACGATCTATTAATCGATCGGCTCCCTACAAGTCCTAGCTCGTTCATGTGTCTGTGTCATACGGCCCAATCACGAAATGTAGCCACCTGTGCTAGGTCCACCATAGGGTGTATCAAGCCCTAGGGTGCCAACCACCGACACGAATCAAGCATGCATAGTGTAAATCTACCGGTGCCCAATGCCTGCTTTTTCAACTCCGGACTACGTGCACGACCATAGTCAGCCTGAAGCTACAATGGCGCACCAACTCATCCGTCGTTCTGGTCGCTTACAATCAGCCCAGTAATCGTGCCCTACCCTACCTAGTTCCATGGTACCGTGATACATCTAGTGGGTTACTGCCGAAAAGGACCGTGTAACTAGGGTTTCCGTCCAGTAGGTTAAGTGTTGTCATTTAAATTCGAGACTTAACCCCATCAGTCTAGCATGTCAAGTTGGTTAAGTGTTGTCATTCAAGTTCGTGACTTAACCCGCATACGTGTCATGTCAAATTGACTAAGTGTTGTCGTTCAAGTTCATGACTTAGCCCTACGAATCATGTGTCAAGTTGGTTAAGTATATTCAAGCAGTTCATGACTTAACCCTATCAAATCATCGTGTCAAATTGGTTAAGTATATTCAAGTGGTTCATGACTTAACCCTATCAAATTATCGTGTCAAATTGGTAAAGTATATTCAAGCGGTTCATGACTTAACCCTATCAAATTATCTTGTCAAATTGATTAAGTATATTCAAGCGGTTCATGTCTTAACCCTATCAAATCATCGTGTCAAATTGGTTAAGTATATTCAAGCGGTTCATGACTTAACCCTATCAAATCATCGTGTCAAATTGGTTAAGTATATTCAAGCGGTTCATGACTTAACCCTATCCTGTGGCATTAATTCATTAATGCACCCCAACCTCTCACATTAGACTAGCTGTTGTGGTCACTGGATTCGCCGGGCGGTTCCGGGCAGATTTACACCACAACCTAGTCTAACCTCGGGTCTTAAGCGCGATATGACCAACTACCCACATTGGATCCTATTGTTTGCAGTCACTGGATTCGCCGGGCGGTTCCGGGAAGATTTACACTGCAAACTCAACCCAACCTCGAGTTGGCCATTTTCAAGTTCATTCTAATGTCATGTCCATGTTCATGTCAAGATCGTGTAAAGTTTCTAAGTGAGTTTCATGTCAAGTTTTCAAGTTTCAACTTATGCCTATTATCAAGTTCATGATTCATATTCATAACCAATTCATGTTTCAAGTTCATAAGCATGTTTACGTGCCTTCTAGATGTCCAATACCAACTATCAAGTCATAGTCAATTTTGTATTCAAATTATTCCCATCGTATCAATTTCATGCTATTTGTCGCGTTCCATAATTACCTAAAAACATGGTTTGACTACCAGATTCTATTTTCTTTAATTACGTTCCGAGTTCACAATTCACATTCATGTCAACTATCAAGTTTATAATCGCTTTCGTGTTCAAGTTATGCCAATTCATGTCCAAGCTAATTCATGTCAATTACCAATCCTTGTCTAAGAGAATCTTCATGTTTTGACCAATATCCCCAAATCGTATTCCTACCGTGCGCGTATCGAGATTAATTCAAAAAGGGATAAACAAGGAAATCATGACAAAGATGGGCATGTGAATAGGCATGAGATTATAATCCAAATCATATGTTCAACAAAATTGGTGTATAATAGTTTAACACATCATAGGCATGTGAATAGGATTTAGGACAACCATATGAAAACCAAGGTTTAGGAACATAGGTAGACTTGCATTAATCCAGATTCAAGAGAGAATAGGGTGAAAAAGTCTTATCATCAAGTCAAGGCCCAAGAATTCATATTACAATCTAGTGTTTAAATAATAAACTAGGTCCAACAACATGAATGGGCATGATTCAATCGATAAGGAATAACCCAAAATCCTAGATTCAAGAAGAAACAAGAACAGATCTAAATAGATAATCAAGCTTAGGTCCAATTTCATTTTATTTCATGTCCATATTAAATTTAACTAGTTTCAATCTCAAAGTAACTAGAACTTACAGAGCGCGGATCGAGAACTAGAGTGCAGAGATTTGATTCTAGAAATAGTTGTTGCGGTTGTTGAATCTCCATTTGTTTAGTCTTGTTCTAGTTGAAAACCCCCAATTTGCAATTCCTAGATGTTGTCTTGACGAAGAAGTAGCCATTCTCTCTTTAATTTAATTATTTCAGAAGCAGCATAAGGACAGAATGAAATGGTGTGGAGAGAATGAGGTTAGGGGTGAGTTTATATAGGATTAGAGTCACGAATTTGGTCCAGAAATCGGTCTAGACACGCAGAAATGAACTCAGGCTGAAAACCAGTTTTTGGTACCAGGTCGACACCCTGGTCGACCTGGTCCTGGGCAGGTCGACTCTAGGGTCGACCACCCAGTCGACCTGGTCCTGCGCGGGACATTTCCTGCCCAGTCTGTTCTGGGTTTTGAATTCGAAATTTTAATTTGAATTCGAGCTGTTTTGAACTCTGAAAATTTCTGAAACTTTGGAGGGCCATATCTTGGTCATACGAACTCCGATTTTCGAAAATTCGGACTCGATTTCATGTAGAATTCCAAGACGAACGCAATGGCGCCACCAATTTCCCCTGATTCTTATTTTAAAATTTAATTCTGCCTTGATTTATGGTTTTAACATGTTGTTAACATTCGGGTTGTTACATTCTCCCCTCCTTAAAGGATTTTGTCCCCGAAATCTTCAAGTTAAGAAGAATATGTCCTACCATCCAATCATCCATCTACTCAATCATCAATCACATGCATTCATTGTCCTTAAGAGATTTCTAATGCTATATGAACATATGCTGAATGTGTGTGTATATGTTCCTTATCTAATTCAAATGATCAGGCCTGATTGATCTTCTTAATGCAAAATATGTTTAGTGCAATGAGTCCATCATGTATGCAAATAGTCCTAATCACATAAACACTATATGTGTGCACAAACATCCATCCATATGCATCATCCATATGATAACACATCCAATTTCATCCATGAACAAGTATAAACACTCATGCATATGCAATATGGAAATGTGTCTGAGCCGATCTAGTGCCTAATGTGTGTTATGCAATCACGAGCAACCACTAGCAGCCACTTGCACCCACTTGCAACCATCAATCATAACATGTCTCAAACACATGTTTACACCCAATTGTTCCTACCTAAAGGTATAGTCGAACGATATAAGCAAGTAAAAACCTTGTGCCCATTAGGCAATGTCAAAACTGGCAATCTATGTCACATATATACTGCTTTGGAGAAGAACTCCCTAAGCACCAGCCCCGAAGACCGAAATCAACATCAGGCTGACACCCAAAGAATTACTCAACCCAACCAATATATGATTCTAGGAAACTAAGCATGATGGACTCCTTTTAGGTCACAAGGAAATCCCTTCCTAAAACCAACTCGTATCCTATAAAACCCAAAGAGTTTAGTCAACCCAACGGACACCCTCAAGCCCCAAAATGTATTACTAACAGACGAGTCATGCTCCCTATGGGGTTTCTAACAGAAATGGGATTGAGAATAGGACCGAGAGGATATACATGAAAGACAGCATGCAAATAAGCTCTACAGGAAAAGAGGGATCAAGGATATACTCTTAAAAAGAGATATGAAACGCGTATCTAGTCTTCAATCTTCTGAGTCGCATTTCCATGAGCTTAACTCCATTGTGCTTTCACCGTCTTTAACTTCACAATTTCGTAGCTTCTTAATTCTTGTTTCCAAAATATGAGTTGGAACTCATTCCACTGTTGCCTCTTGTTCCACTTTTACTTATTCTTCTTCTAGTATACTCAGCTTAAACATAACTGCGTACTCATGGTTTCATGCAAGCTCTCCAGAATTCACTAGTGAATCCTGGATCTCGTTTACTCACTATAAGGTATTCCACGCAGAAGAACTATCTCTTGAAAACAAACAAATGTCAACCATGTTGCCAAATGTACTTATTAAGGTGATTTTTCTATAACTCATGCATAAGCGAAATGAACCATCCGCCTTAGTGGCGAACACTTCTCGAGCGGATCGATAAATGTTTCAAGAGATTCTAGGTAACTAAACATGGCAGAACCCTAAGGGTTATACTTAGACTTCGAGGGCATTACCAAGGAAAGTCAAGAGTCTAACTACCCTCTTTTCATACTTGAGAATGGTACCATTTCTGGACAACCACTCCATATCTAGAATCAACCCATAGCCCAAAAATATAAGATTTACTTCTAAACTCAACACTTAGCATAGACATTCTCAAATCCAAACAAGTCATGAATAAATGAGCCAATTTCCCAATAGGATTTGAGACAAAAATGAGATCCTCTACTACGCTAGTACTAAGGTGCAGAGACTCAACTATCGAAGCAGAATTAAAAGGATGCTATGTACAAAAACAAAGTTCTAATGGGATGATAGAAAAGAAAAGCTGAACCTTTAACAGAAACGTTACCACCTCTCTTAGGTATGCTCGTAGTGAGATCATACAATTGCCCTCTCGAAGATCTTGTTCTTTTCCCTTGTCCTTGTCCTATAATACTCAATTGCATGTCCCTTTTTACCATACTAAAGATACTCTCTCTTGTCATGGGTTTTATTATTCTTTCACTTTGGCCTCTTCCCTTTCACCTTTTCCTCCTTCGTGGATTACGCCTTATCAACAAGTTTATCATCCTTAGGCTTGTGTTCTTTATCCTCATTCTTACTATCCTTGTATAGCTTGTTGACAAGTTTCTCGAAAGCTACCTCCATCGCACGACAACCCTACAAAGCTTGAAGTAAGATTAGTCGCAGATGGAACTACTGCGGCTACTGGTGGAGGTTGGGCGCTCCTTTGCCCTCCGACATGTGTCGTATGCCTACAAACTTTGGTGAAAAAGAAAGAGAGAAGAGACTCAAGGAGAGAATCAAAAGATAGTGCATATGGCTTTAGGGAATATGCCTTTCGTAAAACAAAACATTTCTTTAGAAAAATGCTTCTTTGTAAACGTTTTGAAAATAGTTTCAGAAGGTTTTTAAAAGCTTTTGCCCAGTCTGGTAACCTTCTGCTCTGATACCAAATGTAACACCCCACCTCCGCTAGGGTCACTCACAAAGGGAATGCACAAGCTTTGGTGGAGCATTATCTAGGTAAACATACATAGAAATATTACAAGACAGAACATATAAAACAGCGTAAGAAGAACCAAATTTCATTGCTTTAAAATCTAGAAAGGTCTAAAGCCTTTTTTACATGAAAATGCCATTAAATCCATTACATCGAAATTTGTCTTGCAATAGTAAAGAAGCATAAAACCATAGTCATAAATCATTCCCCAAGTAAAACAGTAAAGCAGTCATAGCCAAGAAAGGTCCAAGCCATATATGATGATCTTGAAGCATAAAGAAGTCCAAACTAAGTGGTAGTATTTTCCTCACTGAGAACCTGGGGGGGGGGGGGGGACGGAAGAAAAAGAGGCAAAACAAAACGGGTCAGTCATAAAGACTGAGTAAGTTCTAGTGGCTTTCAGCATAGAAACAAGTAAAGATAACATGACATGTATAAACTGAAAGTAAACATAAGGATGATGACAAGATAGGCAAGTTAAACTAAGATGACAAGATAAACTATACTAACCAGATAAACTATGGTAACAAGATAAACTATGCAAACCAGATAAACTACGTATAGCATCGCATGTTTAACATTCTCTGCACCAACTGTACTAGTACCCCAACTCGTATTATCCTTTCTATGTATATGTACAGTCCCTTGCCGTATATCGTACGGGTTTCATCATGTATTTCTATACTACTTCAACGTAGTGCCACCATTCTTGAAATTGTTTGGACTACCACCCTTGTTCTGGCTAGGTTTCCTTATCATGAACTATTGCGTGTTCAACTAGGATTTATGCCACCTAGGACCACTAGGGATTATGCTACCTATTGAATGTTTTCTAGATTCGATTAGGGTTTATGCCACCTAGGACCACTAGGTATTATGCAAACTAACGAACAACACCCTTTTTCCATGTAACGATCTATTAATCGATCGGCTCCCTACAAGTCCTAGCTCGTTCATGTGTTTGTGTCATACGGCCCAATCACGAAATGTAGTCACCTGTGCTAGGTCCACCATAGGGTGTATCAAGCCCTAGGGTGCCAACCACCGACACGAATCTAGCATGCATAGTGTAAATCTACCGGTGCCCAATGCTTGCTTTTTCAACTCCGGACTACGTGCACGACCATAGTCAGCCTGAAGCTACAATGGCGCACCAACTCAGCCGTCGTTCTGGTCGCTTATAATCAGCCCAGTAATCGTGCCCCACCCTACCTAGTTCCATGGTACCATGATAAATCTAGTGGGTTACTGCCGAAAAGGACCGCGTAATTAGGGTTTCCGTCCAGTAGGTTAAGTATTGTCATTTAAATTCAAGACTTAACCCCATCAGTCTAGCATGTCAAGTTGGTTAAGTGTTGTCATTCAAGTTCGTGACTTAACCCGCCTACGTGTCATGTCAAATTGACTAAGTGTTGTTGTTCAAGTTTATGACTTAGCCCAACGAATCATGTGTCAAGTTGGTTAAGTATATTCAAGCGGTTCATGACTTGACCCTATGAAATCATCATGTCAAATTGGTTAAGTATATTCAAGCGGTTCATGACTTAACCTTATCAAATTATCGTGTCAAATTGGTTAAGTATATTCAAGCGGTTCATGTCTTAACCCTATCAAATCATCGTGTCAAATTGGTTAAGTATATTCAAGCGGTTCATGACTTAACCCTATCAAATCATCGTGTCAAATTTTTAAGTATATTCAAGCGGTTCATGACTTAACCTTATCCTGTGGCATTAATTCATTAATGCACCCCAACCTCTCACATTAGACTAGTTGTTGTGGTCACTGGTCTCGCCGGGCGGTTTCGGGCAGATTTACACCACAACCTAGTCTAACCTCGGGTCTTAAGCGCGATATGACCAACTACCCACATTGGATCCTATTGTTTGCAGTCACTGGATTCGTCGGGCGGTTCCGGGCTGATTTACACTGCAAACTCAACCCAACCTTGAGTTGGCCATTTTCAGGTTCATTCTAATGTCATGTCCATGTTCATGTCAAGATCGTGTCAAGTTTCTAAGTGAGTTTCATGTCAAGTTTTCATGTTAAGTTTTCAAGTTTCAACTTATGCCTATTATCAAGTTCATGATTCATATTCATAACCAATTCATGTTTCAAGTTCATAAGCATGTTTACGTGCCTTGTAGATGTCCAATACCAACTATCAAGTCATAGTCAATTTTGTATTCAAGTTATTCCCATCGTATCAATTTCATGCTATTTGTCGCGTTCCATAATTACCTAAAAACATGGTTTGACTACCAGATTCTATTTTCTCTAATTACGTTCCGAGTTCACAATTCACATTCATGTCAATTATAAAGTTTACAATCGCTTTCGTGTTCAAGTTATGCCAATTCATGTCCAAGCTAATTCATGTCAATTACCAATTCTTGTTTAAGAGAATCTTCATGTTTTGACCAATATCCCCAAATCGTATTCCTACCGTGCGCGTATCGAGATTAATTCAAAAAGGGATAAACAAGGAAATCATGACAAAGATAGGCATGTGAATAGGCTTGAGATTATAATCCAAATCATATGTTCAACAGAATTGGTGTATAATAGTTTAACACATCATAGGCATGTGAATAGGATCTAGGACAACAATATGAAAACCAAGGTTTAGGAACATAGGTAGACTTGCATTAATCCAGATTCAAGAGAGAATAGGGTGAAAAAGTCTTATCATCAAATCAAGGCCCAAGAATTCATATTACAATCTAGCGTTTAAATAATAAACTAGGTCCAACAACATGAATGGGCATGATTCAATCGATAAGGAATAACCCAAAATCCTAGATTCCAGAAGAAACAAGAACAGATCTAAATAGATAATCAATCTTAGGTCCAATTTCATTTTATTCCATGTCCATATTAAATTTAACCAGTTTCAATCTCAAAGTAACTAGAACTTACAGAGCGCGGATCGAGAATTAGAGTGCAGAGATTTGATTCTAGAAACAGTTGTTGCAGTTGTTGAATCTCTATTTGTTTAGTCTTGTTCTAATTGAAAACCCCCAATTTGCAATTCCTAGATGTTGTCTTGACGAAGAAGAAGTAGCCATTATCTCTTTAATTTAATTATTTCAGAAGCAGCATAAGGACAGAATGAAATGGTGCGGAGAGAATGAGGCTAGGGGTGAGTTTATATAGGATTAGAGTCACGAATTTGGTCGAGAAATCGGTCTAGACACGCAGAAATGAACTCAGGCTAAAAACCAGTTTTTGGTACCAGGTCGACACCCTGGTCGACCTGGTCCTGTGTAGGTCGACTGTAGGGTCGACCACCCAGTCGACCTGGTCCTGGGCGGGAAATTTCCCGCCCAGTCTGTTTTGGGTTTTGAATTCGAAATTTGAATTCGAGCTGTTTTGAACTCTGAAAATTTCTGAAACTTCGGAGGGCCATATCTTGGTCATACGGACACCGATTTTCGAAAATTCGGACTCGATTTCATGTAGAATTCCAAGACGAACGCAATGGAGCAACCCATTTCCCCTGATTCTTATTTTAAAATTTTATTCTGCCTTGATTTATGGTTTTAACATGTTGTTAACATTCAGGTTGTTACATTCTCCCCTCCTTAAAGGATTTTGTCCCCGAAATCTTCAAGTTATGAAGAATATGTCCTACCATCCAATCATCCATCTACTCAATCATCAATCACATGCATTCATTGTCCTTAAGAGATTTCTAATGCTATATGAACATATGCTGAAAGTGTGTGTATATGTTCCTTATCTAATGCAAATGATCAGGCCTGATTGATCTTCTTAATGCAAAATATGTTTAGTGCAATGAGTCCAACATGTATGCAAATAGTCCTAGTCACATAAACACTATATGTGTGCACAAACATCCATCCATATGCATCATCCATATGATAACACATCCAATTTCATCCATAAACAAGTATAAACACTCATGCATATGCAATATGGAAATGTGTCTGAGCCGATCTAGTGCCTATTGTGTGTTATGCAATCACGAGCAACCACTAGCAGCCACTTGCACACGCTTGCAACCATCAATCATAACATGTCTCAAACACATGTTTACACCCAATTGTTCCTACCTAAAGGTATAGTCGAACGATATAAGCAAGTAAAAACCTTGTGCCCATTAGGCAATGTCAAAACTGGCAATCTATGTCACATATATATTGCTTTGGAGAAGAACTCCCTAAGCACCAGCCCCGAAGACCGAAATCAACATCAGGCTGACACCCAAAGAATTACTCAACCCAACCAATGTATGATTCTAGGAAACTAAGCATGATGGACTCCTTTTAGGTCACAAGGAAATCCCTTCCTAAAACCAACTCGTATCCTATAAAACCCAAAGAGTTTAGTCAACCCAACGGACACCCTCAAGCCCCAAAATGTATTACTAACAGACGAGTCATGCTCCCTATGGGGTTTCTAACAGAAATGGGATTGAGAATAGGACCGAGAGGATATACTTGAAAGACAGCATGCAAATAAGCTCTACAGGAAAAGAGGGATCAAGGATATACTCTTAAAAAGAGATATGATACGCGTATCTAGTCTTCAATCTTCTGAGTCGCGTTTCCTTGAGCTTAACTCCATTGTGCTTTCACCGTCTTTAACTTCACAATTTCGTAGATTCTTAATTCTTGTTTCCAAAATATGAGTTGAAACTCATTCTACTGTTGCCTCTTGTTCCACTTTTACTTATTCTTCTTCTAGTATACTCGGCTTAAACATAACTGCGTACTCATGGTTTCATGCAAGCTCTCAAAAATTCACTAGTGAATCCTGGATCTCGTTTACTCACTATAAGGTATTCCACGCAGAAGAACTATCTCTTGAAAACAAACAAATGTTGACCATGTTGCCAAATGTACTTACTAAGGTGATTTTTCTATAACTCATGCATAAGCGAAATGAACTATCCGCCTTAGTGGCGAACACTTCTCGAGCGGATCGATAAATATATCAAGAGATTCTAGGTAACTAAACATGGTAGAACCCTAAGGGTTATACTTAGACTTCGAGGGCATTACCAAGGAAAGTCAAGAGTCTAACTACCCTCTTTTCATACTTGAGAATGGTACCATTTCTGGACAACCACTCCATCTCTAGAATCAACCCATAGCCCAAAAATATAAGATTTACTTCTAAACTCAACACTTAGCATAGACATTCTCAAATCCAAACAAGTCATGAATAAATGAGCTAATTTCCCAACAGGATTTGAGACAAAAATGAGATCCTCTACTACGCTAGTACTAAGGTGCAAAGACTCAACTATCGAAGCAGAATTAAAAGGATGCGATGTACAAAAACAAAGTTCTAATGGGATGATAGAAAAGAAAAGCTGAACCTTTAACAGAAACGTTACCACCTCTCTTAGGTACGCTAGTAGTGAGAGCATACAATTGCCCTCTCGAAGATCTTGTTCTTTTCCCTTGTCCTTGTCCTATAATACTCAATTGCATGTCCCTTTTTACCATACTAAAGATACTCTCTCTTGTTATGGATTTTATTATTCTTTCATATTGGCCTCTTCCCTTTCACATTTTCCTCCTTCGTGGATTACGCCTTATCAACAAGTTTATCATCCTTAGGCTTGTTTTCTTTATCCTCATTCTTACTATCCTTGTATAGCTTGTTGACAAGTTTCTCGAAAGCTACCTCCATCGCACGGTAACCCTACAAAGCGTGAAATAAGATTAGTCGTAGATGGAACTACTGCGGCTATTGGTGGAGGTTTGGCGCTCCTTTGCCCTCCGACATGTGTCGTATGCCTACAAACCATGGTGAAAAAGAAAGAGAGAAGAGACTCAAGGAGAGAATCAAAAGATAATGCATATGGCTTTGGGGAATATGCCTTTCGTAAAACAAAACTTTTCTTTAGAAAAATGCTTCTTTGTAAATGTTTTGAAAATAGTTTCAGAAGGTTTTTATAAGCTTTTGCCCAGTCTGGTAACCTTCTGCTCTAATACCAAATGTAACACCCTACCTCCGCTAGGGTCACTCACAAAAGGAATGCACTAGCTTTGGTGGAGCATTATCTAGGTAAACATACACAGAAATATTACAAGACAGAACATATAAAACAGCGGAAGAAGAACCAAATTTCATTACTTTAAAATCTAGAAAGGTCTAAAGCCTTTTTACATCAAAATGCCATTAAATCCATTACATCGAAATCTGTCTTGCAATAGTAAAGAAGCATAAAACCATAGTCATAAATCATTCCCCAAGTAAAACAGTAAAGCAGCCATAGCCAAGAAAGGTCCAAGCCATATATGATGATCTTGAAGCAGAAAGAAGTTCAAACTAAGTAGTAGTGTTTTCCTCCCTGAGAACCTGGGGGAGGGGAAACGAAAGAAAAAGAGGCAAAACATAACGGGTCTGTCATAAAGACTGGGTAAGTTCTAGTGCCTTTCAGCATAGAAACAAGTAAAGATAACATGACATGTATAAACTGAAAGTAAACATAAGGATGATGACAAGATAGGCAAGTTAAACTAGGATGACAAGATAAACTATACTAACCAGATAAACTACGGTAACAAGATAAACTATGCAAACCAGATAAACCACGTATAGCATCGCATGTTTAACATTCTCTGCACCAACTGTACTAGTACCCCAACCCGTATTATCCTTTCTATGTATATGTACAGTACCTTGCCGTATATCATACGGGTTTCATCATGTATTTCTATACTACTTCAACATAGTGCCACCATTCTTGAAATCGTTTTAACTGCCACCCTGGTTCTGGTTAGGTTTCCTTATAATGAACTATCGCGTGTTCAACTAGGATTTATGCCACCTAGGACCACTAGGGATTATGCTACCTATTGAACATTTTCTAGATTCGATTAGGGTTTATGCCACCTAGGACCACTAGGGATTATGCTGCCTAACGAACAACACCCTTTTTCCATGTAACGATCTATTAATCGATCGGCTCCCTACAAATCCTAGCTCGTTCATGTGTCTGTGTCATACGGCCCAATCACGAAATGTAGTCACCTGTGCAAGGTTCACCATAGGGTGTATCAAGCCCTAGGGTGCCAACCACCGACACGAATCAAGCACGCACAGTGTAAATCTACCGGTGCCCAATGCCTGCTTTTTCAACTCCGGACTATGTGCACGACCATAGTTCGCCTGAACCTACAATAGCGCACCAACTCAGCCGTCGTTCTGGTCGCTTACATTCAGCCCAATAATCGTGCCCCACCCTGCCTAGTTCCAGGGTACCGTGATACATCTAGTGAGTTACTGCCGAAAAGGACCGCGTAACTAGGGTTTCCGTCCAGTAGGTTAAGTGTTGTCATTTAAATTCGAGACTTAACCCCATCAGTCTAGCATGTCAAGTTGGTTAAGTGTTGTCATTCAAGTTCGTGACTTAACCCGCCAACGTGTCATGTCAAATTGGCTAATGTTGTCTTTCAAGTTCATGACTTAGCCCTACGAATCATGTGTCAAGTTGGTTAAGTATATTCAAGCAGTTCATGACTTGACCCTATCAAATCATCGTGTCAAATTGGTTAAGTATATTCAAGCGGTTCATGACTTAACCCTATCAAATTATCATGTCAAATTGGTTAAGTATATTCAAGCGGTTCATGACTTAACCCTATCAAATTATCGTGTCAGATTGGTTAAGTATATTCAAGCTGTTCATGACTTAACCCTATCAAATCATCGTGTCAAATTGGTTAAGTATATTCAAGCGGTTCATGACTTAACCCTATCAAATCATCGTGTCAAATTGGTTAAGTAATTCAAGTGGTTCATGATTTAACCCTATCCTGTGGCATTAATTCATTAATGCACCCCAACCTCTCACATTAGACTAGTTGTTGTGGTCACTGGATTCGACAGGCGGTTACGGGCAGATTTACACCACAACCTAGTCTAACCTTGGGTCTTAAGCGCGATATGACCAACTACCCACATTGGATCCTATTGTTTGCAGTCACTGGATTTGCCGGGCGGTTCCACGCAGATTTACACTGCAAACTCAACCCAACCTCGAGTTGGCCATTTTCAAGTTCATTCTAATGTCATGTCCATGTTCATGTAAAGATCGTGTCAAGTTTCTAAGTGAGTTTCATGTCAGGTTTTCAAGTTAAGTTTTAAAGTTTCAACTTATGCCTATTATCAAGTTCATGATTCATATTCATAACCAATTCACATTTCAAGTTCATAAGCATGTTTATGTGCCTTCTGAATGTCCAATATCAACTATCAAGTCATAGTCCATTTTGTATTCAAGTTATTCCCATCGTATCAATTTCATGTTATTTGTCGCGTTCCATAATTACCTAAAAACATGGTTTGACTACCAGATTCTATTTTCTCTAATTACGTTCCGAGTTCACAATTCACATTCATATCAATTATCAAGTTTACAATCGCTTTCATGATCAAGTTATGCCAATTCATGTCCAAGCTAATTCATGTCAATTACCAATTCATGTCTAAGAGAATCTTCATGTTTTGACCAATATCCCCAAATCGTATTCCTACCGTGCGTGTATCGAGATTAATTCAAAAAGGGATAAACAAGGAAATCATGACAAAGATGGGCATGTGAATAGGCATGAGATTATAATCCAAATCATATGTTGAACAGAATTGGTGTATGATAGTTTAACACATCATAGGCATGTGAATAGGATCTAGGACAACAATATGAAAACCAAGGTTTAGGAACATAGGTAGACTTGCATTAATCCAGATTCAAGAGAGAATAGGGTGAAAAAGTCTTATCATCAAGTCAAGGCCCAAGAATTCATATTACAATCTAGCGTTTAAATAATAAACTAGGTCCAACAACATGAATGGGCATGATTCAATCGATAAGGAATAATCCAAAATCCTAGATTCAAGAAGAAACAAGAACAAATCTAAATAGATAATCAAGCTTAGGTCCAATTTCATTTTATTCCATGTCCATATTAAATTTAACTGGTTTCAATCTCAAAGTAACTAGAACTTACAGAGCGCGGATCGAGAATTAGAGTGCAGAGATTTGATTCTAGAAATAGTTGTTGCGGTTGTTGAAACTCTATTTGTTTAGTCTTGTTCTAGTTGAAAACCCCCAATTTGCAATTCCTAGATGTTGTCTTGACGAAGAAGAAGTAGCCATTCTCTTTTTAATTTAATTATTTAAGAAGCAATATAAGGACAGAATGAAATGGTGTGGAGAGAATGAGGCTAGGGGTGAGTTTATACAGGATTAGAGTCACGAATTTGGTCCAGAAATCGGTCTAGATACGCAGAAATGAACTTAGGCTGAAAACCAGTTTTTGGTACCAGGTCGACACCCAGGTCGACCTGGTCCTGGGCAGGTCGACTCTAGGGTCGACCACCCAGTCGACCTGGTCCTGGGCGGGAAATTTCCCGCCCAGTCTGTTCTGGGTTTTGAATTCGAAATTTGAATTCGAATTCGAGCTTTTTTGAACTCTGAAAATTTCTGAAACTTTGGAGGGCCATATCTTGATCATACGGACTCCGGTTTTCGAAAACTCGGACTCGATTTCATGCAGAATTCCGAGACGAACGCAATGGCGCAACCCGTTTCCCCTAATTCTTATTTTAAAATTTAATTCTGCCTTGATTTATGATTTTAACATGTTGTTAAAATTTGGGTTGTTATACCACCCTTGAAAAAAATGAGAACTATACGCAGGCCCCCTATGCCCCACTAACCTATGGCCATCCGCACCCATAACTAGATAGCAAGTATATGGTCTTTTGGAGTTCTCCGCCTTTCCGCTTTACGTATCTCGACTGACTCAAGATGGTTGGTAGACGACGAGTTGCTATCACAGGGCTACTGGTCTAGCCGAATCACGCTAGTTCATCCTAGTCTTTAGGTTTTCTTATATTGCAACCAAGGCATACCCTTAGTTCTTCTAACACAGAGCTTAACCTCTGTGAGCCCAGGCGGATCATCTGTAGCCTCACAGAGGGATACCAAGAGTACCCTCACGTCCCCTCGAAGCCGCGTGCTTCGTAACCAAGTTCGTTGGAGCCTACTTTAAGATCAGATGGACGTTCGCTCCTTCTCGTGTTCTACTAAGGTTTACTACTTAGTTCCCTTAGCTAAGGTTTACTACTTAGTTCTTTCAATCGTTCATTTTTCTTAACTAAGGTTTACAACTTAGTCCACCTAACTAAGGTTTACTACTTAGTTCTCTTTCTCATTATCCACTTAGTTATCTTAACTAAGGTTTATTACTTGATTCTCTTAACCAAGGTTTGATACTTAGTTTATGTTAATTAGTTCTCTTTAACTAAGGTTTGTTACTGAGTTCCTTTTTAACTAAGGTTTTCTTACTTAGTTATCTTTACCGCTGCTTACTTAGTTCTCTAACTAAGGTTCAAAACTTGGTTAACATCATCTTTACTTAGTTCTTTAACTAAGGTTTATTACTTAGTTTCTGTTAACTAAGGTTTACTAATGAATTCAAACATGACTTAAGTTTTCTTTATCAGACGATAGCATACTGGTGTTTTCCCACATTTTCAGCTTAGATTAACTTATTTCATAGTATAAGTCGTCCCACCCTTCAAGTCTTGTATTACATCTTAAGTCATATTCTTCCCTTGTCCCTAGGACAAGTCTATTATTATTTAATATCACATTACTTTAACTCAAGTAGTTATCATTCTCCATTTCCTTACTTCGACGTTGTTGTCTTGGTTAAGTTTGGCCATGTGTCTAAGTTGACTTAACCCCATCTCCTTATAACGTTCATTCATAAATTTGGTTAAGTGTTGCCTATCCGTTCGTATTGACTTAACCCACCTACGTATCATGTCAAATTGGTTAAGTGTTTTCAAGCAGTTTCATGACTTAACTTTCCCAAGAATCATATCAAATTGGTTAAGTGTTGTCTTTGAATTCATGACTTAACCCTACAAATCATGTGACATTAATTAATTATTAATGCACCACAACCTCTCACATTAGACTTGTTGTTGTGGTCACTGGATATGCCGGGCGGTTCCGGGCAGAATTACACCACAACTTAGTCTAACCTCGGGTTTCAAGCGCGATATGATTAACTTCTCACATTAGGACCTATTGTTTGCGACCACTGGTTAGGCCGGGCGGTTTTTGGGCAGGATTACATCGCAAACTCATCCTAACCTCGAGTTAGCCATGTTTCATGTTTGGCTCATGTCTATTCTAATTGGCATATGTCAAGTTCATAATCATGTCAAAATATTAAGTTCATGTTATGCCAATTACCCAACTTACAAGCATGTTCTTATAAATGTCAACTACCAATTCATGTCATGTTCGTGTTCGTTTTAGATGTCAAGTTCATGTTCATATTCAAGTTCATGTTACAACCATATTCATGTTTCAGGTTATGCCTACTATTAAGCATGTTCTTGATGTCAAATTTCAGGTATCAAGTTCTTAAGCATGTTCTAGATGTCATATTTCATGTTTCGTGTCAAGTTCCACAGTTACATGAAAACATGGTTTGTCCAGCATATTTCTAATTTCCAAGCCTTTAATACATGATTTTCCCAAAAAAAGACCCCAATAAATGTTCATGCTCATAATCTTGTTAATAGGCTATAACTATTATTCAAATTTTTCCATACATGTGATCCTAACAGGTTGCTATCATTCCCCATATGTTGGTTAATCTTATTCATATGTCAAGTGCTACTTAACACATTTCTACTTTGCTTATACAACCATTCATGTAATAATCTTTTTACCCAAATCATATTTTATTTCTCACAATATATGCCTTCTTTCAAGTCATCAATCATTATATGCAATATGCCCAAATTATATTTTCCAAGTAATTCCAAACTTCGCGCGTTCGCATATTTCAGCGTTAGGCCTAGGCTCGAAGGTAGCCTGGCTAAAAAAACAAAAAGGAATTGGGATGAAGAAGAAGAAGAACAAATATACAACAAGCATTATAATTGAGCACATGATAACAATATTAACATTTAGTCAAATCAATTCTTTGTAATAGATTTATTACATGTTTTATATGGGGAATGGCGAACGATATTTATACAATTATACAAAATTTGTATTGTAAACCCACTCACCTTGCTTGTCATCTTCAATATAGGAGCTAGATTAATCTTGAATTGATTTCATGTCCAATTTGATCTATCTTTGATTTCATATGCGGTGTAGGTTGTGGATCTGAATTTCTTCTCTTTTCTTTGCGCTGTAATTTAGATCTAAATCTCTTTTCTTTTTCATTAACGTTTGTAGTAATTCTAGATCTCATTCTTTTTAATTTTAAGAATAGATGTTGTAGAGAAAAGAGAAAAGAATAGATCTAAGATTTATTTAGATCAATAGCTTGAGGAGGAGGAAGAAATCAAGTTAGAAGAGAGCCATGGCCTTGCCATGAATTGTTGTGGAGTTTACAATGAGCCTAGGGTGTTTATATAGGTGTTAGACCAACGTACCAGGCCTAAAAACTCATCCAGGTGCTCAAAAATGAACCTGGACAGCTTCTGGGGCGAATTTCCCGCTTCTGGACCGAAATTCCCGCTCTAGGTCACTACAGGTCGACCCCCACAAGGGGGAGGTCGACACTATGGTCGACCTCCCCCCTGGGAGGTCGACCATGTGGTCGACCGGGTCCCTTTTTTTTTCTGCTGACTAGTTAATTTCTGATTTTTTCGCTAAAATTTCGGGAGGTCATAACTTCTTCATACAGACACCGATTTTCGAAAACTCAGACTCTATTTCATGTAAAATTTCGAGAGGAATGCAATGGTGATGTCCATTTTCCCTAATTGCTGATATTTAAATTAGTTATCCTTATTTTACTATCTTCTCCGTTACACACACTGTTATCGAATTTATTTTTCTTTTCTTCCATGTATTAATTAATTCTCCTTATACATCACCATTATTTACCTATCTAAGCATATTTTCATATATTTTATTTTATTTTTAATTATATTAAAAATGAGGGGTGTTACATTCTCCCACCCTTAAAGAATTTCGTCCTCGAAATTTGATAAGAGTAAAATAGATAATCCTTGGCAACATCCAATTAGTGTTCATCCAATTGTTGCAACATTGTGCATATGTGCAAAGTGAGATTCATCATAGTAAAGTATGTATGCCTAATTTGGATCTACCTATATGTATGAAAACTTTAAAAACTCTTTCAAAACATGATGCTCACATCCTAAATATACTTGCAGTTCTATTTGAATGCAATATTTTTGAAAAATCAAAACGTTTTTCATCCAAATTTCCCTACACTCTTACAGAGTAAGAGCATAGTTTATCCAATTTTCGCATCCAAAACCCTACTAACCATCATTAAATTTGAAATTTAGAAAAATTTAATTTTCCAAATTCGATTTCTTATGTTACGAAAAGGTATAAAACAAAAAAATTCGCATCCTCCGTTTTTCTTTTCTAATCGTACTTGGATTTTTATATAACTATTCTATAAAAATTTCCTATTTTCCTATCCAAGTACAACCACATAAGAAAGCTTTCTTTTCTATTTTGTCTTACCTTGGAGTAATTTCATATTTATTCATCTTTTTCTTAAGATTTTTATTTTCTTTTCCCGTCACGTTTGTTGCTTTACTGAATTTATTGTTTCTTGTTCGTTAGGTTATTCTCTTTCCTAGCTTATTTGACATAATCCAATTACTTAAGTTTATTATTTCAAATAAACTTTTTCTGTTTTCAACTCAAACAGCATCCTACACAGCTACTACAATGGGCCAAGAATCTTAGGACTTAGTCATCTCAGACAAGTGCGAGTCCACACAACTGGATCTACCCACTTACTTGCCCTTTTCTACTTAGTAGTCACTACTAGTCCATGCTGCGTATTACTAGCCTATACTTCTCTTTCAAGCAACAATCCTAAACTCAAACGGCTAATGCATTCTATGGGAAATTTTCCATTAGTTCAATACTGGCTAATCCCTGACTGTAAATTGGCAAGAAAATAACTCTCTAAGTATCAACCCCGAAGACCGAAATCAACATCAGATTGATACTCATAGAATTTCTCTTCTCAACCAATTCCCAGTTGGTTCTAATAGCTTTAACTTTATCTTGTTCTTTCTAGGTCTTGATCCTTAACTACTCCATTTTAAAAACATGGTTTGGCCTTTTTTTCTCTTTTTATTACATTCTTTTTCCAAAAACTAAAAGTGGTAAAACTTTTTTTTTCTTTTCAAAAACTTGCTTTTGCCAAACCATAAAAAAAACATGTCACAAAATAAAATGCAAAACATTTTCTTCAAATCACAAAACTGGAGTAGACAAGGACAACTAATGGGTTGCACCGTTTTTAATGTTAACTTTGGCTGCTAAGGTGCAAATATCTACTCTATTCTTACACTCTACCGCTTATTTTGTTCACCCAACAAAAAAATAATCAAAATTTATTATTAACTGAATAGAGATTTTCAAAACTTCTTTTCATAAATGAAAACTAGCGAGCTATTTATGCTCCATAATATGCACCTTTTTATGAGAGAATTCTTTTTAAAACAAGAAATCATTATTTTACAAAATATACCCCACTTTACTTTTAAAACTCAACATGCGCTAAATAATTTCTCAAACATCAAAAATACTTTTAAGATTAAAACTTGAAAAACACCACAAACCCTTTTACAATTTCAAGTTCTTAAAAGCTTATCATTGGGTTAGACTAAAAGCGGGTCTTCAACTCGACTAGGCTTTCCTAGGCATTTTCCAAACTAATTCTCTCAACTATATATATTCCTAATCCATTTTCCACATTTTAAACTTTTTCTAATTTATAAGGTTTCACTTCTAAACCCACTACTCCGAACTAATACATTTTAGTTTTAATTCTATGGGATACTTTCTTAATACCAAATCATATTGTACACTTTCCAAACCACCTAATGGTTTCAAAATTCCTATGTTCATTCCTTGAGTGTACAAACTAGATATCCGACCTCTTTGCATGTCTAGTGGGCTACTATATGGATCTAGGTTTATATATATATAATATACTTATATTTTTGAAAATACAAATACGTTCACTCATTATCTCCCTAAGATCACTAAACCGAAGCTCTGATACCAGATGTAACAACCCGAGTTCCAACAGACCGAATTTTTCAAAATTCAACCCATCGAGACCCAAGTTGGGTGCTCTGGTATCCTGCAGAAAAAGACAGAGATGAAGAAACAAGTCAGAATTCGTAAGCATCTCACAGCGGAAGGAATTAAAGTATAATATATTCAAATATAGCTTTACCTTATTGATAATACTGCTAAACCAGTATCCAAAGCTATAACATCTCTGTCCTATACCCAACCTGCGAATGTTGTGAGGAGGGGGGGGGGGGGGTCAGAACATAAGTTCTGTGTGAATGAATTTAGAATAAACTTTTGAATAATCCTACATATGCCGTTCGGTTTAATTTTCTTGGTTATTAGGTTGTTAACAATGTTAGCTCCTAAGGCTAAACCCATGTCATTATCGTCCACTTACTAGTAGATTTACCTAATGCACCATATATGTAGATACCCCCAACTCGTATAACACTTTCCGTGTATATAAATATATATGAAGTCCCTTGCCGTATGTCGTACGGGCTTCATCACGTAATTCTACATTAACGTAGTATCACCATTCTCGAAGTCGTTTGGACTAACACTCTTGGTCTTGTGAGATTCCCTTATCATGTACTATCGAGTGTTTCAACTAGGATTTATGCCACCTAGGACCACTAGGGATTATGCTACCTATTGAACGTTTTCTAGATTCGATTAAGGTTTATGCCACCTAGGGCCACTAGAGATTATGCTACCTATCGAACAATGCCCTCTAGTCTAGGACACACTACCCAGAGCGATATATGTTCCTAGACTTTCCCCACGTATGTGTCGCGAATCGTTTTCGATGTCTAGATGCACATGTACTCTATATGTACGGCCCGAGTCCTGTGGCAGGGCTAATCAAGAAACACGTGACTCGGTCGGGAGCTTTAAGTTATCTACCGATGCAGATGCTAAGGTCTGTTTTTCCAGTGGCTATGGTCCCACTTGACCCCTCCCTCAACTAATGAAAGGCCACCCTTGAAAAAAATGAGAATTATACGCAGGCCCCCTATGCCCCACTAACCTATGGCCATCCGCACCCATAACTAGATAGCAAGTATATGATCTTTTGGAGTTCTCCGTCTTTCCGCTTTACGTATCTCGAATGACTCAAGATGGTAAGTAGACGACGAGTTGCTATCACAGGGCTACTGGTCTCGCCGAATCACGCTAGTCCATCCTAGTCTTTAGGTTGCCTTATATTGCAACCAAGGCATACCCTTGGTTCTTCTAACGCAGACCTTAACCTCTGTGAACCCAAGCGGATCATCTGTAGCCTCACAAAGGGATACCAAGAGTACCCTCACGTCCCCTCGAAGCCGCGTGCTTCGTAACCAAGTTCGTTGGAGCCTACTTTAAGATCAGATGGACGTTCGCTCCTTCTCGTGTTCTACTAAGGTTTACTACTTAGTTCCCTTAGCTAAGGTTTACTACTTAGTTCTTTCAATCGTTCATTTTTCTTAACTAAGGTTTACAACTTAGTCCACCTAACTAAGGTTTACTACTTAGTTCTCTTTCTCGTTATCCACTTAGTTATCTTAACTAAGGTTTATTACTTGATTCTCTTAACCAAGGTTTGATACTTAGTTTATGTTAATTAGTTCTCTTTAACTAAGGTTTGTTACTGAGTTCCTTTTTAACTAAGGTTTTCTTACTTAGTTATCTTTACCGCTGCTTACTTAGTTCTCTAACTAAGGTTCAAAACTTGGTTAACATCATCTTTACTTAGTTCTTTAACTAAGGTTTATTACTTAGTTTCTGTTAACTAAGGTTTACTAATGAATTCAAACATGACTTAAGTTTTCTTTATCAGACGATAGCATACTGGTGTTTTCCCACATTTTCAGCTTAGATTAACTTATTTCATAGTATAAGTCGTCCCACCCTTCAAGTCTTGTATTACATCTTAAGTCATATTCTTCCCTTGTCCCTAGGACAAGTCTATTATTATTTAATATCACATTACTTTAACTCAAGTAGTTATCATTCTCCATTTCCTTACTTCGACGTTGTTGTCTTGGTTAAGTTTGGCCACATGTCTAAGTTGACTTAACCCCATCTCCTTATAACGTTCATTCATAAATTTGGTTAAGTGTTGTCTATCCGTTCGTATTGACTTAACCCACCTACGTATCATGTCAAATTGGTTAAGTGTTTTCAAGCAGTTTCATGACTTAACTTTCCCAAGAATCATATCAAATTGGTTAAGTGTTGTCTTTGAATTCATGACTTAACCCTACGAATCATGTGACATTAATTAATTATTAATGCACCACAACCTCTCACATTAGACTTGTTGTTGTGGTCACTGGATATGCCGGGCGGTTCCGGGCAGAATTACACCACAACTTAGTCTAACCTCGGGTTTCAAGCGCGATATGATTAACTTCTCACATTAGGACCTATTGTTTGCGACCACTGGTTAGGCCAGGCGGTTTTCGGGCAGGATTACATCGCAAACTCATCCTAACCTCGAGTTAGCCATGTTTCATGTTTGGCTCATGTCTATTCTAATTGGCATATGTCAAGTTCATAATCATGTCAAAATATTAAGTTCATGTTATGCCAATTGCCCAACTTACAAGCATGTTCTTATAAATGTCAACTACCAATTCATGTCATGTTCGTGTTCGTTTTAGATGTCAAGTTCATGTTCATATTCAAGTTCATGTTACAACCATATTCATGTTTCAGGTTATGCCTACTATTAAGCATGTTCTAGATATCATATTTCAGGTATCAAGTTCATAAGCATGTTCTAGATGTCATATTTCATGTTTCGTGTCGAGTTCCACATTTACATGAAAACATGGTTTGCCCAGCATATTTATAATTTTAAAGCCTTTAATACAAGATTTTCCCAAAAAAAGACCCCAATAAATGTTCATGCTTATAATCTTGTTAATAGGCTATGCCTATTATTCAAATTTTTCCATACATGTGATCCTAACAAGTTGCTATCATTCACCATATGTTGGTTAATCTTCTTCATATGTCAAGTGCTACTTAACACATTTCTACTTTGCTTATACAACCATTCGTGTAATAATCTTTTTACCCAAATCATATTTTATTTCTCACAATATATGCCTTCTTTCAAGTCATCAATCATTATATGCAATATGCCCAAATTATATTTTCCAAGTAATTCCAAACTTCGCGCGTTCGCATATTTCAGCGTTAGGCCTAGGCTCGAAGGTAGCCTAGCTATAAAAACAAAAAGGAATTGGGATGAAGAAGAAGAAGAACAAATATACAACAAGCATTATAATTGAGCACATGATAACAATATTAACATTTAATCAAATCAATTCTTTGTAATAGATTTATTACATGTTTTATATGGGGAATGGCGAACGATATTTATACAATTGTACAAAAGTTGTATTGTAAACCCACTAACCTTGCTTGTCATCTTCAATATAGGAGCTAGATTAATCTGAATTGATTTCATGTCCAATTTGATCTATCTTTGATTTCATATGCGGTGTAGGTTGTGGATCTGAATTTCTTCTCTTTTCTTTGTGCAGTAATTCAGATCTAAATCTCTTTTCTTTTTCATTCACGGTCGTAGTAATTTTATATCTCATTCTTTTTAATTTTAAGAATAAATGTTGTAAAGAAAAGATAAAAGAATAGATCTAAGATTTATTTAGATCAATAGCATGAGGAGGAGGAAGAAATCAAGTTAGAAGAGATCTATGTCCTTTCCATGAATTTTTGTGTGGTTTACAATGAGCCTAGGGTGTTTATATAGGTGTTAGACCAACGTACCAGGCCCAAAAACTCATCCAGGTGCTCAAAAATGAACCTGGACAGCTTCTGGGGTGAATTTCCCACTTCTGGACTGAAATTCCCACTCCAGGTCGCTACAGGTCGACCCCCACAAGGGGTAGGTCGACACTATGGTTGACCTCCCCCCTGGGAGGTTGACCATGTGGTCGACCTAGTCCCTTTTTTTTCTGCTGACTAGTTAATTTCTGATTTTTTCACTGAAAATTCGGGAGGTCTTAACTCCTTCATACAGACTCCGATTTTCGGAAACTCGGACTCTATTTCATGTAAAATTTCGAGAGGAACGCAATGGTGATGTCCATTTTCCCTAATTCCTGATATTTAAATTGATTATCCTTATTTTACTATCTTCTCCGTTACACACACTATTATCGAATTTATTTTTCTTCTCTTCCATGTATTAATTAATTCTCCTTATACATCACCATTATTTACTTATCTAAGCATATTTTCATATATTTTATTTTATTTTTAATTATATTAAAAATGCGGGGTGTTACAATATACTTAGAGGCTTGTCGTACGAGGGCTCGTCTCTCATTCCTTCTCTCTAGGAGAGTTCCATATAAGAGAAAATTCCTGATAGGGATCATCTAGAATTCCTTTTCGGGTTTGGTCTCCGATTGATCAACCTCCATCTGGTCTATGATCGGTGTGTTCAAAGTCTATGTGGACCAGTTCTGCGTTGCTTGGGTCATCAGAGCTTGCTAATTTTTTCAATTTGTTTGCCTTTTGGTTTTCTTCCCTAGGAATGTGGGAGATGCTATACTGATCAGAGTCATTCAACAACTCTTTGGCCTGCTTGAGATAGGCGGCAAGTTGAGACCCCTTAGTCTGATACTCACTTCGACCTGAAATACAATAAGTTGTGAATCACAAAAAATATTTAGCGTTGCTACTCTTAAGTTCCTTGCAAGCTTAAGCCCGACAATCAAGGCTTCGTACTCGGAGTCATTGTTGGTAGCAGAGAAGTTTAGTATCAGGGCATGATAGACCGATTGCCCTTCAGGAATTAATAGCACTATCCCGATGCAAGAGCGTCGATCGTTGCAAGCACCATCCGTGTATAACTTCCAAGGGTCTGATCTTAATTCGATGTTCGGGGGCGTGGGACCATCCTTTATGCTTCCGTCTTCTAGAGTAGTAAATTCGGCAATAATATCAGATAGTGCTTGCCCTCTGATGGATTTCCATGAAACAAAAGTGAAGTCGAATTGACTTAGTTTGATGTTCCACTTAAGTATTCCCCCGCTTACGTCAGGCCATTGTAGGACTTGTCATAGTGGGTGGGTGGCTGGTGAAGACCTTGATGGAGGTGAGCCTGGAAGTAATGACGGAGCTTCTGTGATGCAATCAGAAGACTATAAGCGAGCTTCTCGATCTTTGGATAGTTGCGTTCCACCCCGTTAGTTTCTTGCTTACATAGAAAATCGGACGTTGTACACGATCTTCTTCATGAACTAGGACCGAGATGATTGCGTGCATAGGTACTACCAAATATATAAATAGATCCTCGTGGTCAACCGGTTTGGAAAAGATAGGAGGTGTTTCCTAATGTTCGAGCAAATTCTGGAAAGCCATGACGTAGTCAGGCGTCCAGGAGAAGTTGCGTTTTCCTCTCTTGATTAATTCAAAGAAGGGGAGGCACTTGTTGGTTGCTTTGGATATAAATCATCCCAAGGCAGCAACCTTTCCTGCCAAACTCTGTACGTCCTTGATCCTGTTAGGTTCCTGGATTCCCTTAATTGCAAAGATTTGATCGGGATTGATTTCGATCCCTCGTGAGCTGATTATAAAACCTAAGAACTTTCCGGATGCAACTCCAAAAATGCACTTTAAGGGATCGAGCTCCATCCCATATCTTCGGAGAATGTTAAACATTTCTGATAGATCCCTGATGTGACCGGACGATTGCCTCGACTTTACCAATATATCATCCACATAAACCTCCATCGTTCTTCCTATCTGATCATGAAACATTCGATTGATCAAACACTAATAAGTCACCCCAACGTTTTTCAGTCCGAAGGGCATGACCACATAACAATATAGTCTGAGATCTGGTATGTTCTTGGTTTGGGACATGCATTGCAATCTGGTTATATTCTGAGTATGCGTCCATAAATGAAAGGAGTTCATGCCCCATGGTAGGATCGACCAGTGGATCGATCCTGGGCAATGGGTAGCTGTCTTTGGGGTGGGCTTTATTTAAATATGAGAAGTCAATACAACTCTACCACTTTCCGTTGGCTTTCTTCACAAGCACATGGTTTGCTATCCACCTGGGATAAGTCGCGTCGCGAATGAATCCATTAGCCTGCAGCTTCCCGATTTCTTCCTTCAAAGCTGCGAACCTCTCCGGGCCGTGCAACCGCCTTCTCTGTTTCATAGGGGTGTACTTTTGATCATTTCTACGGGAGTGAGTCATGATGGAATTCCACACATGTCAACATGGGTCCATGCGAACACGCCAACGTTAGCACAAAGGAATTAGGTCAACTCCCTCGTCCAGAGGGGTCAAGGTGGGATCCGATTTTCAAGACCTTAGTCGGGTCGTCGTCATCGATCGAAATTTCCACAGTGGTTTCATTCGTGGAAGCTTTCCTATATCCCGGCTCTTCTTCCTCTCTTGGATCGATAACTTCGAGTTGACAAACGAACGGTCCGGGCTGGGATGTTTTCTTTAGTTGTTATGCTTCTTTCCCTTTTGCAGGAGGAGGATTATCTTCTTACTCCATGCTATCTTTGTCCCGGAGTTCCTTCCATTCTGCTGAGTAACATGCTCGCCCCGTCACTTGATCCCTGCGTACATTTCTATTCCCTTCATCAGTAGGGAACTTCAAGAGTAAACACCAAGGAGCGATACATGCTCTAAAATCTACTTGGGTCAGTCGTCCCAAAAATGCATTGTATTGGGAACTTATATCCATTACAATAAACGGCGGGATCCGCACCCTTTTGCGGTCTCCTTATCCCAACTCTACCGACAGATAGACCATACCAACTTATTCAGTTGATGACCCATTATAGCAGCGTGTTTGGTCCGTGCATGACTTCAGATCTCTCAATCCCAACTTCACCTGGTCATAGGCCTGTTTGAACAGAATGTTTACCGAACTTCCACTATCGACTAGAATCTTTCGGACCATGGTCGAGCCAATTATGGCTGTAATCACCAACGGGACGATGCTTGGGGCCTCTATCCCTATCGATTCCCTATCACAGAAGATTATGTCTCAGTTATCGTCTTCCTTTGTTTACGGGACTAGCGACCTCGGGGGTGCTGGATTCCCCAATATCGAGATGTTTTGCAGAGTTTACATATCGTTCCATAGTCCGAACGCTATGTCCCGCCGGATGAGGCCCTTTGACAATGTTATTAATCACTACCCCTTTAGCTTTTTCTTTGGTGGTGGCTCTAGGTGTCGCCTGATTTTGCTTGGGGGTAGACATTCTTTGCCCCCTTGTCCCTTGGGGCCACCTTGTACTTGTCGAGTTTTCCTTCTCTAATCAGCTTCTCAATGATGTCCCTGAGATGATGACATTCATTAGTCGCATGCCTGCAGATCTCATGGAACAGACAAAAATTCTCAATCGCTCGTTCTTTCTCTGTAGATTCCCGCAAAGGTGGCTTCATATACTGTATTGTATTACATGTATCGAGATAAATATTTTCCAGCATGTCATTCAGAACGGTATAGCTCTCGAATACTTGGAATTGGGGTCTTTTTCTAAAATTCCCCTTTTGACCAAACTTCCCATTGGAGCTTCTCTATTAGCTATCATTTCTCTTACCCGATTTCCAACGTTCACCTCCACCTTCTCGTAGTTGTCCCCAGATTGCTTAACCACCACATTACTCTGGATGGATTTATTAGAAATGTATTTTTGGCCCATCTTCCTCATATAGTTGTGCATCTTCCCGTCTTAGCCAAATGTTAGCCTTCTTGTAAAATAGTTCGATTGTTGTCGACGGTCTCCCGATAAGATACTTCCTGAACTCTGTCCTTTTGTCGACCCCATAAACATTGGCCATTAGGACCGTCTCGTTGTTAGGACTGCTCGCTTCAGTTTTTTGAATTCTTCCCACTGTCTCGTCATACAACTCATGTCTTACTTCATCGCAGCATTTTCCCTTGCTTTGGCATCTAACGCCGCCGTTGTTTCTAGAAGTTGCATCATCACAGTCATGAAGTTATCACGAGAGACGAATGCTGCGGGGGATCCTGATCTAGTGTAGGTGGTTATCTCGAAGATGACGACGCAGGTTGGTATGAAGTTGATCCGGGGACAGTCAATCCTCCGTTTGTTTCTGCAGGTACCATAGCTTGCAACTATTGTTGTTTTCCGGAAGCACATGTTGAAGTTTTGGAAACCATGGTTTAATGACGTTGAAAGGAATTTAGGATATTATTTTGGACTGGGAAATCCAACAATAAAGCAAAATCCTTTGAATGCTGAGAATATCAAATTCTCAGTGAAAGCACCAAAGTGTTGACACCAAAATTGGTACAACACCCAAGGAATATAAATGTAGAGAACAAAAATGAAGACAATTCAGTAAAATAATGAAAAGAAATGTGATTACACACGAGTTTATAGTGGTTCGGAATTAATGAGCCTATGTCCACTTTATAGTCTCTTATATATGCGAAGGTTGAATTACATAATATTGTCACAACAATAATTTGATAAGAGATTCGCTAGAAAACCATCTCTCTTGTTCAGAGTCCAGAAGGCCTTTTTATAGATGCTACAGTATTCAAATAGGCTAGGATGCTTGTCATCTATTCCCAGTCCGTAGCAGAAGGCAGAGAAGTGTTCGTTCATTAATATAACAGGTGGCAGCTAATCCGATCTTTATGAATAGGGGGAAGCAGTCAAATAGAAATAGGAGATGGTCTTTGAGAGAATATCTGGCACATAAACAGGCTTGGTCCTTGCTGATCGACCCAAAAGTGAACCGACCCGCAGTTCTAAATGTTAGACCACTTCGTACAAGAAAAGCCCGAGTTGATCCGATTATTTATTAAGCCGAAAGAAGATGGCCCAACCGTCAATGATCATCAGCATCAACAATTTGGGTCGGGCGGTACTTCAGTTGAGATTAATACAATTTTGATGACTTTTCCAAAAGGAGGGCCAACACATACCTGGTCAACCATTGCCATAAAGTATACGTCGGCCTTTTTTATTTCTGAATCACTATCACTTGATGAATCATCCCATGTGTCATTGAATGCTTTTTCCTCTCCTTATTGAAAGTATTTGAAATGTGATTTGGTTTTCTCAAGTTGGGACGGTCTCTTTTCAAATGTCTGGGTTTATCACATTTGAAATATTTATCAATATTTCCATTTTTTGGATTATTGTTTTTAGTTTTTCGAAGTTTCTTTATTATCCAATACTCCAAGAATTTCTTAATCTTCTTGGTAATAAACTCGACATCATCAATAACAACAACATCATCCAGTCACCATTATCTATCATTGCATCATTTGCCAGTGATGTCCTCTCATTTCCTTGATTCTCTTTCCTAAAATGCAACTTTACTTCATAGGACTTTAGATTACCAATTAATTCTTCAATTTCCATAGTACTTATATCATTGCCTTCTTCGATTATCAGAGTCTTCTGATCCCATTCATTAGGAAGTGAATTCAAGATGTTTTTGACTTCGTCTTCTTAATTAATTTTCTTTCCTAATGATATTAAGGCATGTACTATATCTTGAAATCTAGAATACTTATCAGAAATATGCTCATTTGGTTTCATTTGAAAGAGTTGAAACTGGTGAGTTAGCACAGATATTTTGGTCTGTTTTACTTTATTGGTGCCTTCATGTGTGACTTGCAGTGTTATCCAAATTTCATATGCATAATTACAAATAGACACTCAATTAAATTCGTTTCTATCTAAAGAGCAAAATAGAATGTTCATGGCCTTAGAATTATTAACTGCTTGTGTCTTTTGGTCTAGTGTCCATTATGAATATTCAGTTTGAGGCTTATGTATTCTATTTGGGTAATGTTCCAAATATCTAAACCATTAGACTATAAATAAAATTTCATTCTACAAGCCCGATAAGTACAATTTCACCCATCAAATAGAGGAGGTCTAGTGGTAGATTTCCCTTCTATAAAGGTGTTAAAAAAATGTGTTACTAGTTTTGTTAGCTATTCATATTTTTCAAAAACTCGTAGATTAATTTTTGAAAACCAGTGCTCTATACCAATTATTGGGGATTGGGTATAACAACACAGTGTTAATGGATCTTAAGGCTACTCAGAAACTAGAGTGGTAAAGTGTATTTATTATGTCTATTCAAATTGCAATCAGAAAGAAATAAGTAATAAAATAGAATGCAGTAAAGTAAATAACACTAGGAATTGTATACTGGTTCGGTTTCACCGATGCTACATCCAGTCATGTACATTGCACTGTGTAGAATTTCACTATAATCGCTTGCTTTCTGCGGATGGAAAGAACACCTTCACAATCTTGATTTCACGGGCAACAAGATACACATTATTCTTATCAACATTAACGTACAATGGCTATCATGTCCTCAATACAGATTCTTGCAGATTTGGTACAATGATCGTATAGACCTCCAAATATATCTTTGAATTCTTTGAGGAAATAAGATGAAATCAGAGGAAGAATGATGTGAATTCAAGTACAACTTTTTGATATTGTGTGGCTTGCAAATAAATAAAGAACTGGAGTGAAACATAGTGGATTTGCAAGAATAATTGGATAGTATTTAATGGATTTGTATAGATAATATATGGTGAATAAGAAGTAGAAGAAAATGTGAAAAGTTGGTGTTAAAATTCGTTTCCAGAAGCCTTTAAATAGTGATTGAAATGAAGTTTCTTATGGTGAAGGGATATGAAGGGATGGAGGAAAATTTGAAATTCAAAAATATGGAAAACGGTTATACGTCGACATACTAGTATACATATGTCGACATATGTGTGTTACCAACACTAATAAGTGTTGCAAAATTTCAACATTTCGAATTACCTTATATTTGTGGATTTTGGTGATTCAGTTGAGGTCAATGATTGATTATCTTCAAGTGTAATTTCCATGGGATCTTTAACAAGATATTCTAAGGTTCAACCAACTCCTCGTCACTTCAAACACTTCTTCTCCTTCAACATTATTCTCTAATAGGCTTTGGTCTTCAATTGTTATGATTATCCTTCCTATATTATTCTTTCAATTCTCTGATTAACCTTCTCTCATAATTCTTCTTTTGTGCAATTGTTTATCTCTATAATTGACTTCATAATATATCTGATGTAATCGCACAACTCAAAGATATGTTAGTGGTAATGTTTATATGGTTGTTGTCATCAAAATCAATACCTAGGTATTAACAAGATCGACTAGCTTCTCATACGAATCTTCGATATGATCCATCAATTTCTTTCCAAAGCACTCGTTTAAACCCATAATAAACTTCTTGTCCTTCTGATATGGAGTCTCAATATGCAAACGAGTGTACTTCGACAAAGACTCAAACTTAGACATGTATTCAGCAATAGGCATCTGACTTACTTCAGCTAAATAAATCTCTTAAATAGATTCGACTTCTTGATCGTAGAAATAGATTTCTCCTTAAACTTAGTCCTAAACTGGTTAAAATTATCTGGTCCTCCATAGTCTTAAGAGTAATACGATTCCACCAATCCATTGCTCGCCTATAAAGTTGTCTCGACGCGAGCTTCCACTTTGTCATATCGTCGATCCCTAAAACTCTGAAGATGTGAATATAAGTATCCACCCAATTCTGAATCTCAATAGTAGGTTTCGTACCAACAAATGGTTTTCCACCCAGAGAAGTATAATCCTTGTAGAGCTTAGCAAAATCAACAACGTTAGGTGCCTGCATAGGAACACCATCCTCTATTTCCGCATCTGGATTGGGTATCCTTCTCATGATCACTTCCATCATGGTCATGAACATAGAAGGATAATCGACATAGCAGCTGCAACTCCCGACTTATGACCATTGCCTACCCTTTCAGTAGAAGGCTCGTCACTAGTAGCGTATCTCGAAGTTTGATGACTCATTCTTTATCCGAAACAAGAATGATCAGTCCACATCATTGAAAGACCTCAATCAGTGCTTACTAACCTACTATGCTATTTATTATAATATAGTAATCATCTGTTAGAAATTACAAGTACATCTCTCTTATGCATTTACGCTCGCAAATTATAGGTAAGATCGATTAACTAACGACCGCCCCTATATCTCCTACACTAGTATAAGAAATGGTAGGTTGTATAACGTGCGCCAGGCCAATATGAGACGATCATCAAGGAAAATAGCTCAGAACAGAACCTGCCATATAACTCTCAGCACATGGAAAACATATAACAATAAAATATACAATAGGACATAGCAGTGAAGTAGGTTAAGCAGGAAATCTCGTCTCCATAAAACCACATAACCTCAAGTACAATACATCCCAGTATATGTATATCTGAATACAACACTACATCCCTCAGAGTATTTCAAAAACGGTGGAAACAACATATGGCTACACGATATAAGAAAAAGTAATGTGCCATCGTGCTCGTCTCCAGACAGCATCATCGTCACAAACCTGTTACTTGCTACACAGTCTACTCAATGTCAATGAGCAGCCTAAGGTATTAAGAGGATACATAAAATCTTGAATCAGACAACAGACTTTGTGAGCGATAAAATAACTACAAGTAGTTACATAATATAATATGATAATAGACAGTTCTGGTCTCACCTGAAGCGTCCCTGCATCCAAATCGTAAGCACATAATAATAACATTAGAATATGTTATACATTACACGAAACCAACACAAGTCAGAATAGGATTCCCAATCATGCTTCTCTTCAATGTTATACGGTGATAGCTTACCAGGAGAAAAATAGATGAGAACACACAAATCAACCATAGCATCCATGAACAAGCAATAACCTTGCTATCACTGACTAAATCCTTGAATACATCGGTATCAAATGACTGGTCGCTGCCATTCGTTAACAGCTAATGGAAACCCCAGTTCTAGTCAGACTATCACATGCCACATGTACATTTGCCTCCTCGAGAAAACTATATCACACCCCGAGCGACCTAAGGTATGCGATCTCTCGGATCCTGATAGATGTCCCCACAATACTTCTGCTTTGAGTCCGTTAGAACCTTCAATTACCAACGATTCCTTGGCGCCTCCAGTTTCCCAAGCCATCCTCGAGGACTCCATTCATTAGTTCGAGTCCCACTCGAACCAGTCCATTATCTCTTGTACTCGAGTCCCAACCGAGTCAATCCATCATCTGACGAGTTCGAGTCCCACTGGAATCTATCCATTGTCTCGTTGCATCGTTCCACGATCAACTACTCGTCAATTCAACTTTGACTACTCCCACCTTGAGTTCACGATCGAAGAAACAACACCTTGTTGGCAACTACTTCCATCCTATAGAAGTTTCTTACAATCCAACACCATCAACAAGCTCCAAAAGTTCAATTTTTACATCCCCGCCCCCAACCCTCTTCTCTGATTGATGGGTACCAGTCCATCAGCTATGGACCGGTAGCGATCAATTCTCTTACCAAAAAATTGCTAAGTGTTTGGATCTCATCTAACTATTTCTCGAGCACTTCCTACGATCCATTCTCGAAGCTAAACTCCTTTCTGATGAATTTCTCTACTGGGCCATCAATTAGTACTTGAGCGATCTAAGTTTTGCCGATCCAAATCACATCAAAATTTTGCCATGACCTAATTTTCATCTGAGGAAGCCACGATCCAAAAACTATCACTCATCGAGAAACACACATGGATGGGTACCAATCCATAGGCATGGACCGGTACCGGGCCATAGGGCATGGATCGGTACCGGGCCATAGGGCATAGAACGACAATGATCCGTCAACTTAGCTTATTTCACAATGAAATTTTTTGGGCTCCTGCCAGAAGCCTCTAGAGCTCCTTCGCCAAGTTTCAGCTGAATCTGATCATCTAAACTTTCGGTTTGCTGTTCATAGATTCTAAGCATACAATATACAACTCTAATCGATCAAATCAATCATAACCATACAATTAAACATATCAGAAAATAATTCATTCAATTTCAATCATGGTCAATCATACAAACATGAATACACATGAAATATGGCATATAAACTATGGATCAAGATCTAAACATATGTTAAACAAGATTAATCTAACAACTTACTGATTCATATGATCAGTTTAGATTGTTCTAGGATTTCTAATACTGAATTAACATATGCAATAAAATTTTAGGTGATATTAACATACATGGTGTGAAACAATCCTATGTTAACTCATATTATCCATAATATCTATATGAGAGATATTTATCACCCACCAAGCCTAGATCCGATGAAATATGAATGAAATTAAATCTGGACAGTGTTGCAAAAGCGAAGAAAACACTTGATTTGATGCAAACTAGCTAGATCCAATTTTCCCGGATGTAAATCTTGACTTAGGAAATGATTTAGAATGATTAGATAAAGAGACTAGGTATTACGATTGAATCTGGAGAATCACATACACCAACCTAATGTTTGAATGAGAAGAAAACCCTAATTCTCACCCCCAAACCCCTTTATTTATAGTTTTGGGTCATTAGCCTAATGGGCTTGCTAGTCAGTCCATCAACAACTAAGTAGTATGCCTAGTAGAAACAAAAACTTAAAATAGTGATTTCTCCCAAACCATCGAGCCAAATCTTTAATGACCGTTGTACGAAATCGTCAACCACCGGTCCAATCTAATAAGACCGATTTCGGCATCTAATTTGGCTTCCATCAAAAGTTATAGCTAAAACAGTAAGTATAAGGGTAAAATGGTCACAAATCGATTAGGTAAAAATCATGGATATATTTCACACCTGGCCCACATAATCAACATACTAAAATATAAGAATGTATAACCATAATGGAATTAAATATAATTATCTTATGATCCTCCGATACGTAAAATAAAGGGTTGTTACATGAATTGAAATATTAAATATCATGAAAGAATTGAGGAGGTTTCAGAAAATAATAGTAGAAATATTAAAATGAAAATATTTAAAGTGGGAATTTTTTTCTTTAATTTGTAAAAAATTTATTGAGATAAATGTATAATGTATTGATTTTTATGTTACTATTTAAAAATATTATTTAAATTGCATGACTTGTTTAACTTTATATTTGGAAGATAAACTAATTTTTCCATTTTTGCTGATATGAACATGATGTACATTATAAAACATCACACTTAGCGTTAATTATATGAATTAACAATAATTTTTTGGTTGAATTCATTTGTTAAATTTAAAGTTGCATAATTAATTTAAGTATATCAACTTAAATGTACAATGTTTGATGATATCATAAAGTATTCTGCGAATAACTAAATAAATTTTAAAATGTAGTCATTTAACATTAATACTATCATGCAATAGATGGTAAATACATTGATGTAAATGAATTCAACTTTAAACTTATGCTAGTTATTTATGTGTAAAATTCATGTTATATGATTGACATGTTTATATATTTGTTTTTTTCATTTTTATTAATATGAATATGGTTAATCTTGATGTAATTTATTAAGAGAATCACTGAATAATGGTTTACCAAAGTTATTAAATAGTTTTAATATTATGTAAATAATTGTAAAATATGATATTAAGTGTAAAATGTTAGAAAAGAATTGGGAGAGAGAGACTTAAATGATCATAGAAAGTCAGAAATGTAGGTATTTGGAGCTAAAAACGTAATTTTGTCATTTTTAGCATTTAAAAGAAATACTGGTTAATTAAATTTACATAAAACACTTAAATTTTGGGTTTTTAGTTAATTTAAATATGTAGACATATATATATGAAATGTTAGGAACTAATCGTTAATAAATAATTGTGTGAACTTAGAAATGACCATATCAAAATGTAAACTGATATAGGAAGTTAAATAATGTGAAAGAAATAGTAAGTATAAAGTGATAAACTAATTTAAAAATAAATATCAAGAAAGAATTAAGGAAAAGAGGTAAAGATCCCATAATCAAGGAGAGAACTTTAAAATGTTCTGCTTTACTTTTATTTAATAGATGATAGGCTTAGACTTGCTACCCTTTATCTTCACCTGTAGTTCATTGTATGCATTATGTATTTATCTTGTTGCCAAAACTAGTTAGACCAAAGTTTTCTACTTGTATTTATGAGTCTTTATATTTGATTTAATATTAATATTTCCATCAGGCCAAATCTAGGAGGGTGTAAATACCGTATATCTATCTGGTTGAAACAATTCAGCAAAAATCAAAGGTAAAATTCTTGCTACTTAGCACGTGTGAAAGCTAATACCTTATGTTATATGCTAACTATATGTAACGAACATGAATTTTCGACCCCGAAAATCAACACAAAACCCCATGTCGAACAATCAAGCATCGAAAATGCCGAAATGTTAATAGAAAGAAACTAGAGGGTGAGATAAAAAAGAAAGAAAGTTAGAATAGAAGAATAAGAAGAACTAACACAACAAAGAGTCTCACATCGCAGTGGAACAAAATATGATATAGAATAAAACTTTATTGAGAGCTTTGAAATAAAAACTTACAATCACTAGAGTACACCAATACATCTGGACAGTTTTAATAAAATGTCCTCATACACAACGCACAGCAGAAAAGTATCTATTTACTAGCATACGTCTGAACTCTTTCAATTTGTATCTTTACAGTGTCCGATAACCTGAACCTGTGAAACTTGGTCTAACCCGAGCATTTGCAAACATCGGATTAGTCTGGTGAACCAGAGTGAGAAAAACTCATTTAAGTTTAAGGGAATCATCCAACTTGATTTTTAAAGTTAAAAATCCTTCGAAAGAAAAGGATAATCGTAAGACCAATCCACACATAAATACGAACGGTTTTTACCTTACGATAACCCAGAACATTTTTAAAATCATATCTCTTCTGATATTATAATAATGTCTAAATACAAATAAATAACAATCTAGCAGAACGTTTGCATCTCAAACTCTACATACATAGTATACAATCAAAACCGCAGGCGCTTATTGGAGACTGGATTCCGACTATGACAAGGTATGGAACCTGTAACGAACAGGGATTTTCGACCCCTAAAATCGACACAATAATATCATGTCGAACATTCAAGCATCAAAAACACCGGAATGTTATTAGAAAGAAATTAGAGGGTGAGATAAGAAAGAAAGTGAAGAATAGAGGAATAAGAAGAATCAACATAACACAGTCTCACGTCGCAGCGGAATAAAATATAATATATAAGTAAACTTTATTGAGAGCTTTGAAATAAAAACTTGTAATTATCAGAGTACATCAATACATCTGGATAGTTATAATAGTTTGTCCTCATATATATCACACAGCGGAATAATAACGGTATAACATCGTACGTCTGAACTCCTTCAGCTCGTCTTTAGACTTCACAGCGTCTGATAACCAAAATCTGTACAACCCGGTCTAACCCGAGCATTACAAACACCGGGTCAATCCGGTGAACCAGAGTGAGATAAACTCGCTAAGTTTATAATATCATCCAACTTGATTTTAAAGTTATAATCCTTTTAAAAGAAAAGGATAATAGTAAGACCAGCCGACACATAAAAACAGACGGTTATTACCTTACTATAACCCAAAACGTTTTTTTTTTTAAATCAATATATTATTATGATATTATAATAGTGTCTAAATACAAATAAATAGAATCTAGCAGAACGCTTGCATCTCACGCTCCATATATATAGTATACAAACAAAACCACAGGCGCTTATTGGAGATTGGATTCCGATTATGACAAGGTATGGAACCACCTGCCGATAGAATATCTCTAGATAGGAATACACTGGGTTCAACAAGAACGTCTTGCAACCCGACCACACATAACCGACCACTCATTTGTCTTGAGTGTATCAAATATATTGTCACCTACGGTTGCTAGCAACATAACAGTTCCCGGGAGATACAGAAGTGAAAAGAAGTAACAAATATGAATATTCTCTAGATGGTGATAATACACCCTAATGGGGGTGACCCACATAGCCATACTGCCTGCCCGATTTTTGTCATTTCCGGTTGATGAGGCTTCAGGTTATAATCGACTTTTGGAACATCTGGCCACCATTCACTTTTGAATCCCACATCGTCCATACACGTCGTCCAGGAACAGGATGAACCGAAGGATCCTCCTACCACATCCTAGGAATCACCCTATAGATCCCAATCCAGCGAGTAGTCCTTGCAATCCGTAGATCCCAATCACGACAGAATCATTGTTAACTCTGGGGATCAGCCAGAGATATTTAACAATAGTTCTTCCGCTCATGAAGATTTACGGTCTTAAATCTCTCCATCTCGATCATCATCTTCGACATATTCGTATTTATTGATCGGAATGGTTTTCGAATATAAATTCGATACTGGTCTTTCTGTAAAGACCCGGAAAATTTTAACACATAATCTTCAAATATTGTAACCATTTGGAATATAGTTAAATGTTATAAATGTGATTTTATGACCTTGTTAAATGTATTTTAATTAATAATTAATGAACCTAGACTCATTTTGGAAAAAATGTTTACAAAAATATATTCTTTGGAAAAAAGTCGAAAATATGACCGAAAACCGTTTTATCGGTATATAGTTATTTTCTCAATTGGAGTTGTTGAAAATTTAAATGGGTGTCTAATAAATCATTAGGAAAGTGATTAGCAAATAAAAATATTTTTAGTATTTATGGTTAACTAAATATCTGGATGATATCATGCATGACATAAGCAAGATATTTAGGAAATGAGCAAATAAGGAAATGAGAAAATAAGGAAATGAGCAAATAAGGAAAATTAAGGTTTTAAGGGATTTTAGGTCATTTCCCATTCACCTTTCTTTTCCTATAAAAGAAGGGGCATACCTTCACTTTTCATTCACTAAAACTCCTAAGCCTTAAGGATAAAAACAATGTCTTCTTCATCTTCCTCTCTTACTCACTAACTTTCTAAGAACATACACAAACCAACTCCAAATTAGCTCAAACTTTGAGTGAAGCCTTCCTACAACATTACAAGACCTTCTAGCAAGTTAGAAGTTGAAAAATCCAAGCCTCTCTCCATTTTCAAGAATTGGCCGTGAGCTACATTGAAGGAGGAAGGAGGAAAAAGCAAGGAAAAACAAGGAAAGGAAGGAAAGAAAGGAGGTTGCTATCTTGGATCTTGGCTCGTGTTCGTGGATCTTGGATTTGCTAAGGATTAAAGTGAGTTTACTCACTATTTAGGAAAGAAAATATAAACCATTTTCATGTCCTTAACTATGCTTAAAGTTGCTTGAATGTTAGTAACTTATGTTAAAAATGATAACTTGATTCTTACTTTAAAAGTAAGCAACATATGTGATCCATGTTAATGGATTGGAATTGACTTGAATGGAATTGGATTTGGAATTGGATTTGGGTTTGAATTGACTTTTATAAAAAGTGGAATGGTCTGGAAACAAAGCACATGAGGATTAGTAGGGAATTGGCATATGGTGAACTTGAACTTGAAAGTGCACTTATAGCGATAGTCGCTATAGATGCAGTTTGAATTGTTGTGTTTACAACACTTTGTATGGAACTTTGTGATGACATCTTTAGTGATTTCTTATCACTTTGAATCTTGTATTACTTGTATGTTTACTACCTTGAAGTCAATGGATAGTAAAATGCTAAGTAACCCCTTGAAAATGACCAAAACTTCACTAGTGCAAAACTACCCGTTTAACCTTGATTTTTGGATTTCAAAGTATTGTAAATGTTCTTTGAGTTTATGTAAATGGTCTTATCTTCAAAATATCTTCTTTCTAAATATCTTCAAAATATCTTCTTTCTAAATATCGTCTTCTATATATCTTCAAAATATCTTCTTTCTAAATATCTTCAAAATATCTTCTTCTAAATATCTTCAAAATATCTGCTTTCTAAATATCTTCAAAATATATATCTTCTAAATATCATCTTTTCAAAATATCTTCTTACCAAATATCTTTCCAAATAACACAAAGGTTAGAAAAGGGTTATGAATTGCTAAAACCTTGTCATGATTAAGTCACTAGATTAAAAGGTAATTGATAATGCTTAACACTAATAAGCCAATGAAATAGGCTTATCTATTTGTGAGAGTTAAGATTGATGTCGAGTAGGGACGGAGCAATAGAGCTCTAACCTATCGGCTTCCCTCTTGGCCGAGGAATAGATAGGTTGGGAATGTTGGAAACGTGTTAATCATATTGATTACTTACCTGTTTATTGAATATCAAGAATACTATGCTTAATTCTAATAAGCCGACGAGTAGGCTTATCTATCTGTAAGTGTCAAGAATGGGGTGTCTAAGCAAGGGGTGATATGAAACTAGTGCTCTAACTTACCTGGCCTCACTCTTGACCGAGGGATAGTTAAGTTGATAATGTCGGAAATGAGTTACGTGCACGAATCATGGTTTCTATAAGCTATTGTTTTGACTAGATAGTCGATTGGTCGACTATCAAACTATTCCCTTATAACTTAAGAAGTATCGGGAAAGCTTTACGATTCCATACCAATGAGAACCCCTGGGGAGGAGTGTTGGTATTAAACGTCTCTCGCTTTCACTTACTTTTGAAAGAACCGGAATTGAGTTAATCGGAAGTTCATCGATTAGTATTGAAGAGGCCGGGATCGATAAGTGTTTTACTTATCTAATACCACTTCAAAACAAGATACGGGTTCTATGTTTTGGAAGCGGTTGTGAAGTGAAGTTTATATGGGGATTCGAGATCTGTTGAGATGCTCGAACACATATAGTGATTCTGAGATCTGTGAAGGAATCTATGTGTGATTCCAAGATCTAGTGATGTATTGGAATCCATGTGTGATCCCGAGATCTGTGAAGGAATCTATGTGTAATTCCAAGATCTATTGAGCTGTGGGATTCCACCTGGGAATTTGTGTTCTGTTCGAGTTGTGAAGACTCGTGTGAAAGATTCCGAAAGAAACCTTGACATTGGATATGACTAAAGACAGAGTAGGCTGTGTGATCCGGTGTTTTGCTAACCCACGGCAGGATATATTGACTCCATATCTAGAGTATGCTTAAAGATGTTGCGCGTGGGCGGGGAGTTGGATATATTTGGTTCCACGTGGTGCACACCGATGTTTTCGTGCGTGGGCCAGTCATGTTTACCTAATGGTATATTTTATCTAGAGATATACAACGTTCGGAAGGTGGTTTCTGATCCTTGTGCATGAAGTTCAGATCCGGCTTGATCTGGAGAGATCTCTGATGGAAAATCCAATATGCGAACGTGCCTTAGAGGTTTTGTTTGTACGCTTAATAGTTGTCGAATGTAACCAATGTAACCATTCCAGCTATGTGATTTATTTATATTCTACACCTCAGACATTATCTATAATACAACTATAGTAAACTTAATAAATGGTTGGTTTCTTTTGAGGGGAAAATCAGAGCGGTTATCTGCACGGTCCCCTCAATATTGTTACATGCAATCTTGAGTTTCTCATACCAGATTGATGTCTGACGCTTGGTTTTTGTTTTCCCTAAAACCCTCACGTACTCCTTCGAGTAGGCTGAGTATGGCAGGTTTTACTTTGGATGCTTTAAAGTTCGGAAGACGAGCTGAAGGCATCCATTATCTATCTACCTATTTCTATTTCAGTTGTACTGTATTAGTTATGTACACATCAGCATTGTAAGGACAAGCAGTTATAACTATCCAGGCTGATGATGGTACTTGGGTTATTATAACTCTGAAATTCCTTTATTCAGAGTAACCCTTTGTATTATGTTGATATTATATATTTCCGTTCCGCTGTGAGATTCTGGTGTTTTGTTATTTCTTCCTTGTTCTACTTTTTTTATATTTTACCCAACAATTCGACTTTCTGGCACTTGGATGTTTGGCACATGAATACCGTGGATGTATTTAGTGTCGACTTTCATGGTTCGAAAAGTCGGGTCATTACTTTTGGTACCAGAGCACAAGGTTGAGTGAACACCTTGGCTTTGGTTGGGTATGGCCCATTAGAGATGTGGTAAACGACACCCTTGAATGAGTCGAGTGTATTATACATATGAGAGCGTATTTGTATTTTGAAAACTAGACTTTGAAAATATTCCTTAGGAATGTCTATTTCTCACAACCTTTCTTGAATAATGTCTTTCTTAGTAGTAAACCTTTCTTTGTATTGTTTCCTTGAAATAATTCTATCTTCAAGTATTCTAAAGATATTTGCTATAATTCAAGTAGTAAACTATGAGTACTCATACTGCAAAAACTAGAGGAGGTATAGGTAGAGGTGGCCGAACTAGTACGGTCACTAATGGTGAGAATCGTGCACCGAGGAATGCAGCTGCTGTGGAGGATCCAATAATAGGTGTTGTAGAGGAGGTCGTACAAGTTATTCCTCAGAGGGGATTTTCTTCCCTTTGCCATGACCATGAAAGGCTTCGGGGAAGGAGGTTTAGTGGCTCGGAGTAGATCATAGAAGTTCAGACTTGGCTCAAGCTATGCGACCGTATATTTAGGGATATGGAGCAAGATGATGCAATGAAGCGTCGATTGGCGTCACAACATTTAACTGATACGGCTATGGATTGGTGGAATCTGATTATTTTGGATGTCCAAGAAAACGACTTTTCTTGGGCCCAATTTAAGGAGGAATTTGAAAAGAAATATGTGCCAGAAGCTGGAAAGACCTTATTATACAAGAGTTTCATGGGCTTGAAGCAGGGGGCTATGACAGTAGCAGAGTATGAGAAGCGATTCACTACATTGTCTTTGTTCAGACTAGGTTTGATTGATATGCCACTTAAGAAGAATGATAAGTTCATTACAGGAATGCGTCCGGAGTTTCATCAAGATATGACAAACCACATCTTGGCGCCCTATTTGGATTTGGTAAACATGGGGTTGAGGTTTGAAGGTTTGATTCTGAAATCATCTAATTCAGCACCAACTGGAGAGAACAAGAGGAAGTTTCAACAAAATTGAGATATGTCCGCAATTATTTGTCATAAGTGCGGGAAGAGAGGGAATTATATTCGGAACTGTACGGAGGTTGGAAGGAAACAGGTGACAAAGGCACCAGGGGTTAGGGCACCAGTTTCTAAGGTTCCGAAGGTGGGGCCACCAACGATCAAGACTCAGTTTGATCCAAGGCAGGGCTTCTACAACCGTCACCAGCAAGGTCATTTTGCTAGGGAGTGTCCATTACTCCAGAAGGGGCAACAACGTCGAGCTTTTGCTTTAGCTACAACACCTTCCACTTCTGCAGCAGCAAAGGGGAAGTAAGTTATTGTAACAACCCGTATTTTTGAATAACATATTATAACATAAATGGAGGCAGAATTAAACTGTAAAATCTGAATCAAGGGAAACGGGCTATGCCAATGCGTTCGTCTCGGAAAAATACGCGAAATAGAGTCCAAGTTTTCGAAAATCGGAGTCCGTATGACCAAGATATGGCCTCGCGAAGTTTCATGGAAAATTCAAATTAAAGTATACTTAATTAAGTGAAATGGGTTGCGCAGAGAAATATATATATATATTGATATATATATAATTGAAAAATAAATAAATAAATATGCAAAAATGTTCAAAACAGCGAATTGGGAGAGGGGAATAACCGAACCGGCCGATTTTTGAGGTCGACCCAAGCCCGCTGGGTCGACTAGGGGTTAATCCAGGGTGTTTGGCTGTCAACCCGTGGGCCGATTCGCTCAAATGCAGATTTTGCATTTGAATAGTTCTCATGGTTCAGCTTTAATCTAAAGGCCCTAGATGGTTCCTACACTTGACTTCTTCCCCAAGACATGCTTTGATGGCTTGGATTGAATCTAGGGTTAATCCTATGGCTAATATTACCCTAATCTTCTATAAAAAGGACCTAACACCTAGCCTAAATCATCATTATCCATTCCTACAACTAAACTATGTCAAAATTGTTCCTCTCATGGCCTCCACTCTCATGCTAAAATTTCTAAGTTTATTTCTATGAGAGGTTTTGAATGCATACAAGTATTTTCAAGCTTGTATGAGTATTCTTAGTTTGCATTCAAGTCAAGTTGCAACATTTCTATTTCAAAGCAAGGGTTTTTATTGATTTGGCTCAAGGGTTTTCATTTGGAGATTGCATATTTGGGTTTTTGGTGCTTGCATAAGGGCTTCGTCTCAATCTTTATAATAAATATTTATTTGTGTCTTCATAGCATTGTAAGCCCTTTTCTACTTTCTTTCTTTGAACTCTAAAGTTAAATGAATGATGCAAGTTTGGGGTTGATCATTATGATATGCAAGTTTGGTTGATCATTATATGCAAGTTTGGTTGATCATTATGATATGCAAGTTTGGTTGGTCATTATATGCAAGTTTGGTTGATCATTATATGCAAGTTTGGTTGATCATTATGATATGAAAGTTTGGTTGATCATTATATGCAAGTTTGATTGATCATTATATGCAAGTTTGGTTGATCATTATGATATGCAAGTTTGGGTTGATCATGTTATCATGTTATGCAAGTTAAACTTGAAGTTGTGAGCTTAAAGCTTCAAGCTTTATGTTGAAGGTTGCATTTTGGCAACATGGAAGTTATCATATCCCTTATGATAACTTGCATGTGAGGCTAAATGCGAACTTCTAGCAACTTCTACATGTCATTTATCACCATGTATCACTCATATGCTAAGTTTGGTTTTATGCATGCTTTTGAAGCCTAATGATGCAATATGCAAGTATATGAATATATGTACATTTCATATGCCACCATGATAAACTTGTGGCTTCAACACCTTTTTGTCATGATTATGCCAAGTTCCCTATTTTATCCTTTATGCGTTGTTGCGAGTATGTAAACGATGGGATTGCGTTGGGGTTGGGTAAAATTATGACATGAACATGATTTTTATAACATGACGTGATATGTTAACTTGTAATTATGTTTTGGAAACATAATGGACATGACACTTAGAAAATATGAGAGTGGCCAACTCGAGGTTGGGTTGAGTTTGTAGCATAAATCTACCCGGACCCGCCCGGCTTAACTAGTAGCTACAAACAATAGGACCCAATGTGAGAAGTTGGTCATGTTGTGCTCGAACCCGAGGTTAGACCTAGTTGTGGTGTAAAGCTACCCGGACCCGCCCGGCTTAACTAGTAACCACAACAAAGTCTAATGTGAGAGGTTAAAGCGCATTAAGTTAATGAATGCCTCCTGATTAGGGTTAAGTCATGGTCCACTTAATACTTAACCAATTTGGGCTTGATGGGTTAATCGCGGTTAAGTCAGGAGCCTTGGGTACTCTTAACCAATTTAACCCACGTTTGGATCCGGTTAACCACATTTAACCCGTTAAGAAACCCTAGTTGCGTGGTCCTTTTCAGCAGTAACCTTCTAGATAGTATCATAAGACCCTAGGACTAGGCTAGGGTGGGGCATGATTACTGGGCTGATTGTAAGAGACCAAAAGAGACGGCTGAATGATGCACCGGTTGTTCAGGCGGACCATGGTCGTGCACATTAAGTCCGGAGTTGAACACGGGGGCCGGTAGGTTTAGACTGTGCATCCTGGAATTGTATCTGAGGGTTACACCGTAGGGCCTGATACACCCTAGGGGTGGACCCTGTACAGTCAACTACATTACATGATTTAGCCGTATGACACCGACACTTGACGAGTTAGGCTTATAGGGAGCCGATCGACTAGACCGAGTAGTTGGACCTTGATTTAGGTCATCTCATGATGTTGGGCCTAGCTTGGGCCAAGGGATCAATTCTTGTTTTTACTTGACATGTTAGAATGCTAGTACACCCGTGGTGCAAAACTTAACCTTGATTATGCGATGACACCTTTATCTATCTTGTTAGTTAATCATCATGCCAGTATGTTGTTATCCTTATGTTCATCTCAGCTTCTCATGCCAGTTAACTTTACTAGTTCATAGACAGATAGTAGTAGGGCTTACCAGTCTTTTTGACTGACCTGTTTTCTTTCGCCTCTTTTCTTCCGTCCCCCCCCCCCCCAGGTTCTCAGGGTGGGAACATTGGAGCTTAGCTTGGATCTTTACAGCTTGCTTACTGGATTTGCTCATGTACGGTTTTGGACATTGAGCCAGCTATGGTTTATCACTTCATTTTGGGGATAGTACTTTATGTATTTTAGTTTTTCAGTTTATGCTTTTATCTAGACTTTGTTATTGGAAAATAATGAACAAGTACTTTGTTGTAAAATGACTATGGTTTTGAAATGCTAAGATTTATCCGCTGCTTTGCTACTCTGTTTTACTTATATGTTCTGTCTTGTGATATCTGCATGCATGTTTACCTTGTTTAACGCCCCTCCAAAGCCAGTGTCCTTGCAAGTGTGGCCCTGGCGGAAGTGGGGTGTTACATTTGGTATCAGAGCATAAGGTTAACAAGATTCGAGCAAAAGGTTTTTAAAACTTACCTTTTGAAGAACTATTTTCAAAACCAATTAAGTATTTTCCAAAGAAAAGTCTAGTTTATTTTAAAAGGCTATTCCCCAAAAGCCATAGCACTATCCTTCGTTTCTTCGTTCTGAATCTATCTTTTTCTTCGTTTTAGTATGGCCGATCGCTTTAACATCCCGGAAGGCGTACAAGTACCCGTCTGGTTCTGGAGATTTATGGAGGCAAGGGCGAATGAAGCCGGCCCCGCGAACATTCCTCCTCCTTTCCCCGTCGCTAACATCTCTCCTCCTCCCGTAGCTGAGGTTCCTCCTCCCCCTCAGCATCCGCAAGAGGATTTCGCAAAGCTTTGCAAGGACTTTAAGGCGATGGGTTGCAAGAATTTTGTCGGAACGGAGACTTCTGTGGAGGCAAGAAACTGGTTAAAGGAAACTGAAGACCTCTTTGCTATCTTTGATGTGGAAGATCGTAGGAAAGTTTTGTTGGCGGTATGGCTATTGAAAGGGGAAGCTGCTTATTGGTGGGTAGTCACCACCACTACTAGACCAATTGAGACTTGGGATGACTTTAGGAGAAGGTTTGGACTAAAGTTCCTATCACGGACAGAAGAGAATCTTCAGATGGAGAGGTTCCTATCTCTAAAGCAAGGGGACATGACAGTTAGGGAATACGTGGATATGTTTAATCAACTTGCTCAGTTCGGCCTAGAATTGGTAAACACAGCTCAGAAGAAGGCCCTACACTTTGCTCTAGGATTGAATGAGCCATTGCGCGGTTTGGCCATGTCTCATATACCTCTGGGGGCGACCTTCGAGAGTTTGGTAAATACGGCCCTGCTTCAAGAAGAAGATAAGAGTGGCAAGAAGGAGGTCAAGGCAAATGAGTCCCAGGGCAAGAAGGAAGATACCAAGAAAAGAGACAAGAACAATAAGAAGAGGAAATGCAACTTTTGTGGGATCAAGGGGCACATAGCCAAAGATTGCAGGAAGAAGAAGAGGAGGTTAGGCGAGTGTTTTCATTGCGGAGAGTCTGGACACTATAGCAAGGATTGCCCGAAAAAGCTAGGACAAGGGAAGAGGCAAACTCAACAAGCAGGACCCTCTGGAGGGCAATTGCAGGCTCTCCTCGCTCTTCCAGCTTTTGATCGAGGTAGAGTTTTTATAAAAATTCATGTTTACATTTCTGATTTTCCTGTTCGCACCTTATTTGATTCTGGCGCATCGCATAGTTTTATCTCTTCTGATATTGTTGAAAGTTTGCACCTAAGTACTAGCTTAGTTGAGGATCCCGTTTGTGTTTCAAATCCAATTGGGGGTTCCGCCCATCTATCTATGATTTGTGTGGATTTGAAGATTTCTATCTTGGCCATAGAATTCATGTGTAATGCTTATGTTCTCGGATTCACGGGATATGGGTTGATCTTGGGCATGGATTGGTTGTCCAGTTAGGGAGCCATCCTCGATTGTGAGCATAGGGTGGTGAGGCTCATGACTCGCCTCAGTAATATCCTAGAAATTTCTTGTAACCCTAGAGGTCCCGTCATGTTATGTTATCTTGAATCTCTCGACTCGTCCATCGATGATCTGCAATCTGTAAGGGTGGTCCGAGACTATCCTGATGTCTTTGAAGAAGTTAGGGGGTTACCCCCCTAAACGAGAGATAGATTTCCGCATTTATCTAGTCGATAATGCCAAGCTAGTATCATTGCCTGTTAGGCACATGGCTCCACGTGAGAGAAGGGAGCTCAGTAAGCAAATCAAGGAGCTGCTTGAGAAGAATTTTTTTAGGCGAAGCATTTCTGAATGGGGTGCTCCGGTGGTATTCGCTACTAAGGCGGATGGTTCGCTTCGTCTATGTGTTGATTATCGAGAGTTGAACAAGCTGACAAAGAAGAATAGGCACCCGTTACCGAGGATTGATGATCTCTTTTGGTGCTTCTGTTTTCTCTCAACTCGATCTAGCCACCGGATTCCATCAGCTTAGAGTAGCTGAGGATAGCATTGATAAAACTGCGTTTAGGACTCCAGATGGATTCTTTGAATGACTTGTCAGGCCATTCGGTTTGACTAATGCACCCGCATACTTCGTGGACTTGATGAGTAGGGTGTTCAGGGAGTTCCTTAACAAGTTTGTCGTTGTCTTCGTGGATGATATTCTGATCTTCTCAAAGGATGAGGAAGAACATGCAAGGCATCTGAAGGAAGTGATGGATACGCTTAGAGCGCATCAGTGGAAAGCCAAGTTCTCCAAATGCCATTTCTGGAGAAAGGAAGTTCGGTTTCTTGGACATATAGTTTCTAAGCAAGGCATAGCGGTGGATCCCGCGAAAGTGGTTGTGGTTCAAGACTGGAAGACTCCGAGGAATGCAACCGAAGTGAGAAGCTTTCTCAGTCTGGCGGGCTACTATAGGAAGTTCATCAGGGACTTCGCTAAGATTTCGGCCCCTCTTACTAAGTTGATGAAGAAGAACTTAGTCTTTGCATGGGACTTGGAGTGTGAGCTTGCTTTTCAAAGGCTCAAGAGAGCCCTTACCTCAGCTCCAGTTTGGCAACGTGGATTGGCACTGTTTTCAAGAGATACTTTTCTGCGTGGGATACCGTATAATATGTAAATGAGATCCAAGATTCACTAACGAATCTTGGAAAGCTTGCACGAAACCATGAGCACGCAGTTATGTTTAAGCCAAGTATTTTAGGCAAAGAATAAGTGGAAGTGGAACGAGAGGCAACGGTGAAATGAGTTCTAACTCATATTTTGGGAACAAGAATTAAGAACTATGGAATTGCGAAGTTAAAAGACGGTCAGGGCACGATGGGATTAAGCACAAGAAAATGCGGCTTAGAAGATCGAAGACTAGATACGCACATTTAATCTCTTTCTAAGAGTATATCCTTGATCCCTATTGTTCCGTAGATCTTACTCGCATGCTATCTTTTAAGTATATCCTCTCGGTCCTATCCTCAATTTTAGATCTGTTGCAAACCCCCTAAGGAGTATGACTAGCCTATTTGTGATATATGGTTGGGGTGAAGAAGTTTGTCACCAAACTATTTGGGCTTTATGGGATATGGGTAATAATTGACAGACTTACGAAGAGTGCTCACTTCATCCCAGTAAAGAGCAAGAGGACCGCATCAGGGCTGGCGTCTACTTATCTCCAAGAAATAGTGCGGTTGCATGGAGTTCCTTCTAGCATAGTTAGCGATCGTGACCCGATTTTCACTAGCCAGTTCTGGAACAGTTTGCAAGAAGCAATGGGTACGCGATTGAATTTGAGTACAGCCTATCACCCCCAGACGGATGGCCAAACCGAAAGTGTGAATAGAGTGCTAGAAGATCTCTTGAGGCTTTGTGTTCTCGACTTCGGTGGTACTTGGGAAGACCACCTTCCTCTTGTAGAATTTGCTTATAATAATAGCTATCAAGCCAACATAGGGATGACACCATTTGAAGCTTTGTATGGGAGGCCGTGTAGGTCACCAACTTGTTGGTGGGAGACAATAGATAGACTTATACTTGGGCCCGATATGATACGGGACACATCCTAGAAAGTTGAATTAGTGAGAAGAAAGATGAAAGCGGCCCAAGATAGACAGAAATCCTATGCTGACAAGCGAAGGGCAGATTTGGAATTCGAAGTGGGAGACATGGTTTTCGTGAAGGTTTCTCCTTTACGTAATGTGGTACGTTTTGGAGCAGTGGGGAAGCTGGCACCAAGGTTCGTAGGACCCTTCCCTATCATAGAGAGAATTGGAAAGATGGCCTATAAGGTGGGATTGCCCGAGAAGCTAGCCGGAGTGCATAATGTCTTTCATGTCTCGCATCTCCGAAAGTGCCTACATGAGTCCGCTGAGGTGGTTGAACCAAGCATTCTTGAAGACATTGAGGTAGAGAAAGAAGCAACCTTGAGAAGAGATCCGATTCGTATCTTGGGAACAGAGATCAAGAAGCTAAGGAATCGAGAGGTCAAGTTGGTGAAAGTTCAGTGGGGTGAAGTCGACGAAGATGCAACTTGGGAAACCGAAGAGAAGATACGTGGGCTTTATCCATTTCTTTTTGAGGGTACACTCTCGATCTCTTTTCCTAATTAGCATATCTTTCTTTTTATCCATGTTTATCTTGTTTATCTTGTTATCTCGTTAAACTTGTCATGAGGACCTTAGGTAGAAACCCTTTGGATGAAACATGTATTTGAAACATGTTATGCTTGATGGTTGCAAGTGGTTGCAAGTGTTTGCACGTGGATACTCGTGGATGCATGATACACATTAGGCACTAAGATCGGCTCACACACTTCCATGTTGCATATGCATGAGTGTTTATGCTTATTCATGGATGAAATTTGTTATGCTATCACGTGGATGTTGCATATGGATGAATGATATGTGCACTCATGTAGAGATTATAAATTATGTTAGGAATTTGCATACATATGGACTCATTTCACTAACATGCTTTGCATTAAGGAGGTTTACTGTATCAGTAACCGCCTGATTTTCGCATTAGATAAGTACATATACACACACCTTTGCATATGATCATACAGCATTTAGAATCCTTTAAGGACAATGACTGCACGAGGATGATGTTTTGAGCAGATGGATGATGGATGGTAGGATACGTTCTTCCTAACTTGAAGATTTCGGGGACAAAATCCTTTAAGGAGGGGAGAATGTAACAACCCGTATTTTTGAATAACATATTATAACATAAATGGAGGCAGAATTAAACTGTAAAATCTGAATCAAGGGAAATGGGCTGTGCCATTGCGTTCGTCTCGGAAAAATACGCGAAATAGAGTCCGAGTTTTCGAAAATTGGAGTTCGTATGACCAAGATATGGCCTCGCGAAGTTTCACGGAAAATTCAAATTAAAGTATACTTAATTAAGTGAAATGGGTTGCGCAGAGAAATATATATATTGATATATATATATATATAATTGAAAATTAAATAAATAAATATGCAAAAATGTTCAAAACAGCGAAATAGGAGAGAGGAATAACCGAACCGGCCGATTTTTGAGGTCGACCCGAGCTCGCTGGGTCGACTAGGGGTTAATCCAGGGTGTTTGGTTGTCAACCCGTGGGCCGATTCGCTCAAATGCAGATTTTGCATTTGAATGGTTCTCATGGTTCAGCTTTAATCTAAAGGCCCTAGATGGTTCCTACACTTGACTTCTTCCCCAAGACATGCTTTGATGGCTTGGATTGAATCTAGGGTTAATCCTATGGCTAATATTACCCTAATCTTCTATAAAAAGGACCTAACACCTAGCCTAAATCATCATTATCCATTCCTACAACTAAACTATGTCAAAATTGTTCCTCTCATGGCCTCCACTCTCATGCTAAAATTTCTAAGTTTATTTCTATGAGAGGTTTTGAATGCATACAAGTATTTTCAAGCTTGTATGAGTATTCTTAGTTTGCATTCAAGTCAAGTTGCAACATTTCTATTTCAAAGCAAGGGTTTTTATTGATTTGGCTCAAGGGTTTTCATTTGGAGATTGCATATTTGGGTTTTTGGTGCTTGCATAAGGGCTTCGTCTCAATCTTTATAATAAATATTTATTTGTGTCTTCATAGCATTGTAAGCCCTTTTCTACTTTCTTTCTTTGAACTCTAAAGTTAAATGAATGATGCAAGTTTGGGGTTGATCATTATGATATGCAAGTTTGGTTGATCATTATATGCAAGTTTGGTTGATCATTATGATATGCAAGTTTGGTTGGTCATTATATGCAAGTTTGGTTGATCATTATATGCAAGTTTGGTTGATCATTATGCTATGCAAGTTTGGTTGATCATTATATGCAAGTTTGGTTGATCATTATATGCAAGTTTGGTTGATCATTATGATATGCAAGTTTGAGTTGATCATGTTATGCAAGTTAAACTTGAAGTTGTGAGCTTAAAGCTTCAAGCTTTATGTTGAAGGCTGCATTTTGGCAACATGGAAGTTATCATATCCCTTATGATAACTTGCATGTGAGGCTAAATGCGAACTTCTAGCAACTTCTACATGTCATTTATCACCATGTATCACTCATATGCTAAGTTTGGTTTTATGCATGCTTTTGAAGCCTAATGATGCAATATGCAAGTATATGAATATATGTACATTTCATATGTCACCATGATAAACTTGTGGCTTCAACACCTTTTTGTCATGATTATGCCAAGTTCCCTATTTTATCCTTTATGCGTTGTTGCGAGTATGTAAACGATGGGATTGCGTTGGGGTTGGGTAAAATTATGACATGAACATGATTTTTATAACATGACGTGATATGTTAACTTGTAATTATGTTTTGGAAACATAATGGACATGACACTTAGAAAATATGAGAGTGGCCAACTCGAGGTTGGGTTGAGTTTGTAGCATAAATCTACCCGGACCCGCCCGGCTTAACTAGTAGCTACAAATAATAGGACCCAATGTGAGAAGTTGATCATATTATGCTCGAACCCGAGGTTAGACCTAGTTGTGGTGTAAAGCTACCCGGACACGTCCGGCTTAACTAGTAACCACAACAAAGTCTAATGTGAGAGGTTAAAGCGCATTAAGTTAATGAATGCCTCCTGATTAGGGTTAAGTCATGGTCCACTTAATACTTAACCAATTTGGGCTTGATGGGTTAATCGCGGTTAAGTCAGGAGCCTTGGGTACTCTTAACCAATTTAACCCATGTTTGGATCGGGTTAACCACATTTAACCCGTTAAGAAACCCTAGTTGCGTGGTCCTTTTCAGCAGTAACCTTCTAGATAGTATCATAAGACCCTAGGACTAGGCTAGGGTGGGGCACGATTACTAGGCTGATTGTAAGAGACCAAAAGAGACGGCTGAATGATGCACCGGTTGTTCAGGCGGACCATGGTCATGCACATTAAGTCCGGAGTTGAACACGGGGGCCGGTAGGTTTAGACTATGCATCCTGGAATTGTGTCTGAGGGTTACACCGTAGGGCCTGACACACCCTAGGGGTGGATCCTGCACAGTCAACTACATTACATGATTAAGCCGTATGACACCGACACTTGACGAGTTGGGCTTATTGGGAGCCGATCGACTAGACCGAGTAGTTGGACCTTGATTTAGGTCATCTCATGATGTTGGGCCAAGCTTGGGCCAAGGGATCAATTCTTGTTTTTACTTGACATGTTAGAATGCTAGTACACCCGTGGTGCAAAACTTAACCTTGATTATGCGATGACACCTTTATCTATCTTGTTAGTTAATCATCATGCTAGTATGTTGTTATCCTTATGTTCATCTCAGCTTCTCATGCCAGTTAACTTTATTAGTTCATAGACAGATAGTAGTAGGTCTTACCAGCCTTTTTGACTAATCTGTTTTCTTTCGCCTCTTTTCTTCCGTTCCCCCCCCCAGGTTCTCAGGGTGGGAACATTGGAGCTTAGCTTGGATCTTTACAGCTTGCTTACTGGATTTGCTCATGTACGGTTTTGGACATTGAGCTAGCTATGGTTTATCACTTCATTTTGGGGATAGCACTTTATGTATTTCAGTTTTTCAGTTTATGCTTTTATCTAGACTTTGTTGTTGGAAAATAATGAACAAGTACTTTGTTGTAACATGACTATGGTTTTGAAATGCTAAGATTTATCCGCTGCTTTACTACTATGTTTTACTTATATGTTCTGTCTTGTGATATCTGCATGCATGTTTACCTTGTTTAACGCCCCTCCAAAGCCAGTGTCCTTGCAAGAGTGGCCCTGGCGGAGGTGGGGTGTTACAGTTATGGAAGGTATTCTGTCTATTTTTGGCATTCCTATTCGTGTCTTATTTGATACTGGTGCTTCTCTTAGTTTTATTTCTCGTACCCTTGTTGATAGACTGAAACTTGAGCCATAAATCCCTATTGGGGGCTCGACAAATCTTAGTATGGGATGCTTAGAGGTCCCAATTTCTTGTTTTGACCAAACTGTTCCTTGCGATTTATATATTTTGGGTTTTATGGGTTTTGATGTCCTATTGAGGATGGACTAGTTATCTCGGAATAATGCAGTATTGAATTGTGATAAACAAACTGTTGTGTTGAAGAAGGGGAGGGAGGTGTTCGAATTATCTGATGGAGGACATAGCTCACTTATGACTAGTTTCCTTTATTCCTTGGATGTGGCCGAGGAAGAATTGGGTTTTATTCCCGTTGTTCGAGAATTTTCCGATGTCTTCGAGGAGGTGTCAGGTTTACCACCTCATCGGGAGAAAGAGTTTCGCATTGATTTGGTTAAAGATGCAAAGCCTACCGTGTTGCATGTTCGATGGTTAGCACCGAAGTAAAAGTTGGAGCTATCTATTCAGGTGGATGATTTATTGCAGAAGGGCTTGATCCGACAAAGTCGTTCTAGTTGGGGAGCGCCTGTTGTCTTTGCTACAAAGGCGGATGGTTCTTTAAGATTATGTGTTGATTATCGCGAGCTTAACAAACGAACTATTAGGAATAAGTATCCTTTGCCTAGGATGGATGACTTGTTTGACCAGCTTCATGGAGCTCGAGTATTTTCTCAGCTTGATCTAGCTACGGGATTCCATCAGTTGAGGGTAGCAGAGGAGAGTGTACCCTTAACCGCTTTTAGATCTAATAAATTTTATGTGTGGTTAGTTATGCCGTTCGGTCTAAATAATTCTCCAGCATATTTCGTAGACTTAATGAATCGCGTTTTTCGAGATGTGTTGAATAAGTTTGTTCTTGTATTCATCGATGATATTCTAGTCTACTCCAAGGCCGAAGAGGAACATACACGCCATCTGCGGATTGTATTAGAAACATTGAGGGATAATGTTTTGAAGGCAAAATTCTCGAAGTGTCATTTTTGGCGTTCGGAAGTTAGATTTTTGGGCCATGTTGTTTCTACAGAAGGTGTTTCTGCTGATCCTGCGAAGGTTGTTTCTGTTTAGGACTGGAAGAGGCCAGAAAGCGCTACAGATATTAGAAGCTTTTAAGGTCTAGCTGGTTATTATAGAAGGTTTATCCGGGATTTCACAAAGGTCGCTTCTTGTTTAACGAAGCTGACGAAGAAAGATATCAAATTTGTATGGACAGAGAAGTGCGAGCAAGCCTTTATAAATCTCAAGGAAAAGTTGACTAGTGCTCCTGTCTTTACTGTGCCATATGGAGGTGAAGGTTTGACTGTTTACACCGATGCGTGTTAGACAGGGTTGGGTGCTGTGTTGATGCAACATGGAAGAGTCATTGCTTATGCAAGTCGTCGGCTCAAACCAAATGAAATGAGGTATGCGACTCATGACTTGGAGTTATTAGCAGTCATGTTTGCATTAAAAATGTGGAGGCATCATTTGTTAGGTGAGAAATTCGAGTTATATACGGACCACAAATCCATGAAGTATCTTTTTACGCAAAAAGACTTGAACATGAGGTAACAAAGGTGGTTAGAGTTTCTTGCAGCCTATGATCTAGACATCATGTATACCTCAGGAAAGGCAAATGTTGTAGCTGATGTGCTCAGTAGAAGATATGATGTTACGGAAAATATAGAAGTTCGACCGACCTTGATTAGTCATATCAAGGAGAACCAGCATAGAGATCTTCACCTTTCCAGGACTGCTAAGTTGGTAAGTGAGAACCTTGCTCCAGAGAAATGGCCCGGATTCTAAGTAGATAACCGTGGAATTTTGAGGAAGAATGGTAGGTTATGTGTTCTGAATGTTGACGGTATGAGGCAGGAGGTTCTAACGAAAAGCTATCATTCACGATTAACGATACATCCAGAGGTAACTAAAATGTATTAAGACATGAAGCGAACATTCTGGTGGGAGGGCATGAAGAGGGATGTCTCTATATTTGTAAGTAGGTGTGCAAACTGCCAACAAGTGAAGGGTAGTCATCATAAGACGGCTGGGTTGCTTCAGCCACTCGAGATTCCTAAGTGGAAATGGGAGCAAATTTATATGGAATTCATCGACGGATTGCCTAGGACGAGGAGAGGTAATGAAGGTGTATGGGTTATTGTTGATCGATTAACCAAAAGCGCGCACTTCTTACCAGTAAAGGCAACAAGGACTGCTTCTAGTTTGGCGTTGTTGTATATTAAAGAGATAGTTAGGCTTCATGGCATTCCAAGTAGTATTGTAAGTGATAGAGATCCAATCTTCACAAGTCATTTCTGGAAGGGATTGCATGATGTATTGGGGACCGAGCTTAGTTTGAGTACCGCTTACCATTCGCAGACTGATGGGAAAACGGAAAGGGTGAACCGAGTATTAGAAGATTTACTTCGGGCATGCATCTTAGATTTTGGAGGTTCGTAGGAAGATCACTTACCACTTGTTGAGTTCTCATACAATAATAGTTATCAAGCCAGCATTGGAATGACACCTTTTGAAGCATTGTATGGAAGGCCTTGCAAATCTCCATCATGTTGGGTAGAATCTGGAGATCGCCTTGTACTTGGACCAGATATGGTTTGAGAAGCATCAGATAAGGTATTAGAGATTCAGAAGAGAATCAAGGAAGCACAGAATCGACAGAAGATTTATGCAGATGAGAGGCGAGGAGACTTGGAATTTGCAGTTGGAGACTTTGTATTTGTAAAAGTTTCGCCGATGAGAAGTGTAGTTTGGTTTGGAAGGGCTGGGAAGTTGGCTCCTCGTTATATTGGACCATTCCCAATTCTAGAGAGGATTGGTACACTCGCGTATAGAGTCGAGTTACCAATTAGGTTATCAGGGGTGCATAATGTGTTTCATGTATCGTATTTGCGTAAGTATTGCATGATCCCTCGATGATAGTGGAAGCATCACAGCAAGAAGACTTGGAAGTGGAGCCGAATTTGACTGAATTGAGGCAACCGTTTCAAGTTGTTGATAGAGATATTAAGCAACTGAGGACTAAGGTTATGAAGTTAGTCAAAGTACAATGGAGTGAGGATGCTCGGGATTGTACATGGGTAACAGAGGAAAATCTGAAGAAGTCTTATCCAGACTTGATATTAGACTAAGGGTTTCTTATCTTAGTATCGTATGTCTTCTGGTTTTTAGTTGTATATAGTTTTTGGAAGTAATCTATCTATGCATCTTGTTCTTTTATCTTCTTTGATTTTCATTCTTGTTTGAATTTCGGGGACGAAATGTTTTAAGTGGGGGAGAATGTAAAGACCCGGAAAATTTGAACACTTAATCTTCAAATATCATAACCATTTGGAATATAGTTAAATGTTATAAATGTGATTTTATGACCTTGTTAAACATATTTTAATTAATAACTAATGATCCTAGACTCATTTTGGAAAAAACGTTTACAAAAATATATTCTTTGGAAAAAGGTCGAAAATATGACCGAAAACCGTTTTATCGGTATATAGTTATTTTCTCAATAGGAGTTGTTGAAAATTTAAATGGGTGTCTAATTAATCATTAGGAAAGTGATTAGAAAATAAAAATATTTTTAGTATTTATGGTTAACTAAATATCTGGATGATATCATGCATGGCATAAGCAAGATATTTAGGAAATGAGCAAATAAGGAAAATGAGAAAATAAGGAAAATTAGGGTTTTAATGGCTTTTAGGTCTTTTCCCATTCACCTTGCTTTTCCTATAAAAGAAGGGGCATACCTTCACTTTTCATTCACTAAAATTCCTAAGCTTTAAGGATAAAAACAATGTCTTCTTCATCTTCCTCTCTTACTCACTAACTTTCTAAAAACATACTCAAACCAACTCCAAATCAGCTCAAACTTTGAGTGAAGCCTTCCTACAACATTACAAGACCTTCTAGCAAGTTAGAAGTTGAAAAATCCAAGCCTCTCTCCATTTTCAAGAATTGGCCGTGAGCTACATTGAAGGAGGAAGGAGGAAAAAGCAAGGAAAAGTGAGGAAAGGAAGGAAAGAAAGGAGGTTGTTATCTTGGATCTTGGCTCGTGTTCTTGGATCTTGGATTTTCTAAAGATTAAAGTGAGTTTACTCACTATTTAGGACAGAAAATATAAACCATTTGCATGTCCTTAACTATGCTTAAAGTTGCTTGAATGTTAGTAACTTATGTTAAAAATGTTAACTTGATTCTTACTTTAAAAGTAAGCAACATATGTGATCCATGTTAATGGATTGGAATGGACTTGAATGGAATTGGATTTGGGTTTGAATTGACTTGTATAATAAGTGGAATGGACTGGAAACAAAGCACATAAGGATTAGTAGGGAATTAGCATATGGTGAACTTGAACTTGAAAGTGCACTTATAGCGATAGTCGCTATAGATGCAGTTTGAATTGTTGTGTTTACAACACTTGGTATGGAACTTTGTGATGACATCTTTAGTGATTTCTTATCACTTTGAATCTTGTATTACTTGTATGTTTACTACCTTGAAGTCATTGGATAGTAAAATGCTAAGTAACCACTTGAAAATGACCAAAACTTCACTAGTGCAAAACTACCCATTTAACCTTGATTTTTGGATTTCAAAGCATTGTAAATGTTCTTTAAGTTTATGTAAATGGTCTTATCTACAAAATATCTTCTTTCTTAATATCTTCAAAATATCTTCTTTCCAAATATCTTCTTCTAAATATCTTCAAAATGTCTTCTTCTAAATATCTTCAAAATATCTTCTTTCTAAATATCTTCTAAATATCTATCTTCTAAATATCATCTTTTCAAAATATCTTCTTATCAAATATATTTCCATATAACACAGAGGTTAGAAAAGGGTTATGAATTGCTAAAACCTTGTCATGATTAAGTAACTATATTAAAAGGTAATTGATAATGCTTAACACTAATAAGCCAACGAAGTAGGCTTATCTATTTGTGAGAGTTAAGAATGATGTCGAGTAGGGACGGAGCAATAGAGCTCTAACCTACCGGCTTCCCTCTTGGACGAGGAATAGATAGGTTGGGAATGTTGGAAACGTGTAAATCATATTGATTACTTACCTATTTATTGAATATCAAGAATACTGTTGTAATGACCCCAAACTTCCACGGAATGAAAGTAAGGAGTAATCATTTGGAATATAACATAAATATAACAACACAGATCACAGATACAACATAGCAGCGGAATATGAATGTCATCAAACACAGAATCCCACAGTCACAGAGTTCTAAATTATTACATCAAGTTTCAGCAAAAGGAAATAAGTTTCAAGCTCTAAATAGTACAACTTGAAATAAAATAAGTCTGGATGTCTCAGAGTTTAGAGATAAAATGCAAGTAAAAGATAAATGATAGATAGTCTTCGTGGTCCAACATAAGCACCTCCAAATATGTAGCACCAAGAAATCTCCAAAGACAGCAACTCCAAAGAAAGCCAAACCTATTACTTGGCTGCCCGTGCGGAAAAGAGGGCACCCGAGTTTGCAAAGGTGAAAACAAACTACAGGTCAGTCAAGGGACTAGTGTGAGAATTCTTAACTAATTCAACTGCTAGTAGTAAGGCAAATCCAAATACCACGCCGCTAAAGCGGAACGGGTTTATTTCAATAGATTGCCGTGCGTAATTTAAAGTGGCAGAACAAACAATGAGTAAATCGTAAAACAACGCTATGCTTTTGAGAAAAATGGAATCACCATAAGACCCAAGTCCCATCACACAATGCAACGCAAACCAGAGGATAGGGTTTTACCTTATGGTGATTAAACATGCTAAATACGGTAAATACGAATCTAATATTATTACTAGTGTATATAAAAACATTTCAAAATAAATGTATTAATCCTAGGAAGCATAGCTACCATATACTATGCCTCCATACTAGTAATACAATCAAATTCGTAGGGTCGTATTTGGAATTTGGTTTCCAACATGAGTCAAGGCTAGGGAGGAGCTCCTTACCGATTCGAGACACTCTAGCTAATGCCTCAGGATTCCCCGCAGAGAACCCTTGGATAGCTGCAGGGCCGGTCCTCACATACAACTTTGAGTATTGGCAATTCCTGAACACACGTTTCCCGGTCCTATAGAACTTAATATCCGAGGCGCCTCATTCCATCATCCACATAAGTAAATATCAGCCAGTTTAAGCATCGACACCACTTCTAGTTAGAAAGAAACGTGTTGCTCTCCCTGCGTCCCCTTCTCCTGTTTTAGACTCCACCGGTTTGTGAGGCTCGTGAAGTTACGTAATACATAAAGCTCTGCTTATTCAAGCTGTGCTTTGATCATCACCACAAGGTTTTGCTTTTCAACAAGAAACCTTGATCATTGCATCTTAGTATGCCACACTGTCACTCCATACCATACCATTGATCATCCATCAATATCTAAATGGGTGTTAAGCAAAGAATAAATTCTCCACCACCAACATTTATATATTAAACTAGAAATTCAATAACATGATATTTAACATAGTACGATGTCAAACACACCATCCATTTATAAGCTTATGCTCTGGGTCTAAGAGAAAACCAAATCCGTGAAATCATAATGTACGTTTGGGCAATGACCATGTCCCTTGAATTGGGAGCAAGTCAAATCAGGATCTTGATCGTTGTCCATTCGAGGGAAGATTTACCGTCTTCATACGCCGTCTTCATACTTCAATTTTTAACGTTGTTTGATTATTTGGAATGAGAGTAACTCGGCTTTCCAAATAATTCTCGTATATATATATATATATATATATATATATATATATTGAAAATCCTTCCTTATTGTCAATAATATTTTTTCCTCGATTTATTCCTGTTTTAATTATTTAAAATAATTAAATTTTATATAACGACGCTTCGGGTCAATGGACGACCCTGGCGGTGCTTTCAACAAATTTTGATTTTCACATTTCTCAAAATCTAACTGTTGGATCTTAACGTATCTTATATCGTTGGAAAGAATTTTCCAAGACGGTCCTAATGTTTTCAGTTTTGGGAAAATCCGACGGTCAGATCTTTTGGTATAGTTGTTTAAAGGTACGATTTCAGAAATGCGAATTACCGCGCTCGATTCGTTTAATTTTAATTATATATATATATATATATATATATATAATCGTCCAACCATAATAATGTCGTTCGATTTATCAACGAGCTAAACAGCTACCGATCTCTGTTCAATTTTAATTCATTTAAAAATGTAAATCTCATCCTTTATTCTTTTATTTACATTTAGAGATGTAAATTTCATTCTTATTCTTAATTTACATTCTTATTCTTTATTTTTTTTATTTTTTTACTTTTATTTACATTTAAAATGTAAATTTCATTCTTATTCTTTATTTACATTCTTATTCTTTATTTACATATAAAAATGTAAATTTTATTACAATGCAAAATCCTACTTTTTATTTACATATAAAAATGTAAATTTCATTATAGCGCAAAATCCTACATTTTATTTACATATAAAAATGTAAATTTTAATTACAATGCAAAATCCTACTTTTTATTTACATATAAAAATGTAAATTTTATTACAATGCAAAATCCTACTTTTTATTTACATTAAAAAAATGTAATTTTTAATTACAATGCAAACTCTACTTCTTATTTACATTATAAAAATGTAATTTTTAATTACAATGCAAACTCTACTTCTTATTTACATTATAAAAATGTAATTTTAATTACAATGCAACCTCTACTTCTTATTTACATTATAAAAATGTAATTTTTAATTACAATGCAAACTCTACTTCTTATTTACATTATAAAAATGTAATTTTTAATTACAATGCAAACTCTACTTCTTATTTACATTATAAAAATGTATTTTTAATTTACCTTGCAAATTCTTTTTCATACCTACATATGAAATATGTACTTTTATTTTACATTGCAAATTCTCATTGAAATAAAATCACTACTCATGTTTTGTCCTTTTTTATTTACAAAGAAATGTAAATTTTATCACTACTCATGTTTTGTTCTTTTTTATTTACAAAGAAATGTAAATAAAATCACTACTCATGTTTTGTTCTTTTTTTATTTACAAAGAAATGTAAAAAAAAATCACTACTCATGTTTTGTTCTTTTTTAATTTACAAAGAAATGTAAATAAAATCACTACTCATGTTTTTTTTTGTTTTTTTTATTTTTACAAAGAAATGTAAATAAAATCACTACTCATGTTTTGTTCTTTTTTTATTTACAAAGAAATTTAAATAAAATCACTACTCATGTTTTGTTCTTTTTTTATTTACAAAGAAATGTAAATAAAATCACTACTCATGTTTTGTTCTTTTTTATTTACAAAGAAATGCAAATAAAATCACTACTCGTGTTTTGTTCTTTTTTTATTTACAAAGAAATGTAAATAAAATCACTACTCATGTTTTGTTCTTTTTTATTTACAAAGAAATGTAAATTTTCTATATATGCTAATTCTCATTTTAATTAATCACCTACAATTATACTTTCTATTACGGTGAAAAATCCATGTCCTAATTACATTAAAAATAAGTGTAATTTCATTCATGTCATCATATTTCAATCCTACGAACATCATATCAATATCATATTTGATCTAGTCAGAACAACTAACAACAAGGTGATATATATATATATATATATATATGATTCATAGAATTTCAACAGAGCATGGTTCAACTAAATTAAACAAAAATGATTATTCAAATTTTCCCTCACATACAGATCTGAAATTTTTAACTAGCAGATCTGAAATTATACATACAGATGAACAAACCATCATTCAGAATATTATCACAATGCAGATCTAGTTCATTCACCATTCGATTATTTAAATAACGATTAATAATTCAATTAATATAATTATTTAAAAAAATAGAATCTCACCTTGATTTAAGCAGAATCAAAAATCAACAGAGAATCGGAAATCGTTCCAATCAGTCTCAGCAAAGTCTATTAGTCATCACGGTTCCGTCGGATCTGAAATTTTCAGATTCGGAGTTCGTATGAATTTACTATGAATTTTTGAATAACAATTACTTTTCACAACTGCTATTGTAACAGCTAAAAACGTCACAAAATCTGAAATGTTCATACCTTTTTTTCAGTTTCGGTTCAAAACTTTGATTCAGAAAAACTCGAGATCGGATCGATGGTTTTAGGTGCCGTTTGTTGGAGATGGAAGGCCTAGGGGAGGCGCATCTACGCCGGAAGTAAGGGAGGTGCGGCGGCGGCGTGTGGGCCCGACGGAGCTCCGAAGTCGGCGGGTTGGGTGGCGCAGTTCTCGAGATACGGGACACTAGAGGGGATGAAACTTGTTGGAGGTGGAAGAGGAGATCAAGAGCTTCAATAAAGTCCAACTGTGGCCTAGCTAATTCTCCATGGATTTGGAGAAAAGGAAGAGAGAAGTTTTGAATGGAATGGGTTGTGGCGGGTGTGACTAACGGGGAAGAAGGGTACTGTAGCGTACATGTATTTATACTAGTATATTAGGGTATTTTCATTTATATTTTAATTTAATTAATTCTAGAAATTAGAGCTTTTTCGTCCGATCACCAAACGGAGCCCAACGACTGTCGAACAATAGGTCTTGACGTCTTCTGAACGCAATGGCGCTAGTGTCGAAGTCCAATTCTGAAGTTTACAGCATGTTTTCTTTATTTTCAAAATAATTCTTTAATATTAAATTCGAACGTACTTCTTAATTTTACCGGAGCCACATACTAACTCAGAAAAATCCAGAAAAATTATTTTTGGCCTCGTTATGATGATACGGTCCTAACAAAATCAATTTTGTCGAATTCTGAGACTGTTTTAAAAATGGCTATTTTTCAGTCGATCGAAATTGACTGTAATTTACAAAACACATATCTATCTGCCACGATCACAGATTAACTTGAAAAATTCTGGAAAATTCAACTTAACAATAATTTGACATTCCGGTACCAACAAAAGTGGTTTCATCACAAACCGAGGTCATTTGAAAAATGACTATTTTTAATTGTTTATAAATTATTTAAAATTGGAAATTTTAAATCGAGACTCAATTTTCAGCAAAATTTTTTAAAATAAATTTTTCAAACTAGTTCAGATTTTCTGGGTTGTTACAATCTCCCCTCCTTAAGAACTTTTCGTCCCCGAAAAGGAAAAAGAAATATAGAAGAGTAGGAACCAACACAGAGGATGTAAAATGTTTTAAGCGTACCTCAAAACAAAATCTAATCGGAGATATCCACTCTGCATTTGGGATAGGCTTGTTTAATACTCTTCTCAGTTTCCCAAGTACAGTGATCACTGCTCCATTGCACTTTGACTAGGTTGATCCTTTTATTTCTCAGCTCTCTAGTCTCTTTGCCAATAATTTTTATTGGCTCCCTCCTCACTGCAAGGCTTGGGGTAATCTCCAAATCTTGTTGTGCTGCTTCCTCCACAACCAGATCTGGATCATGAATATGCCTCCGAAGTTGAGATACATGGAATACATCGTGCACTCCAGGCAACCAGTCGGGCATCTGAATCCTGTAAGCTAGGGTACCAATCTTCTCAAGGATAGGGAAGGGGCCGATGAATTTAGGTGCTAATTTTCCTGTCTTTCCAAAACGGATTACACCTCGCATTGGAGCAACTTTCAAATAGACATAGTCACCCACTTCAAAAGCCAACTCTCTTCTTCTTAAATGTGCATAGCTCTTTTGTCTACTTTGGGCAGCCAGTGATCGTTTCTTTATAAAATCAACCTTGTCCGAGGCTTCTCGGACCATGTCTGAACCCAAAACAAGACGATTCCCTTTTAAACCCAACATGCTGGCGATCTACATGGCCTACCATATAAGGCTTCAAGTGGAGACATTTTCAAACTTGCTTGATAGCTATTGTTATAAGGGAATTCAACTAAGTGCAAGTGATCCTCCCAAGAACCTCCAAAATCAAGTATACAAGCTCGCAATAAATCCTCAAGAATGTGATTCACCCTCTCAGTTTGGCTGTCTGTCTGAGGGTAATAAGCGGTACTAAGATTTAACATTGTTCCCTACACATTTTGGAATGCTTCCCAAAATTTGCTAGCAAAGATAGGATCACGGTCGCTAACAATGCTACTAGGAACTCTGTTTAAAACAAAAGATTATTATTTAATTAGGAAATGAAATTTTTTATTCAGATGACGATGAAAAGGAAAGATTTAGTTTTATTACCCGTGTAGCCTGAATATTTCTTTGCAATAAATTTGTGCCGAACTTTGAGCAGTTCTAGTGGACTTGACATGTATGAAACGAGCGGTCTTTGTGAAGTGATCCACGATCACCCATATGCTGTCATTTCCTTTCCTAGTATGAGGCAAAATATCTATAAAATCTATGGAGATTTGGTCCCACTTCCAATCTGGAACCTCCAATGGTTGCAACAATCCCGCAAGCTTTTGTTGATCGCTCTTTACTTGTTGGCATATAGGACATCTACTCACATAAATGGATATATCCCTCTTCATAGAACTCCACCTAAACGTGCACTTTAGATCTTGATACATCTTGCTCACGCCTGGATGGATGCTAAGCTTTGATTTGTGACCTTCATCTAAAACTTCCCTTATGAGTTCTCGGATATTTTGGACATAGATCCGCCCTTGCAATCTAAGGACCCCCTTGCGATCTATTTGGAAGTTTGTGTTTTCACCTTCTTGAATTCTTTCGATTATTCTTTGAATAAACTCATCTTCCTTTTGAAGAGCAGAAATTTTATCAATCAAAGAAGGAGGAACGATGAGGCTTGCGATAATGACATTCTTTCTACTGAGAGCATTTGCCACCACATTGGCTTTTCCCGGCGTATATAAGATGTCAAGATCGTATGCCGCGAGAAATTCTAGCCACCGTTGCTGCCTTATATTCAAATCCTTTTGATCGAAGAGATATTTCAAAGATTGATGGTCTGTGAATAATTCAAATTTTTCGCCCAAAAGATAATGTCTCCAAATTTTCAAAGCAAAAAACAACCGCCAACAACTCTAAGTCATGGACACGATAATTTTTCTCATGCGGCTTTAATTGACGACTTGCATAAGCAACAACCTTTCCTCTTTGCATCAATACTGCGCCCAGACCACCACTTTGAGAAGCATCGGTGTAGACCTTTAGATCTTGGTTACCATCGATGATGGCTAGTACGGGAGCAGTGGTCAAACTCACTTTTAGCTTTTGGAAGGCCTCTTCACAATCCGATGTCCAATTGAACTTAGTATGCTTCTTGGTGAGCTTTGTTAATGGGCCAGACAGTTTGGAGAAGTCTTTGACGAATTTCCTGTAATACCCAGCCAATCCTAGGAAGCTTCTTACTTCAGTGGGTGTACTGGGCTGCTTCCAATCTCGAATGGCGGCAATTTTACTTGGGTCAACAACAATTCCTTCCTTTGACATAACATGGCCCAAGAATTTTACCTCCTCTTGCCAAAATGTGCATTTGGAAAATTTTGCTTTTAAAACATTTCTTCGCAGAATCTCCAACACTTCCCTTAAGTGCCCTTATGCTCCTCCTTAGTTTTAGAATAAATTAGAATATCATCAATGAAGACTAGGACGAATTTATTTAGGACATCTCGGAAGACCCTATTCATCAAGTCAACAAAGTAGGCTGGAACATTGCATAGACCGAACGGCATCACCAACCATTCATAGAATATGTCAGGACCTCTGAAGGCGGTCAAAGTTATGCATTCTTCGGCTATGCGGAGTTGGTGGAAGCCTATGGCAAGGTCCATCTTCGAAAACACCTTGGCTCCATTTAATTGGTCCATTAGATAATCTATGCGAGGCAAGGGGTATTTGTTCTTCAATGTTTGTTTATTAAGGTCGCGGTAATCCACACAGAGCCTTAGAGTACAGTCAGACTTGGGGACAAACACCACAGCTGCACCCCAATTGGAAAAACTAGGCCGGATTAGTCCCTTCCATAAGAGCTGCTTAGTTTGGGCTTGCAACTCTTCTTTTTCTTTAGGGGTCACCCTTCGGATAGCATGAACTACAGGTCTTGCATTTGGGACAAGATCAATTCTGAAATCGATTTCCCTTCGCGGGGCTAAGCTGTCTACTTCTTCAAATACGTCCACATAATTTTTGACCACGGGAATATTTTCTAAATAAATAGGAGTGACTTCAAGGGAAGACCAAAATGCCTTTCTATCAGACTTTGAACCATGGCAAGGTATAGTAACAGTATTTCTGAATCCTGTTTTCACCATCACCACTCTTTCTGAGAATAGCACTTCAACATCATATTTTGTTAGCCAATCAAGACCAAGGATGATATCAAACTTGGAAAAATTCATAATGATCAAGTCAAAAGGGAACTGAAAGTAAGAGTAAGAAATAGGAACCCTACAGTATAAATCAAGGACGATAGAACCTCCTATGGGATTATGAACATTAATTGGCTCTTTAAGACTTCTTTGTTTTAATTTCAAATTCTTAATCATGTTGCTGGAAATAAAGCTCCTTGATGCACCCGTATCAAATAAAGCAGTAACAGGAATGTTTTTAACAGAAATGGTACCATCTAAAACATCAGGCTTACCTGCTCCTTCAAAAGAAGTAGGTGCGGAAGAAGATGGTTCACTTGCCCCCTCATACACATGTGCAATCTGAGCTCCTCTCAACATTGGACAATTATCCATGATATGACCCTTTTTGTGGCAGTTATAGCAGTCTTTAGTGTCATTACTTCTGGCCTTCTTCGGATTTTTACACTCCGAGCTATAGTGTCCATATCCCTGACAGTTGAAGCATTGCACCTTAGACTTATCATAAGTCTTAGCAGCTCTAGAACTGCTTCCTCCAGACTTATTCTCGGGTTGCTTCCTTTTATTATTGGCCAAGCTCCTTTCTCTGTCTTGTTGGGAATTCTTCTTATCATTCTCCTCATAGCGACAAGAAAATTCAATCAGCTTATTGAAAGGAAGATCAATGTGAGCAGTAACTCTGCCAGTGTACTTCCTTGCAAGTCCATTTATAAACCTCTTGTTCTTCTGAAAATCATCCTGAATCAATTCTGGGGCATAGCGAGAGAGGTCTTCAAATCTCCTTACATACTCCGAGATAGTTTTGCCGCCTTGCTTCAAGTTGGCGAACTCGTCATGCATCATTTCAACTGCTTTCCTTGGAACATATTTTTCATTGAACAACTCTTTAAACTTGGTCCAAGTCATATTTTCTTCATCACCTCCTATATTGACCAATTCCCACCAATTCTGTGCTTTGCCTTGGAGCAGCCATGAAGCTGTCAATCTCTTCCTTTGATCTTCTAGCTCTAGCCCTCTTAATATCTTCTCACAATTTTTAAGCCATGCTTGAGCTTGTGTCACGGTCTCTGTACCAGTGAAATGAACTCCACCTAAATTCTTGTACTTCTTTGCTATCCTCTCCAAGTCAAAGGGCTGCGGTGGTGGTGGTGGGGGTGGCTATTGAATTGCGGGTTACTTAGCTCCAGCAGCATTTTGCCTCCTTGCTCTTGCTCTAGTAGCTCTAGCTGCAGCAGTACTCATTTCTAGTTAGTTCTGTACGATCAAGGAAAGAGTCAGAACAACTATAATGGTGATTTGAAGAAATGATAAAGATAAAAGGATGGATGAAAAGATGATGATAGAATGACTGACTATTATGTATTCACATGAAATGTTCGCCATAGAATATTGTGATTCTACGTAAACGAATTATTATAAATATGTTATATTCCAAAGCTAAGTTTAACCAAAGCTCTGATACCAACTGTGATGACCCCAAACTTCCACGGAATGAAAGTAAAGAGTAATCATTTGGAATACAACATAAATATAACAACACAGATCACAGATACAACATAGCATAGGAAAACTATAGAATAATAACATCATAGCAGCGGAATATGAATGTCATCAAACACAGAATCCCACAGTCACAGAGTTCTAAATTATTACATCAAGTTTCAGCAGAAGGAAATAAGTTTCAAGCTCTAAATAGTACAACTTGAAATAAAATAAGTCTGGATGTCTCAGAGTCTAGAGATAAAATGCAAGTAAAAGATAAATGATAGATAGTCTTCGTGGTCCAACATAAGCACATCCAAATAAGTAGCACCAAGAAATCTCCAATGACAGCAACTCCAAAGAAAGCCAAACCTGTTACTTGGCTGCCCGTGCGGAAAAGAGGGCACCCGAGTTTGCAAAGGTGAAAACAAACTATAAGTCAGTCATGGGACTGGTGTGAGAATTCTTAGCTAATTCAACTGCTAGTAATAAGGCAAATCCAAAGACCACGCCGCTAACGCGGAACGGGTTTATTTCAATAGATTGCCGTGCATAATTTAAAGTGGCAGAACAAACAATGAGTAAATCGTAAAACAACGCTATGCTTTTGAGAAAAATGGAATTACCATAAGACCCAAGTCCCATCACACAATGCAACGCAAACCAGAGGATAGGGTTTACCTTATGGTGATTAAACATGCTAAATACAGTAAATACGAATCTAATATTATTATTATAGTATATAAAAACATTTCAAAATAAATGTATTAATCCTAGGAAGCATAGCTACCATATACTATGCCTCCATACTAGTAATACAATCAAATTCGTAGGGTCGTATTTGGAATTTGGTTTCCAACATGAGTCAAGGATAGGGAGGAGCTCCTTACCGATTCGAGACACTAGCTAATGCCTCAGGATTCCCCGCAGAGAACCCTTGGATAGCTGCAGGGCCGGTCCTCACATACAGCTTTGAGTATTGGCAATTCCTGAACACACGTTTCCCGGTCCTATAGAACTTAATATCCGAGGCGCCTCATTCCATCATCCACATAAGTAAATATCAGCCAGTTTAAGCACCGACACCACTTCTAGCTAGAAAGAAACGTGTTGCTCTCCCTGCGTCCCCTTCTCCTATTTTAGACTCCACCGGTTTGTGAGGCTCGTGAAGTTACGTAATACATAAAGCTCTGCTTATTCAAGCTGTGCTTTGATCGTCACCACAAGGTTCTGCTTTTCAACAAGAAACCTTGATCATTGCATCTTAGTATGCCACACTGTCACTCCATACCGTACCATTGATCATCCATCAATATATAAATGGGTGTTAAGCAAAGAATAAATTCTCCACCACCAACATTTATATATTAAACAGAAAATCAATAACATGATATTTAACGGAGTACGATGTCAGACACACCATCCATTTATAAGCTTATGCTCTGGGTCTGAGTGAAAACCAAATCCATGAAATCAACACGTACGTTTGGGCAATGACCATGACCCTTGAATTGGGAGCAAGTCAAATCAGGATCTTGATCGTTGTCCATTCGAGGGAAGATTTACGGTCTTCATACGCCGTCTTCATACTTCAATTTTTAACGTCGTTTGATGATTTGGAATGAGAGTAACTCGACTTTCCAAATAATTCTCGTACATATATATTGAAAATCCTTCCTTATTGTCAATAATATTTTTTCCTCGATTTATTCCTGTTTTAATTATTTAAAATAATTAAATTTTAAGTAACGACGCTTCGGGACAATGGACGACCCTGGCGGTGCTTTCAACAAATTTTGATTTTCACATTTCTCAAAATCTAACTGTTGGATCTTAACGTTTCTTATATCATTGGAAAGAATTTTCCAAGACGGCCCTAATTTTTCAGTTTTGGGAAAATCCGACGGTCGGATCTTTTGGCATAGCCGTTTAAAGGTACGATTTCAAAAATGCGAACTACTGCGCTAGATTCGTTTAATTTTAATTATATTTATATATATAAATATAAATATATATATATATATATAATCGTCCAACCATAATAACGTCGTTCGATTTATCAACAAGCTAAACAGCTACCGATCTCCGTTCAATTTTAATTCATTTAAAAATGTAAATCTCATCCTTTATTCTTTTATTTACATTTAGAGATGTAAATTTCATTCTTATTCTTAATTTACATTCTTATTCTTTATTTTTTTATTTTTTTACTTTTATTTACATTTAAAATGTAAATTTCATTCTTATTCTTTATTTACATTCTTATTCTTTATTTACATATAAAAATGTAAATTTTATTACAATGCAAAATCCTACTTTTTATTTACATATAAAAATGTAAATTTCATTACAGTGCAAAATCCTACATTTTATTTACATATAAAAATGTAAATTTTAATTACAATGCAAAATCCTACTTTTTATTCACATATAAAAATGTAAATTTTATTACAATGCAAAATCCTACTTTTTATTTACATTAAAAAAAATGTAATTTTTAATTACAATGCAAACTCTACTTCTTATTTACATTATAAAAATGTAATTTTTAATTACAATGCAAACTCTACTTCTTATTTACATTATAAAAATGTAATTTTTAATTACAATGCAACCTCTAATTCTTATTTACATTATAAAAATGTAATTTTTAATTACAATGCAAACTCTACTTCTTATTTACATTATAAAAATGTAATTTTTAATTACAATGCAAACTCTACTTCCTATTTACATTATAAAAATGTAATTTTTAATTACAATACAAACTCTACTTCTTATTTACATTTTAAAAATGTAATTTATACTAGTATATTAGGGTACTGTAATGTACGGGTATTTATACTAGTATATTAGGGTATTTTCATTTATATTTTAATTTAATTAATTCCAGAAATTAGAGCTTTTTCGTCCGATCACCAAACGGAGCCCAACGACTGTCGAACAATACGTTTTGACGTCTTCTGAACGCAGTGGTGCTAGTGTCGAAGTCCAATTCTGAAGTTTATAGCATGTTTTCTTTATTTTCAAAATAATTATTTAATATTAAATTCGAACGTACTTCTTAGTTTTACCGGAGCCACATACTAACTCAGAAAAATCCAGAAAAATTATTTCTAGCTTCGTTATGATGATACGATCCTAACAAAATCAATTTTGTCGAATTCTGAGACTGACTGAAAAATGGCCATTTTTCAGTCGACCGAAATTGACTGTAATTTACAAAACACATATCTATCTGCCACGATCACAGATTAACTCGAAAAATTCTGGAAAATTCAACTTAACAATAATTTGACATTCCGGTTCCAAAAAAAGTGGTTTTGTCGCAAACCGAGGTCGTTTGAAAAATGACTATTTTTAATTGTTTATAAATTATTTAAAATTGGAAATTTTAAATCAGGACACAATTTTCAGCAAAATTTCTTAAAATAAAATTTTCAAACTGGTTCAGATTTTCTGGGTTGTTACAACTGTGCTTAATTCTAATAAGCCGACGAGTAGGCTTATCAATCTGCGAGTGTCAAGAACGGGGTGTCTAGGCAAGGGGTGATACGTAACCAGTGCTCTAACTTACCTGGCCTCACTCTTGATCGAAGGATAGTTAAGTTGATAATGTCGGAAATGATTTAGGTGCACGAATCATGGTTTCTATAAGCTATTGTTTTGACTAGATAGTCGATTAGTCGACTATCGAACTATACCCTTATAACTTAAGAAGTATCGGGAAAGCTTCACGATTCCATACCAATGAGAACCCCTGGGGAGGAGTGTTGGTATGAAACGTCTCTCGCTTTCACTTACTTTTGAAAGAACCGGAATTGCGTTAACCGGAAGTTCATCGATTAGTATTGAAGAGACCGGGAACGATAAGTGTTTTACTTATCGAATACCACTTCAAAACTAGATACGAGTTCTATGTTTTGGAAGCGGTTGTGAAGTGAAGTTTATATGGGGATTCGAGATCTGTTGAGATGCTCGAACACATATAGTGATTCTGAGATCTGTGAAGGAATCTATGTGTGATTCCAAGATCTAGTGATGTATTGGAATCCATGTGTGATCCCGAGATCTGTGAAGGAATCTATGTGTGATTCCAAGATCTATTGAGATGTGGGATTCCATCTGGGAATTCGTGTTCTGTTCGAGTTATGAAGACACATGTGAAAGATGCCGAAAGAAACCTCGACATCGGATATGGATAAAGACGAAGTAGGCTGCGTGAGCTGGTGTTTTGCTAACCCACGGCAGGATATATTGACTCCATATCTAGAGTATGCTTAGAGATGTTGCGCGTGGGCGGGGAGTTGGATATATTTGGTTCCACGTGGTGCACACCGGTGTTTTCGTGCATGGGCCAGTCATGTTTACCTTATGGTATATTTTATCTAGAGATATACGATGCTCGGAAGGTGGTTTCTGATCCTTGTGCATGGAGTTCGGATCCGGCTTGATCTGGAGAGATCTCCGATGGAAAATCCAATATGCGAACCTGCCTTAGCGGTTTTGTTTGTACACTTAATAGTTGTCGAATGTAACCATTCTAGCTATGTGATTTATTCATATTCTACACCCTAGACATTATCTATAATACAACTATAGTAAACTTAATAAATGTTGGTTTCTTTCGAGGGGAAAATCGGAGCGGTTATCTGCACGGTCCCCTCAATTTTGTTACATGCAATCTTGAGTTTCTCATACCAGACTGATGTCTGACGCTTGGTTTTTGTTTTCCCTAAAACCCTCACGTACTCCTTCAAGTAGGCTGAGTATGACAGGTTTTACTTTGGATGCTTTAAAGTTTGGAAGACCAGGTGGAGGCTTCCATTATCTATCTACCTATTTCTATTTTAGTTGTACTGTATTAGTTATGTACACTTCAACATTGTGAGGACAAGTAGTTATAACTATCCATGCTGATGATGGTACTTAGGTAATTATAGCTCTGAAATTCGTTTATTCGAAGTAACCCTTTGTACTATGTTGATATTATATATTTACGCTCCGCTGTGAGATTCTGGTGTTTTGTTCTTTCTTCCTTGTTCTACTTTTCTTTTTAACCCAACAATTCGACTTTCCGGCACTTGGATGTTTGGCACAAATACCGTGGATGTATTTAGGGTCGACTTTCGAGGTTCGAAAAGTCGGGTCGTTACACTTTCCGTACCAATATCGAGGTTCTAAATCTCTTTTCTTTACTTTTGAAGATATCGTTATGTTCTCACAAATTTCCCTTTTTTCCTTTTATTATGGGAATATCATTTCATATTCTTAAGCCCCTTATTGTTTCCTTTTAAATTAGGAATCCCATCATATGTATATATTCTCAAATTCTTCAAATAACGTTTCATTATTATTTCCCAAAATAAATTACTTTTAACATTACCACTATTACAACTAATATCATCCTTCGATACTCCTGAAGTCGATCAAGTTGGGGTATTTTAATTACCTCTCAGAACTTGATCAACAACATTCTTATCTTAAGATAGATATCAGTTGTAATCCCAAAACCGATATTTATTTCTAATGTCAAAACAAATCCCATTTTTAGTTATATCATCTCATATTTAATATTAGCAAATTTATACCGCATCTTTACGACTCAACTCGTTTAACTACTCTAATTCAGACTTGAGTTTCATTTGATTTCCTTTTCAAACCTACATTAGTTTCTAACCGTAAATCAGTAAGAAAATAATTCCCTAAATATTAACCCCGATGGCCGAAACTAACATCAGATCAATATTCAGAAAATCATCCAACTTAACTGTTCTCCAATCAGGTTCCAATTCATGCATTTCGAATCTTGAACTTTATTCCATTCATGAATCATTTTTAATAACTCATTTCAATAATATATTCAATACAACTTGGGTTTCATAACTTCATTGAAGTCTTGGATTTTATAAATCCAACTAAATAGAATATCAAACAAGAATTCGCTTTAAACCATAATTTAAACTTAATTTCTATTATCATTAATATAATTAACTTTAAAATATCATTTTATTATAAATAAGCCTTATCTTTTCATAAATCTCATTATTCCTTTTACATTCCCAAGATTCTAATTTGATTATTATTAAATAAATGATAATCAAATATCAACATTTAAAAAATGTTTACTTAACCATTTATCATTTCCATTAAATAAATAAGTATTTATTTGATAAATCCATTTTAGTTAACATAGTTGAATTAGTCAACTCTAACCATGATTAACTCATTAAACAAATCTCACTTCATCTTTCCATTTAAATTAATTACAAATTTAATTAATTTAAATAATCCCATTTTAAATTGTTCCTAAAAAACAACTAATTTCGGTTATTAATCACTACGTTATTCCCAACTCATTTGCTTATCAATTTTAGTAATATAATAATTATCTTTATAAATCATTTAATATATTAAGATGCAGCACGTGCTTCGCACACGGCAGACTGGGTACATAAACGGTGATTGGTGGTTACAGCAATCAGTATATATGTAGTTGGGTTATTTCATTTTTATGAACTTCCAATTTAAATAATAGATTTTTAATATCGATCTTTAGTTATAAAATAAAATTTATAACTCCATTTTCTATTTGAATTCCCTGACGGTAAATAAACTTTACAAACAATGTCTTATTTGGCCATCTGCTATTGTTTCTCAACCTATATCACATATTGGTTAATAGCGAACAAACGTTGAATCCATATTCAACAAATGATAATCAAATCAATAATCCGATCATATCGGTTAAACAGTCCATATAATGGTCATATGCAAACAAATGATCAATTCAATTGATAGCGGTCAACCAATAATAATAATTCAAGCCATCCAATTTAATTTAAAAACGTTTATATTATTATAAATGTAACCAACAAGGTAAGTTACCTCGCTTGGAACTAATCGTTAAAAATAATGATTTAGTTTTGATTAAATTAAACGAACCGTTCAATTTTAATCAGTCACATAAAATATTTAGTACATATCTAAACAATCGGCAAACCAATCAACAATTAGCAAACATAGCATACAAATACAAACCCGACTTATATAAAATATAAGTGGGAGAACTGAGTAAGTTTAACTCACCTTAATTTTCCCTTTGTTGTCAGAACGGTTTGTTTTATACGCTCCCAGCTGCGTTCACTCTGTCTGTTTCCCTTCCAAAATCCTACGTCCGTCATTCTGGTTTCAACGTCCCTTGTTTTATCTGATTCTGTTGACATGCGGGTACGTTATACAAATCATACAATCACAGTTTTAATATTAATTAAACCTTAATAAAAATATTAATCGCTTGTATAGTTAAATTTTCCCATCATTATATACCGTAATTAAATATACTAACCTAACTTAAACTAACCGTTATCACTTATTTAATCAATCGGCCACGTTAATCACGTTGTTATAATTCCCATCATATGTAAACTAAACTATTAGTTTCATGAATATAAATTTGGCCACCGTACCTTTAATTCTCCCCTACCTGGAACAGGCTTCTCACGTCCCACTCCAGTTGTCACGCACCATCCAAGACCCCACTGCCTTCCCCTTTTTGTTTCTTATTTTGCTTCTTATATTTTTTCATTCTTTAATTTAATGGCCCAAAGCTCAATCCCCTCTCCCCGATCCACTAACGTGTAAACATTGTAACATCTCTCCTTCCCACCAACTTGATCGCACGCACTCTAGTTCTTCCTATTCCTTAACGTCGGCCTTCCTTCCCTTTATATTTTTTTTTATTTTATAAAGCCCTCCAGCCCAACTTAAAACAACAGCGGCCTTCCTACATGCACTCACACCCCAAAATGCAACAAACGTTAAACCCATTAGCTACATGAGTTGTTTTCTTCCCCACTTGCCCAGTCCGCTCTCCCTCCTGCTACTCTCACAGCTTCAACTGCTCTTCACGTTCAGGCAGACCAGCGTCACCAACTTCGCCAACCGAGCCGCCACTTGAGACCCAAAGTCCACCCCATTTATACCCTTTCTTTCCCAACTTTATGACAACAACTCCTTTAGTCCATTCCTCATCTCAACGTGAGCACGGTTTGCTTCAGTCCCTACTGCTTCAAGCTTCAGAACCGCCTTTTCCATCGTTAGTAATACTCAGGCAAAAATAGATTCTTCCTTTTGCTCACTGTTCACGCAAACACAACCCCTTTCTTCATGGTTGCATGACGTGTTGCTTCTGCCGACTTCTCATTCTATTCTTCCTACCAAAAATAATCGGCCCCAACCTTTTCGAAAAGAACACAGCTCAAACTCTCCTCCTCTCGACTTCGTTTTGCACTCCTTAATCATGCTGGTTACGTCAGCACCGCACCGCTCTTTTCCCCATGTTCCTTCTTACCCACTTTTGCCTGCTACAGGTTCTAGCCGACGTTGTATATTTCTTTTATTGTATATACTTCATGTTTTTATATATATAAGAGGCCGCCATTTTTTTTCTTTCTACTCTTTGTGTTTGAAATTCCAGGATGTGGAAACGAACATATGTTGTCCTCTATTTATAGTGTCATACACTTCGGGCTCACGTATGGTTGGTTTGGAACACACGCAAGTTAAGGACGTAGGAATTGTAGAGTGTTTTCAAATGTCATAATTTGGTAGGGGAATGGGATGGCTGTGGTATTGTATAGGTAATCATGTTGTTGTATCATCAGCTGAAAGAAAGAAATGATGGTGTAGGAAAGAAGGGGTAATAGAGTATATTGTTGTTGTGTATAGATATGCTTCTTCTATGATAGGACGTGTTGATTGATAGATTCATTTTCCAATAGCTTTCCAATAGCTGTGCATGTGTTGTTTTATCGCTTGAAAGGATGGACAAGAAACGGGTAGGGAAGTAAATAGCCAGCTGCGTATAAACATATAGGAGTGGACTTTGGTTTGTGAAAGAAACAAGGGTACATCCTATCTGAAATATAGTTGCATACATATATATAGCATGTGCAGCCTACATTTTGGTTTAGTTTTCTTTTACCTTACGCCTTAAGTTTGCAGTGAGAGTAAGCCTGAAATAGGTTTGCAGAGGTGAACGTACATGACAGGGCATGCGCGTGAAAAAGGATATAGGGACCATGGTGTAAAGTTTTATTTACGGTAGATTATACGGCTACTGCTATTCAACACGGACAATTAAACTCGCACCGATAACCAAATCTCCAAAAAATTACAAAAATGGACGTCATAGTATAATTTGGCGTTACGGTCCTAATGAAACCAATTTCTTTGAAAACGGTCTCCGTTTGCAGAAACGACGCTATTTAAATCTCAATTTATCCATCGGTTCACCCTTAAATTCCGTCTACCGACAGAACAACTCCATTTTGCTCCAAATTGAAAACCTAGCAATAATTAACCATACGTATCCCAATAAAATTCATTTCGTCAAAAACGGACGTTGTTTGGAAAATAATTATCTATACGACTTATATACTATCGTTAAAAATATAAATGAATTACTAAACAATTAAATTTAAATAATCATAAATTATTACCATATATATCCAAATAAAATAACACACAGGTCCAAATATAAATCGATATGGAATTATAGCTCAATATTGACATTTTCGAGTTAAACGGTATTCAGATTATAATAAAATTCCTATTTAAATTACTAAATAAACAATATAATTATAAACAATTTCCATAGAGACTATTTTAAAATTTGATTTGGACATAACTAACAATTTATAAGCTGAAATCTTGATTTTTCTCTTCTATTAGAAAATTATAATCAATTCGATTCTAACGTTTCTTATTTCATAGAATTACGTCTTAAAACGAATTCTGTATATTCAATTGAAGTTGAAAACTCAATATTACGAACTACCGCGCCATTTCGAATTCGTTTTAAATCAAATATAAATTTAAACGTTCAATCGCCGTTTAATTAACGAATTAAATATTAAAAATACGTTAAGATTCCAATTATAATATTTAAAATAGATTTAAATATTCGAAATCAAATAGCCGAAAAATCTGGGTCGTTACATTCTTCCCCCATTAAATAAATTTCTTCCTCGAAATTGCTAAGTAAGATGATTGCTCTAAACCCAATTATTTTCAAAATAATTGTTTAAAATATTATCAAATTATCTAAGTCTTAAAATTTTCCGAAAAATCTGCCAGCACCTCCTCTGTATTGTTTGATCCAAACAACTACAAGTTGCCACTCCGGCCTCACACGTCGATCAAAAGAAAACAAAGCCAAGTGGCTACCCAACTCAGGGTATAAAATCAATCACCCAATCAATATAATTAAGGTTTACCTTTTTGTCGGGTAACCCATACTCTAGTTATGAGTCAAATCAAATAACAGCTCTTTCCTCCTTTTAACCTGTACTTAACCCAATATCGAATGCCAATAACAGATAGACGATTAAATCATTTTGGTTTCATGAGTGATTTAATTCGAATTAATTATACTGAAATTTATTTCCTCCTTTTCAATTCATTCAACTATTTGATGAATTCTTATATCCAACCAATTCATAATCCAATAAACAACCAATAAATACAACCAACACATTCAGATTAACTTATTTTAAGTTAACTTCTTATTTATTTAATCCGTTATTAAAACTCTTATTCGCCAATTGTTCTTGATTATATTAAACCATTTAAGTTTATGATTCAGTTTGAATTCATTCAAATCAATCAGCAAGCTAATATTCTAATAATTTGGTAAAATTATTTCTTTTCTATATAAAAATATAGTTTGGGCAAAATTATTTCATTTACCCTCTTTGAAAAATAATATTGCATCAATTACCAGTTCAGCTTGAACCGATCAAATAACACAATACAAAACATTTTAGTATAAAATTTACAAATACGCACTCGTATATATAGACACTCATTCTCGATCTAGGGTACTACTAACCCCATCTCTATCGAGTTATACCACAGAGCCAAGGTTATTCCTAAACCATTGCTCTGATACCACTATAACAAACATGGATTTTTGACCCCGAAAATCGACACAATAATATCATGTCGAACATTCAAGCATCGAAAACACCGGAACGTTATTAGAAAAAAATTAGAGGGTGAGATAAGAAAGAAAGAAAGTTAAGAATAGAAGAATAAGAGTACATCATTACATTTGGACAGTTATATAATATATAAATAAACTTTATTGAGAGCTTTGAAATAAAAACTTATAATTATCAGAGTACATCATTACATTTGGACAGTTATAATAGTCTGTCCTCATATATATCACACAACGGAATAATAACGGTATAACATCATTCGTCTGAACTCCTTCAGCTCGTCTTTGGACTTCACAGCGTCTGATAACCTGAATTTGTACAACCCGGTCTAACCCGAGCATTACAAACACCGGGTCAGTCTGGTGAACCAGAGTGAGATAAACTCGCTAAGTTTATAATATCATCCAACTTGATTTTAAAGTTAAAATCCTTTTGAAAGAAGAGGATAATAGTAAGACCATGCCACACATAAAAACGGACGGTTTTTACCTTACTATAACCCAAAACGTTTTTTTGAAATCAATATATTATTCTGATATTATAATAGTGTCTAAATACAAATAAATAGAATCTAGCAGAACGCTTGCATCTCACACTCCACATATATAGTATACAAACAAAACCGCGTGCGCTTATTGGAGATTGGATTCCGACTATGACAAGGTATGGAACCACGTGCCGATAGTGTATCTCTTGAGAGGAATACACTTGGTTCAACAAGAACATCTTACAACCCGACCATACGTGACCGATCACTCATTTCTCTTGAGTGTATCGAATATTTTGTCACCTACGATTGCTAGCAACATAACCGTTCCCGGGAGATACAGAAGCAAAAAGAAGTAACAAATATGAATATTCTCTAAATGGTGACAATACACCCTAATGGGGGCGACCCACATAGCCATGTTGCCTGCCCGATTTTTGTCATTTCCCGGTTGATGAGGCTTGAGGTTATAATCGACTTTTGGAACTTCTGGCCACCATTCACTTTTGAATCCCACATCGTCCATACACGTCATCCAGGAACAGGATGAACCGATGGCACCCTCCTACCACATCCTAGGAATCACCCTATAGATCAGTAGTGAGTAGTCCTTGCAATCCGTAGATCCCAATCATGACAGAATCATTGTTAACTCTGGGGATCAGCTAGAGATATTTAACAATAGTTCTTCCGCTCATGAAGATTTACGGTCTTCAATTGCTCCTTCACGATCAACATCTTCGACGTATTCGTATTTATTGATCAGAATGGTTTTCAAATATAAATTTGATCCCGGTCTTTCCGTACCAATATCATTGAGCCAGATTTTGATAGTCGGTTATTTAACTATCAAAATAAAGAACCATAAAATAAAACATATACATTGGTTTATTAAATAGCATCACTTAGCCATTAAAAATCATATATCACTTTAATATATTAATATTCTAAAATCACTTTGCTTATATACTTAGAGAAATAACTTAAGACCATTTCCAATTTCGTATCCAAATTTCCCATTAACTGTTAAAAACATTTTTATAATATTACTTATTATATATCGATTCAATTTATTATTCGTAAAACGATCATTACGAAAACTTCTTTCATTTCGTTATTTGAACATCATAATCGTCACTTACTTTTACAACAAACTCATTCTAAATCTCTATTCTTTACTTTTTAACATATCGTTATGTTCCCACATACCTCCATTTTTTTCCTTTTATTATGGGAATATCATTTCATATTCTTAAGCCCCTTATTGTTTCCTTTTGAATTAGGAATCCCATCATATGTTTACATTCCCAAATTCTTCAAATAACATTTCACTATTATTTCCCAAAATAAATGACTTTTAACATTACCACTATTACAACTAATATCATCCTTCGATACTCCTGAAGTCGTTCAAGTTGGGGTATTTTAATTACCTCTCAGACTTTGATCAACAACATTCTTATCTTAAGATAGATATCAGTTGTAATCCCATGTAACGTCCCATAATTTTAGCAATACAATAATTAATTTAATTATTTTATTATATTGGTTTGATAATTTTAAATGATTTGAATTAAATAATTTTGATTATTTAACAAATATAAATAGTGGAGTGATATATTTAATTTTCGAAACAGTCGGAAATGGTTAAATTGCAGTATAATGTGAATTGGATAATTTAACAGATTTAATTCAGTTCAGAATTTAATAATAATAACAAATATATTTATAAACGACAGTTTGAACGTATTAATTATAATATAATTATAATTGATCCCGTAATGTCGTGGCGGTTCGTAATTTAATGTTTTGAACTTCAACTGAGTGTACAAGATTCATTATAAATCGGGTTTCTTCGAAACAAGAAACATTCAAATCCATTAAACTATATTTCTCTAATAAAAGTGAAAAATCGAGATTTCAAATTATATATTTCAAGTTATGTCCAAATTAATTATTCAGAAAAACAGCGGTATATTCGTTTATGGCCATAACGGTTATTTAAATATATTTAAATATCGGTTTCGAATTTAAACAGGATTCTTTTGAGACATAGCTATAATTTAATTTTTAGAATTTTTGTAACACCACACGTCCATTAATGTCACTCACAAAGGGAATGAATTAACTTTCATGGAGTATTATTAGTGTATAGAACGGAATATAGCAAGACAAATACATATATTGGTACTTTATAATTTTAAACAACTTTATTGCAGCGGAGAAATAGTTTGGTTACAAAAACCAACAATAAAACCAAGTACACTTAATATCCATCTTGACAAATTGTTTTCTGAGTACGTAAAGTAAAAAGCATAACCGCAACATAAGTAGCCATGAAAAGAGATAGGATGAACTTTACTTTCAGCAATCCAAGCACTTCCAAAGAGAAAAAGATCCAAATCAAGCTCCACTAGTACTAGTCCCACCCTGAGAACCGGGGGGGAGGAAGAAAAGAGGCGAACACAAACGAGGTTAGACATAAAGACTGGCGAGTCCAATAACTTTAACAATATAATTATTAAAGTAATATGACAAGACATAAACTGAAAAATAAGGAATGACTGTGAAACAAATGGGCATAACAAAGCAAACGAGAGGAATAAGATAACGTTAATCGCGCTCCGAATCACTATAGGATAATTACTATCTTGCACCAATACTAGTCACTCTAAAAGTTGATCCCGCCTATTGAACATAATAATCATAATAATGATAATAGTAGTTTCATGTACCCCTAACTGTCTTCATAGGTGCCGCCTGCTCCTATCTCCACTAGTTGTACCCACTACCCCCATGCGATCGACTCCCTAACTCGTAGATACCCATGCTGGTCCTACAGTGGGGTGTATCACTCCCCAAAGTGGCAACCCGATACTACTCAAGGATGCACGGCTTATACCTACACGATGCAACAACGTCTTACCAACCAGCCCGGGCCCATGCACGCACATGACCCCGTTGGACTTGTGTTGCCACCGCTAACCCGTTTTGACCTCTTACAATCAAACCCAGTAAGCGTGTCCTGTCCTCGACCTAAATCGAGCTCACTTAGATCATAAATGGGTTACGGGTTGAAAAGGGTCCCCACACTTGACACAAGCTTTCCACCTATGCTTGGTCCCCACTAGGATTTCCCCACTTATCCCCTTCTTATTCATGTCTTCTTACATGTTTCAACTTGGTTAAGTGTTTATAATTTTATTCCACATGTCACCCATGTCTTATTACATGGTTTATCTTGGTTAAGTGTTTTTAACTGTATTTCACATGTGATCCATGTCACTTACTTAACCCAATCCACTTATCAATCAATATGTATTATTGGTTAAGCTTGCCTTAACCCTATCCACTTATCAGATTATATTATTGGTTAAGCTGGTCTTAACCCTATCCACTTATCAGATTATATTATTGGTTAAGCTGGTCTTAACCTTATCCACTTATCAGATCAATATGTATTATCGGTTAAGTTGGTCTTAACCCTATCCACTTATCAAATCAATATGTATTGTTGGTTAAGTTGGTCTTAACCCTATCCACTTATCATATTATATTATTTGTTAAGCTGGTCTTAACCCTATCCACTTAACATGTTTTATGTATCATATATATATATATATATATACATATATGTATATATACCGTATGAACATGTTTTACTTAATTTATGATTAAGTACATCTTAATACACAGATACACTGGTTAAGAGAATAACTTCCTAATTATCAACCCCGAAGACCGAAATCAACATCATATTACTACTCAGAGAATTACTCAACTCAACCGATCTTCTGTTTGACATTCCAATTCGTCTTTAATCAGCATTAATTTATTATTAATGTACAGACCTCTCACATTAAGTCGATCGCTTGTGGTCGCTGGATATGCCGGGCGGTTCAAGGAAGACTTCCACCACAAGCCAGACTTAACTTTGTGTCTAAGCATCTTTTAATTATGCCTACGACCTCTCATATTAGACTGCCGTTCGTGGTTGCTGGATGTGTCGGGCGGGTCCGGGTAGTCTTATACCACAAACGAGTCTAACCTCGTGTCTTAGGCATTTATTACGCATTTAATTTATGCCTTTGACCTCTCACATTAGACTATCGTTTGTGGTTGCTGGAATTGCCGAGCGGGTCCGGGCAGTCTTATACCACAAACGAGTCTAACCTCGTGTCTTAGGCATTTATTATCACACATAATTATTATTCAACCCCAATTTTAATTAATATCCCTATTTCAAATTGTCAATAATTTATAATTTAATCCATATCCATAATTGTCACTTAAATTATGTTCATAATTTTCAGGTATATAAATTATACCAATTAATGTCTCAAATTAATTATATGCCTTTAAGCCGTTTTATGCCAATTTCACAATATTAATATTAATATTGTCCTAGCGACCCCACATTGTTCACACGTGCAATACATGTAATACGTTAGGCTCACAAATAGCCTAACTCATAAAATGAATAAAAAACATCACAACTTGCATAACACATAAAATAGATCTAACTAGTATATAAAAAAAATAGACTAGCATGGATCATAAACTGGCATGATTATAATTTATATTGACATAAATTTGCATAATCAATAACTTGCATAGGCAATAGACATATAAAATATACATTTGCATAAACTATAAACTGGCATGGATGTAATCATATAAATTATGACTTGCATAGATATAAATGTGAACTTGCATATGTAATTAGACATGTAAACTAATATCACATGTTTTACATATAAACTTGCATACACACACACACACACACACACACACACACACACTTGATTTGCATGTAAACTTGCATATGATTCGCATACAAACTTACATATAAACTAGAATATGATTCACATCCAAACTTGCATATGATTTACACCCAAACTTGCATATGATTTACACCCAAACTTTCATATAAACTAATGTCATAAAATGAATCAAATTAAACTTATGTGATTAGACATATGAAATGGATCCACTAACATAAGTCAACAAAACTGTCATATGTTCACAAAACAGACGATAACAAGACTAGCTAGTATCATATGATTCAACAGGCGTGTTCTCATAATCCAAATTATAAACTTATCATAATTAATTTAACAGTTATCTTGTTAAAGAAATTGCACTCACAAAGAACAGATTAGAGAAGAGAATAATTCGTTCGTCGTTTGTATTAGAATCCTGACTTGCAATTCCTAAGCTTTAAGAAAAGGATGAACTATTCCAACAGCATGGTGGCTAAGAGATTAATTTAGTTTAGGTTTAGAGTTGGAGTTTATGTGCTTATATAGAAGTTTAGATTAATATAAGTCGTCAGATCAACCTAGGAGTAACCAGGGCCATTCAGATCAAAGAGAGCTATCCATAAATCGCCACATATGCCCTAATGACTCAGCAATGACCCAGATATCGTCATCTGCCACGTCATCATAACACTCCAGAAACCTGTGTAAGTTTTTGGCTCGACATGGGTGCACTTCACAAGTGCGCCAGTGCATTTTTGTACTGGCGCACTTGTGAAGTGCGCCAGTGCATTCTGGCTTGTTTTCGGTTTTTCTGCCTAACTTCGTTCGTCCATATCTCCTTCATACGGTATCCGTTTTACGCAAACTCGGACTCTATCTCAAGAAGAATTCCGAGATGGACGCAATGGAGTAACCCGTTTCACTTAATTCTCCTTCTAAAAATTAAGTGTTCTTAAGTTTGTTAATTCTAATATTTAAAATTACGGGGCGTTACATTCTCCCCTCCTTAAAGGATTTCGTCCCCGAAATCTCCAAGTCAAGAAGAATGTATATCCTACCATCCAATCATCCATCTACTCAACCATCTATCACAGGCATCCATTGTCCTTAAAATATTTCTAATGCCATATGAACTTATGCAGAAGTGTGTGTGTATTTTCCTTATCCAATGTAAAATCAGGCAGTCTACTGATTCAGTTGACCTCCTTAATGCAAATCATGATAGTGCCATGCATCCATTATGTATGCAAAAGAATCCTAATGATACATATTATTTCTACATGCGTGCACAACCATTCATCCAAATGCAGCATCCATATGATAATACAACCATGATACATCCATTAATTTAAATATGCACACATATTCATATGCAATTACGAAAGTGATTGAGCCGATCTAGTGCCTAATGTGTGTGTAAATGCATCCACAAGCAACCACTAGCAAACACTTGCATCCACTTGCATCCACCAAACATAACATGTCTCAAACACATGTTTTCAACCATAGGATTTTCCTATCTAGAGATCAAAGACATAATCGAGAGGACATACTAAACGATAGGACAAGTATAAACAAAGTGATTGAAAAAGGAGAAGTTAAGAATATACCTTCAAAAAGGAAAGGATACAACGTACGCATCTTGTCTTCCGTCTCCCAAGTCGCGTCTCCTTGATCATCTCCCCATTGAAATTTAACCAACTTGACCTCTCTGTTGCGTAGCTTTTTGACCTCCGATCCAAGGATACGTGTAGGAGCTCGTCTATCCGTGGCATCTCTCTCTACTTCCACTTCTTTGAGCGTGCTCGTCTCCACCACCTCCGCCGTATCATGTAAACACTTACGCAAATGAGAAACGTGAAACACGTTATGAATGCTACTGAGCTTCTCTGGCAACTTTACTCTATACGCCATCTGTCCAATCCTCTCTGTAATTGGAAAGGGTCCTACGAACCTCGGTGCCAACTTCCCTACTGATCCAAAACGGAATACGTTCCTCAACGGTGATACCTTAATAAAGACCATGTCCCCAACATCGAAGTCAAGATCGGTTCATCTCTTATCACCGTGTGAATTTTGCCGGTCCTGTGCCGTCTTCATTCGCCTTCGAATCAAGTCTATCTTCTCTGAAGTCTCCCTAATCATATCATGTCCAAGCAAAACCTTATCCGTAGATTCCCACCAACAAGTAGGTAATCGACATGGTCATCCATAAAGAGCCTCAAAAGGTGCCATGCCAGTGCTAGCCTGAAAGCTGTTATTATAGGGAACTCCACTAATGGAAGATGTTCCTCCCATGTCCCTCCAAAATCTAGGATACATAACCTCAAAAGATCTTCAAGGATTCTATTCACCCCTTTCTATCCATCCATCCGTCTGTGCACGATAAGCGATGCTTGTACTTACCGCCTTTTGCATATCACCTTTTCCTCTTGCATCGGAAACTGGTCCAAGTCTTGTTCCGCAAGCACCGGTATATTTTGTGAACGGTTTGCTCCCATCTAGCAAAGTCAAAACTGGGGCTGATATCTTCGCAAAGTCCAAACTGTCTACCCTAGAAAACTTCTTACTTCCGTTGCTTTTCTAGGAACCTTCCAATCTTGGATTGCCACCACCTTTGTCGGATCCACCGCTATTCCTTCCTTAGAAACCATGTGTCCTAAGAACCTTACATCCTTCCTCCAAAAAAGACATTTGGAGAACTTAGCTTTGAGTTGATGCGCTCATAGGGTCTCTAAGACTTCCCTAAGATGTAGGGCATGCTCTTCTTCGCTTCTAGAGAAAATCAAGATATCATCCACAAAGGCTACTACAAACTTGTTTAGAAACTCCCTAAACACCCTACTCATTAAGTCAACGAAATGTGCGGGTGCATTCATCAACCCAAAAGGCATGACGAGCCACTCGAAGTAACCGTCAGGATTTCTAAATGCAGTTTTATCTATGCTGTCTTCAGCCACCCTTAGCTGATGAAATCCTGTTGCTAAATCCAATTGCGAGAAAACCAAAGCACCAACCAACTGATCGAATAAATCTTCTATCCTCGGCAATGGGTTCTGTTCTTCTTTGTGAGCTTATTTAGCTCTCTCTATTCCACACACAGTCTAAGTGAACCATCAGCCTTCGTAGCAAAAACAACTGGAGCACCCCAATCTGAAATGCTTCTTCTTATAAACCCTTTCTCAAGCAACTCTTTCACTTGCTTACTGGGTTCTCTTTTCTCTCTCAGAGCCATGTGGCGTACTGGTAATGCAACTGGCTTTGCATTATCTACAAGGTATATACGAAAGTCTATCTCATGCCTCGGGGGTAAACCCTGAACTTCATCGAAAACGTCACCATACTCACGGACCACACGAACCGATTCCAAAGCATCGTTGGATGCGTCAAGAGATTCTATGTAGCTAAGCATCACCGGACCTCTAGGGTCACAAGAAATATCCACGGTCTAATGACCCTCTTTTCACAGTTTAGGATGGCACCGTATCTGACTAGCCAATCCATGCCTAGAATCAAGCCATAGCCCATGAATCCAAGAACGAAGGCGTTGCATTCAAACCCAACGCCCAAGATAGACACTCTCAAATCCCGACAAATCATTGAAAGATGAGCCGAACCACCAATAGGATTTAAGACTACAATGGGATCTGTAACTAGACTAGTATTTAGGTGCAATGTTTCAACCAACGAAGCAGGTACAAACGAGTGTGAAGCGCCAGAATCAAACAAAGTACGAACAGGATGATCAAACAGAAAAACCAAACTTTCAACAGAAATGTTTCTATCTCTCTTCTGTCCTAGTGCCATGAGAGCATGAACCTGCCCTGGTGCTATGAGAGCCTGAACCTGCCCTCCAGAAGATCCTGTACTTTGTCCTTACCCTTTCCTTTGCCTCTTTGGACAATCTTGATAAGATGTCTTGTCTCTCCATAATGATAACAACTGGACTTAACGTCTTTCTTTTGATCAACTTTCTTATCGTGTGTCTTATCCATGTCTCTCCTGCACATTCTCCATTCGTAACCTTCCACCAAAATGAAGCTTCACCCTTCATTAACCAAGCAGCTGGTTGAACCTTCCTCTCATCGTCTATCTCAAAGGTACCAACAAGTCCTCCACTTCGTTGAGCCAACTTCTAGCCTCGACAAATGTCTCAGTCCCATGAAGCGGTTTTCCGTCCATCGCACGGAAGTCCTTACATATCTTAGAAAAAGCATTTATACGCGGAGGAAGAGATTCAAAAGGGAAAGAGGAGGTAATTCAAAACAAAGAATCGAAAGAAAGATATATGGCTTTTGGGGATTATGTTTTACAAAATAAACTTTTCTCTTGAAAATACTCTCCTTAAAACATATTTTTGAAAATATTTCTTTATAAAAATGTTTTTGAAAAACAGTTTTTCAAATCTCTCATCTGTTCTAGTAACCTTCAGCTCTGATACCACGTGTAACACCCCACGTCCATTAATGTCACTCACAAAAGGAATGCATTAACTTTCATGGAGTATTATTAGTGTATAGAACGGAATATAGCAAGACAGATACATATATTGGTACTTTAAAATTTTAAAACAACTTTATTGCAGCGGATAAATAGTTTGGTTACAAAAACCAACAATAAAACCAAGTACACTTTATATCCATCTTGACAAATTGTTTTCTGAGTACATAAAGTAAAAGCATAACCCCAACATAAGTATCCATGAAAAGAGATAAGCTGAACTTTACTTTCAGAATCCAAGCACTTCCAAAGAGAAAAAGATCCAAATCAAGCTCCACTAGTACTAGTCCCACCCTGAGAACCGGGGGGGAAGGAAGAAAAGAGGCGAAAACAAACGAGTTCAGACATAAAGTCTGGCGAGTCCAATAACTTTAACAATATAATTATTAAAGTAATATGACAAAATGGCCATGACAAAGCAAATGAGAGGAATAAGATAATGTTAATTGCGCTCCTAATCACTATAGGATAATTACTATACTGCACCAACATTAGTCACTCTAAAAGTTGATCCCGCCTATTGAACATAATAATAATAATGATAATGGTAGTTTCGTGTACCCCTAGCTGTCTTCATAGGTGCCGTCTGCTCTTATCTCCAGTAGTTGTTCCCACTACCCCCATGCCATTGGCTCCCTAACTCATAGATACCCGTGTTGGTCCCACAGTGGGGTGTATCACTCCACAAAGTGGCAACTCGATACTACTCAAAGATGCACGGCTTATACCTACATGATGCAACAACGTCTTACCTACCAGCCTGGGCCCACGCACGCACATGACCCCGTTGGATGTGCGTTGCCACCGCTAACCCGTTTTGACCTCTTACAATCAAGCCCAGTAAGCGTGTCCCGTCCTCGACCTAGATCGAGCTCACTTAGATACTAAATGGGTTACTGGTTGAAAAGGGTCCCCACACTTGACACAAGCTTTCCACCTATGCTTGGTCTCCACTAGGATTTCCCCACTTAACCCCTTATTATTCATGTCTTCTTACATGTTTCAACTTGGTTAAGTGTTTATAATTTTATTCCACATGTCACCCATGTCTTATTACATGGTTTATCTTGGTTAAGTGTTTTTAACTGTGTTTCACATGTGATCCATGTCACTTACTTAACCCAATCCACTTATCAATCAATACGTATTATTGGTTAAGCTTGCCTTAACCCTATTCACTTATCAGATTATATTATTGGTTAAGCTGGTCTTAACCCTATCCACTTATCAGATTATATTATTGGTTAAGCTGGTCTTAACCCTATCCACTTATCAGATCAATATGTATTATTGGTTAAGTTGGTCTTAACCCTATCCACTTATCAAATCAATATGTATTATTGGTTAAGTTGGTCTTAACCCTATCCACTTATCAGATTATATTCTTGGTTAAGCTAGTCTTAACCCCATCCACTTAACATGTTTTATGTATCATATATATATATATATATATGTATATATATACCGTATGAACATGTTTTTACTTAATTTATGATTAAGTACATCTTAGTTCACAGATACATTGGTTAAGAGAGTAACTTCCTAAGTATCAACCTCAAAGACCGAAATCAACACGAGATTGACACTCAGAGAATTACTCAACTCAACCAATCTTCTGTTTGACATCCATATTCGTCTTTGATCAGCATTAATTAATTATTAATGCACAGACCTCTCACATTAAGTCGATCGCTTGTGGTCATTGGATATGTCGGGCGGTTCCGGGTAGACTTCCACCACAAGCTAGACTTAACCTCGTGTCTAAGCATCTTTTAATTATGCCTACGACCTCTCACATTAGACTGCCGTTTGCGGTTGTTGTATGTGTCGGGTGGGTCCGGGCAGTCTTATACCATAAACGAGTCTAACCTCATGTCTTTGGCATTTATTACGCATTTAATTTATGCCTTTGACCTCTCACATTAGACTACCGTTTGTGGTTGCTGGATTTGCCAGGCGGGTTCGGGCAGTCTTATACCACAAACGAGTCTAACCTCGTGTCTTAGGCATTTACTATTACACATAATTATTATTCAACCCCAATTTGAATTAATATCCCTATTTCAAATTGTCAATAATTTATAATTTAATCCATGTCCATAATTGTCACTTAAATTATGTTCACAATTTTAAGGTATATAAATTATACCAATTAATGTCTCAAATTAATTATATGCCTTTAAGCCGTTTTATGCCAATTTCACAATATTAATATTAATATTGTCCCAGCGACCCCACGTTGTTCGCACGTGCAATACATGTAATACGTTAGGCTCGCAAATAGCCTAACTCATAAAAAGAATAAAAAAACATCACAACTTGCATAACACATAAAATAGATTTAACTAGTATATAAAAAAATAGACTAGCATGGATCATAAACTGGCATGATTATAATTTATATTGACATAAATTTGCATAAACTATAAACTGGCATGGATCTAATCATATAAATTATGACTTGCATAGATATAAATGTGAACTTGCATATGTAATTAGACATGTAAACTAATATCACATGTTTTACATATAAACTTGCATATATATATATATATATACACACACTTGATTTGCATATAAACTTGCATATGATTCGCATACAAACTTACATATAAACTAGAATATGATTCACATCCAAACTTGCATATGATTTACACCCAAACTTGCATATGATTTACACCCAAACTTGCATATAAACTAATGTCATAAAATGAATCAAATTAAACATATGTGATTAGACATATGAAATGGATCCACTAACATAAGTTAACAAAACTGTCATATGTTCACAAAACAGACGATAACAAGACTGGCTAGTATCATATGATTCAACAGGCGTATTGTCATAATCCAAATTATAAACTTATCATAATTAATTTAACAGTTATCTTGTTAAAGAAATTGCACTCATAAAGAATAGATTAGAGAAGAGAATAACTCGTTCGTCGTTTGTATTAGAATCCTGACTTGCAATTCCTAAGCTTTAAGAAAAGGATGAACTATTCCAACAGCATGGTGGCTAAGAGATTAATTTAGTTTAGGTTTAGAGTTGGAGTTTATGTGCTTATATTGAAGTTTAGATTAATATAAGTCGTCAGATCAACCTAGGAGTAACCAGGGCCATTCAGATCAAAAAGAGCTATCCATAAATCGCCACATATGCCCTAATGACTAAGCAATGACCCAGAAATTATCATCTGCCACATCATCAGAACACTCCAGAAACCTGTGTAGATTTTTGGCTCGACATGGGCGCACTTCCTAAGTGCGCCAGTGCATTTTTGTACTGGCGCACTTCACAAGTGCGCCAGTGCATTCTGACATGTTTCCGGTTTCTCTGCCTAACTTCATTCGTCCATATCTCCTTCATACGATATCCGTTTTATGCAAACTCGGACTCTATCTCAAGCAGAATTCCGAGACGAACGCAATGGCGTAACCCATTTCACTTAATTCTCTTTCTAAAAATTAAGTGTTCTTAAGTTTGTTAATTCTAATATTTAAAATTATGGTGTGTTATAATTTTACTGAAATTTTTAATTAATTAAATGCGCAACTTTTTATTTGGAGTATTTTGCACCCTATATCAATATTTTGGGGTTTCACAATATGAGTTAACCTACCGAAATTATTATATTTTTGGGATCGTGGCACCTCGCTGGACACGACTGTATTTTTATTTATGTCCGTAGTGGTTCAGACATGAACAAGATTTTACGCAATGAGAACCCTTCATAAATATCTAAAGTAAAAAACAAAAAACATATAGATCAATCTTTTGCTAGCCATAACTTATGTCCATTCCTTCACTAAAAAGTTTTCCTACCCTATATGCTACACACACAGTCAAAGGCTAATCTAAATATACAATGCAACAATCTATTTGTGTAAAATAAAAGGAAGGCTCCAATCTGAAGTAAACAAACGTACAACAGTAGTTGAAGGGACAACTCATGCCCATCCCATTCCCCTAAAACTACTCTAAAGCTTCATGCTTAAGTTATTGCCTAATACTTAACTGCAAAGCAATTCATATTATAGATAGGAGACAACAGTTTTCTTTTTCTTTTTCCAGGAATACAACATGGCAAAATCAGTGAACTTCAAACAAAAATAAAATAAAATAAAATCCAAACAATAATGAAATCGAAATTCGTCTGATCCATGGAACTGCTGAAAGGGGAGGCTTTCATTTCATGTGGATTTATAAGAGTTTCATGCGGAAGTTGTTCGGTGTGTTTTTGTTTAACAGCGTGAGTAGGGTAGCCGAATTCTTGAGGTTGGAGCCTTGCTTTGGATTTGGAGTTTTGGATCTGAGTTTGTCGGTACTTTGTGTGTGGTGTATGATGGCATACTGCATTTTTGGATGGTTATAGGACCGGAGCTTGCGTTGAAATATGACAGAGAAGGGTGGTCATGTTAAGCATGCAACAATGCATGTACAGGCATGACTCAAGTCTGCAGATAGGAGTTTTATTCTCAGCATGAAGTGGAAGCTGACATGTCGTTCACTGCATGTATTAAAGGGTAGTGTGGCACTGAAATAACGTGGAAAGTGGTATCACTAAAATGGAAGCTTAACGATGTGAGGGAGTGGGTTCGTTCGTTGTACACAGGGAGGAAGAAAGGGCGTTCAGGAGAGCAAGCCAGTAGTATGAGGAGTTTCGAATTGGAGTGGGTCTGCGTAGTGATGTTCGGATAAGGGAACGTAAAGATTTGTTTGTGGAACTGAGTGGTGAACCTTGTTTCGAGTTTCATGGAATGCGAAGGATGTTCTGACGGCATGAGGGAGATGTGAAATAGTGTGTGCTTGTATGAAGAAACGTGGCGAGGTAGGAAGCAAAGCTCTGGAGCCACATGGAAATACGTTTGAGAGAGTGATAAGAATTTTCGCATGGGAGTATAAGCGTGAACTGGAGTAGTTTGTTTAAAGATCGGGGAAGATGGAGGAATCTACGTGCAGGCGGTGAGTGAAAAGGGAGAAGGCAGGTCCGGGTTTTCAGTGAACAAGAGTGTACATGGATGGGTTCAGACTTGTGGACTGATAGTTAGAAGAGAATGGGTGCGAAGATGAAATGTGCGTTCATGGGGGTAGAACGGGTTACAGGAAGGATGTCTTAAGGAAGAAGTGATAACATGAGAGATGGGCTTTGATTTCAATGTCAGGCTTGGGCCTTGAAGTTGGGTGATTAAAAGAAAAAAATGATGAAAGAAGGCCCAAAGGGCATGACGTGAATTAGAAGGGTGTGTTTTAATTTAAATGGTTGGAGGAAATGGGTACAAGAATTGTGTTGGCCATTCTTTTGTGGCGTGACCATGTACCGGAGGATGAACTAGTGTTCGTATGAGTTGGGCTAGTTTAATTATTCGTTAAGCCATGAAAAATGTGAAATAAAAAGAAAAGAAAAGGGTACAATCTGCGAAATAGTGGAATGGTATGCAGACGGGCTGTTCTTCTTGGTTTCGGAGGAGGGGCTTCTAACGGGCACGGATCCTAACTGACGCAAATCGTTATTTAACGGTTAACGCGCCAAGGTGAGTAAACTCACTAACTCTGATCATTTTTTATAATATTATAATCGTTATTTAATATTGGTAAATAATGGTTAAATGGTGTGTGATGGTTGTTTGGTGAAAAATTGGTTGAAATAATTATATTTGTTGTTTTCATATATTGTATTATTTGATGTGATAGATAATATGTTATTTACTGTTGGTTGTTGGGGATGTGGGATTACACTGGCTCTGAAATAACTGGTATGTAAATGCCGTAAATTATATTTAATAGCAATGAAAATGAATTTGGGTTTTGGGAAAGGGAAAATCTATTTTTTTAATGGAAATTAGATTTCGATTGAAATGGTATATGATAACTTGTTTAACTACATTAAATGATATTTAGAAATTAAGTGGAATAATTATTATTAAATAATTTGGAAATATAATAAGAACCTGAATTAGAAACAATAAATTAGATAGTTAATATTTGGTCTTAAACCAATAAATTATAATAGGTTATGAAATCAATATTTAGTTGTAAACTTGATATTGATTTAATAAGAACCTGAATTAGAAACAGAGTTTATCAAGTGGAATAGGAATATAAATTATAAAAGGAAATTCGGTAAATAAGATATGAACCTGTATGGGTATTTATTTCTTGAATGAAGAGTTAAGTAAATAATTTGCAGACTGAAATAATTAAATGGGAATTGGAAATGTTTTCCAAAGATTAATAAGGTATATTTTCTAAAGAATGGAAAATAAGAAATGGGGAAAATGATAGGAATGTTTTCGAACATTAATAATGTATATCTTCTAGGACACGGGAAGTTGGAAAATTAATATAAATTAAAAAGGGCAGTGATTGTGTGATGTTAGTTGTACATTAAATGGATGTTTGTTTTTACTTTGATAGTTAAATAACCGACTATCGAAGTGTTTTGACCATCGTAGTCAATACGGAGAGACCGGTTGGATATATTATCCGAAAACCACTCCGTATAGGCATAGGCGCTGCGAATTAGATTATGCTGAAGATAATTAAAGACAGAGTGAAATGCAAGGGTCGTTCTGTTCCAGGATGGTGTTTTCTGTTTGTATAGTCCCAAGACAACTTGTATGGATGAGTGTCTGACAGAGTATACCTAACAAATCAGGAACGGTGGATCTCTTAAAGGTATTACGTCTGGTGGCGGAGGAATTCGTTCCTCTTAGCTTTTTATACCCATGATATTTTTGGAAATCGATTAGTGAATTGACGGGTTTGACGATGTGGCATTCAAAGTGGATGGTGATCAGATATTCTGAAGATAGACGTAGCCTCTAGCCTCACATTTGGGAAATGACAAAAATCGGGCGGGCAGCATGGCTAGTTGGGTCATACCCAAGCAGGATGTATTGTCACCGATCAAGAGAAAATTCATATTTATTATCCTTTCGATTCTGTATCTTCGGATTACGGTTGGATGTCCAACAACCGTGGGTGTCAATATATTTGCTACACTCAAGCTAAATGAGTGGATGGTCATGTGTGGCCAGGTTGCAAGACGTTCTTGTTGAACCCCAGTGTATACCCTCTAGAGTACATTGATCGGAAGGTGATCCCATACCTTGTCTATTGGAATCCAATCTCCAATAAGCGCCCTGCGGTTTTTGATTTTATACTATATATGTAGAGTGTGAGATGCAAGCGTTCTACTATTTGGTTATTTATATTGATTAGACATTATTATAATATCACTGGATTTTAATATCAAAGTAATTTGGATTATAGTATGGTAAAAACCGTCCATGATTATGTGTAGGCTGGTCTTACTATTATCATTTTGTTTCCAAAGGATTTTCAAAGTTAAACAGTATGGGAGTTTACTCACACCAGTCCCATGACTGACCCAGAGTTTATTTTGTTTGTTTTCCCTAAACTCTTGGGTGCCCAAATTTGTACTGGCAGTCAAGTGTTCTAGGATTTTACAGATTCACTTGGAGGAGCTCGAAGAAGGAGATTTCACCATTAGTTATTTAGAGATTATTTCCGCTGTGATGTATATGAATTATACTCTGATATGGTATGTATATACAAATTCAGATTTGTATTTCCAAGGTTATATTATGTAATATATGTTTTATTCATTCCGCTGTGAGATTCGTGTTTACTCTGATTCAGTTCAGTTGAGTTCTTTTATTCTATTAGTTCTATCTTTCCTATCTCATCCTCTAACTTCTTCTATTAATGTCCTGGTATTTTCGATGCTCGAGTAATTGATAGTGTATTTATGTTAATTTTCTGGGTCGAAAATTCCGCGGCCATTACATCCCAAAACCGATATTTATTTCCAATGTCAAAAAAAATCCCATTTTTAGTTATATCGTCTCTCATATTTAATATAGCGAATTTATATCGCATCTTTACGACTCAACTCGTTTAACTACTCTAATTCAGACTTGTGTTTCGTTTGATTTCCTTTTCAAATCTACATTAGTTTCTAACCATAAATCAGTAAGAAAATAATTACCTAAATATTAATCCCGAAGGCCGAGACCAACATCAGATCAATATTCAGAAAATCAATCAACTTAATCGTTCTCCAATCAGGTTCCAATTCTTACATTTCGAATCTTGAACTTTATTCCATTAATGAATCATTTTTAATAACTCGTTTCAATAATATATTCAATACAACTTCGGTTTCATAACTTCGTTGAAGTCTTGGATTTTATAAATCCAACTAAATAGAATATCAAATAAGAATTCTCTTTAAACCATAATTAAACTTAATTTCTATTATCATTAATATAATTAACTTTAAAATATCATTTTATTATAAATAAGCCTTAGCTTTTCATAAATCTCATTATTCCTTTTACATTCCCAAGATTTCTAATTTGATTATTATTAAATAAATGATAATCAAATATCAACATTCAAAAAAATGTTTACTTAACCATTTATCGTTTCCATTAAATAAATAAGCATTTATTTAATAAATCCATTTCAGTTAACATAGTTGACTTAGTCAACTCTAACCATGATTATCTCGTTAATCAAATCTCAATTCATCTTTCCATTTAAATTAATTACAAATTTAATTAATTTAAATAATCCTATTTTAAATTGTTCCTTAAAAACAATTAATCTCGTTTATTAATCGCTACGTTATTCCCTACTCATTTTCTTATCAATTTTAGTAATATAATAATTAGCTTTATAAATCATTTAATAATTAAGATGCAGCACATGCTTCGCACACGGCAGACTTGGTACAAAAATGGTGATTGGTGGTTACAGCAATCAGTATATATGTAGTTGGGTTATTTCCTTTTTATGAACTTCCAATTTAAATAATATATTTTTAATATTGATCTTCAGTTATAAAATAAATTTTATAACTTCATTTTCTATTTGAATTCCCTAACGGTAAATAAACTTTACAAACAATGTCTTATTTGGGCATATGTTATTGTTTCTCAACCCATATCACATATTGGTTAATAGAGAACAAACGCTGAATCCATATTCAACAATCGATAATCAAATCAATAATCCGATCATATCAACTAAACAGTCCATAAAATGGTCATATGCAAACAATTGATCAATTCAATTGATAGCGGTCAACAATAATAATAATTCAAGCCGTCCAATTTAATTTAGAAACGTTTATATTATTATAAACGTAACCAACATGGTAAGTTACCTCGCTTGGAACTAATCGTTAAAAATAAAGATTTAGTTTCAATTAAATTAAACGAACCGTTTAATTTAAATCAGTCACATAAAATATTCAGTACATATCTAAACAATCAGCAAACCAATCAACAATTAGCAAACATAGCATACAAATATAAACCCGACTTATATAAAATATAAGTGGGAGAACTGAGTGAGTTTAACTCACCTTGTTTTTCCCTTTGTTGTCAGAACGGTTTGTTTTATATGCTCCCAACTGCGTTCACTCCGTCTGTTTCCCTTCCAAAATCCTACGTCCGTCGTTATGGTTTCAACGTCCCTTGCTTTATCTAATTCTGTTGACATATGGGTACATTATACAAATCATACAATCACGGTTTTAATATTAATTAAACCTTAATAAAAATATTAATCGCCTGTTTAGTTAAATTTTCCCGTCATTATATACCGTAATTAAATATACTAGCCTAACTTAAACTAACCGTTATCACTTATTTAATCAATCGTCCATGTTAATCACGTTATTATAATTCCCATCATATGTAAAATAAACTATTGGTTTCGTGAATATAAATTTGGCCACCGTACCTTTAATTCTCCCCTACCCGAAACTTGCTGCTCACGTCCTAATCCTGTTGTCATGCACCATCCAAGACCCCACTGCCTTCCCCTTTTTATTTCTTAATTCGCTTCTTTTATTTTTTTTCATTCTTTAATTTAGCGGCCCAAAGCCCAATCCCCTCTCCCCAATCCACTAACGTGTAAACACTGTAACATCTCTCCTTCCCACCAACTTTATCGCACCCACTCCAGTTCTTCCTATTCCTTAACATCAGCCTTCTTTCCCTTTATATTTTTTTTCTTTTTTATAATTTTATAAAGCCGTCCGGCCCAACTTAATACATCAGCCCGCCTTCCTACATGCACTCGCATCCCAAACCGCAACACACGTTAAACTCATTAGCTACAAGAGTTGTTTTCTTCCCCACTTGCCCAGTCCGCTCTCCCTCCTGCTACTCTCGCAGCTTCAACTGCTTCTTCATGTTCAGGTAGGCCAGCATCACCAACTTCGCCAACCGAGCCGCCACTTGAGACCCAAAGTCCACCCCTATTTATACCCTTTCTTTCCCAACTTTCTGACAACAGCTCCTTTAGTCCATTCCTCATCTCAACGTGAGCACGAGTTTTCTTTATTCCGTACTGCTTCAAGCTTCAGAACTGCCTTTTCCATCATTAGTAATACTTAGGCAAAAAGAGATTCTTCCTTATGCTCATTGTTCATGGAAACACAACCCCTTTCTTCACGGTTGCATGACGTGTTGCTTCTGCCGACTTCTCATTCTATTCTTCCTACCAAAAATAATCGACCCCAACCTTTTCGAAAAGAACACGGCTCAAACTCTCCTCCTCTTGACTTCGTTCTGCATTCCTTCATCATGCTGCTTACGTCAACACTGCACCGCTCTTTTCCCCAGGTTCCTTCTTACCCACTTTTTCCTGCTACACGTTCTGGCCGACGTTGTATATTTCTTTTATTTTATATACTTCTTGTTTTTATATATATAAGAGGCCGCCATTGTTTTTCTTTCTACTCTTTGTGTTTGAAACTCCAGGATGTGGAAATGAACATATGTTGTCCTCTATTTATAGTGTCAAACGCTTAGGGCTCACGTATGGTTGGTTTGGAACGCACACAAGTTAGGGACGTAGGATTTGCAGAGTGTTTTCAAATGTCATAGCTTGGTAGGGGAATGGGATGACTGTGGTATTGTATAGGTAAGCATGTTGTTTTCTCATCAGCTGAAGGAAAGAAATGATGGTGTAGGAAAGAAGGGGAAATATGGTATGTTGTTGCTGTGTATAGATGTGCTTCTTCCATGGTAGGCCGTGTTGATTGATAGATTCATTTTCCAATAGCTGTGCATGTGTTGTTTTATCGCTTGAAAGGATGGACAAGAAACGGGTAGGGAAGTAAATAACGAGCTACGTATAAACATATAGGAGTGGAATTTGGTTTGTGAAAGAAACAGGGGTACATCCTGTATGAAATATAGTTGCATACATATATATAGCATGTGCAACCTACATTTGGGTTTAGTTTTCTTTTACCTTACGCCTTAAGTTTAAACTGAGAGCAAGCTTGAAATAGGTTTGTAGAGGTGAATGTACATGACAGGGCATGCGCGTGAAAAAGGATACGTGGACCAGGGTGAAAGGGTTTATTTACGGTAGATTATACGGCTACTGCTACTCAACACAGATAATTAAACTCGCACCGATAACCAAATCTCCAAAAAATTACAAAAATGGACGTCATAGTATAATTTGACGTTACGGTCCAAATGAAACTAATTTCTTTGAAAACGGTCTTCGTTTGCAGAAATGGCGCTATTTAAATCTCAATTTATCCATCGGTTCACCCTTAAATTTCGTCTACCGACAGAACAACTCCGTTTTGCTCCAAATTGTTTGGAAAATAATTATCTATACGACTTATATAATATCGTTAAAAATATAAATAAATTACTAAACAATTAAATTTAAATAATCATAAATTATTATCATATATATATATATATCCAAATAAAATAACACACAGCTCCAAATATAAATCGATATCGAATTATAGCTTAATATTAACATTTCCGAGTTAAACGGTATTCAGATTATATTAAATTATTAAATAAACGATATAATTACAAACAATTTCCATAGCGACTATTTTAAAATTTGATTGGGACATAACTAACAATTTATAAGCTGAAATCTTGATTTTTCTCTTTCATTAGAAAATTATAATCAATTCGATTCTAATGTTTCTTACTTCACATAATTCCGACTTAAAACGAATTCTATATATTCAACTGAAGTTGAAAACTCAATATTATGAACTACCGCGCCATTTCGAGGTCGTTTTAAATTAAATATAAATTTAAATGCTCAATCATCGTTTAATTAATGAATTAAATATTAAAAATCCGTTAAGATTCCAATTATAATATTTAAAATAGATTTAAATATTCAAAATCAAATAGCTGAAAAATCTGGGTCGTTACAGAACCACCTTCCAATCAGTGCACTCTAGAGGGGATACACTAGAGTTCAACAAGATCATCTTGCAACTTAGCCACACATGACCAGCCATTCATTTCGCTTGAATGTTCCGAATATATTGCTACCTTACGGTTACTAGCAACATAACCATTCCCGGGGGATACAGAAGCGAAAAGAAGAACAAATAATGAATTTTCTCTAGATGGTGACAATACACCCTAATTGGGAGCAACCCACTTAGCCATGCTGCCTGCCCGATTTTTGTCATTTCCCGGTTGATGAGGCTTGAGGTTATTATTTCTTTTAAGAACATCTGGCCACCATTCACTTTGAATGCCACATTGTCACATCCGTCAAATCACTAATTGACGTCCACAAATATACTTTGTGTACAAAAGATGTGTCCCTCTTCGCCACCAACTCGGTATATTTGTAAAAATCAACTTATATGGTTTTTAGGAAATACCCTGTCAAACATTTGTCCATACAAGTCATCCAGGAACATGATGAACCGAAAGTACTCTCCTACTGCATCCAATATAGGAATCACCCAATGGATCAGTAGCGAGTAGTCCTTGCAAACCCGTAGATTTCAACCACGATTGAATCACAGTATATCTCTAGGGTTCAGCCAAATATTTTACGTAACTCTTCCGTTTTATGTAGATCACGGTCTTCAATTGTTCCATCCCGATCAGCATCTTCCATGTATTCGTATTTATTGGTTTGAATGGTTTTCAAATATAAATTCGATCTCGGTCTTTCCGTACAAACAATGTTGGGCCAAATTTTGATAGTCGGTTATTTAACTATCAAAATAAACAGCCATAAAAATAAATAGATCCATTGGTTCAGTACACAACATCACTTGGCCTTTTTGAGTTACCATTCGTTACATCAATCATTAAATCTTTTAAAACATTATATACAAACATTTCTATTCAACTTATAAACTTTTAGAATATATTGTTTATAATACCATACTTTTACTTGGAAACCTTATTGCAAATCTTATGCTCATTAACTCAATTTAAATATTATTCAAAATCCTTTATGTTAACTTTAATAATCCCAAATACATTATATACAGGCCTTTATTCCAAAATAGCACCTTTTATAAACTTCCGATAACTTTATTTCAAACCCACTTCGGTTATCTCTCGATAAACCCCATCTCTCATTTAATATAGTAATTTAGATCGCATCGTTATAATTTAACTAGCCTAACATTTTATCTCAAGTTCGGTTTTCGTTTAGATTTCCATTTCATACCTTCATCAGTCCCTAACCGTAAATCAATAAGAAATAATTCTCTAAACATCAACCCTGAAGGATGAAACCAACATCATATCAATACTCAGAAAATCATTTATCTTAACTGATCTCCAGTTAGGTTCTAATTCTTCATTTCATATCTCGGCTTTTATTTCCATTTATAATAACTTGTTCCAATAATATATTCGATAAAAACTTGGGTTTTATAACTCCGTCTAACTTGGATTTTATAAAATCAAATTAGATATAATCTAAATTAAGAATCAAATAAAAACTTCGATTTAAATATAAATTATAATATTGTAAACCTTAAATCGCTTAAATATTCATTAAACTATAAACAAGGCTTAAAAACTCCACAAACTTCCATTACTAAATTTTACATTCCCAGATTATAACTTCGATTATTAATAAATAATTAATAATCAAGTTTCAACATTTATTAAGATAAAATTGGGTTACTTCACCATTAAACTCCCATTAAATTAATAATAAAACAATTTCAGTTTACGCTGCCCTTAAACATGGTTTATTTTCTAATCAGTTCCACTTAACCCTTTCCATTTTAAATTAATTAATAATATAATTAATTAAAATAATTCTATTTACTTTGATTTTTAATACTAATAATCAAACTTTGATTATTGCAATAACTTGGTACGATTCGAAACTCCGTTAATGGCGACAAAGCCAATTTTCATTTTCTTCGGTTTCTTCCATCAGTCTTCTTCCTCCTCCATCAATCACTTCTGCTTTCACCCCATTCTTCTTTCCCCTTTTCTATGGCTTTGCTTTCGTCTGCGTGGAGTTTTCGAGTTGCTACATTTAATTTCTAGATCTAACCAAGCTCGCTCTGTAGTTCTTGCTCCAGTTTCCCAAATTTCTTCAACCCGCATCTCAATGCCTCTCTTCTCTCCAAATCCTTTGCTGACTTCTCTTCCAATCTCTGTGGGGTGGCTTCTCTGGAAACTATTGGCTCTGCTAGTTCTTCAACAGGTTGTTTGTCTTGCGACTTTTGGAAGATTGACACTAACATGGAGTCTCTTTGGCCAATAGTAACTCCTTCTATCTTGAGTTGTTTCGCGTTTCGTCATGTTGGTCTGGTATGTTTTACTGAGTTCTTATATGTCCCCTAGCTCGGTGGGCAACTGTTCGTCAGACCCGTATGTCTGTGATGGTACTATTTGGGTAGTTGGTTTTCGATGTTTGCTTTCAATTCGTCTAGTTGGTAGTTCCTTGATGTCTGTATTGTGTTTCGGCTTGGAGATTGATTTCGTTTATGATGTTTTTAGGTTACCTCACATGGTTCACTGGAGCTGACTACCTTGCCATGTCATGCCGTTGAGTGGTTCAAGCTCGGTTGGGTCAGTTTGGGTGTTATGGATTCTTTTTGCTCCATTCATTATTGCATTACAGGTGAAGCTATGCAGCTCTCAACTATGCAGTACATGTTATGAAGTTTATCAAAGCCTGCATATGCTCAACCTTTGCCTTCCTCTAATGGTGTATGTCAGTTGCTATGTCAAAGCTGTTATGGTATATTTGTGGTGAATGGTTCGTGTTTGTTGTTGGTATTTTGATTCAACTTTGTCCATTCAGCATACATGGAAGCTCTGCTCGTACCTTGCTGGGTGGCTTAGTTCTTTTCTCATGCAGGCATCCTCATGACTATTCATCCATGAGAGTGATGGGTTTTGCCCACTTATCGAAGTATTATCGGATGTGACTGGTTTTCCCAGCTGTAGTTTCGTCAAATCATGGTGTTCTGCCATCATGTCACTTCTTCGAGTACACTGTGCATGCCATGCTTTAGGCTGTACTCTTTTAGTATGTTGTCTAAATGTCCTTTTGTATTCAAAATGAAATTGATCTTCCATCGTGAAGAATGAAATGTAATATAGTAGTCTAGTAAGTTAAACTAGCTCCTGGTCTCTAATCTAGATTAGATTCAGTGGACGGCCCACTATAAATGCCGTAGGCGATGGACGGTCCACCTAAAAAACCGAAATTAGTTGACTGCTAACTACAGTCACCTGTACTATATTGTAATTTTATTATTAGTCATAATAAAAGAGTGTTACGGAACACTATAAAAACTGGTCGGCTATGCCAAAATAAATAAATACTAATAATCAATTTCAATATAACCTCATTTCAATTGATTCTTAAAGACAATTAACTTCGGTTATTGCTCGTTACGTGATTGCTACTTACTAGCTTCCAAAACTTATTTACACAAGAACCTCCTTTATAAAAACCATTAAATAATTACTTATAACTTAAATAAATAATAAATATTTATTTCCTTATTATAAACTTCATTCAAAATAATATATTTCAAAATCCATCTTTTGTTATAAAATAAATTTATAACTTCGTATCTATCGATTTACCTGACGATAAATCAATATTTATAACTGATGTACATTAAGTCCATTTTCTATTAATTTCTCAACCAATACTGCCCATTGGTTAATAACAGAACAAACGTTGAACTTACATTCAACAATCCATCACCAAGTCAATAATCCAACCACATTTGTAACGTCCCGTATTTTTACGGTATAATAATTTATTAATTTAATTATTTAAATAGTGATTCAGAGAATTAAATGGTTATTTAATTAAATAATATTGAATATTTAATTAATATAAATAATAGAATAATATATTTAATTCCGAAATAGTCGGAAATAGTGAATTGACAATATTGTGTGAATTGGACAATTTAAAATATATAATTCAGTTTAGAATTGAATTATATTAACAAATATATTTATAAATGTCAGTTGAACGTATTAATTTTATTATAATTATAATCGAGCTCGAAATGGCACGGCAGTTTGTAATTTGGCGATTCGAACTTTAAAAAAAATATACAGAATCCGTTTTAAGTCGGATTTTTTTGAAACAAGAAATGTTCGGAGCTAGTGCAGTATATTTTTCTAATGGAAGAGAAAAATCGAGATTTCGTCGTGTAGATTGTGAGTTATGCCCAAATCAAATTTTAAAATAGTCGTTATGGAATTCGTTTATAATTTATAACGATTTATTTATATTATAAATGGATTTTTAATATAAATGGAATATCGATTTAACTGGATTTTTAAAAATATGAAGTTATGAATCCAGATATGTATATTTTGGAGCTGTATGATATTCTATGTGAATATATACGATAATATTATTGTTTTTAAATATAGTAATATATTTATTGGTTTATTGAGGGCTTTAAAAATAGCCATTTTTGCAAACGAACTCCGTTTTCGACGAAACTAATTTTGTTGGATCCGGAATATCAAATTATTGCTAGATTTCAATTTTCATGATTTTTGGAGTCAGTATGTGGCTGTACGTGATTTTAATGTGAAAAACAGTCAATATTTTGACTTTAAAAATACGTTGTGTGAGCAAACGAACTCGGAATTCGACGAAACAAGTTTCGTTGGGCCCGTAATGTCGAACTGTACATGCATGTCCATTTTTATGGAATTTGGATATTGTATGTGATCATAGGAATTTTTAATGATAAATACAAACAACGGTTGATTAAAAATGAATATTAAATCGAATATTAAAATATTAAAACTATCCTATAAATACACTACACATCCTAACCCTAATTTACTTCATCTGATAATCAACAAATTTCAAGCCGTCGGGTTTTTCTCTCTTCAAACCTAATACGTAAGCTTCTCAAAATTTGTAATAATTCAAATGAAAATCCTAAAGTTTACATATTTGAGTTGCTATAGTCGTTAGCTTCTACCTCATCCATAGTTTATAATACTCAATGCATATTTCTGTAGTTCGAAATAGGAACAGTAAGCTTAGGGTTTCATCTCGAGAACAATGGAAGCATGGATTCAAGTTTTAATGGTTTTTTTGAGATTGTGGAATGAAATAGCACCCATGTGCATAATTTTGGGTTGTACGGTGGAAATTAATGACGACAGTTACTGTGTAAGTTCGAATAAACTACTATTATCGCGATTTTTTTGGGTGATAAGGGAATGGACAAAAGGTCGTGACCTCTATGGTGGCTTCGAGCTAAACGAGAATGATGGAAGGAGGTTAGTGTTTCGGTGAGGTGAAGATTAGGGCTTACGGTGGTTGAATTCGTGAAAGATGGAGAGAGCGATGTTGATGATGGTTTGCCTGGGAAGAACGGGTTCGAAAGGGGGTAGTTAAAGGAGAAGAAGGGACGCGAGTATTATATATCATTGTGATTTTGGTTTGATTTTTAAGTGATTTTGGAAGGAGGAATGGTGAAAGGAAGAACGACCTTTTGTTTTGAATGGAGGTGGAGTTACAGGAGTGAAAGTAGGAGGAGAGATGATACTATTCAGCTGGGTTGGTTTTAACGTGGATAGTGGGCCAGGTTATTTTGCTAAAGCCCAAATATTTAATTTAAATAGAAATCAATTTTTAATCAAAATGTGTACACAACTGGTAATATTAATAACATTGTCATCGTTTATCAGAAATTGACGAAACAAGATCCGTTGGGATCGTACCGACGAGAGCTACACATTGGAACTGACTGGGAGTGAATTGGTGCTCGTTACAATTTATAGCAAAATAAATTGTCTGTGAATCAACGATAATTATTGTTATTTAACGTCCAATGTGAGTAAATCTCACTAACTCTACCGGTTTATATTTTATAACGTATTTCTAGAATTGATAAATCATGATTGATTGCTGTGTGATGATTGTTTGGTTGAATTGATGATTTATTGGTTGAAATTACAGATCTAGTTATATATATATATTGTTAATCAAATATTGGTTTTGTTTATCAGAATATTTCATATTGAAATAAAATTGATGTTAATTGTATGGATTAACAATTGTGGATGCAGGAAAACAGGTTGGAGGGATCCAACTGGAATCCTCAAATATTATTACTGTTATTTTCATATCTTGTGATATATGATGTGATATATTTTCTGTGATTGATTTTGTATGTGTGGACGAAACTGGCACTATGGTTTGGTATTTCTAAAATACCATAAGTAATAATGGGATGTAGAAATAGAATTTTCAAAGTGTATATTGAAAATAAAATATTTATAAAATCAAAGGATTTTATGAAAGGAAATATTTATAAAATCAAAGGATTTTATAAAAGGAAATATTAAAAAAAAAAGGAATATTTATTTGGAAAATAAATAGGATTATAAAAGGAATTTGATGCGATATAAAAGAATTATGAGAAGATTGTTTAACGTGGAAATTAAATAGAAATATGTTTTTAACAGATAAATCGAGAAGATTAACTTATAAATAATGTTTTATAAATTAAGTAAATTATTTATCATTGGATAAATTGGATATATAAGTCTGAAATTATATGAAGAAGTAGAAATCGGTTTTAACACCGATATTTTTATGGAACGTAAACATAGTATTTATAAAGGGATTTATAAACGAGATTTATAGGTGATTGGAATTGAAAATAAGATTTTTTATGAATAATTTTATAAATGGAAGTATAAATAGAATTTGGAAATGAGATATTATTTTGAAATACGAAATAAAACTTAATGGATTATATAAAAGAAATATTTTTCACATTCGTTGTGAATAATGGATTAAAATGAATATTTTGTAAATTAAAACATTTATAAGGAAAATTGGGTTTTTAAATAGGAATTCAAATGGAAATTTGAATAAGATAGGAAATAGGGTTAAAATAAAATTAGAGTTAATCGAATAAATTTATTTTAATAGAGTTAATCGAATATAAGTTATTCAAAGAGAGTTAATCGAATATATTTATTTGAAGAGAGTTAGTCAAATATATTTTAATCGAATATATTTATTCGAAGAGAGTTAATCGAATATATTTATTTGAAGAGAGTTAATCGAATATATTTATTCGAAGAGAGTTAATCGAATATAAGTTATTCGAAGAGAGTTAATGGAATATAAGTCATTCGAAGAGAGTTAATCGAATATAAGTCATTCGAAGAGAGTTAATCGAATATAAGTTATTCGAAGAGAGTTATCGAATAGGGACTATTCGAAAGAGAGCTATACATTGAAATTCGACTATACCGAATGTAGGAAAGTACTATTTACTTTCCGTTTTAAATCAAGATTTATTTATTCATTAATAAATTAGTTGTTTGTTTGTTTGTTTATTTAATTTAATAAATAAAAGTTATATTTAATTTATTATATTTCGGAAGCAAGGGATTTTAACACTATTGTTATATTCAAATGATTTCTGTAAAAGAAGTGGATTCGTAAATAGAATCTGAGAGTTTCGAAAGGAAGTTTGTTAAAGATTTAAAAGGTGAACTTTGTCTATTTCAAGGTTAAAAATGTTGTTAAGTTAAGGTTTGAGAGTTAGTTATACCCCAACCTGATTGACTTCATTTTTAATTAAGGAATGGTTAAGGTTGATAGTGAAGGTTGGTTAAGTGAATCTAGTTAAGGAGAGTAATGGTTTGAGTCGGCATAGCGATGTTTTACTGAAACATCTGTTTAAATCCAATGAAGGAGTTTTGGAAATGTTTTCCAAATAAGAATCAGAAATGTTTTCTAAATATATAAAATAAGAATTGGGAGTAAATATGGAAATGTTTACCCATGTTAATAATGTATATTTTCCAAATTTAGGAAATAAGAATTTAAGGAATATATGGAAATAGGGAAATGAATAAATTAATGATAAATTAATTTAAAGGGATAAATGTTGATTGATGATTAATCGGTAAGATTTCCATTTGGGAATACGACCATTTTTTGTACACATGTTTTCCTTTGATAGTTAAATAACCGACTATCAAAGTTTTGACCATTTCCGTTGTCAATACGGAAAGACCGGGATCAGATTTATTATCTGAAAACAACTCCGTATGGGCATTATCGTTTCGAATCAAATACATCGAAGACAAATTGAAGACGAAGTTTATGCAAGGTTTATTCTGGTGATCCTAGATAGAAATTGCCTAAGATGGATTTACAGAATAATTACTTCAAGTTGTCTAGTCCCAGGACAACTTGAATGGACGAATGTCTGACAGAGTATATCTGGTAGATCGCGTAAGTTGATCATTTCAAACGTATTTACATTGGTGGTGGAGGAATTCGTTTCTCTTAGCTTATACCCATGGTATTTTTTAGGAAATCAATTTGTGATTTGATGGGTATGACGATGTGGCATTCAAAGTAAATAAAGGAATGATCTGTTAAAAGATACGTTATGACCTCAAGCCTCATCAACTAGGAAATGACAAAAATCGGGCAGGCACCATGGCTAATTGAGTCGCACCCAATTAGGGTATATTGTCACCATCTAGAGAATATTCATATTTGTTACTTTTTTCGCTTCTGTATCTCCCGGGAATGGTTATGTCGGTATACCAACCGTAAGGTGACAATATATTCGGAACATTCAAGCGAAATGAATGGCCGGTCATGTGTGGCCGTGTTACAAGAAGTTCTAGTTGAACTCTAGTGTATCGCTTCGAGAGTACACTGATTGGAGGTGGTTCCATACCTTGTCATAGTTGGAAATCCATTACCCAATAAGAGTCCACGGTTTTTGATTGTATATTATATATGTTGAACGTGAGATGAAAGCGTTCTACTAGATTGTTATTTACTTGATTTAGACATTATTATAATATCAGAAGAGTTGTGATATAAAGAATATTTTGAGTAGTCGTAAGGTAAAAACCATCCATGTTTATGTGTGGATCGGTCTTATGATTTTCCTTTCTTTTAAAAGGGTTTTAAAAGTTCAACAAATGGTTGGAGTTTACTCACACCAGTCACATAACTGACCCAAAGTTTATTTTGTTTTGTTTTCCCTAAACTCTTGGGTGCCCAATTTTGTACTGGCAGTCAAGTAGTCGGGATTTACAGATATACTTGGAGAGCTGGAGCAGGAGGCTTCAGAATTATATAACTGTTGTTATTTCCGCTGTGTTGTAAGTGTTTTACTCTGTTAATAATATTGTATACACATACTGGTTTTATTTTAAATTATGTTGAATATTATATTTTATTCGTTCCGCTGTGAGAATCATGTTGCTCTGATTATGTTGTTCTTCTTCTTCTATTCTAGTTTTCTATCTTATCTATTCTCACCCTCTAACTTCTTTCTATTAACGTTATGATATTTTCAATTTTGAATAGTCGACATTGAGTTTATGTCAATTTTCTAAGTCGAAAATTTCCCAGGCCGTTACAGTGGTATCAGAGCTAAAGGTTAAGTAATTACCTTGGCTCTGTGGCGTAACTCGATAGAGATAGGGTTAGTAATACCCAAGACTGAGTTTAAGTGTATATATATGAGCGCGTATTTGTTATTTGATATAAAAATATTGCTTTATATTGTGGAGATTTATTGGTTGAGTTGTTTATAACTTCTGTTCGATCAGTTTGATCCACTGTATCGGTTGGGGTTTCTAAACACTCGAATACGATGAACCGACACTGTATGTTTTGAGAAGAGGGTAAATGAAATAATTTTACCCAAAGTATATTTTGATAATAAAGAAAATATATATTGGAATGATTATATTTGGTGTGTTGGTCATTATTATAATCGAATATGATTATAATTGAAATTATTATAAATAACCAATCCGAATTTGTATAAGTGTAATATATGAAATCAGATGAATTAAATCTAAAATTAAAGTCAGAATTGGAATTAAAATTCCTAAAATTTGGAAAAGTGTTCGTAAATGGATTTGAGTTAAGTATATGGAAATTTTCAAATCCTAGGAGATTTCAAATTGTTTTACAAGCATTGTGAATGGTATTTTTGAAATGTATTCAAAATGGAAGTATTTAAATATGGATTTTGAAAGTGATATAGTATTGAACTCAAAAATAATTCCGATAATGACTGCGCAGCATCATCGGTGTTCAATTTTGAGTTTCTAAGTGACAGACTACTACCAAAAATTTTGTTTTTGAATTGTTTTGAAAAAAACAAGTTGTTTGATTCCGAAAAAGGAATATTTGATTGTTGGAAAGCTAAGTTGTTCAAAAACTCCTAAAAACAGATTGTTTGAATTAAAACAAATTAAAAGGAATTTGTGAAAACAAATTGAAATTTGAGTTAAAGCCAGTAAAGTGGAAACTTTAGATGGACTAATATCGAGTAAAATTGGATTCTTGAATAAAATTGGACCCATGTGAATTGAGTTGATTTTTGATATAAAAATCAGAATTGAATTATGAGATAAAGATAACTGATTAGAGAAATTAACCAGTTAATGAAATATGTGGGTGGAACTTAACGAGGTTAAGTATATTGGGTTAGTGAGTTAAGAATTTGAAAATCAAGAATGGTACTTGAGATTGAGAATGGAATTCAACTTGGATATAATAGAATGATTGAGTTTGAGGATGAATCGATTGGAGATTGATTGGGATGGCATTTGTATATGATGAATTGATAGCAGATGGAAAGAATATAATGATGTGCCCGACAAAAAGGTACAAGTTTTTTTTATATGAGTTTGATGATTTATGAGCCTGTTTGGCAAGCCCCTTAGCTGTTTGATTTTCTTTTGGATTGGGAATGGCCTAGAGAGGCGAGTTGTAGTTGTACCGATTAACCAGTACAAAGGAGGTGCTGGCGAAATTTTTCGAAAATTTAAGGTGTTAGAAAATTTTTAGGATTTTCGAAAATTTTAGTTGGTAAGAATAAATTAATAATTCAATTGAAATTAAATGTGTTTTGTTAAAATTGAAGTTAATAATTAAACAAATAATTTTTAACCCAGTTAATAGGGTTTGTTTTCTACCTTAGCAATTTCGAGGACGAAATTATTTTAAGGGGGGGAAGAATGTAACGTCCCATATTTTTACGGTATAATAATTAATTAATTTAATTATTTAAATAGTGATTCAGAGAATTAAATGGTTATTTAATTAAATAATATTGAATATTTAATTAATATAAATAATAGAATAATATATTTAATTCCGAAATAGTCGGAAATATTGAATTGACAATATTGTGTGAATTGGACAATTTAAAATATATAATTCAGTTTAGAATTGAATTATATTAACAAATTTATTTATAAATGTCAGTTGAACATATTAATTTTATTATAATTATAATCGAGCTCGAAATGGCGCGGCAATTCGTAATTTGGCAATTCGAACTTTAAACGAATATACAGAATCCGTTTTAAGTCGGATTTCTATGAAACAAGAAACTTTCGGAGCTGGTGATGCATATTTTTCTAATGGAAGAGAAAAATCAAGATTTCGTCGTGTAGATTGTGAGTTATGTCCAAATCAAATTTTAAAATAATCGCCATGGAATTCGTTTATAATTTATAACAATTTATTTATATTATAAATGGATTTTTAATATAAATGGAATATCGATTTAACTGGATTTTTAAAAATATGAAGTTATAAATCCAAATATGTATATTTTAGAGCTGTATGATATTCTATGTGAATATATACGATAATATTAATTTATTAATATTTAATTAAATTGTTTTTAAATATAGTAATATATTTATTGGTTTATTTAGGGCTTTAAAAATAGCCATTTTTGCAAATGAACTCCGTTTTCGACGAAACTAATTTTGTTGGATCCGGAATATCAAATTATTGCTAGATTTCAATTTTCGTGATTTGGAGTCAGTATGTGGCCGTACGGGATTGTACTGTGAAAAACAGTCAATATTCTGACTTTAAAAATACGTTGTGTGAGCAAACGAACTTGGAATTCGACGAAACAAGTTTCATTAGGTCCTTAATGTCGAAATGTATCTACATGTCCATTTTTATGGAATTTGGATATTGTATGTGATCATAAAAATTTTTAATGATAAATACAAACAGCGGTTGATTAAAAATGAATATTAAATCGAATATTAAAATATTAAAACTATCCTATAAATACACTACACATCCTAACCCTAATTTACTTCATCTGATAGTCAACAAATTTCAAGCCGTCGAGTTTTTCTCTCTTCAAACCTAATACGTGAGCTTCTCAAAATTTGCAAAAATTCAAATGAAAATCCTAAAATCCCAAAGTTTACATATTTGAGTTGCTATAATCGTTTGCTTCCACCTCATACATATTTTATAGTACTCGACGCATTTTTCTGTAGTTCGAAATAGTAACAGTAAGCTTAGGGTTTCGTCTCAAGAACAATGGAAGCATGGATTCAAGTTTTAATGGTTGTTTTTGAGAACATGGGTTGAAATAGCACTCGTGTGCCTAATTTTGGGTTGTTTGGTGGAAATTAATGTCGACAGTTACCGTGTGAGTTCGAATGAACTACTATTGTCGCGATTTTTTTGGGTGATGGGGGAACGAACATGAGGTCACGACCTCTATGGTGGCTTCGAGCTTAAGGAGAATGATGGAAGGAGGTTAGTGTTTCGGTGAGGTGGAGATTGGGGCTTACGATGGTTGAATTCGTGAAAGGTGAAGGGAGCGATGTTAATGATGGTTTGCCTGGGAAGAACGGGTTCGAAAGGGGGTAGTTGTAGGAGAAGAAGTTACGCGAGTATTATATATCAGTGTGATTTTGGTTTGATTTTTAAGTGATTGTGGAAGGAGGAATGGTGAATGAAGATCAACCTTTTGTTTTGAATGGAGCTGGAGTTACAGGAGTGAAAGCAGGAGGAGAGATGATATTCATTTGGGTTGGTTTTAATGTGGATAGTAGGCCAAGTTATTTTGCTAAAGCCCAAATATTTAATTTAAATAGAAATCAATTTTTAATCAAAATGTGTACACAATTGGTAATATTAATAACATTGTCATCGGTTATCAGAAATTGATGAAACAAGATCCTTTGGGATCGTACCGACGAAACCTACACATTGGAACTGACTGGGAGTGAATTGGATCTCGTTACAATTTATGGCGAAATAAATTGTCTAATCTGAATCAACGACAATTATCGTTATTTAACGATGATCGTCAAATGTGAGTAAATCTCACTAACTCTACCGGTTTATATTTTATAACGTATTTCTAGAATTAATAAATGATGATTGATTACTGTGTGATGATTGTTTGGTTGAATTGCTGATTTATTGGTTGAAATTACAGATCTAGTTATATATATATATATTGTTAATCAAATATTGATTCTGTTTATCAGAATATTTCATATTGAAATAAAATTGATGTTAATTGTATGGATTAACAATTGTGGATGTAGGAAAACAGGTTGGAGGGATCCAATTGGATTCCTCAAATATTATTACTATTATTTTCATACCTTGTGATATATAATGTGATATATTTTCTGTGATTGATTTTGTATGTGTGGATGAAACTGGCACTGTGGTTTGGTATTTCTAAAATACCATAAGTAATACTGGGATGTAGAAAGAGAATTTTCAAAGTGTATATTGAAAATAAAATATTTATAAAATCAATGGATTTTATGAAAGGAAATATTTATAAAATCAAAGGATTTTTTTGAAAGGAAATATTAAAAAAATAGAACTATAAAAGGAATATTTATTTGAAAAAAAATAGGATTATAAAAGGAAGTTGACGAGATATAAAAGAATTATGAGATGATTGTTTAAAGTGGAAATTAAATAGAAATATGTTTTTAACAGATAAATCGAGAAGATTAATTTATAAATAATGTTTTATAAATTAAGTAAATTATTTGTCATTGGATAAATTTGATATATAAATCTGAAATTATATGAAGAAGTAGAAATCGGTTTTAACACCGATATTTTTATGGAATGTAAACATAGTATTTATAAAGGGATTTATAAACGAGATTTATAGGTGATTGGAATTAAAAATAAGATTTTGTATGAATAATTCTATAAATGGAAGTATAAATAGAATTTGGAAATGAGATATTATTTTGAAATACAAAATCAAACTTAATGGATTATATAAAAGAAATATTTTTCACATTCGTTGTGAATAATGGATTAAAATGAATTTTTATAAATTAAAACATTTATAAGGAAAATTGGGTTTTGAAATAGGAATTCAAATGGGAATTTGAATAAGATAGGAAATAGGGTTAAAATAAAATTAGAGTTAATTGAATATATTTATTTGAATAGAGTTAATCGAATATAAGTTATTCGAAGAGAGTTAATTGAATATATTTATTTGAAGAGAGTTAATCAAATATATTTAATTGAAGAGAGTTAATCGAATATATTTATTCGTAGAGAGTTAATCAAATATATTTATTTGAAGAGAGTTAATCGAATATATTTATTTGAAGAGAGTTAATCGAAATATTTATTTGAAGAGAGTTAATCGAATATATTTATTCAAAGAGTTTTAATCGAATATATTTATTCGAAGAGAGTTAATGTAACAATCCGGAAAATCAGAACCAATTTAAAATTTTTATTTTAGCAATTTTAATGAATTTTGAATATTTAAAATGAATTATTTTAAATAATAACGATGGAAAAATCATTTAAATAGAAGTTAGAACGAATAAGTTTATTTTAATTGTAAAATGAGCCTAAAATGGAGCGGCAGTTTGAAAATTCGATTTCAAATTTGAAACGAATATACAAAATTCAATATAAGTCAGAATTGGACGAAACAAGAAATATTTGAATCTGATTAACAATATCTTTCTAACGAATGTAAGAAACTGAGATTTCACTTTATAAAGTGTAAGTTGGTCTAGTTTAAAATTCAGAAAAGTCGCTACGGAAATTATATATATTTTAAGATAATATATAGCCCTTAAAAATAGTCATTTTGCAAACGACCTCCGTTTTCGACGAAACAACTTTTGTTAGAACCAGAATGTCAAGTTATTGCTAGATTCCAATTTTCATAATTTTTGAAATTAATATGTGAACATGGCAAAAGAAAACGTGTTTTGTCAATTTCAGTCAATTTGGATCGACCAGAAAATGGACATTTTTTAAACGGTCTCCAAATTCGACGAAATTAGTTTTGTTAGGACCGTATCGTCAAAACATAGCTAGATTTATTTTTCTGTAATTTTTGGAGTCAATATGTGGCCCCGGCAAATTAAAATGTGCATTTGAATTTAAAATATATTGATTTATATTTTAAATTTAATGGAAACTGTTCGTAACGACCGAATTGGGTTACGAAACATATCCCATTGTATTCGGAATGGAGGTATTACGCTCGGGACGATAGTCGGTGGGTCTCGTTTGGAGTTCATATACAAACTCAACTTTTTATGGAAAAATAATCATAAAATAATAATTATATATAACCCTCTCCCATTTAAACCCTAATTCCCAAATCTAAACCGCCGCTCTCTCAAAAAAATTGCTCAACCCGTTTTCGTCGCCCTCCCCTACGACTGCTGCGCCGCCGGACCTATCGCCACTGGCCCCTCTGACGTCGTCGCCTCCCCCCTCCCCCCCCCCCCCCACCCGTTCTCTCTCTCCTCTTCTAAGCACGTGGCTCCTTCTACCTCACCCAAACCTGACGCAGCCACCACCCAACCCCCACTGGACCGCCACCGGTCAGCCCACCTCCCCCTCCCCCATTTAATTAATTTTTATTTAATGCGGTTAGTTATACATATATATATATATAATAGATAAATAGATGAAAATCAGTTTATATATATATAACATAGTTTTAAAAATCAATTTTTATATAAGTTTGGAATAAAAATATGATTTTTATGTATGTAAAGCTATGATTTTCATGTATGTAAAACTATGATTTTCATGTATGTAAAGCTATGATTTTTAAGTATGTAAAAGTATAATTTTTAGCGATATAAAAATATAATTTTTAGTTGAGTAAAAATATGATTTTTATGTACATGTAGCGATAATAAAAATATGATTTTTATATATGTAGAGGAAAAAAAATGTGAATTCTGTCCATATAGCATTAAAATAAAAATGTGATTTTTAATATAAAAATCGTGTGAAACAGAATATGTTGGGATTACGGTGAAGGACACAATGACTGGAAACAAATCCGAATCCAAACGGTTCAGAAATAAGGAGTGGCTGAGTGAAAACCCAAGGTTAGAACTTCTCACTATAATTTCTAGTAGAGTTATTTATTTTATAACTGCATATTTGAACTGCTCCCCGTCGTCCACAGACCATGGACGACTTGTTTGATTGTTTGGTTTGGTTGATTTATTTGGTTGAATTGGTTTGAGATGTGAATGAATTGATGTAATTTTGTTTGTGTATGGCGCGAGCCATTATTAGGCGAGGGATAAGGCTAAACCTTATTCCGTTTTTAGTATCGCGCCGTTATGCTGCCAAAATTTTCTGAAATATGTTAGAACAATAAAAAATATCATTTTTATTGTATAAATGAACTGAATAAAATATTATTATGTTGAATAAAATATTTTATCGTTAAAAATATAATTTTTAACGAGTATATGAATGAAAATAAATATACATTTACAAATTAGGAGATTTGTTTATGTACTCCCATTTATCTGATATTGATTGGGACGATAAATTTTACACATCGCCCAACTGCACAAATAATAATTTGTGTTTGTCGATTGAAACCCCACACGGGTATTGGGATGATATTTGACATACACTAATCCCAATTATTTAGTTGTATGTCAATCATTTGGTTGACAGACTATTGTAAGCATTAATTATTTATATTTAATGCTTATGCAGTTGTGTAATGCACTCTGGATGATGGATGATTGTTTATCAGTGTTATTATATACATGTGTTGTATGGAATCCATATAAATAACATTATATGATAATTGATTGGGTCTCATTCCAATTTGGAAAACAAAGAATATTTTATAATAATATTCATGTGTTGAATTAAATAAAATAATGAATATTTTAAAATAATATTCAGTAAGAGATCAAAATATGATTTTGATGTCCAATTTTGGAGGGACACCAAAATATTGAAATGTGTGAAGCCGTATTGATTAGATATGCGCCATTTTGACGCGAACAATATTTGTAACAACCCGAAAATCTGGGCCAGTTTAAAATTTTTATTTTGGCAATTTTGGCGAATTTCGAACATTTAAAATAGATAATTTTAAATAAAATCAACGAGAAATTTATTTTGAATATAATTCGAACGTATATATTATACGCGTCGTCGTTAGAATATAAAATATTTATATATAATTATAAATAGAATTGAAAATGGCGCGGTAGTTCGATAATTCGATTTCAAGCTTCAATTGAATGTACCGGGTGCAAAACAATCCGAATTTTAGTGAAACCAAAAATAATGGAATCTAATAGTGAATATCTTTCCAACGAATCCGAAAAATCAAAAGTTCGTAGCGGGAATCAAAAGATATGTCCAGTTGAAAATTCTGAATAGTCGCTATGGAATTCAGGCCCTTAAAAATGGACATTTTGCAAACAACCTCGGATTTCGATGAAACCAGTTTTGTTGGGTCCGTAGTGTCAAGTTATTGCTAGATTCCAAATTTCATAATTTTTCGAATCAATATGTGAGCGTGGCAAAGGAAAACGCGTTTGACCAGTTTCAGTTGATTTTAATCGACTGGAAATTGGCCATTTTTCAAACGGTCTCAGAATTCGACGAAACTAGTTTTGTTAGGACCGTATAGTCAATACGAAGTTAGAAAATATTTTTCGGGAATTTTTCTAGTTAGTATGTGACCCCGGTAATTTGAAATGTACGTTTAAAATTCAATATATAGATTTAAATGTAAGTTCAATGGAAACTGATTGTAACTATCGAATCAGCTTGCGATACATATCCCATTGTGTTCGGAATAGGGGTAAAACGCTAGGGACGACAGGCGGTGGGCCTCGTTTTGAAGTCGGAAATGAAAGTTGCTTTTTGTGGAAAATTAAATAATAATAATAAAAAAAAAAACCTTCTTCTATAACTTCTGGCCCCCCCCCATTCTAAAATAAATTCAGAATTCAAAAAAGAAAAAAAACCCGAGTCTCCCCGTCGCTCAGCCACCGAGCTCCGCCACTGGCGTCGTCGCCCTCCCCAAGACCGGCGCCACCTCCTCCCTCGCCCCCACGTCAGCTCCAGCCCCTCCTCTCTCCCGATTTGAAGCCCAAACCCTAGCTCCAGCCCTGATTTGACCAACGCCGCCTGTTGTGGAAGACCCCAACGCCAGTGACCTGCTCCGACGCCCTCTGACCTCCGGCGGTTGCCACAGCACCCCCCCTCTCTCGATCCAGAATCTTTTTTTTTTGCTGTAAGTTTAGTTTTCATTTGCTTTTAATTTAATTATGAACATTGTTCTATTTGCTGATTTTAATATGAAATAAACAATTGTTAAAGATTAGATTTTTATATAAGCAAAGATTCGATTTTTAACACGATAAAAGATATGATTTTTATAATTATAAAGGCGAGATTGTTATTGGAAAAATGAGATTTTTATAGTTAAAAAGGATATGATTTGTCATAACGATAAAGATTTGGTTTTATTATAGAAGTTAGCAAGATAAAAATTCGATTTTTATATGATAGAGAAAATAAAAATACGATTTTTATTAATGTAGAGTATTAAAAATATAATCTTTATTATGTAGAAGAGGTAAAAATATGATTTTTGGTTAGGTAGAGAATTAAAAATATAATTTTTACATGATAGGAATATTAAAAATACCATCTTTATATGTGTAGAAAAATAAAAATGAGATTTTTATAAAGATGAAATCTTTAAATTTGAAGAGGTGAAGTCTATGTTTTTATAAAGGCGAAATCTTTATATGAAAAATAGCGTGATAAAAATATAATTTTTATCTATATAACATAGTAATAAAAATTCGATTTTTTTTAAGTATGAAGCAATTTTAAAAATATGATTTTTAAATTGAAGGTGAGAAAGTAAAAATGTGATTTTTATATATTGAACATCAGTAAAAATGTAATTTTTATATATGGAACTTCAAAATAAAAATAGAATTTTTATATATTGAACTTCGAAATAAAAATATGATTTTTATATATGGAATAGCGAAGTAAAAATTCGATTTTTTTATATATGTAGTGACTACGGGCAACGAAGACGAAAAAGGCGAGAATGAAGAAGATTTCAACAAAAGAAGTGCCATGGAGCTAGGAAAGCTATTTGTGAGAATTTCTCACCTTTCAATTTATTTTTCTAGTTATATATATATATATATATATATATATATATATATACTAGGATGCAGACGGTGCTTAGTAGCACCCGACACAATTGTCCACAGACCATGGACTTGTTTGTTTTGGTTGCATAGATTAGTTTTGATGATTTGATTTGAATTTGGTTGTTTGGTGAATATGATTGATGTGTGAGTGGCGTGGGCCTTCACTAGACCGGGGATAAGGCTAGGCCTTGTCCCGTTTCTAGTATCGTGCCGTTATGCCGCCGAAATTTTCTAAAATATGTTAGAAAAATAAAAATATCATTTTATTGAATAAATGAATTGAATAGAAATTCATAGGTTGAAATAAAATGTTTTATCGTTAAAAATATAATTTTTAACGTGAATATGAAAATAGTGAAGTGAATAAATAAATATTCATTTACAAACCAGATGGTTTGTTTATGTCCACTTATTTGAATGACATTGATTGGGACGATAAATTTTACACATCGCCCAACTGCACAACTAAAATCTGTGTTTGATTGTTTGAAACCCCACACGGGTGTTGGGATGAAATATGAATTTCACTCATCCTGATTGATTAAATATGTCGATCGATTGATTGACAGGCTGTTATAAGCGTTGAATATCTATATTTGATGCTTATACAGTGTAGTGCACTTTGGTTGATGGTTGATTATTTTCAATGTTATTATATACATGTGTTGTATGAAAATCCATATAATTAATTTTATATGGTAATTGATTGGGCCTCATTCCAATCGTGAAAATAAAGAATATTTTGATAATAACAAATATTTTGATAATAGGAAATATTTGAAATAGAATATTTGAAAATAGAAATTTATGAAGCCGTGTTGATTAGATTGACGCCATTTTGACGTAAACGATATTTATATCGATTTTATTCATTTTAAAATGAATATTGAAAAGTAATCTCGAAATCGAATATTTCGAAATGAATTGAATTGAAAACGATTTCGAAATGAATTGAATTGAAAACGATTTCGAAATGAATTGAATTGAAAACGATTTCGAAATGAATTGAATTGAAAACGATTTCGAAATGAATTGAATTGAAAACGATTTCGAAATGAATTGAATTGAAAACGATTTCGAAATGAATTGAATTGAAAACGATTTCGAAATGAATTGAATTGAAAACGATTTCAAAATGAATAGAATTGAAAACGATTTCGAAATGAATTGAATTGAAAACGATTTCGAAATGAACTGAATTGAAAACGATTTCGAAATGAATTGAATTGAAAACGATTTCGAAATGAATTGAATTGAATATGAATTCGAAATGAATTGAAATTTGAATTGAATAGAAATGAATTTTAAAACGAATTTATAAAGAAGAATTCAATTTTGTTTTGAATTGAATTGGAAGTTGAAATAGATTTTGAAACGAATTTTAAAACTATTTATATAATTCGTTTTAAATAGAAATCGACGAAATATATATTATATATATTATATATATAATATAATGGCCTGAATAGAACGCGCCGCGCCGCGGTAGTTCGTGAATTTCGACCATTGATTTCAAACGGACATTACGGGAGATCCGACCGTCGGATTCTCCTAAAACCGGAACCGTTGGGTTCGTATCGAAAAGAGCTTTCTAACGAATGTGATAAATTAGAAATCTAACGGTTGGACTTGGAATTATGTCCAAATCAAATTTGAAAAAGGTCGCTGTAAGTGCAGTTCGATGGCCATTGATGGAAATCGACTATACGGGCCTTGATAAAATTATTAAAAATAGTAATAATTTGTGTGAAATCATAAGAAATGATTTGTGAAGATTTGGGATGAAAAACTCCATATTTGAAAAGATAAAAATAGATTTTTATCGAAATGAACTAGTTTTGAACTAGAATTATAATTCTATTTATTTTTAAATAAATAAATTGAACTTGAAATGGTTTTGAAAATAACCAAAATTTCCAATGATTGCATTGGAGTGGATTTGAATCGAAATTGTCTTTGGAATATTTCGATGTTGGAATTCGTAATTATATAGGTGTTGTTATGGAAATTTGAAAGATATATATTTATATCGTTATTTCCAATACGACATTTGTTAGTCGTAGAGTTCGATATTGAATATAAGCCGATATATTTTCTATTCAGAGCCTTGTATTGAATATCGAATGTGATTTGGGTTTGTCGTGAATGGTGTCTTCACTAACACTGTTCTTGAACCCAGTTGAGAAATGATTAAATCTTTTTATTTAGATTTAATGAAGTGTACCAATTAAATAATATTTAATTGGAATTGAATTGATATTGATTTTTGGGTTTATCGTGAACAGTGTTTTAAATAACACTCGTTCTTTAACCCGATAATTAATGAATGTGACTTTGGGTTTATCGTGAACCGTGTTTTAAATGACACGGATTCTTTGACCCAGTTGAAGATTAAAACTAAGTGGAGTTTTAATGAATCTTTAATTAAGATTGAAATGATCGAGAATGGAGTATCACCAGTTTTACTCCAGGCGATAATTAAATCTTTAATTAGATTTGAACGTGAAATGGTAATTGAATTACCGATAACACTGTGGTGTTAGATATGAAGTACTACCAGTTTTACTTCATGGGATGAATAGGTTGGGATTGGGAAATAAAATAAATGATTACTTCGGTGTGGTTCGCTAATCCCGACTAGTTTGAATTGATATTCAAAGGTGATTAAAGAATAAATTTAAAGAATTTATCTTGGATAAAATTAATGGGAACTTTTCCCAAAGTATAGGAATATTTGAATAAAAGAATATTCTGAATTGGAATGAGGCGTATGTTGTGTTTGTGTAACACTTTTAAAATATATACGCGAGTTATTCAGAAAGACCGGGTTTATCCCATTCTGAATAACTGATTCGACGTGGTGTCGAAGATGAAGACGGTGGTCGAAGACCAGAAGTCTTCACGTCGTTTGGGTGATTACTGATGATCTTGATTGGGCTGTACACCCAAGAAGATGGAAACAGTTTGTGATCGTCTAGACGTACTTGGAGATCGATGGATATGCGAGGTACTAGGTGCCTCCGGTTTCGTTCAGACCCAGAACGGACTTGTAAATGGACTGTGTGTCTGACATTGGATTTTAGTCCGTGCGATTGATCTCTATTAAATATATATCTGTTTGGCGGCGGAGAATTTATTCTCTTGCTTAACGCCCTTCTCTGAGACGTACGAGCTCAGGGGTTATATATTGATGGATATCAAACGCATGGAGTGAATTGCCTGTGTGGCATGCCTAAGTGGCAATTGATCGAGGCTTCTGTTGAAAAGCAAAGTCTTGTGGTGATGATCGAAGCACGGCCTTTGTGGCGTAGCTTTGTGTAACGCTTACTTCGCGAGTTTCACACCCGGTATGAACCAAAAACGGGAGACGGACCTCAGGGAGGACTTGCGTTTCTTTCTAGTTAGAAGTGGCGTCAGTGGTTTTACACGCCCTGACGTGTTTGACTTATGTGGTTGTTGCTGTAGCGAGGCGCCTCGGTTATATCGGTTTCGGCCGATGCATTCTGGTCGGCAGACGGACCAGACTTACACCCCATAGGGTGGGGAAACGTAGTGTTCAGGCATAATAATCCACATCGGTGGACCGGCCCTGACGATCTAAAGGCTTGCCTGCGCGCTTGCCTGTGGCTCGAGCTAGAGAGTCACGAATCGGTTGAGGACGATCCCTAGCCTCGGTTCATACCATAAATGATAACCCAGCTTCCAATACGACATTTGTGGTTTTATTTGTAAACCTATATATGGTGACATAGTGGGATGGGGCGCTCATGCCGCCTATGATTGATACTTATGATTTGAAGTTGTTTTACACGCTATGCACTTATTATAGTATCAAATGATTTGTTTTAAACGTATCAAGCATTCTTTGGCTGTTATAAGGGAAAACCTTATCCTCGGCTGCGTTGCATTGTGTGATGGGACCTGGGTCTTATAACAGCTTCATTTTTCTTTATTTAGCATTGCGCTGTTTGTTTTATGCACTGGTATTCTTGGGAGGAAACCCGTTCCGTGTTATACGGCGTGGTCCCTTGATTTACCGATCTTTAAAATAAAGAATTATAACTGTTTTAGTTCTCACACCAGTCCCATGACTGACCTGGAGTTTATTGTTTTAACCTAAACTCTGGGTGCCCCTATTTTGACACGGGCAGCTAGTAGTTTTGGTTTTGCAGATTTATATTCACAGGATCCTGTTTTACAGCTGGAACGATATCCGGAAAGCTTTGTATCCGTATATCTCTTCTAGTTGCGTATTGTATTATTTTCCGCTGCGATGTATTTAAATGTAATTTAAACCTCTGATATTTCTGTGTAATATTCATTTATACTCTGTATATTCTTGTAATCTGATGCATTGTTGTAATATACAATGAAATGTTCTTCTTGTATGCATTCTGATTTGTCGTGTTCTCAAACGATGGGGCGTTTCGAACGGCCTGAATCGGTTTAGCGACTGGTTCGGACCGAGCGAAATTCCTTCTCGTCACATTTGGTATCAGAGCTTTGGTTTACAAAGCTCGGAGAACAAGGCACATTAGAACCATACGAAAGAATTCATCAGATATTGGATTAGTAATATCCAATTAGAATGACTCGTTAGAGATAGGATCAGTAGTATCCTAGAACGAGTGTGAAGAGTATATTTTTCACAATGAAAACAAATTTTGTTTTGAAAATTTAAATCAATCATTCGTATTTGATTATCTATTTGTATTGATGTGGACAATCCAGTATATATAGATTTTGCGTATACGTCTGATCCGCGTGTATTCGAAATTTTAATATACTGCATAGATATAGAATCACACTCTAGTCGCCCGGAGATGATTCAGATGATGAGGCCTCATCATCAGTGTTTATATTCGAGTGACGAAAGTGAGATTTCTATATATTTCCTATTGACTGGTGTGAGAACCAAAAAAATTAGATAGGACCTATTGTTGTGATTTGGCATCAAAAACATGATTTTTGTATAGGTATCAAAATTATGAATTTGAAACGTTAAATTCACTAATTGATTGATGTTTGTGTTGTTTGTTTATTTGTTTGCTAATTTTTAACCAATATGCCTAATTGAACCAAATATTGAATTGTATTGAAAATTGGTCGCATTTGTTTGCATATACATATATACTTACATTGAACAGGTCATAGCAAGGAGGCTAGAGCAGAGAATAAAATTTGTTTGCCCGACAAATAGGTACATGTTTACTACATAATTTACTGTTTTGTTTGGGTGATGATGATTTTGTGAGCCTATTGGCTAGCCGCTTGGCTTTTTCTTTTTCTTTTTGAGATCTGAAGGACCGGGGAAGCTATTTGAAATTCCCCGATGCTCCCATTGCAGGGGAGGTTATGGCGAAATTTTTCGAAAATTTAGGGTGTTAGCCAAATTTTTGAAATTTTGAAAATTCTCAGAAACTGAAAAGTTAGAGAATGGAAGCCAGAATGAACGTAGAGTTAATTAATCGAACCACTTTCGACTTTGTTCCTTTTCGGGGACGAAAAGTTTTAAGTGGGGGAGATTGTAACAACCCGAAAATCTGGACCAGTTTAAAATTTTTATTTTGGCAATTTTGGCGAATTTCGAACATTTAAAATAGATTATTTTAAATAAAATCAACGAGAAATTTATTTTGAATATAATTCGAACGTATATATTATACGCGTCGTCGTTAGAATATAAAATATTTATATATAATTATAAATAGAATTGAAAATGGCGCGGTAGTTCAATAATTCGATTTCAAGCTTCAATTGAATGTACCGGGTGCAAAACAATCCGGATTTTAGTGAAACCAAAAATAATGGAATCTAATAGTGAATATCTTTCCAACGAATCCAAAAAATCAAAAGTTCGTAGCGGGAATCAAAAGATATGTCCAGTTGAAAATTCTGAATAGTCGCTATGGAATTCAGGCCCTTAAAAATGGACATTTTGCAAACAACCTCGGATTTCGATGAAACCAGTTTTGTTGGGTCCGCAGTGTCAAGTTATTGCTAGATTCCAAATTTCATAATTTTTCGAATCAATATGTGAGCGTGGCAAAGGAAAACGCGTTTGACCAGTTTCAGTTGATTTTAATCGACTGGAAATTGGCCATTTTTCAAACGGTCTCAGAATTCGACGAAACTAGTTTTGTTAGGACCGTATAGTACGAAGTTAGAAAATGTTTTTCGGGAATTTTTCTAGTTAGTATGTGACCCCGGTAATTTGAAATGTACGTTTAAAATTCAATATATAGATTTAAATGTAAGTTCAATGGAAACTGATTGTAACTATCGAATCAGCTTGCGATACATATCCCATTGTGTTCGGAATAGGGGTAAAACGCTAGGGACGACAGGCGGTGGGCCTCGTTTTGAAGTCGGAAATGAAAGTTGCTTTTTGTGGAAAATTAAATAATAATAATAAAAAAAAACCTTCTTCTATAACTTCTGCCCCCCCCCCCCATTCTAAAATAAATTCAGAATTCAAAAAAGAAAAAAAACCCGAGTCTCCCCATCGCTCAGCCACCGAGCTCCGCCACTGGCGTCGTCGCCCTCCCCAAGACCGGCGCCACCTCCTCCCTCGCCCCCACGTCAGCTCCAGCCCCTCCTCTCTCCCGATTTGAAGCCCAAACCCTAGCTCCAGCCCTGATTTGACCGACGCCGCCTGTTGTGGAAGACCCCAACGCCAGTGACCTGCTCCGACGCCCTCTGACCTCCGGCGGTTGCCACAGCACCCCCCCTCTCTCGATCCAGAATCTTTTTTTTTTTTGCTGTAAGTTTAGTTTTCATTTGCTTTTAATTTAATTATGAACATTGTTCTATTTGCTGATTTTAATATGAAATAAACAATTGTTAAAGATTAGATTTTTATATAAGCAAAGATTCGATTTTTAACACGATAAAAGATATGATTTTTATAATTATAAAGGCGAGATTGTTATTGGAAAAATGAGATTTTTATAGTTAAAAAGGATATGATTTGTCATAACGATAAAGATTTGGTTTTATTATAGAAGTTAGCAAGATAAAAATTCGATTTTTATATGATAGAGAAAATAAAAATACGATTTTTATTAATGTAGAGTATTAAAAATATAATCTTTATTATGTAGAAGAGGTAAAAATATGATTTTTGGTTAGGTAGAGAATTAAAAATATAATTTTTACATGATAGGAATATTAAAAATACCATCTTTATATGTGTAGAAAAATAAAAATGAGATTTTTATAAAGATGAAATCTTTAAATTTGAAGAGGTGAAGTCTATGTTTTTATAAAGGCGAAATCTTTATATGAAAAATAGCGTGATAAAAATATAATTTTTATCTATATAACATAGTAATAAAAATTCGATTTTTTTTAAGTATGAAGCAATTTTAAAAATATGATTTTTAAATTGAAGGTGAGAAAGTAAAAATGTGATTTTTATATATTGAACATCAGTAAAAATGTAATTTTTATATATGGAACTTCAAAATAAAAATAGAATTTTTATATATTGAACTTCGAAATAAAAATATGATTTTTATATATGGAATAGCGAAGTAAAAATTCGATTTTTTTATATATGTAGTGACTACGGGCAACGAAGATGAAAAAGGCGAGAATGAAGAAGATTTCAACAAAAGAAGTGCCATGGAGCTAGGATAGCTATTTGTGAGAATTTCTCACCTTTCAATTTATTTTTCTAGTTATATATATATATATATATATACTAGGATGCAGACGGTGCTTAGTAGCACCCGACACAATTGTCCACAGACCATGGACTTGTTTGTTTTGGTTGCATAGATTAGTTTTGATGATTTGATTTGAATTTGGTTGTTTGGTGAATATGATTGATGTGTGAGTGGCGTGGGCCTTCACTAGACCGGGGATAAGGCTAGGCCTTGTCCCGTTTCTAGTATCGTGCCGTTATGCCACCGAAATTTTCTAAAATATGTTAGAAAAATAAAAATATCATTTTATTGAATAAATGAATTGAATAGAAATTCATAGGTTGAAATAAAATGTTTTATCGTTAAAAATATAATTTTTAACGTGAATATGAAAATAGTGAAGTGAATAAATAAATATTCATTTACAAACCAGATGGTTTGTTTATGTCCACTTATTTGAATGACATTGATTGGGACGATAAATTTTACACATCGCCCAACTGCACAACTAAAATCTGTGTTTGATTGTTTGAAACCCCACACGGGTGTTGGGATGAAATATGAATTTCACTCATCCTGATTGATTAAATATGTCGATCGATTGATTGACAGGCTGTTATAAGCGTTGAATATCTATATTTGATGCTTATACAGTGTAGTGCACTTTGGTTGATGGTTGATTATTTTCAATGTTATTATATACATGTGTTGTATGAAAATCCATATAATTAATTTTATATGGTAATTGATTGGGCCTCATTCCAATCGTGAAAATAAAGAATATTTTGATAATAACAAATATTTTGATAATAGGAAATATTTGAAATAGAATATTTGAAAATAGAAATTTATGAAGCCGTGTTGATTAGATTGACGCCATTTTGACGTAAACGATATTTATATCGATTTTATTCATTTTAAAATGAATATTGAAAAGTAATCTCGAAATCGAATATTTCGAAATGAATTGAATTGAAAACGATTTCGAAATGAATTGAATTGAAAACGATTTCGAAATGAATTGAATTGAAAACGATTTCGAAATGAATTGAATTGAAAACGATTTCGAAATGAATTGAATTGAAAACGATTTCGAAATGAATTGAATTGAAAACGATTTCGAAATGAATTGAATTGAAAACGATTTCGAAATGAATTGAATTGAAAACGATTTCGAAATGAATAGAATTGAAAACGATTTCGAAATGAACTGAATTGAAAACGATTTCGAAATGAATTGAATTGAAAACGATTTCGAAATGAATTGAATTGAATATGAATTCAAATTGAATTGAAATTTGAATTGAATAGAAATGAATTTTAAAACGAATTTATAAAGAAGAATTCAATTTTGTTTTGAATTGAATTGGAAGTTGAAATAGATTTTGAAACGAATTTTAAAACTATTTATATAATTCGTTTTAAATAGAAATCGACGAAATATATATTATATATATTATATATATAATATAATGGCCTGAATAGAACGCGCCGCGCCGCGGTAGTTCGTGAATTTCGACCATTGATTTCAAACGGACATTACGGGAGATCCGACCGTCGGATTCTCCTAAAACCGGAACCGGTGGGTTCGTATCGAAAAGAGCTTTCTAACGAATGTGATAAATTAGAAATCTAACGGTTGGATTTGGAATTATGTCCAAATCAAATTTGAAAAAGGTCGCTGTAAGTGCAGTTCGATGGCCATTGATGGAAATCGACTATACGGGCCTTGATAAAATTATTAAAAATAGTAATAATTTGTGTAAAATCATAAGAAATGATTTGTGAAGATTTGGGATGAAAAACTCCATATTTGAAAAGATAAAAATAGATTTTTATCGAAATGAACTAGTTTTGAACTAGAATTATAATTCTATTTATTTTTAAATAAATAAATTGAATTTGAAATGGTTTTGAAAATAACCAAAATTTCCAATGATTGCATTGGAGTGGATTTGAATCGAAATTGTCTTCGGAATATTTCGATGTTGGAATTCGTAATTATATAGGTGTTGTTATGGAAATTTGAAAGATATATATTTATATCGTTATTTCCAATACGGCATTTGTTAGTCGTAGAGTTCGATATTGAATATAAGCCGATATATTTTCTATTCAGAGCCTTGTATTGAATATCGAATGTGATTTGGGTTTGTCGTGAATGGTGTCTTCACTAACACTGTTCTTGAACCCAGTTGAGAAATGATTAAATCTTTTTATTTAGGTTTAATGAAGTGTACCAATTAAATAATATTTAATTGGAATTGAATTGATATTGATTTTTGGGTTTATCGTGAACAGTGTTTTAAATAACACTCGTTCTTTAACCCGATAATTAATGAATGTGACTTTGGGTTTATCGTGAACCGTGTTTTAAATGACACGGATTCTTTGACCCAGTTGAAGATTAAAACCAAGTGGAGTTTTAATGAATCTTTAATTAAGATTGAAATGATCGAGAATGGAGTATCACCAGTTTTACTCCAGGCGATAATTAAATCTTTAATTAGATTTGAACGTGAAATGGTAATTGAATTACCGATAACACTGTGGTGTTAGATATGAAGTACTACCAGTTTTACTTCATGGGATGAATAGGTTGGGATTGGGAAATAAAATAAATGATTACTTCGGTGTGGTTCGCTAATCCCGACTAATTTGAATTGATATTCAAAGGTGATTAAAGAATAAATTTAAAGAATTTATCTTGGATAAAATTAATGGGAACTTTTCCCAAAATATAGGAATATTTGAATAAAAGAATATTCTGAATTGGAATGAGGCGTATGTTGTGTTTGTGTAACACTTTTATAATATATACGCGAGTTATTCAGAAAGACCGGGTTTATCCCATTCTGAATAACTGATTCGACGTGGTGTCGAAGATGAAGACGGTGGTCGAAGACCAGAAGTCTTCACGTCGTTTGGGTGATTACTGATGATCTTGATTGGGCTGTACACCCAAGAAGATGGAAACAGTTTGTGATCGTCTAGACGTACTTGGAGATCGATGGATATGCGAGGTACTAGGTGCCTCCGGTTTCGTTCAGACCCAGAACGGACTTGTAAATGGACTGTGTGTCTGACATTGGATTTTAGTCCGTGCGATTGATCTCTATTAAATATATATCTGTTTGGCGGCGGAGAATTTATTCTCTTGCTTAACGCCCTTCTCTGAGACGTACGAGCTCAGGGGTTATATATTGATGGATATCAAACGCATGGAGTGAATTGCCTGTGTGGCATGCCTAAGTGGCAATTGATCGAGGCTTCTGTTGAAAAGCAAAGTCTTGTGGTGATGATCGAAGCACGGCCTTTGTGGCGTAGCTTTGTGTAACGCTTACTTCGCGAGTTTCACACCCGGTATGAACCAAAAACGGGAGACGGACCTCAGGGAGGACTTGCGTTTCTTTCTAGTTAGAAGTGGCGTCAGTGGTTTTACACGCCCTGACGAGTTTGACTTATGTGGTTGTTGCTGTTGCGAGGCGCCTCGGTTATATCGGTTTCGGCCGATGCATTCTGGTCGGCAGACGGACCAGACTTACACCCCATAGGGTGGGGAAACGTAGTGTTCAGGCATAATAATCCACATCAGTGGACCGGCCCTGACGATCTAAAGGCTTGCCTGCGCGCTTGCCTGTGGCTCGGGCTAGAGAGTCACGAATCGGTTGAGGACGATCCCTAGCCTCGGTTCATACCATAAATGATAACCCAGCTTCCAATACGACATTTGCGGTTTTATTTGTAAACCTATATATGGTGACATAGTGGGATGGGGCGCTCATGCCGCCTATGATTGATACTTATGATTTGAAGTTGTTTTACACGCTATGCACTTATTATAGTATCAAATGATTTGTTTTAAACGTATCAAGCATTCTTTGGCTGTTATAAGGGAAAACCCTATCCTCGGCTGCGTTGCATTATGTGATGGGACCTGGGTCTTATAACAGCTTCATTTTTCTTTATTTAGCATTGCGCTGTTTGTTTTATGCACTGGTATTCTTGGGAGGAAACCCGTTCCGTGTTATACGGCGTGGTCCCTTGATTTACCGATCTTTAAAATAAAGAATTATAACTGTTTTAGTTCTCACACCAGTCCCATGACTGACCTGGAGTTTATTGTTTTAACCTAAACTCTGGGTGCCCCTATTTTGACATGGGCAGCTAGTAGTTTTGGTTTTGCAGATTTATATTCGCAGGATCCTGGTTTACAGCTGGAACGATATCCGGAAAGCTTTGTATCCGTATATCTCTTCTAGTTGCGTATTGTATTATTTTCCGCTGCGATGTATTTAAATGTAATTTAAACCTCTGATATTTCTGTGTAATATTCATTTATACTCTGTATATTCTTGTAATCTGATGCATTGTTGTAATATACAATGAAATGTTCTTCTTGTATGCATTCTGATTTGTCGTGTTCTCAAACGATGGGGCGTTTCGAACGGCCTGAATCGGTTTAGCGACTGGTTCGGACCGAGCGAAATTCCTTCTCGTCACAATATTTATGTCGATTTTATTCATCTTTATAATGAATATCGAAAATGAAATGATTTCAAAATCTGATATTTTGAAAATATTATCATTTATATATTATAAAGATATGGAATATTCAATTTTGATTTAAAATTGAAAATGAAGTTGGAATCGTTTTTAAAAAGAAGTTAAAACGATTTATAAAATATGTTTTAAATGGAAATTGACAAAATATATATAATATATATTTAATGGCCTGAATAGAACACGCCATGCCGCGACCGTTCGCGAATTTCGACCGTTGACTTCGAATTAATGTTACGGGAGATCCGACCGACGGATTCTCCTAAAACCGGAACCGTTGGGTACGTATCGAAATGAACTTTCCAACGAATATAAGAGATTTGAAATCTAACGGTTGGATTCGGAATTATGTCCAAATCAAATTTGGAAAAGGTCGCTGTAAGTGCAGATCGATGACCGTTTATGGAAATTGACTGTACGGACCTTGATAAAATAATTAAAAATATTAATAATTGATGTAAAATCATAATAAATGATTTGGAAAGAATTGGGATGAAAAATCCCTTGTTTGTAAAGATACAAATATATTTTTAATCAAAATGAACTAGTTACTAACTAGAATTAAAATCCAATTATTTTTAAATAAATAAATTGGATTGAGAATGGGTTTTAATATAACCAGAATTTCCAATATATGAATTGGAATGGATTTGAATCGAAATTATCCTCGGAATATTTCGATATTGGATTCCATGATTATACGGATATTGTGGAGGAATTTAAAAGATATATTTACCGTTATTCCCAGTACGATATTTGTTGATCTCAGAATTTGATATTGAATATAAGCCGATATAATTTCTATTCAGAGCCTTGTATTTAATATCAAAATGGATTGTGGGTTTGCCGTGAACGGTGTCTTCATTAACACTGTTCTTAAACCCAGTTGTGAAAAGATTAAATCTTTTCATTAAGATTTAATGAAGTTTACCAATTAATTAATATTTAATTGGAATTGAATTGGAATTTGTTTTTGGGTTTATCGTGAACGGTGTTTTAAATAACATTTGTTCATTAACCCGATTAACAATGGAATGTGAATGGTGTCTTAAATAACACTGTTCTTAAACCCCGTGTGAAAAGAGTAAATCTTTTAATTAAGATTTAAAGAAGAATTACCAATTAATTAACATTTAATTGGAATTGAAATGGAATGTGAATTGGATTTATTGTGAACTGTGTTTTTAACGACATTCGTTCTTTAACCCGATTAACAGAGAAATGTGATTTGGAATTTATAAATCTTTTTATTAAGATTTAATGGAAATTTTCCAAAGTAAAGATTTCCAATTTAATATATTGGAATTGAATGGAATTCGATTCGATTATAATCGAAGTGAGCGTCTATGGAGGAAGACTATTAATATATATGGAATTTAAAAGGCTTTGTCGTTATTCCATTTATATTATTAGTCGGATATGGAAATTGATATCGATTATATATTGATTTGTTTTTCCATGAAAATTCCATAATTAATGGAATGTGATTTTGGGGTTTATCGTGAACCGTGTTTTAAATGACATTGGTTCTTTAACCCAGTTAAAGACAGGATATGATTTCCCAAAGTTAAATAATCATTGATATTGATTTTTGGAAAGATTAAAACTAAGTGGAGTTTTAATGAATCTTTAAGTAGATTGAAATGTGAATGTGATAATTTAAATTATCAATGATAATTTAAGTAATCATTGATATTGATTTAGATTGGTGGCGGAGGATTTATTCTCTAGCTTAACACCCTTCTCTGAGACGTACGAGCTCAGAGGTTATATATCGATAGACATCAGTCGCATGGCGTGAATTGCCTGTGTGGCATGCCTAAGTGGAAAATGATCAAGGCTTTTGTTGAAAAGCAGGGCCTTGTGGTTGATGATCAGAGCATAGCTTTAATATAGCGTCGCTTTGTGTATAGCGTTAATTCGCGAGCCTCACACCCCGGTGTGAACCAGAAACGGGTTGAAGGACCCCAGGGAGTGTAACACCCCACGTCCATTAATGTCACTCACGAAGGGAATGCATTAACTTCCATGGAGGTTATAAGTGAATATAGAACAGAAAATTACAACAAGACAGATAGTAAATAGTACTTGGAAATCTAAACCTTCATTTTATTGCAGCGGAAATTAAACATGTTTGTTACATAATAAAACCATAGATCATAACCAAGCACAATATCCATCTTCATAAAAACAAAATACATAATCCCATTACATAAATAGCCATTAAAAAGATAACAAGCTGGACTTTACTTCAACGGTCCAAGCTTTCCAAAGAGAGATGAAGCAATTCAATCAAACTCCACTAGAGCTGGGCCCAACCTGAGGACCTGGAGGGGGAAAAAGGATAGAAATAGAGGGGGTTAGACATAAAGTCTGGCGAGTATGATAATTCTAACAATATTATTATCAAAATAACTAGACAAAGGCATAAGCTGGAAGACAAGTAAATGTCTATGAACTCTTAGGAAGATAAAGATAGCGTTTAAGATAACGTTAAAGGTAACGGTAAAGGCACACCTAATTACTAACGAATGATTACTACACTGCACCGCACAATACTACACTGCACCACACCAGTCACCCTATTGTTTGATCCCACTTGCTTCACACAGAAACTTTATAAATAGCCTTACGTACCCCTAGCTGACTACATAGGTGCCGTCTGCCCCTATCTCCACTAGGTGTACCCCACTACCCACTTTCGATCGGCTCCCTACTCGTAGATACCCGTGCTGGCCCCGCAGTGGGGTGTATCACTCCCCTAAAGTGGCAACCCGATACAACTTGAGAATGCACGGCTTATACCCACACGATGCAACAACGTCTTACCTACCAGCCCGGGTCCACACACGCATACGAAACCCGTTGGACTTGCGTTGCCATTGCTCCCCGTTTTGGCTTCTTACAGTCGAACCCAGCATGCATGTCCCGTCCTCGACTTGGGTAGATCCCACAAAGATACGTTTGGGATACTGGTCGAAATGGGCCCCCACAAGCTACCCACCTAAGCTTGTCACTAGTATATCCCACTTAACCCTCTTAGTCATGTTCATTTACATGTGTGTTTGGTTAAGTCTTACTAATCGTATTTCACATGCCACTAAGGGCACCCCCTAGATTCCTCATGTCAACCAAGGCACCTACTTAACCCCCATGTCCCACCTTACATGTTTATCTGGTTAAGTATTTCTTAATTCATTCAGGCCATAACCTCATAAAGACCTCTCACATTAGACTGGCATTTATGGCAGCTGGATTTGCCGGGCGGGTCCGGGCAGTCTTACACCATAAAAGAGTCTAACCTCGTGTCTTTACAACCGTTATGCTTTAGTTTAGGCCTAGGACCTCTCACATTGGGCTGACATTTGTGACCACTGGATTTGCCGGGCGGGGCCGGGCAGGTTTACGTCACAAACGAGTCCAACCTCATGTCCTAAGCATTGATTAACACTTAAAATCTTTTACCCCAGTTTTAATAATTCCCTATTCAAATTATTAATTAAGTCAACTTTTAATGATGTCCATAATTGACTCAATTATGGCCATCCACTTATGGCATGCAAAATCATATCAATTGCACCCCAACTTTTTAATATTAAATCCTTAATATTACCCCTACCCCACGTTTATATGTTCGCTTATTCAACGCATAATATAGGCTAGACTTGTATAGTCTAACACCTAGCACAAAGATAAATTATCACAACATATAGACAATTAAAATAAATCTAATCATAATAGGGGTGAAACTTGCAAAAACTACACATGTTAAGGATCAAAAGGTGTCAACTTGTTAAATATCTCAATTTACATGATATGATCATAGCCCAAATCTATACATAAACTTGCATATGGGGTTTTTAGGCAACATAATGATGGTGTGAACTAGCATAGGATATCACATATGTCATAGCATAATTCTAGATGTCATAATAGATGTCTTGGCATATGTTCATAACTTTTCTAATCAATCTAACTTGCATATGTGACTTGTCGTATAGATCAACATAACCCAAACATGATGATTTAATTAATATGAACTAACTAGCATAGATGGTAACATCATGGCCTTTTTAACATGTATGATTCATCACAACTTAGCATAGAAACTTTCAACATACATAACATCATCATAGCATGATTTACAACATATAAGATATTATCATCACATAACATTGGATTTACAATATACATGATAGCAAAAGGGGTTTACAACAACATATATGATAATTCACATCATCTACTCATAATCCATTCATAACTCAACCTAATTAAAATGATAATAATCTTGTTAAGATCATCATACTCACAATTTAGAGAAGAAAAGAGAGAGTTTTACTTTGCTTTAGGGTTGAGAGAATTAGAATTGAATTTGCTTTTCTTCTTTCTTAGTTGGCGGCGGCTCCATTGATTTCCATGGCGATGGTATGACGGTAACTATTCAATTTTAATTAGGTTTAGGGTTAGCATTATGATGTATTTATAGGTGTAGGAAGTTATTTAGGACCATTAGATTAACCCTGAACCATGAGAACCAATCAAATGCAAAATCTGCATTTGAGCAAATCGGCCCACGGGTTGACAGCCAAACACCCTGGATTAACCCCTAGTCGACCCAGCGGAGCTCGGGTCGACCTCAAAAATGGGCCGGTTCGGTTATTTCCCCTCCCAATTCGTTGTTTTGAACTTTTTCGCATATTTATTTATTTAATTTTTAATTTATATAAATATATATCAATATATATATATATTTCTCTGCGCAACCCATTTCACTTAATTCTTTTCTAAAAATTAAGTATACTTTAATTTGTGAATTTTAATGTTATAAAATTACGGGGTGTTACATTCTCCCCTCCTTAAAGGATTTCGTCCCCGAAATCTCCAAGTCAAGAAGAATGTATATCCTACCATCTAATCGTCCATATACTCAACCATCAAACACCAGCATCCATTGTCCTTAAAAGACTTCTAATGCTTTAATGTTTATATGCACAGTGTGTGTATATGTCCATATCTAATGCAAAATTAGGCGGTCTACTGATTCAGTCGACCTCCTTAGTGCAATTCATGATAGTGCCATGCGTCCAATATGTTTGCAAAAGATTCCTAATGATACATATTAATTCTATATGCGTGCACAACCATCCACCCGAATGCAGCAACTATATGATAATACAACCATTATACATTCATTTTACTAAATACATCCATATATATGCAATATGAAATATGAAGTGACTGAGTCGATCTGGTGCCTAATAGTGTGTGTATATGCATCCACGAGCAACCACTAGCAAACACTTGCATCCACTTTGCATCCACCATACATAACATGTCTCAAACACATGTTTCAACCATAGGATTATCCTAACTAAAGGTCAAAGATACTAGCGAGAGGATATACTAAAGATAAGATAAGTACAAGCTAAGCGATAAAGGAGAAATTAAAGGACATACCCTCAAAAAGAAAAGGGTATCGGGAACGCATCTTCTCTTCCGTCTCCCAAGCAGCGTTGCTCTCATCATCTCCCCATTGCACTTTGACTAGTCTGACCTCTCGATTCATCAACCTCTTAATCTCTGACCCAAGAATGCGCGTAGGCGCTCGTCGAATTGTCGCATCACGCTCTATCTCCACCTCTCTAAGCAAGCTCGGCTCTACCACTTCCGCGGTCTCGTGCAAGCACTTCCTCAAATGTGACACATGGAATACGTCATGTACACCACTAAGTCTCTCGGGCAACTCCACTCTATACGCCATCCGTCCAATCCTCTCCTTAATAGGAAACGGCCCTACAAACCTTGGTGCTAATTTCCCAACGGACCCAAAGCGAACAACGTTTCGTAATGGAGACACTTTGACAAAGACCATGTCCCCAACTTCAAACTCGAGATCTATCCTCCTCTTATCCGCATAAGATATCTGCCTATCTTGCGCTGCTTTCATCCTCCTTCGAATCAAGTCGATCTTCTCCAAAGTCTCCCTAATCATATCGGGCCCAAGTAAGATCTTATCCGTAGATTCCCACCAACATGTAGGTGAACGACAAGGTCGTCCATATAGAGCTTCGAATGGTGCCATACCAATGCTGGACTGAAAGCTATTATTATATGCGAACTCAACCAATGGAAGATGCTCTTCCCATGTACCCCCAAAGTCTAGGATACATAGCCTCAACAGATCCTCTAGAATGCGATTCACCCTCTCAGTCTGGCCGTCCGTCTGAGGATGATATGTGGTGCTCAAACATAACTGAGTCCCTACCGCCTCTTGTAAGCTTCTCCAAAATTCGTTAGTGAAAATAGGATCGCGGTCGCTCACTATGCTAGAAGGAACACCGTGCAAACGAACTATCTCTCGAACGTATACAGAAGCTAACCATGGAGCAGTCCTCTTACTCTTCACGGGAATAAAACGGGAGCTCTTAGTAAGTCTATCTACTATAACCCAAATTCCCGTATTACCCTTCCTCGATCGCGGTAATCCATCAACAAAATCCATCGAGATGCTTTCCCATTTCCATAGTGGAACCTCCAATGGGTGAAGCAACCCACCGGGGTTCTTTTGCTCTGCTTTTACTTGTTGGCACACCAAGCATCTAGCGACATACTCGGCCACGTCTTTCTTCATGCCGGCCCAAAAGTAAACTCTCTTCATGTCTTTGTACATCTTGTCCCCGCCGGGATGAATGGTCATCTTCGAATGATGTGCTTCGTCAAGAATAGTCTTCCTTAGGTCATCGTCTTTTGGTACACAAAGTCTACCGTCCCTACGTAACCAACCCTTATCATCTAGGGTATACCTACAGAGATGGCTTGATGACTCCCCTCTTTTGAGCTTTTCTACTAACTCAATCAATTGTGGGTCGTCTCGCTGTGCCTCGCCAATCCGTCCCAAAAGCGTAGGTCTGACCTCCAAGGATGCTAGCAAACCGGGTACGAAGTCAACAGAAGGTCTAAAATCAAACATAGAGATGAACTCTAACATCGCCGCTCAACAAACAAAGGACTTAAGGATAATCTTTTTCTACTTAAGGCATCGGCCACCACGTTACCCTTGCCAGGGGTATATGCTATCTCAAAGTCGTAGGACGCCAAGAACTCCATCCACCTTTGCTGCCTTAAGTTCAAGTCCTTTTGAGAGAATAGGTATTTTAAAGATTTGTGGTCAGTGAATAGTTCGAATTTCTCGCCAAGAAGATAATGACGCCAAGACCTAAGCGCGAAAACAATAGCGGCCAACTCTAGGTCATGTGTAGGGTAATTCTTCTCATGCGCTCTCAACTGCCTTCCACCATAGGCTATTACCCTACCCTCTTGCATTAAAACTGCGCCTAGTCCTGTCCCACAAGCGTCAGTATATACGGTAAATGGCTTACTCCCGTCTGGCAATACTAAGACTGGGGCTGAAGTCAAAGATCTCTTCAAACGTTGGAACGCATCATCACAATCTACGTCCCATGTGAAAACTAGGTTCTTCTTCGTCAAGCGTGTCAATGGAGTTGATATCTTTGCGAAGTCTTTGATAAACTTCCAATAGTAGCCAGCCAACCCCAAGAAACTTCTTACTTCGGTAGCATTTTTAGGGACCTTCCAATCTTGGATGGCCACCACCTTCGCGGGATCCACAGCTATCCCTTCTTTGGAAACCACGTGCCCTAAGAATCGTACTTCCTTCCTCCAGAAGTGACATTTGGAAAATTTAGCCTTAAGCTTATGCGCTGGAAGAGTCTCCAACACTTCCCTAAGATGTAGGGCATGCTCTTCTTCATCCTTAGAAAAGATCAAGATGTCGTCTACAAAGACTACCACAAATTTGTTAAGGTACTCCCTAAACACCCCACTCATCAAATCAACAAAGTATGCGGGGGCGTTTGTCAAACCGAAGGGCATCACTAGCCATTCATAGAAACCGTCCGGAGTCCTAAAGGCAGTCTTGTCAATGCTATCCTCAGCCACTCTCAACTGATGGAAACCAGTGGCTAAGTCCAACTGCGAAAACACTGAGGCGCCAACTAACTGATCGAAGAGATCGTCAATCCTCGGCAGTGGGTGTCTGTTCTTCTTAGTAAGCTTATTAAGTTCTCTATAGTCCACACAAAGTCTAAGGGACCCATCCGCCTTCGTGGAAAATACTACTGGAGCACCCCACTCCGATATACTTCGTCTTATGAACCCCTTCTCAAGCAACTCCTTCACTTGCTTACCGAGTTCCCTCCTTTCACGTGGAGCCATGTGGCGTACTGGCAAAGATACTGGTTTCGCATTATCCACAAGATATATTTGAAAATCTATCTCCCGCTTCGGAGGCAAGCCCTTCACCTCCTCAAACACATCTGAATATTCTCGGACCACTCTAACAGATCGTAGATTTTCCTCAGATGCGTCAAGCGATTCTAGATAACTTAGCATAACCGAATTTATGGGATTACAAAAGATTTCGAGAATGTTGCCAAGGCGAGTCACGAGCCTAACTACTCTCCTTTCACAATCAAGAACGGTCCCATTTCTGGATAACCAATCCATTCCTAAAATTAGCCCATAGCCCGTGAAGCCCAACATATAAGCATCACATCTAAATTAAACGCTAAGTATGGAAATTTTCAAATCCAAACACATCATAGACAAATAAGCTGAGCCCCCAATTGGATTCGAAACAACTAAGGGATCCTCTACTAAACTGGTGTTTAAGTGCAGTGATTCAACTAATGATGTAGAGATAAACGAATGTGATGCGCCCGAATCGAATAAGGTACGGACAGGATGATCAAACAGAAAAACTAAGCTTTCAACAGAAATGGTTCTACCTCGTTCTTGTAGCGGTGGGACCGCGAGAGCCTGAACTTGTCCCCTTGCCTGCCCTGGTGCCATAAGAGCCTGCACCTGTCCTCCCGAGGTAGCTCCTGCCCTCTGCCCCTTCTTTGGGCAGTCCTTCACTAAATGTCCCACATCGCCACAATGAAAACAGCCTGTCTTCTTTTTCTTTTGGCAATCCTTGCTGAGATGGCCTGGTGTCCCACAGTTAAAACATTTCTCCTTTCCCTTGCCGTTATTGTCTTTACCACCCTTCTTGTTTTGCTGTTGTGGTTTCTTCTGATCCCCCTTCTTCTCGGGTGCCTTATCAGCTTTAGCGCTTTTCTCCTCATGCATGAGCGCCATTTCTACTAACTTCTCGAAGGTGGCCCCCATCGGGATGTGGGTCATAGCCAACCCTTGCAATGGTTCATTCAAGCCATTCACGAACCTCAGCGCCTTCTTTTCCGGCGTGTTCACTAAGTCCAAGCCAAACCTTGCTAACTGATTAAATTTATTGACATATTCTTTCACTGATGAGCTTCCTTGCTTCAATGTCAAGAACCTTTCCATATATAGATTTTCTTCAGCCCTTGAGAGAAACTTCGCCTCGAACCTACGTCTGAAATCCGCCCAAGAGTCAACAGGACGCTCCCCATTAGTGACCTCCCACCAAAACGAGGCCTCTCCCTTCATCAACCAACCTGCTAATCGAACTCCCCTCCCTTCTTCTACTTCAAAGATTTCTAGCAATTCTTCCACCTCCTTAAGCCAATCTCTAGCTTCCACAAGCGTTTCTGACCCTTGAAATGGTTTTCCACCCATAGCCTAGAATTCCTTGGACGTCTTTGCAAAAGTATCTACGCGAGGAGGAGGAGGAGAAGGAGGGACGGGTGCAACTGGTGGTGGTGGAACATTGGCTGGACCTGCAGCGGCCCTAGCCTCTAATAACCTCCTATACCATCCTGGTATCGTTACACCGTCGGGTAGATTAAGATCTTCATCCATGCTGAAAAGAAAAAGGAAAGATTCAGAATGGAGAATTCGAAAGATAAAGATATGGGCTATTGGGGATTATGTTTTTTTTTCTTAAAAACTTTTCTCTTTAAATTTCTCGTTAAAACATGTTTTTGAAAGCACTTCTTCCAAAAATAACTATTTTTCTAAAGTATTTTTATCTGTTCTGGTAACCTTAAGCTCTGATACCACGTGTAACACCCCACGTCCATTAATGTCACTCACGAAGGGAATGCATTAACTTCCATGGAGGTTATAAGTGAATATAGAACAGAAAAATTACAACAAGACAGATAGTAAATAATACTTGGAAATCTAAAACTTCATTTTATTGCAGCGGAAATTAAACATGTTAGTTACATCATAAAACCGTAGATCATAACCAAGTACAATATCCATCTTCATAAAAACAAAATACATAATCCCATTACATAAATAGCCATTAAAAAGATAACAAGCTGGACTTTACTTCAACGGTCCAAGCTTTCCAAGGAGAGATGAAGCAATTCAATCAAACTCCACTAGAGCTGGGCCCAACCTGAGGACCTGGAGGGGGAAAAAGGATAGAAATAGAGGGGGTCAGACATAAAGTCTGGCGAGTATGATAATTCTAACAATACTATTGTCAAAATAACTAGACTAAGGCATAAGCTGGAAGACAAGTAAATGTCTATGAACTCTTAGGAAGATAAAGATAGCGTTTAAGATAACGTTAAAGATAACGGTAAAGGCACACCTAATTACTAACGAATGATTACTACACTGCACCGCACATTACTACACTGCACCACACCAGTCACCCTATTGTTTGATCCCACTTGCTTCACACAGAAACTTTATAAATAGCCTTACGTACCCCTAGCTGACTACATAGGTGTCGTCTGCCCCTATCTCCACTAGGTGTACCCCACTACCCACTTTCGATCGGCTCCCTACTCGTAGATACCCGTGCTGGCCCCGCAGTGGGGTGTATCACTCCCCTAAAGTGGCAACCCGATACAACTTGAGAATGCACGGCTTATACCTACACGATGCAACAACGTCTTACCTACCAGCCCGGGTCCACACACGCATACGAAGCCCGTTGGACTTGCGTTGCCACCGCTCCCCGTTTTGGCCTCTTACAGTCGAACCCAGCATGCGTGTCCCGTCCTCGACTTGGGTCGAGCCCACAAAGATACGTTTGGGATACTGGTCGAAATGGCCCCCCACAAGCTACCCACCTAAGCTTGTCACTGGTATATCCCACTTAACCCTCTTAGTCATGTTCATTTACATGTGTGTTTGGTTAAGTCTTATTAATCGTATTTCACATGCCACTAAGGGCACCCCCTAGATTCCTCATGCCACCCAAGGCACCTACTTAACCCCCATGTCCCACCTTACATGTTTATCTGGTTAAGTATTTCTTAATTCATTCAGGCCATAACCTCATAAAGACCTCTCACATTAGACTGGCATTTATGGCAGCTGGATTTGTCGGGCTGGTATGGGCAGTCTTACACCATAAAAGAGTCTAACCTCGTGTCTTTACAACCGTTATGCTTTAGTTTAGGCCTAGGACCTCTCACATTGGGCTGACATTTGTGACCACTGGATTTGCCGGGCGGGTCCGGGCAAGTTAACGTCACAAACGAGTCCAACCTCGTGTCCTAAGCATTGATTAACACATAAATCTTTTACCCCAGTTTTAATAATTCCCTATTCAAATTATTAATTAAGTCAACTTTTAATGATGTCCATAATTGACTCAATTATGGCCATCCACTTATGGCATGCAAAATCATATCAATTGCACCCCAACTTTTTAATATTAAATCCTTAATATTACCCCTACCCCACGTTTATACGTTCGCTTATTCAACGCATAATATAGGCTAGACTTGTATAGTCTAACACCGGGCACAAAGATAAATTATCACAACATATAGACAATTAAAATAAATCTAATCATAATAGGGGTGAAACTTGCAAAAACTACACATGTTAAGGATCAAAAGGTGTCAACTTGTTAAATATCTCAATTTACATGATATGATCATAGCCCAAATCTATACATAAACTTGCATATGGGGTTTTTAGGCAACATAATGATGGTGTGAACTAGCATAGGATATCACATATGTCATAGCATAATTCTAGATGTCATAATAGATGTCTTGGCATATGTTCATAACTTTTCTAATCAATCTAACTTGCATATGTGACTTGTCATATAGATCAACATAACCCAAACATGATGATTTAATTAATATGAACTAACTAGCATAGATGGTAACATCATGGCCTTTTTGACATGTATGATTCATCACAACTTAGCATAGAAACTTTCAACATACATAACATCATCATAGCATGATTTACAACATATAAGATATCATCATCACATAACATTGGATTTACAATATACATGATAGCAAAAGGGGTTTACAACAACATATATGATAATTCACATCATCTACTCATAATCCATTCATAACTCAACCTAATTAAAATGATAATAATCTTGTTAAGATCATCATACTCACAATTTAGAGAAGAAAAGAGAGAGTTTTGCTTTGCTTTAGGGTTGAGAGAATTAGAATTGAATTTGCTTTTCTTCTTTCTTAGTTGGCGGCGGCTCCATTGATTTCCATGGCGATGGTATGACGGTAACTATTCTATTTTAATTAGGTTTAGGGTTAGCATTAGGATGTATTTATAGGTGTAGGAAGTTATTTAGGACCATTAGATTAACCCTGAACCATGAGAACCAATCAAATGCAAAATCTGCATTTGAGCGAATCGGCCCACGGGTTAACAGCCAAACACCCTGGATTAACCCCTAGTCGACCCAGAGGAGCTCGGGTCGACCTCAAAAATGGGCCGGTTCGGTTATTTCCCCTCCCAATTCGCTGTTTTGAACTTTTTCGCATATTTATTTATTTAATTTTTAATTTATATATATATATATATATCAATATATATTTCTCTGCGCAACCCATTTCACTTAATTCTTTTCTAAAAATTAAGTATACTTTAATTTGTGAATTTTAATGTTATAAAATTACGGGGTGTTACAGTGAGGACATGCGTTTCTTTCTTGCTAGGAATGGTGTCATGGTTTTGCAAGCCCAGACATATTACTTATGTGGATGATGGAAAGCGAGGTACCTCGGATATATCAGTCACTTCAGGGCCGATGGATGGATTTTACGCCCTATAGGGCGGGAAACGCATTGTTCAGGCATAACTAATCCGCTAAGTGTGGACCGGCCCTGGCGTTCCTAGGTGCAGTTGCGACTGTAGCCTGAGACATGGTAGGCTAGATTGTCTCGAATTCGGTGAGGATGATCCCTTGCCTCGGTTCATAGATGGAAATCCAACTTCCAATACGACATCGTGAGATTTTAATTGTAGAACTAGTATGGCAACATTATATATGGTACCCATGTCGTCTATGATTGATACAGTTATATTTAAAGTTGATTTCTTCACTTATAGAACTAATAAAAGATGATATTTCACGTATCAAGCATTCTTTGGCTATTATAACGTAAAACTCTATCCTCCGGCTTGTGTTGCATTGTGTGATGGGACCTGAGTCTTATAATAGCTTTATTTTTCTTCTTTAGCATTGCGCTGTTTGTTTATGCACGGGTATTCTTGGGGTTAAACCCCGTTCCGTGTTATACGGCATGGTCCCTCGATTTACCTAACTTTAAAATTAAATTAATAACTGTTTTAGTTCTCACACCAGTCACATGAATGACCTGGAGTTTATTGTTTTAACCTAAACTCTGGGTGCCCCTATTTTCCACACGGGCAGCTAGTAGTTTTGGTTTTGCATCTTTATTCTTACAGGATCCTGGTTTACAGCTGGAGTTATATTCGGAAAGCTCTGTATCCGTGTATTTCTTTCAGTTGTGTTATGTATTATTTTTCCGTTGCATTATAATTTAAACCTCTGATATTTATCAAATGTATATTATTTGTTTATACTCTGTTATATTCTTGTACTCTGATGTAATTATTGTAATAAGCAATGAAATGTTCTTTTGTTTGTGTTCTGATTTGTCGTGTTCTCAAAGTAATTCTTTCTCTTCTCTTCGGAGATCGGGGAAGTTCGGGTCACTACACGTGGTATCAGAGCTTTGGTTTATAGAGCTCGAGAACAAGACACATTAGAACTAAACGAAAGAATTCATCAGATATTGGATTAGTAATATCCAATAAGAATGACTCGTTAGAGATGGGATCAGTAGTATCCTAGAACGAGTGTAAAGAGTGATTTTTTTTAAAATGAAAACAAAACTTGTTTTGAAAATTAAATCTTATTATTCGTATTTGAATATTTATTTAAACTGATTTTGGACGATCGAGTATATGAAGATTTTGAATATACGCGTAATTAATGTGTATTCGAAGTCTTAAATATACTAGATAGATATAGAATCACACTCTAGTCGCCCGGAGATGATTCTGATGATTGAGTACTCATCATCAGAGTTTATGTTCGAGTTTCGAAAGTAGGATATCTATATATTTCCATTGACTAGTGTGAGAACCAAAACTAGATAGGTTTATTGTTCTGATTTGGCACCAAAAAGATGATTTTTGACTATATACATAAAAGATACATGTTGAAAATCTAATCAACTAATTTATTGCTGGTTGTGTTATTTGATTATTAGTTTCACTAATTAGAATATAAGTTAATCAAATATAAGTTATTCGAAGAGAGTTAATCGAATATAAGTTATTCGAAGAGAGTTAATCGAATATAAGTCATTCGAAGAGAGTTAATCGAATATAAGTTATTCGAAGAGAGTTAATCGAATATAAGTTATTCGAAGAGAGTTATCGAAAAGGGACTATTCGAAAGAGAGTTATACGTTGAAATTCGACTATATCGAATGTAGGAAAGTACTATTTACTTTCCCTTTTAAATCAAGATTTATTTATTCATTAATAAATTAGTTGTTTGTTTATTTAATTAATTTAATAAATAAAAGTTATATTTAAGTTATTATATTTCGGAAGTAAGGGATTTTAACACTATTGTTATAATCAAATGATTTCTGTAAAAGAAGTGGATTCGTAAATAGAATCCGAGAGTTTCGCAAGGAAGTTTGTTAAAGATTTAAAAGGTGAACTTTGTCTATTTAAAGGTTAAAAATGTTGTTTAGTTAAGGTCTGATAGGTAGTTATACCCCAACTTGATTGACTTCATTTTTAATTAAGGAATGGTTAAGGTTTGATAGTGAAGGTTGGTTAAGTGAATCTAGTTAAGGAGAGTAACGGTTTGAGTTGGCATAGCGATGTTTTATTGAAACATCTGTTTAAATCCAATGAAGGAGTTTTGGAAATGTTTTCCAAATAAGAATCCAAAATGTTTTCTAAATATAGAAAATAAGAAATGGGAGTAAATATGGAAATGTTTCCCCATGTTAATAACGTATATTTTCCAAATTTTGGAAATAAGAATTTAAGGAATATTTGGAAAAACGGGAAATAGGGAAATGAATAAATTAATGATAAATTAATTTAAAGGGATGAATGTTGATTGGTGATTAATCGGTAAGATTTCCATTTGGGAATACGACCGTTTTTTGTACACATGTTTTCCTTTGATAGTTAAATAACCGACTATCAAAGTTTTGACCATTTCCGTTGTCAATATGGAAAGACGGGGATCAGATTTATTATCTAAAAACCACTCCGTATGAGCATTATTGTTTCGAATCAAATATATCGAAGACAAATTGAAGACGCAGTTTATGCAAGGTTTATTCTGGCGATCCTAGGTAGAAATTGCCTAAGATGGATTTACGTAATAGTTCCTTCGGGTTGTCTAGCCCCAGGACAAGTTGAATGGATGAATGTCTTACAGAGTATATCTAGTAGATCGCGTAAGTTGATCGTTTCAAACATATTTACGTTGGTGGCGGAGGAATTCATTTCTCTTAGCTTATACCCATGGTATTTTTGGGGAAATCAATTTGTGATTTGACGGGTATGACGATGTGTCATTTAAAGTAAATAAAGGAATGATCTGTTAAAAGATACATTATGACCTCAAGCCTCATCAACTAGGAAATGACAGCAATCGGGCAGGAAGCATGGCTAAGTGGGTCGCACCCAATTAGGGTATTGTCACCATCTAGAGAATATTCATATTTGTTACTTCTTTCGCTTCTGTATCTCCCGGGAACGGTTATGTTGGTATACCAACCGTAAGGTGACAATATATTCGGAACATTCAAGCGAAATGAATGGTCGGACATGTGTGGCCAAGTTAAAAGATGTTCTTGTTGAACGCCAGTGTATCGCTTCCAGAGTACACTGATCAGAAGGTGATTCCATACCTTGTCATAGTTGGAAATCCATTACCCAATAAGAGTCCGCGGTTTTTGATTGTATATTATTTATGTTGAACGTGAGATGAAAGCGTTCTACTAGATTGTTATTTACTTGATTTAGACATTATTATAATATCATAAGAGTTGTGATATAAAGAATATTTTGAGTAGTCGTAAGGTAAAAACCATCCGTGTTTATGTGTGGATCGGTCTTACAATTTTCCTTTCTTTTAAAAGGATTTTAAAAGTTAAACAAATGGTTGGAATTTACTCACACCAGTCACATGAATGACCCAGAGTTTATTTTGTTTTGTTTTCCCTAAACTCTTGGGTGCCCAATTTTGTATGGGCAGTCAAGTAGTAGGGATTTACAGATATACTTGGAGAGCTAGAGCAGGAGGCTTCAGATTTACAGATATCCCTTTCAATCCTTCCTTTTATTTATCCCAATTCTTTTTTTCCTACATGGCCAAGGCCCACTGCACAAACCAAAGCCTAGCTTCAATACGTCCTACCCGCTTTCAATAGTGATACTTCTTGCCTAAAATTTTATTTCAGTAGCTTTTCACTCGTGCAACATATACCGTGCACACAAATATTTTATACTCTCCAAAACTCCATGAATCACCAAAATATTCATACCAAATGACTCACCACCTCACTCCCGACTCATTGACACCACCTCCCCTCGCTCAGGCACTGTCGTACACCGATCGACGTCGGGTTGTTGCTTCCAGTTGCGATATTAATTAATGCCAAAATTTCAAAAAAAAGTCCCATTTGAGCGCCGTTCTTCAGTGATCATCGTTCTACTCTCTAAACTGTGTAACAACCTCTACGTCTCAAGTTAAATCAAAACCTAGATTACGACCTTTAGCTTCGATTCGCGTGGATCCACAATTTGAGGTAATGAAAACCTAAAGAGGAATTGTAGGGATTATTTGAAACATATAACGTGATTTTAGGTTGTATATGTGGGGAGCATTTTTTTTCAAAGCTTGAGTTTCCATTATTAAACACTGTGAGGGTTCAGTTTTCTCTCTGGAAAGAATTCGAGGATGATGATACTATATATGTACGAACTAACCGGATAGGATCGATGTCCATTCCACTATGTATAGACTACGGTAGAAAATTCTTCAACGATAGGTTGATACTTGGATTTTATTTATGCAGTGATAGTTAATTTCAAATGTACAGGGTGTTTTCACTTTCATTAGGCCTATGATAACCCTCTTGCTATGTGCTTTGATATATCACTTCTTCGGGCTCTAGGTGTAGGTAGGTATGCAGGGGTTTGTCTTTGGGTAGGTCTGCATGTTACTTAGGTTGGGTAGTTGGAGTTTTAACTTATACTATTAGATAGGTAGGTTAAGCGAGCTGTACAGGCAAACTGAAGTGAAAACACAAAGCAAATAGATAGGCAGTTTGAAAAATAGGGCAGAAGTCTATGGACGTCGACCGATTAATGGGAGCATGATAAAACGTTGTAGGTAACAAATACATCAATTGTTGAGTAGTCATTTGTGTAGGGTTGCAAGTAGTTTTATACGTGGATAGATGGATAAGTCAGCATATGACGTGCTGAATTAGTTGGTTGGTACAATATAGACTACCCTCTGTTCACCCATAAATTATTATTATTTTGTATACTTGTTTCACATTTGTCGTTTGAAAGAATCAATGAGTTTTGTTCTAATTATCTCTGCATTTCATTTCATGAGAGTAACGTTTATTTTATTCTTTTTTTCTAAAACCAAATACTGGCAAATTATCAAGACAACAATGAATCAACAAGCCCGATCATTACCGTTATTTATGTTGAACATTATATATGCAGACCGTCACGTGGAAACTCCAAATGAAATGAAAACGGACGTACCGATGCATCTTGATGTTCCTAGAAATAAATTTCGTTAAATTCTGACTCTGTTTGCATAATGTCGTTATTTTAATTTCAATATAATTATCGGTTCCCAATTAAATATCGCATAATCACAAAAAAAACTCTGAATGACTTCAAATGGAAAACTAGCAATAACTCATCATGCGTATTCCAATAAAATTCATTTCGTCGAAAACGGAGGTTGTTTGAAAAATAGCTATTTCTAACGCTTATATAATATAGATATAATATTATAAATTACAAAACAATTACATTAAATAATATTCATCATTGTATATCCAAATAAAATAATATACAAATTTCAAATATAAACTAATATGAAATTATAACTCCATTTTAACATTTTCGAGTTAAACAATATTCTAATTACATAGAAATCCTTATACAATTTATTAAATAAACACTATCATTTATTAATGATTTTCATAGCGACTATTTTAAAATTTGATTTGCACATAACTTACCATATATATCTCGAATTTTCTCTTCCATTAGAAAATTATAATCAAACGGATCCTAAGGTTTCTTGTTTCATAAAATTCCGACTTAAAATGGGTTATGTAAATTCAATTGAAGTTCAAAACTAAATATTACGAACTATCATGACGTTACGCACTCATTTTAAATTAAAACGTTAAATCGTCGTTTAATTAACGAATTCTATATCAAAATCCATTAATATTCCAAATAAAATATTTAAAACAAGTTTAAATATTCCACTTCAAATGACCGAAAAAAATCAGGGTCGTTACATTCTCCCCCCCCCCCCCTAATAGAATTTTGTCCCTGAAATTACTAAGTAAGAAGAATGCACCAAATCAAATAAATTTCAAAGTAATTTTCTTAAAATAATATAAAAAAAATTCTAAGTTTTAAAATTTTATGAAAAATTCGTCAGCATCATCTTTATACGGTTCGATCGGTATAACCACAAATGCCACTTCGCGCCTTACATCAACCAAAAGAAAACAATTGGCAAGCGGCTGCCCAACTCAGGGGTAAAATCAATACTCCAATCAACAATATCAAGGTTTACCTATTTGTTGGGCAACTCAATCTCAAATAACCAGCAAATCAATTAACAGCTCTTTCTCTTTCAAGCCTGCACTAACTCAATTCACAATGCAATAACATATACAAGATCAAATCATTTAATTTAATTTCATATTTGATTTTTTTTCAAATTTATTCCATTAGAATTCATTCTCTTGGATTTTAATTCGTTCAAATCTTGATGAATTTTTATTCAACCAATCTATTATCCAACAAATAACAATCAGCAATCAACATAAAACTAACCAATTGAATTTATATTCAATCAACTAACTAGTCTTCCAATTATTTCACTTTTCACCTTTTTATTTTTATTTAACTTTAACTTAAATTCCGAATCATTTAATTCCATATTAAAATTTTCATTCACAAACTCAATGCGAAATTCTCCTTGGTTATACTAAACCATAAAAATTTCCATTTGAATTCTATTCAAATTAATTAAACAAACCAATATCAATAATTTTATAAAAATTATTTCTTTTCTATATAAAAATATAATTTGGGCAAAAATATTTCTTTTACCCTCTTTACAAAACAATATCATGTCCATTGCCAATTCAAAATTGAACTGAACAAATAACACATACAAAACATTTGTTTATGAAATCTACAAATACGCTCTTTCATATATATACGTTCAAACTCAATCTAGGGTATTAATAAACCCAATCTCTATCGAGTTACGCCACAGAGCCAAGGTTATTACTAAACCAATTGCTCTAATACCACTATAACGAACAGGGATTTTCGACCGTGAAAATCGACACAAAAACCCCATGTCGAACATTCAAGCATCGAAAATACCGGAACGTTTGTTGAAAGAACTTAGAGGGGGAGATAAGAAAGAAATAAAGTTAGAATAGAAGAATAAGAAGAAGAACTAACACAACACAGAGTCTCATATCGCAGCGAAAAAAAATATCATATAGAATAAAATTTTGTTGAGAGCTTTGAAATTAAAACTTACAATCATTAGAGTACACCAATACATCTGGACAGTTATAATAATATGTCCTCATAAACAACACATAGCGAAAAAGTATCTATATACTATCATGCGTCTGAACTCTTCCAGCTCGTATCTTCAAAGTGTCCGATAACCAGAACCTGTAAAACTCGGTCTAACCCAAGCATTTGCAAACGCCGGATCAGTCTTGTGAACCAAAGTGAGAAAAACTCATTTAAGTTTAAGGGAATCATCCAACTTGATTTTTAAAGTTAAAAATCCTTCGAAAGAAAAGGATAATCGTAAGAACAATCCACACATAAATACGGATGGTTTTTACCTTACATTAACCCAAACATTTTTAAAATCATATCTCTTCTGATATTATAATAATGTCTAAATACAAATAAATAACAATTTAGCAGAACGCTTGCATCTCACGCTCTATGTGACACCCCATCTCCATTAAGGTCACTCACAAAGGGAATGCCTTAACATTGGTGGAGCATTTATTGTGTATAGAACAGAAAAGTAAATAAGACAGATAAATATATTGGTACTTGGAAATGAAAAGAAACAACTTTCATTGCAGCGGAGAAATAGTTTGGTTACATCTAATCAAAAACCAAATACAAAAACCAAATACACTTATTATCCATCTTGACAAATAAGTTCTGAGTACATAAAATAAAAGACATAACCCCAACATAACAATAGCCATAAGTGAGATAGGTTGAACTTTACTTTAGCAATCCAAGCAACTTCCAAAAGAAAGAGAGAGAGAGAGAGAGAGAGAGAGAGAGAGAGCAGTCCAGAATCAAGCTCCACTAGTACTAGTCCCACCCTGAACACCTTGGGGGTGGGGAAGGAAGAAAAGAGGTGGAAACAAAAGGGGTTAGACATAAAGTCTGGCGAGTACGATAACTTTAACAATATAATTATTAAAGTAACTAGGATAAGGCATAAGCTGGCAAATAAGGAAATGACTGTGAATAAAAGGGCAAGACTCAGCAAACTATGGAATTAAGATGAACCAAGATAACATTAACTGCGCACCAAACCACTATAGGATAATTGCTATACTGCACCACACCAAAACACCTCAAAGGTTGATCCAGCCTACAGAACATAAGTGCTAATAACATTGGTAGTTTCGTGTACCCCTAGCTGCCTACATAGGTGCCGCCTGCCCCTATCTCCACTAGGTGTACCCACTACCCCCATTTGATCGGCTCCCTAACTCGTAGATACCCGTGTTGGTCCCACAGTGGGGTGTATCACTCCCCAAAGTGGCAACCCGATACAACTCAAGGATGCACGGCTTATACCTACACGATGCAACAACGTCTTACCTACCAGCCCGGGCCCACGCACGAACATGAAACCCGTTGGACTTGCGTTGCCACCGCTAACCGGTTTTGGTCTCTTACAGTCAAGCCCAGTATGCGTGTCCCGTCCTCGACTTGGGTCGAGTCCACAAAGATACTTAATGGGTTACTGGTCTGAAAAGGACCCCCGTGCCTGACACAAGCTTTTCACCTATGCTTGGTCCCCTCTAGTACATCCCACTTAACCCCTTTCTTATTCATGTCCACTTACATGTTTCAATTTGGTTAAGTGTTTCTATTCGTATTTCCAAATGTCACCCACCTAACCCCCATGTCCCACCACATATTTACTTTGGTTAAGTGTTACTTAGTTTATTACTACCGTAACCTTGTAGGACCTCTCACATTAGGCCACCCTTTGTGGTTGCTGGATTTGCCGGGCGGGTCCGGGCAGTCTTACACCACAAATGAACCTAACCTCGTGTCCATACAATTGTCACGCATTTAATTTGGGCCTATGACCTCTCATATTGGGCTACCATTTGTGGCTGCTGGATTTGCCGGGCGGGTCCGGGCAGTCTTACACCATAAATGAGTCCAACCTCGTGTCCCAAGCATTGATTATCACACATAATCTTTTACCCCAATTTGAATTAATATCCCTATTCAAATTGTCAATTAATTCCAAATTTAACTATGTCTACAATTGATACTTTAATTATGTCCATCTATTTATGGTATATAAATTATACCAATTAACATCACAAATTAATTATCTACCATTTAAGGCATTTATGCCAATTCTCAATATTAAATATTTTAATATCATCCCATTCGTCCCCACGTTATTCGTTCACTTAACATGACATATATATATATATATATTTGACTAACAATTAGTCTAACACATAAAAAGGATAAAACATCATAAATTTGCATAACACAGAATAGATCTAACTTGCAAATAAGGATTACAACATAACTTGCATCAACCTTGTATTTTCATGAATCTAAGTATAGATCTAAACAGTGTGATGTTGCATGTATGAATACAGTTATCACTCAAACTTGCATAGGCAATAGTCACAAACTTGCATAAACCATGTATGTCGTAGATCTACACATAAAGGTATAAACATGCATATGGATCTAAACATAAAGATATAAACTTGTATATATGTGAAATTAATCACTACCTAAACTTGCATATAGTCTTTTAATTTGATTCACATGTAACTTGTGTACAATCCATATAGAAACTAACATATAATCTATACCCAAACTTGCATAAAACTGATGCCAAACATGAATCAAGTTGAACATAGGTGATTGGGCATATACAAAGGGATTCACAACAAAACTAGCATCATAAACAACTAGCATATAATCACAAAATATCATATTTTCCAATGATTCACAAACATAGCCATAAATCCCAATTTATAACTCAACCTAATTAACTTGTTAATTATCTTATTAAAGAAATCGGACTCACCACTCAAAGAAGGTCTTGAGTTCTGGAATCTGAATTCTGTAGTTGAATTAGCTCGCCTTTGAAGTAAATAAATTCGTTGTTGAGATTAGATTGAACCGAGTAGAGTTGCTTTACTTTGCTTCCAATAGGTGGCGGCTATTCTAAGTTTTGGAGTGACATCATGATGGTCATTGTTCTAATTTAGTTTAGGTTTATAGGTTGAGTCTACATGTGTTTATATATAGTTTTAGGATTAATTTAAGCCATAGGATCATCATAGAAGCAACCAGAGCCATCCAAATAGCCATCTGACTCAGCAACAGGTCAAAATGTCGTCATATTCAAATCTGCCCGGGGGGGGAGGGGGGCAGGTCGACCTCTAGTTGAGAGGTCGACACTAGGGTCGACCCCCTGGTCGACCTGGGTCTGGGCGGGAATTTTCCCGCCCAGCCCGCTTCTGCTCTTTTGGTTTGAATTTTGAATTTCTGACGAGCTGTTTTTATATATTTAAATTTTTGGAAACTTCCGACAGCCATAACTTCTTCATACGAAGTCCAATTCACGTAAACTCAGACTCTATCTCAACCAAAATTCCGAGATGAACACAATGGCGTAACCCGTTTCCCTTAATTCTCATGTTTAGAATTAATTATTCTTTAATTCGTTAGTTTTGTTTTAACAGAAAATACGGGGTGTTACATTCTCCCACCTTAAAGGATTTCGACCTCGAAATCTTCAAGTCAAGAAGAATGCATATCCTACCATCCAATCGTCCATCTACTCAACCATCAACCACAGGCATCCATTGTCCTTTAAAGACTTCTAATGCTTTCATGTTTATATGCACAATGTGTGTACATGTCCGTATCTAATGCAAAATCAGGCGGTCTACTGATTCAGTTGACCTCCTTAATGCAAATCATGATAGTGTCATGTGTCCATTATGTATGCAAAAGATTCCTAAAGATACATATTATTCCTATATGCGTGCACAACCATTCATCCGAACGCTTCATCCATATGATAACACAACCATTGCACATCCACTGACCAAAATAAGCACATATGTTCATATGCAGTATGAAAGTGATTGAGCCGATCTAGTGTCTAATGTGTGTGTATATGCATCCACGAGCAACCACTAGCAACCACTTGCATCCACTAGCATCCATCAATCATAACATGTTTCAAATACATGTTTGCATCCATTGGTTCCTACCTAAGGATACAGAATGTGACCGAGAAGATATACTAAAAAAACAGATACAAGCTTGAATAAACTTAAGGAAAAAGAGATCAAAGATGTACCCTCAAAAAGAAAAGGGTAGGCTGCATGTATTTTGGTCTCAGTCTCCCAAGTCGCGTCTTCCTCGGCGTCGCTCCATTGAACTTTAACACGCTTGACTTCACGGTTGCGTAGCTTTTTGACTTCTGTCCCCAAGATGCGAGTCGGAACTCTCCTCACAGTTGCTTCTCGTTCTACTTCGACTTCCTCTAGTATGCTTGGTTCCACAACTTCTGCTGACTCATGTAAGCACTTTCGTAGCAGAGAGACAAGAAAAACATTATGAACTCCATCCATTCTTTCAAGCAGATGTACTCTATAAGCCATCTTCCCAATCTTCCCGATGATAGGAAACGGCCCCACAAATCTTGGTGCTAAATTTCCCGCGGACCCAAAGCGAATGACATTCCTCAAAGGAGATACCTTAAGGAACACCTTATCTCCAACCTCAAACTCAAGGTCGGTCCTTCTCTTGTCTGCGTAGGATTTCTGTCTATCTTGGGCAGTTTTCATTCTTCTTCGTATCAAGTCCAGTTTCTCTGAAGTCTCTCTAATCATGTACGGCCCAAGTATAAGTTTATCCGTGGACTCCCACCAACAAGTTGGTGATCTACATGGCCTTCCATATAAAGCTTCGAAGGGTGCCATGCCTATAGTGGCTTGGTAGCTATTGTTATAAGCGAATTCTACCAACGGAAGGTGATCCTCCCATGTTCCTCCAAAGTCAAGAATACACAATCTAAAAAGATCTTCTAGTACTCTATTCACCCTTTCCGTCTGACCGTCGGTTTGCGGGTGATAGGCCGTCTTAAACATAGCTGTGTGCTTACAGCCTCTTGCAAACTTCTCCAAAACTCGCTTGTAAAGATAGGGCCTCTGTCGCTTACTATGCTGGAAGGTATCCCATGGAGTCGAACTACCTCTTTAAGATACATAAATGCTAATGATGAGGCAGTCCTCCTACTCTTGACAGGTATAAAGTGAGTGCTTTTTGTGAGCCTGTCCACTATTACCCAAATACCGGTATTGCCCCTTCTCGACCTAGGCAACCCATCAATAAAGTCCATCGAGATGCTATCCCATTTCCATTGCGAAACATCTAGAGGATGAAGCAAACCACCAGGCTTCTTCTACTCTGCCTTGACTTGCTGGCATATCATGCACTTAGAAACGAATTCAGCTGCGTCCCTCTTCATGCCGTTCCAAAAGAAAACTCTTTTGATGTCTTTATACATCTTGCCTCCACCGGGGTGTATGGTCATCTTGGAATGGTGCGCTTCTTCAAGAACCATCCTCACCAAATCCCATGCTTGTGGGACGCATAGTCTTCTGTCCCATCTCAACCAACCTTTATCATCGATGGAATATCTACCGAGGTGACTAGAAGTCTCACCCCTAATCAGCTTGTCTATCACATCAACTAGCTGAGGGTCTTCACGTTGCACGGTTCCTATTGAGTCCAACAAAGTAGGTCGCACTTCTAGCATTGCCATCAAGCCAGTCACTTAATCAACAGAGGGTCTAAAATCAAAGTTTGCTATGTACTCCAAACTTTGCCTTTCTACAAAGAGAGGACTTAAGGTCAGCTTCTTTCTACTCAAGGCATCTGCTACTACATTGCCCTTGCCAGGGGTGTAGGAGATCTCAAAATCGTATGAGGCTAGAAACTCCATCCATCTTTGCTGCCTTAGATTGAGGTCTTTCTACAAGAAAAGGTACTTTAACGACTTATGGTCAGTATACAATTCAAATTTCTCACCTAAGAGATAATGGCTCCAAAGACTTAAGCGCAAAAACGATGGCTGCCAACTCTAGATCGTGGGTTGGGTAGTTTTTCTCATGCACCTTCAATTGTCTTCCACCATAAGCTACTACCTTCCCCTCTTGCATCAAAACAGCGCCTAGTCCTGTACCGCATGCATCCGTGTATACTGTAAACATCTTGCTCCTATCAGGCAATGTCAGAACTGGGGTTGTTGTCAGAGCCCTCTTCAAACATTGGAAAACAATATCGCAATCCAAATCCCAAGTGAAAGTCAGGTTCTTCTTCGTTAACCTCGTAAGTGGAGCGGAGATCTTTGCAAAGTCTTTAATGAACTTGCGATAAAAACCTGCTAGCCTAAGAAAACTTCGGACTTCGGTTGCATTCTTTGGATCCTTCCAATCCTGGACCGCAACTACTTTTGCGGGGTCCACAGCTAACCCTTTTTTGGACACCACATGTCCAAGAAATCTTACTTCTTCCCTCCAGAAGTGGCACTTGGAGAATTTTGCTTTCAACTGATGTGCACGGAGAGTATCCATGACTTCCCTTAAATGCAAAGCATGCTCTTCCTCATTCTTTGAGGAAATCAGAATGTCATCTATGAACACCACCACAAATTTATTAAGAAATTCCCGGAACACCCTACTCATCAAATCAACGAAGTAAGAAGGTGCGTTTGTCAAGCCGAAAGGCATGAAAAGCCACTCGAAGAAACCATCTGGGGTTCTGAATGCGGTCTTGTCAATGCTATCTTTAGCCACTCCTAGCTGATGAAACCCGGTAGCCAGATCTAATTGGGAGAAAACTTTTGCACCTACAAGCTGATCGAACAAATCGTCTATTCTTGGCAGTGGGTGCCTATTCTTCTTGATCAGCTTGTTTAGCTCCCTATAATCAACGCATAGGCGAAGTGAACCGTCCACTTTGGTTGCGAACACCACTGGAGCACCCCATTCAGAAATACTCCGCCTTATAAACCCTTTTTCTAGCAGCTCCTTAACTTGCTTGCTGAGCTCTTTTCTCTCCCTTGGAGCCATGTGTCTAACGGGTAAAGCAACGGGTTTTGCGTTGTCGACGAGGTACATGCGGAAGTCTATCTCCCGCTTCGGAGGTAAGCCCTTCACCTCCTCAAACACATCCGAGTATTTCCGGACCACTCTGACCGACTGCAAATTCTCAACAGACGCGTCAAGCGATTCTAGATTACTTAGCATAATAGAATTCATGGGATTACAAGAGATTTCGAGAGTGTTACCAAGGCGAGTCACGAGTTTAACCACTCTCCTTTCACAATCAAGGATGGCACCATTACTGGATAACCAATCCATGCCTAGAATCAACCCATAGCCCGTGAAGCCAAAAACATAAGCATCACATCTAAACCTAACGCTAAGTATAGAAATTTTCAAATCCAAACAAATCATCGACAAATAGGTTGAGCCCCCAATTGGATTTGAAACAACTAAGGGATCCTCCACTATACTGGTGTCTAGGTGCAGTGACTCAACTAAAGTAGTGGATATAAAAGAGTGTGATGCGCCAGAATCAAAGAGTGTGCGAACAGGATGATCAAAAAGATAAACTAAACTTTCAACGGAAATTGTTCTACCACGTTCTTGCAGCGGTGGGCCCATGAGAGTCTGGACCTGCCCTCTTGCCTGCCCTGGTACTATGAGAGCCTGAACCTGCCCTCCCGAAGTAGACCCTGCCCTCTGTCCTTTCTTTGGGCAGTCCTTAACCAGATGTCCTGCCTCGCCACAGTGAAAACAACCAGTCTTCTTTTTCTTCCTACAGTCTTTGCTCAGATGGCCTGGTGTCCCATAGTTAAAGCATCTTTTCTTTCCCTTGCCATTGTTATCTTTGCCACCCTTCTTGTTCTGTTGTGGCTGTTGCGGTTTCTTTTGATCCCCTTTCTTCTCGGGTGCCTTATTAGCATTAGTGCCTTTCTCCTCTTCATGCATAAGTGCCATGTCAACCAGCATCTCAAAGGTGGCCCCCATAGGAATGTGGGTCATAGCCAACCCATGTAACGGCTCATTCAAGCCTTTAACAAATCTTAGGGCCTTCTTTTCAGGTGTGTTCACCAAGTCTATGCCAAATCGCGCCAACTGATTGAACTTGTTGACGTACTCTTTCACCGATAGATTCCCTTGCTTCAATGCCAAAAACTTTTCCATGTATAGATTCTCTTCGGCTCTTGTGAGAAATTTAGCTTCGAACCTAAGCCTGAAATCCGCCCATGTCTCAACCGGACGCTCTCCGTTAGTGACCTCCCACCAAAACGAGGCCTCGTCCTTCATAAGCCAAGCAGCTAATTGGACTTTCCTTCCATCTTCCACTTCAAAGATCCCAAACAATTCTTCTACCTCCTTAAGCCAATTTCGGGCTTCCACAAACGTCTCTGACCCGTGAAAAGGTTTTCCGCCCATTGCCCGAAAGTCCTTCCATGTCTTTGCGAAAGTATCAACGCGACGAGGGGGAGGAGGAGCGGGTGCAGCTGGGGGAGGAGGAACGTTTGCTGGGCATGGAGTGTTGGCCCTAGCCTCAAGGTACCTTCTGAACCAGCCAGCTACTGGCACGCCCTCGGGAAGGTTAAGATCTTTAGCCATACTAAAACGAAAAAGGAAAGATTCAAAACAAAAGAATCGAAGGAAAGATATATGGCTCTTGGGGGTTATGTTTTTAAAAATAAACTTTTCTCTAGAAAATATTCTCCTAAAAACATAGCTTTGAAAATATTCTTTATAAAAATGTCTTTTTGAAAAATAGTTTTTCAAAATATCCTGTCTGTTCTGGTAACCTTCAGCTCTGATACCACGAGTGACACCCCATCTCCATTAAGTTCACTCACAAAGGGAATGCCTTAATTTTGGTGGAGCGTTTATTGTGTATAGAACAAAAAAGTAAACAAGACAGATAAATATATTGGTACTTGGAAATGAAAAGAAACAACTTTCATTGCAGCGGAGAAATAGTTTGGTTACATCTAATCAAAAACCAACTACAAAAACCAAATACACTTATTATCCATCTTGACAAATAAGTTATGTGTAACACCCCACACCCGCTATGGTCACTCGCTAAGGGAATGCCATAACATTGGTGGAGTATTTTAAGTGAATATAGAACAGAAAAATTACAACAAGACAGATATAAGTAATACTTGAAAATTTTAAAACATCATTTCATTGCAGCGGAAAGTAAAACATGTTTGGTTACATCACAAAACCATAATAAGAGTCAAGTACAAAATATCCATCCTGATAAATAAAAGTACATAATCCCAATACATGAACTGATAGCCATAAAAGAAAGGGTAAGCTGAGCTCTACATCTATGGTCCAAGCTCCAAAAGAGAATAAAGCAGCCTGATCAAAGCCCACTCGTACTGGGCCCACTCTGATAACCTGAGGGTTGGGAAAAAAAGATAAAAACAACGGGGTCAGACATAAGTCTGAGCGAGTCCTATAACTTTAACAATACAATCATTAAAGTAACCAGAGAAGACATAAGCTTGATATACGGTGTCGTCTGGGGATGAATGGCTACACTAAGCAGCTTGGTAGACTTAGGATAAACTAAGAAACGTAAAGACGCATCTACCCTTCCAAAGGTAAATTACTAAACTGCACCACACCAGTCATTCCTAACTTAAAGGTTGATCCCACCCATGGACTTATAAAATTAACTTAATAGTTCTCGCGTACCCCTAGGTGACTGAGTAGACGCCACAGGGCCCTACAATCCACTAGGTGTACACACTACTCCCCATTCGATCGGCTCCCTAACGTAGATACCCGTGCTGGCCCCACCGTGGGGTGTACCATTCCCCAACGTGGCAACCTGATAAAACTAACGGTGCACGGCTTATATCTACACCATGCAACAACATCTTATTTACCAGCCCGGGTCCACACACGCATATGAAACCCGTTGGTCATGCGTTGCCACCGCTAACCCATTTTGGCCTCTTATAGTCAAGCCCAATATGCGTGTCCCGTCACTCGACTAGAGTCGAGCCCACTAAGATACGTTTGGGATATTGGTTGAAATGGGCCCCCACAAGCTACCACCTAAGCTTGTTATTTCTAGTGAATCCCGCTTAACCCTTTAACCATGTCCACTTACATGTTATAAATTCTGGTTAAGTCATTAATCATATTTTAATTGCCATTCAAGGCACCCACTAGATTTCCACATGCCACCCAAAGCACTTACTTAACCCTTTAACCATGTTTTAATTACATGTTCCACTTTGGTTAAGTATTCTAATCGTATTTTCTATTGCCACCCAAGGCCCCCACTTAACCCCTCATGTCCCTCTACATGCTAATATGGTTAAGTGTTTCTTAATTAATTAATTAAGATCATGACCTCATAAAGACCTCTCACATTAGACCGTCTTTTATGACTGCTGGATATGCCGGTTGGGTCCGGGCAGCCTTACGTCATAAAAAGGGTCTAACCTCGTGTCTTTACTTTAATCACGTATTTAATTTGTGCCTAAGACCTCTCACATTGGGCTAACATTTGTAGCAACTGGTTAAGCCGGTTGGGTCCGGGCAGTTTTACGCTACAACTGAGTCCAACCTCGTGTCTTAGTCGATTAATTACACCTAATTAATCACCCTCATAATTTATATTAATTATCCCTAATTAATTAATCATGTTTTCCAGAATATGGGTAGACCTAACTCAATAGGTAAATTCCCAACTCCGTAGTATGGGTAGACCTAACTCAATAGGTAAATTCCCAACTCCATAATATGGGTAGACCTAACTCAATAGGTAAATTCCCAATTATGTCCATTTAATTTATGTTACTCTTAAGCATACCCATTCCACATCATTTTATTAACATGCATATTAACCCCATCGTTCCCCACGTAATTCGTTCTCGTAACGTGACATAATAAAAGGGAAGATTCATCACAAATGTCATGGGTTTAACCAACATAGCTTATAACTTTATCATGGGTTCAAAAGGTGTCAACTTGCATATATGAGCATACATTAAACCCAACTAGCATTTAACCCAAACTTGCATTATGCATGTCATAAAAAGAGACAAACTTGCATATGAACTTGCACATAAACTTGCATATGAACTTGCACATAAACTTGCATGTGAACTTGCATAACATGTCATACATAGAGGCAAACTCGCATATGTTATGCATATCATAAAAAGAGACAAACTTGCATATGAACTTGCATCATAATAGGGTAAATATGCATATGTATGCATAGCATACAAAGGTGTCATCTTGCATATGTATGCATCTTATTTAGAAAAAGGGTAAACTTGCATGTCATAATGTATGCATAAAACCAAACATTTAGCATGCATAAAATCAAATACTTAGCATGCATAAAACCAAACACTTAGCATGCATAAAATCAAATACTTAGCATGCATAAAATCAAATACTTAGCATGCATAAAACCAAACACTTAGCATGCATAAAATCAAATACTTAGCATGCATAAAACCCAATGCTTAGCATGCATGAAACCCAATGCTTAGCATGCATGAAACCCATCACTTAACTTGCATAAACCCACATACTTAACTTGCATAAACATAGGGTTAACATTAAACATAGATTAGCAAACTAACATCATATCATATGACTTAAAACCCACAAATCCGCATACAAAACCGCATGATCTCATCATATCTCATCTACTTAATTTAGCAATTGGTTATTAAAGTGATAGAAACTCACCAAAACCAAGATTAGCAAACTTATGTAGTAGAACTAGTTGCTATACAAGAAGAAGATGATGATTAGAGGTTGATTAGCTTGCAACTTTCTTCATAAACTAATGGAGGTTCCTCTCAAGTTTGATTTTGGCGGCATGGTGGCATCATTTCTATTTTTAGTATGAATTAGGGTAGTATTAGGGTGTATTTATAGATTAGGTGAGTGTTTTAGGCCCTTAGATTAACCCTAAATTAGATTAGGACCCTTAGATTTCGGAACCTTCCAGAAACCAGCCCTAAGACCAAGCCCAAACCCCAAACTGGTGCACCCAACCACAGAACTCTCTAGAAACTGTGCAGGTTTCCTGTCCCGACATGGGCGCACTTCCCAAGTGCGCCAGTGTATTTTTGTGCTGGCGCACTTCACAAGTGCGCCAGTGCATTTCTGGCCTGTTTCGGGTTTTTCTGCCTAACTTCGTTCGTCCATATCTCTTTCATACGGTACCCGTTTTACGCAAACTCGGACTCTATTTCGCGTATTTTTCCGAGACGAACGCAATGACGCAGCCCGTTTCCCCTGATTCTCACATCTGAGATTAATTATACTTTAATTACTAACCATTAGTGTTAATTGAAATTCGGGGTGTTACATTATGAGTACATAAAATAAAAGACATAACCCCAACATAACAATAGCCATAAGTGAGATAGGATGAACTTTACTTCAATAATCCAAGCAACTTCCAAAAGAAAGAGATAGAGCTTTCCAAAATCAAGCTAAACTAGTGCTAGTCCCACCCTGAACACCTTGGGGGGGGAGGAAGAAAAGAGGTGGAACCAAAAGGGGTCATACATAAAGTCTGGCGAGTACGATAACTTTAACAATATAATTATTAAAGTAACTAGGATAAGGCATAAGCTGGAAAATAAGGAAATGACTGTGAATAAAAGGGCAAGACTCAGAAAACTAAGGAATTAAGATGGACTAAGATAACATTAACTACGCACCAAACCACTATAGGATACTTGCTATACTGCACCACACATAAACACCTTAAAGGTTGATCCTGCCTACAAAACATAAGTGCTAATAACATTGGTAGTTTCATGTACCCCTAGTTGCTTACATAGGTGTCGCCTGCCCATATCTCCACTAGGTGTACCCACTACCCTCATTCGATTGGCTTGTAGATACCCGTGCTGGTCCCACAGTGGGGTGTATCACTCCCCAAAGTGGCAACCCGATACAACTCAAGGATGCACGACTTATACCTACACGATGCAACAACGTCTTACCTACCAGCCTGGGCCCACGCACGCACATGAAACCCGTTGGACTTGCGTTGCCACCGCTAACCCGTTTTGGCCTCTTACAGTCAAGCCCAGTATGCGTGCCCGTCCTCGACTTGGGTCGAGCCCACAAAGATACTTAATGGGTTACTGGTCTGAAAAGGGCCCCCATGCCTAACACAAGCTTTCCACCTATGCTTGGTCCCCTCTAGTACATCCCACTTAACCCCTTTCTTATTCATGTCCACTTACATGTTTCAATTTGGTTAAGTGTTTCTATTCGTATTTCCACATGTCACCCACTTAACCCCCATGTCCCACCACATATTTACTTTGGTTAAGTGTTACTTAGTTTATTACTACCGTAACCTTATAGGACCTCTCACATTAGGCCACCCTTTGTGGTTGCTGGATTTGCCGGGCGGGTCCAGGCAGTCTTACACCACAAATGAACCTAACCTCGTGTCCATACAATTGTCACGCATTTAATTTGGGCCTATGACCTCTCACATTGGGCTACCATTTGTGGCTGCTGGATTTTCCGGGTGGGTCAGGGCAGTCTTACACCACAAATGAGTCCAACCTCATGTCCTAGGCATTGATTATCACACATAATCTTTTACCCCAATTTGAATTAATATCCCTATTCAAATTGTCAATCAATTCCAAATTTAACTATGTCCATAATTGATACTTTAACTATGTCCATCTATTTATGGTATATAAATTAAACCAATTAACATCACAAATTAATTATCTACCATTTAAGGCATTTATGCCAATTCTCAATATTAAATATTTTAATATCATCCCATTCGTCCCCACGTTATTCGTTCGCTTAACATGACATATATATATATATATATATATTAGACTAACAATTAGTCTAACACATAAAACGGAGAAAACATCATAAATTTGCATAACACAATATAGATCTAATTTGCAAATAAGGATTACAACATAACTTGCATCAACCTTGTATTTTCATGAATCTAAGTATAGATCTAAACAGTGTGATGTTGCATGTATGAATACGGTTATCACTCAAACTTGCATAGGCAATAGTCACAAACTTGCATAAACCATGTATGTCGTAGATCTACACATAAAGGTATAAACTTGCATATGGATCTAAATATAAAGATATAAACATGTATATATGTGAAATTAATCACTACCTAAACTTGCATATAGTCTTTTAATTTGATTCACATGTAACGTGTGTACAATCCGTATAGAAACTAACATATAATCTATACCCAAACTTGCATAAAACTGATGCTAAACATGAATCAAGTTGAACATAGGCGATTGGGCATATACAAAGGGATTCACAACAAAACTAGCATCATAAACAACTAGCATATAATCACAAAATATCATATTTTCCAATGATTCACAAACATAGCCATAAATCCCAATTTATAACTCAACCTAATTAACTTGTTAATTATCTTATTAAAGAAATCGGACTCACCACTCAAAGAAGGTCTTGAGTTCTGGAATCTGAATTCTGTAGTTGAATTAGCTCGCCTTTGAAGTAGATAAATTTGTTGTTGAGATTAGATTGAACCGAATAGAGTTACTTTACTTTGCTTCCAATAGGTGGCGGCTATTCTAAGTTTTGGAGTGACAGCATGACGGCCATTGTTTTAATTTTGTTTAGGTTTATAGGTTGAGTCTACATGTGTTTATATATAGTTTTAGGATTATTTTAAGCCATAGGATCATCACAGAAGCAACCAGTGCCATCCAAATAGCCATCTGACTCAGCAACAGGTCAAAATGTCGTCATATTCAAATCTGCCCGGGGAGGCAGGTCGACCCCCAAGTCGACCCCCAGGTCGTCCTGTAGGGGAGAGGTCGACACTAGAGTTGACCCCCTGATCGACCTGGGTCTGGGCGGGAATTTTCCCGCCCAGCCCGCTTCTACTCTTTTGGTTTGAATTTTGAATTTCTGACGAGCTGTTTTTATATATTTAAATTTCTGGAAACTTCCGACAGCCATAACTTCTTCATACGAAGTCCAATTCATGCAAACTCAAACTCTATCTCAACCAGAATTCCGAGACGAACACAATGGCGTAACCCGTTTCCCTTAATTCTCATGTTTAGAAATAATTATTCTTTAATTAGTTAGTTTAATTTTAATAGAAAATACGAGGTGTTACACTCTACATATATTGTATACAATCAAAATCGTGGGCGCTTATTGGAGATTGGATTCCGACTATGACAAGGTATAGAACCACCTTACGATCAGTGTACTCTAGAGGGGATACTCTGGAGTTCAACAAGAACATCTTGCAACTCAGCCACACATGACCGACCATTCATTTCGCTTGAATGTTCCAAATATATTGTCACCTAACGGTTGCTAGCAACATAACCGTTCTCGGGAGATACAGAAGCAAAAAGAAGAACAAATAATGAATTTTCTCTATATGGTGACAATACACCCTAATTGGGAGTGACCCACTTAGCCATGCTGCCTTCCCGATTTTTGTCATTTCCCAGTTGATGTGGCTTGTGGTTATAATTTCTTTTAAGAACATCTAGTCACCATTCACTTTGAATGTCATATTGCCAGATCCGTCAAATCACTATTTAACGTCCACAAATATACTCTTTGTACAAAAGAAGTGCCCCTCTTCGCCACCAACTCGGTGTATTTGTAAAAATCAATATATGTGGTTTTTAGGAAATACTCTATCAAATATTCGTCCACATAAGTCATCCAGGAACAGGATGAACCGAAGGTACTCTCCTAATGCATCCAATATAGGAATCACTCCATGGATCAGTAGTGAGTAGTCCTTGCAAATCCATAGATTTCAACCATAACTGAATCACAATATATCTCTAGGGATATGAAACACCCCACGTCCGTTAGTGTCACTCACTAAGGGAATGCACTAAGTTCTGTGGAGCATTATTAGTAAACAGACATAGAATAATTACAAGACAGATATAAGTAAAGATAGCAGCGCAAATTTCATAAACTTTATTTCAGACATAAATCATAATCCAGTGGTTTATAATAGCACTAGTCATTAAACTATTACAACAAAATATTTATGTCTTGCATAACAAAATAAAGAAGCATAAAATGACAATGATATTCCCCAATAAAGCATGAGCCAGCCATAGCAGTTAAAAAGAGAATCCAAGCAATACATCTACTCTCTTCAAGCTGGAAAAAGTTCGAACTAAGCTGAAGTGTTCCCTCCATGCGGACCTGGGGGGAAACGGAAGAAAAGAAGACGAAAGAAAATCGGGTCAGACATAAGCCTGGTAAGTCCAGTGATTTTTCAGCATGTAAACAAGATATAGGATCATGACATGAATAAACTGAAAATAGGACAATACCATAATAACAAGATAACTTAAGACAAGATAAGGCAGAGTAAACTGAATATACTAGCGCGATCATTTCTATTTCTCTGCACCTACTAACAAATGTTCCAACTATCATCATGTGTTCATAACAAAGTGATCCCTTTATCGATCGGCTTCTTCTCGCATGCATTTATTACTTGTGTCATTCGGCCCCGCTCGATTGTAGATACCTGTGTTGGTCCCACCATGGGGTGTATCAATCCCTATGATGGCAACCCGACACGATTCAAGATGCACAGTGTATAACTACTGATGCCCAGTGCCTGCTTTTTCCACTCCGGAATACATGCACGCCCGTACTCCATCGGAACCTACACTGACGCACCACCCGCTGCTATTTTGACCGCTTATAATCAGCACAGTAATTGTGCCCTACCCTGCCTAGTTTCAGGGTACCATGATACATCTATGTGGGTTACTGCTGAAATGGGTCCCCGTTACTAGGGTTTCCTAATCAACATGTTATAACGGTTAAGTGTTCCCAATTTAACCTAACCCCATCCATCTGTTTAATTAACATGTTGTATTGGTTACGTGTTGCCTTAATTAACTTAACCCTACCATTCTTAGCATGTCTTGTTCATTAGCATTAATTGATTTATTAATGCACCAACCTCTCACATTAGATCTGTGTTGTTGCGGTTACTGGATGTGCCGGGCAGTTCCGGGCAGTTTTACACCACAACTCAATCTAACCTCGGGTTTTTCTTAGGCATGATGCACTAACCGCTCACATTAGATCGGTGTTGTTGCAATTACTGGATGTGTCGGGTGGTTCCGGGCAGTTTTACACCACAACTCAATCTAATCTCGAGTTAGGCAAGTTCATCTTTTCTTTAATTTACATATTTGTCATTTATGTCAAGTTTGTATGTAAATTATCCACAAGTGTTGTCATGTCACATTTACTATTTAAATTATGTTCATAATTAATGGTATACAAATTATACCATTTCATGCTACTAATCATTTACATGATTATGAGCCAATCTATGCCAATAGCATGTAATTTAATGTTTTTCCCCAATGTTACCCCCGTTGTTCGTTCGCATAATTCACATAGAACATTAGGCTCGCAATTTAGCCTAACTTATAAACAAAAAGAGAAAAGAAAGGGGCATGTAACATTCCAACAAGCATAAAATAATATGGATCCAACTAAACATGTGTCATATAAATTTGGCATAGAACAATATTCATTTAATTAGGCATATAAATGTGAACTTGCATTTTAGATCCAATTAACATAAATCTTAAGCATGTGAACAGGAATTTACATAGATCTTAAACTTGTGTACTAGCTTAGATCTAAACATATAAGTATGTAAATCTAAACATATAAGCATATATGAACATGACTTAGCCTATGAACATGTACATAACATAACATAAAAGCAAGCATGTAGATCTAAACATATAAGCATATATGAACATGACTTAGCTTATGAACATGTACATAACATAACATAAAAGCAATAATGTAGATCTAAACATATATGAACATGACTTAGCTTATGAACATATACATAACATAACATAAAAGCATCACCAAATTAATATATAATATGATAGGTCCAATTGTATAATTCACAATAATCTCATAGGCATAGTTAATTTCATATTTGTCACAAGGATAAACATGAATCAGAATTACAATTAGGCATATTTCTAGATTCAATTCATTTCAAGTCATGACTTTTATATGTTTAAATTTGAAATATAACTGAACTTACAGAAAAAGAACAGCTCTTGTATTCTGGAATCTGATTTCTGGATTTGTTAAGCTATTCCTTTGATGTAGACTATTGATGTTCTTCTAATTGATTTCTAGTTGAAGAAGATATTCTAGTTTTAAGAAGATGGAGGCTACACTAGTTTAGAGAGAGACAGCATGACGGCTTCATAGAATGATTTTAGTGTAGATTGGGGCTTAGGTTAGATATGTATTTATAGGTGTGTATGAGTAATTAGATCCTTTAGATCAACCTAGGATCCATCCAAGCCATCCAATCCAAGAAAATGAGTCATCAGGCCAATCACAGCGCGACACATAAGCCCTAAAACAAAAAAATTTGTCACAGACCATTCTGGGCCGACGGGGTCGATTTCAAACACCCTGAGTTGACCCTGGGGTCGACCCAGCAGGATCGGGTCGACCCATAAAATAGGTCGGTTTGGCGTTTTGCCTTCCCGCTTCCGCTATTTTGAATTTTTTTTCTTGAATTTTAGGTTGAATTTTATTTTATTAATTTATATATATACATATATTTCCCTTATATGTATATAAACTTCCAAGGTCCATAACTTTCCCATACATTATCCGTTTAATGCAAACTTTGGGTATATGTTGACCAGAATTTTGAGACGAACGCAATGGTATAGTCTGTTTTACTTAATTCTCAATTAAAAAATTAAGTGTTCTTAAATATATTAATTTTAATATCTTAAAATTATGGGGTGTTACAGGATCAGCCAAAGATTTTACGTAACTCTTCTGCTTTACGAAGATCACGGTCTTCAATTGTTCCATCTCGATTAGCATCTTCCATGTATTCGTATTTATTGGTTGGAATGGTTTTCAAATATAAATTCGATCCCGGTCTTTCCGTACCAACAACGTTGGGCCAAATTTTGATAGTCAGTTATTTAACTATCAAAATAAACAACCATAAAAATAAATATATCAATTAGTTCAGTACACAACATCACTTGGCCTTTTTGAATTACCATTCGTTACATCAATCGTTAAATCTTTTAAAACATTATATACAAACGTTTCTATTCAACTTATAAACTTGTAGAATATATAGTTTATAATACCATACTTTTCCTTGGAAACCTTATTACAAATCTTATGGTCGTTTACATAATTTAAATATTAAGTAAAATATTATTCAAAACCCTTATGTTAACTTTGATAATCCCAAATACATTATATACAGGCCTTTATTCCAAAATAGCACCTTTTATAAACTTTCGATAAATTTATTTCAAACCCACTTCGGTTATCTCTCGGTAAACCCCATCTCTCATTTAACACAGTAATTTAGATCGCATCGTTATAACTTAACTAGCCTAACATTTTATCTCAAATTTGGGTTTCGTTTCGATTTCCATTTTATTCCTTCATCAATCCCTAACCGTAAATCAGTAAGATATAATTCTCAAAACATCAACCCCGAAGGCTGAAACCAACATCAGATCAATACTCAGAAAATCATTTATCTCAACCGATCTCCAGTTAGGTTCTAATTTTTCATTTCATATCTCGACTTTTATTTCCATTTATAATAACTTGTTCCAATAATATAGTCTCATAGAACCCGTTGCAATAGGGACTCCCGGTGCCTTGATGAATTTGATGACTAAAGTATTGAGTACCGTATACTCAACGCACTGAGTGAATGAATGTGAGGATGAATGATGGATGATATGGATGTTTACTTATTTATCAACATTAGTACTTAGACATCTATCACACCATATTTATATGATGTTTATCACAATATATCATGTATAGATTATTATGTGCTAACTATATTGGTACAGGGGAATGACAGGTATGATCCTCATACCCTCCGTGTCATATTCACTATTACGACTATTACTGTACTTTGAAATTTGTTTATCGCTCACACTAGATTGTTGTCTGAATCAAGGTTTTATTTCTCTCTTATTACCTTGGGTACTATTTATCGATGATGCTAATGAGCAGACCAAGTGACATGTATGAGTATTATTTAGAGTTGCGCAAGTGGATTAACAGAAGGCGGCATCTTTCCTATTTATACTTGGATTATCCATGTTTATTCCACCGTGTGACACTGCGAGTCTTGGCAGTATTATGTATCTTTATTAGGGACAGATTATCAGTTTAAGTTTATCTGTCACTTGTATAAACTATATTACTATTTTGTATAATTGTATGAGTCTATATACTCTGATTATATAGTTTATATAGTTATTACTATCTCATTTATTTTATATCTATGATTATTACTATTATATGTTATCTGATGCGTTGTGGGTGATATGACAGGTTCTGTGATTGTGTCTGCGTTCCGTGATGGAGTTTTATATTCTCTTCTTTCTCTTCTCTTCTATTTCCTTCTTTTTTTCTCTTTTATCTCCTTTTCTACTATTTCTTTATCTTGATAATCATTTACATCGGTTGGGTGGAGTTATATAAGCACTGGCGGTGTATAGTGGGTCTTCACAGTTAATTTTATTTAATTATTTATTTCAGTTTCAAATTCGTTTTTCATTCATAAATTCATCATATGAACTCCGGTCATGAAACTCAATTATGAAAGCTACTCATGATTATGCCACAAAAGCTGAAGCAAGTTTCATGAGAAAATTCCCACATTTGTGCAGATTTCATTTTTGGAACCTAAGTAATCAATTAAAATAACCAACGTTAAAATTACGGGGTTTTACAAATAATATTTCACTTAATGATGCGCACGACAAGTGAGCCAGTAGTTGAATTATCGGTTTTCCAAACGCAAACGTCATCAAAGAAGGTATGTTGTAAAACCTCAAGATCTGACGGCTCATTATCATCTAAGTCGGCATCCTTTGCGGAAATCTTCAGATTCCCAATGAGATCATCATCAATCGACTCAATCCGGACTCTCTTCACCTTTATCATCAACATTTCGTGTCATTTGAGTGTTGGAAAGGCAAACATAGCGTGTGTATCATTCTCTCTTATAAGTATCATAGTGGAGAATTGGCGCCAATCTTGCCACCTTGAATAGCTCCTCTTTCATCCTACAAGCGGTAAATCTCCAAGCTTAGCTAGTCGCCCTTGGTGAAAAGTGAACTATGTCGAGTCATGGCAGGTGGAAATCTTTTTCTTGTTTTATTCTGAACAAGCCACTTCTTGAGAAGTAAGACTGAGGTAGCACAAGGAAGAATTGCCAGTGCAGGGTTGTGTTATGTGCTGAGAGTGGTTAGTGAGAGGAGATAAGTTTTAAAATCAAATGCGGTGGTGGCACGATACTTGGCATACCAAAACTTTAGCATTGCTTAATGGTGGAAAGAAGGAGAGAGGTTACCGACATAGAGGAAGGGCTAAAGGAAAAATTGATGTTGACCAAAGGCAGTAATGAGGAAATAGAATAGGGGCATGTAGGTTGTTCATACGATACTTTATAGGCGCATTCTATCTTCGAAGCGAGCTTGAATCCACCTAACTCTCTTCCATCTAGGTCGACATGTTAACTGCTACGATCGATCACTACCCCAATTTTAACACGTTCTGAACTTGGATCTAAACAAGTCGGGCTACTTAATTATAATAACTTAGCAATTGTTCTTCGTGCCTTCTCCAACTTGATATGGTGAGGAAATTACTAACCTCTTCCCAACTGTACTAAGCTTACCGTCTAGCCTTTCGAGCCATTCCTCGACTAGATTTCAATCATCCCGCTAATATTGCTATAACCCTCAACACTTCTGAAAACCGAAAAATATTCCGGCTGCTATTCCATTTTTTATAGAAATATTCCTTCATAGCTAATGCGTACGATGACACTTCAACTACATATTCAATCGAATTGTCATTTCAATTTTGTTCGTCCATTAGATGAGAATTTTTAAAAAGTTCGATTTTAGAAAAATTCAACGAGCCCAATATATGCTCCTTTATAATCATTTCTATATAATAGAAACTATTTCAAGCCAAATCTTCCTTTAAAAATAATTTTTGTTTCTTGAAATTAGGTACGTAGTGGCAGTACATATTAATACTACAACTCATAGGTATGTGCACCATACTCTATTTCAATAAGTGTTTGAATCACGTTATGCAAGTTTCGAGCATTTGACCTCTCACATAAAAATTAAAGTGCTTAACCACCAGGACAATATTGTTTGTCATGAAACTGTTGTATATAACGTTGTTGTATACACAATTATATGATTTTTGTTTGATGATAATAACCAAATATATATTATTACAAATGTGTTTGTTATTGAACTATTTCATGTATACATCACAGACAGGAATATAATTTTTTATTTAAATAGAATACGACTGTACATAAATTCAAATATTCACATAGTATTTTATTTAAATATAATATTTTATTTCAAACAGTACAACTTTTATAACTCCTCTATTTGTACATTTCACTGATATTTTACATCTCATTAACATACACATTCTTTTTCATACACAGTTCCTCACTACAACTCTATGTCACTCAGTCACTCTGTACAATTTCATATACATACATTCACTGAATAATACACACACTGTTGTTCTTGTCTTCTATCTTCACAACATCCTTCAGTAAGTCCAATCACCATCTACTTACCTGTCACATGAAATAGAAACACACACAGTACACTGCGGTAGAAATAAATACCGAATACATGCAAATATAACTTTATTTTTAAATTTTATTTATCTCAGAATTTCTGTAACAACTCGAATTTTAATAACATGTTAAAACAAGAAATCAAGGTATAATTAATTTTTAAATTGAGAATCATGGGAAATAAGTTGCGCCATTGCATTCCTCTCGGAATTCTACATGAAATAGAATCCGAGTTTTCGAAAATCGGAGTCTGGTTGAAGAAGTTATGGCCTGTAGAAGATTCAGCAAATTTCAGGCAGCACAGAACCAGGCAGATCGACCTGGGGGTCGACCTTGGGGTTAGGTCTACCTACCCCCCCCCCCCCCCCCCAGGTCGACCAGGGGGTCGACCTCCCCCCTTACAGGTCGACCTGGTCGGCCTGTTTTGGCATAGAACCCATTTTTGAAGCCCGGGACGTGTTTTGATGGTCCGGATTGATTCTAGGGTTGATCTAAAGGCCATAAATTGTTCCTACACCTATATAAACACCCTAAGGCCTAACCTAATTCACAACAAATCATTCTTACACCAAAATGCTGCTGGAATCCCTTTTGATCATGGTCGCCACCTCTAATCGATTTCCTAAGCTTTTATACACAATCCAATTCGAAGATTAAGGCTTCTACAATGATTCATGACAATAAATCAACAACGTCGCAACATTTCTACAACAAACTCAGTTCTTAATTCATTAGCCACGATCTGTAAGTTCTAGTTATTTTCAGATCTAAACATTTAAATATAATATGGGCATGTGATGAAGTGAAATTGGATTTAAGTATGTTTATCAATCTATTTCTGTTACTTCTTGGATCTTGAGTTTTGAGACTTGTCTATCTTTATTCCCATGTCTAGTTCATGATCTATTCAGTCTGTTGTAAATCAGTTTTCTTGATTCATGATGATATTATTATCAAGTTGTAATCTTCATGCCTATGATGATGTTTTTCTCTCTGATCTTATTTTTATGCAAAGTTCTACCTTCCCCTATTTATTTTCTTTTGATGAACCTTGGTCAATTTCGGACCTAGGCCTAAACTACGATATACGTACAATGGTATACGGGGGAAATATTGGAATATTGCCTAGTGGAATATATGTGTTTGGTGGAATCGAAGGCATAATATGAAAATTGGATGTTTGGGGATAATTTACCATTAACATGAAACGGGGTAATTTTGGGTATTGTCATTATAATGGTTATTGCACGATTGGGATTGATATATGTAATTTGACATGGATCTTGATATAGGTAATTTGGATAGAACTTGTTATGGGTAAATTGGTGTAAACGTGGTATACATGTAATTTTGGGTATAAAACTTGATCTATGTAAATTGAGCATAGCTTTGTAAACATGTAAATTATGAATCTTGACATATGTAAAACGGCATAAAACTTGGTATATGTGTAAATTGGCATAAAATTAGCATACATGTAAAACCGCATGAATTGAACATATGTAAATTTGGTATGAATTGGGCATGTGTAAAACTGACATGTAATCTAGAACTTGGGCATATGTTAATTATGTAAAATTTGGAGTTGAAACGTATATGATAATATATGACTTGGTAAAGGTTTAATATGAATGCGCCTAAGTTGGGTTTTGGGTAGTTGGCATGTATTGTAAATAAAAAGCTATAACATGGCATAACTTTATAATGAATATGATGTAGGCCAAATTGATTTAGGGAAAATTTACATAAATAGTAAATATGTAAATTTGAAAAGAAGAATATGCCTAACCCGAGGTTAGACTGAGTTGTGGTGTAAAACTGCCCCGAACCAACTGGCACATCCAGTGACCACAACAATACATGTCTAATGTGGGTGGTTAGTGCATCAAGCCTAGAAAGACCCGAGGTTAGACTGAGTTGTGGTGTAAACCTGCCTGGAACCGACCGGCACATCCAGTAACCACAACAATATCTGTCTAATATAAGTGGTTGGTGCTTTAATTAATTAATTAAAGCTCATGAACAATCAAGTTAGAATAGTAAGGTTAAGTAAATATTTAACCATTATAACATGTTAACTAGACAATTTGGTAAGGTTAAGTAAACACTTAACCGTTATAACATGTTAACTAGACAAGTGGGTAAGGTTAAGTAAATATTTAACCGTTATAACATGTTAACTGGACAAGGTGGTAGGGTTAAGAAAAAACTAGAACACTTAACCATCGTAACCCATTAACTAGACAAGGAGGTGGGGTTAATAACATTTGGTACACTTAACTGATCTAACATGTTAACCAAACCAGAATATCAGGTTAAGTACACTTAGAACAGTTAACCGTTATAGGATGAATAGGGTTAAGTTAATGAGAAACACTTAACCAATACAACCTGATAAACGAGTAACGTTAAGGAACACTTAACCATTTTGACTTGATATATGGATGGGTTAAGTCAACATGAACCGCTAGATAATACTTAACCAATTTGACTTGGTATATGGGTGGGGTTAAGTCAACGTAAACTACGGGATAACACTTAACCAATCCAACATGATGAGAAAAAGAACTAAGTAGTAAACCTTAGTTAAAAGGACTAAGTTGTAAACCTTAGTTAAGAAAACGACGATTCATGAAACTAAGTAGTAAACCTTAGTTAAGGGAACTAAGTAGTGAACCCTAGTAGAACACGAGAAGGAGCGAACGTCCATCGGATCTTAAAGAAGGCTCCAACAAACTGGGTTACGAAGCACGCGGCTTCGAGGGGACGTGAGGGTACTCTTGGTATCCCTCTGTGAGGCTGAAGATGATCCTCCTGGGCTCACAGAGGTTAAGGTATGTGTTAGAAGAACCAAGGGTATGCCTTGGTTGCAATATAGGGCAACCTAAAGACTAGGATGGACCAGCATGATTCGGCGAGACCAGTAGCCCTGCGATTGCAACTCGTCATCTACCTACCATCTTGAGTCAGTCGAGATACGTACAGCGGAAAGGCAGAGAACTCCAAAAGACCATATACTTGCTATCTAGTTATGGGTGCGGATGGCCATAGGACAGTGGGGCATAGAGGGCCTGCGTATAGTTCTCATTTTTTTCAAGGGTGGCCTTTCATTAGTTGAGGGAGGGGTCAAGTGGGACCATAGCCACTGGAAAAATAGACCTTAGCATCTGCATCGGAAGGTATCCGAAAGCTCCCGACCGAGTTCCGTGTTTCTTGATTTGCCCTGCCATGGGACTCGGGTCGCACATATAGAGGACATGTGCATCTAGACAGCGATAACGATTCACGTCACATACGTGGGGAACGTTTAGGAACATATACCGCTCTGGGTAGTGTGTTCTAGATTAGGGGCGTCGTTCGGTAGGTAGCATAATCCCTAGTTGGACCTAGGTCGCGTAAACCCTAAAATCTGAGAAACGTTCAATTGGTAGCATAAACCCCAGTAGCCCTGGGTAGCGTAATCCCTGGTTGGATCTAGAATGCGCTCGATAGAAAACCGTAGATTAGATCAGGGTAACAAATAATAGATGTACACCTGAAAATAACCATAATTTCGGGGATTGGGATCACGTTATTGTTTTATCAGTTTATACAGATTACTAGTTGGACACTAGTTAGGTGGTGCAGAGCAAATAGATATCATTTAAATGGTGTAGCAGAGAAATCTTGTGATGCTTGATAGAAATCTTGCGAAATTATACTTAGTTCATCTTGAATGGGAACCTTGCAATGTTATACATGACAAAAATCATATGATGTTATTCTTAGTTATCGTGCCTGTAGCTTATCTTGTCACCATGCTTTTGTTTACTTTCAGTTTATTCATGCCATGTTATCTTTACCTGTTTATATGCTGAAAGTCACTAGGACGTACTCAGCCTTTATGACTGACCCGTTTTGTTTCGCCTCTTTTTCTTCCATTTACCCCCCCCCCCAGGTTCGCAAGGTGGGAATACAGCTTAGGTCGGATGTTACCAAGCTCCAAGGCTCTTTCATGTACGACTTGGATTTATCTTGGATATGGCTTGCTTTGCTTTATTGGGGAATACTACAATTTATTTTTATGCTTCTTTGTTTTTGAGCAAGACAAATATTTTAGCTATGTAATTGGGTATTTGAAGTTGATGGGCTTTTATTGTAAACAATTATATTTAATAAATGATTTGAGGTACTTCTACTTTACTTTCCGCTATTTTTATATATGTCTGTCTTGTAATATTTCTGTTCCAGTACCCATAATGCTCCATTGAAGTTAAGGCATTCCCCTTTGTGAGTGACCTTAACGGATGTGGGGTGTTACATTTGGTATCAGAGCAGAAGGTTACCAGACTGAGCAAAAGCTTTTAAAAACCTCCTGAAATTATTTTCAAAACCTTTACGAAAGGCATATTCCCCAAAGCCATGTGCACTATCTTTTGATTCTCTCTTTGAATCTCTTCTTTCTTTCTTTTTAGCCATAATTTTGAAGGTGTACAACAAATTCGGAGGGCAAAGAAGTGCCCAACCTCCATCTGTAGCCACGGTAGTTCCATCTGCGACTAATCTTATTTCGAGCTTTGTAGGGTTGTAGTGTGATGGATGTAGCTTTCGAGAAACCGGCCAACAAACTGTACAAGGATAGTAAGAACGAGGATAAAGAACACAAGCCTAAGGATGAGAAACTTGTTGATATGGCTTAATCCACGAAGGAGGAAAAAGGTGAAAGGGAAGAGGCCAAAGTGAAAGAATAATAAAACCCATGACAAGAGAGAGTATCTTTAGTATGGTAAAAAGGGACATGTAGTTAAGTATTATAGGACAAGGACAAGGGCAAAGAACAAGATCGTCGAGAGGGCAATTGTATGCTCTCACTACTAGCGTACCCAAGAGAGGTGGTAACGTTTCTGTTAAAGGTTTAGCTTTTCTTTTCTATCATCCCGTTAGAACTTTGCTTTTGTACATCGCATCCTTTTAATTCTGCTTCGATAGTTGAGTCTCTGCACCTTAGTACTAGCGTAGTAGAGGATCCCATTTTTGGTCTCACATCCTGTTGGGGAATCGGCTCGTTTATTCATGACTTGTTTGGATTTGAGAATGTCTATGCTAAGTGTTGAGTTTAGAAGTAATGCTTATGTTTTTTGGGCTATGGGTTGATTCTAGTCATGGGTTGGATAGCTAGTAATTGTGAAGGGAGGGTAGTTAGACTTTTGATTCGCCTCGGAAATATCCTCGAGATTTCGTGCGATCCTAAAGCATCAGTTAGGCCAAGCTACCTAGAATCACTTGATACATCTATCTACGGTTTTCGATCCGTTAGAGTAGTCCATGAACACGCAGATGTTTTTTGGTTAGGTTAGGGGTTTGTCCCCTAAAAAGCGAGATAGACTTCCGCATATATCCAGTTGGCAATGCAAAGCCGGTTATCCGATCAACGACGGTTTTGGAAATGGAGATAAGCTTCGCAATCGTGAAGATTAATTAGTTAAGGTACGAGCTCAAGAAGACGCGACATGGGAGGTTGAAGATAAGACACGCGCATCATACCCTTTTTCTTGAGAGTATATCCTCGATCTTTTTTTTAGGAGTTTTATACTTGTTTCTACCTTTTTTGGTATATCCTCTAGGTCATATCTTCGATCCTTAGGGAGGTATAAACCTATGATTGAAACATGTGTTTGAAACATGTTATGATTGATGGATGCAAGTGGTTGCCAGTGGATGCATATACTCACACTAGGTATTAGATTGACTCAGTCACCTTTCATATTGCATATGCATGAGTGTTTATACTTGTTTATGGATGAATTTGAATGTGTTATCATGTGCATGTTGCATATGGATGGATGTTTGTGCACACATATAGTGTTTATGTGACTAGGACTATTTGCATACATGTTGGACTCATGGCACTAAACATATTTTGCATTAAGAAGATCAATCAGGCCTGATCATTTGCATTAGACAAGGAACATATACACACACTTCTTGCATATGTTCATACAACATTAGAAATCTCTTAAGGACAATGAATGCATGTGATTGATGATTGAGTAGATGGATGATAGGATGGTAGGACACATTCATCTTAACTTGAAGATTTCGGGGACGAAATCCTTTAAGGAGGGGAGAATGTAACAACCCAAATTTTGATAACATGTTAAAACAAGAAATCAAGGTATAATTAATTTTTAAAATGAGAATCAAGGGAAACGGATTGCGCCATTGCGTTCCTCTCGGAATTCTACATGAAATAGAGTCCGAGTTTTCGAAAATCGGAGTCCGGATGAAGAAGTTATGGCCTGTAGAAGATTCAGCAAATTTCAGGCAGCACAGAACCAGGCAGGTCGACCTGGGGGTCGACCTTGGGGTCAGGTCGACCAGGGGGTCGATACCCCCCCAGGCCGACCAGGGGATCGACCTCCCCCCTTACAGGTCAACCTGGTCGGCCTGTTTTGGCCCAGAACCCATTTTGAAGCCTGGGACGTGTTTTGATGGTCCGGATTGAGTCTAGGGTTGATCTAAAGGCCATAAATAGTTCCTACACCTATATAAACACCCTAAGACCTAACCTAATTCACAACAAATCATTCTTACACCTAAATGCTACTGGAATCCCTCTTGATCATGGTCGCCGCCTCTAATCGATTCCCTAAGCTTTCATACACAATCCAATTCAAAGATTAAGGCTTCTACAATGATTCAAGACAATAAATCAACAACGTCGCAACATTTCTACAACAAACTCAGTTCTTAATTCATTAGCCATGATCTGTAAGTTCTAGTTATTTTCAGATCTAAATATTTAAATATAATATGGGCATGTGATGAAGTGAAATTGGATTTAAGTATGTTTATCAATCTATTTCTGTTACTTCTTGGATCTTGAGTTTTGAGACTTGTCTATCTTTATTCCCATATCTAGTTCATGATCTATTCAGCCTGTTGTAAATCAGTTTTCTTGATTCATGTTGATATTATTATCAAGTTGTAATCTTCATGCCTATGATGATGTTTTTCTCTCTGATCTTATTTTTATGCAAAGTTCTACCTTCCCCTATTTATTTTCTTTTGATGAACCTTGGTCAATTTCGGACCTAGGCCTAAACTACGATATACGTACGATGGTATACGGGGGAAATATTGGAATGTTGCTTAGTGGAATATATGTGTTTGGTGGAATTGATGGCATAATATGAAAATTGGATGTTTGGGGATAATTTACCATTAACATGAAACGGGGTAATTTTGGGTATAATGGTTATTGCACGATTGGGATTGATATATGTAATTTGACATGGATCTTGATATAGTTAATTTGGCTAGAACTTGTTATGGGTAAATTGGTGTAAACGTGGTATACATGTAATTTTGGGTATAAAACTTGATCTATGTAAATTGAGCATAGCTTTGTAAACATGTAAATCATGAATCTTGACATATGTAAAACGGCATAAAACTTGGTATATGTGTAAATTGGCATACATGTAAAACGACATGAATTGAACATATGTAAATTTGGTATGAATTGTGCATATGTAAAACTGACCTGTAATCTAGAACTTGGGCATATGTTAATTATGTAAAATTTGGAGTTGAAACGTATATGATAATATATGACTTGGTAGAGGTTTAATATGAACGCACCTAAGTTGGGTTTTGGGTAGTTGGCATGTATTGTAAATAAAAAGCTATAACTTGGCATAACTTTATAATGAATATGATGTAGGCCAAATTGATTTAAGGAAAATTTACATAAATAGTAAATATGTAAATTTGAAAAGAAGAATATGCCTAACCCGAGGTTAGACTGAGTTGTGGTGTAAAACTGCCCGGAACCAACCGGCACATCCAGTGACCACAACAATCATGTCTAATGTGGGTGGTTAGTGCATCAAGCTTAGAAAGAGCCGAGGTTAGACTGAGTTGTGGTGTAAACCTGCCTGGAACCAACCGGCACATCCAGTAACCACAACAATATCTGTCTAATATAAGTGGTTGGTGCTTTAATTAATTAATTAAAGCTCATGAACAATCAAGTTAGAATAGTAAGGTTAAGTAAATATTTAACCATTATAACATGTTAACTAGACAATTTGGTAAGGTTAAGTAAACACTTAACCGTTATAACATGTTAACTAGACAAGTGGGTAAGGTTAAGTAAATATTTAACCGTTATAACATGTTAACTGGACAAGGTGGTAGGGTTAAGAAAAAACTAGAACACTTAATCATCGTAACCCATTAACTAGACTAGGAGGTGGGGTTAATAACATTTGGGACACTTAACTGATCTAACATGTTAACCAAACCAGAAGATGAGGTTAAGTACACTTAGAACAGTTAACCGTTATAGGATGAATAAGGTTAAGTTAATGAGAAACACTTAACCAATACAACCTGATAAACGAGTAACGTTAAGGAACACTTAACCATTTTGACTTGATATATGGATGGGTTAAGTCAACCTGAACCGCTAGATAATACTTAACCAATTTGACTTGGTATATGGGTGGGGTTAAGTCAACGTAAACTACGGGATAACACTTAACCAATCCAACAGGACGAGAAAAAGAACTAAGTAGTAAACCTTAGTAAAAAGGACTAAGTTGTAAACCTTAGTTAAGAAAATGACAATTCATGAAACTAAGTAGTTAACCTTAGTTAAGGGAACTGAGTAGTGAATCCTAGTAGAACACGAGAAGGAGCGAACGTCCATCTGATCTTAAGGAAGGCTCCAACAAACTGGGTTACGAAGCACGCGGCTACGAGGGGACGTGAGGGTACTCTTGGTATCCCTCTGTGAGGCTGAAGATGATCCTCCTGGGCTCACAGAGGTTAAGGTCTGCGTTAGAAGAACCAAGGGTATGCCTTGGTTGCAATATAGGGAAACATAAAGCCTTGGATGGACCAGCGTGATTCGGCGAGACCAGTAGCCCTGCGATAGCAACTCGTCGTCTACCTACGATCTTGAGTCAGTCGAGATACGTACAGCGGAAAGGCGAAGAACTCCAAAAGACCATATACTTGCTATCTAGTTATGGGTGCGGATGGCCATAGGACAGTGGGGCATAGAGGGCCTGCGTATAGTTCTCATTTTTTTCAAGGGTGGCCTTTCATTAGTTGAGGGAGGGGTCAAGTGGGACCATAGCCACTTGAAAAACAGACCTTAGCATCTGCATCGGCAGGTATCCGAAAGCTCCCGACCGAGTTCCGTGTTTCTTGATTTGCCCTGCCATGGGACTCGGGTCGCACATATAGAGGACATGTGCATCTAGACAGCGATAACGATTCACGACACATACGTGGGGAATGTCTAGGAACATATACCGCTCTGGGTAGTGTGTCCTAGATTAGGGGCGCTGTTCGGTAGGTAGCATAATCCCTAGTTGGACCTAGGTCGCGTAAACCCTAAAATCCGAGAAACATTCAATAGGTAGCATAAACCCCAGTAGCCCTGGGTAGCGTAAACCCTGGTTGGATCTAGAATGCGCTCGATAGAAAACCCTAGATTAGATCTGGGTAATAAATAATAGATGTACACCTAAAAACAACCATAATTTCGGGGATTGGGATCACGTTATTGTTTTATCAGTTTATACAGATTACTAGTTGGACACTAGTTAGGTGGTGCAGAGCAAATAGATATCATTTAAATGGTGTAGCAGAGAAATCTTGCGATGCTCGATAGAAATCTTGCGAAATTATACTTAGTTCATCTTGAATGGGAACCTTGCAATGTTATACATGACAAAAATCATATGATGTTATTCTTAGTTATCGTGCATGTAGCTTATCTTGTCACCATGCTTATGTTAACTTTCAGTTTATTCATGCCATGTTATCTTTACCTGTTTTTATGATGAAAGTCATTAGGACTTACTCAGTCTTTATGACTGACCCGTTTTGTTTCGCCTCTTTTTTTTCTGTTCCCCCCCCCCCCAGGTTCGCAAGGTGGGAATACAACTTAGTTCGGATGTTACCAAGCTCCAAGGCTCTTTCATGTACGACTTGGATTTCTCTTGGCTATGGCTTTCTTTGCTTTATTGGGGAATACTACAATTTATTTTTATGCTTCTTTGTTTTTGAGCAAGATAGATATTTAGCTATTTAATTGGGTAATGGAAGTTGATGGGCTTTTATTGTAAACAATTATATTTAATAAATGATTTGAAGTACTTCTACTTTACTTTCCGTTGTTTTTTATATGTCTGTCTTGTAATATTTCTGTTCCAGTACCCATAATGCTCCATTGAAGTTAAGGCATTCCCTTTTGTGAGTGACCTTAACGGATGTGGGGTGTTACATTTGGTATCAGAGCCGAAGGTTACCAGACTGGGCAAAAGCTTTTAAAAACCTTCTGAAATTATTTTCAAAACGTTTACAAAGAAGCATTTTTCTAAAGAAAAGTTTTGTTTTACGAAAGGCATATTCCCCAAAGCCATATGCACTATCTTTTGATTCTCTCTTTGAATCTCTTCTTTCTTTCTTTTTCGCCATAATTTTGTAGGTGTACGACACAAGTCGAAGGGCAAAGAAGTGCCCAACCTCTATCTGTAGCCGTAGTAGTTCCATCTGCGACTAATCTTATTTCGAGCTTTGTAGGGTAGTAGTGTGATGGAGGTAGCTTTCAAGAAACCGGCCAACAAATTATACGAGGATATTAAGAACGAGTATAAAGAACATAAGCCTAAGGATGAGAAACTTGTTGATATGGCTTAATCCACGAAGGAGGAAAAAGGTGAAAGGGAAGAGGCCAATGTGAAAGAATAATAATACCCATGACAAGAGAGAGTGTCTTTAGTAAGGTAAAAAGGGACATGTAGTTAAGTATTATGGGACAAGGACAAGGGCAAAGAACAAGATCGTCGAGAGGGCAATTGTATGCTCTCACTACTAGCGTACCCAAGAGAGGTGGTAACGTTTCTGTTAAAGGTTTAGCTTTTCTTTTCTATCATCCCGTTAGAACTTTGCTTTTGTACATCGCATCCTTTTAATTCTGCTTCGATTGTTGAGTCTCTGCACCTTAGTACTAGCATAGTAGAGGATCCCATTTTTGTCTCAAATCCTGTTAGGGAATCGGCTCATTTATTCATGACTTGTTTGGATTTGAGAATGTCTATGCTAAGTGTTGAGTTTAGAAGTAATGCTTATGTTTTTTGGGCTATGGGTTAATTCTAGGCATGGGTTGGATAGCTAGTGATTGTGAAGGGAGGGTAGTTAGACTATTGATTCGCCTCGGAAATACCCTCGAGATTTCGTGCGATCCTAAAGGATCAGTTAGGCCTAAATACCTAGAATCACTTGATATATCTATCTATGGTTTGCGATCCGTTGGAGTAGTCCATGAACACGCAGATGTTTTTTGGTTAGTTTAGGGGTTTGTCTCCTAAAACGCGAGATAGACTTCCGCATATATCCAATTGGCAATGCAAAGCCAGTTATCTGATCAACGACAGTTTTGGAAATGGAGATCAAGAAGCTTCGCAATCGTGAAGATTAATTAGTTAAGGTACAAGCTCAAGAAGACGCGACGTGGGAGGCTGAAGATAAGACACGCGCATCATACCCTTTTTCTTGAGAGTATATCCTCGATCTTTTTTTAGGAGTTTTATACTTGTTTCTATCTTTTTTGGTATATCCTCTAGGTCATATCTTCGATCCTTAGGGAGGTATAAACCTATGATTGAAACATGTGTTTGAAACATGTTATGATTGATGGATGCAAGTCGTTGCCAGTGGATGCATATACTCACACTAGGTATTAGATTGACTCAGTCACCTTTCATATTGCATATGCATGAGTGTTTATACTTGTTTATGGATGAATTTGAATGTTTTATCATGTGGATGTTGCATATGGATGGATGCTTGTGCACACAAATAGTGTTTATGTGACTAGGACTATTTGCATACATGTTGGACTCATGGCACTAAACATATTTTGCATTAAGAAGACCAATCAGGCCTGATCATTTGCATTAGACAAGGAACATATACAAACACTTCTTGCATATGTTCATACAGCATTAGATATCTCTAAAGGACAATGAATGCTAGTGATTGATGATTGAGTAGATGGATGATTTGATGGTAGGACACATCCTTCTTAACTTGAAGATTTCGGGGACGAAATCCTTTAAGGAGGGGAGAATGTAACAACCCGAATTTTAATAACATGTTAAAACAAGAAATCAAGGTATAATTAATTTATAAAATGAAAATCAAGGGAAACGGGTTGCGACATTGCGTTCCTCTCGGAATTCTACATGAAATAGATTCCGAGTTTTCGAAAATCGGAGTCTGGATGAAGAAGTTATGGCCTATAGAAGATTCAACAAATTTCAGGCAGCACAGAACCAGGCAGGTCGACCTGGGGGTCGACCTTGGGGTCAGGTCGACCTGGGGGTCGACCTACCCCCCCAGTCTGACCAGGGGGTCGACCTCCCCCCTTACAGGTCAACCTGGTCGGCCTGTTTTGGCCCAGAACCAATTTTTGAAGCCCGGGACGTGCTTTGATGGTCCGGATTGAGTCTAGGGTTGATCTAAAGGCCCTAAATAGTTCCTAATCCTATATAAACACCCTAAGACCTAACCTAATTCACAAAAAATCATTCTTACACCAAAATACTGCTGGAATCCCTCTTGATCATGGCCGTCGCCTCTAATCGATTTCCTAAGCTTTCATACACAATCCAATTCAAAGATTAAGGCTTCTACAATGATTCAAGACAATAAATCAACAGCGTTGCAACATTTCTACAACAAACTCAGTTCTTAATTCATTAGCCACGATCTGTAAGTTCTAGTTATTTTCAGATCTAAATATTTAAATATAATATGGGCATGTGATGAAGTGAAATTGGATTTAAGTATGTTTATCAATCTATTTCTGTTACTTCTTGGATCTTGAGTTTTGAGACTTGTCTATCTTTATTCCCATGTCTAGTTCATGATCTATTCAGCCTGCTGTAAATCAGTTTTCTTGATTCATGTTGATATTATTATCAAGTTGTAATCTTCATGCCTATGATGATGTTTTTCTCTCTGATCTTATTTTTATGCAAAGTTCTACCTTCCCCTATTTATTTTCTTTTGATGAACCTTGGTCAATTTCGGACCTAGGCCTAAACTACGATATACGTACAATGGTATACGGGAGAAATATTGGAATATTGCCTAGTGTAATATATGTGTTTGGTGGAATCGAAGGCATAATATGAAAATTGGATGTTTGGGGATAATTAACCATTAACATGAAACGGGGTAATTTTGGGTATTGTCATTATAATGTTTACTGCGCGATTGGGATTGATATATGTAATTTGACATGGATCTTGATATAGGTAATTTGGCTATAACTTGTTATGGGTAAATTGGTGTAAACGTGGTATACATGTAATTTTGGGTATAAAACTTGATCTATGTAAATTGAGCATAGCTTTGTAAACATGTAAATCACGAATCTTGACATATGTGAAACGGCATGAAACTTGGTATATGTGTAAATTGGCATAAATTTGGCATACATGTAAAACCATATGAATTGAACATATGTAAATTTGGTATGAATTGGGCATATGTAAAACTGACATGTAATCTAGAACTCGGGCATATGTTAATTATGTAAAATTTGAAGTTGAAACGTATATGATAATATATGACTTGGTAGAGGTTTAATATGAACGCGCCTAAGTTGGTTTTTGGGTAGTTGGCATGTATTGTAAATAAAAAGCTATAACTCGGCATAACTTTATAAAGAATATGATTTAGGCCAAATTGATTTAGGGAAAATTTACATTAATAGTAAATATGTAAATTTGAAAAGACGAATATGCGTAACCCGAGATTAGACTGAGTTGTGGTGTAAAACTGCCCAGAACCAACCGGCACATCCAATGACCACAACAGTACTTGTCTAATGTGGGTAGTTAGTGCATCAAGCCCAGAAAGACCCGAGGTTAGACTGTGGTGTAAACCTGCCCGAAACCGACCGACACATCCAGTAACCACAACAATATCTGTCTAATGTGAGTTGTTGGTGCTTTAATTAATTAATTAAAGCTCATGAACAATCAAGTTAGAATAGTAAGGTTAAGTAAATATTTAACCATTATAACATGTTAACTGGACAAGTTGGTAAGGTTAAGTAAACACTTAACCATTATAACATGTTAACTAGACAAGTTGGTGAGGTTAAGTAAACACTTAACCATTATAACATGTTAACTAGACAAGTGGGTAAGGTTAAGTAAATATTTAACCGTTATAACATGTTAACTGGACAAGGTGGTAGGGTTAAGCAAAAACTAGAACACTTAACCATCATAACTCATAAACTAGACTAGGAGGTGGGGTTAAGAACATTTGGGACACTTAACTGATCTAACATATTAACCAAACCAGAAGATGAGGTTAAGTACACTTAGAATAGTTAACCGTTATAGGATGAATAGGGTTAAGTTAATGAGAAACACTTAACCAATACAACCTGGTAAACGAGTAACATTAAGGAACACTTAACCATTTTGACTTGATATATGGATGGGTTAAGTCAACATGAACCGCTAGATAATACTTAACCAATTTGACTTGGTATATGGGTGGGGTTAAGTCAACGTAAACTACGGGATAACACTTAACCAATCCGACAGGACGAGAAAAAGAACTAAGTAGTAAACCTTAGTTAAAAGGACTAAGTTGTAAACCTTAGTTAAGGAAACGACGATTCATGAAACTAAGTAGTAAACCTTATTTAAGGGAACTAAGTAGTGAACCCTAGTAGAACACGAGAAGGAGCGAATGTCCATCTGATCTTAAAGAAGGCTCCAACAAACTGGGTTACGAAGCACGCGGCTTCGAGAGGACGTGAGGGTACTCTTGGTATCCCTCTGTGAGGCTGCAGATGATCCTCCTGGGCTCACAGAGGTTAAGGTCTGCGTTAGAAGAACCAAGGGTATGCCTTGGTTGCAATATAGGGCAACATAAAGACTAGGATGGACCAGTGTGATTCGGCGAGACCAGTAGCCCTGCGATAGCAACTCGTCGTCTACCTACCATCTTGAGTCAGTCGAGATACATACAGCGGAAAGGCGGAGAACTCCAAAAGACCATATACTTGCTATCTAGTTATGGGTGCGGATGGCCATAGGACAGTGGGGCATAGAGGGCCTGCGTATAGTTCTCATTTTTTTCAAGGGTGGCCTTTCATTAGTTGAGGTAGGGGTCAAGTGGGACCATAGCCACTGGAAAAACAAACCTTAGCATCTGCATCGGCAGGTATCCGAAAGCTCCTGACTGAGTTCTGTGTTTCTTGATTTGCCCTGCCATAGGACTCGGGTCGCACATATAGAGGACATGTGCATCTAGACAGCGATAACGATTCACGACACATACGTGGGGAACGTTTAGGAACATATACCGCTCTGGGTAGTGTGTCCTAGATTAGGGGCGTCGTTCGGTAGGTAGCATAATCCCTAGTTGGACCTAGGTCGCAAACCCTAAAATCCGAGAAACATTCAATAGGTAGCATAAACCCCAGTAGCCCTGGGTAGCGTAAACCCTGGTTGGATCTAGAATGCGCTCGATAGAAAACCCTAGATTAGATCTGGGTAATAAATAATAGATGTACACCTGAAAACAACCACAATTTCAGGGATTGGCATCACGTTATTGTTTTATCAGTTTATACAGATTACTAGTTGGACACTGGTTAGGTGGTGCAGAGCAAATAGATATCATTTAAATGGTGTAGCAGAGAAATCTTGCGATGCTCGATAGAAACCTTGCAAAATTATACTTAGTTCATCTTGAATGGGAACCTTGCAATGTTATACATGACAAAAATCATATGATGTTATTCTTTGTTATCGTGCCTGTAGCTTATCTTGTCACCATGCTTATGTTTACTTTCAGTTTATTCATGCCATGTTATCTTTACCTGTTTTTATGATGAAAGTCACTAGGACTTACTCAGTCTTTATGACTGACCCGTTTTGTTTCGCCTCTTTTTCTTCCGTTTCCCCCCTAGGTTCGCAAGGTGGGAATACAGCTTAGTTCGGATGTTACCAAGCTTCAAGGCTCTTTCATGTACGGTTTGGATTTCTCTTGGCTATGGCTTGCTTTGCTTTATTGGGGAATACTACAATTTATTTTTATGATTCTTTGTTTTTGAGCAAGACAGATATTTAAGCTATGTAATTGGTTATTGGAAGTTGATGGGCTTTTATTATAAACAAATATGTTTAATAAATGATTTGAAGTACTTCTACTTTACTTTCCGCTGTTTTATATATGTCTGTCTTGTAATATTTCTATTCCAGTACCTATAATGCTCCATTGAAGTTAAGGCATTCCCCTTTGTGAGTGACCTTAACTGATGTGGGGTGTTACAATTTCGGTATGTTTCTCATCATTTTTCACGACTTGATCTGATTTTTATATCCATCCATCTATGTCTAGACAGCTTGTGATATTCACAGTGATACACTGTAAATACCACAAGGCAGACAACATGTATATACACATATTATAGTGCTGGGACAGGAAAACTATTCTTAGTTGTTTCATATACACGCGTAGGGGTGAGCATTTGGTTGGTTCGGTTTATCCGATGGTGATATTTGTCAAACCAAACTAAAACCAATAAAAGTGAAAACCAAACCAACCAAATTAAGTTTGGTTGGTTCGGTTGGTTATCCCATTAAACCGAACTAAAAATATTTTATACTCTGTGCTTGGAATATTCACTATAATTTAAAATAAATTATACTTATATGATTAGAGTATTATTATTATTTATGATTTTTATGCTTTCTAGTATTAATTTTGACTCATAGGTGATGATTAAAATTTACTTAAATAGCTAAACTAAACTAGAATATTTATTATAATATCGATAAATTTGAAAATATAGTAAAAGTTCGGTTAATTTGGTTAAACTGATAACCGAACTTAATATTTTTCTGGTCCGATTATAAACAGATTTAATTTCAAACCCGAACCAAACGAACTAAAATAAATTGTTTTAGTTGGTTTATTTGGTTTAACCGAATAATGCTCGCCCCTATACACACGTGTATAAATACACACGCGTGCACTGCCTCGCCAATCAAAGTGCAACTAAGGAGCAGCCACGTGGACCAACTCGACCCAGTGCAAGTAAATATGAATACATTTTAGCATGGTGTTCAAACATGGTCGAACACACATGACAGTGGGTTCAGACAAGAGTGCACTAAACAAGAGCACAAAATCCAAGTGACACAAGCCATGCACAAGTGTGTACACAGCTCAAATTCAATGGTGATCAGCATAAAACCATAGTTCAATAGCAAGAGGACCGGAGCACAACCAAGTGACATGGCTCGGCAACAACATAATGAACAACACATAAAAGTGATCAGGTTCAAGACACAAGTGGCTCAGTGGTGTGGCTACAACACATGAAGCAAGGGAAACATTCAAGTGTACAAGCAGTTCAAAGATGGTCAAAGCATTTGGAAAACTACATATATAAGCAAGTGATATACACAGCAAATGCCAAGTCATGATGAACAACAAGTAGAAGTGCAAACTTAAAAGAACAGACGCATGTATAATGATGCAGCAAGGTACAGTTACATCATGAACATGAATGGGTGACAGTGCCACACAGGTGAAAAACAGCATGGAGCAAAGAAAACTTGGTGACAGAAATACAAGCTTCTTTTTTTAACATGGTCGAACCAGTGGGATTCACAAGCATGGTGCAGCAAAATGAGAAATAGTGCATGGTAACAAAGCAGTTTAATATGGCTAATCACAACCTCAAAGTGAAACAGCAAGTGTTACCCCAAAACAGGAAATGATTTATTTTCAAAATACACTATTCTAGGATAGAGGTATTGGTAACATGCACAAGAAATTCACAAGTCGTTTTGGTAAGTATTGATCATACTTTCGACTAGTAAATAGTTTCAAATCAGAAATGAAAAAGAATAACATGGACATACCAAGAACTCAATCTACTGCATGTTTCATGCATGTCTACATACAAGATCGACATTCTCATGCAAAGTCAGCATACACACAACATGTGTGTACATGCATGAATTCAAAGCAATCAAGCCAGAGAGCAACAAGTTTTTGATTTCTAGAAATACTTGTAAAAATTGGCATTCAAGTTTTAAAGTTTGTTTCCTGGTTTGAACAGCATTAAATTTGGCAAAGGTTTAAAGTGGCAAACAATTTCTTGTTTTGGCAAACAATTCAATCTGCAGTGTATATGGAAAACATATATGGCAAAGTCTATTAAAATTTCCAAAATCCACTGAAGAAAGAGGAGTTAAGTGTTTCCAGAAATCACTGTGTAAATTCAAGGCAATAACATTTCATCAATCATTCAAGGGAAAAGTTCGTGGCTATAATGAGATTCCAGAAATGGCACTATGTTATAAACATGTAATTCACATTGGCAAGAATTCAATCAAGATTCCAGAAATTAACATGTATCAATTTTATGGCAAGAAATCATTCAACGTTCTAGCCAAGAAAATCAGTTTATTTTTTTTCAGAAATGTTCGAAATCATTAACAGAGGGCCAAGGATTTTAATTCCAAAAATCATGGTTCAGAATAACATCCAAGTTCACAAATTAAATCACGCAAGAATTCAATTCAAAGCCGATTTTATCAAAGCCGACAAAAGGGGAAAGCAACACAAAATCAGCCAAGTCATTGATATGAAATTAGAGCTTAATCGTAGGGTTTCTATACCCTATAAACAACACCTCTTCATCACTGGCATACGTATCGAAAACCAAGCATCACAATTTTAGGCAAAGAATTAAAATCAGAATACTCACAGATTTTTCTAGGGTTTCGATCAATAAAATTGGCCAAATCGAATCGACCAACATCATCAACGACTTCGAGCATCAGAGATTATTTTCAGAACAACATCATTAATCGCGATCGATTTGGGGGAAGCAGAAAACCCTAATCCCCAATTGTTCTACCGTCATTTCTATTTGGAGAAACAAAAGAGATTGGGCTTTGCAAAATTGAAGTGGGCGGCCTAATTTTTTGAAGTGTTAAAAGGGTTTTGAGCTTAGAATTAATTCAACTAGAGCGAGATTGTGAGGCCTTTTGTGTAGCACCTGGTAGAAACTTTGTGATAAGTTTTGAGCGTAGGGTTAGGACATTTAGGCTAGAAATCCTCACGAGTTTACAGGTGTCGTAAGCGTTGTAATAGTTGACTAATACTAGTAGAAACCTTAGGGAATGCAGCAGTAGGCAGGGTTTGCCGAAGCTAGGTAAAATAACTATGTTATTTATTTCTACATTTATTTTTCTCTGTTATAATCTGTGTTGTGATATTTTTTAATATCTCGTTAAAATTCAATAAACCCTATTCACCCCCCCTCTAGGGTTAATCTAGATCCAACAAGTGGTATCAGAGCAGGTACTTTATTTAACTCTAGAGTCATGAGTCATCCTAGTTGTCAGCCTAGTGAGAGTTAATCCTGTTCATCTCCAACTATTTTCATTGGAACAGATTTTTTAAACTGGAAGTCCAAAATGGAATTTTGTTTAAAATATGTTAATATTAAATGTTGGGATGTTGATATCAATGGGTTTGATAGGGTAAATATTGCTTTAAATACTCATGCTATGAATATCATATTTGATTTTCTTAGTACTAAACAGTTTATTCATGCATCTCATTGTTTAACTGCGCAGGATATCTGGAGAACACTTGATGCGTTGTATGGAAGATCTGACAACTACTCAAAACCATCAATTGTCAACTCAGATTCAGATCTATGCTTAAAAGGAGAAACAGATAGATCAAATGATGGAGATTCAACAGATGCTGAAACTGAAAATCTCACATACGAAGATTTAGTTTATATGTGCCCTGATTTAACTAAATCTGTTGATAAACTTCAATTGATAAAAAATCCATGAAATCTATGAATTCTGAGTTGACCATCAAAATTGATGATTTGGAATCACAACTTGAATATTTTAAAAATTCTTCAAATTATGATTGCAAAAATTGTTTGAAATTGGAAAACAATCTTGTTCATCTCAATAAAAACATTTGAGAGTTTGAAAAGGAAATTCTGATCTTAAAAGAAAACAAAATTGAGTTATCAAATTTGAACAATTTTCTACAAAAGGAATTTGAAATTTTTAAGACTGGTATAAATTCCAAATTTGAAATTGCTGAAAAAGAAAATCTGTTGAAAAGTGATTCGATTTTGAAAGAACTTGAAAGCGAGATTGAAAATTTCAAGAAATTTGAATCTGAAAATCGAAAACTTTTTGAATCTGAGATATCTGAGTCCCAAGCCAAAATTAAATTTCTTGAAGATGAAAATTTGGTTTTGAAAACTGATTTTAAAAGAATAAGATCACTAAAAATCATTGTTCAGATTTAACGAAGGAAAATGGTGATCTTAAATTTAAAATTCAATAACTTGAAAAAACATTGGCTAAATTTTCTAACGGTGAAAAATCTTTGAATATGTTGTTGAAAAACCAATTTTCTTCTAAAAATAAATGTGTTTTTGGCTTTGGGAAAAATAATGTTTTTGAAAGTAGAATTCCAATGATTTTAAAAATCCTTCAAACTTCTTTGAAAAGAATCGATTTGTAAATTTGAACTCTGATAATTTCAAAGGATTTTTAAATCATAAACGAAATGTGAACTTGTATTGTAATAATCCAATTAATCAATCCTGGATCCCAAAAGGAAATAAAACAATCTTGACTAAATTCAAACAGATTTTGGTTCCAAAGGGTACAAAGGTAAATTCAGATGGATTGTTATACAAATAGGTTTGGATACCAAAACGTACAAATACAATTGAAAGTGGCTTTACAAATTTTGTTAGACCACTCGATCATCTAAGCCGTTAGGTACCAGAGGAGGTTGAGGAACTGCTTTGCGAAAGAGAAACTGAATTCAAACTGCTTCATGTCATTAAATTATTCACAGTTCCTTAGCCAAGATATTGAGTTAGAGATTCATTTGCTTACACTAAACTCAGGTATGATCTCTAGACTCATCTCTGTTAATATTTTTTGTTTTTATTTTTCATTGCTTATTTCTTCTTCTGCCCCTTCTATTTTCTTTTCTTCTTTGATTTTTCTTATTTGAGTTGTTACTGTCATATCATTGTAACTTCTTTTATGCTTTAACTTCAAATTGCAGAATTCATGGTTTTCTGGAAATTCGCTTCAATTGAATAAAACTCTTATGATTTAATCATTTCCAGATCTTGAATTTAAACTTGTAAATATCTGCAATTGTTTTGAAGTTTATTTTCTGTTTTCTGAATTCATAACAGAGTTGATGTATTCTTGTCATATCTTAAACACTGTTGATTTGAATTCTAACTCTTTGAAGATTTGAAAGTTTAACACACCTCTGTTGTTTTGAGTTTCTTCTAATTCATTTTAGAATAGTTTGAAATATTATACTCATTACAGCACACTGCTATTTTTTAGTTGTGATAATTTCATCGATTTTCAGATTAGCTTGGATTTTTTGAATTGTCTTGAATCACAGTGATATATCTTGAAATTCATCTTTATTCATGGTCATTATGGTTGAAATTTATTTGTTTGATATCATCTGAAATTTTTGATATTTTGAATCTCACACACCTCTTAGATTCAAAATTATTAATCTTGTGTGACTGATTCATTATATCTCAAAACTTGACATTGATTCAAGTGATTTCAAATAAATTATTTTAAATTTTTTGGATCATGAATATCTCTCAAACTTGATGTAAATGATCTAAAATTACTCTTGTACTTGTCAGAAATACTTGTGAAAATTTCTTTGGAAATCCGGTCCTAAAATTCTCTGTTACTTCATGATTATTTGACTTGAATACTGGTTTGTTTAAAATCATTTGAATTTATTGATTTATTGAATCACACACATATCTTGGATCTGAAATTTATAATCTGGTGTGATTGATTCATTAAATCTTGAGATTTTCATATTTCCTCAAATGTTTTCAAATAAACTGTATTTTAATCTTGGATCATGAATCATTTTTTGTGACCATCTTCTGGCAAGTCTGCTTTGAGATTGGTTTTCTTGCTACTCTGATGCTAATTTGAATTTTGTTTGGTAACTGCTTGTTTAAATGAAAAACTGCTTGCTGCTTTGATTACTGGTTCTGATATGCTTAATTTGTTGTCTTGTCTGATTAGGATTTGTGCTAAAAATTCTATTGTCAGAGATATCCTTGTTTGTCTCCAGTGTCATGTTAAAATCCTCATTAATAGAGACATCAAGTGGTACCAGTTTAGAAGTGTCGAATTTGTTTTTGTTGTACATATTTTTTAGTCTCACTTGCCTTGTATAAATCCTTCTGTTTTCCCTCTTGTAATTGATTTTCAATTTCAAAATTATTTATTGATTATTCATTCAGAAATTGAAATCAATAACCAAATTGAACTGTATTTATAATTCATCAAAATTATTACCTGATTTTAAAATTGTGATGAACCGTGACTACAATATATTTCACGACAAGAGGAGATTTTATTTAATTTTTTCATGATGATTAAACAGTTATTATTATATCTTTGAATTGGCGATTATTTCACGGCCATCTCCTTTATCTATCATCATTCTAACATCCATCATGATTTTATAATAATGTGGAGAGTTTATTTTTTTAAAAAAAATCATCTCGAATAAACAGTGAAAATATTTGTGATAGAAATGGGACTATGTTATTTTTCAGAATTAGTGATAATTGAAATTTTTCAATAATCCCGGTACAGTTGAGCATATTTCATAATACGATTAATTTCAAGATTTATTTCACAAATCATTTCTGTACTTGCCATATTTCTATCATCCATATCGGTTTTATATACTGAGGAGTTTGTCTTTTGAAACAGAAAATGATAAACATATATATAATTTTCATAAATGTTTCTCTAACCTCATTTAAAAATCCAAGCTCTAGTCATGCATGGTTAAGAGATTACTTATAATTTAAGCTGCAACTAACCTCATTTAAAAATCCAGGCTCTTGTTATGCATGGTTAGTGTGCTCTTAAATAAAATGAAAAGAAAAAGGAATAAATGGCTAAATAATTTTTTTTTATGAAATTCTCCTTGGTATGTAAAAACCATCTTATCAATCCATTTTCTAATTTTGTGAAATGTGTTAATATCTTATGATTTGTTGATTGATAGCTACTGGGATTTGAGATTATATGATTGTGTCACTTAAATTGAATTTATAATTATAGTCCAAATCCATCACTGTTTTTTTTGTGCTAAATTTTTAAAATTCTTTTGAAAATAATTGGAATTCATTTTTTTAACTCTCTCCATTTATATAAATTTCATTGTAAATCCGTCATTCTCTACAATGTGAAATATGCCACTAGTTCTTAGAATATTATGATTTTTGTTTGACTGATTGAGATTTATGATGACCATTCTTCCTCTTAAGCTGATATTATATTTTTTTAGTCATTTTTCATCTATATTTTAATGTCTGTATCCTTTTGATGATAACAAAAGGGGGAGTAAGGATTTTGATTTTGATTTATGAGTGAATATTTTATAAATATTTTAATATTGTAAATTTCATTTTTCAATCTTTTTCACTCATGCACAATTATAGAAGGAATTTCTGTTGTAGGGGGAGCATTCAAATAGGGGGAGTTCAGTTCTTCACTGTCAAATACATTTATTATATTCAAAATCTTAATATTTGTTTGTCGTCATGAAAAAGGGGAGATTGTTGTATATAACATTGTTGCATACACAATTATATGATTTTTGTTTGATGATAACAACCAAATATATATTATTACAAATGTGTTTGTTATTGAATTGTTTCATGTATACATCATAGACATGAATATAATATTTATATTTAAATAGAATACGACTATACAGAAATTCAAATATTCACACAGTATTTTATTTAAATATAATATTTTATTTTAAACTGTACAACTTTTATAACTCCTCTATTTGTACATTTCACTGATATTTTACATCTCATTAACATACACATTCTTTTTCATACACAGTTCCTCACTACATCTCCCTGTCACTCTGTACAATTTCATATGCATACATTCACTGACATATACACACACTGTTGTTAGCCTGTTCTTGTCTTCTGTCTTCACAGCATCCTTCAGTCAGTCCAGTCACCATCTGCTTACCTGTCACTTGAAACAGAAACATACACAGTACACTGCAATAGAAATAAAAACTAAATACATGCAAATATAAATTTATTTTTAAATTTTATTTGCCTCAGAATTTTGGTGTGTTTCTCACCATTTTTCATGACTTGATCTGATTTTTATATCCATCCATCTATGTCTAGACAGCTTGTGATATTCACAGTGATAAACTGTAAATACCACAAGGCAGACAATATGTATATACACATATTATAGTGTAGGGACAGGAAAACTATTCTGATTTGTTGCATATACACATGTGTATAAATATACACGCATGCACTACCTCGCCAATCAAAGTGCAACTGAGGAGCAGCCACGTGGACCAACTCGACCCAGTGCAAGTAAAAATGAATACATTTCAGGATGGTGTTCAAACATGGTCGAGCACACATGACATTGGGTTCAGACAAGAGTGCACTAAACAAGAACACAAAATCCAAGTGACACAAGCCATGCACAAGTGTGTACACAACTCAAATTCAATGGTGATCAGCATACAACCATAGTTCAATAGCAAGAGGACAGGGGCACAACCAAGTGACAAGGCTTGGCAACAACATAATGAACAACACATAAAAGTGATCAGGTTCAAGACACAAGTGGCTCTGTGGTGTAGCTGTAAAACATGAAGCAAGGGAAACATTCGAGTGTACAAGCAGTTCAAAGATGGTCAAAGCATTTGGACAACTACATATATAAGCAAGTGATATGCACAGCAAATGCCAAATTATGATGAACAACAAGTAGACGTGCAAACATAAAAGAATAGACGCATGTATAATGATCCATCAAGGCACAGTGACATCATGAACATAAATGGGTGACAGTGCCACACATGTGAAAAGCAGCATGGAGCAAAGAAAACTTGGTGACAGAAATACAAGCTTCTTTTTTTTAACATGGTCTAACCAGTGGGATTCACAAGCATGGTGCAGCAAATGAGAAATAGTGCATGGTAACAAAGCAGTTTTAATATGGCCAGTCACAACCTCAAAGTGAAACAACAAGTGTTACACCAAAACAGTAAATGATTTATTTTCAAAATACATTGTTCTAGTATGGTGGTATTGGTAACATGCACAAGAAATTCACAAGTCTTTTTGGTAAGTATTGATCATACATTCAACTAGTAAATAGTTTCAAATCAGAAATGAAAAAGAATAACATGGACTTACCAAGAACTCAATCTACTACACGGTTCATGCATGTCTACATACAAGTTCGACATTCTCATGGAAAGTCAGCATACACACAACATGTGTGTACATGCATGAATTCAAAGCAATCAAGCCAGAGAGCAACAAGTTTTTGATTTCCAGAAATACTTGTATAGATTGGCATTCAAGTTTTAAAGTTTGTTTCCTGATTTGAACAGTATTAAATTTGGCAAAGGTTTAAAGTGGCAAACAATTTCTTGTTTTGGCAAACAATTCAATCTGCAGTGTATATGGAAAACATATATGGCAAGGCCTAATAAAATTTCCAAAATCCACTGAAGAAAGAGGAGTTAAGTGTTTCCAGAAATCACTATGTAAATTCAAGGCAATAACATTTCATTAGTCATTCAAGAGAAAAGTTCATGGCTATAACGAGATTCCAGAAATGGCACTATGTTATAAACATGTAATTCACATTGGCAAGAATTCAATCAAGATTCCAGAAACTTACGTGTATCAATTTTATGGCAAGAAATCATTCAACATTCTAGCCAAGAAAATCAGTTTATTTGTTTCCAGAAATGTTCAAAATCATTAACAGTGAGCCAAGGATTTTAATTCCAGAAATCATGGTTTAGAATAACATCCAAGTTCACAAATTAAATCATGCAAGAATTCAATTCAAAGCCGATTTTATCAAAGCCAGCAAAAGGGGAAAGCAACACAAAATCAGCCAAGTCGTTGATATAAAATCAGAGCTTAATCGTAGGGTTTCTATACCCTATAAACAACACCTCTTCATCACTGGCATAAGTATCGATAACCAAGCATCACAATTTTAGGCAAAGAATTAAAATCAGAATACTCACAGATTTTTCTAGGGTTTCGATCAATAAAATTGACCAAATCAAATCGGCTAGCATCATCAACGACTTCGAGCATCAGAGATTATTTTCAGAACAACATCATCAATCACGATCGTTTCTGGGGAAGTAGAAAACCCTAATCCCCAATTGTTCTGCCGCCATTTCTATTTGGAGAAACAAAAGAGATCGGGCTTTGCAAAATGGAAGTAGGCCGACCTAATTTTTTGAAGTGTTAAAAGGGGGGTTTTAAATCTAGGGTTTTAGCTTTTTTATTTTGTTTTTTTCTTATTTAATTTCATTTGTAATTGTCCGATCAATTACTAGAGTCTGTAAAACTAGGGTTTGTGTTACAGGGTTTATAACGGGGAAATTCCGATTTTGGGGTAAAAATCGGTATAGGGTTTTGAGCGTAGAATTAGTGCAACTAGAGCGAGATTGTGAGGCCTTTTGTGTAGCACCTAGTAGAAACTTTGGGTAAGTTTTGAGCGTAGGGCTAGGACATTTAGGCTAGGAATCACTGCGAGTTTACAGGTGTTCTAGGTGTTGTAATAGTTGACTAATATCTAGCAGAAGCCTTGGGGAATGCAGCAGTAGGCATGGTTTGCCGAAGCTGGGTAAAATCACTGTGTTATTTATTTCTGCATTTATTTTCCTCTGTTATAATTTGTGTTGTGATATCTTTTAATATCTCGTTAAAATTCAATAAACCCTATTCACCAACCCCCCCCCCTCTAGGGTTAATCTAGATCCAACTAAAACAACTTTTATTATACATACATACATACATACATATATATTAATAAATCTTTTATTGTTATTATATACAAAGGAGCGCTCTACCGAATCTATCTTTTGCAACACTCCAAAAGCCCTTTATTTTAGTCTTAAATTTTTATTTGAACAATAGTTTAAGGGGAGAAAAAAATAAGTGGAAAGAGGGAGAAACTGAAGCATGTAGTTGAAATTAGAGGGTATTTAAGGATGTTGCACTATTTGAAGTGCAACGAGACGTTTCACTTACAAATTTTATAAATTACCAAGTAATCTTTGGAAAAAAGGTTAAAAAAATTGAAAAACATTTCCCATGCTTAAGGCATTTCCAAAATATATGTAATAAAATTTCTTTCATAGGGTTCGACTAAGAAATTTGACTAAACTTTCCCAAACGAAAAGATTTGATTTGCAATCAATATGGTGATCGTGGATGCACTCTTGCAAAAACTTATCGCCATGTATAGTTACCAATTTTCGGTCCATTTGGAGTAGATTGTATCACCCACTAAAACTCGTCGTCAAAATCACAAAGTAGATAGATCTCTGCCATCAATTCGAACATCCTACGATCTTCGAGACTCTGTCACGTGTCATTCTTATACTCTTCCACTATCACCTTATGCATTGTCATTGCTCCATGGGGTAATCAAAAGCCGATGTGAGAATCTTAAGCTCTAAAATGTTTGCAACTCGAGGTTGGTTTACCCATTCTTTCGAAGTGGAACTACAACTACTCTACAGTTGGAATCCTTATAGTCAAGTCCAAAAATACGAATGTGTCCTCTTAATTTACAATGAAATATGAATTCGTCCTCTCAACTTACAATAATCTCCTTGATCAACTGATTGGATTTGATTTCAAATGTAACAATCCACATTTTAATGAGCCACAATTTCGAAAAAAGACAACTCGCGTTTGCCAAAGTAGAACCGTTGTATTTGGCACCTGTAAATAAGCATGAGCATATCAAAGATTTATATTCTGAACTCAAAGAAAAAAATTATGTGCAGTTTTTTTAACAACTAATGTGTTAGGAATTTTCCTAGGATCTCTGCACAATTAGATTTTAGAAGAGATAAGAAGTGAAGAAAAATAATGACAAAATAATTCCACCAAAACAAAACTTTTGTTAAACCACCAAAAGATTACAAGAAAAACTAAAATTGAGAAGACATCTCAAATCCTAAAACCTAAAGAGAATAGACCTTTTCTCCCACATACAAATAATGAACAATGCAATGCCTATTTATAATAAGATTGACAAAATATCTTCTTTTAGAAGCCATTGAATAATTTCATAAATCTTCCCATGTAGATAATTTGTGTCTTTTCCAATGTAATAAAAGAAACAACTAATTACTTCATAAAATCTACCAAATCTTAAAAGATGCAATTAATCAATCTTAAAAAATCTAGGAAACCTCTAAAATAGGCAATGAATTTGAGTCATGATTCCAAATAGACTCAAATATATATCCAAGATCTACATAAATATGGAATGTTGTATCACAGAAAACCTAACAATCTCCACCTTGATACTATATTCCATATATGTCATCCAAGCTCCACTTAGAACCCCAGCTTCAAAATAGTATCCAATAATACCATGGGAACAAATATCACCATTCTAAATATGAATAATCTTCAAATCACCAAAAAAATGCATGCTCCAAATTAGGCATGCATGTCATCAATGAATCAGAACTGTTTGTAATACCATAATGGCCTTCATGTGGTCTTCGCAGCTTTCTGTTGCTGGCTCCACCTTGATTTTGACAAATTTTAATTTTCACCACCACTTTGAGAAGGTCCTTGATTCTCGATCGTTTTCCCAAGCAATTTATATATGTTATTTGTTGACCCGCTTTTTAGTCAAAGCAGTCATACATGAAATCTCTGATCAGCAATACGCTCCAGTATTGGAAGCATCGTCAGAAGACAGGCAGCGATTTGGTCAAAATCGCATCACAAACAAAGAAAGGCCCGGAACTCCTAACAGATGACCCTTTCTGGGCCCGAAAACAGCGATTACGGAGCAAAGCTCTGTAACTCTTGTAGCCCTCTGAATTAGCTTCAGTTTGAGCTTTCGTTTGGCTAAAACGGACTTACGGTTTGAAAGTTATGCCTGTTTAGGTGAACGCATGCAGAACCGGAAACTTGGATTTGGAAATTTGGCATCACCTTCAACCAGTTCGGATCGGATGAACTGGGTCGGTTCGGTAAGGAAGACCCGACCCGCCTGGAGTATTCTGCACTGAAATGCTTCCACTCTTCGGATCGGAGACATCAACTCGGTGCGGATCGGACCCGAACCGACCCCCTGGATCTGCTTCTGTACGCGAAGTTTTGACTTATTCTCTTGCCATAACCGCCTCCTACAGATGTGGATCGGATGACACCTGTCTCCACACGACTTGGTAACCGCTGCTCCACTACTTCTGAGATCGCCTCTGTGCTCGCCACGTGGCACACCCGATCCGAACCGCTCCAGAGCTCCCTATGGCTCCTCTACGCCTATAAATACACGATCATATGGCAATTTGAAGGGACTTTTGAATTCTCCTCTTTCGGCCATTCCTTCCACCATTGCAAGGACTTTTGGGTAACAAGAAGGCCGACTCAAATCATTTTAACACGAGGCTATCGTGTATAATTTCAATCTCTAATCTCCTCTTTTTCATTGTAAACACGAGGATTTCGTGTATAAACCGCAAGCATACAACGTTGTAATAGCTTCTTAGGATTTAAGAAACTATAAAGTGGACGTAGGCTTGGATTGAGCTGAACGACTATAAAAATCTCGTGTGTCTCCTATTATTTTACTGCTTTTTCTATATTTAATCTCTGTGATTTGCGACTGTAAGCATGCAGAAGATCCTTATTACCCCTCCAAACCCTTGTGACTCTCCCTCTAGTTGAAAAGTTGCATCCTTTTTGTTCTAACTGTCCTATTGAAGCAAAATTCTTCTTAATTTTTGGGATGTACCTAACTCCTGTTAGCTACACCACCCTTTCATCATTCATCTTTAATCTAACCGAACCTATGCCTTCAACATACAAATTGTAACACCCCGTAATTCTGTAACATTAAGTTTCGCAAATTAAAGTGTAATTAATTATTAGAAGAGGAATTAAGGGAAACGGGTTGCGCTATTGCATTCATCTCGGAATTCTGCTTGAGATAGAGTCCGAGTTTGCGTAAATCGGACTCTGTATGAAGAAGTTATGGTCTTCGGAAGTTTTAGAATTCAATTTAAAATTCAAACAGCCCGAAATAAATTCAAAATTCGAAATCTGAGTCAGAATTGGGTTGGGCGGGAAAATTCCCGCCCAGGACTCAGGTCGACCTGGGTCGACCAAGGGGTCGACCTATGGGTTGACCTATCCGGTCGACCTGGTCAGGTTCTGGGCCAATTTTCTTTGTTGTGCTGAGTCACCAGGGTCTTCTGGATAGTTCTGAATGGATCTGATGGTTGTGGTTATTTCTAGGGTTCATCTAACAGCTCCAATCAAATTGGAATCCTATATATACAACCTAATACCCAACCTTAATTCACACAAATTCTCTTAGGCATCTGCATATTGCTTCTCTCTATTCTAACATCCACCATTAAAATAAATCTAATTCTCCACTAAAATAAGTTATAGTTCTTCTTCAAATTAGAGATTCAAATAAATATTAAAGCTTTAAGAAAAGAATCAAAGGCTAATTCAACGGCTTCGGGCAACATCACGCAAATCATTACAGCGTTATCTGATTATCCTTTTCTAAAACCGATCAATGTAAGTCAGTTACTTTTTAGATTTGAACGTCTAGATCTATTTTGTGGCATGTAATTAAATGGATATAAGAATATGCCTGATCCTTTCATTTGAATCTATGCTTGTATATGCCTTTGGATCTAATTAAGAACTATTGTGATTAATTACCGACGAGACTGTGCCTATGCCTATGACGTTGAAACTATTGTTAATGGCCTAAGACTGACTATGAACATAAGACTATTGCCTATGACCATGATTCATGACTTTAAGATTATTGCCTATGACTATGGACATAAGATTATTGCCTATGACTATGAACATAAGATTAGTGCCTACGACTATGAACATAAGATTATTATCTATGACTATGACCTTGAAACTATTGTGATCAATTGCCTAGGACTATTGAGGTTAATGGCCTAGGACTATTTTGGTTAATTATCCATGACTATTGTGGTCAATAGCCTATGATTCATAACTGTGAGACTACTACCTATGACCATGACTATGACTAGTGTGGTTAATTGCCTAGGACTATTATGGTTAATTGCCTATGACCATTATGGTTAGTTGCTTATGAACATAACACTATAGTTATAAATCATGATTGTACACCGAACTGGCATTATGTTGGATCAAATCACCTATGTCTCCCTTGATTATGTTGGATCTCATACTTAGGGTGTAACTTGCCTAGTTTATTCCTATTCGCTATTATGTACACCAAAACCATTGGATCCATTATCTTTGTATTTGGTTCACTTTTGCATGCCTATTCTTTTTAGTCAATTCTCGTGTTTATCCTTTATTCCCTTTTTAGTTTCATTTCATGAGTACTTAGAAAACTTGTGAAATCATGTATACGTACGTTTTGAATGCGGGGGTATTTGGGTATAACATGAAATTTATATTAATTGACATAATGTGGAACATGTATCATGACATGATTAGTAGGATACAATTTTGGGACATGAATTATGTAACTTGACATATTGAACCTAGAATTGGCATGTAAACCAAGTTTTCGGCATAAATTGTAAACTAGAGTATTAAATCTAGTTTTGGCATGAACTGTAAAAGGGGAATATTAGATCTAAATTGACATAAACTGCAGGTTGGGTTTATTGATAGGTAAATCAAGTCTTGGGTATAGAATATAAGTATGTTAATTGGCATGATAAATAAATATGATATAGGCCAAATTGACTTAAAAGGGAAAGTGGGCCATGACAATAAATTGTTGAAAATTTACATATAAACATAAAAGGGTAAATAAGTAAATCTAGTGAAAGAAGAATATGGCTAACCCGAGTTTAGATTGAGTTACGGTATAAGACTGCCCGGAACCGCCCGGCAAATCCAGCAACCGTAACAATACCTATCTAATGTGGGTGGTTAGAGCATTAAGCCCAAAAGGACCCGAGGTTAGACTGAGTTGCGGTGTAAATCTGTCCGGAACCAACCGACACATGCACTGACTGCAACGATATCTGTCTAATGTGATTGGTTGGTGCTTTAAAGAATAATTTAAAGCTAAGGTACAGCTAAGCAAGAATGGGAGGGTTAAGTCCACAGGAACACTTAACCAACTTAACATGTTAACAAAATAAGATTTGTAGGGGTTAAGTAATTAAGGAAACACTTAGCCATTATAACATGTTAACTAGACTAGAAGGTGGGGTTAAGTAAATTTAATACACTTAACCAATTTAACATGTCAACTAGACTAGAAGGTGGGGTTAAGTAAAATTAGAATACTTAACTGTCATAACATGTTAATTAGACAAGTGGTCGAGGTTAAGTAAATTTAGAACACTTAACCATAATAACATGTTAATTAGACAAGTGGAATGGTTTAATTTAATAGGAACACTTAACCAATATAATGTGAGTTAGGTTAAGTTAAAAAGGAACACTTAACCAATATAAGATGAATGACTAAGGTTAAGTTAATAGGAACACTTAACCAATATAACTGAATTTGTGGTAGGGTTAAGTTGACACAAGAAGGCAACACTTAACCGGAGTAATATGACAAGTGGATGGGTTAAGTTAACATGAATGAAGAAACACTTAACCATTAATAAACATGCTTGAATCAGTAAGAGGGTTAAGTACATATCGGGTTGGTGGGTAATATCAGCAAATATAGGCCCACAAACTTAACCATTAATAAATATGCTTGAATCGGTGAGAGGGTTAAGTACATCACGGGTAGGTGGGTAATATCTGCATATATAGGCCCACAAATTTAACCAGTAGGAAACCCTAGTAATGGGGACCCATTTCAGCAGTAACCCACATAGGCGTATTATGGTACCCTGAAACTAGGCAGGGTGGGTCACGATTACTGGGCTGATTATAAGCGGTCAAAGCGACGTCGGTTGGTGCAGCAGTGTAGGTTCTAATGAAGCGTGGGCGTGCACGCACTCCGGAGCAGAAAAAGCAGGTACTGGGCATCAGTGGTATACACTGTGCACTCTTGAATCATGCCGGGTCGCCACCATAGGACTTGATACACCCTATGGTGGGGCCAGCACAAGTATTTATAATCAAGCAGGGGCCGTATGACACACGTGACACATGCATGCAAGTAGGGAGCCGATTGATAGGGTATTAAGGGTACATCTAACATCTTCATGGCAATTGGCTTGATTGAGGTGGAATCCTCATATTAGATGTATGCCTGAAGGCTACCACAACTGCGGGGATTGGGATCGTGTTGCAACATTATTATTTGATATAAATGACTAGTCAGGACACTAGTTAGGTGGTGCAGAGATATAGTAATCGCGAAGCAGAGAAAGTATGGAAGCATATTCAGTTTATCAGTATATTCAACTTGTCGGTAGATCCAGTTTATCAGTACATTCAGTTTTATCTTGCCTTAGCATATCTTGCGTTATCTTGTTAGCCTTATCATCATGGTATTGTCTTGTATTCAGTTAATCCATGTCATGTTGTTTTTACCTGTTCACATGCTGAAAAGTTACTGAACTTACCAGACTTTATGTCTGACTCTGTTTTCTTTCGCTTTCTTGTCTTCCGTCCCCCCCCCCCCCCCCCAGGTCCGCAGGGAGGGAATGTTACTACTTAGCTCAGTTTTCTTTCCAAGCTTGAAGATTAGTTGAAGTTTTTCTTGGATTCTCTTTTCCATTGCTATGGCTGGCTCATACTACATTTGGGAATATAAATGTTATTTTATGCTTCTTTATTTTTTAAGACAGATACTCTGGTATTGGAAAACAATTGTTGTACAAACTATTTTATCAATAAAGTAAAGTTTTATTTTCCGATGTTTTAATTTTGGTCTGTCTTGTAGTTTATCTGCATCTTTTACCTATAATGCTTCACAGAACTTAGTGCATTCGCTTTGTGAGTGATACTAACGGATGTGGGGTGTTACACGTGGTATCAGAGCTGAAGGTTACCGGATCAAATAAAAGATTTAAAAATTTATTTTCAAAACAGTTTTAAAGAAGCATTTTTCAAAAGAAAAGTCTTGTTTTAAAGGCATATTCCCCAAAGCCATAAGCACTATCTTTTGATCCTATGTTTGAATCCTTGTCTCCTTCTTTCCTGAGTCTCCGGGGCTCCTAGCTTTCTAGGAGGTAACCTCATCGCGGCATGGTTTCGTAGGCTTGGTGAGACTATGACACCTACCAAAGGGCGAAGTAGTGCCCAACTTCCATCGATAGTCGCAGTAGTTTCACCTGTGGCTAATTTTCTTTCAAGCTTTGTAGGGTTTTCCGTGCGATGGTGGCAGCTTTCGTGAGACTTGTCAACATGATTACACAGGGAAGGTAAAGGTGAGAATGAGGGAGTTTGGCTAAGGAGCTCAACGCAAGGATGGGAAATTCATGGATATGGACTCAGCTCACGAAGGAGGAAGGAATTGTAAAACCTAAGAAAAGAGGAAGTAACTTTACTATGGTATATTATGGCATATAATTAAGGACAAGGGCAAGAACGAGGGACAGGATTTTCAGGAGGGCAAGTGCATTCTTTCACCACCAGAATACCTGAGAGAGAGATAGTAAAAAAATCTCTGTTGGAAAAGTTTAGTTTTTCTTTTGATCAACCTGTTAGTACTCTTTTGATTTTAGCGCTTCACATCCGTTTATATCTGCTTCCATAGTTGAGTCTCTGCACCTTAGTACTTGTATAATAGAGGATCCCATTTTAGTCTCAAATCCAATTGGTGGTTCAACCCATTTATCTTTGGTTCGGAAGAATTTGAGAATAGCTATAACTAAGTTTTGGGTTTAAGCGTAATGCTCGTTTTTGGGTTTCATGGGCTATGGGTTTATTCTAGGCATGGGTTGATTAGCTAGTAATTGTGAAGGGAGGGTAGTTAGATTTTTGATTCGCCTCGGAAATACCTTCGAGATCTCGTGCGATCCTAAAGGATCAGTTAGGCCTAGCTACCTAAAATCACTTGATACATCTATCGATGGTTTGCGATCCATTAGAGTAGTCCATGAGCACACAGATGTTTTTGGTTAGGGGATTGTCCTCTAAAAACGCGAGATAGACTTCCGCATATATCTAGTTGACAATGCAAAGCCAGTTATCCGATCAACGACAGTTGTTGGAAATGGAGATCAAGAAGCTTCGCAACCGTGAAGATTAATTAGTTAAGGTACAGTGGAATGAAGCTCAAGAATATGCGACTTAGAAGACTGAAGATAAGACACGCGCATCATACCCTTTTTCTTAAGGGTATATCCTTGATTCTTTTTCTGTAGAGTTTTATGCATACTTGTTTCTATCTTTTTAGGTATAACCTTTAGGTCATATCTTCGATCCTTAGGTAGGTATAAACATGATTGAAACATGTGTTTGAGACATGTTATGTTTGGTGGATGCAGGTGGATGCAAGTGTTTGCTAGTGGTTGCTCGTGGATGCATTTTCACATATTAGGCACTAGATCGGCTCAGTCACCTTTTCATATTGCATATGGATCCAAGTGCATACGTTTGTATATGGTTGAAACTTGATGTGTTGTCATATGGATGTTGCATTTGTATGAATGGTTGTGCACTCATATAGAAATGATATGTATCATTAGGATTGCATACATGTTGGACGCATGGCACTGACATAATTCGCATTAAGGAGGTCAACTGAATCAGTAGACCGCCTGATTTCGCATTAAGATAAGGACATATACACACACTATGAATATGAACATGAAAGCATTAGAAATCTTTTAAGGACAATGAATGCCTGTGATTGAATGGTTGAGTAGATGGTTGATTGGATGGTAGGACACATTCTTCCTAACTTTAAGATTTCGGGACGAAATCCTTTAAAGAGGGGGAGAATGTAACACCCCGTAATTCTGTAACATTAAGTTTCGCAAATTAAAGTATAATTAACTTTTAAAAGAGGAATTAAGGGAAATGGGTTATTCCATTGTGTTCGTCTCGGAATTCTGCTTGAGATAGAGTCCGAGTTTGCGTAAATCGGACTCCGTATGAAGAAGTTATGGTCTTCAGAAGTTTCAGAATTCAATTTAAAATTCAAACAGCCCGAAATAAATTCGAAATCTGATTCAGAATTGGGCTAGGCGGGAAAATTCCCGCCCAGGACCCAGGTCGACCAGGGGGTCGACCTATGGGTCGACATACCCTGTCGACCTGGTCAGGTTCTGGGCCAATTTTCTTTGTTGTACCGAGTCACCTGGGTCTTCTGGATTGTTCTGAATGGATCTGATGGTTGTGGTTATTTCTAGGGTTCATCTAACAGCTCCAATCAAATTGGAATCCTATATATACAACCTAATACCCAACCTTAATTCACACAAATTCTCTTAGGCATCTACATGTTGCTTCTCTCTATTCTAACCTCCACCATTAAAATAAATCTAATTCTTCACTAAAATAAGTTATAGTTCTTCTTCAAATTAGAGATTCAAATCAAGATTAAAGCTTTAAGAAAAGAATCAAAGGCTAATTCAACGGCTTCGGGCAACGTCACGCAAATCATCACAACGCTATCTGATTATCCTTTTCTAAAACCGATCAATGTAAGTCAGTTACTTTTTAGATTTGAACGTCTAGATCTATTTTGTGGCATGTAATTAAATGGATATAAGATTATGCCTGATCCTTTCATTTGAATCTGTGCTTGTATATGCATTTGGATCTAATTAAAACCTATTGTGATTAATTACCGATGAGACTGTGCCTATGCCTATGACGTTGAAACTATTGTTAATTGCCTAAGACTATGACTATAAACATAAGACTATTTCCTATGACCATGATTCATGACTATGAGATTATTGCCTATGACTATGGACATAAGATTATTGCCTATGACTATGAACATAAGATTATTGCCTACGACTATGAACATAAGACTATTATCTATGACTATGACCTTGAAACTATTGTGATCAATTGCCTAGGACTATTGAGGTTAATGGCCTAGGACTATTTTGGTTAATTATCCATGACTATTGTGGTCAATCGCCTATGATTCATAACTGTGAGACTACTACCTATGACCATGACTGTGACTAGTGTGGTTAATTGCCAAGGACTATTATGGTTAATTGCCTATGACCATTATGGTTAGTTGCTTATGAATATAACACTATAGTTACAAATCATGATTGTACACCGAACTGGCATTATGTTGGATCAAATCACTTATGTCTCCCTTGATTATGTTGGATCTCATACTTAGGGTGTAACTTGCTTAGTTTATTCCTATTCGCTATTATGTACACCAAAACCATTAGATCCATTATCTTTGTATTTGGTTCGCTTTTGCATGCCTATTCTTTTATGTCAATTCTCGTGTTTATCCTTTATTCCCTTTTTAGTTTCATTTCATGAGTACTTAGAAAACTTGTGAAATCATGTATACGTACGTTTTGAATGCGGGGGTATTTGGGTATAACATGAAATTTATATTAATTGGCATAATGTAGAACATGTATCATGAAATGATTATTAGGATACAATTTTGGGACATGAATTATGTAACTTGACATATTGAACCTAGAATTGGCATGTAAACCAAGTTCTAGGCATAAACTGTAAACTAGAGTATTAAATCTAGTTTTGGCATGAATTGTAAAAAAGGAATATTAGATCTAAATTGACATAAACTGCAAGTTGGGTTTATTGATAGGTAAATCAAGTCTTGGGCATAGAATATAAGTATGTTAATTGGCATGACAAATAAATATGATATAGGCCAAATTGACTTAAAAGGGAAAGTGGGCCATGACAATAAATTGTTGAAAATTTACATATAAACATAAAAGGATAAATAAGTAAATCTAGTGAAAGACGAATATACCTAACCCGAGGTTAGATTGAGTTACGGTATAAGACTGTCTGGAACTGCCCGGCAAATCCAGCAACCGTAACAATACCTATCTAATGTGGGTGGTTAGAGCATTAAGCCCAAAAGGACCCGAGGTTAGACTGAGTTGCGGTGTAAATCTGCCCGGAACCGACCGGCACATCTAGTGACCGTAACGATATCTGTCTAATGTGAGTGGTTGGTGCTTTAAAGAATAATTTAAAGATAAGGTACATCTAAGCATGAATGGGAGGGTTAAGTCCATAGGAACAATTAACCAACTTAACATGTTAACAAAACAAGATTTGTAGGGGTTAAGTAATTAAGGAAACACTTGGCCATTATAACATGTTAACTAGACTAGAAGGTGGGGTTAAGAAAATTTAATACACTTAACCAATTTAACATGTTAACTAGACTAGAAGGTGGGGTTAAGTAAAATTAGAATACTTAACAGTTATAACATGTTAATTAGACAAGTGGTTGAGGTTATGTAAATTTAGAACACTTAACCATAATAACATGTTAATTGGACAAGTGGATTGGGTTAAGTTAATAGGAACACTTAACCAATATAATGTGAGTTAGGTTAAGTTAAAAAGGAACACTTAACCAATATAAGATGAATAGGTTAAGTTAATAGGAACACTTAACCAATATAACTGAATTTGTGGTAGGGTTAAGTTGACACAAGAAGGAAACACTTAACCAGAGTAATATGACAAGTAGATGGGTTAAGTTAACATGAATGAAGAAACACTTAACCATTAATAAACATGCTTGAATCAGTAAGAGGGTTAAGTACATATCGGGTTGGTGGGTAATATCAGTAAATATAGGCCCACAAACTTAACTATTAATAAACATGCTTGAATCGGTGAGAGGGTTGAGTACATCATGGGTAGGTGGGTAATATTTGCATATATAGGCCCACAAACTTAACCAGTAGGAAGACCTAGTAATAGGGACCCATTTCAGCAGTAACCCACATAGGCGTATCATGGTACCCTGAAACTAGGCAGGGTGGGGCGCGATTACTGGGCTGATTATAAGCGGTCAAAGCGACGGCGGTTGGTGCAGCAGTGTAGGTTCTAACGGAGCGTGGGCGTGCACGTACTCCTGAGCATAAAATGCAGGCACTGGGCATCAGTAGTATACACTGTGCACTCTTGAATCATGCTATGTCGCCACCATAGGACTTGATGCACCCTATGTTGGGGCCAGAATAGGTATCTACAATCAAGCAGGGGTCGTATGACACACGTGACACATGCGTGCAAGTAGGGAGCCGATCGATAGGGTAGTAAGGGTACATCTAACATCTTCATGGCAATTGGGTTGATTGAGGTGGAATCCTCATATTAGATGTATGCCTGAAGGCTACCACAACTGCGGGGATTGGGATCGCGTTGCAACATTATCATTTGACATAAATGACTAGTCAGGACACTAGTTAGGTGGTGCAGAGATATAGAAACCAGAATAACAGGGTAATCGCGAAGCAGAGAAAGTATGGAAGCATCTTCAGTTTATCAGTATATTCAGCTTGTCGGTAGATTCAGTTTATCAGTACATTCAGTTTTATCTTGCCTTAGCATATCTTGCGTTATCTTGTTAGCCCTATCTTCATGGTATTGTCTTGTATTCAGTTAATCCATGTCATGTTGTTTTTACCTGTTCACATGCTGAAAGTTACTGAACTTAGACTTTATGTTTGACTCTGTTTTCTTTCGCTTTCTTGTCTTCCATTCCCCCCCCCCCCCCCAGGTCCGCAGGGAGGGAATGTTACTGCTTAGCTCAGTTTTCTTTCCAAGCTTGAAGATTAATCGAAGTTTTTCTTGGATTCTCTTTTCCATTGCTATGGCTGGCTCATACTATATTAGGGAATATAAATGTTATTTTATGCTTCTTTATTTTGTAAGACAGATACTCTGGTATTGGAAAACAATTGTTGTACAAACTATTTTATCAATAAAGTAAAGTTTTATTTTCCGTTGTTTTAATTTTGGTCTGTCTTGTAGTTTATCTGCATCTTTTACCTATAATGCTTCACAAAACTTAGCGCATTCCCTTAGTGAGTGACACTAACGGATGTGGGGTGTTACACAAATCTCCACCATCGGCTGATTTCAATTTGTTCTTCATAATCAATAAATGCTTCCCTTTGATTGCATATGTGGAAACAAGCGCTTGAATCAAGTACCCAATCTTTACTTTTATCTTTATCCACACATAGGACATTATCATAAAGATCTCCACCAAAATTTACTTCTCTGTTGCTGCTTTCATCAACCTTGACTTTGTCTTCCTCTAATGCTTTTATTCTTTCTTTATCCTTTTCAAGTTTGTTGCTAAATCTTAGTTGATGGCCGGGTTTTTCACAGTAGTAACAAATGAAATCCCTTTCTATATTTGAGTTATTTGATTGTCTATCCGTATTTGAATGACTACATTTCCTAGCAAAATTATCCTCTTCAAATGGGTTTCTACTTTCTCTTTCTGCCTTATCCTTCAAATGGATTTCTACTTTCTCTTTCTGCCTTATCCTTTTCTTCTATTAGGTTCATCATCTGTATCTCCTCATTAAGCAAATTACTAACCACTGACCCCATTGAAACAACGTCATCTGAATTTGAGTTATTCAATGAAACTACAAGTGTTTTCCAACTCTCCGGTAATGAACTCATCAACATCAAAGCTTGTGTCTCATCATCTACCTTGTAATTTACGGCTGTCAGTTGGTTTCCAATTGCCTGAAAATCGTTAAGATGCTCGCCAATTGACTCACCTTTCTTAAGCTTGAGATTAACCGATCTTCTCATAAGAAGAGCCTTGTTCGTTGCGGAGTTCTTTGCAATATTCCTTCTGACTTTTTCCAGATCGCATAAGCAGATGTTTCATCAGCAACAATATGAAATACTGAATTCTCCAAAGAACACCGAGTAGTCGCTACAGCCTTCCCATCCAAAATTTCCCACTTTGCCTCAGTTATGCCATTTGGCTTCTCCCCATTATTTTCCAAGGGTTGGTGAAGATCACTAAGACAGAGATAGTCTTCCATCTTCGCTTTCCATAACCCTCAATTTTTTCCATTAAGTTTCTCCACATTTATCATTTCAGTGACCGAACTCTCTTCAAAAAAATTGTGTAGCAAGCTCTGATAACAACTGTTAGGAATTTTCCTAAGATCTCTACACAATTAGATTTGAGAAGAGATAAGAAGTGAAGAAAAATAATGACAAAATAATTCCAATAATATAAAACTTTTACTAAACCACCAAAAGAATACAAGAAAAAATAAAATTGAGAAGATATCTCAAATCCTAAAACCTAAAGAGAATAGACCTTTTCTTCCACATACAAATAATGAACAATGTAATGCCAATTTGTAACAAGATCGATAAAATATCTTCTTTAAGAAGTCATTGAATAATTACATAAATCTTCCCATGTAGATAATTTGTTGCCTTTTCCAATGCAATAAAAGAGACAACTAATTACTTCATAAAATCAACCAAATCTTTAAAAGATGCAATTAATCAATCTTCAAAAATCTAAGAAACTTATAAAATAGGCAATGGAATTTGAGTCATGATTCCAAATAGACTCAAATATATATATAAGATCTACATAAATATGGAATGTTGTATCACAGAAAATCTAACATAAAGGATGAAAAAAATTCAATAGTTGTCAACATATTTAGCCTTATTTCAAACTTAATCAAATCAGGCATATACATAGTTTCGATTGTCAAATCTTGAGTCGGACTACATTAATGAATGATCAAAGGTTCTGCTGTTTTAACAGAATGACATGAGAACCATGCTAATCCTCATTTTTGTTTTTCTAATTTAACAAGTTTATTTCAATCGATGTAAACATTTAATTGTAACTAATATGTTAACTTTTATGGACAATTATTTTCGAAAATTCGCGAATAAATAATTATTAAAGAATAATTCTAAAATAATTTTCCTTGGCAAATGTATAAAAAATTGTTTTTAAAATAAAAAGGTTGAGTTCAATAAAAATTCATAAAATACAAATTACTAATGCTTCATATTATCTAAAATTTATACGGTAACCAAATAATTTGAAGGTTAAGTTTATGAAATTATTTGTTAAATTGATTAAATGAAAAAATGGGATGATAATTTTTTTTCTCAAATTTGATTGTTTGACTCAAATAGGTTGAACCACATGTTTCTTTAAAGGTTTTGAGGTTGGGTCTTTGGTTCACACGCTAAACAATTGCATTTTTAGGAAATAACGCTGCAAAGTGTAAAGGTTAACTGTGGTTAAGTCACGCTATACATATATGTAAGGTTTAAAAATAAAAAATAAAATTGAAATTATTGAATAAACGAGGTCCAAATATAACAAACAGAATAAAGAAGTCAGCGCGCAAAACACAAAACATCACCTATAAACATAAAAACTTGACGATCAAAACTAGGGCTGTTATGGTAATGGTTACCGTTACCGATACGAGAAAACCGTTACCATACCGATACTATTGGTAAGCCAAAAACGAATACCGATAATTTAACGTTACCACTAGTAAAATGGTCATTGGGATATTGATAAACTGGTAAACCGTTGACTGATAATGGTAAATTTACTGATACATAAAGCTATTAAAGCATTAACACATTACAATTTTGATAATGATAAAAAGTAAAAAAAAATACTAATTCTAACACCATTAATGTTTATATAAATACTTTGTTAGATCCAAAATTGGCTCTAACACCCAAATTGTTCTGATTTGTAGAAAATTATATCTAAAAGATGAAGAAAAAAACAGAAAAGACACAAGATTTATAGTGGTTCGGCGTTAACGAGCCTATGTCCACTTTATATGTTATCGATTATACGTTGAATGCTAGTACAATCAGTGATTTCGCTCAATCTCACTTTTACAATTATGATTCTCTTAGTAATTTCGAGATAACTCAGAATAGAAATAATGAAGGTATAATAATGGTGGAATCAGAGCTCTGAATTGCCAAAAGATCCTGAAAAATGCCAAGTCTGGGGCTATTTATAGCTGATTTCTTCAGGCGGATCACGGTCATACGTGGCACAAATCTCGAGAATCTCGGACTGGTTCGTAGCTTGATGAAGAATTGGTCAATATGACAGTTGTGGACAGGTGTCGCGAGATCCTGCATTTTCGGATCGTGATGGACTTGGTCTTGGCCTTCTTCCATCAGCTTCAAGGATCGGATCGAGCTGGTGTTGGACGGGTCGAATCACGAGACATGGGGTGATCGCGATCGTGATGAGGTAGGGCGATCCGATCGGGTCTTCGAGGACTAAAGGTGTGAAGTTTCATATTTTCTTCTTACACGAACCTTGGGGGCTTGGTCAAAAAGCTAGCCAACACTTTGCCCCCTCGAAGTATGTTTTATCGAGGATGGAACATGCTTCGAAATTGCTGAGCTTTCTTTTCATGAAATGATGCAAACCGAAAATCGTGTCTGTCTAAAATGTTGTATTGCTTCAGGAAGTCGTGTTTCTCGATGAGTATAAATATCCAGTTAAATCATCCATCATTTCTTTGTTCATCGGATAGTTTTCGTCTCTCGAGTTTCTTGGAAATATTGTTATCAAATTACCGAGTAAGTCTCAAAACTTCCTGTATGAAGTAGCATTTAATATCATTTGTATTTCTGCAAATATGCAAATCCGCCTTTCCGATCCACCCGTCACATTTGGGCTTGGATCGTCACTTCAAGCAACGGACCGTGGTAGACTGTTCAATGCGTTTGGGCAGAGCAGCTGGATATATCACGGATCGTCGCCCTGAGTGTCCCATGCGCGAACCACGGTGGGCTCCTTCAGCGTTCACGGCCCATCAGGCCTTACGAGACGTATGGGACAAAAAAGGGGGAGGCCAAAGGTTTCCTCTTTGGCTATATATACCGGTCCCTTCTCTCTCCTCCCCTTCTTTCTTTCTTTTGCCTTTGCAGCCGTCGCGCAGTCTTTAAGTCGAAACCCTAATTTAGTTTTTACTGAAAATAGAGATTACTCCACAATCTATAGGTAATGGTGGTAGGATTGATTCCTACCTTGTACTGTTTTCTTTTTCGCTTCTTTCCGCTTCTCTTTTCACCTGTATAATGATGGCGATGATGAGGGTTTGGGTATGGCGATGGCGGTGACGAGTTTATAGCGGAAGGAGAGTGATGGAGAGGAGGAAGAAGAGTATCACCAGCATGGTTCGTGTATGGTACAACGACATGGCTCGCTTCGTGGTGATGGAGAGACGATGGGAGATGGGATGAGGACGAAGTGTTAATCTGACTAGTGGATCGGGTCATGGAAAAGAAGGAGCATCGGTTCGTGGAGAATAGGAAGTGAGGTGGATCGCTAGGGGGTTATCGCGGTCCGTTTGGGTAAAAAAGAATGGGTCATAAGTCAGAGCGCTTCACGATCCGGGGCCCTTCTTTGAACTAATTCTTTTCCACGATCCGGGGCCTGCGTCACGAACCGACCATGTAGCGCGATCCGGACCTTGCTTCACGATCCCATCTGATGAACGATCCGATGCACATGTTGACTAAATAATGCGACGTAACTCTAATATACCAATGGACAGTTAGGATTAGATCCTTCACGATGAACTCCCTGGACTGATCAACAGCATAACTTGATAGCATATGACAGCCATTGTCCCGCTCATTTAACTAATTTCATGCTTTTCTTATATGTATGCATAGGCACACACTTGCACTTACACACACGAGAAACGGGTAATTGTGTTCTAACTTTTATTCGCCCACACAGCTATGTCTGATAAACAAGTGACTGAGGTACTAGAGAAAGGTACTGAACTAGAGACACTAGTGCATCATGATCCTGATGTGCCTCCTTCAACTTCAGATCGGGAGAAGTCCGACCCCGACTACGAGATAGATTCCGGTGCAGAATCATCGGCCTCTGGAAATATGTCTCTTGAAGATGAGGACGAATGAGCTCCTAATGAGATCCCTGATGTTAAGGAAATAGTGAAGTTCACTGACACTCTAGCCTCAAATTAGATGATATAAAACTTAAGAAAATATGCTTGAAACATGGGATTCCTTGGGACGATGTGAAAACACCCGAAGGCGAAGATAGACCTCATCTTGCCCCAGAAGGATACATGACAGTCAGTCGACTCATGTGCTGGGTAGGCGCTATTCCTCCATTTCCTCCAATTGTCGTCGACCTCCTTAGGCAACTACGAATTGCCCCCATGCAACTCCATCCTAACTCTTACGCAGCTCTGTATACTCTGTACATTTCATATGCGGAGGTTCTACAGACCGAACTCACTTTCAAGGATCTGACATTCTATTACCATTTCAAGCATCGTTCCGCAGGGGCTCCCAATTTTTCTTTCTTCGAGTCAGTTGTCAATAGAAAAGTTGTAACGGATGGTCATAGTAATATAGGGGATGTTAAATCTGATTGGTTTTACATCAAGCATCAAGCTGGGTGCGCGAGGAAGTGGCTGCAATCAAGTAAGCTTTAAAGATTTTCAATGCATGTCCCAACTGCGCAATTAAAATGCTAATGTATTCTTCTGTTCCATGCAGATCACAGCTTTGCAAGAAAAGAAGGTTCGATATACGAAGACCGATTGTCCCGCCTTCTCAAAAGTAACTCAGACTTTTTAAGAATAAAGAAGTGTCTCACTGGTGAGAATCTTCACAAACACCATCTTCTGGACATAAAATTCGGACTTGGCGTGGGTGGTAAACCTTACAGACATGTGCCCCCGAGTGGAGGAGAAGGAACCTCACAGGTTACAGAAACTACCAAACTTCGCAAGAGTCACTCACCGATGATGGATCAAGACGATGAGGATTTAAATGTATATAAGGGAGATGAGGCCCGAACTAATGAGCCCCAAGAAATCCCGACCTCTAAGGAGCAGTCTCCCTCAAGAACTTCACCAACGGTTGAGCCCGTTGCTCACAATGAATTAACAGAGGAGCAGATAATCGGGGTACTGAATAAGATTCCTTTACCTGACGATATCTACACTCAAGAAGACATCGGTGGGGAACCCTTCTTCCCTATCTCCGAGGAAGTTGATGCCCCAGTTGGGGAAAAAGAAGTCGCGCAGACAAGCCTAACTCTGGGCCCTGGTCCGTTAGGGGGGATTTCATGGGATGCACAGATCACATACACCACTTATCACAGCACTTTCATACCACCGGTATTTATGGTTTTAACATGTACTCATTTCCTTTGCAGGTGAGATGCCTCGCAAGCGGTCTTATTCTTACCGTTCTCTTTGTGAGGGCACACTAAGTCTTCTTCCAAATCCCGAGCATGCTCGTGATGACAGTCGGAGGAGAGATAGTGATCGGCCCCGCGATTCTCATCTACCTTATTCTGCACGGTCTCGGTCTCCATCCAAGCAAGTTCTCGAAAAAACCCATAATCGCGAATTGCCACCGGCGGGGGGCAAGCAACTTCCTAAAGACTTGACTCCTCCCATGAGTACACCGTCTCATAGCAGGTCCTCTAAAAAGCACCATGAGCCAAAGGACAAGAGCAAGGACAAGGGAAAAATCGTGGAAAAGGGGAAAACAGCCCCTGCTACCTCTAGTCAGCGCAGTTTGGGTACTACCGCCACATAGGATGTCGTCCCTACTTCTGAAAATAAAATCAAATTAGAGCGTTTGAGGAAGCAATTTCCTGATATTTATTTTGAGAGGATGATGTTCGTCCCAGATCTTGAACCGGTCCCCGAGAATTGGGACACAGATGTGATAGGGTACGTGTGCCATGCGGCCAAGCAATATGGGGTAATGAAGTGGCATGCCATTTATCTTTCAGATGCCATTCATCGCTTAGAAACGGATGCAGCCAGATCCAGGGTGAAAATTGAAAATGATGTTAGGGCCAGAAGTAAAATGGAAAAAGAACTGGAGGATGTGCAGGCCCAACTGGCTTTAGCTCGGCGAGATACAGAAAACTACAAAACAGAATTGGAGAATGCTAGGAAGCGCTTTCGTAGTGAACTTGACTCGAACAACGAAGAACGATTATCTCTGAAAAAAGAAGTGGAGGATCTCAGAACAGCCAATACTGATCTAAGGACGGCGCGAGACCACTTTGATGTTGAGAAGGCTGCCTGGGAGAAGGAGAGAGCGAGCTTGAAAGACAGTCTTGCTCTTGCTGAGAAAGAAAGAGAAGTTCTGAATGATCAACTTGTTCAAACTGAGGAGCGTGCAGCTCTTGCTGAGAGTAATGCTAATAATGCTCTTGAATCGGCCACTGCTGTCGCTGATAAGCTTGCTGAAAGAGAGAAAAAAATAGCAGGTTTTGAGGAACTACTGTTCGACTTCTTTGGTCAAGTCATCAAGACTAGAGACATTTCTTGGATCCCGGACTATCATGTTACTTTAGCCAATGTGTGGGATGCAATCGTCGAAGGCGAGAAGCGGCGATTGGGGGTTGCTGACACTGATGAAAATCAACTAATGCAGACCCTTCTCAGAGGTGAAGAGCCCGAGGCCCTAGAGAAGGGCAGGCGCCTGATCCAAGAGGAGATCGAGAGGGAGAAAGTTAAGGCCAAGGGTAAAAATAAACTTGACGAAGGCTCGAGCTCAGCGACGGGGCCCAAGGCCTCCGAAGTTGAGGAGTATAATCCCGACGATCCGTTGATCCCCTTGCCTCCAACTCCTCCAACTGTTGGAGCTTCTGCTGTAAACCTGGGTGAAGATTCGGCTGAAGGTATCTCCATATTCTCTCCAGAGTTCATCAGAGCGATTATAACTTGTCGTCGTCTCGCGGGATAGGCACACGAGATGGCAACATCCTCTCCTGATTCACTAATATTTGCTTCTCATAATATAGGTGTCAATCCGGTCGAGAAAGATGCAGAAGAGAAGGCAGTGGCAGCGAAAGTTGATGTCCCCTCAGGCACTGATGCTGAAATCTTTGAAATCCCAAAGCAAACCGAGGGTAGTGAGAAGGCCATTCTGGCGCCCATGGTCCCCGACACCGATGCTCCTGCAGATGCTGAGGTCATTGCTGCTTTGCATGACACTGATGGTGATCACGGAGATGAAGAGGACGATGTTGTCATCACAGGGGAAAAGAAAGACGATGATAATGAGACCTTGGCTGACAGGCAGGCTAGGGAGGAGAAGCAGTTGGATCTAAAAAAGGAAGAGCAGGAGCCTGTTTACATGCCCCCCATCTCAGAGATTGATCCCAAAACTGGGTTGGTTATAAGGTTTTCATCCAAATCAATAACTACGCAGCTTGCCTCCCAGCCTTCTAACATTCCTCAAGACGCTCTTATCGATAAGAGGAAGAGGAAAAAGGGTGATCATTCTGATGCTGACAAGGAGGAGTCGGGGAAGCAGAGGAAGGAGAAGAAGTCAAAATAGTCCCCCAAGCATAAATAGGATGCAGTCGTTAGTTCATATTTTGCTTTTAGGCTTTTATGCTTTTCACTGGCCAATAAATGTAGTTGTGAGAATGGCCATCACTTTTGTTTAGCTATTTCGTCTTGTAAATCTGCATCTGGTAAATGGAAATTTGTTTCCGTTGTCTTTAATTTAGTATGCAATGCAGTGATTCCAAGTTCCTCACATCTCTGTGATACGTACAAGAGTTTCCCTTCCAGACAAGCCAGTCACCTGAAAGTGGAACCAAACTTGCAGACCTGCAAATTTAACTTATCGCATTAAGTCACAAACATTTATATCACGACTAAGTTAAGGCCTAGCTGTAGGTAATTCTAATAATCAAAATTTAAAATTTCTGTGCTGTGCTGCACAAGTATATATGTATATGCCCCCAATCAATCATTAATATGATGCCTGGCCAGGGCTTATTGAGGATTGATTAGAGTCATATGTGTGTTGCCCCTCATTCCTTAAAATGGGGGGTTCGGGCTCCACTCTCATTCTCCTTCCTGGTCGTGCGACGGGATAGGAACCCTTGATCAACACTTGTCACTGTGCCTTTATGTTTTCCCAATCCTTCCGTGGGATAGGAGTTCTTGGGGTGCTAAGTCTCTAGCACCTTTATACTCTGCCGAACCTTCAGCGGGTTAGAGTTCGAGCTCGTTTCATAATCTGCTCACCGATCCTTCAGCGGGGCAGAAGTTCTGGGGGCGCTAAGTCTCTAGCGTCTTTATACTCTCCCGATCCTTCAGCGGGTTAGAGTGTTGTCAAGGCGGTTTTATCATGGTGCAACTTCACGCCTTGCGGACGTCATCTTCGCGTCCTTTATACTCTCTCCCGACTCCGGGGAGTTAGAGTGTGAGTAGTAGTGTGATTCATTTTGCTGCACCTTTTAGATTTCGTTCATCGTTCGCCTTTCATTCTGATAGGTGGCATTCTGCGTTAGATGTTTTGAGATCGCTGCATAATCTGCATCAAATTTAAAAAACAACAGTAATTTATGTTAATGGAAAATAAAGCAGATAAGTAACGGTGCAACAAAAGTAAATGACACACGATATTTTGATAGTGGTTCGGTCGAATCATGACCTACGTCCACTTTATAATCTTTTGTTCAAGTAACCATACTGTTCTAGGTGAGTCGTGCCTTTTTACATGGTCCTAAAAACAAAATAATAAAACTGACAATTTTACATCAGATACTGCCGCAAATGCTGGGCATTCCACACTCTGGGGATTTCAACTCCATCCACGGTCGCTAGCTTGAAAGTTCCATTGTCAAGCCTTCGTAGAATGGAATACGGTCCTTCCCATTTCGGACCCATATGCACTGCGTATGGGAAGACACATTTTAGAACCAAGTCTCCGGGTTCAAAGGTTCAAACTCTGACTTTTTTGTTGTAGTACCGAGTCACCTGTTGTTTGTGCCTCAAGGCACGTAAGTCGGCTTTGTCTCTCTTTTCTTCAATCGTATCAAGAGATTCAAGAAGCGGCTCATTATTGGTCATCGGGTCATAATAAGTGATACGGTGAGATGGTACTTTTAGTTCGACCGGGATGACCGCTTCAACTCCAAAGGCAAGGGAAAAGGGTGTGTGGCCCGTTGCCGACTTATAGGTTGTTCTGTAGGCCCATAACGCCAAGGGTAATTCATCGACCCACATGGCTTTGGCCCGCTTCAATCTTTTCTTCAGGATGGATTTAATCACCTTATTTGCCGCTTCCACTTGTCCGTTGGCTTGCGGATGCGCCACAGAGGTGTATCTTTTCTCGATGTGGTACTTCTGGCAAAAATCCCTGAACTCAGTGCTATCAAACTGAGTTCCATTGTCCGTTACGACGATCTTTGGGATTCCGAATCGGCATATGATATTCCTAACGACGAAGTTAATCACTCGCTTGGTTGTGATTGTGGTCAATGGCTCTGCTTCGACCCATTTGGTGAAATAATCTACTGCCACAATAGCGAACTTTGCTCCACCCTTTGCTATGGGGAGGCTTCCAATGATATCAATCCCCCACATAGCGAAGGGCCAAGGACTCGTCATTGTCTTTAACTGGCTAGGCGGTGCCCTGTGAATCTTAGAAAATCTCTGACAGGCATCGCAACGTCGTGCATATTTAGCCGCATCCTTGTTTATGGTTGGCCAGAAATATCCATACTGTAATATTTTCTTTGCCAGTGTTTGTCCTCCCGTGTGATCTCCACATTCGCCTTCATGTACTTCTTGCAATACACGTTTAATGTCGTCGTGGGCGATACACCGGAGGAGGGGCATCGAGAATCCTTTTCTATATAGGATTTCGCCCTGCAAAACATACCGGGAGGCCTTTCGAATAACCGCACGCCTCTCACTTTTATTTGTAGGAAGCGCTCCATCCATCAGAAAATTCTTTAGAGGAGTCATCCATGACTCCCTCTTGGGTTCAATCTCTAGTACCGGATCAATTTCCATCTGATCTATACTAGGTGACTGTAGGACTTCAATCGGGACTAGCTATGTGTATTCAGGACTATCAGAACTAGCCATCTTCGCTAACTTGTCTGCCTTTTGATTCTCCACTCGAGGAGTATGAGATATGCTATGGTGATCAAAATCATCCAGCAACTTCTTCACTTTTTCTAAATACGATATCAATCTTGGACTCTTGGCCCGAAATTCTCCAGTGACCTGGTTCACGACTATTTTGGAATCACAAAATATGTCTAACTTTGTGATCTCCAACTCCTTCGCAAGTTTCAGTCTGGCGATCAGAGCTTCGTATTCGGAGTCGTTATTAGTGGCGTGGAACTCCAATCTGATAGCATAGTATATTAGCCGTTTTTTGGGAGTTTCAAGTACCACTCCGGCACCAGATCGTCTGTCGTTCTTAGCTCCATCAGTATACATTTTCCAGGCGCTAGGATCAAGGAGTAGCTTTGGCGGATCATCTTCTTGGCTTACCACATCATCTTTTGGGATGGTAAACTCTGCTATGAAGTCTGCAAGTACTTGTCCCCTAATTGATCGTCGGGGTTGGAAGTTCAAATCGAACTGACTTAGTTCAATATTCCATTTGAGCAGTCTTCCTAATGCTTCTGGTCTTTGCAGAACCTGTTTGAGGGGATGATCAGTGTACACAATAATGGGGTGAGCCTGGAAGTAGTGGCGAAGCTTTCTTGATGCGATCAACAAACTATACGCAAGCTTTTCTATCCTTGGATAATTTCGCTTGGTTGCCGCCAATTTCTTACTCACATAGTACACTGGTCTTTGCACCTTATCTTCTTCTCTAACCAAAGCTGAACTGATCGCATTAGGTGACACTACTAAGTACACAGATAAATCCTCATGATCCACAGGCTTAGATAGGATCGGAGGTCTTTCCAATTGATTCTAGAGATTCTGGAATGCTTCAACATAATCAGGAGTCCATTCGAAGTTGCGTTTTCCTCGCTTTATTAATTCAAAGAACGGGATGCATTTGTTCGTAGCTTTGGAGATGAATCTACTCAATGCCGCTACCTTTCCCGCGAGGCTTTGTACATCCTTAATCTGTTTTGGCTTCTGAATGTCTCTGATTGCTGCGATCTGATCTGGATTGATCTCGATCCCACGTGAGTTGACGATAAATCCTAGGAATTTTCCAGATGCCACCCCAAATGAGCATTTTAAAGGATTTAGTTTCATCCCGTATTTCCGGAGAATTTCGAACATCTCTGCTAAATCAGTAGTATGGTCAGATGACTGTCTAGACTTTACCAACATGTCGTCAACGTATACTTCCATCGTTTTTCCGATTTGGTTGTAGAACATTCTATTCACCAATCGCTGATATGTAGCGTCGGCATTCTTCATACCAAAAGGCATCACTACATAGCAATATAATCCTAAATCTGTAATGAAGCTAGTATGCTCTTGGTCTGGGATGTGCATGGGGATTTGATTATACCCTGAGCAAGCATCCATAAAAGAAAGGAGCTCATGAACCACCGTCGAATCCACTAGTTGGTCAATTCTGGGCAATGGGAAACTATCCTTTGGGCAGGCCTTTTTCAAGTCTGAGAAGTCAATGCATGTGTGCCACTTTCCATTGGCCTTCTTTACCAAAACCGGATTTGAAATCCAGTCCGGGTATGTTGAGTCTCTGATGAATCCATTACTTCTCAGCTTTTCGACTTCTTCCTTCAAGGCGGCAGACCTCTCTGGGCCGAGCATTCGCCTTTTCTGTTTGACGGGAGGATGCTTCGGGTTGATACTTAACGAATGACTCATGATCGAAGGGGATATCCCACACATGTTTGAGTGGGTCCAAGCGAATACATCCAAGTTAGCTTTCAAGAATCCCATCAGTTCTCTAGCTCGGAAAGGGTCCAACTGGGATCCAATCTTCAGGACCTTCTCTGGGTCACTATCATCGATCGGTACATCCACGGTCGTTTCATTGGTAGTTGCCATTCTGCCCCCAGGCTCTTCATCCTCTCTGGGATCTATGTCCTCGGGCAGTTCTCTGGGCGACTCTCCCACAGTCACTTTCTTTAGTTGCTACGACGTTTCCTCCCTTGCCGGGGAGGAAGCACCTTTGGTCTCTACATCTCTTCCTTTGCGGATCAACTTCAGTTCTGCAATATAGCATGCTCGTGCAACAACTTGATCTCCTCTGACTATGCCTATGCCGGCATCTTTAGGGAACTTCAGTAGCAAACACCAAGGGGCTATGCAGGCTCTGAATTTTGCTAGGGCCGGTCGGCCCAAAAAGCATTGTATAGGGATTCGACTTGCAGAACCACAAATGGGAGGATCCTTACTCTCTGGCGCTCTCCTTCCCTAAGGGTTACCGATAGTTCAACATATCCCATCGGAGCAGTTGAGGCTCCGTTGAACCCACGTATCCAACCTTCGCATGGTTTCAAATCTTTCGGCTCGAGCTTCATTTGGTCGAACGTTTTCTTGAACAAAATGTTAACCGAATTTCCATTATCCACTAGGACTTTATGGACTATAGCTGGACCGATGGCGACAGTGATCACTAGCGGGTCTTCAGTCAGGGAGTGAATGCCAATGCTATCCCTGTCGTGGAATATGATGTCATCAGTCGTCGTCTTTTGCTGTTTGGTTGGGGCAGTATCTTCAGGGTTGCTACATTCCCCTACTTCGAGGGGCTGCTTAGCTGCATTCACATACTGGTCCATTGCTCTGAAGCTATGCCCGGCCTGGTGAAGCCCTCCGACTATGGTATTGATAACGAGGTTCTTTCCCTTCTGCTGAGCAGTTAGCCTGGCAGCAGGCGGGTTTTGGTTTTGGTTTGGGTTCGGGGGCTGTACAGCTTGCCCCCTGTCCCTAGGAGCCACTTTATACTCATCAAGCTTTCTTTCTCGGAGTAGCTTCTCGACCACATCTCTCAGATGACGACATTCATTTGTGGAGTGACCGTGACTCTGGTGGAAAAGACAGAATTTCCCAGTCTCACGTTCTTTCTCCGTCGAATCTCTCGGGGGAGGCCTTTTGTACGGGAGGATATTATAAGTATCCATGAAAATATTCTCCAATGTATCGTTTAACGGTGTAAAGTTATCAAATGGCCTATTCCGAGGTCTTCTCTGAGCGTCATTCCCTCGATTTCTCTTCCGATTGTTGTTATTATTCCCCTATTGTTGACCATTGTCTTGATTCTTGTTTCCGACATTGACTTCAACTTTTCCTGAGTTGTCCCCTGTCTGTTTGATGGCCACATTACTCTGGATATCTTCTTTGTCAGCAGCTTTCCTTTTTCGATTTGCATATATTTCTTCCTGCCGCAAGCGGACATTGGCTTTTTCATAAAATATTTCTCTGGTCAGGGGTGGCTTGCCAGCGAGATATTTTCCAAACTCGGTATCTTTGTCGACTCCATCGATCAGGGCCATCAAAACAGTTTGTTCGTGAGGATCTCTGACTTCTGTGACAGCCAAGTTGAAGCGATCCAAGTATGACCTTAGGCTCTCGTCGGGCCGTTGTTTAATAAGGGATAGCTCAATCACATTCTTAGACCTCTGGGCATGGAGACGGAATTGGTTCACGAATCTCTCACTTAATTCCCTGAAACTGGATATTGACCGTGCGGGCAAGCGAGTAAACCACAATAGGGTCACATCTTCTAGAAATATAGGGAATGCTTTGCACTTGACCGCGTCTGTGGCCGCAGCGGCATTCATTGACCAGGAATATCGCATCAGATGTTGGATCGGATCAGTTCTGCCCGCATAGCGATTAATCGACGGCATATTGAAGCGCTTTGGGAAATAACCTCTAGTATGTCGTCAGTAAATGGCGTATGGCTACGATCAATACCCCAGTCTTCGTTTCTCTGCCCACGGCTATCTGCCATTATTTGTCTGACCATTACCGCGAGGTTTGCACTGGTCACTGTTGATTCAGGGTCGGCACTCCTCGCCCTGCGGGGTCCTCCGTTGTCTCTCCGGGGAACCGGGGCGAAGTCTGGAGCCCGAGCAGAACTTCCTTGCCCCCTGTTACCGCGGTCATTCACGCGGCGAAAGGGTTGTGGCGGTCTATTCTCAATACGAACATTGACTGCTTGCACTCTAGGGGGCACCGTGGGATTATTTAGGTCACGGTTGGCGGGCCCCAAGTTGAGCGCCTCTTCTTCACGTGAAGGAAGGGATCCAAACCGAAGCTGTCCTATGTTCTCGGCCCTTTCTAGCGGGGGCCATCGTTGGTTTCTTTAGGGCTCTTCGGACGAGGATGAGTTTTCTGGGGTAGGAGAACGAGCTGAAGGAGGGACCCTCTGTCTTATAAGGTCATCGAGTCGCCTATCCATAGCAGTCAGGTTTTGCCGCAAGACTGAACTCTCTTGCCTCTGGGCGGCTAACTCGTCATACAGTTTATCCTACATTTCAATAAGGTAAGAGAGATCTCCTTCGGTAGCTGGGGCAGAGGGATTGAACTGATCATCAACATTCTCTCTTATGCGTAAAGAACTCGAACTAGGTCGAGCAGATGCACCAGCACGAGAAGAACGAGCCATAACTTCTTTTCCAGGTCGAGTTGTAGTCTGATCATTGCTTCGGATCGCAGTACTCTTGTGTCGGTGGCTCGTGGCGCCCCCCGGGACCGGGTCGTGGTGATGGGTGGAGGGATCACGGCGTGGTCCTGCGATCGAGTAGTGACACCTTCAGATACCCGGATCGTGGCGCCCCCTTCAGTTCGGGTCGTGATACCTTCTTCGGTTCAGATCGCCCCTACCTCATCACGATCTGATAGTTGTTCCTCGACCAGCTCGTGCACACTTTCTTCAATTGCTTCGTTTGCAGCTTCATTTGCCTGCGAAGCTCGTACTTCCTTAGACTTCTTTCCAGCCATGATATCTGAGCTTCGCTGAAATCTTCAAAAACTGAAACAGTGGAGTTTTGGACTGTTTTCTTCGGACTTGAGTACCCAAACAACGAAGCAACCATCCAATATGCTAAGAATTCTTTCTCAGTGAAAGCACCAAAATGTTAGATCCAAAATTGGCTCTAACACCCAAATTGTTCTGATTTGTAGAAAATTATATCTAAAAGATGAAGAAAAAACAGAAAAGACACAAGATTTATAGTGGTTCGGCGTTAACGAGCCTACGTCCACTTTATATGCTATTGATTATACGTTGAATGCTAGTACAATCAGTGATTTCGCTCAATCTCACTTTTACAATTATGATTCTATCAGTAATTTCGAGATAACTCAGAATGGAAATAATGAAGGTATAATAATGGTGGAATCAGAGCTCTGAATTGCCAAAAGATCCTGAAAAATGCCAACTCTTGGGCTATTTATAGCTGATTTCTTCAGGCGGATCGTGGTCATACGTGGCACAAATCTCGAGAATCTCGGACTGGTTCGTAGCTTGATGAAGAATTGGTCAATATGGCAGTTGTGGAAAGGTGTCGCGAGATCCTGCATCTTCATATCGTGATGGACTTGGTCTTGGCCTTCGTCGATCAACTTCAGGGATCGGATCGAGCTAGTGTTGGACGGGTCGGATCGCGAGACATCGCGATCGTGATGAGGTAGGGCGATCTGATCGGGTCTTCGAGCGCTAAAGGTGTGAAGTTTCATATTTTCTTCGTATGCGAACCTTGGTGGCTTGGTCAAAAAGCTAGCCAACATACTTAAAATTATTTTTAGTTGGCATAGAAAATTTACTTAGCTTATCACAAGATATTTACAACAATATGAAATAATAATTTTGTTAATCTTAAACTTTGAAGTTAATAAAGCCAAAAAGAATTACCATTCTAAATAAATCTATAAGCATTTGCATAAAATGTAATAAACTTTCAAAAAAATAAAGGTTGGAATTCATTAAAATAGTGAGAGAAAAAAACAAAATAAATATGACTGGTAGATTTACCGTTACCACTGGTATTGACATTTCTTATCGCTATTTTACCGCTAATAATGGTAAAACTTACCGTTACCATACCGACAGCATTGGTATACCGATGCAACTCGATATTGGTTGCCAATGGTTTGGTACTGATATGATAATGGTAAATTTATCATTATCATCACAGCCCTAATCAAAATCGCAGGATTTTGCCAACATATTTTTGCTAAACTGTTCTAACTCCAGTGTAGGAAAAATGAAAGTGAAACTATATAATGCTAATGGCGTCAAAACTGCATCTAAATAGTTGGGCATTAGTGAATCAATCTGAAAATTAACCCAGCCCATTTAAACAAAAAATAATATCCAAAACGTTAGATTTACCAAATGGGCAAATACAGCGCAACCCGCTAATTTAGTAGCTCAAATCAACCTGATCCAAAAACCATTTTGGAAGAAATTGTAGCAACGTATAAAACGAAAATATCATTCAAAACTACAGCATTTTATCAACTGAGATATCATTCAAAAACCACAGCACTAGTAAATCTATTATAACAGTGACCAAAATATAACTGTAAACTCGGAACCAGCCACCTAATCTACAGGGAACTAAACGAGTTGCATAACACATTGTCTAACACATCAACTAATCGGTCAGTTTCTAATACATAGATCTGGCAATCAATTCACCATAGAAGATACAAAGGTCAATCAAACGCTAATACGGTCGCAATACATCAACCTTTTCTCATCTCCGTTTCGATATCAGCTTCTCCTCTTCAAAAGTTTCCTCTGCACTTGGCGCTCAGCTGCCTGAACACAAAACTCGGCTCCAAGCATGTCTTTAATTGCAACATTAGACGCCAAACTTGCCTCCACTGTCTCGCAAACCACTTCAACCGATAAAGTAAAGCCTAAAGCAGAGAGCAAGCGAATCGCATTAGCGATTCTGCATATATTCTGTCTAGTTTCAAGTGGAGTCACATGCTGCTCTTTTTCATTATCCTCATCCTCGACCTCGGCCATCATATCGTCTTCCATCAATTCTGTGTGTTCGCCAACCCATATGAAGCCATTGCAGCCAAGTATCATATCCACATTGTAGTTTTCTAGATGGTGAAAGTGTTGTTTTCTGCGTTTTACTAGATAGGATGGTACTGTCAGCATTAGCCCTCTTTTCAACTGCACAATGTATTTGTAATTGGTTATTTACTTAAGTATATTTGATTTCTAGTTACTTTTGGAGGGGGAAAAAACAAACTTTGATGCATCCTTCTGTAACAAAAGCTTAATACAGAAGGCTTCAACTAACGACATTTGTGTTACATGAGTACATTTACTACGTCTTTGTTAAATTAAATATACTTGTATGGCAATTTGATGCAACCCTCATGAATCAAAGTTTTGCGCTTTAGGGGATACCTTTCCGTACTTCTGACTTCTTGCTTGTAGCTGTAAAGTCCCGTCATGTTGAAATCCACGAACCTCGGCCTGTAAAAATGAAATTGGTTATTGAATAAAAACTCCTTTACGTTTCGGAAAAAACTACTGTTCGGTATGAGAATAAAATGAACTTACACACACAACATCGTTTTCTTCAAAAATACTGCGCATGTTAAGTTCATCAACAGCTGTTCTTCGCCTCTGTGAACATTTGAAGGAATAAAGGTAACATTTGATGATATCATGAGTTTGTTCAAGGGGCGTCTAAATTACAGAATACAAAGTAAATAAGAACATGCAAAAGCAGTATTTAGCCTCTACAAATTATTTTGTCCTAACGTGTAGCAGTATCTGATGCTTCTGGAACTTGATTTGAAAACAATATTACAAGCCAGGTAATTTCAAGTTGCTCCTAGCAATCAATAAATGAAAATGCACTCTCAATTTGTACGTCCTATTGCTAGACCTAAGGACCAGATTGATTTGAAAAACAAATTTTGTGTTTTCATTTTCAACCATATATTTCAAAAAGGAAAGGAGACGGGGGTTGAAAAAACGATAAACTTGGAAAATGGTTTGAATAGGTAAAATTGAAAATGATCTTTTTCCACCTTTTGTGAAATAACAAAAAACATCTTTCATCCTTGATTTTCCTTCGTTGTAATAACTAGGATTTACCACTTTCAGATCTTTAATCATATTCATTAATCCATGAATAAACCAACTCACAAAAAATGAAGAATAGCAAACCCACAACTTCAAATTTTAAAATACAATCTTTGAACCTTAGAAAAAAGAGACCACATACACATCACAATTATATAGTAGGACTTGAATAAAAGTACATGAAGCAACCCACGTATATTACTTCCTTTCTCCAAAACTGATTTTTTTTTTTTTTTTTTTTTAGATTGGGCACACGTACAGTAATAAAACATAGCTTGATTTGCTTAATTGACGGCCAACAAAAATCAAGCTGTCGTAGAATATGCTACCACAAACTAAATCGCTAAAACATTTTTTTAACCCATTGGTACGGAGAACAAGTTGAAAGTGCTATATCTATGTACTTCTTTAACAGTAAAACATAAACTGACAATGGATTAATTGACCTTGTTGACTTTTTGTACTATCTAACGCAAATTTGCGTTATGCATTTGTTCCCATGTTACCAAATGCGGTATTGTTAACTAATTGATTGCAGTAAATTGGATTGAATTTTGCAGTATTTTTCTTCCTCTCGAGTGCCTAAACATAGCACAAATACATTACATACATATGTATGTGTATATGTGTATGCATACAACCCTCAAGCTACACCTCAGCATAAGGGTGTAGCTTAAAAGGTGTACCTGATCCCTGTCCATATGTATGACAGTGAGTGTCTGAGTGTGTGTGTGTGTGTTATAGAAAAAAATATTTGTGGTTATAATGAAAATTAAACAATGAATATAAGTAGTTCACTTGAATAATCAAGCATATTACCACGTAAAATCATGTACGCTTGTGTGGCTAGTGTCATACAGTATCATAGTTTCTTTACAATATATTACGCAAATACAGCACTGCGGAATTTCATGTTATAAAGAAGCACAATACAAAATGTTACCTGAATACCATCTGGTAAATTCATAGACGAAAGCATTAAAACTGCATCTTGGGTGAAATTTATCTCCAATCTCCAGCGCTTTGGAGCAATCTAAGCATTATTAAAGGAAAACGATGAAAGACTGCAAAATTCAATATATATGCCAGACATACTTATCGACGTTAGCATAACATGATCATTCTATCCACCCTATCTGCTTTGAGTTACTACATATTATTCAACTAAATAAATACTAATGATCACGTAATAGTATTGTTAACCCTATCGTTGAAACAAAATTAATAATGATACGCCACGGCAACAGAATGCGTACCTCAAGAACACGGCCTACAATTATATCACCAACCTCTGGCTTGTACCTGTAAATAGTACATTATTATATCTACAGTGAAAAATATCAGTAATCTGGCAATTTGTATAACTTGCAGATTATGCACATAAAATTACCTTGCTCTTAGTGGGCGTACATAAATCAGTTTGTTTACTCGTTCAACCACACCACAAAGCGTGGCCACTACTTCATCGTTCAATTCTGTGGTGCCATGTCCTCTGATGGAATAAAAATTGCAATTGTTAGTACCCACAAGAATATATGATTGCAGGTCATGAAACCACGCAAGGAAAAGCATCAAGTGCTAAAAGTTAAAAACAAAAACGAGAGATCAGCAATACATCAGACAATTACCACAAAATGCCGATGCTGGAAACTGGCTTATTTTTCATCTTCAAAAAAGATCTATTATAGAAGCAAATTAATGATAACCAATTGAAGATTCGGGACAAAAAAAGGCCAACTAAAGGGAAATCTAACTATGCCAACTGCAGTTAAAAATAAAAATCAAACAAAATAGGTGGCTAGCTATGACCCAACTCTAACTAAAGATTTGGATGCGTAAAGAGGGAATCTAAATAAACAAAACTAACTGAAAGGAGACCTGAAGCAGCATAATGAGTTAACAGATAATTAAATTTCTTGATGCGTGTAGTTGCAATAGTCTGATCATATGATCTTAGACCTCAATTTAAATGTAGTTCCCGAGATAACAAATTTAGGAGTAATCCTCTTTTTAGGCAAACAGAAAAGGAATGAATCAATGGACAGTAACCGGGAGTACAATCAATCCGCTGAGAAATATAATTTGCTACTCTAATGTGGCATTATAGTTTTATGTAAATGACTGAGACAATCTTCAAATCAACATTACTATTCAAACTACGTTACGAGGTAAACAAAAAGGTTGAAACCTACGTGCAGGGATAGGTAAACGACAAGAACCAAGAAAATGATTTTATTCATAATATTTATGCATATATTGGCGAGCACAATACAAATAAAATCGATACTGATAAACAAATATGCTAGATAATATGAGAAGGGCTCCCCTCGCAGAAACAGTATTGCAGAAGATTTTATCTTATCACTGAGTTTTTTTTAAAAAGCCACGACAACAACAAAAAAAACTGCTAGTATTTTTTATAGGGTTTCTTTTAAAAGGTGTTGTTCCTTGGCTAACTAGTAAAATCAATAAAACATGGTCTCACTGGCATATGAATGGGAATCAACAAACTCCAATGCAAAACAAGCAAACTAATATGTAAAGAAGAATGTGATCTGGAATCTGGAATAAGATTAATTTCTGGATGGATTTTCAAAGGATCCATCCAAGCTGTTGACGTTGAACATTATATGATGGAATGACCTGTTCTGCATTTTCAATATAAAGCGAATTTTCAAGGTGATATAATAACACTCAAATGATATTAAAAACAATTGTGAATTCTCTGGTTTGGCCTAACCATACGTCAAAGGTCCACTCTGGAAGAAAAAGGCCATATTTCTAAAAGAAAGAAGAAGAAAACTAACTTCTACAAGTTCAAAAACTAATTTAGGGAAATTAAAAGCCTTGTAAGCGTTTCCTTGCAAACAGTTGCCTAAACAATCAATAAACATTGAATATCCTTTTGTCATCTCAATTTGTCTTCACTAATCTTTTACTATAACAATTTTGGATACTTATCCAGTTCCCCATCTGGTAGGCAATTATTTAGATATTCCGAACATTCAAAGAATATGATGACTAACATCCATATACAAAATTCCCAGCCATCAGTAACCAAATTACACGGATTAACATATAGTGATGGGGATTATACATGAAATTTATCTCTTTCATTACAAAATCACTTCATTAAAATTCTGTACATCTTATAGATATCAAATCACCAGAAAACTAGATAAAGGGGCATGATTATACAATGAAAACTAACACAAATAAAAAGCTTATGGAGCTTACTTGAGAATTCCATCTTCATTATTGACTGGAATCGAATCTGCGACTGTAACAGAAGCCACTGATTTAGAAGAAACATCTCGAAGCTTTTGAAGAGCAGATTCGAGCCTCACTCTCTGTGTTTGATTACATGCTACTTGTAACTTGAGTAAACTCATTTCTTTCAGCTCTGAAAATTTAGGGTTTTGGAAATGAAACAAACAAGCTTAAACCCCATAGTACGAGGAGTGTGTTTAGACTAAACAGTTTAGTTGCAGAATGACAGTGTTGTCGGCAATGCCAGCCCAAAGAATTTGTTGCCCAAGCCACACTATAATTTTGTTGCTCTATATGAAATTTCAGCATTTCCCTTTTGAATATTAAGTATAAGATAACATAAAAAAACTATAGCATACAAAATATTCATTTTCCTTTCAAAATGTTGTACATGAAGTAAGCTACAACATTTAATTCAATTGAGAAAGAAAAAAAAAAAAAAAAACATCGTCAACGTTATCATCAATAGCTTCTCCGATTTGACTTCAACCAATTGACTGTTATGCTTTTGCATTGAATAGTTTAGAAATTGAGCCGACTAATGATATAGATATTGCATTTTGACATCGTTTCACCCTTCTACTATATGCATCGGAATTTTGCTCTCTATTTCTCACCCGTTTCTTATCATCTTCTTCTTTTGTCATATTTATCACTATATAATAACAAATTAAATTTATGTTACTTTTTTTAATCCAAAAAAATGCAGTTTTTAATGTAAAAAGATTGCAGTTTGAAAAAATATGCTGTTTGATAAAATTAATGCAGTTTTTAAACTAAATTCAACCAATTCAATCGGTAAACTAACTTATAAATCAATGGATTAAATTACAAATTTCAAATCAGCCAACTAATTCAATCAATGAACTATGAAATCAAGTTAAACAATTCCTAATTAGACAAGTTCTAGAACCCATTTTGATCAACTAATAAGTAAAAAAATCAAGATTATCAACCAATTCTGAATTTTTTATCAATCAGTTTTAATTACCTCAGGCTCAGTCGCTGCCTTGCGTCCTTGTAGGGGGAGATGGAGGCGGAGCACTGAAGGTTGGCGACGAAGGTCGAAGAACAGGAGTAGCGATCATCACACGTTGGTGATCAATGTTAGGTTTTCTGCCCTACCTTTTAAGCAACGGTCTTCTGTTTCGCGTGACCTAGATATTGTTACCGTGTTACACCTTGGTGGAAACCTAGGGCAGCCGTCCTCTTATAGTTCATTTTACCGCCAAACGGGTGAGAAATAGAATGCAAAATTCTGATGTGTATAGTAGAAGGGTGAAACAATGTCAAAATGCAATATCTATATCATTAGTCAGCTCAATTTCTAAACTATTCAATGCAAAAGCATAACAGTCAATTGGTTGAAGTCAAATCGGAAAAGCGTTTTTACCAACTAACCATTCCTTAAGATCTCTAACCATAACATCGTTATTTGAAGCATTATCAACGGTAAGTGCAAAAAGCTTTTTATCAATATTCCAATCTAGCACTTTTAACTTCATAAACGCACTAAGTGCTAATCCGGTGTGAGCAGGAGGCAACTCATGATAAGCAATGATTTTTTTTGTAATTTCCAATCATCATCAATATAATGACATGTTATGCAACAATAACCAATATTTTGATGTTCCGATGTCCATAAATCCGTAGTAAGACTAACATGAGATGATAAACGATCAAAAATCTCTTGAATTTCACTTCTCATGTCAACATAAAGTTTTAGAACATCACATCTTATTGTATTTCTAGAAAACATTTTAACCGTTGGATTAATGCTTCTAACATATTCTTGGAAATAAACATGCTCGGTCATATTAAATGGATAATCATGCTTAGCGACCATACGAGCAAAACACATTCGCGTTCTATTTTGATCAAATTTAAAACTTGATAGCTTGAAAGGCTTATTAGGAGAATGTTTGGTAGTCAAAAGTTGTTGTCCCGATAGCCTCTTACTAGTGTTGTTTTTTGGACAACTTTTTATATGGTTTTTCAAATGAGTCGTTCCCATAGAGGCGGCTCCATTAAATACTCTTGTACAATGTTTGCATGTTACCTTAATATGGGTGACACCATCTTCTATTACCACTTGTCTATCAAAATGTATCCACTTTGGATTTTAATGATTTCAAGTTTATAGGTGCACTTTTATCTATATCTGTTGAAACCTCTTGACTTTGTTGCAAATTACCATTCGGAATTTGATTTTCTTCGACAACACATGCAATATAGTTGACATTAACAATAGGCGTTGATGTACATGCAATGGACTTGCTACTACAACTTGATGCGTTTGACATTTTAGAAGTCTACAATATGAAAATATAAAACATAAAAATTATTTCCACATTCAATATTTTTAAATATTTAAACTAATTACATATTTAACTCGTTTTGAGCAATTAACACAACAATGGATGATAATAGTTACACTTGTCCAAAGGACCAAATCTACATTTAGTTTTATCATCTCTACTAAAAATCAAAACACTGTTAAGTAGCTTTATAGTTAGTCATTTGATGTTGAAAAGTAAAAAGCAATGGGTTAATCATGATACATATGAGATAAGGGATGTTAAAAATATGTAGAGGATGTTAAAAATATGAGTAAAAGCATAGGGTTAATCATCTACATAATCGTAAGCAAACATACATATACAACAATGCATAAAAAAAATATGCAAACATATTTCAAGATTTAATGCAGATTTAAAATAGGAGACTCTTGATAAACATAAATATACCTGAGCCAGCGTGACTGCGTCAGAGAGATCGAAGCGGTGACCTGGAAGTGTCGAAGATCGTGGAAGCCGTCAGAGATCGAAGAGGCAGCCGATTTCTGTGTTTCAGTGTTTGGATCGTGGAAGTCGTCAGAGACTCTTGTTTCTACAACTTGTCGCGGCGTGGAATCAGCAGATCGAAGATCGTGGAAGCGGCGGCTAGAAGATCGTGGGTATTCCGTGTTCCAGTGTTTGGATTAGGGTTTGGAAATGGATGAGTCGCCTTCTGTAAGATGCGCCTTCTGTTTGTTTCTTCCGTGCTTGTTTGTTTGTTTGTTTGTTTTTTTTTTTTTTTTTTTTAATTGAGAAACTGGAAGCTCACTGTAAGATGGCGGCTACGGTATTTCAGTATTTGGGGTTGGGGTTGGGGTTGGATTAGGGTTTGAAGCAGGGATGAGCATGGTGCGGTTTGTGTGGTTTTGGCTTAAAACCGCACCCGAAACCGCTAGGGTGCGGTTTCTAAAAGTAGGAACCGGAACCGGACCAAAAACCGTTGGTGCGGTTTCGGTTTTAAAAGTGCGGTTTCGGTTCCAAAACCGTTTGACCAAAAAAAAGCATTGTTCCCTAATCTGCTCATTCAAAACAACACCATTATATACACGCACAGGAAACTCATGCTTCACTACATACAAAATCATGCACCACACAAAAACCCACACAACAACAGCATGAGCATAACGCTAGCATATATAAACACAACCCAGTCGCAACAATCAATATTTGCCTAAAAATATAATCCGTACCAGTCTCATATTTACTTACTGAAATGCTATCAGTATTATAGTCTGGGATGGAGCCACTTCCACTATAATTCGTTATTGTAATCTTCATGTTGATTTAGTAATTAAACATGCAGATTACAATAAAGAATTGATACTTGCACGCTTGCAGCATAAAAACAACAAAAATAAGGGCACACATCTACATACAAATGCATGCACCATAAAAACACACACAATACTTCACATGTGTTAATGCATGTATGCAAAAAATGCAAGGTAACATTAAAATTTATATATAAATAATATTCGGTGCGGTTTGGGTTTTGCGGTTTGAAAAAGGATAGAAACCGAAACCGGACCGTACTAATGGTGCAGTTTCATCGGTTTTGCGGTTTTACTTCGGTGCGATTTTTTAAGATGCGGTTTTCATCGGTTTTTTGCGGTTTCGGTTCGGTTTCGGTTTGTAATCGGTTTTTCTGCTCATCCCTAGTTTGAAACCTAGAAATGAAAGCGGGTAATGGGTATGGACTGATGGACCAGGCCTCTAAGGGTTAGGTTGGTTATTTAAAAGAAGTTGTATATTAATTTAAGTTTAGGTATATATATGTGTGTGTATAATGTATATACATATTTATATACGCGTATAAGAAAATCGGACGGATATTTTTTGGATACGGATACCACTAAAACCGTATCCGTATCCGAAATGATTTTCGGATATCGGATATTCGTATCCGCATGTCGGATAACGGATATATTTCATATTTTCGGATACGGATACGGACGGATATCGGATATTTCGGGTACCCGTTGACAACCCTATAAAAATGTAATTGTTAAAGTGGGTGGAACATTTGAACTTTAAAACCTAGGGTTGATCGGAAAATACAATGATGCGTGCAGTCATCTTTTGAGTTTTGGGTTTTCGCCGGTATAAAAGAGCAAATAGTATGCGTATACCGTGAAAAAACGAACGATTTAAGAAACAGAATTAACACACAAAAAGAAAAACATTTTTCTTAAGCTTTTCGTGTTTTGAGAAATAACGAAAAGATGGGAGATAATTAATCATTCTGTTGTTACTTCAACCTTTCTGTCATCTACTCCATCTTTGTAACACCTCGAATTTTAATAAACAATGATTAAATAGAAAAGGATAATAAATTAAATATTATTCAGAATAAACTCCGGTATTGGACAACGGGACTAGCACCATTGGATACGTTGTAATTTTCTAACAAATTTAGACACTTGGTTTGTTGTATGAATAAGTTATGAATTAAATAAGAAAAGCTAAAAATTAAAAATATAAAAATATATTGGGTAAACGGTCGTTGGGACGACCCACTCCCACTTGGGTCGACATTGTGTCGATCCAAGCCAACTTGGGTTGACACAGTGTCGATCCAAGCCAACTTGGGTCGACACAAGGCACAGGTGAGTCGACCCAAGGCGTAGGTGGGTCGACCCAGGGCAGCATTTAAACATGCCATGGCATGCACGTATCGCAACGAGCAATTAATATCGTTCGAGCGTTATTTTCTGAGCTGACTTAGTTTTATTGGTCCTAATTTGAATTTGAGGCTAACGTGAAACTTTCTGATTGGTCCAGTGACGTGGCTGGTTCAGATTTAATCCTAAATTTGGACGGTTGAGGACGCCCAGTGAACCCTGTAAATAAACCATTAGAGCCTCTATCATTTCACATTCATTCTTTCTCTCTGTCTTCTTCTTCTTCCATGACTTATCCTGAAAATTAGGAAGGGCTAAATAATTAAATTTTTACATGGATAAAGAAGTTTTATAATTTTAAATATTTATTTTTATAAATAGAAGTAGAGGTTCTGCTGGAATAAGAAAAGCCACAGGAGGAAGCTCTCTTCGTCGGATCTGTGCTTTTTTATGTGATTTCTAGATTAGTAAATTATGTAGGAAAGTTTAGACAGTTAAATAATTTTATTGCAAGTTTTAAGTTTATAGTCATTTACAGCATTTATACGTTTAGCTTTTCTGTGAAGTTACTTTAATTTATTTATTGTCTATGCCTATTTCTTTCAAGTTATTTACCGTTTATAAGTAACTCTCCTTCTTATATCCCCTTCTTTGTTGTGATTTTATTTACAGTTTGGGCTATGTCTTATTTTATTTGTTTTACTTATTTTTGAGTCTAGGCCTTGAGTGTAACGACCCGGAAATTTGGCGACCTTGATTATCCGATATACAACACATATCGAACATCAAGAGTCGAAAATACCGGATGGTTAATGAAAGAAATTAGAGGGTGATGATAGATAAGATAGAAACTTAGAATAGAAGAAGAAGAAGAAGACAACATCAGAGTAACACGAACCTCACAGCGGAACGAATAACATATAATAGATAACATGTCTTTGAAATAAAAGATTGTACTTGAATATACATATCATCATCAAGTACAACACTTACAACACAGCAGAAATAACTATAGCTATATGATTCTGAAGCCTCCTGCTCCAGTTCTTAAAGTAATTGTAAATTCCTAACTACTTGACTGCCCGTACAAAATTGGGCACCCAAGAGTTTAGGGAAAACAAAACAAAATAAACTCCGGATCAGTCATGGGACTGGTATGAGTAAAACAGTTTGAGCCATTAAACGATATCTCATAAGACCACGCCGTATAACGGAACGGGTTTTTCTCTTATGAGAATCCAAAATATCTTTATATCAAAAACCTTTTGATATTATAATAATGTCTATCAACCACAATATAATAATCATCTAGCAGAAACGCTTTCATCTCACGTTCTACATATATAGTATACAAATCAAAACCGTAAGCACGTATTGGGTAATGGATTTCCAACTATGACAAGGTATGGAACCACCTTTCGCTAGTGTACCTCTAGAAAGGAATACACTGGGTTCAACAAGAACATCTTGCAACCCGACCACACATGACCGACTACTAATTTCGCTTGAGTGTATCGAATGTATATCACCAACTGTTGGGATCAGCAACCGTTCCCCGAATGGGACAGTATCGACAATAGATTTTTAGAAGTAAATGGAACTCTAGATCAAGTGATTATACACCCTAATAGGTGCGACCTACATAGCCATGCTACCTGCCCGATTTTTGTCATTTACCGGTTGATAAGGCTTGAGGTTACGCTTTATCATTACATCAGATTCACTTTGAATGCCACATTGTCAGATCCATCAAAAATCACTAATTTGACGTCTACAACCATACATTACGTGTCAGCTAAAAGAAGTTTCCTTCTCCGCTTCCACTCTTAGTACGGTTGAAGAAATCAATGTACGTGACCTTTCTGGAAATACTCTGTCAGACATTCATCCATACAAGTCATCCAGGAACAGGATGAAGCGAAGGTACTATTCAGTATATCCATCTTAGGCACTATTATCTAAGACTTATACAATAGCCCTTGCACTTTACTCCGTCTTCAATTTTCTTTGGCATATATGATTCGCAACGCTTATGCCAATACAGAGTGGTTCTTTGGATAATAATCCAACCGGTATCTCCATATTAACAACGTTAAAATGGTCAAAACTTCGATAGTCTATGATTTAATCATCAAAGAAAAACAGGCATGCAAACAATGATATTATTTCCAGGAGGAAATTATATCGATCAATCATCAATAATATATATATATATATTTCTTTATTTTCTATGTTTAGAAAATATATGTTATTAACACTGGAAAACATTTCCATTGTTTATTTACATATCACTATCATTCCACAACTATCAGTCCCTGACTGTAAACTAGTATGAGAACAATTCCCTAAGTATTAATCCCGAAGGCCGAAACCAACATCAGATAGACACTTAGAAAACCATTCAATTTACTAATCTCTAGTCAGTTTCTAATTTTGCTTAACTCTATTTGATTTACTCTGTTCGATTTACTCCTTTCGATTTACTCCTTTATTGATTTTCCAAATAGATAATCCTTTATTCTATTTATTTTCTAAATAAACAAATCCTTTATTCTATTTATTTTCTAAATAAACATTCCTTTATTCTATTTATTTGTAAATGGTGTACAAATATTTCTCTTTCTATTTGTTTGACAAATATTTTCCCTTCTGATTCTATTTGTAAATGGTTTACAAATATTCCATTTTCAAATTCTATTTATTTAATCAAATAAATATTTCTTTTATACTACTATTTATTTTCCCAAATAAATATCCCTTATGATTTTATTTATATTTCCCAATAAACATTCCTCTTTATAAAATCCTTTGATTTTATAAATATTTTATTTTCAATAAACACTTTGAAAATTCCCTCTTCTACATCCCAGTATTTTTTACGGTATTAAAATACCAAACAATCGGTGATCGATATCATCCAAACACACATAATCATCAACAGATTATATATCACATCATATATTACAATACATGAAAACAGTAAAATAAATGTTGACGAATCCAGTTGGATTCCTCCGACCTGTTTCCCTGCATCACAGATGTTAGACAATATGATTAACATCGATTTCATTTCGATATGAAATATTCTGCTGAACAGAATCAATATATATAGATTTAACGGTTTATATATATATATAAAATTTCCACTAACTGACTAGCAGTTCAATCAAACAGTCAACACACAGTAAATCAGACAATTTTTAACAGTTCTAAAAATACAACATGAAATTATAAACTGTTCAGAGTTAGTGAGATTCACTCACATTGTTTCATAGTTGACGGTTTTGCTATTGTTTCCTTTATAATCAAAATAGACGTTTGATTTTCTTACCAAATCCCAATAGCTCAGTTATCCACCACACCAATACCATAATGTAGATCTTGTCGTTGCGGAGACAACGGATCCGTTCGCGTTCAATTCTGATAACGTATGCACGCGTTATAAGATTTCAAAGTCAAGGCATTCATTAACAATAATTAAACTAAATTACTTTAAATCAGGCCTCACCCATTTGTTTCCCGGCCCGGCCCAATCTTAAATACCGAACCCGTTCAGCCCATGCTCACGCCCTTCTTCCCCAATACCTTAAAACCCGTCGCTCCTTCACCACACACACAGCCGACTCCTCTTCCTTCCATCTCCTTCTTCATTCACTTAAAATTCAAACTAAAATTTCCATAATTCATATCACCAAAATCTCTCTCAACCTATATCATCCATTTACAACTCGATGTCATCATCAGCAAAGCGCTCGAATGGCTCACGGAAGACTACAGTGACCACATCGACATTTTTGATCTCGGATTTCCCCAAATTTTGTATATAAGGTGCGGTTTTTTGATGCAGAACCCCACAACGATCTCGGATTGAAGCACTAACCCTTACATTCCTTAAAACTTAGAACCCTAGCTTTACTGTGTGGATGTCGAGCTCGACAACCCGCGTTCGCACCATTAAAAGGAGACACCAAATCGAAGAGAATCTTGCAGCGATTTCATATATACTAGTATTGAGATTTATGGATTTTATTCCCCATTTGTTTGATTTTTCTTTTGATCGAGATAAATTTCTTGAGAATGGAAATCACGGTGGAATTTGTGCTGTGTTTATAATGGAAGTGGTAGGTAAGGTTTGTGGCTGTAACAGATGATGCGTGGCTTGTGTTTCCACCAGAAATAGATTAGGATATTTTTAATTTGATTTTTATATTTTATTTTCATGATTTTATACTCGCCCTGAGTCCTTAAAAATCCCTGCGACTACATACGATACCCAAAAATCACCAAAACGGACATGCAGCTATAGTTCAACATTACGAACCCAACGAAACTGGTTTCGTCGAATTTCGACTTCGTATGCTCACACAGCGTATTTTTAACCGTCAAAATACTGACTGTTTTTCACTCTAAAAATCCGTACGGCCACATACTGACTTCAAAAATCACGGAAATTGAAATCTAGCAATAATTTAATATTGCAGATCCAACAAAATTAGTTTCGTCGAATTCCGACTTTGTTCGCAAAAGTGGCTTATTTTTACAGCTCTGAATAACCCATTTAAATATATAAATATATTTAAATATAATTAAATAAAATATTAATAAATTAATATTATCGTATATATATTCACAGTGGAATACCATACAGCTTCATAAAAATCCTATATTGATTTCTAACTCGATATTTAAATTTGGGTCAACCCGGTATTCGATTTATTTTGAAATTCCTTTTAAAAATATAAATAATTCCTTTATAAATTATAAAGGAATTCCACGACGACTTTTCTAAAATTTTATTTGGACATAAATCTAAATCTACACGACGAAATCCCGATTTTTCTCTTCCACTAGAAAGATATACTCCACCAGCTCCGAACGTTTCTTGTTTCACAGAAATCCGGCTTAAAATGAATCCTGTACATTCAGTTGAAGTTCGAATCGCCAATTTACGAACTGCAGCGCCATTTCAAGCTCGATTTTAATTATAATATAATTATACGTTCAAACTGTCGTTCAAATAATATATTCGTTATTCTAATTCAATTCTAAACTGAATTAAATATCACAGATGATCCAGTTCACACCATATCACCATTTCAGCCAATTCTAATTATTTCAGAATTAAATATATTATTTAATTTATTATTTTAATTAAATATTCACCATTATTTAATTCAACGACCATGAAATCCTTTTAATCACTTTTTAAATAATTAAATAAATAAATTATTATACCGCTGAAAATGCGGGTCATTACATTCTTCCCCACTTAAAATAATTTCGTCCTCGAAATTGCTAAGGTAGAGGACGACCCTATCGACTGGTTAGAACATATTTGTTCACTTCTTAACTTCAGTTTCCACTGAACCAATTTAATTTCAATTAGAAATTTATTTAATTCTTGTCAACGAAAATTTCCAAAAATCCTGAAAATTTTCTAACACCTTAACTTTTCGAAAAATTTCGCCAGCACCTCCTTTGTACTGGTCAATAGGTCAGACTCCAACTCGCCTCTTTGGGCCATCCCCAACCCAAAAGAAAAATCAAACAGCCAAGCGGCTTGCCAATTCGGCTCATCAAAATCTCATACCATATGAAATATAAACTTGTACCTTTTTGTCGGGCATATCAACTCTATCACTTCCATATGCTATCAACTCAGCATATACCAACATTATCCCAATCAAATTCTGAAATCACTTTTATCTCCAACACAACCATTCGCTTTTTACCAAGCCAAATTTTCATTTCAAACTCAAGTTTCGTTCTTGAACCCGAATCCTTAACTCACCAACACAATATCATTTCAAATCAATTTCTATTACCACTTAACTGGCTTTACTTTAATCCCAATTTGCTTTTACAAATTCCTATTTAATTGGTCTTAAACTAAACAAACCAAATTCTAGGAGTTCTAAACAACTTTGTTTTTCTCAGAACAATTCAAAAACAAATTCCTTTGGTAGTAATCTGTCACTCAACAACTCGAAAATGAACACCGATGATGTCTAGCTCATCATCGGGGTTATTTCCCAGCTATCGAAGTGAGTTCAATACTATATCATTTTCAAAATCATTCTTAAACACTTTTATTTTGAAATCAGTTCAAAATATCATTCACAATTTTCTTGGAATACTATTTAAAATCTCCCAGGATCTTAAAATTTACATATATTTAATCCAAGTCTATTTACAAACTCTGCTCCAAATTTCCAGGGTTTCAATTTCAATTCAGATTTAATTTTCAGATTTAATTCAATTCATTCTACTTATCTGAATCATGATTGGTTATTTACATAACCATTTCACATTTTTACAATCTTATTCGATTATAATATCAACCAATATGTATCAAATATACTTTGGGTAAAATTATTCCGTTTACCCTCTTTTCAAAACATATCGTGTCAACCCATCGTATTCGAGTGTTTAGAAACTCCTACCGATACAGTGGATCAAACTGATCGATCAGAACCCATAAACAACTCAACCAATAAATCTACACAATATAAAACAATTTTTTATATCAGTAACAAATACGTTCACTCGTATATATACACTCAAACTCAATCTAGGGTATTACTAACCCTATCTCTATTGAGTCACGCCACAGAGCCAAGGTAATACTTAACCTTATGCTCTGATACCAACTGTAACGACCCGGAAATTTGGCGACCTTGATTTTCCGATATACAACACATATCGAACATCAAGAGTCGAAAATACCGGATGGTTAATGAAAGAAATTAGAGGGTGAGGATAGATAAGATAGAAACTTAGAATAGAAGAAGAAGAAAAACACTACATCAGAGTAACACGAACCTCACAGCGGAACGAATAACATATCTTTGAAATAAAAGATTGTACTTGAATATACATATCATCATCAAGTACAGCACTTACAACACAGCGGAAATAACTATAGCTATATGATTCTGAAGCCTCCTGCTCCAACTCTTTAAGTATCTGTAAATTCCTGACTACTTGACTGCTCGTACAAAATTGGGCACCCAAGAGATTAGGGAAAACAAAACAAAATAAACTTCGGGTCAGTCATGGGACTGGTATGAGTAAAACAGTTTGAGCTATTAAACGGTATCTCATAAGACCATGCTGTATAACGGAACGGGTTTTTCCCTTATGAGAATCCAAAATATCTTTATATCAAAAACCTTTTGATATTATAATAATGTCTATCAACCACAATATAATAATCATCTAGCAGAAACGCTTTCATCTCACGTTCTACATATATAGTATACAAATCAAAACCGTAAGCATGTATTGGGTAATGGATTTCCAACTATGACAAGGTATGGAACCACCTTTCGCTAGTGTACCTCTAGAAAGGAATACACTGGGTTCAACAAGAACATCTTGCAACCCGGCCACACATGACCGACCACTCATTTCGCTTGAGTGTATCGAATGTATATCACCAACGGTTGGGATCAGCAACCGTTTCCCGAATGGGACAGTATCGACGATAGATTTTTAGAAGTAAATGAAACTCTAGATCAGGTGATTATACACCCTAATAGGTGCGACCTACATAGCCATGCAACCTGCCCGATTTTTGTCATTTACCGGTTGATGAGGTTTGAGGTTACGCTTTATCATCACATCAGATTCACTTTGAATGCCACATTGTCAGATCCATCAAAAATCACTAATTTGACGTCTACAACCATACATTACGTGTCAGCTAAAAGAAGTTTCCTTCTCCGCTTCCACTCTTGGTACGGTTGAAGAAATCAATGTATGTGACCTTTTTGAAAATACTCTGTCAGACATTCATCCATAAAAGTCATCCAGGAACAGGATGAACCGAAGGTACTATTCAGTATATCCATCTTAGGCACTGTTATCTAAGACTTATACAATAGCCCTTGCACTTTACTCCATCTTCAATTTTCTTTGGCATATATGATTCGCAACGCTTATGCCAATACAGAGTGGTTCTTTGGAAAATAATCCAACCGGTCTCTCCATATTAACAACGTTAAAATCGTCAAAACTTCGATAGTCTGTGATTTAACCATCAAAGAAAAATAGGTGTGCAAACAACGATATTATTTCCAGGAAAAAAATTATATCGATCAATCATCAATCATATATATATATATATATATTTCCTTATTTTCTATGTTTAGAAAATATATGTTATTAACACTGGAAAACATTTCCATTGTTTATTTACATATCACTATCATTCCACAACTATCAGTCCCTGACTATAAACTAGTATGAGAACAATTCCCTAAGTATTAATCCCGAAGGCCGAAACCAACATCAGATAGACACTTAGAAAACCATTTAATTTACTAATCTCTAATCAGTTTCTAATTTTGCTTAACTCTATTTGATTTACTCTGTTCGATTAACTCCTTTCGATTTACTCCTTTATTTATTTTCCAAATAGATAATCCTTTATTCTATTTATTTTCTAAATAAACAAATCCTTTATTCTATTTATTTTCTAAATAAACAATCCTTTATTCTATTTATTTGTAAATGGTGTACAAATATTTCTCTTTCTATTTGTTTGACAAATATTTTCCCTTCTGATTCTATTTGTAAATGGTTTACAAATATTCCCTTTTGAAATTCTATTTATTTAATCAAATAAATATTTCTTTTATACTTCTATTTATTTTCCTAAATAAATATCCCTTATGATTTTATTTATATTTCCCAATAAATATTCCTCTTTATAAAATCCTTTGATTTTATAAATATTTTATTTCCAATAAACACTTTGAAGATTCCCTTTTCTACATTCCAGTTTTTTTTTACGGTATTAAAATGCCAAACAATCAGTGATCGATATCATCCAAACACACATAATCATCAACATATTATATATCACATCATATATTACAATACATGAAAACAGTAAAATAAATGTTGACGAATCCAGTTGGATTCCTTCGACCTGTTTCCCTGCATCACAGATGTTAGACAATATGATTAACATCGATTTCATTTCGATATGAAATATTCTGCTGAACAAAATCAATATATATAGATTTAACGGTTTATATATATATATATATATATATATATATATATATATAATTTCCACTAACTGACTAGCAGTTCAATCAAACAGTCAACACATAGTAAATTAGACAATTTTTAACAGTTCTAAAAATACAACATGAAATTATAAACTGTTCAGAGTTAGTGAGATTTACTCACGTTGTTTCATAGTTGACGGTTTTGCTATTGTTTCCTTTAGAATCAAAATAGACGTTTGATTTTCTTACTAAATCCCAATAGCTCAGTTATCTGCCACACAAATACCACAATGTAGATCTTGTCGTTACGGAGACAACGGATCTGTTCGCATTCAATTCTGATAACGTATGCACGCGTTATAAGATTTCTAAGTCAAGACATTTACTAACAATAATTAAACTAAATTACTTTAAATCAGGCCTCACCCATTTGTTTCCCGGCCCAACCCAATCTTAAATACCGAACCCGTTCAGCCCATGCTCACGCCCTTCTTCCCCAATACCTTAAAACCCGTCGCTCCTTCACTACACACACAGCCGACTCCTCTTCCTTCCATCTCCTTCTTCATTCACTTAAAATTTAAACTAAAATTTCCATAATTCATATCACCAAAATCTCTTTCAACCTATATCATCCATTTACAACTCGATGTCATCATCAGCAAAGCGTTCGAATGGCTCACGGAAGACTACAGTGACCACATCGGCATCTTTGATCTCGTATTTCCCCAAATTTTGTATATAAGGTGTGGTTTTTGATGCTGAACCCCACAACGATCTCGGGTTGAAGCATTAACCCTTACATTCCTCAAAACTTAGAACCCTAGCTTTACTGTGTGGATGTCGAGCTCGACAACCCGCATTCGCACCACACAAAGGAGACACCAAATCGAAGAGAATCTTGCAGCGATTTCATATATACTAGTATTGAGATTTATGGATTTTATTTCCCATTTGTTTGATTTTTCTTTTGATTGAGATAAATTTCCTGAGAATGGAAATCACGGTGGAATTTGTGCTGTGTTTATAATGGATGTGGTAGGTAAGGTTTGTGGCTGTAACAGATGATGCGTGGCTTGTGTTTCCACCAGAAATATATTAGGATATTTTAAATTTGATTTTTATATTTTATTTTCATGATTTTATACTCGCCCTGAGTCCTTAAAAATCCCTGCGACTACATACGATAGCCAAAAATCAACAAACCGGACATGCAGCTACAGTTCAACATTACGAGCCCAACGAAACTAGTTTCGTCGAATTTTGACTTTGTATGCTCACACAGCGTATTTTTAACCGTCAAAATACTGACTGTTTTTAACTCTAAAAATCCGTACAACCACATACTGACTTCAAAAATTACGGAAATTGAAATGTAGCAATAATTTAATATTGCAGATCCAACAAAATTAGTTTCGTCGAATTCCGACTTCATTTGCAAAAGTGGCTTATTTTTACAGCTCTGAATGACCCATTTAAATATATAAATATATTTAAATATAATTAAGTAAAATATTAATAAATTAATATTATCGTATATATATTCATAGTGGAATACCATACAGCTTCAGAAAAATCCTATATTGATTTCTAACTCGATATTTAAATCTGGGTCAACCCGATATTCGATTTATTTTGAAATTCCTTTTAAAAATATAAATAATTCCTTAATAAATTATAAAGGAATTCCATAACGACTTTTCTAAAATTTTATTTGGACATATATCAAAATCTACACGACGAAATCCCGATTTTTCTCTTCCACTAGAAAGATATATTCCACCAGCTCCGAACGTTTCTTGTTTCACAGAAATCCGGCTTAAAATGAATCCTGTACATTCAGTTGAAGTTCGAATCGCCAATTTATGAACTGCAGCGCCATTTCAAGCTCGATTTTAATTATAATATAATTATACGTTTAAACTGTCGTTCAAATAGTATATTTGTTATTCTAATTCAATTCTAAACTGAATTAAATATCACATATGATCCAGTTCACACCATATCGCCATTTTAGCCAATTCTGATTATTTCAGAATTAAATATATTATTTAATTTATTATTTTAATTAAATATTCACCATTATTTAATTCAACGACCATGAAATCCTTTTAATCACTTTTTAAATAATTAAATAAATAAATTATTATACCGCTGAAAATGCGGGTCATTACATTGAGAGTAGCTTAGACCATTTCCCATTTTGTTTCAGCGCTGAACCTAGGAATAAAGAAAGCCCAGGCCTTTATCGTTATATTGATGTTAAAATTGGAACTTAATGAAAAGGGGTTGTTGGGCATATTGGAACTGATTAAATATTATAATCAATATTGGATTGTAAATTGGGGATAAAACTTAATATGTAACTGGAGAACATGCAAACACATAAAAATGGAATAAGATTAACTTAGTTAGACGCTAAATAATGTTGGTTTGGGTTGTATAAAAGCATAAAATTAATTAGGAATGTTTAATACAACCTAGGATTATAACATGAGTTTATATTGGGTTTATTAATAAACTTAAATGGTGCTAAGTTAAATTAAAGATAAAATTAATAAGCTAAGATAGTGGAGTCCAATTCGGCAGCGTGAGGCTCATTGGGGAAAATAAGTGGCTCGTAAATTAGCCACGTTCCGGTAGCGTGGGGCTGATTGGGGAAAATAAAAAGCCTAATGAAATAATAAAATTGTAGTGGGAGTTCGTTCCGGCTACGTGGAGTCGATTACAAACAGCCTATAACTCTTGAGTAGCACTTGAATTTCAGAGAGAGTTTGATTTAGAATTGAAAGAGAAGAAGAATGATATGATTTCTATTGAAATCGGCAGAGTATAAGTGCAGAAAGTTAAGAAAGTAAGAAGAGTAATGATGGAATGATTAAAGAGGAAGAAGGAGATGAAAAGTAATTAAAACTTTCAAATTATGAAGCCTTTATATAGTTTTCCAACAACCACATTCTTTTAGAAAAGATTTGAATTCAAAAGACGCAACTTTTCAAAATTTAAAAAACCAATTAATGGCTCCTATGTCGACATCACAAAAGTGATATGTCGACATCCCTTTGGAAAAAATCCAAAAAATAAAATTTTAAACTAAATCAAATAATATCTAAATAAATTATGGAAATTCCTGAGTTAAAACAAACCATTTTCCTTTGCACTAAAATAGAGTTTATTAAGTAAAAATTTATTTAAAACATATATTAAAACGACTTTAACAAATAATTGAAAAATAAATATAAAATTATATGAAAGTATAATTATAAAACTATAAATATATTAAAAATTAATATCAATAATGAAATTGAAAACATTGGCAATTATAATAAAATTAGTAATAATTTTGTAAGTAAAACTAATTTGAGTTAGGAGTTAAAATGTATTAAGTATTATTTTTAAAAAAGGAGTTAAAAAAAATTTAAAGAGTTAAAATATTTCTGAAAATAAAGAAGCATAAATTTAAAACAAGGAAATAATTTTGAAATCATTTGAAAAATAGATTTAAAAACAAGGAAGTAATTTTGAAATCATTCGAAAAAGAATTTGAAATCAGAATTCAGTGCTAACCGGAGTTTTAATAAAATTTCTAGACATAATTACTCTATATTTCTTGAACTCTTGAATTATCAATGCTCACAGATCTTGAATCTTGAACTTTTCTTCTTTAAAATCTTGATTCTCTGAACTATATAGTCTTCAATAATCATTACCTGCATAGATTTCCTATATGTATGTATGTATATATATATTCTAGATAATAGTGCTAGTATATATTTTATAATAATAATAATTGAAACAAAGTTGAAACAAGGTTGTTGTCATCAAAACCATCACCATCAACTTCTCAGTTGCTAACAGAGGCGAGGGCATGCTTTATTACACTGCATAGTAAGAGGTCCAAATGAGGTGGGTATGAGTACGTTCTGGCGGGACGACGAGCACGCATCGTGCCAATTGAGGGAAAATAAGTCGTTGTAAAGCCTTGTGATTAACGGCTACATCCTTTTAGTTTATGGGCTCGGGATTGACAACCTTAAGTTCCATAGGTGGCATAAGTTATCACATTGTAGTTATAGGAGCCAATCGACAGGCAGAAATCAGGTAAAGCCTAATTATTATATCTTGGTAAGTTGGTGAGGCGATCTTGGATATGAATGAGAAGCCAATCTTTATTCGTGCTTAACTTTGTTTATCTACCATTATACTTTTATGTCTTAGAACTATTCATCTGTATAATACTTCCTTTTTTTGAAAATTTGTACGCTTTATCAACTTCAAATATAAGTACATAGTAAGGTTAACATTCTAACCTGAATTACAGATAAAACATATATAATTTAAGTACAACATAAACGCTGTAAGAACCCCACTATAAGTGCCTACTGCACTTCTACATACATTCTGCACTTTCCTTGCATAGTTTCAACCCCATCGGTCGTACCTAGCCTTATATATGTAGAAATCTATCTGTAATGCATGTGAGCAGCATGACAAAGAAGTTTTATAATTTTAAATATTTATTTTTATAAATACTTCTAGAGGCAGTGGTTCTCCTGGGATAATAAAGAACACGGGGGAAGCTCTCTGTAATGACCTAGATTTTTAGCCGTTTAATTTTGAATGTTTAAATTGTTTTAATTGTGGTATTGGTAATATAAAAGAATTTTTATAAGAAAATTATTTATTAAAAACGAAGATTGAACGTATAATTTATAATTAAATTTAAAATGAGCTCATAACGTCGAGCTCGTAACGTCGCGGTAGTGCGTAATATTATGTTTTGAACTTCAATTGAATATACATGATCCAATTTAAGTCAGATTTCTTTGACACAAAAAACGTTCAGATCTATTTGACTATAGTTTTCTAATGAAAGTAAAAATTTGAGATTTCGTCTTATAGAGTGTGAGTTATGTCCAAATCAAATTTTCAGAAAATCGCTATGGAATCGTTCATAAATTATAACGATTTATTATATATAAAAATCAATTTTAAATAATCTGAGTGTCGTTTTAATTTGAAATACCAAGTTATAAATCCAAATATATTTATTTTTGGGCTATATGATATTCTATTCGGATATATACAATAATATGTATTTAATATTATTAAATTGAATTGATTTATATTTTGTCGATTTATTTAAGCCTTAAAAATAGCTTTTTTGCAAACAACCTTCTTTTTCAACGAAATCAGTTTCATTGGTTCGGTAATGTTAAATTATTGTATGAAAATAAATTTTGTGACTATTCAATATCGTATATGACCATGGTAGTCATAAACGCGCAGACAGTTTGCGTAGCGATTAATTAAATTTAATTTGATTTAAAATAAATTTGTGTATAACTTGAGCTAACGATCGAATTAAAATGGGAAACCAGTTTTATTAAATCCATAATGACTAATTATTATAAGATTTCAAGTTTGGGGTCAACCGGAGTTATTTTGATTATCGTGCGCGATATAAACGCGTATCGATTTACGTTGTGAATTAAAAATGGAGTTTACCCAAGCGATCTTGGAATTCGACGAAACCAGTTCCATCGTGTCCGGAATATTTAATTATTATAAGATTTCAAGTTTTGAGTCAATCAGAATTGTTTTGTGAGCGTGCGAAAATTAAACGTGAATCAATCATTGATTTTAATATTTAAAATTGTGCTATTTTTTCAAATGAACACAGTTTTCGACGAAACAAGTTTCGTTGGGTCCGGAATGTCAAACTATAGCGTAATATCAGTTTTCGTTGCAATTGGAGTTCATATATAGTCTTAAAAAATTAAAACATTGAATGAAAAATAGCGATAGACATCAAATCATAAAAATTAATAAAATATATTAATAAAACAAGAATTTATCCCTTTATATAAAGCAACATTCCTGCCAAATCCCAAACCCCCGCTTCTCTTTCCTCTTTTCTAGTTTCTTACTTTGTGCCAAATTCTTTCTGAAAAATGAAAAGGGAAATCGTCCCGTTCAAAAATTAACTTAAAAAATTCGAAACTCGATTAAAATAAATCACGAAGATGGATTCGTTTTAATTATGAAGGGTGAGAAGTTGTTTCGAGCAGCTCAAATTTTTTTTGTAGCAGTATAGAGTTTCGAATCGATTACAAACATGAGGCGGATTGGGTTAAATCGAGGATGGGGTCGGAGCTCTAGCAGCGAAGTGGCCATACTAAGGGTTTTTGAGGAGTTTCGAATAAATTTAGTTCGTTCCTTTTTTTTCTGCTGACGTCGAAGTCAAAGGATGCTATAGGATTCACCGTGGGTGTTGTAGGGTTCACCGTGGATGGTTTTAGGGTCTGCGTGGTTAGGGGGTTGATCAGGTGGAGTGCGGTCAGAGGCAGTGGCATTGGAGGCATGGACAGTGGTCGTTCTTCAGTGCTGCTATGCGAATATAGTGTTGTCGCATTATTATTTGGGGTGTCGAGCTTTTATGTGTGGCATGGAAAATTGAAAGGATGGTGGAGTTGTTGTATGAAATTGGTGAAGGTTGTGTACACTGTTACACTGTTCAGGAAATTGACAGTTATTGGGTGATGTTGGGGTTGGAAGCAAAACAAGTTTGGTCGATGACTGAATAAAAAGAGGGTCAGGTTCTTTTTTTGGAGAAGAGAGTGAGGTTGGCGAGTAAGTTGTGGAGGAGTAAAGACTAGTAATGGTGTGCTTGACGTTTCAAACTGGGTAAGTTAAAAGAGATAAGTGGAATCGTATAGGATATGCCATCATCACCCAAGCTGAGTTATAACGGAATAGAATTTGTCTAATTCGTTTGCAATGTCACTGTAAGACTCAGTCTGACTCAATTTGTAATCATGTGCTCCGTTGAGATGTGAAGATGAAGAATAGTTGGTCAACCAATACACTCTCTGGAGCCATCAATCTTGTTGTCACCGTGTTCCAGTGTTCAATGTTACAACCTAATTGGAAGTGTCAATAATTTTAGACTATTTGAAGGGAGATTGCAGCCACCACTTATCTCTGTTGAATCAGAGTACGAAGGAGGAATTGGATAAAAGGTGTTAATGGTGTGCAAGTCTATCTATGACGAGCTGATGAATGCAAGAATCTGGTGCATTATTATGAATGATATTGTACATGGTGATCAGAGTATAGTTGTTGAAAGAGGATTATCCGATATTAAGGTGAAGATCAAAGGAACGCACATGGTACTATGTTTGAATGGGTTTATTTGCCTAATGCATGCTTACGGAACTTTAATTAAGGGTATAAGTTAATAACTGTAACTGATATAAACCTATTTATTTTATTTCGTTTAAAATTAGAGCGAATATAATTTATTCATCCGTTATTAGAATCTGACGAAAACAAGTCACGTTGGAATCATAGAGACAAGGTCTACATTGTGGAACCGATTTGGCTAAGAACAAAGCTCCAGAGATTTCGTGATAAAATCAAACGCCTGTTTGATTTTAAAACGAAATAAAAACAAAACTGTTAACTGCAAAACTATGTGAGTAAACTCACTAACTTTGGCTCGTTTATATTTTTTTATAAATGGGTTTTAAATTTATATATAGTAATTTTATGCTGTATTATGGTTGTTTGGATGAATGGTTGATAAATTGGTTGAAATGATTGAGATAGTTATATATATATATATATATTAATCGTTAGTTGAATATTAATGAGGATATCTCATATTGGAATGAAATTGATGTTATTTACGTTAATTAACATATGTGGATGCAGGGAAACAGGTTGGAGGGATCCAACTGGATTCCTCAATATTTATATTATTGCTTTTCATTCGTTGTAATATATAATGGATATGTAATCTGTGGTTGATTATGTTGTGTTGAATTACCCTGACCCTAAAATTTTGGTATTAAAATATCGTATAATATTTTTGAAAGTAGAAAAAGAATTTAAGATATAAATAGGAAATTTATTTATTTCCAAAATAGAAATTTAATTTCGAATAAACTTGAAAATAGAAACTTGTTTTAAATGAATAAACAAGAAGTTGATTTTAAACGACGTTTTTAAATTTAGTAAAATATTTATCTTGGGATAAATTGAAATATAAATTCAAGTTTGAATTTATATAGAAAAGTGGAAATTGGCTTTGAAACCGATATTTTTAATTGGATTTGATATGTTATTTACAAGTATGAAATCAAACGGATTTGATTATATATAAAAGAAATATTATTCACGATTGAAGTGAATAATGGTTTAAAACAAATATTTTGCAAATGAAAATATCTATAAGGGAAATTGGTAAAGATTAGAAGTGATAAATTAAAAAGGTGAATATAGAATGAAAGTGGAATTTGAGTTAACTTGAAATGGTAGATTTATTCCGAAGTTTGGAATATTAATCGAATATAGATTATTCGAGAAAGGGTTATTTATTGAAATTCGACTATATCGAATTCAAGAATGTATTTTAACTTTTTGTTTTCAATCAAGATTTGATTATTTAATTATCTAATTATTTATTTATCTATTTATTTATTAATTTATCTAAATCAATGATTAAAAGTTATATTTTAAAATTAAATATTTTGGAAACAGGGATTATAAAGCTATCGTTATAATCAATGTTTTCCGTAAAAGAAGTGGATTCTTAAATTGAATTCGGGAGTTGCGTAAGCAATGTTTTGTTGGAATTTGAAGTTGAGAGCCTTGTCTATTTCGAAGTTGAGAAGTTGTTCAATTAAGGTCTGAGAGGTAATGATACCCCGACTTGATTGATTGAGAAATGGTTAAGGTTCGGTTGCGAGGATTGGTTAGTAATGTGGTTGGTTAATGAATGATTAATGGTTTGAGTTATAGTAACGATGTTTTATATAACATCGGTTTAATCAAATAAAAATAACTTGGAATCGTTTTCCAAAAGAAAATCAAAGATGTTTTGTAAGCATATAAAAGGAAGTGGTTTAGTTAATGGGAAGTTAAGTAATGGAAATTGGAAATGTTTTCAAATACTAATAACGTATATTTTCTAAATCTAGAAAATAAGGAATATGAAGAGACGGAAATGTTTCCGACGTTAATCGTATATTCTCTGGAATATGAAAAATAAAAAGGTTTACAATATTTGGAAATGTTTTTCCAAGAATATGAGAGGCCAAACAAGGTTTGTGAAATATTTGGAAAGATATGCGAAGTTGGAAAATTAATAATTTAATAAGAAATTAATTAAAAAGGGGCCTAGTGTTGCTTAATGGTTGATCGGTAGAATTTGTAACGACCCGCCTTTTTTCCTGGTTTTTGCCGGTAATTAAACCAACTTAAACCGTTCACAAAGATAGATTGTTAGGGGTACCTACACATTTGCACAAAATAAAAAGAACTTTTCCATTATCATTACAATAATATTTCATCAAAGTTACAAGGAATATCGGAGTACATTGATTACACAACAGAAAAGATACTAACTCAGCGAAAGAATATGAATGCTCCAAGATATAATGGCTCCAGCTAAAACCAGAATCCTGCTCCAACCAACTCCAAGGCTAAATATGCGAACCAAACCACTAGGCTGCCCGTGTAAAAATTATGGGCACCCAGAGTTTAAGTGTGGGAACAATAAACTCCAGGTCAGTCATGGGACTGGTGTGAGAACTCAAAACAGTTGTTTTTAGGGTTTATTTTAAAGTTAGGTAATTCATCGGACCACGCCACTAATGCGGAACGGGTTTACTCCATGTGAATACCAGTGCATAGAAATTCCCAATGACTTCTTGAAAATGTAACTAACATAAGGTCTCGCGACACACAATGCAAACACACACTTGGGCGAGGTTTCTCCTTATGCAGTCAAAAATGCCTTTGGTACACGAAAATCCCTCTTTCAATACAATTAGTGCATAGTGTGAAAAACCTTTCAAAAGTAAATGTATTAAAATAGCCAGCATTGGTACCATATACTATACTGACATATGGTATACAATCTAGAGGGATGGCCGAGGATCAACTTATGCTCCTCATGCCAACACAATGCTGGGTTACCTCTGTAACTAGGTAACTTAAAGTACGCCTGAGTATGTCATCTCCCGGTCGTTACCGACCTTTCCGAGCACGCACCAACAACAACCACAAAAGAAAATGTTTTTTCCATATAGGTTAATACCTGGGCTCCATACCATAGTACACCTTTTATCTAGAAGGAGACAACACCCCATAACCTTGCCTCATTTCTTCCTATTTTGGCCATTTACCGGGGTGTGAGGTTTTTCGAGGTCACGATATACGCAAAGCTACGCTTAAATAAGACAAGCTTTGATCATCCATAGCTCATCACATAACTTAAGTATGCCACATTGTCCATTCAAAACGCGTCACTAATTTCTATCAATATTTAACCTCTAAGCTCATACATCTTAGAGAAGGGTGTTAAGTAAGAGAATAAATTCTCCGCCACCAAGCAGATATATATTTAACAGAGATCAGTGGTACACAGTAAATTACAATGTCAGACACACAATCCATACGAGTCCATTCTGGGTTTGAACGAAACCACAATCCGGGATTCCTTCACATACGTTCGGGCTTCTTGCCACTTAACTAATATAAAATCCATCTGCAAATGGGAGCTACCCATTTGAGACATTCAACAAACCGTCCTTATGATATGAAGGGTCCTGGTCTTCAATATCATCTTCAATGCCTTCAGTTGCTCCACAACATCGTATTATTACTTGGAATGGTTTTCGGACATAAATTTGATCCTGGTCTTTCCAAATAATAAGCGCAATTTTAAAAACGCAACTACGAAACACACAGGCTTTCAACCAAATCTCCTTCCACTTGGATTTTGTCAAATTAAACTTCTTTAAACCCATTTTAGAATTATCTTTAACAAAAATCCATATTTCAACTTTACTCTTTTAAAACACATCCTTTAAATCAAAGATAATATAGCCTCAAAACCTTAACTAAATTTTCGTTTGATAACTCGTTATCCAAATCAAATTTCTATTGAAAACCCTTAATCTATATTTCAACCACAATTTCCAATTAAAACGATTTCCTAACATTCAATTCTTTAATCTTAATTAAAAGGTTATACTTCCTTCCCAATTCCTTATTTTTAATTTCTTCAAATCAAAGATTTGATTAAATCCCAATCATGATACGAATTTCAACAACTCAATTTCATCGGGTTTTAAAAATGATATTATTGAAGATATGGTTCATGACAAAACCAAAATCAATTGATATTGAACATAAGTTACACAGAAATTTTATCTACTTATATTCGATATTAATTTTCATAATCAACAAATACAATAAGTGGAATAACAGTATAATAATAATATCTTCCAAATTCCTCAAATAGTATACGTTTACACTACATAATTTCATATCAAATATCTGAAGATTATTTCTATCCAACTTATCTCAATCAAATTGGGAAACCCGTATCTTAATTAAAAGATTTATCCAACTCTTTGACATTAGATCTGGATAGAAATATCATCAACTTATCCTCGATATTAATCTCCGTATCCAACTCACACTATAAGCGGAATAATGGCAAACTACCTTTTAAATTCCTTAAATAGTAAGAGTCATCATCTACCGAATTAATATCAAACATCAGAAGATTTATCTCCAACCATATCCAATTATTTAAAACTGAAAACCCCATTTTAATATTAAACAAATCAATTTAAATTTCATATAAAATATTTCAAATACTTTTAAACCTTTGAAATCATTCCACAAATCATTTAAAAATGATCACTTATAGTTTGGAAAATAGTTTGCGGGTTAAAACTTCAAAATTGGTTGTTTTCGAAGAAAGCGTTACTATAGTGTTTCAAAAGCGTTACAAAAAAGTTATCTAACTACTTTGATCAAAATATCGTTTATCTTAGCCAAAAATTACAATTCAAAACACTTCTACATAATTTATAATGATATTAGAAAAAAATTCCATATTTTTAAAATATTTAAAACAACCGTTTATAATTATGGTTGACAACTGCTCTTATAGTGACCTTTTCCAAAATGGTTTTAAACATTACTTGAAAATTATAACTCGAAATTAAAATCTGCTTTCACTCATTTGAAAGCTCTTGTTAATGGAAATCAAACGTTTTTCATTTCGTGGAAATTCGATTTAGATTGCAAAGGTTATAAGCGTTGAAAGTTTGTTACTAAAATACACAAATTGCCTTTATGCGACAAGCTCTATTTTGATCGAAATAAACATTATTCTTCAATACTTCAAAATACCTTAGAAAACCATTATATACTTATATAAACCATTTAAAATCATTTAAAGTAATTTACATTGACTTTCCAAATTATTTCGGGTTCAAAATTCAACTTTTACTTAATATTTTATTAAATTAAAAATTCAATTTATCTCTAAATTCAAACAACTTCAAATTAATCATCTCATTCATCGGATCAGTTAGGGATAGCCAAGGGAGAGCAGGAAGCTATAATTTCCAAACTCAAGCCTAGACACTATCCTTTTTGTCATCCTAAAACGTTCCATTATTTATTTATTCATTTTTTGAAAATTTATCAATATATATGAATTCATACATATGTGCGTCTTTTCCAATTATTAACCTTCAAGTTCAATAATAATATTGCTACTAATTACGAATGAGATTTTCTGATCACCAATGTGATACCATAATTGTTGTGTCATAGTTTATGCGAAACAACATCAACAACCATTATAAACATCCATAGCAACCATCATCAACATAATTAAATAAGTCGTAATTGTGCACAAGCGCTATAACACTAACGCTTAATAGTGTGTGCTCTAAACAACGCATCCATCATCCATCACAACAACCATCAACCATCATTAACCACTAATAACTCATCACTATATTTAAATTAGTCTAACTACTAATTAAATATATAAATTGTGGTTAAAGAGTTCTCACCAAACAGCTTTCCAATCTTCACGGTAGGCGAGCCTAGCTGAGTGAACCATCGAACAGTATTTCGGCGCACCGTCTTCTTCAACAAAATACATAATAAAATAAAATGTTATATATAATAAATCTTCTTCATAAAAGGAGGAGGAGGATGAACTTTGGTGAGGTGGTGGTGATGGAGGTCGAGTTCTATAGGAGGAAGGAGGAGAAAAATAAGAGAGTACACCATGGAAACCATGGCCATAAACTTTAAGAAGAAGGTGAAAAGGAGGAAATGGAATGGAATGGTGAAAAAGTGGAGAAATGGCCTCCTTATATAGGAATGTAGGGTTAAGGAGGTAATGACACCTAAGGGGACAAGTGGAAGGTATGCATGAAAGCTTTCATGTAAAAATACAAGTGTCCTTACACTTGTAAAATTAAGAAGGAGGGTGTCATGCATAAGGACAAGTGTCTATACACATGTCTTACGGAGGAAAGTTAACTTTTGGTAGCATTTTCCTTTAGAATGACATGGAAACTATGGGCAACACTTAATTCTAATGCTACTAATTCATGTTATGGTTTGAAAAATTCGATCGTACGACAAATAGTGTTAATAAATCCAACTTATTAATAATCATTCTCATTCGTTAAATTTATAATTCAAATAAAATCTATCATATAACTTATCAAAATTATTAAATATTCTTAACCATATTTATTTATGTCAAATTCAAATTTAAATTCAAATTGAGAAATTCCAATTTTAAATTGGTTAAAAATTCTGGATCGTTACATTTACCCCCCTTAAAACTTTTCGTCCTCGAAAAGGAAAGGGAATCGTAACTACCCATTCAATATCTTGTAGATTTTCAAACTCAAGATTAAAATTCTTTATACCATGTTCTCATAATGAACATATCGAGTAGAATATTTTAACACACATATTTACGGACAACCATAACTAACATGTCCTCCAACGATAACTTCCAATTACCCATGATATTTGATTCATCGTTTGCTGGGCCAATTACTTATGCTCAACCATTTATCGCCTTCAAGAAAATTCAGAGTTATAAATTATTCTCTTAGATCTTATCTTCCAAATTCAATGGTTATGAAACTTACTCCCTTTCGGTTTCCCAAAATTACTATTATTCTTTACACGAAAAACTCGATCATCTCAGATCTCGACATATCTAAACGTTTTAGTTTAGGTAATTTCTTCTTACTATTACCGTTTGAGAAACTTAACTCACAGGGTATTCATGCTTACTTAAACAGTTCCTTTTGTTGCCACAATATACTCTAGAACTTATCGACTATCCAAAAACATCGATAATTCTGGATTTTAATTCCTTATACTGTTAAATTTGGCTATCCTCGTTAATTATTCCAAATTCAAGGTTACAAAACTTATTTCCTTCAAACATAGAGAAATTGCTTATATATATCTTTATTAACAGCTTTAACTGATGTAGTCCTTAACCAAAATATCGTCAAATATCTTATAGTAATATTGTGAAACTAAATTCACAAAATATTTGTATTTTAAATATAATCAATTGGGGAGGATTAATTATAAAATGTCCCAATTGATTAATTCCAACTTAGCCTTCTAAATTATTTCCCAAACTACTTTTTCTATACTTGGATTGCTTATGTAAATTACAACTTTATATAAACGTCTTTTAATCAACTGAGAAATCCCAATCACAAGATGTTCGTGCCCAAGTTTTAATTTCAAAATATTTTCAAAGATCGTTTTCCTTTATATTTAAAATATGCTCTTTCAAAATCAATTTCAAAGTAACTGCCAATTCTTACTCAAAATTTTGATTTAAGTTTTCAAACTATATATCTTTTCGAAACCAATACAAATATACTTTCTCATATACTCTCTACTTAATTTACCGGCTTATCCTTATTACAGGTTTACCTGGTATAATTCTTACAACTCTATATCAAAATTTTAAGATCTCGCTTCCTTATTCAAATTCACATTAATTTACCGAACATTTTCAAACACTTATCTAAATGGTTTTAGGTATATTAATGTTTTAATCGGAATCATATAGTCATCCCACTTTCGAAACTCAAAAATACTTACTGATGATGCAGCAGTCATCAAAAGAATCATCTTCAAGCGACTAAAGTGTGATTCTATATCTATCTAGTATACTTAAGACTTCGTATATACGTTAGCTAGGCGTATATTCAAAATCTTCTTATATTGATAGTCCAACTTCAACATCAAATAAAATACTCAAATTCTTATAATATACTTTAATTTCTAACCATATTGATTAGTTTCTTTAGAGGAGAATTACCTTAACAATTTTGACCTAAGTTTATCCTTGACATGAATTCTAATATATTATAATCTCAAACTTAATTCATTTTACTTGGAAGGCGCTCCCTCGAACGTAGTACTCCAGAAACTCATTCTAGGGCATTACTAACCCTATCTCCAATGAGAAATTATAACTCTGATGAGTCTTTCCTTTTGTTAAAACGAGTCGTACCCCGTAACTTTGTATAAACCAAATCTCTGATACCAAATGTAACGACCCGCCTTTTTGCTCGGTTTTCGTCGGACATTAAACCAACTTAAACCGTTCACAAAGATGGATTGTTAGGGGTACTTAGACATTTGCACAAAATAAAAAGAACTTTTCCATTATCATTACAATAATATTTGATCGGAGTTACAAGGAATATCAGAGTACATTGATTACACAGCGGAAAAGATACCAACTCAGCGAAAGAATATGAATGCTCCAAGATGTAATAGCTCCAGCTAAAACTAGAATCCTGCTCCAACCAACTCCAAGGCTAAATCTGCAAACAAAACTACTAGGTTGCTCGTGTAAAAATTATGGGCACCCAGAGTTTAGGTGTGGGAACAATAAACTCCAGGTCAGTCATGGGACTGGTGTGAGAACTCAAAACAGTTGTTTTATGGTTTATTTTGAAGTTAGGTAATTCACCGGACCACGCCCTAATGCGAAACGGGTTTACTCCATGTGAATACCAGTGCATAGAAATTCGCAATGACTTTTTGAAAAAAGAAACTAACATAAGGTCTTGCGGCGCACACACAATGCAAACACACAAATGGGCGAGGTTTCTCCTTATGCAGTCAAAAATGCCTTTGATAAACAAAAAATCCTCTTTTAATACTATTAGTGCATAGTGTGAAAAACCTTTCGAAAGTAAATGTATTAAAATAGCCATCATAGGTACCATATACTATATTGACATATGGTACACAATCAAAATCGTAAGGGCTCGTAGTGGAGATTGGATTTCCAACAATGACCAAGCAAAGGAACTTCCTTCCGAACCGAATTTTGAAAACCTCTAGAGGGATGTCCGAGGATCAACTTATGCTCCTCATGCCAACACAAGGTCGGGTTACCTCTGTAACTAGGGAACATGGAGTACGTCTGAGTATGTCATCTCCCGGTCGTTACCGACCTTTCCGAGCGCGCGCCAACAACAACCACAAAAGCAAATGTATTTTTCCATATAGGTTAATACCTGAGCTCCATACCATAGTACACCTTTTATCTAGAAGGGGACAACACCCCATAACCATGCCGCATTTCTTCATGTTTTGGCCATTTACCAGGGTGTGAGGTTTGCCGAAGTGATGATATACACAAAGTTATGCTTAAATAAGCCATGCTTTGATCATCCATAGCTCATCACATAACTTAAGTATGCCACATTGTCCATTCACAACGCATCACTGATTTCTATCAATATATATCCTTTAAGCTCATACGTCTTAGAGAAGGGTGTTAAGCAAGAGAATAAATTCTCCACTACCAAGTAGATATATATATTTAACAGAGATCGGTGCTACGTAATCAATTACAATGTCAGACACACAATCCATTCGAGTCCATTCTGGGTTTGAACGAAACCATAATCTGGAATTCCTTCACATATGTTCGGGCTTCTTGCCACTTAGCTGATATAATATCCATCTGCAAATGGGAGCTACCCATTTGAGACATTCAGTAAGTTGTCCTTACGATATGAAGGGTCCCGGTCTTCAATATCGTCTTCAATGCCTTCATTGCTCCACAATGTCGTATTATTACTTGGAATGGTTTTCGGACATAAATCTGATCCCGGTCTTTCCAAATAATAAGCGCAAATTTTAAAACGCAACTACGAAACACACAGTCTTTCAACCAAATCTACTTCCATCTTGGATTTTGTCAAATTAAACTTCTTTAAACCCATTCTAGAATTATCTTTAACAAAAATCCATATTTCATCTTTACACTTTTAAAACACATCCTTTAAATCAGAGATAATCTAGCCTCAAAACCTTAACTAACTTTTCGTTTGATAACTCGTTATCCAGATCAAATTTCTATTGAAAACCCTTATTTCATATTTCAACCACAATTTCCAGTTAAAACGATTTCCTTGCATTCAATTCTTTAATCTTAATTAAAAGACTACACTTCCTTCCCAATTTGTAACGACCCGCATTCTACGTATCGGAGGATCGTAGAATATTTATTTCATTCACATATGAAGTCGTATGGTCATGTGACTTTGGGAAACGACTATTAGGGCCATTTCCCATGTTCATGATTTTTGCCAAATTTTAAATGACCGTTTTACCCCTAGCGAATCTTGTTTCGCCTATTACTTTTGACTGGTAAGGAGTTTTGACATGAAACCGCTTCCATTGGATTTAGATAATGGTTTACCTTTCCGTAGAGTGGTCACATTTGTCAAACGGACTTACCATTTGGGAGATATGGCTGAAATAAGGTTTGGAAAGTGAAAAACTGCTTAAGCGGGCTTAGTTAGGTGATTAGTGGTTAGGTCCATAACCCATTTCGAAATTAGGGTTATGGGAGGACTGAAAGGGTTTGGGAAAACATTTCACTTCAGTTTTCTAGCCGCCACTTACATTCCTTGAAACCTAGTAATGGCCTCCACCTTCTAAACTGCCTCCTTATCACTTTCTAATCCAATATTAAGCAAATCTACATCAAATCAAGGCGGATTGGCATCAAATCAGAGATAGGGCTGCTGCCATACATCGGAATTCGACTCAAATCAGTGGAGTTTCAGATCTAAGAATTTATTTGTGGCTAAGGTGAGTGATTAGCATATTTTTACACTAATTACGACTAATTAGGGGTGATTAGGGATAATTAGCGAAATTATGACTTAGAAAAACTTGGAAAAATATGTAAAAATTCCGAAATATTATTTTATGGCTCTGATAAGGGATCGGATCGGACATATCTGAACCGAACTGGATTAGTGGTAAGATCTTCAGCAGTAAGGAAACAAGGAAAGCCATTCGAATCGAGTTGGGGTTGGAATCGGATCGGAGGGGACGAGCCGAACCAGAGAGCCAAATCAAAGTGGAGAGTACGGACCGAACTAAGGACCACGAACCGAACCGGACAGGGAGCCACAGACCGAATGAAATCCGAACCGAGCCGAGGCATGAGAGGTCAAAACCGAACTGATGATGACTGGAGCACTATGCATATTCGAACTGAACCTAGGCGTGGGCTATGAGCACCGAACCAAGCCGGATTTGAGACTACTTCTACACGACGACTCTTATGAAGACCAACTCCAATTCAACCAAAACCCGAGATGCAAAGGAAGTCCAAATGAGATGTTATTACTCTAGATCCAGATGGGAACCAACGAGTTGACTTCATGAGTTGGGCTTTGCTGCGGGACGTGTGCAAAGGGGTTATTGATATCTATAGCTTTAGTTCACCACCGAGAGACGGATTAGTGGCTATGGATCAGCGCAATGGGATCGTTAGAACTCCCAAGGGCAAAGTGATCGTAGCAAGGGATTAGTGGCTATGGACCAGCGCAATGAGGTCATTAAGACCCCAAGGGAAAAGTGGTCATAGCAAAGGATTTGGTGATCAAAGTGGTGGATATCGTATACTTTACGCACTGAGTGAGGATGTGAGGTTGATTGCTATGTTTGATGTTTGCTATCACCATGACACGCACACTCCCATTTTTCATGATATGTTAGTGTTACCTTAGAGTAATGTACATCATGTTGTGCTAACTCTTTGGTTGCAGGTCCAGGTTCAGGTATGATTATTTATACCTGTTATTGTTTATTTTTACTACTATCGCTCATACTAGACTTTTGTCTAACCCAGAGTTTTATGTCTCTTCTTATTACTCTGGGTGCTCCTAAACGAGAAGACTAGAGACAAGTTAGGTGGTATGCACGAGTGGTTTCCGGAGACGAGCAGGAGGCTCCCACGTACTATTTACATATATTCTCCCTGTGTTGTTGTTGGTCACTGCTTTGGGTTTTAGTAGTGTACCTTTTCTGTTTTACTTTAGAGACAGTATTTTGAAGTTGTAATAATGATGGTTTGAATCATAAGTTGTATTTTGAATTCCGCTGCTATGATGGTTTAGTTTTCAGCTTATGCACTGTCTCGCCTGTTTTATGTCAAGTTATGTTATTATTATATTTTATTCCATGCGCTGTGAGATATACTACAGGTTCTTTGATGATTCACAATTTCAAATCCCTTTCCTTTTTGACGATCGTCCCGTGCTAGTCAGGCATTGGCATAACGCATTTCTAGGGAAATGTCGGTTGGTGCGGGGCGGGCCGTCACACTTGGTATCAGAGCCTAAGTTGCATAATTAACCTAGGAGAAGACATTAGGGAGAGATAGTATACGTATATGAGAGCGCGTATTTGTGATATTTTGGTTTTCAAAAGCTATGTATATATACTATTAGTATATCTAAGGTTGAAGTCGCACTGCACTGGCATCACTAAGGAGATGGTTAATCGTTTTCTCTTTACAGATTGAACGATGAGCCGATATACGAGGAGTATGGGTTCAAGGGCCAATGATAGGAATGTCCCTGATATGAGGACAATGTTTACTACTTTCATGAGAGAGATGCTTAGGGATGTTCAGGGAGAAGTTCCTAATGCTGCTAACGATGGTGGTGCAGCAGTGCAGGCGCCTGGACCCAATTTCTCCACGCTCTGCAAGGATTATACTAGTCTTGGTGGGAAGCCATTCCACGGAACGGAGTCGGCTACGGAAGTTCAATATTGGCTTGATTGTTGTGAACGCATCTTTGAGTATTTGGTAATTGATGATGCAATGAAGAGAAAGCTAGCATCGCGTCAGCTTCAAGGACGGGCTATGAATTGGTGGAATGCTATTAAAGCGGCTACTCCCGAGGATCAAATTACTTGGAATCAGTTTAAAACTCACTTCAGTGATAAGTTTATCCCAGCTGCTCAGAAATCAAAATTGTTTAGGAAAATTTTGGAGCTTAAGCAGAATGGTGGGGCAGTCTCGGAATATATTGTTGAATTCGATACTTTATCGAAATATGGATTATCTCTTATCGATACTGCCGAGAAGAAGAACGAGAAGTTCATAACTGGCCTAAATGAGTACTTGGGGGAAAGACTCATAAACCATATCGATGAGACTTTCGAATCTATTGTGGGATAAGCATTGAGATCAGAGAGCCTTTACCCCAAGTCGAAGACCAAGGATGTTGTCACATCTGTAGGGGAGCCAAAGCCGCAGGCAAGCGGTGGAGGCAAGAATAATTCGCAGAATTAGAGGAAACAGAACCAAGCTAAGGATGGTCAGAAGAAGAATAAGAAAGATGTTGAGTGCTATAGCTGTGGCAGGAAGGTCCACTATGCCAAAGATTGTCAAGCAAAGCCAGCGGACAGGAAGTGCTTCAATTGCGGCCAAGTGGGACATCACAAGGATAAATGTCCACAACCCCCTAAAGAGAATCAGATCGTGAAAGCATATGCTATCAACATTGTTCCTTCTTCGTCGAATACCCCAACTGCGACGCAGAAGAGAAAGGGCATCATTATTCAAGGTATGCTTTCCATTTATGATGTTCCTGTCCGAGTACAGTTTGATACTGGGGCTTTCCATTCCTTCATATCTAGTGACCTGGTAGATAGGTTGGGATTGGAACCCTAGATTGTCGATAGGCCTTTAGTTGTGACGAACCCAATCGGTGGTTTGACCATCCTTAGTATGATTTTTCGCAATTTGGTCTTATCGAGTCATGGATGTATGTTTGCTTGTGATTGCTTTGTTTTGGGCTTTACTGGGTTTGGCATTATTTTGGGAGTCGATTGGCTCCAAAGGCATAGGGTGCTGGTAGACTGTGAGGGATCTTCGGTGACCATTAGAGCGGATGATGGGCGGAGGGTATTGTTTGGTGGCCTACCTAGTGATGGGGTGATGGCTAGTTTTCTAAATTCTTTCGACATCTCGCATGATGAGTTGCCATATGTGCCTATTGCTGGCGAGTATCTGGACATCTTCAGGGAAGTGACCAAACTTCCACCACACCGAGAGATCGAGTTTCAGATTGATTTAGTGAAAGATGTCAGACCTATAGTGATGCCACTTCATCGTATGGCGCCAAGGGAGTAGCGAGAGCTCGGGGTGCAAGTAAGAGATCTTTTGAAGAAGGGATTTATCCGAAGAAGTGTTTTCGAGTGGGGAGCACCAGTTGTATTTGCTACTAAGGCCGATGGTTCCCTTCGTTTATGTGTAGACTACCATGAGCAGAACAAGGTTACTAGGAAGAATAAGTATCCTCTTTCGCGGATAGACGATTTGTTTGATCAGTTGAATGGAGCGAGAGTACTCTCCCAGTTAGATCTCACAACAGGTTTTCATCAGCTCCGAGTAGCAACTGAAAGTATAATTAAAACGACATTTCGGACGCCGTCTAGATTCTATGAGTGGTTAGCCATGCCATTCGGGTGGACCAATGCACCAGCACATTTTGTGGATCTTATGAATAGGGTATTCAGAGAACAATTGAATAAGTTTGTTCTTGTGTTCGTGGATGATATCTTGGTTTAATCGAGGACAGAAAAGGAACACAAGGAAAATTTGAGGGTAGTAATGGAGGTATTGAGGAAACACTAATTGAAGGCGAAATTTTCTAAGTGTCACTTCTGGAGGAGGGAAGTGTGATTCTTGGGCCATGTTGTTTCAGAGAATGGTGTTGTCGTGGATCCTACGAAGGTGACAACGGTGCAAGATTGGTCTACGCCCAAGAATGCAACAGACGTAAGAAGTTTCTTGGGGTTGGCTGGATATTATCGTAAGTTTACCCAAGACTTCTCCAAGATAGCAGCACCGTTAACTCTGTTGACCAAGAAGAATCAAGCTTTTGCTTGGGACCGAAGGTGCGAGGATGCATTTAAAGGTCTAAAGGAAAAGTTGATGTGTGCACCAGTGTTAGTTATTCCTAAAGGAAACGAAGAAATGACGGTATACACGGATGCCTATGGTACCGGACTAGGTGTTGTACTGATGCAGGGAGGTAGGGTTGTAGCTTATGCTAGTCGACAACTGAAAACGCATGAGAAAAGATATCCTACCCATGATTTGGAATTGGCAGCGATCTTGTTCGCGTTGAAGATGTGGAGACATTATCTATTGGGAGAAAGATTCGAGTTATTTACTGATCACAAGCCGTTAAAATATATTTTCTCTCAGAAGGATTTAAATCTTCGTTAGCAAAGATGGTTAGAATTCTCGGCTTCATATGATTTCAATATCGCATATACACCCGGGAAGGGCAATGTAGTAGCTGATGCATTGAGTAGGAGACATGCCAGTTTAGGGCTATGTTTCTAGAATGGAAACAACTGAAGTATATCATGGGATATGATTTCAGACCTAAGTGCGAACTAGATCCAGAGATGTTAGCAAGTTTGATGATCAGGCCAACCTTGATTGAACGAATTGGTTCCAGTCAAAGGGACGATCCAAACCTGTTAGAAATCATCTCCAAGTTAGAGATGGGTATCGACGATGAGGAGATGAACAAGTATGGAATTGATCGAGAAGGATGGCTTCGAAAGAATGGTAGACTAGTTGTACCCAACGTTAATGGATTGAAAGGTGAAGTGCTTGGAGAGTGTCATCACTCAAAACTGACTATACATCCCGGTGGCAACAAAATGTATCGAGACATGAAGCAGACCCACTATTGGGAAGGGCTGAAAAGAGACGTTGGAAACTTTATATCCAAATGTATGAATTTCCAATTAGTTAAAGTCGAGCAAAAGAAGCCTAGTGGTTTGTTACAACCATTGGAAATTCCCGAATGGAAATGGGAACAAGTCCCAATGTATTTCATTGACGGTTTACCAAGGACTAGGTTGGGTCATGAGAGTATTTGGGTGATTGTGGACCTATTGACCAAAAGTGCAAGGTTTATTCCGGTCAAGTCGAATAGAACGGCAACTAAGTTAGCAGAACTGTATATGAATTGGGTGGTGAGATTTCTTGGAGTACCTAAAGGTATTGTGAGTGACCGAGATCCATTATTTACTAGTAGGTTTTGGAAGAGCTTACAAAAGGCATTAGGATTAGAATTACATCTCAGTACCGCTTACCATCCTCAAACTGACGGTCAGATAGAGAGGGCGAATCGTATATTAGAGGATCTCTTGAGAGCTTGTATATTAGATTTCGGAGGGTCATGGGATGACCATTTGCATCTAGCTGAGTTCGCATACAATAATAGTTATCAATCCAGTATAGGTATGGCTCCATTTGAAGCTTTGTATGGAAGACTATGCAACTCACCATCATGTTGGTTGGAAACCGGTGAGAAATTTGTGCTAGGCCCAGATGTAATAAGAGAAACTTTAGACAAGATCAAGGTTATTCAATAGCGAATGAAGGCTGCCCAAGATAGGCAGAAGAGTTATGCTAATAAAGGCAAAGAGATTTGAAATTCTTCATTGGCGACTTGGTGTTTTTCAAGATTTCTCCGTTAAAGAGTGTGATTCGATTTGGTAGGAGAGGTAAGTTAGCACCAAGGTTTGTTGGTCCATTCCCAGTTCTCGAGCAAGTTGGGAATTTAGCATATAAAGTTGGATTACCTGACAAGATGGCAGGATTTCATAACATATTTCATGTTTCCCAGTTGAGGAAGTTCATGCACGATGATGATATGACTATTTCGCCAGATCAGTTGGATGATATCGAAGTAGAATCCAGGGCAGTTGGGAGCCACATGACGATTCGTATTGTCAGACACGATACGAAACAACTTCGAAGGAATACGGTGTAGCACGTCAAAGTCCAGTGGGGCGATAACGAGAATGACTATACTTGGGAAACAGAGAAGAACATAAGGAAATCGCATCCAGAACTCTTTGCCTGGTAAGGCTTTAATAACAATATAGTTATTCCGCATGATAAGATAGGTTTGTTGTGTTTTTCATGTATGTTTGATTGATTGTAAATGGTTGATAGGCATGCGGGACCTTTTGGTTGTTTTCTTGAATAAGGAATTTCGAGGGCGAAATTTCTTAGGGGGGAGAGTGTAATGACCCGCATTCTACATATCAGAGGATCGTAGAATATTTATTTCATTCACATACGAAGTCGTATGGTCGTGTGACTTCGGGAAACGACTATTGGGGTCATTTCCCATGTTCAAGATTTTTGCCGAATTTTAAATGACCGTTTTACCCCTGGAAAATCTTGTTTCACTTATAACTTTTGACTGGTAAGGAGTTTTGTCCTGAAACCACTTCCATTGGATTCAGATGGTGGTTTACCTTTCCGTAGAGTGGTCACATTTGTCAAACGGACTTAACGTTTGGGAGATATGGCTGAAATAAGGTTTGGAAGGTGATTAGTGGTTAGGCCCATAACCCATTTCGGGATTAGGGTTATGGGAGGGTTGAAAAGGTTTGGGAAAACATTTCACTTCAGTTTTCTAGTCGCCACTTACATTCCTTGAAACCTAGTAGTGGCCTCCACCTTCTAAACTACCTCCTTATCACTTTCTAATCCAATATTAAGCAAATCTACATCAAATCAAGGCGGATTGGCATCAAATCAGAGATAGGGCTGCTGCTATACATTGGAATTCGACCCAAATCAGTGAAGTTTCAGATCTAAGAATTTTTTTGTGGCTAATGTGTGATTAGCATATTTTTACACTAATTACGGCTAATTAGGGGTGATTAGTGATAATTAGCGAAATTATGACTTAGAAAATTTGGAAAAATATGTAAAAATTCTGAAATATTATTTTATGGCTCTGATAAAAATTTGGGTTAATTTGGATTAAGTTTGCTAATCCTATAGTTAAAACATGGTTAAAGGGATTAAGCGGAAATTCATGGTTTTGGGGTAGTTTGATCTTAAGTAACCCATGTGCTTGATGTTTTGATCTTTTTGATTGAATCCATATGTTGTTACAGTTGTTTGTGATGTTTCATGATTAGTAAAGTTAGAATGGTTGAAAACGCCGTCGTATGGCGAGAATGAACTATACAAACATGTTGGAAAAGTGTCAGGATTCCGGATCGGATCGGGATATGGGATCGGATCGGACATATCCGAACCAAACTGGATTAGTAGTAAGATCTTCAGCAGTAAGGCAACAAGGAAGGCCATTTGAATCGTGCTTGGGTTGGAAACAGATCGTAGGGGACGAGCCGAACCAGAGAGCCCAAATCAAAGTGGAGAGTACGGACCAAACTAAGGACCCCGAAGCGAACCGAGTTCTCCGAACCGAACCGGTCAGGGTGCCACGAACCGAATGAAATCCGAACCAAGCCGAGGCGTGAGAGGTCCGAACCGAACCGATGATGACTGGAGCACTATGCATATTCGAACCGAACCTAGGCGTGGGCTATGAGCACAGAACCGAACCGGATTTGGGACTACTTCTACACGACGACTCTTGTGAAGACCAACTCCAATTCAACTAAAACCCGAGATGCAAAGGAAGTCCAAATGAGAAGTTATTACTCAGGATCCAGATGGGAAACAATGAGTTGACTTCATGAGTTGGGCTTTGCAGCGGCATGTGTGCAAAGGGGTTATCGATATCTATAGCTTTAGTTCACCACTGAGAGACGGATTAGTGGCTATGGACCAGCGCAATGGGATCGTTAGAACTCCCAAGGGAAAAGTGATCACAGCTAGGGATTAATGGCTATGGATCAACGCAATGAGGTCATTAAGACCCCAAGGGCAAAGTGGTCGTAGCAAAGGATTTGGTGATCAAAGTGGTGGATATCGTATACTTTACGCACTGAGTGAGAGATGTGAGGTTGATTGCTATGTTTGATGTTTGCTATCACCATGACATGCACACTCCTATTTTTCACGATATGTTAGTGTTACCTTAGAGTACTGTACATCCTGTTGTGCTAACTCTTTGGTTGCAGGCTCAGGTATGATTATTTATACTTGTTATTGTTTATTTTTGCTGCTATCGCTCATACCAGACTTTTGTCTGACCCAGAGTTTTATGTCTCTTCTTATTACTCTTGGTGCTCCTAAACGAGCAGACTAGAGACAGGTTAGGTGGTATGCACGAGTGGTTGTCCGAAGATGAGCAGGAGGCTCCCATGTACTATTTACATATATTCTCCCTGTGTTGTTGCTGGTCACTGCTTTGGGCATTAGTAGTGTACCTTTTCTATTTTGCTTTAAAGTCAGTATTTTGAAGTTGTAATAATGATGGTTTGGATCATAAGCTGTATTTTGAATTCTGCTGCTATGATGGTTTAGTTTTCAGATTATGCACTGTCTCGCCTGTTTTATGTCAAGTTATGTTATTATTATATTTTATTCCATGCGCTGTGAGATATACTACAGGCTCTTTGACGATTCATAGTTTCAAATCCCTTCCCATTTTGACGACCGTCCCGTGCTAGTCAGGCATTGGCACAACACATTTTTGGGAAATGTCGGCTAGTGCGGGGCGGGCCGTCACACAATTCCTTATTTTTAATTTCTTCAAATTAAAGATTTGATTAAATCCCAAATCACGATATGAATTTCCACAACTCAATTTCATCGGGTTTCAAGAATGATATTATTGAAGATACGATTCACGACAAAACCCAAATCAATTGATATTGAACATAAGTTACACAGAAATTGTCTCCACTTATATTTGATATCAATTCTCCTAATCAACGAATACTATAAGTGGAATAACGATTTAATAATAGTGTTGACGTCAAAAGTTGGTCACTAGTGACGATCAACCCCCAATTGCGTGATCAACACACGAATAAAGATAAAAAACGCAGTAAAAAAGTAAAAGAACGGGGAGAACACACAGAATTTTTATAGTGGTTCGGCAAAGACAGTTCCTACATCCACTTTATATAACATTTCTCTTTTTTGATTACAAGTACAATGCATTTTCTGTATGAAGAAGAGAAAGAAAATGGCTATCTTCCTTTCTCCCTTTTGAGAGATTGAGATTATGGATAAGAGTGGAGATAAAAAGCTTATAGAAGCCGCCTGGCTCAAAGAAAATACAAAGTCTGAGCCCCTCCCCAAAAGTCCCTTTCCTCTTTAAGCTTGGAAGTATTTATAGGTGGAGAATGTAGTTTGGGCTGTTGCGATATGGTCCGGCCATTTCGGGAAGGCCCAGACACGTGGAACCCATTCATTGGTTCGAATTGCGGCTGGAAGGCTGATTCCACTGCTCATGAATAGTATCCTCGGAAGTTGTGGTTGACGTGGCATCCACGGAGAGGTTTATTAAAAGTAGAGCTTTGTCCGCATATACTTTGACCGCCTTTATCTCCTTGGAAGTCGGGATATTAGGTGGACTGGCTCTGTAGAAGATTTTCACGTTGGCCCGAAATAATCGGTCGACTTACTCCGATAAACTTGGTCGACTGGGAGATCTATTCTTCCGGAGCAAGCTGTTATTTGTTGAACCTGAACGTGGGCCGATATGTGACTGTCTCGGACCCATTATTGGCTATTCGGCTTCCTGAAGTGCGGCTTGTATTTGATTGTATGTTTGGGCTTCGTTCGTTGAAACTCTTGCCAAAAAGAGGGTTAACACTTTGCCCCTCAGAATGCATCTTCATCGACAGAGGGAGGTGTGTTCTGAAACTTGAACCGAAGCACAAACGCTCGAGCTTCTATGGTCGCGTCGGACCATATTAAGGCCAGAAAACCGACGGTCCGATGTTGTATTAAGGTCGGATATCCGACGACCATGCCAGGTCATATTAAGGCCAGAAAACCAACAACTATCGGGAACCGTATTAAGGCCGAGGTGATGATCGCCATAAGAATTGGTTCCTGCAAATACAAAACAAGCTATTCTCGTTTGGAGAAAGGAGATGAGTCGAGCATTTCATTCCACTTGGCTTTAGATATTAGCGAGCATAAACCATGCTCGGCTTAGTGGCGAGCATAAACCATACTCGGCTTAGGGGCGAGTATAAACCATACTCGGCTTAAGGGCGAGTATAAACCATACTCGGCTTAAGGGCGAACACCAATCTGGTTCGACTTAGAGAGGGCGAGTATAAACCATACTCGGCTTGGGGCAAGTGTTTCTTATGCTCGGCTCATGTTAGGTTAGTTAGTTTAACGAGCTATGCATGCTCGTGGTGTAAAGAAAAGAGAGTGTAGTCCACACTCGTGTTAAGGAAACATGACCTCACTCACTTGAAGGAGTAGGTGTTTTGAAACGGTGGTAGGCTTTCGAGCTAACCACATAGAACAAGGGGGCAAGCTTTAATCATGCTTGGCTTAGAAATTTGATCTACTTTTGCAAAAAGTAAAGTTCATAACTGCTAAGCAACTATTACAAAGAAATTCTATGGGGACAACGATTGATTACAGAGCATCAAGTCGTCCTTGTTATTGAAAGAAATACATCGAAAGAAAAGATAAAAAATCTAATTAATGATAATTCCGCGAGTGCTAGTCTCAGGGTCCTTTCCATTTCTAGGAGCTCGCGGACCAGCCTGAGGAGCTTGGGCAGAAGGTCGCGGCGGCATGGCCGGGGTGCGATCTTTGACATATTCAGCGAGTTCCTCTTTTCTGACTCGTCCTTCGATAAGATCGCGCATATGCTGGAAATCATTTGTATTATTTCCAGCTACGTTGTGGAATATACAATGCTTGCCAGAGTCGAGTTCCATCTGGGTCGGTTCTCGTCGAGATGGTCTTGGAATAGGGACGGACTCGCGCATATCGAGATAGATACCGAGCAAAGAAGAATTGAGCTCGGTGTACCGATCATATTTGTTTTCATTTCGAGGTCAGACATTGCGTTCATCCTTTTCCGGGGCCTTTCCTCTTCCTTTATTCCGCCATTGCAGTTGAGTGGACCGTGTTGTTTGGCTACTAAAACTTCAAGGCTCTCCATCTCAAAGCTGGCATCCTCTTGCCGGAGGAATCTCTCGGCCTCGGAGTAAAAATCATCTATATCTTTGGGAGGATCCCTGGTTAAGGAATTCGAGAACTCTAATCTCTTCTGGACTCCCGCGATGGCTGCCATCACCACCATCGATGGTCGGGCCGATTGACAGATGCTACAGCTGCGTTGAACCTTTCAAGGAAGGATCTTAGCGTCTCTCCGGATCGCTGTTTGATGGTAGATAAAAACATGACACTTTTCGGTCGAGAGATATGCACACGAAACTGTTCGATGAAGCGGGTGACCAGAGTATTCCAACTACTGATCGACTCCGTTATTAGCTGCCGAAACCACATACCAGCTATATCTGTGAGAAATAAAGGAAAGCACTTGGCCATGAAGCTGGTCAATGCACCAAGTACTTCCATATGTTGCATGTATCGCATAAGATGAATGGTCGGGTCAGTGCCATCGTTATATAGCTCAATTGCTGGAAACCTAAAGTCCGGAGGATTTCGAGAATTTCTGATTTCTCTAGTGAAGGGGCTGCGATTGACATTGTCTATGTCTTGCTGTGAAGAATTGCCCCGAGTGAAGCGTCGGACGATGCTTGCAAGCTGACTCCCATCTCCGAGGATTCGTTGCCATGAACTTAGCTCCGCATCCTGAGAGGGCTCTGCACGAGGATCCGACAAAAGCATACAAATCAAAACCGTAAGCACGTATTGGGTAATGGATTTCCAACTATGACAAGGTATGGAACCACCTTTCGCTAGTGTACCTCTAGAAAGGAATACACTGGGTTCAACAAGAACATCTTGCAACCCGGCCACACATGACCGACCACTCATTTCGCTTGAGTGTATCGAATGTATATCACCAACGGTTGGGATCAGCAACCATTTCCCGAATGGGACAGTATCGACAATAGATTTTTAGAAGTAAATGAAACTCTAGATCAGGTGATTATACACCCTAATAGGTGCGACCTACATAGCCATGCTACCTGCCCGATTTTTGTCATTTACCGGTTGATGAGGCTTGAGGTTACGCTTTATCATCACATCAGATTCACTTTGAATGCCACATTGTCAGATCCATCAAAAATAACTAATTTGACGTCTACAACCATACATTACGTGTCAGCTAAAAGAAGTTTCCTTCTCCGCTTCCGCTCTTGGTACGGTTGAAGAAATCAATGTACGTGACCTTTTTGGAAATACTCTGTTAGACATTCATCCATAAAAGTCATCCAGGAACAGGATGAACCGAAGGTACTATTCAGTATATCCATCTTAGGCACTGTTATCTAAGACTTATACAATAGCCCTTGCACCTTACTCCGTCTTCAATTTTCTTTGGCATATATGATTCGCAATGCTTATGCCAATACAGAGTGGTTCTTTGGATAATAATCCAACCGGTCTCTCCATATTAACAACGTTAAAATGGTCAAAACTTCAATAGTCTGTGATTTAACCATCAAAGAAAAATAGGTGTGCAAACAACGATATTATTTCCAGGAAAAAATTATATCGATCAATCATCAATCATATATATATATATCCTTATTTTCTATGTTTAGAAAATATATGTTATTAACACTGGAAAACATTTCCATTGTTTATTTACATATCACTATCATTCCACAACTATCAGTCCCTGACTGTAAACTAGTATGAGAACAATTCCCTAAGTATTAATCCCGAAGGCCGAAACCAACATCAGATAGACACTTAGAAAACCATTCAATTTACTAATCTCTAATCAGTTTCTAATTTTGCTTAACTCTATTTGATTTACTCTGTTCGATTAACTCCTTTCGATTTTCTCCTTTATTTATTTTCCAAATAGATAATCCTTTATTCTATTTATTTTATAAATAAACAAATCCTTTATTCTATTTATTTTCTAAATAAACAATCCTTTATTCTATTTATTTGTAAATGGTGTACAAATATTTCTCTTTCTATTTGTTTGACAAATATTTTCCCTTCTGATTCTATTTGTAAATGGTTTACAAATATTCCCTTTTGAAATTCTATTTATTTAATCAAATAAATATTTCTTTTATACTTCTATTTATTTTCCCAAATAAATATCCCTTATGATTTTATTTATATTTCCCAATAAATATTCCTCTTTATAAAATCCTTTGATTTTATAAATATTTTATTTCCAATAAACACTTTGAAGATTCCCTTTTCTACATCCTAGTTTTTTTTATGGTATTAAAATGCCAAACAATCGGTGATCGATATCATCCAAACACACATAATCATCAACATATTATATATTACATCATTTATTACAATACATGAAAACAGTAAAATAAATGTTGACGAATCCAGTTGGATTCCTTCGACCTGTTTCCCTGCATCACAGATGTTAGACAATATGATTAACATCGATTTCATTTCGATATGAAATATTCTGCTGAACAAAATCAATATATATATAGATTTAACGGTTTATATATATATATATATATATATAATTTCCACTAACTGACTAGCAGTTCAATCAAACAGTCAACACACAGTAAATTAGACAATTTTTAACAGTTCTAAAAATACAACATGAAATTATAAACTGTTCAGAGTTAGTGAGATTTACTCACGTTGTTTCATAGTTGACGGTTTTGCTATTGTTTCCTTTAGAATCAAAATAGACGTTTGATTTTCTTACTAAATCCCAATAGCTCAGTTATCCGCCACACCAATACCACAATGTAGATCTTGTCGTTACGGAGACAACAGATCTGTTCGCGTTCAATTCTGATAACGTATGCACGCGTTATAAGATTTCTAAGTCAAGACATTTATTAACAATAATTAAACTAAATTACTTTAAATCAGGCCTCACCCATTTGTTTCCCGACCCAACCCAATCTTAAATACCGAACCCGTTCAGCCCATGCTCACGCCCTTCTTCCCCAATACCTTAAAACCCGTTGCTCCTTCACTACACACACAGCCGACTCCTCTTCCTTCCATCTCCTTCTTCATTCACTTAAAATTCAAACTAAAATTTCCATAATTCATATCACCAAAATCTCTTTCAACCTATATCATCCATTTACAACTCGATGTCATCATCAGCAAAGCGTTCGAATGGCTCATGGAAGACTACAGTGACCACATCGGCATCTTTGATCTCATATTTCCCCAAATTTTCTATATAAGGTGTGGTTTTTGATGCTGAACCCCACAACGATCTCGGATTGAAGCATTAACCCTTACATTCCTCAAAACTTAGAACCCTAGCTTTACTGTGTGGATGTCGAGCTCGACAACCCGCATTCGCACCACACAAAGGAGACACCAAATCGAAGAGAATCTTGTAGCGATTTCATATATACTAGTATTGAGATTTATGGATTTTATTTCCCACTTGTTTGATTTTTCTTTTGATTGAGATAAATTTCCTGAGATTGGAAATCACGGTGGAATTTGTGCTGTGTTTATAATGGAAGTGGTAGGTAAGGTTTGTGGCTGTAACAGATGATGCGTGGCTTGTGTTTCCACCAGAAATAGATTAGGATATTTTTAATTTGATTTTTATATTTTATTTTCATGATTTTATACTCACCCTGAGTCCTTAAAAATCCCTGCGACTACATACGATAGCCAAAAATCACCAAATCGGACATGTAGCTACAGTTCAACATTACGAGCCCAACGAAACTAGTTTCGTCGAATTTTGACTTTGTATGCTCACACAGCGTATTTTTAACCGTCAAAATACTGACTGGTTTTCACTCTAAAAATCCGTACAGCCACATACTGACTTCAAAAATTACGGAAATTGAAATCTAGCAATAATTTAATATTGCAGATCCAACAAAATTAGTTTCGTCGAATTCCGACTTCATTTGCAAAAGTGGCTTATTTTTACAGCTCTGAATGACCCATTTAAATATATAAATATATTTAAATATAATTAAATATATAAATATATTTAAATATAATTAAATAAAATATTAATAAATTAATATTATCGTATATATATTCATAGTGGAATACCATACAGCTTCAGAAAAATCCTATATTGATTTCTAACTCGATATTTAAATCTGGGTCAACCCGATATTCGATTTATTTTGAAATTCCTTTTAAAAATATAAATAATTCCTTAATAAATTATAAAGGAATTCCATAACGACTTTTCTAAAATTTTATTTGGACATAAATCAAAATCTACACGACGAAATCCCGATTTTTCTCTTCCACTAGAAAGATATATTCCACCAGCTCCGAACGTTACTTGTTTCACAGAAATCCGGCTTAAAATGATTCCTGTACATTCAGTTGAAGTTTGAATCGCCAATTTATGAACTGCAGCGCCATTTCAAGCTTGATTTTAATTATAATACAATTATACGTTTAAACTGTCGTTCAAATAGTATATTTGTTATTCTAATTCAATTCTAAACTGAATTAAATATCACATATGATCCAGTTCACACCATATCGCCATTTTAGCCAATTCTGATTATTTCAGAATTAAATATATTATTTAATTTATTATTTTAATTAAATATTCACCATTATTTAATTCAACGACCATGAAATCCTTTTAATCACTTTTTAAATAATTAAATAAATAAATTATTATACTGCTGAAAATGCGGGTCATTACATTAAGAGTAGCTTAGACCATTTCCCTTTTTGTTTCAGCGCTGAACCTAGGAATAAAGAAAGCCTAGGCCTTTATCGTTATATTGACGTTAAAATTGGAACTTAATGAAAAGGGGTTGTTGGGCATATTGGAACTGATTAAATATTATAATCAATATTGGATTGTAAATTGGGGATAAAACTTAATATGTAACTGGAGAACATGCAAACACATAAAAATGGAATAAGATTAACTTAGTTGGACGCTAAATAATGTGGGTTTGGGTTGTATAAAAGCATAAAATTAATTAGGAATGTTTAATGCAACCTAGGATTATAACATGAGTTTATATTGGGTTTATTAATAAACTTAAATGGTGCTAAGTTAAATTAAAGATAAAATTAATAAGCTAAGATAGTGGAGTCTATTCCGGCAGCGTGAGGCTCATTGGGGAAAATAAGTGGCTCGTAGATTAGTCTCGTTCCGGTAGCGTGGGACTGATTAGGGAAAATAAAAAGCCTAATGAAATAATAAAATTGTAGTGGGAGTCCATTCCGGCTACGTGGAGTCGATTACAAACAGCCTATAACTCTTGAGTAGCACTTGAATTTCAGAGAGAGTTTGATTTAGAATTGAAAGAGAAGAAGAATGATATGATTTCTATTGAAATCGACAGAGTATAAGTGCAGAAAGTTAAGAAAGTAAGAAGAGTAATGGTGGAATGATTAAAGAGGAAGAAGGAGATGAAAAGTAATTAAAACTTTCAAATTATGAAGCCTTTATATAGTTTTCCAACAACCATAATCTTTCAAAAAAGATTTGAATTCAAAAGACGCAACTTTTCAAAATTTAAAAAACCAATTAACGGCTCCTATGTCGACATCACAAAAGTGATATGTCGACATCCCTTTGGAAAAAATCCAAAAAATAAAATTTTAAACAAAATCAAATAATATCTAAATAAATTATGGAAATTCCTGAGTTAAAACAAACCATTTTCCTTTGCACTGAAATAGAGTTTATTAAGTAAAAATTTATTTAAAACATATATTAAAACGACTTTAACAAATAATTGAAAAATAAATATAAAATTATATGAAAGTATAATTATAAAACTATAAATATATTAAAACTCAATATCAATAATGAAATTGAAAACATTGGCAACTATAATAAAATTAGTAATAATTTTGTAAGTAAAACTAATTTGAGTTAGGAGTTAAAATGTATTAAGTATTATTTTAAAAAAAGGAGTTAAAATAAATTTAAAGAGTTAAAATATTTCTGAAAATAAAGAAGTATAAATTTAAAACAAGGAAATAATTTTGAAATCATTTGAAAAATAGATTTAAAAACAAGGAATTAATTTTGAAATCATTCGAAAAAGAATTTGAAATCAGAATTCAGTGCTAACCGGAGTTTTAATAAAATTTATAGACATAATTACTCTATATTTCTTGAACTCTTGAGTTCTCAATGCTCACATGTCTTGAATCTTGAACTTTTCTTCTTTAAAATCTTGATTCTCTGAACTATACAGTCTTCAATAATCATTACCTGCATAGATTTCCTATATGTATGTATGTATATGTATATTCTAGATAATAGTGCTAGTATATATTTTATAATAGTAATAATTGAAACAAAGTTGAAACAAGGTTATTGTCATCAAAACCATCACCATCAACTTCTCAGTTGCTAACAGAGGCGAGGGCATGCTTTATTACACTGCATAGTAAGAGGTCCAAATGAGGTGGGTATGAGTACGTTCTGGCGGGACGACGAGCACGCATCGTGCCAATTGAGAGAAAATAAGTCGTTGTAAAGCCTTGTGATTAACGACTACATCCTTTTAGTTTATGGGCTCGGGATTGACAACCTTAAGTTCCATAGGTGGCATAAGTTATCACATTGTAGTTATAGGAGCCAATCGACAGGCAGAAATCAGGTAAAGCCTAATTATTATATCTTGGTAAGTTGGTGAGGCGATCTTGGATATGAATGAGAAGCCAATCTTTATTCGTGCTTAACTTTGTTTATCTACCATTATAGTTTTATGTCTTAGAACTATTCATCTGTCTAATACTTCCTTTTTTTGAAAATTTGTACGCTTTATCAACTTCAAGTATAAGTACATAGTAAGGTTAGCATTCTAACCTGAATTACAGATAAAACATATATAATTTAAGTACAACATAAACGCTGTGAGAACCCCACTATAAGTGCCTACTGCACTTCTACATACATTCTGCACTTTCCTTGCATAGTTTCAACCCCATCGGTCGTACCTAGCCTTATATATGTAGAAATCTATCTGTAATGCATGTGAGCAGCATGACAAAGAAGTTTTATAATTTTAAATATTTATTTTTATAAATACTTCTAGAGGCAGTGGTTCTCCTGGGATAATAAAGAACACGGGGGAAGCTCTCTGTAATGACCTAGATTTTTAGCCGTTTAATTTTGAATGTTTAAATTGTTTTAATTGTGGTATTGGTAATATAAAAGAATTTTTATAAGAAAATTATTTATTAAAAACGAAGTTTGAACGTATAATTTATAATTAAATTTAAAATGAGCTCATAACGTCGCGGTAGTGCGTAATATTATGTTTTGAACTTCAATTGAATATACATGATCCAATTTAAGTCGGATTTCTTTGACACAAAAAACGTTCAGATCTATTTGACTATAGTTTTCTAATGAAAGTAAAAATCAATTTTCAGAAAATCACAATGGAATCATTCATAAATTATAAGGATTTATTATATATAAAAATCAATTTTAAATAATCTGAATGCCGTTTTAATTTGAAATACCGAGTTATAAATCCAAATATATTTATTTTTGGGCTATATGATATTCTATTCGGATATATACAATAATATGGATTTAATATTATTAAATTGAATTGATTTATATTTTATCGATTTATTTAAGCCTTAAAAATAGCATTTTTGCAAACAACCGTCTTTTTCAACGAAATCAGTTTCATTAGTTCGGTAATGTTAAATTATTTTATGAAAATAAATTTTGTGACTATTCAATATCGTATATGACCATGGTAGTCATAAACGCGCAGACAGTTTGCATAGCGATTAATTAAATTTAATTTGATTTAAAATAAATTTGTGTATAACTTGAGCTAACGATCGAATTAAAATGGGAAACCAGTTTTATTAAATCCATAATGACTAATTATTATAAGATTTCAAGTTTGGGGTCAACCGGAGTTATTTTGATTATCGTGCGCGATATAAACGCGTATCGATTTACGTTGTGAATTAAAAATGGAGTTTACCCAAGCGATCTTGGAATTCGACGAAACCAGTTCCATCGTGTTCGGAATATTTAATTATTATAAGATTTCAAGTTTTGAGTCAATCAAAATTGTTTTGTGAGCGTGCGAAAATTAAACGTGAATCAATCAATGATTTTAACATTTAAAATTGTGCTATTTTTTCAAATGAACACAGTTTTCGACGAAACAAGTTTCGTTGGGTCCGGAATGTCAAACTATAGCGCAATATCAGTTTTCGTTGCAATTGGAGTTCGTATATAGTCTTAAAAAATTAAAACGTTGAATGAAAAATAGCGATAGACATCAATTCATAAAAATTAATAAAATATATTAATAAAACAAGAATTTATCCCTTTATATAAAGCAACATTCCTGCCAAATCCCAAACCCCCGCTTCTCTTTCCTCTTTTCTAGTTTATTACTTTGTGCCGAATTCTTTCTGAAAAATGAAAAGGGAAATCGTCCCATTCAAAAATTAACTTAAAAAATTCGAAACTCGATTAAAATAAATCATGAAGATGGATTCATTTTAATTATGAAGGGTGAGAAGCTGTTTCGAGCAGCTCAATTTTTTTTTTTTAGCAGTATAGAGTTTCGAATCGATTACAAACATGAGGCGGATTGGGTTAAATCGAGGATGGGGTCGGAGCTCTAGGAGCGAAGTGGCCATACTAAGGGTTTTTGAGGAGTTTCGAATAAATTTAGTTCGTTCCTTTTTTTCTGCTGACGTCGAAGTCAAAGGATGCTATAGGATTCACCGTGGGTGTTGTAGGGTTCGCCGTGGATGGTTTTAGGGTCTGCGTGGTTAGGGGGTTGATCAGGTGGAGTGCGGTCAGAGGCAGTGGCATTGGAGGCATGGATAGTGGTCGTTCTTCAGTGTTGCTATGCGAAGATAGTGTTGTCGCATTATTATTTGGGGTGTCGAGCTTTTATGTGTGGCATGGAAAATTGAAAGGATGGTGGAGTTGTTGTATGAAATTGGTGAAGGTTGTTTACACTGTTACACTGTTCAGGAAATTGACAGTTATTGGGTGATGTTGGGGTTGGAAGCAAAACAAGTTTGGTCGATGACTGGATAAAAAGAGGGTCAGGTTCTTTTTTTGGAGAAGAGAGTGAGGTCGGCGAGTAAGTTGTGGAGTAAAGATTAGTAATGGTGTGCTTGATGTTTCAAACTGGGTAAGTTAAAAGAGATAAGTGGAATCATATAGGATATGCCATCATCACCCAAGCTGAGTTATAACGGAATAAAATTTGTCTAATTCGTTTGCAATGTCACTGTAAGACTCAGTCTGACTCAATTTGTAATCATGTGCTCCGTTGAGATGTGAAGATGAAGAATAGTTGGTCAACCAATACACTCTCTGGAGCCATCAATCCTGTTGTCACCGTGTTCCAATGTTCAATGTTACAACCTAATTGGAAGTGTCAATAATTTTAGACTATTTGAAGGGAGATTGCAGCCACCACTTATCTCTGTTGAATCAGAGTACGAAGGAGGAATTGGATAAAAGGTGTTAATGGTGTGCAAGTCTATCTATGACGAGCTGATGAATGCAAGAATCTGGTGCATTCTTATGAATGATATTGTACATGGTGATCAGAGTACAGTTGTTGAAAGAGGATTATTCGATATTAAGGCGAAGATCAAAGGAACGCACATGGTACTATGTCTGAATGGGTTTATTTGCCTAATGCATGCTTATGGAACTTTAATTAAGGGTATAAGTTAATAACTGTAACTGATATAAACCTATTTATTTTATTTCGTTTAAAATTAGAGCGAATATAATTTATTCATCCGTTATTAGAATCTGACGAAAACAAGTCACGTTGGAATCATAGAGACAAGGTCTACATTGTGGAACCGATTTGGCTAAGAACAAAGCTCCAGAGATTTCGTGATAAAATCAAACGCCTGTTTGATTTTAAAACGAAATAAAAACCAAACTGTTAACTGCAAAACTATGTGAGTAAACTCACTAACTTTGGCTCGTTTATATTTTTTTATAAATGGGTTTTAAATTTATATATAGTAATTTTATGCTGTATTATGGTTGTTTGGATGAATGGTTGATAAATTGGTTGAAATGATTGAGATAGTTATATATATATATATATTAATTATTAGTTGAATATTAATGAGGATAACTCATATTGGAATGAAATTGATGTTATTTACGTTGATTAACATATGTGGATGCAGGGAAACAGGTTGGAGGGATCCAACTGGATTCCTTAATATTTATATTATTGCTTTTCATTCGTTGTAATATATAATGGATATGTAATCTGTGGTTGATTATGTTGTGTTGAATTACCCTGACCCTAAAATTTTGGTATTAAAATATCGTATAATATTTTCGAAAGTAGAAAAGAATTTAAGATATAAATAGGAAATTTATTTATTTCCAAAATAGAAATTTAATTTCGAATAAACTTGAAAATAGAAACTTGTTTTAAATGAATAAACAAGAAGTTGATTTTAAACGACGTTTTTAAATTTAGTAAAATATTTATCTTGGGATAAATTGAAATATAAATTCAAGTTTAAATTTATATAGAAAAGTGGAAATTGGCTTTGAAACCGATATTTTTAATTGGATTTGATACGTTATTTACAAGTATGAAATCAAACGGATTTGATTATATATAAAAGAAATATTATTCACGATTGAAGTGAATAATGGTTTAAAACAAATATTTTGCAAATGAAAATATCTATAAGGGAAATTGGTAAAGATTAGAAGTGATAAATTAAAAAGGTGAATATAGAATGAAAGTGGAATTTGAGTTAACTTGAAATGGTAGATTTATTCCGAAGTTTGGAATATTAATCGAATATAGATTATTCGAGAAAGGGTTATTTATTGAAATTCGACTATATCGAATTCAGGAAAGTATTTTAACTTTTTGTTTTCAATCAAGATTTGATTATTTAATTATCTAATTATTTATTTATCTATTTATTTATTAATTTATCTAAATCAATGATTAAAAGTTATATTTTAAAATTAAATATTTTGGAAACAGGGATTATAAAGCTATCGTTATAATCAATGTTTTCCGTAAAAGAAGTGGATTCTTAAATTGAATTCGGGAGTTGCATAAGCAATGTTTTGTTGGAATTTGAAGTTGTGAGCCTTGTCTATTTCGAAGTTGAGAAGTTGTTCAATTAAGGTCTGAGAGGTAATGATACCCCAACTTGATTGACTGAGAAATGGTTAAGGTTCGGTTGCGAGGATTGGTTAGTAATGTGGTTGGTTAATGAATGATTAATGGTTTGAGTTATAGTAACGATGTTTTATATAACATCGGTTTAATCAAATAAAAATAACTAGGAATCGTTTTCCAAAAGAAAATCAAAGATGTTTTGTAAGCATATAAAAGGAAGTGGTTTAGTTAATGGGAAGTTAAGTAATGGAAATTGGAAATTTTTTCAAATACTAATAATGTATATTTTCTAAATCTAGAAAATAAGGAATATGAAGAGACGGAAATGTTTCCGACGTTAATCGTATATTCTCTGGAATATGGAAAATAAAAAGGTTTACAATATTTGGAAATGTTTTTCCAAGAATATGAGAGGCCAAACAAGGTTTGTGAAATATTTGGAAAGATATGCGAAGTTGGAAAATTAATAATTTAATAAGAAATTAATTAAAAAGGGGCTTAGTGTTGCTTAATGGTTGATCAGTAGAATTTGTAACGACCCGCCTTTTTTCCTGGTTTTTGCCGGTAATTAAACCAACTTAAACCGTTCACAAAGATAGATTGTTAGGGGTACCTACACATTTGCACAAAATAAAAAGAACTTTTCCATTATCATTACAATAATATTTCATCAAAGTTACAAGGAATATCGGAGTACATTGATTACACAACGGAAAAGATACTAACTCAGCGAAAGAATATGAATGCTCCAAGATATAATGGCTCCGGCTAAAACCAGAATCCTGCTCCAACCAACTCCAAGGCTAAATATGCGAACCAAACCACTAGGCTGCCCGTGTAAAAATTATGGGCACCCAAAGTTTAAGTGTGGGAACAATAAACTCCAGGTCAGTCATGGGACTGGTGTGAGAACTCAAAACAGTTGTTTTTAGGGTTTATTTTAAAGTTAGGTAATTCATCGGACCACGCCACTAATGCGGAACAGGTTTACTCCATGTGAATACCAGTACATAGAAATTCCCAATGACTTCTTGAAAATGTAACTAACATAAGGTCTCGCGACACACAATGCAAACACACACTTGGGCAAGGTTTCTCCTTATGCAGTCAAAAATGCCTTTGGTACACGAAAATCCCTCTTTCAATACAATTAGTGCATAGTGTGAAAAACCTTTCGAAAGTAAATGTATTAAAATAGCCAGCATAGGTACCATATACTATACTGACATATGGTATACAATCTAGAGGGATGGCCGAGGATCAACTTATGCTCCACATGCCTACACAATGCTGGGTTACCTCTGTAACTAGGTAACTTAAAGTACGCCTGAGTATGTCATCTCTCGGTCGTTACCGACCTTTCCGAGCACGCGCCAACAACAACCACAAAAGAAAATGTTTTTTCCATATTGGTTAATACCTGGGCTCCATACCATAGTACACCTTTTATCTAGAAGGAGACAACACCCCATAACCTTGCCGTATTTCTTCCTATTTTGGCCATTTACCGGGGTGTGAGGTTTTTCGAGGTCACGATATACACAAAGCTACGTTTAAATAAGACATGCTTTGATCATCCATAGCTCATCACATAACTTAAGTATGCCATATTGTCCATTCAAAACGCATCACTAATTTCTATCAATATTTAACCTCTAAGCTCATACATCTTAGAGAAGGGTGTTAAGCAAGAGAATAAATTCTCCGCCACCAAGCAGATATATATTTAACAGAGATCAGTGGTACACAGTAAATTACAATGTCATACACACAATCCATACGAGTCCATTCTGGGTTTGAACGAAACCACAATCCGGAATTCCTTCACATACGTTCGGGCTTCTTTCCACTTAACTAATATAAAATCCATCTGCAAATGGGAGCTACCCATTTGAGACATTCAACAAGCCGTCCTTATGATATGAAGGGTCCTGGTCTTCAATATCATCTTCAATGCCTTCAGTTGCTCCACAACATCGTATTATTACTTGGAATGGTTTTCGGACATAAATTTGATCCTGGTCTTTCCAAATAATAAGCGCAATTTTAAAAACGCAACTACGAAACACACAGGCTTTCAACCAAATCTCCTTCCACTTGGATTTTGTCAAATTAAACTTCTTTAAACCCATTTTAGAATTATCTTTAACAAAAATCCATATTTCAACTTTACTCTTTTAAAACACATCCTTTAAATCAAAGATAATATAGCCTCAAAACCTTAACTAAATTTTCGTTTGATAACTCGTTATCCAAATCAAATTTCTATTGAAAACCCTTAATCTATATTTCAACCACAATTTCCAATTAAAACGATTTCCTAACATTCAATTCTTTAATCTTAATTAAAAGGTTATACTTCCTTCCCAATTCCTTATTTTTAATTTCTTCAAATCAAAGATTTGATTAAATCCCAATCATGATATGAATTTCAACAACTCAATTTCATCGGGTTTTAAAAATGATATTATTGAAGATACGGTTCATGACAAAACCAAAATCAATTGATATTGAACATAAGTTACACAGAAATTTTATCTACTTATATTCGATATTAATTTTCATAATCAACAAATACAATAAGTGGAATAACAGTATAATAATAATATCTTCCAAATTCCTCAAATAGTATACGTTTACACTACATAATTTCATATCAAATATCTGAAGATTATTTCTATCCAACTTATCTCAATCAAATTGGGAAACCCGTATCTTAATTAAAAGATTTATCCAACTCTTTGACACTAGATCTGGATAGAAATATCATCAACTTATCCTCGATATTAATCTCCGTATCCAACTCACACTATAAGCGGAATAATGGCAAACTACCTTTTAAATTCCTTAAATAGTAAGAGTCATCATCTACCGAATTAATATCAAACATCAGAAGATTTATCTCCAACCATATCCAATTATTTAAAACTGAAAACCCCATTTTAATATTAAACAAATCAATTTAAATTTCATATAAAATATTTCAAATACTTTTAAACCTTTGAAATCATTCCACAAATCATTTAAAAATGATCACTTATAGTTCGGAAAATAGTTTGCGGGTTAAAACTTCAAAATTGGTTGTTTTCGAAGAAAGCGTTACTATAGCGTTTCAAAAGCGTTACAAAAAAGTTATCTAACTACTTTGATCAAAATATCATTTATCTTAGCCAAAATTTACAATTCAAAACACTTCTACATAATTTATAATTATATTACAAAAAAATTCCATATTTTTAAAATATTTAAAACAACTGTTTATAATTATGGTTGACAACTGCTCTTATAGTGACCTTTTCCAAAATGGTTTTAAACATTACTTGAAAATTATAACTCGAAATTAAAATCTGCTTTCACTCACTTGAAAGCTATTGTTGATGGAAATCAAACGTTTTTTATTTCGTGGAAATTCGATTTAGATTGCAAAGGTTATAAGCGTTGAAACTTTGTTACTAAAATACACAAATTGCCTTTATGCGACAAGCTCTATTTTGATCGAAATAAACATTATTCTTCAATACTTCAAAATACCTTAGAAAACCATTATATACTTATATAAACCATTTAAAATCATTTAAAGTAATTTACATTGACTTTCCAAATTATTTCGGGTTCAAAATTCAACTTTTACTTAATATTTTATTAAATTAAAAATTCAATTTATCTCTAAATTCAAACAACTTCAAATTAATCATCTCATTCATCGGATCAGTTAGGGATAGCCAAGGGAGAGCAGGAAGCTATAATTTCCAAACTCAAGCCTAGACACTATCCTTTTTGTCATCCTAAAACGTTCCATTGTTTATTTATTCATTTTTTGAAAATTTATCAATATATATGAATTCATACATATGTTCGTCTTTTCCAATTATTAACCTTCAAGTTCAATAATAATATTGCTACTAATTATGAATGAGATTTTCCGATCACCAATGTGATGCCATAATTGTTGTGTCATAGTGTATGCGAAACAACATCAACAACCATTATAAACATCCATAGCAACCATCATCAACATAATTAAATAAGTCGTAATTGTGCACAAGCGCTACAACACTAACACTTAATAGTATGTGCTCTAAACTACGCATCCATCATCCATCACAACAACCATCAACCATCATTAACCACTAATAACTCATCACTATATTTAAATTAGTCTAACTACTAATAAAATATATAAATCGTGGTTAAAGAGTTCTCACGAAACAACTTTCCAATCTTCACGGTAGGCGAGCCTGGCTAAGTGAACCATCGAACAGTATTTCGGCGCACCGTCTTCTTCAACAAAATACATAATAAAATAAAATGTTATATATAATAAATTTTCTTCATAAAGGGAGGAGGAGGATGAACTTTGTTGAGGTGGTGGTGATGGAGGTCGAGTTCTGTAGGAGGAAGGAGGAGAAAAATAAGAGAGTACACCATGGAAACCATAGCCATAAACTTTAAGAAGAAGGTGAAAAGGAGGAAATGGAATGGAATGGTGAAAAAGTGGAGAAATGGCCTCCTTATATAGGAATGTAGGGTTAAGGAGGTAATGACACCTAAGGGGGCAAGTGGAAGGTATGCATGAAAGCTTTCATGCAAAAATACAAGTGTCCTTACACTTGTAAAATTAAGAAGGAGGGTGTCATGCATAAGGACAAGTGTCTATACACTTGTCTTACGGAGGAAAGTTAACTTTTGGTAGCATTTTCCTTTAGAATGACATGGAAACTAAGGGCAACACTTAATTCTAATGCTACTAATTCATGTTATGGTTTGAAAAATCCGATCGAACGACAAATAGTGTTAATAAATCCAAACTTATTAATAATCATTCTCATTCGTTAAATTTATAATTAAAATAAAATCTATCATATAACTTATCAAAATTATTAAATATTCTTAACCATATTTATTTATGTCAAATTCAAATTTAAATTCAAATTGAGAAATTCCAATTTTAAATTGGTTAAAAATTCTGGATCGTTACATTTACCCCCCTTAAAACTTTTCATCCTCGAAAAGGAAAGGGAATCGTAACTACCCATTCAATATCTTGTAGATTTTCAAACTCAAGATTAAAATTCTTTATACCATGTTCTCATAATGAACATATCGAGTAGAATATTTTAACATACATATTTACGGACAACCATAACTAACATGTCCTCCAACGATAACTTCCAATTACCCATGATATTTGATTCATCGTTTGCTGGGCCAATTACTTATGCTCAACCATTTATCGCCTTCAAGATAATTCAGAGTTATAAATTATTCTCTTAGATCTTATCTTCCAAATTCAATGGTTATGAAACTTACTCCCTTTCGGTTTCCCAAAATTACTATTATTCTTTACACGAAAAACTCGATCATCTCAGATCTCGACATATCTAAACGTTTTAGTTTAGGTAATTTCTTCTTACTATTACCGTTTGAGAAACTTAACTCATAGGGTATTCATGCTTACTTAAACAGTTCCTTTTGTTGCCACAATATACTCTAGAACTTATCGACTATCCAAAAACATCGATAATTCCGGATTTTAATTCCTTATACTGTTAAATTTGGCTATCCTCGTTAATTATTCCAAATTCAAGGTTACAAAACTTATTTCCTTCAAACATAGAGAAATTGCTTATATATATCTTTATTAACAACTTTAACTGATGTAGTCCTGAACCAAAATATCGTCTAATATCTTATAGTAATATTGTGAAACTAAATTCACAAAATATTTGTATTTTAAATATAATCAATTGGGGAGGATTAATTATAAAATGTCCCAATTGATTAATTCCAACTTAGCCTTCTAAATTATTTCCCAAACTACTTTTTCTATACTTGGATTGCTTATGTAAATTACAACTTTACATAAACGTCTTTTAATCAACTGAGAAATCCCAATCACAAGATGTTCGTGCCCAAGTTTTAATTTCAAAATATTTTCGAAGATCGTTTTCCTTTATATTTAAAATATGCTCTTTCAAAATCAATTTCAAAGTAACTGCCAATTCTTACTCAAAATTTTGATTTAAGTTTTCAAACTATATATCTTTTCAAAACCAATACAAATATACTTTCTCATATACTATCTACTTAGTTTACCGGCTTATCCTTATTACAGGTTTACCTGGTATAATTCTTACAACTCTATATCAAAATTTTAAGATCTCGCTTACTTATTCAAATTCACATTAATTTACCGAACATTTTCAAACACTTATCTAAATGGTTTTAGGTATATTGATGTTTTAATCGGAATCATATAGTCATCCCACTTTCGAAACTCAAAAATACTTACGGATGATGCAGCAGTCATCAAAAGAATCATCTTCAAGCGACTAAAGTGTGATTCTATATCTATCTAGTATACTTAAGACTTCGTATATACGTTAGCTAGGCGTATATTCAAAATCTTCTTATATTGATAGTCCAACTTCAACATCAAATAAAATACTCAAATTCTTATAATATACTTTAATTTCTAACCATATTGATTAGTTTCTTTAGAGGAGAATTACCTTAACAATTTTGACCTAAGTTTATCCTTGACATGAATTCTAATATATTATAATCTCAAACTTAATTCATTTTACTTGGAAGGCGCTCCCTCGAACGTAGTACTCCAAAAACTCATTCTAGGGCATTACTAACCCTATCTCCAATGAGAAATTATAACTCTGATGAGTCTTTCCTTTTGTTAAAATGAGTCATACCCCATAGCTTTGTATAAACCAAATCTCTGATACCAAATGTAACGACCCGCCTTTTTGCTCGGTTTTCGTCGGACATTAAACCAACTTAAACCGTTCACAAAGATGGATTGTTAGGGGTACTTACACATTTGCACAAAATAAAAAGAACTTTTCCATTATCATTACAATAATATTTGATCGGAGTTACAAGGAATATCAGAGTACATTGATTACACAGCGGAAAAGATACTAACTCAGCGAAAGAATATGAATGCTCCAAGATGTAATAGCTCCAGCTAAAACTAGAATCCTGCTCCAACCACTTGTTGCTCGTGTAAAAAATTATGGGCACCCAGAGTTTAGGTGTGGGAACAATAAACTCCAGGTCAGTCATGGGACTGATGTGAGAACTCAAAACAGTTGTTTTATGGTTTATTTTGAAGTTAGGTAATTCACCGGACCATGCCCTAATGCGAAACGGGTTTACTCCATGTGAATACCAGTGCATAGAAATTCGCAATGACTTTTTGAAAAAAGAAACTAACATAAGGTCTCGCGGCACACACACAATGCAAACACACACATGGGCGAGGTTTCTCCGTATGCAGTCAAAAATGCCTTTGATACACAAAAAATCCTCTTTTAATACAATTAGTGCATAGTGTGAAAAACCTTTCGAAAGTAAATGTATTAAAATAGCCATCAAAGGTACCATATACTATACTGACATATGGTATACAATCAAAATCGTAAGGGCTCGTAGTGGAGATTGGATTTCCAATAATGACCAAGCAAAGGAACTTCCTTCCGAACCGAATTTTGAACACCTCTAGAGGGATGTCCAAGGATCAACTTATGCTCCTCATGCCAACACAAGGTCGGGTTACCTCTGTAACTAGGGAACATGGAGTACGTCTGAGTACGTCATCTCCCGGTCGTTACCGACCTTTCCGAGCGCGCGCCAACAACAACCACAAAAGCAAATGTATTTTTCCATATAGGTTAATACCTGAGCTCCATACCATAGTACACCTTTTATCTAGAAGGGGACAACACCCCATAACCATGCCGCATTTCTTCATGTTTTGGCCATTTACCAGGGTGTGAGGTTTGCCGAAGTGATGATATACACAAAGTTATGCATAAATAAGCCATGCTTTGATCATCCATAGCTCATCACATAACTTAAGTATGCCACATTGTCCATTCACAACGTATCACTGATTTCTATCAATATATATCCTTTAAGTTCATACGTCTTAGAGAAGGGTGTTAAGCAAGAGAATAAATTCTCCGCCACCAAGTAGATATATATTTAACAGAGATCGGTGCTACGTAGTCAATTACATTGTCAGACACACAATCCATTCGAGTTCATTCTGGCTCCATCTTGGATTTTGTCAAATTAAACTTCTTTAAACTCATTCTAGAATTATCTTTAACAAAAATCCATATTTCAACTTTACACTTTTAAAACACATCCTTTAAATCAGAGATAATCTAGCATCAAAACCTTAACTAACTTTTCGTATGATAACTCGTTATCCAAATCAAATTTCTATTGAAAACCCTTATTTCATATTTCAACCACAATTTCCAGTTAAAACGATTTCCTTGCATTCAATTCTTTAATCTTAATTAAAAGACTACACTTCCTTCCCAATTTGTAACGAACCGCATTCTACGTATTGGAGGATCGTAGAATATTTATTTCATTCACATATGAAGTTGTATGGTCATGTGACTTTGGGAAACGACTATTGGGGTCATTTACCATGTTCAAGATTTTTGCCAAATTTTAAATGACCGTTTTACCCCTAGCGAATCTTGTTTCGCCTATTACTTTTGACTGGTAAGGAGTTTTGACATGAAACCGCTTCCATTGGATTTAGATAATGGTTTACCTTTCCGTAGAGTGGTCACATTTGTCAAACGGACTTACCGTTTGGGAGATATGGCTGAAATAAGGTTTGGAAAGTGAAAAACTGCTTAAGCGGGCTTAGTTAGGTGATTAGTGGTTAGGCCCATAACCCATTTCGGGATTAGGGTTATGGGAGGACTGAAAGGGTTTGGGAAAACATTTCACTTCAGTTTTCTAGCCGCCACTTACATTCCTTGAAACCTAGTAATGGCCTCCACCTTCTAAACTGCCTCCTTATCACTTTCTAATCCAATATTAAGCAAATCTACATCAAATCAAGGCAGATTGGCATCAAATCAGAGATAGGGCTGCTGCCACACATCGGAATTCGACTAAAATCAGTGGAGTTTCAGATCTAAGAATTTATTTGTGGCTAAGGTGAGTGATTAACATATTTTTACACTAATTACGACTAATTAGGGGTGATTAGTGATAATTAGCGAAATTATGACTTAGAAAAACTTGGAAAAATATGTAAAAATTCCGAAATATTATTTTATGGCTCTGATAAAAATTTGGGTTAGTTTGGATTAAGTTTGCTAATCCTACAGTTAAAACATGGTTAAAGGGATTAAGGGGAAATTCATGGTTTTGGGGTATGTTTGATCCTAAGTAACCCATGTGCTTGATGTTTTGATCTTTTTGATTGAACCCATATGTTGTTATTGTTGTTTATGATGTTTTGTGACTGTTTAGTAAAGTTAGAATGGTTGAAAACACCGCCGTATGGTGAGAATGGACGATAATAACTTGTTGGAAAAGTGTCAGGATTTCGGATCGGATCAGGATAAGGGATCGGATCGGACATATCTGACCCGAACTGGATTAGTGGTAAGATCTTCAGTAGTAAGGAAACAAGGAAAGCCATTCGAATCGAGTTGGGGTTGGAATCGGATCGGAGGGGACGAGCCGAACCACAGAGCCAAATCAAAGTGAAGAGTATGGACCGAACTAAGGACCACAAACCGAACCGGACAGGGAGCCACGAACCGAATGAAATCCGAACCGAGCCGAGGCATGAGAGGTCAAAACCGAACCGATGATGACTGGAGCACTATGCATATTCGAACCGAACCTAGGCGTGGGCTATGAGCACCGAACCAAGCCGAATTTGAGACTACTTCTACACGACGACTCTTATGAAGACCAACTCCAATTCAACCAAAACCCGAGATGCAAAGGAAGTCCAAATGAGATGTTATTACTCTAGATCCAGATGGGAACCAACGAGTTGACTTCATGAGTTGGGCTTTGCTGCGGGACGTGTGCAAAGGGGTTATTGATATCTATAGCTTTAGTTCACCACCGAGAGACGGATTAGTGGCTATGGATCAGCGCAATGGGATCGTTAGAACTCCCAAGGGCAAAGTGATCGTAGCAAGGGATTAGTGGCTATGGACCAGCGCAATAGGGTCATTAAGACCCCAAGGGAAAAGTGGTCATAGCAAAGGATTTGGTGATCAAAGTGGTGGATATCGTATACTTTACGCACTGAGTGAGGATGTGAGGTTGATTGCTATGTTTGATGTTTGCTATCACCATGACACGCACACTCCCATTTTTCATGATATGTTAGTGTTACCTTAGAGTAATGTACATCATGTTGTGCTAACTCTTTGGTTGCAGGTCCAGGTTCAGGTATGATTATTTATACCTGTCATTGTTTATTTTTGCTGCTATCGCTCATACTAGACTTTTGTCTAACCCAGAGTTTTATGTCTCTTCTTATTACTCTGGGTGCTCCTAAACGAGAAGACTAGAGACAAGTTAGGTGGTATGCACAAGTGGCTGTCCGGAGACGAGCAGGAGGCTCCCACATACTATTTACATATATTCTCCCTGTGTTATTGTTGGTCACTGCTTTGGGCTTTAGTAGTGTACCTTTTCTGTTTTGCTTTAGAGACAATATTTTGAAGTTGTAATAATGATGGTTTTAATCATAAGTTGTATTTTGAATTCCGCTGCTATGATGGTTTAGTTTTCAGCTTATGCACTGTCTCGCCTGTTTTATGTCAAGTCATGTTATTATTATATTTTATTCCATGCGCTGTGAGATATACTACAGGTTCTTTGATGATTCACAGTTTCAAATCCCTTTCCTTTTTGACGATCTTCCCGTGCTAGTCAGGCATTGACATAACGCATTTCTAGGGAAATGTCGGTTGGTGCGGGGCGGGCCGTCACACTTGGTATCAGAGCCTAAGTTGCATAGTTAACCTAGGAGAAGACATTAGGGAGAGATAGTATACGTATATGAGAGCGCGTATTTGTGATATTTTGGTTTTCAAAAGCTATGTATTGTTAGACCCAAAAGTGGTTCTAACACCCAAATTGATTTGAAACAAGATAAAATGAGATAGAAATAAAAATGAACACACAAGATTTATAGTGGTTCGGCGAACAAATGCCTACGTCCAGTTATTCTTTACTATATTCAATAATTCAGTTGCAAATACAATGATAGATTCACTCACAACTCACTTTTGTTCACTCAATTGTCTAAAACAAGAAATAAAAGATGATTTGGATTTTCCGGGAGTAATGGAGTTCGGATGTTGGAGGTGATTGAATTCTTTAAGTGCTGAAAAAAGATCCTTCTCTTTGTCTCCAGATGGGGTATTTATAGGTGTGAATTTGCCTGAGATTCAATCCGGGTCGGACCACGTGTTATCCATCGCACTCTCTTCGGGTTCGGATGAACTATCAAGCTGACAACACATCAAAGAGATGAACGTTAGGGGTAGGAATTAGTCATAGCCGGTCCGGTTCTCCAGGCGATTTTAAAGGAGATTAATCTGGATCATGGGTGCGGGTCGGAGGCGTGCAGGTTGGGGGTTCGGATCGGAATACCCGATCCGAACCGGAGTGGCTTGGACGTCTCTCCTTCTCTAACCTACTCCGCTCCGCTCCAGCGCTGTGGCAAACAGATGACCTTCCGATCCGATTGGATATGCTTTGCCAATCTATCCAGTAAGAGACAACCGATCCGAACAGAGAACTCTATCCGATCCGAACCAATATGCTGCTATCAATCTGAATTGTGGTGTTTTCTTCCAATCCGAACCGAAGTCTTATAACTTAAAATACTCTTCAATGGTTGGTTTCTTGACTTTGTGTTGCCTAGTTCACAAAGTAGGCTAACATTTTGCCCCCTCAAAGGATGCTTCTGTTGTACAAAACGTGCTTTGATGTTGTTTAAATGCTAGTCCTTGAATCGGCACGGTTAGGAGGAATGCACAGACTTCCATTCGGTTCGGTGTCTGCCTCGAGCACATTTTCTTCATTTCTGAACAAGTTTGGGAATTCTTTCTCGACACACGGTGCTTCTCTCGGGTATGCTCTTCCTTTATCCTTCTTCTCTTCAATTCGAGTCGGATGATAAAATAACGTGCGAAATTTGCTCGGTTCGGATTCCGATCCGAAGCGCTTTCGTGGGTTTGGCTCTTTGACATTGGGCCTTCAGGGAGAGTTGTGCTTCTGGGCCTTCACTCCGGTCCGAGCGGGTGAGAAAGAATAGGAATACGAGGAGTCAACCTTACCCCTTATATAAACTCACCACCGTCTTCTTTCTTTTCTTCTTCTTTTCCACCGCCGCTTCCAAACCTAGCATTGAAAACGTCAGAAACTCCAATATCTTGAAATCATTCGTTGTATATTTCTCAAATCGAACATATAGGTAGCTTTTTAATCTCGAATAACTCCGTTGCATCTGTACTTGATTTCAATTCGCGGTTGACTGGGATGGCTTAGCCACGAGGCTTTACTTGAACTCCTTGTCGTTACTGGTGGATCCGCCATCGCTTCGAGGCGTTGCGATGCTGGAGAGGGCAAACAATTGTCCTTAACGGTAGCTTTGGCGATGGAATAGGTTTGTTTGCGAGTAGGGGGGAAAGAGGAAGAAGATGAGGAGCGTGATGACAAATTGGAGCTGGTTCGGGCAGAAGACGAAGGAGCAAAAAGGAAGGAGAAGGAAAGGGGATCGGTTCGGATTTCGTACTTTAGAAAGACGGGAAGGAAAGAAAACGTCGGTTCGGGTCGGAAAAGTAAACGGGATAAGAGGTTGAAATAAATGGATCGGTTGAGTGGTGCTAGTTCGGTTCGGATTAGGTCACCCGATCCGATCAGATCAGTCCTGCTTCCGAACCCATCGTTTCTCTTGTCTTGAACTAACCTTGCCTTACTGAAGCACCCGAACCGACTGTTATCTGTATTTGTATTGAGCCAGTCATCATATGCATATCCGAACCGAACCGAACGTATCAAACTTGGCACATAAAGACTATCCAACTAATTCAACTAACACTTACTCTAGACGAATATGCTTTGCGAACAGTTAGGATAGTGCCTTGTGAACATAAACGAGAATTAAGAACAACTCTGACTATCACCTTCTCTTTAAAGCTTCGTCTTACATTGCTGTACTTTTATTTTGTATTTTCCACATTTGCTGCACACACTTTAGTTCACACACATACACAAAAAAGGGGGACACGGGATAATTTACTCTAATTCGTGCTATTGCTTCTTCAATAGTTCCATGACAATGAGGCCCAGACGCTCTTCTCGTCTAGCTGAGAGGAAAGAAGCTCCGGAAACTTCCAACAAAACCACCCTTGAGGATATATCTTCTTCATCTGACCCAGAATGGGACAGTGAGGGTCCGGATTACGGAGTTGGTCATCGGGAAAGCGACGAAATGTCTTCAGAAAATGAAGTTTCCCTGGGCTTTGAGGAGGAAGGAGGGATTGGTGACAATCGAGCACCCGATGAATTTGACTCAGCCATTATATTGGAGTCACCTCCAGATTCCGTAGAATCGACAATTGACAACGACCGACTTGTTAGAATTTGCTTGAAGTATGGAATAATGAAAAGGGACACCCTAGTGCCCGCACGCTCTGACCGTCCCCACAACCCTCCAGAAGGATATATGACGGTCACTCGACTGATGTGCATGGTTGGCGCCATTCCTCCATTCTCGCCTTTCATCGTTGACTTCTTAAGACAAATGCGGATTGCCCCCATGCAGTTGCATCCCAATTCATATGCCTATCTGCATACCTTATTCATAGCATATCGTGAAATTCTAGGCGTGGAGCTCACGTTCGACGATGTTCATTTCTTCTATAATTTCAAACATCGGACTAGAGAAACTCCATCTTTCTGTTACTTTGAATCAGTCCCAAAAAGGAAGATAATCTCTACGCCGTTTAGCAGTAAAGCTGGAGATTCCAGACTAGAGTGGTTCTATATAAAGCAACAGTCTGGATGCGCCAGGAGATGGACAAAATCAAGTAAGGCGTTGATTTTCTGAACCCGGACTTTATACACTTGAATCATCACCCTGACCTGTTTTCCTTTTTGTTTGCAGTCGACAATCCCAAACAGATATCAGACCAAGCGTTCTTTGATCGGATGCACCGTCTTCTCAATGGCGACCAAAAATTCCTGACTATTGACGAGGTCCTTAAAGATGAATACCTTCATTTTCACGGGCTGCTATCCGTTTTCCGTAGCATCGGTCATGGGACGGTCCCTTATGCATACATTCCTCCAGTGGAAACAGTTCCAGAGATAGGAGAAGGCTCGGGAATTCCTGCAGCTCCTCTTCAAACTTCACCTTCTCCCTCTTCCACACAAGATGACGAACTGGCTAATCTGGCCGAAAAACATCGTGAAGGGTATATTGCCCCCGAGGAAACTACTTCTCCAGATAAGTCAAAGTCTTCCCAAGAGTCGCCACTTCGCGCTTCCGAAGGGGATGTTCCTAGCACCGACGAGCACATATTTCAGGGTTTGGGGGATCTCCCCTTACCCGAGACTATATATACTTCAGAAGATTTCAGGAAGGACCCTTTAGTATTCACTTCTTCTGAAGAAACTACTCCTGCTAAGGCCAAAGAGCCTGCCCGCACCAGTCTAGCTCCAGACTCGGGTTGGTTGGGGGGACACACACACCACTTAGGATGCACTTTATACCACAGCATTGGCATTCATTGCACCTCTTTCTCCATGAACCCATTGATTCTAAACTTCGTTTATTTTATCGTGCAGGTACAATGTCTCGGTCCTATTATGATATAAGAAAGCTTCGTCGCAGCATGTCCAATCCTCCTCAGGATGTCGAGTATGATCGCCGGGATGACCGTGGTAGGGAGGAAAGAAGACCCTATGATCCCTATCGATCTCGACCCTCACGCTCCCGTTCACCAGTTCGACCGGAACAAGAGAAATACAAGAGCTATCAAGGTCGTAGGGAGGAGGATAGACCACAATCTAGGGATTCCACTTCCTCCCATGAAAAGAGGAGTAGAGAGAAAACTCCTCCAAAGGAAACTGGGTCTCGAAGTAAGCAAAAAGTCCCTGCCACTAAACGACCTAGGACAGACAAGGGTTCTACAGAATCTTCTTCAGGAAGGGACACCGAACTAACAATCCTTGCTCCTCCTCCACCAGATGCGGGAACTGCAGTAAGGCTGGCATATTTAAAGGAGCAATTTCCCGAGCACTACTTCGAGACTCTGACCTTTCTACCTACCCTTGAACCTATTTCTTCTAATTGGGCAGATGAGGCTAAGGCAAAAATTGATTTGGTAGAAAAACAATATTCCGAGATGTTCAAGTATTCTCGCAGTCTTTCTAGAATCATCCGCACTCTAATGACAAATGCTGACTCAATGCAAAAGACTGCAGAGGAGGATGCTAAGGCCTTAAAAACCTTAGGAAAGGACCTAGAAGACACTCAAGCCCAACTAGCTGTCGCTCAAAAGAACGCTTCTAATTTCAAACAACAATTTGAGGACATGCAAAAGCGTTATCATGAGTTACTTGAGTCCCACACTCAGGAGCGCTCTGAGTTGAAGAAGCAAGCTGACGAGGCCAAATCAGAGGCTGCTAAGACACGCCTCGCTTATGCTGAGCTTGAGCAGAAAAACACCGAGTTAGCGAAAAGGAGTGCTGAGTTAGAAAAGAAAAACGCTGACTTGGCTTCAAAATTGTTGGAGGCGGAAAACAGGGCTGCTCTGGCTGAGGGCAACGTGGAATGCGCTATTAAATCTGCGGAGGAAACCCGCAAACAACTATCAGAGGCGGAGGCTGATATCCAGGGCTTCGGCGAGCTAATGATAGAATTCTTCGCGCACATTATTCGTCGTCGAAACATTTCCTGGATCGAGGACTATCCATCCACTCTGGTTCAAGTGTGGAATCAAATCGTCGAGTGGGAAAAAGAAGAACTTAAGGTCGATTCCCTCGATGAAGATAAGCTGATGGAGAAATACTTGAGAGACGACGAACCGGAGCGCCTAGCTGAAGGGCGCCGTTTAATTGCTGAGGCCATGGAAGAAGAGAGGCGGAAGTCTAAACAGAAAACCATTCCTGAAGCTGGTTCCTCCTCTTCTGCTCCTGTAATTCCCGAAGCAGAAGGGTACGATCCCGAAAACCCGGGAATTCCCCGAACAACTCTGCTATCTCCCATTCCTGAAATAACTCCAGAGGTAGTAGTCACCCCCGCTGAAAAGTCTTCAGAAGGTATCCCTATCTTTTCTCCTCAATTTGCCAAGGCTACTACTACCTTTGGCTACATGATGGAACGTTCGATGAGAAATCCTTTGCTTTCGCCTGAGTTGATAACCGATGTTTCTCATTTTGTAGGCGTTGAATCCTCCGCGAAGACAGATGTAGCTCAAGGAACTACCGCTGGGACAAAGCCCGCTGATAGGGTCAAAGAAGGGGAAGACAAGGCTGCTTTCACAGACCTGGGGGAAAGAAGTGAGCCAACTAAGGTCACTACTCCCCATGATGAAGAAATGATTGCAGCTTTAAAAGACGACGGAGGAGACGAGGGGCATGATGAGGAACCGGAGGTTACAATAACCGGGGAGTCAAAAAGCGCCGATGACGTTACCTTGGCGGCCATGAAGGCCGATCAAGACAAGCGCTTGCAATTAAAGGCTGAAGAATTAGACCCTGAGGTCCTCAAGCCCCTCGCAGTTGTGGATGCAGGTTGAAGGTTAGTTGTTAAGCTCTCAACTAGATCTATTACCGAAGAACTTGCTAAAAAATCTTCTCTTGATTCCAGTGCCCCGCCCTCCGGGAAGAAGTCTGCTGGCTCCAGTACTACATCTTCAGGGAAAAAGAAATCAAAGCGAATCTTGACTGAAGCCGAGAAGGAAGCAAAGGATGCGGAAAAAGCTGCCAAGAAATCGAAGGCTCATCCCAAACCCAAATAGTGGGTTCCCCTGTGTCCTTTTAGCATCTTTGTAAACCAATAAGTGCTGCTATAACAGCAGCTTCCGCACTTTCTTTTTTAGTTATTTCCCTGTACAAATTCATTCATTTGTAAATAAAAATAATTCACTTTTTGCAATGTTTATTCGTTAGCAGTTCTGCACTTATGTAAAAATGCATGTCTATAGTTATGAAACAAAGTTGTGGAGAGGGGAGATATGTGTATGTATACGTGTCTCCAGTCAATTTCCATAAGTTATTCAATGCTTAACCATGCAATCTGAATGCTCCCGATTCTCTAACGGGATAGCATTTCCTGTGTCATCAATACCTGTTGTTTTTCCTGGCATTTCTTTTATACTCCCTCTCATTCTCTTGAGAGTTAGAGTTCGAGTTCAGTTATTTGTTTATTCCCCGGTCGTTCAACGGGAAAAGATTTCTTTCTCGGCGTCGGAGATGCCTTTATACTCTCTTTCTCTCTGGAAAGTTAGAGTTCGGAGTTGAATCCCTTTCTCAGCGCTCAGTCGGAGACGCTTTTATACTCTCTCTCTTTCTCTGGAGAGTTAGAGTTAAGAATAAAATTTCTTTTTCAGCGCTCAGTCTGAGACGCTTTTATATTCTCTCTCTTTCTCTGGAGAGTTAGAGTTAAAAATAAAATTTCTTTTTCAGCGCTCAGTCTGAGACGCCTTTATACTCTCTCTCTTTCTCTGGAGAGTTAGAGTTAGAATGTCGTTTTCTCATTCTTTTACGTCTTATTGCACAAATAATCATTGTGCTCCTTTTTATGTCCAAACTGTTTTCAACCTTTTTTAGGCTCTGAGTTGTCCTGTATTTTATAATCACAACAGAACAACTAATGAATGTAAATGCATAAAAGTAAATAACACACAATATTTTTATAGTGGTTCAGCTAAGTCGTAGCCTACGTCCACTTTATAGCCCTTTATTTATATCATCAGATTTTCCCAAGGCAAAGCATGTCTTGTTACAGAATCCACAGTAAAAATAACAATATAGCATTTCTAATCCAAATATCGCATTAAGTGTTGGGCATTCCATGCTCGAGGAACTTCTTTGCCATCTACGGTCGTTAACTTGAAGGTTCCTTTTTCAAGTTTCCGTTGGATGACAAAGGGTCCTTCCCATTTTGGGCCGAGGTGAGGAAGGGATGGAAAAACTCTCTTTAGCACCAAATCTCCTGGTTCAAAAGTTCTGAGATGAACTTTTTTATCATAATAGCGTGCCATCTGACGCCGATGTCTCGCTGCACGCAAGTCTGCTTCGTCCCTTTTCTCTTCGATTTCATCAAGAGACTCAAGTAAAAGTGCCCGATTCGTCATCGGGTCGTAATACGTCACCCTGTGGGAAGGAACTTCCAATTCAACTGGAATTACTGCTTCTGAGCCAAAGGAGAGAGAGAAAGGGGTATGACCGGTAGCCGTTTTAAACGTTGTTCGATATGCCCACAAGGCTAGGGGCAATTCATCAACCCATTTTGCCTTTGCACGCTCTAATCGCTTCTTGAGGATGGATTTTATTACCTTGTTTATTGCCTCTACTTGCCCATTCGATTGTGGATAGGCAACTGCAGTATATCGTTTGTCTATCTTATATTTCTGGCAAAAATTTCTGAATTCAGTGCTATCAAATTGGGTCCCGTTGTCAGTAATAATCGTCCTTGGGATCCCGAATCGGCATATAATATTTCTGACCACAAAACTTACCACCTTTCTTGTGGTGATCTTAGTTAAGGGCTCAGCTTCCACCCATTTTGTGAAATAATCCACGGCTACTATGGCATACTTAGCCCCTCCTTTAGCAATTGGTAAAACTCCAATGATATCGATCCCCCATGTGGCAAATGGCCAAGGACTCACCATCGATTTAAGCTGGGTTGACGGTGCCCTGGGGATTTTGGCGAATCTCTGGCACTTATCGCAGCGTCGTGAATAATCAGCTGCATCTTTGTTGATCGTAGGCCAGAAGTATCCGTATCGCAATATTTTCTTTGCTAAGGTTTGACCTCCTATATGATCTCCACACTCACCTTCGTGCACTTCTCTCAGTACACGCTTGATGTCGTCGTGTGCGATACATCGTAACAGGGGCATAGAAAATCCTTGTCTATAGAGAGTATTGTCTTGCATAACATATCTGGCAGCTTTGCGAACTACAGCTCTTTTCTCACTTTTCTTCGATGGGAGTGTCCCATTCTTAAGAAAACTCTTGATTGGAGTCATCCATGACTCCTTCTCTGGTTCCGCTTCAAGAACGAATTCAATTTCCATTGACTCAAAGCTTGGCGACTCCAATGTTTCAATTGGAATTACCTCAGTCTCTTCTGGATTGTCGGAACTAGCCAATTTTGCTAGTCTATCCGCTTTCTGGTTTTCTACTCTGGGAATATGTGTTATGTTGTACCGCTCTAAGCTATTTAATAGCTCTTTCACTTTCTTGAGGTAAGCGACAAGTCGAGGTCCTCGAGCCGCGAATTCCTCTCGCACTTGACAAACAACAATCTTAGAGTCACAAAATATGTCCATCATTTTTACTCCGAGGTCTTTAGCGAGTTTCAGCCCGGCAATCAGGGCTTCATACTCAGAGTCATTGTTTGTTGCCGAAAATTCTAATCGCAGGGCGTAATATAACGACCGTCCCTCGGGAGTGACTAAGACAATTCCAGCTCCGGATCTTCGGTCATTTTTAGCTCCATCTGTATATAATTTCCACGGATTCATCTCTAGCTTATCCTCGGATTTGACCACTCGGTCATTGATTATTTCTTCCTCTGGAATGGTGAACTCCGCAATAAAGTCTGCTAAAGCTTGCCCCCTGATTGACTTTCGTGGTTGAAAATTCAAATCAAACTGGCTTAGTTCTATGTTCCATTTAATCAACCTTCCCGACGCTTCGGGTCTCTGCAACACCTGTCTTAACGGCTGATCGGTGTATATGGTTATTGGATGGGCTTGGAAGTAATGGCGAAGTTTTCGGGATGCAATCAGGAGGCTGTAAGCAAGCTTCTCGATCTTTGGGTAGTTGCGCTCTGCCGCTGCTAATTTCTTACTCACATAGTATACTGGCCTTTGTACTTTGTCTTCTTCTCGAACCAGGGCTGCGCTGACAGCGTGAGCCGAGACTACTAGATAAACAAATAATTCTTCGTGATCTACGGGCTTTGATAAGATTGGCGGTTTCTCTAACAGCTCTAACAGATTTTGAAAGGCCTCGACACAATCGGGAGTCCACTGGAAGTTCTTCTTTCCCCTTTTTATCAAATCAAAAAACGGAACACATTTATCGGTGGCTTTGGAGATGAATCTACTCAGCGCCGCTACCTTCCCTGCCAGACTTTGGACATCTTTAATTTTCCTTGGTTCTTCGATGTTTCTAATCGCTGCTATCTGGCTAGGGTTGATCTCAATTCCTCGGGAACTCACAATGAAGCCAAGGAACTTTCCCGATGCCACTCCAAATGAACATTTTAAAGGATTCAATTTCATACGGTATTTTCGCAAGATACCAAACATTTCCGCTAAGTCTTGCGTATGACTGGAAGACTGCTTTGATTTAACAAGCATATCATCCACATAAACTTCCATAGTTTTTCCTATTTGATCATAAAACATTCTATTTACCAAGCGCTGATAAGTAGCTCCAGCGTTTTTTAATCCAAACGGCATTACAACATAACAATATAGCCCCAAATTCGTAATGAAACTCGTATGCTCTTGGTCTGGTACATGCATAGGAATTTGGTTGTATCCAGAGTATGCATCCATGAAAGAGAGAAGTTCATGACCTGCTGTCGAGTCTACAAGCTGGTCAATCCTGGGAAGTGGGAAACTATCTTTTGGGCAAGCCTTATTTAAATCTGAAAAGTCAATACAAGTTCGCCACTTTCCGTTTGGCTTCTTTACCAGGACGGGATTCGATATCCAGTCGGGATAAGTCGAATCTCGAATAAATCCATTTTGCTTCAATTTCTCTATTTCCTCTTTGAGAGCAGCCGACCTCTCTGGGCCCAGCATGCGTCTCTTTTGCTTCACAGGCGGATGCTTCGGATTTACATTCAATTTGTGACTGATAATGGAAGGTGATATCCCACACATGTCAGCATGGGTCCAGGCGAACACATCTAAGTTTGCCTTCAAGAAGTCCGTCAGCTCTTCAGCACGACGTGGATCCAATTGGGAACCAATCTTCAAAACTTTCGTCGGATCAGCTTTATCAACAGGAATCTCCACTGTCGCTTCATTAGGAGTTGCATTCCTAGCCTCTGGTTCCTCGTCTTTTCTAGGATCCAGGTCTTCAGGCGTTCCTTTGGGCAACTCCCTTGGATTCAATCTCTCTAATTGCTATGTCGAGTCCCCCTTTGAGGGAGATGAGGCATCCTTACTCTCAGCATTAACTCCTTTCATCAACATCTTCAGTTCGGCCACATAGCAGGCCCGTCCAGAAACCTGATCCCCTCTTATTACTCCAGTCCCGGCTTCGGTTGGGAACTTTAGTAACAAGCACCAAGGGGCGATACAAACTCTAAATTCAGCGAGGGCAGGTCTCCCTAAAAATGCGTTATATGGCGAGTCTACGTCCAATACTACGAACTGAAGCATTCGCACTCTTCTACGTTCTCCTTGCCCTAGGGTCACGGGCAACTCTATATATCCCATGGGAGCTGTCGTCGCTCCGTTGAAGCCTCTAATCCATCCTTCACAAGGTTTCAGATCTTCGGGCTCAAGTTTCATCTGATCAAATGACTTCTTGAACAAAATATTAACGGAACTTCCGTTGTCTACTAATACCTTATGGACCAAGGCCGGCCCAATGGTGGTTGTAATAACCAACGGATCATTGGTGGGAGATTGTATCCCCGTGTTGTCTCGGCTGCAAAATACCACGTCGTCGAACATGGTTTTTTGTTGTTTTATAGGGGTGACATCTTCCAAATCGTCACCTTCATTCACATCTAGATGCTTGGCAGCATTCACATATTGGTCCATTGACCTAAAACTTCGGATTGCCGGGTGAGGTCCGCCTACTATGGAGTTGATGACGATCCCTTTACCTTTCTGCTGCGCGGTAGGCTTAGGAGCAGGTAGGATCTGTTTTGGAGCCTGCTCTCCTTGCCCCCTGTCCCTCGGGGCAACCTTGTACTCATCCAACTTCCTTCACGCAGCAGCTTTTCAATTACATCCCTCAAATGCCGACACTCATTGGTCGAATGTCCATGTGTTCCGTGAAACAAGCAAAATTTCCCTGTCGCCATTTCTTTCTCGGTCGAATCACGAGGTGGCGGTCTTTTGTACTGCAGCACATTGTACGTATCCAGGTAGATATTTTCCAGGGTGTCATTCAATGGTGTATAGTTCTCGTAATTCTGGAATCGGGGCCTTTTGTTAGGGTCACTTCCCCTATTTCTGTTTCTTCTGTTACCGTTCGAATTACGGTTGCTGTTGTTTCCCCCATTTCCAGCATTGCTGTTTCCACCCTTGTTTCCTACATTTACTTCAACCTTGCCAGAACTTTCCCCAGACTGCTTCACGGCAATATTACTCTGCACATTCTCCTTTGAAGCTGTCTCAGACTTTCTCTTTCGGTTTGCCCTGGCCTCCTCTCGTCTTAGATAAATGTCGGCTTTTTCGTAGAATATCGCCCTTGTGGGGGGTGTCTTCCCAGAAAGGTAGTCTCCAAACTCAGATTCGGGATCAACTCCTTCCTTCAATGCCATCAGAATAGTGGGCTCATGCGGGTCACTGACCTCAGTTACGGCTTGGTTAAAACGATCAAGATATGCCCTTAAAGATTCTCCTGGTGCCTGTTTGATTCTTGACAATTCAATAACACTCTTGGACTTTCGGGCATGTAGTCGGAACTGGTTCATGAAACGCTCGCTTAGTTCTTTGTAATTAGAAATTGAACGAGGAGGAAGTCGGGTAAACCAGAATAATGCCACATCCTCTAGGTAGATTGGGAATGCTTTGCACTTCACTTCATCAGGGGCAGCAGCGGCGTTCATGAGCCACGAATACCGCATCAAATGCTGTCCCGGATCAGTCCTTCCGTTATATTTGTCCATCTGTGGCAAGTTAAAGCGTCGGGGAAACTGGAAGTCTAGGATATCGTCAGTGAACGGAGTATGGCTTCGCTCAATGCCATAGTCTTCATTTGTATAATTCCGGCTCTCGGACATAATTCGGCGAACCATTGCCTGTACATCGGCACTAGTTAGGGGCTGCTCAGGTTCCCTGGCCCTAGTGTCCGAGTTCCTTCTGGGCTCATGCTCAGGAGATGCCCTTCTTCTTCGAGCTGCCTCTGCTCGATTCCGTTCCCTGTGTTCCCGGTCGATCTCGGGAAGAGGGGACTGGAGTCTTTGCCCCCGAGTGGGGTCATCGTTTCCTAATGCTCGTGCGATATCCTCGCGAGATCCCAAAGATCCAAATGTTAGCTGCTCCACGTTCTGAGGTCGTTCGAGTGGCCTTCGTTCACGGGGCCTCTCTTCCTCGGAAGATGAAGATTGATCTACGGGTGTGTGACGAACCGGTGACGGAGTCCGTTGTCGACGGAGCTCATTGATCTCCCGACTCATGAGCCTCATATTTTCCTGTATCATGAGATTAGTGCGCTCATGAACTCTCATAGCTTCCCTCGTGCTCTCAAGCATATCAAGCAAGCGCGAGAAATCTCCTTGAGTGATGGGCGCAGATGAATTGACCTGATCACCAACCCTGGCAGCTGGAATTGGAGCATTCGTGGGGACTCGAGTAGATGTTCCAGCTTCACCAAGCATCGGGTCGGATCGGAGGTAGGAAGCCGGGTCGGATCGGAGCTGGGGTGCCTGGTTGGATCGGTGTGCAGCGAGCAACTCGGGTCGGTTCAGATTGGGGGAGTGCACTGCTTCAGAGTCTCCTACCCGGATCGGATCGGAGCTCTCCCCTTGCTGTCGGTTCGGATTTCCTGCATTGGTTCTTCCTGCTGCTGAACTCCGCCCCCGAGACCTTGTTACAACAGCATGTTGCTGATCTTCGCCAGCTCCATTTCCTTGAACAGACTGAACTTCCTTGCCTTTTCCTTTGGCCATGAGTCTTTGACAATTAGTTCAACGAATGTAAGAAAGCGGAGAAACTTAAGGATTCACTTCTTTGAACTCAACGGTCCAAAAAGTAGAAAGAGATCCCGGAAAATAAAGAATTTAGATGAGGTTTCTCAGTGAAAGCACCAAAATGTTAGACCCAAAAGTGGTTCTAACACCCAAATTGATTTGAAACAAGATAAAATGAGATAGAAATAAAAATGAACACACAAGATTTATAGTGGTTCGGCGAACAAATGCCTACGTCCACTTATTCTTTACTATATTCAATAATTCAGTTGCAAATACAATGATAGATTCACTCACAACTCACTTTTGTTCACTCAATTGTCTAAAACAAGAAATAAAAGATGATTTGGATTTTCCGGGAGTAATGGAGTTCGGATGTTGGAGGTGATTGAATTCTTTAAGTGCTGAAAAAAGATCCTTCTCTTTGTCTCCAGATGGGGTATTTATAGGTGTGAATTTGCCTGAGATTCAATCCGGGTCGGACCACGTGTTATCCATCGCACTCTCTTCGGGTTCGGATGAACTATCAAGCTGACAACACATCAAAGAGATGAACGTTAGGGGTAGGAATTAGTCATAGCCGGTCCGGTTCTCCAGGCGATTTTAAAGGAGATTAATCTGGATCATGGGTGCGGGTCGGAGGCGTGCAGGTTGGGGGTTCGGATCGGAATACCCGATCCGAACCGGAGTGGCTTGGACGTCTCTCCTCTAACCTACTCTGCTCCGCTCCAGCGCTGTGGCAAACAGATGACCTTCCGATCCGATTGGATATGCTTTGCCAATCTATCCAGTAAGAGACAACCGATCCGAACAGAGAACTCTATCCGATCCGAACCAATATGCTGCTATCAATCTGAATTGTGGTGTTTTCTTCCAATCCGAACCGAAGTCTTATAACTTAAAATACTCTTCAATGGTTGGTTTCTTGACTTTGTGTTGCCTAGTTCACAAAGTAGGCTAACATGTATATATACTGTTAGTATATCTAAGGTTGAAGTCGCACTGCACTGGCATCACTAAGGAGATGGTTAATCGTTTTCTCTTTACAGATTGAACGATGAGCCGATATACGAGGAGTATGGGTTCAAGGGCCAATGATAGGAATGTCCCTGATATGAGGACAATGTTTACTACTTTCATGAGAGATATGCTTAGGAATGTTCAGGGAGAAGTTCCTAATGCTACTAACGGTGGTGGTGCAGCAGTGCAGGCGCCTGGACCCGATTTCTCCACACTCTGCAAGGATTATACTATTCTTGGTGGGAAGCCATTCCACGGAACGGAGTCGGCTACGGAAGTTCAATATTGGCTTGATAGTTGTGAACGCATCTTCAAGTATTTGGTAATTGATGATGCAATGAAGAGAAAGCTAGCATCGCGTCAGCTTCAAGGACGGGCTATGAATTGGTGGAATGCTATTAAAGCGGCTACTCCCGAGGATCAAATTACTTGGAATCAGTTTAAAACTCACTTCAGTGATAAGTTTATCCCAGCTGCTCAGAAATCAAAATTGTTTAGGAAAATTTTGGAGCTTAAGCAGAATGGTGGGGCAGTCTCGGAATATATTGTTGAATTCGATACTTTATCGAAATATGGATTATCTCTTATCGATACTGCCGAGAAGAAGAATGAGAAGTTCATAACTGGCCTAGATGAGTACTTGGGGGAAAAACTCATAAACCATATCGATGAGACTTTCGAATCTATTGTGGGATAAGCATTGAGATCAGAGAGCCTTTACCCCAAGTCGAAGACCGAGGATGTTGTCACATCTGTTGGGGAGCCAAAGCCGCAGGAAAGCGGTGGAGGCAAGAATAATTCGCAGAATTAGAGGAAACAGAACCAAGCTAAGGATGGTCAGAAGAAGAATAAGAAAGATGTTGAGTTCTATAGCTGTGGCAAGAAGGTCCACTATGCCAAAGATTGTCAAGCAAAGCCAGCGGACAGGAAGTGCTTCAATTGCGGCCAAGTGGGACATCACAAGGATAAATGTCCACAACCCCCTAAAGAGAATCATATTGTGAAAGCATATGCTATCAACATTGTTCCTTCTTCGTCGAATACCCCAACTGCGGCGCAGAAGAGAAAGGGCATCATTATTCAAGGTATGCTTTCCATTTATGATGTTCCTGTCCGAGTACAGTTTGATACTGGGGCTTTCCATTCCTTCATATCTAGTGACCTGGTAGATAGGTTGGGATTGGAACCCTAGATTGTCGATAGGCCTTTAGTTGTGACGAACCCAATCGGTGGTTTGACTAGCCTTAGTATGATTTGTCGCAATTTGGTCTTATCGAGTCATGGATGTATGTTTGCTTGTGATTGCTTTGTTTTGGGCTTTACTGGGTTTGGCATTATTTTGGGAGTCGATTGGCTCCAAAGGCATAGGGTGCTGGTAGACTGTGAGGGATCTTCGGTGACCATTAGAGCGGATGATGGGCGGAGGGTATTGTTTGGTGGCCTACCTAGTGATGGGGTGATGGCTAGTTTTCTAAATTCTTTCGACATCTCGCATGATGAGTTGTCAGATGTGCCTATTGCTGGCGAGTATTTGGACATCTTCGGGGAAGTGACCAGACTTCCACCACACCGAGAGATCGAGTTTCGGATTGATTTAGTGAAAGATGTCAGACCTATAGTGATGCCACTTCATCGTATGGCGCCAAGGGAGTAGCGAGAGCTCGGGGTGCAAGTAAGCGATCTTTTGAAGAAGGGATTTATCCGAAGAAGTGTTTTCGAGTGGGGAGCACTAGTTGTATTTGCTACTAAGGCCGATGGTTCCCTTCGTCTATGTGTAGACTACCATGAGCTGAACAAGGTTACTAGGAAGAATAAATATCCTCTTTCGCAGATAGACGATTTGTTTGATCAGTTGAATGGAGCGAGAGTATTCTCCCAGTTAGATCTCACGACAGGTTTTCATCAGCTCCGAGTAGCAACTGAAAGTATAATTAAAACGGAATTTCGGACGCCGTCTGGATTCTATGAGTGGTTAGCCACGCCATTCAGGTTGACCAATGCACCAACACATTTTGTGGATCTTATGAATACGTTATTCAGAGAACAATTGAATAAGTTTGTTCTTGTGTTCGTGGATGATATCTTGGTTTACTCGAGGACAGAAAAGGAACACAAGGAAAATTTGAGGGTAGTAATGGAGGTATTGAGGAAATACCAATTAAAGGCGAAATTTTCTAAGTGTCACTTCTGGAGGAGGGAAGTGTGATTCTTGGGCCATGTTGTTTCAGAGAATGGTGTTGTCGTGGATCCTACGAAGGTGACTACGGTGCAAGATTGGTCTACGCCCAAGAATGCAACAGACGTAAGAAGTTTCTTGGGGTTGGCTGGATATTATCGTAAGTTTACCCAAGACTTCTCCAAGATAGCAGCACCGTTAACTCTGTTGACCAAGAAGAATCAAGCTTTTGCTTGGGACAAAAGGTGCGAGGATGCATTTAAAGGTCTAAAGGAAAAGTTGACGTGTGCACCAGTGTTAGTTATTCCTAAAGGAAACGAAGAAATGACGGTATACACGGATGCCTGTGGTACCGGACTAGGTGTTGTACTGATGCAGGGAGGTAGGGTTGTAGCTTATGCTAGTCGACAACTGAAAACGCATGAGAAAAGATATCCTACCCATGATTTGGAATTGGCAGCGACCTTGTTCGCGTTGAAGATGTGGAGACATTATCTATTGGGAGAAAGATTCGAGTTATTTACTGATCACAAGCGGTTAAAATATATTTTCTCTCAGAAGGATTTAAATCTTCGTTAGCAAAGATGGTTAGAATTCTCGGCTTCATCGCATATACACCCGGGAAGGGCAATGTAGTAGCTGATGCATTGAGTAGGAGACATGCCAGTTTAGGGCTATGTTTCTAGAATGGAAACAACTGAAGTATATCATGGGATATGATTTCAGACCTAAGTGCGAACTAGATCCAGAGATGTTAGCAAGTTTGATGATCGGGACAACCTTGATTGAACGAATTGGTTCCAGTCAAAGGGACGACCCAAACCTATTAGAAATCATCTCCAAGTTAGAGATGAGTATCGACGATGAGGAGATGAACAAGTATGGAATTGATCGAGAAGGATGGCTTCGAAAGAATGGTAGACTAGTTGTACCCAACGTTAATGGATTGAAAGGTGAAGTGCTTGGAGAGTGTCAGCACTCAAAACTGACTATACATCCCCGTGGCAACAAAATGTATCGAGACATGAAGCAGACCCACTATTGGGAAGGGCTGAAAAGAGACGTTGGACACTTTATATCCAAATGTATGAATTGCCAATTAGTTAAAGTCGAGCAAAAGAAGCCTAGTGGTTTGTTACAACCATTGGAAATTCCCGAATGGAAATGGGAACAAGTCTCAATGGATTTCATCGACGGTTTACCAAGGACTAGGTTGGGTCGTGAGAGTATTTGGGTGATTGTGGACCTATTGACCAAAAGTGCAAGGTTTATACCGGTCAAGTCGAATAGAATGGCAACTAAGTTAGCAGAACTGTATATGAATTGGATGGTGAGATTTCTTGGAGTACCTAAAGGTATTGTGAGTGACTGAGATCCATTATTTACTAGTAGGTTTTGGAAGAGCTTACAAGAGGCATTAGTGTTAGAATTACATCTCAGTACCGCTTACCATCCTCAAACTGACGGTCAGATAGAGATGGTGAATCGTGTATTAGAGGATCTCTTGAGAGCTTGTATATTAGATTTCGGAGGGTCATGGGATGACCATTTGCATCTAGCTGAGTTCGCATACAATAATAGTTATCAATCCAGTATAGGTATGGCTCCATTTGAAGCTTTGTATGGAAGACTATGCAACTCACCATCATGTTGGTTGGAAACCGGTGAGAAATTTGTGATAGGCCCAGATGTAATAAGAGAAACTTTAGACAAGATCAAGGTTATTCAATAGCGAATGAAGGCTGCCCAAGATAGGCAGAAGAGTTATGCTAATAAGGGCAAAGAGATTTGAAATTCTTCGTTGGCGACTTGGTGTTTATCAAGATTTCTCCGTTAAAGAGCGTGATTCGATTTGGTAGGAGAGGTAAGTTAGCACCAAGGTTTGTTGGTCCATTCCCAGTTCTCGAGCAAGTTGGGAATTTAGCATATAAAGTTGGATTACCTGACAAGATGGCGGGATTTCATAACATATTTCATGTTTCCCAGTTGAGGAAGTTCATGCACGATGCTGATATGACTATTTCGCCAGATCAGTTGGATGATATCGAAGTAGAATCCAGGGCAGTTGGGAGCCACATGACGATTCGTTTTGTCAGACACGATACGAAACAACTTCGAAGGAATACGGTGTAGCACGTCAAGGTCCAGTGGGGCGATAACGAGAATGACTGTACTTGGGAAACAGAGAAGAACATAAGGAAATCGCATCCAGAACTCTTTGCCTGGTAAGGCTTTAATAACAATATAGTTATTCCGCATGATAAGATAGGTTTGTTGTGTTTTTCATGTATGTTTGATTGATTGTAAATGGTTGATAGGCATGCGGGACCTTTTGGTTGTTTTCTTGAATAAGGAATTTCGGGGGCGAAATTTCTTAGGGGGGAGAGTGTAATGACCCGCATTCTACGTATCGGAGGATCGTAGATTATTTATTTCATTCACATATGAAGTCGTATGGTCGTGTGACTTCGGGAAACGACTATTGGGGTCATTTCCCATGTTCAAGATTTTTGCCGAATTTTAAATGATCGTTTTACCCCTGGAAAATCTTGTTTCACTTATAACTTTTGACTGGTAAGGAGTTTTGTCCTGAAACCACTTCCATTGGATTCAGATGGTGGTTTACCTTTCCGTAGAGTGGTCACATTTGTCAAACGGACTTAACGTTTGGGAGATATGGCTGAAATAAGGTTTGGAAGGTGATTAGTGGTTAGGCCCATAACCCATTTCGGGATTAGGGTTATGGGAGGGTTGAAAAGGTTTGGGAAAACATTTCACTTCAGTTTTCTAGTCGCCACTTACATTCCTTGAAACCTAGTAATGGCCTCCACCTTCTAAACTACCTCCTTATCACTTTCTAATCCAATATTAAGCAAATCTACATCAAATCAAGGCGGATTGGCATCAAATCAGAGATAGGGCTGCTGCTATACATTGGAATTCGACCCAAATCAGTGAAGTTTCAGATCTAAGAATTTATTTGTGGCTAATGTGTGATTAGCATATTTTTACACTAATTACGGCTAGTTAGGGGTGATTAGTGATAATTAGCGAAATTATGACTCAGAAAATTTGGAAAAATATGTAAAAATTCTGAAATATTATTTTATGGCTCTGATAAAAATTTGGGTTAATTTGGATTAAGTTTGCTAATCCTATAGTTAAAACATGGTTAAAGGGATTAAGCGGAAATTCATGGTTTTGGGGTAGTTTGATCCTAAGTAACCCATGTGTTTGATGTTTTGATCTTTTTGATTGAACCCATATGTTGTTACTGTTGTTTGTGATGTTTCATGATTAGTAAAGTTAGAATGGTTGAAAACACCGTCGTATGGCAAGAATGGACTATACAAACATGTTGGAAAAGTGTCAGGATTCCAGATCAGATCGGGATAGGGGATCGGATCGGACATATCCGAACCAAACTGGATTAGTGGTAAGATCTTCAGCAGTAAGGCAACAAGGAAGGCCATTCGAATCGTGCTTGGGTTGGAAACGGATCGGAGGGGACGAGCCGAACCAGAGAGCCAAATCAAAGTGGCGAGTACGGACCGAACTAAGGACCCCGAACCGAACCGAGTGCTCTAAATCGAACCGGTCAGGGTGCCACGAACCGAATGAAATCCGAACCAAGCCGAGGTGTGAGAGGTCCGAACCGAACCGATGATGACTGGAGCACTATGCATATTCGAACCGAACCTAGGCGTGGGCTATGAGCACATAACCGAGCCGGATTTGGGACTACTTCTACATGACGACTCTTGTGAAGACCAACTCCAATTCAACTAAAACCCGAGATGCAAAGGAAGTCCAAATGAGAAGTTATTACTCAGGATCCAGATGGGAACCAATGAGTTGACTTCATGAGTTGGGCTTTGCAGCGGCATGTGTGCAAAGGGGTTATCGATATCTATAGCTTTATTTCACCACTGAGAGACGGATTAGTGGCTTTTGACCAGCGCAATGGGATCGTTAGAACTCCCAAGGGCAAAGTGATCACAGCTAGGGATTAATGGCTATGGATCAACGCAATGAGGTCATTAAGACCCCAAGGGCAAAGTGGTCGTAGCAAAGGATTTTGTGATCAAAGTGGTGGATATCGTATACTTTACGCACTGAGTGAGAGATGTGAAGTTGATTGCTATGTTTGATGTTTGCTATCACCATGACATGCACACTCCTATTTTTCATGATATGTTAGTGTTACCTTAGAGTATTGTACATCCTGTTGTGCTAACTCTTTGGTTGCAGGCTCAGGTATGATTATTTTTACTTGTTATTGTTTATTTTTGCTGCTACCGCTCATACCAGACTTTTGTCTGACCCAGAGTTTTATGTCTCTTCTTATTACTGTTGGTGCTCCTAAACGAGCAGACTAGAGACAGGTTAGGTGGTATGCACGAGTGGCTGTCCGAAGATGAGCAGGAGGCTCCCATGTACTATTTACATATATTCTCCCTGTGTTGTTGCTGGTCACTGCTTTGGGCATTAGTAGTGTACCTTTTCTATTTTGCTTTAAAGACAGTATTTTGAAGTTGTAATAATGATGGTTTGGATCATAAGCTGTATTTTGAATTCTGCTGCTATAATGGTTTAGTTTTCAGATTATGCACTGTCTCGCCTGTTTTATGTCAAGTTATGTTATTATTATATTTTATTCCATGCGCTGTGAGATATACTACAGGTTCTTTGACGATTCATAGTTTCAAATCCCTTTCCATTTTGACGACCGTCCCGTGCTAGTCAGTCATTGGCACAACACATTTTTGGGAAATGTCGGCTAGTGCGGGGCGGGCCGTCACACAATTCCTTATTTTTAATTCCTTCAAATTAAAGATTTGATTAAATCCCAAATCACGATATGAATTTCCACAACTCAATTTCATCGGGTTTCAAGAATGATATTATTGAAGATACGATTCACGACAAAACCCAAATCAATTAATATTAAACATAAGTTACGCAGAAACTGTCTCCACTTATATTTGATATCAATTCTCCTAATCAACGAATACTATAAGTGGAATAACGATATAATAATAGTGTTGGCGTCAAAAGTTGGTCACTTGTGACGATCAACCCCCAATTGCGTGATCAACACACGAATAAAGATAAAAAACGCAGTAAAAAAGTAAAAGAACGGGGAGCACACACATAATTTTTATAGTGGTTCGGCAAAGACAGTGCCTACATCCACTTTATATATCATTTCTCTTTTTTGATTACAAGTACAATGCATTTTCTATATGAAGAAGAGAAAGAAAACGGCTATCTTCCTTTCTCCCTTTTGAGAGATTGAGATTATGGATAAGAGTGGAGATAAAAAGCTTATAGAAGCCGCCTGGCTCAAAGAAAATCCAAAGTTTGAGCCCCTCCCCAAAAGTCCCTTTCCTCTTTAAGCTTGGAAGTATTTATAGGTGGAGAATGTAGTTTGGGCTGTTGCGATATGGTCCAGCCATTTTGGGAAGGCCCAGACACGTGGAACCCATTCATTGGTTCGAATTGCGGCTGGAAGGCTGATTCCACTGCTCATGAATAGTATCGTCAGAAGTTGTGGTTGACGTCGCATCCACGGAGAGGTTTATTAAAGTAGAGATTTGTCCGCATATACGTTGACCGCCTTTATCTCCTTGGAAGTCGGGATATTAGGTGGACTGGCTCTGTAAAAGATTTTCACGTTGGCCCGAAATAATCGGTCGACTTACTCCGATAAACTTGGTCGACTGGGAGACCTATTCTTCTGGAGCGAGCTGTTATTTGTTGAACCTGAACGTGGGCCGATATGTGACTGTCTCGGACCCATTATTGTCTATTCGGCTTCCTGAAGTGCGGCTTGTATTTGATTGTATGTTTGGGCTTCGTTCGTTGAAACTCTTGCCAAAAAGAGGGTTAACACTTTGCCCCTCAGAATGCATCTTCATCGACAGAGGGAGGTGTGTTCTGAAACTTGAACCGAAGCACAAACGCTCGAGCTTCAATGGTCGCGCCGGACCATATTAAGGCCAGAAAACCGACGGTCCGATGTTGTATTAAGGCCGGATATCCGACGACCATGCCAGGTCATATTAAGGCCAGAAAACCAACAACTATCGGGAACCGTATTAAGGCCGAGGTGATGATCGCCATAAGAATTGGTTCCTGCAAATACAAAACAAACCATTCTCGTTTGGAGAAAGGAGATGAGTCGAGCATTTCATTCCACTTGGCTTTAGAGAGTAGCGAGCATAAACCATGCTCGGCTTAGTGGCGAGCATAAACCATACTCGGCTTAGGGGCGAGTATAAACCATACTCGGCTTAAGGGTGAGTATAAACCATACTCGGCTTAAGGGCGAACACTGATCTGGTTCGACTTAGAGAGGGCGAGTATAAACCATACTCGGCTTGGGGCAAGTGTTTCTTATGCTCGGCTCATGTTAGGTTAGTTAGTTTAACGAGCTATGCATGCTCGTGGTGTAAAGAAAAGAGAGTGTAGTCCACACTCGTGTTAAGGAAACATGACCTCACTCACTTGAAGGAGTAGGTGTTTTGAAACGATGGTGGGCTTTCGCTCTAACCACATAGAACAAAGGGGCGAGTATTAATCATGCTTGGCTTAGAAATTTGATCTACTTTTGCAAAAAGTAAAGTTCATAACTGCTAAGAAACTATTACAAAGAAATTCTATGGGGACAACGATTGATTACAGAGCATCAAGTCGTCCTTGTTATTGAAAGAAATACATCGAAAGAAAAGATAAAAAATCTAATTAATGATAATGCCGCGAGTGCTAGTCTCAGGTTCCTTTCCATTTCTAGAAGCTCGCGGACCAGCCTGAGGAGCTTGGGCAGAAGGTCACGGCGGCATGGCCGGGGTGCGATCTTTGACATATTCAGCGAGTTCCCCTTTTCTGACTCGTCCTTCGATAAGATCGCGCAGATGCCGGCAATCATTTGTATTATTTCCAGCTATGTTGTGGAATATACAATGCTTGCCAGAGTCGAGTTCCATCTGGGTCGGTTCTCGTCGAGGTGGTCTTGGAATAGGGAAGGACTCGCGCATATCGAGATAGATATCGAGCAAAGAAGAATTGAGCTCGGTGTACCGATCATATTTGTTTTCATTTCAAGGTCGGACATTGCGTTCATCCTTTTCGGGGGCCTTTCCTCTTCCTTTATTCTGGCCATTGCCGTTGAGTGGACCGTGTTGTTTGGCTACTAAAACTTCAAGGCTCTCCATCTCAAAGCTGGCATCCTCTTGCCGGAGGAATCTCTCGGCCTCGGAGTAAAAATCATCTATATCTTTGGGAGGATCCCTGGTTAAGGAATTCGAGAATTCTAATCTCTTCTGGACTCCCGCGATGGCTGCCATCAACACCATCGATGGCTCGGGCCGATTGACAGATGCTACAGCTGCGTTGAACCTTTCAAAGAAGGATCTTAGCGTCTCTCCGGATCGCTGTTTGATGGTAGATAAAAACATGACACTTTTCGGTCGAGAGATATGCACACGAAACTGTTCGATGAAGCGGGTGACCAGAGTATTCCAACTACTGATCGACTCCGTTATTAGCTGCCGAAACCACATACCAGCTATATCTGTGAGAAATAAAGGAAAGCACTTGGCCATGAAGCTGGTCAATGCACCAAGTACTTCCATATGTCGCATGTATCGCATAAGATGAATGGTCGGGTCAGTGCCATCGTTATATGGCTCAATGGCTGGAAACCTAAAGTCCGGAGGATTTTGAGAATTTCTGATTTCTCTAGTGAAGGGGCTGCGATTGACATTGTTTATGTCTTGTTGTGAAGAATTGCCCCGAGTGAAGCGTCAGACGATGCTTGCAAGCTGACTCCCATCTCCGAGGATTCATTGCCATGAACTTAGCTCCGCATCCTGAGAGGGCTCTGCACGAGGATCTGGCAAAAGCATGCTCGGAAGGGTGGCCGTTGGCTGGGCTCGACCTCCGAGAGTTGAGTGAAGGTGTGAGGGAAGGTGTGATCTGGTAGGTGGTTCTGGGCAGAACGACCCCTCTTGAACTTGATGAGTCGTGGATCGAGCCATGTTTGTAGAAAAGGGTCTAGACTGATCCAGCATAGCATGTGATGTTCGGAGGCTAGGGTTGCCCCCATTTGAAGCGAGGTCAGGAAGGTCTGCGGTAGCGTTTTCTCCCTCTACGGTAAGGACCGACATGGTAGGGTGGCTTCCCTCGTTCGAAGGGAAGGCTACTCCAGCTCTTCGTTGAAGAGGAAGAGTGGTTAGACTGGTCTGCGGCAAGATCCCGGGTTGTAATGGGAATGGCGTTGATTCTGAGGGAACCGGTGGTAGCTCGACTGATTCAGCAGGTCGAGATGTTCCAAAGAGTGGAGGCATATTTTCCAAACGACCTAGATCTTGATCGCCCGCCTCCTGATGTTCTGTGGCCACAACCACGCTGGTCGTTGGAAGTGATACTCCTGGCTGGGCTTGATTGGTTGGTGGGACCAAACCAGGATGGAATAAAGGTGTAGCCCGATCAGTGGCCTGATTTCGAGTAAACTGAAGGTCAGTTGCTGTCCCAGTCTCGACCTATGGAGGAATTGATGTCGAAGCGTTCAACCCTGTTTCCACTCGACCGAAAAGGTGATCCATCAACTGCTGCTGTCGTTCGAGGACTTTACCCTGAGATGTCACATGGTCTCTGAGTTCGTCCATGATCTTGTCCATGTCGTCCCGAGTAAGGAACCGAAACCTGTCGTCATGAGAGGAAACTTCGTGGCTTGCTTCTGCAGCATCGGTATCAGCTGCATCGGCGTTTGAGGGACGAGAGGATGTTGCATCTTTCTTTCGTTTGTTCTCCATGACCTGAGATAAGCAGGAGCTCAATGGCGATGTCGGTGCGCTACCCCTTCCTGGCGCGCCAAAGTGTTGATGTCAAAAGTTGGTCACTAGTGACGATCAACCCCCAATTGCGTGATCAACACACGAATAAAGATAAAAAACGTAGTAAAAAGGTAAAAGAACGGGGAGCACACACAGAATTTTTATAGTGGTTCGGCAAAGACAGTGCTTACGTCCACTTTATATATCATTTCTCTTTTTTGATTACAAGTACAATACTTTTTCTGTATGAAGAAGAGAAAGAAAATGTCTATCTTCCTTTCTCCCTTTTGAGAGATTGAGATTATGGATAAGAGTGGAGATAAAAAGCTTATAGAAGCCGTATGGCTCAAAGAAAATCCAAAGTCTGAGCCCCTCCCCAAAAGTCCCTTTCCTCTTTAAGCTTGGAACTATTTATAGGTGAAGAATGTAGTTTGGGCTGTTGCGATATGGTCCAGCCATTTCGGAAAGGCCCAGACACGTGGAACCCATTCATTGGTTCGAATTGCGGCTGGAAGGCTGATTCCACTGCTCATGAATAGTATCCTCGGAAGTTGTGGTTGACGTGGCATCCACGGAGAGGTTTATTAAAAGTAGAGCTTTGTCCGCATATGCTTTGACCGCCTTTATCTCCTTGGAAGTCGGGATATTAGGTGGACTGGCTCTACAGAAGATTTTCACGCTGGCCTGAAATAATCGGTTGACTTACTCCGATAAACTCGGTCGACTGGGAGACCTATTCTTCCGGAGCGAGCTGTTATTTTTTGAACCTGAACATGGGCCGATATGTGACTGTCTCGGACCCATTATTGGCTATTGGGCTTCCTGAAGCGCGGCTTGTATTTGATTGTATGTTTGGGCCTCGTTCGTTGAAACTCTTGCCAAAAAGAGGGTTAACAAATAATATCTTCCAAATTCCTCAAATAGTATACGTTTTCACCACATAATTTCATATCAAATATCCGAAGATTATTTCGATCCAACTTATCTCAATCAAATTGGGAAACCCATATCTTAATTAAAAGATTTACCCAACTCTTTGACACTAGATCTGGATAAAAATATCATCAACTTATCCTCAATATTAATCTCTGTATCCAACTCACACTATAAGTGGAATAATGGTGAACTACCTTTTAGATTCCTTAAATAGTGAGATTCATCATCTACCGAATTAATATTAAACATCCGAAGATTTATCTCCGACCATATCTAATTATTTAAAACTGAAAACCCCGTTTTAATATTAAATAAATCAATTTAAATTCCATATAAAATGTTTCCAATACTTTTAAACCTTTGAAGTCATTCCACAAATCATTTTAAAATGATCACTTATAGTTCGGAAAATAGTTTGCGGGTTAAAACTTCAAAATAGATTGTTTCCCTAGAAAGTGTTACAATAGCGTTACAAAACAGTTATCTTAACTACCTTTATCAAAATATCGTTTATCTTAGCCAAAACTTAAAATTTACAATTCAAAACACTTTTATATAATTTATAATGATTTTACAAAAAAAATCCATATTTTTAAAATACTTAAAACAACTGTTTATAGTTATGGTTGACAACTGCTCTTACGACGACCTTTTCCAAAACGGTTTTAAACATCAGTTGAAAATTATAACTCGAAATTAAAATATGCTCTCACTCATTTGAAATCTCTTGTTAATGGAAATCAAACGTGATACCGTAATTGATCGAATCAATTAGGGATAGCCAGGGAGAGCAGAAAGCTATAATTTCCAAACTCAAGCATAGACACTGAAAGTGTGTGTGTACTTGCTGAGTATAATACACTCACAAGGATCATGTAATATGGTGAATAATAACAAACACAAATATAAACCGAAAAAGCAGTAAAAAGGAAAAATCACACCAGAGATTTTTATACTGGTTCGGAGCACCGTCCTACGTCCAGTCCTAGACTTCTATCTGGATTTTCACTAATCAACAACCTTACTTCACCCGGAGGAAACAGGTTTACAACACCCGAGCAGCCGAACGGGAATTTCATGCCTCTAATAACACGAGGACTTCACAACTTGCCTCTTATAACACGGAGGACTTCAATACTTGCCTCTAACAACACGAGGACTTCAAACAAGATGAGTAGACTTGTAATTTGACAATGTGTGTTCTCAAAAACACGAATTTGTCAGTTCTTGTACAACCTTCCTATAATCTTATCCTCAAATAGAATTTGTGTTTGTGAAGATTTTGGAAGATGATATCGTTTTTGAATCAAAAGAATAATATATAAATTCTAGGATTCAAGAACGATATTGTGAAGAATATGAGCGTTTGAGTGCTTGAGAATTCAAGAATGAAATCAACAATATAGAGAATAGATAGAAAGAATTGGTGTTTTGAATTGATGATTTCAAGATGTATTTATAGGAGATAAAGAGTTGTAATCATTAGTGAAGAGAAGCATTGAAGAGAAATGATTTTTGATGAAAGGATAAAGAAGCAACTTTTGATGAAAGGAGATGGCTATTCAAAGTGTTGCTTCCAGTTTGAAAACCAGTCGACAGGTCAAAATTAACCAATAGACTGAAATTTGAATATATATACGTTATATATATGTGTGCACGTTCATTGTGCTTTCTGCCCAGAAACGGTAGACCGCCTATTTTGAAACTGGTCGACCGGTTTCTGGCAATATGCATAATGAATGTGCATTCATATATATTCATATATATATTCATAATAAAGAGGTATATGATTATTTGAGGATAGATTTTAACATTTATTGTACGGCTAAAACACTAAATAATCAACCTCTAACTTACGCTCTAAGATATCATTAATTCTCTTCTTTTTGTCAATCATGAAGCTTCTCCTTGTCATTAATCAAAATTCTATAAAAATCCTTGACTCAACATTCTCCCCCTTTTTGATTGATGACAACACAACTCTGAAAGTATTGCTGACTCCACCTGTATATGTACTCCCCCTGAATTATATATAAGACCAAATCTGCAAAAAATATTGTTAGAAACCTCTTTCTCCCCCTTTGTCATCGACAAAAAGGAGTAGTATAAGAAGATAAGAAACACATACCATAAATCAAATACACACATACATACCAAACGAAGTCTATGAGTTAATACATACAAACCCAAAATAAAATACATCACTACTTATGTACAAGTGCTGATGTATGTCTTAATATAATACCATAAAAGAGAGATAAAAAGGACTAGTGAGAGGGTGATTCGGATTCAGTTTCATTTCCTTCTTCCTCTTCGTCATCTTCTTCATCGTCTTCTTCTTCTTCCTCAATATAAGATGTTCCATGACCACGTCCTTTACTTGTACCAGAACTTGTGAATTCCACAGAAGATGACCATGTAAAAGTAGGAGGCATTGGACGTTTGCCTGGATCTTGTATATGCGTAGAGGAAGTTGATGCTCCACATGATATTGCATCCGAAAGTATACCGAAGAAATATTTAAGTTTTGAGAAGCGTTTGTCAAGTTTTGTATCCAAATTATAGATCTTATTGTAGGTACGCTTAAGTCTAGCTTCAAGAAGATATTGATTTCGTGCAATTTGTTCAAGTGAATCTTTAGTCGATGAAGATGTTTGAAGAAGTTTAACCTCTTCCGGTTTAGGTTTGGATGGTTGTGAAGAAGTGCTCTCTTGATGACTTTGTTCCTTATACTGTTCGAAAGGTATGATATTTAAACATGGTTTAGGAAGCTTCATTCTCTTTCTTGATGCTTTGTTGATACATTTTGGTTTTGAGACTTTAGATTCGGGAGATTTGATACCACAATCAAGTAGAAGTCGCATTATATATTCATTGTAGAATAAATGTGGCTTCGTACGATCATTTACTAGTAAAATCTCATCAAAGATCATACTTATCCAATTAATTTGAATATCTCCATATATAGCATACAAAACCTTAAAATTCTCTTTATATACCGCATCGAAGTTACCAACTCTCGCTAATAAAGAATGCGTAATAGCATGATGTGGAACTCTAGCAATAGGTCGTAAGTTGATTTCTTTTGTACTAACTTTATGATCTTCAATAAATAGATGACTTACCTTGTCTCGAGTATGAATAGTACAAAAGTCGCTAGAGAACTTTCTTTCATTGTTGTCCAAACCAAGAACCATTGCCATCCTTTCCTTTGAAATAAATACATGCACACCACACACAACCAACCATTGACAATTAGCAGAATTCTCGGGTTTAAACTTTTCTAAGTTAAGATTAGCGTAGAACAACTTGATCATGATATGATTGATTTCCACGTTGTTCTTATCAAAGTCAAGAAGAGAGCGAATACGGGCTTTGATTGCTAATTCCTTAACATCATAAAGAAGGAAATCAGAGAATTTGATGAATGAACCTTCATGAATCGTATAATCTTTCATTTGATTCCATCTCTTGACTGCTATTGGATCCATTAGCCATTGTGTTATGTTGGAATCAATAGGTTGAAGTTGTGTAGAAGATGATTTCTTCGATCTCTTTTGTGGTGGAGCCATTGATTGTGAAGGAAATTGAATTGGGGGTATTAGGGTTGTTGAGGATTTGAGAGTGTGAAGGAATAAAAAGGATAAATGAATAGGTGTGTATGGGAACCGTCGGTTTTAAGTTTGAAAATTAAAAAAAAAAAAACAGGAAAAGGCGAGATCGGTCGACTGGTGAATTTCTATCGGTCGACTGGTTGATGAAAAATATGTTTTCAACCCGAAACTTAACCGGTCGACTGGTCATATTGTACCGGTCAACTGGTTTGTCTGTACCATGTTTTTCCTGTTTTTCTAAGATTTTCCAAAGCTCCACTATTTCATATAATATTAATTTATTTCAAAACTCGAAATAAACAATCAAAATACATGAAATAATAAAAAAATCCCTCAAGATATGAATCCACTTATTATAACAAAAACAAAGATGAATCTCACGATATAAAATCAATAAGAAGTAGAGGAGTTGTTCTCAGAAACTTCTTTGATATTGGTAACTCTTGGTGTCCATGGCGACCAAGTTTCCTTAGCACCTTCATTTCGGCTATAATTCATATCCCATGAATTAGGACTCCTTGATGATGAAGGAACATGAGGCATAGGTTCATAAACTCCTTGTTTGTTTGTGCCACAGAAAAATGAAGCCATGCGTTCCAAGAGTGATAAGCGATCAGAAGTAAGCTTTTGCTCGTATTGGAGTTGTTTCTAAAGATCCATTTGATGCTTCTGATAGTAATGAATCTCATTTATCTTTTCTCAAGTACGAGGCGAGCGAAACAGTGCTTTCTTTGCATGTTTAGACTTTGGTGTATTTCCGGGGGTATGAGTGCATTTTGGTCTACTTTTTGGTGTTTCAGGAGAATAATATTCCTCAGGTTCAGAACTTGAAATTGAAATGTGTGACCTTTGTGCACATTCATCACAAATATGAGCCATATTGACGACTTAAAAAAATTGATTCGAAGATGGGGATATGCCAACAGAGAGTGAACGATATATGTAGAATTGTCTATATATAAAGTAATGGTTGAAAACATTCAAGGAATAATTACCATACAAAGAATGAAACGCTCATATTTTCTTACTAAAAATAGATTTAGCTATATAATAGCTAAAAACTTAAAAGCACCGGACAATAAAAGAACTTAATAATGTATAACATTAGAGTTTATATATCAAGTTCAGTTCTAGAGATCAAGCCAAGCTCTCTACGTAAAGAAATAAAACTTGATTCAAGTAGAGGCTTAGTAAAAATGTCAGCTAGTTGATGATCAGTTTGGACATATTCAAGATAAATGTTTCCTTTTTCAATATTGTCTCTCAAGAAATGATTACGGATGTCAATATGCTTGGTTCGAGAGTGATTTACTAGATTCTTAGATAGACTTATCGCACTAGTGTTATCACAGTATATGATCGAATTTGATAAATGAATATCAAAATATTGAAGTGTTTGTTGCATATATATAACTTGAGTACAAGCAAGAGCCGCTGATATATATTCAGCTTCACATGTCGATAGTGAAACACAATTCTGTTTCTTACTAAACCAAGAGACAAGTGATTTTCCAATAAAATGGCATGTACCACTTGTGCTCTTTCTATCTGTTCGCGATCCTCCGAAATCAGCATCACTATATGATACTAATTCGAATGGACATTCTTTTGGATAGAAAAGACTGAAATCTTTGGTTTTATTAAGGTAACGAATTATACGTTTCACTGCTCGTAAATGTGAATCTTTTGGATCTGCTTGAAAGCGTGCACACAAATAAATACTCATCATTATATCTGGACGACTAGCTGTGAGATAAAGAAGAGAACCAATCATGCTTCGATATAACTTTTGGTCAACACTCTTGCCATTTTCATCTTTTTCAAGATGTGTAGCCGTACTCATAGGAGTCGGTTTACCAGATGTGTTTTCTAAACCAAAACGTTTGATAAGATTTCCGCAATATTTCTCTTGATTGATAAAAATACCCGTAGGAAGTTATTTGATCTGAAGTCCAAGAAAATATGATAGTTCTCCCATATCAGACATTTCAAATTCTTTGGTCATAATATTTGCAAACTCTTTGCAGAGTTTATCATTTGTTGAACCAAAGATGATATCGTCTACATATATTTGGATAACTAAAATATCCTTTTGAGAATGCTTGATAAACAAGGTTTGATCAACCTTTCCTATTTGAAATCCTGATTCAATAAGATAGCTACGTAATCGTTCATACCAGGCACGTGGTGCTTGTTTTAAACCATACAGAGCTTTCTTAAGTTTATATACATGGTCAGGATATTTTTCATGTACGAATAAAGGAGGTTGTTCGACATATACATTCTCTTTGATAAATCCATTTAGAAAAGCACTCTTGACATCCATTTGATAAAGATTGAAGTTATGGTGACAAGCAAAGGATAACAAAATTCTAATAGCTTCTAGTTGAGCAACTGGTGCAAAAGTTTTTTCATAATCGATACCTTCTTCCCGATTATACCCTTGTGCTACTAATCTTGCTTTATTTCTGGTGATATTTCCTTGTTCATCAGCCTTGTTTTTATAGACCCACTTAGTACTAATCACAGATTGGTCAGTCGGTCGTGGAATAAGTTCCCAGACATCATTGTGCTCAAATTGATTTAGTTCTTCCTGCATGGCAATGATCCAGTAATCATCGGTAGCAGCTTCTTTAGGATTCTTAGGTTCGATATTAGAAAGAAACGCGACATGACCCATTTGATTGAGTTGACTCCTTGTTCTTACTTGTGATGTTACTTCTCCGATTATATTTTGAGTAAGATGATCTCTCTAAATTCTTGGTGGAGATTGCATCCTAGGTGGAGATGATAACTCACATGGTTGATGAATATTTTCAACAACTATCTCGGAGTCAGAATCAACATTTGTGATGGTTGGATTATCAGTGATTATTACTTCATCATCATCTGATATATTTCAAGGATGCTGATAGAATTCATCGAAAGATACATGAAGAGATTCTTCAATTGTTTTGGTTCTTTTATTATATATACGGTAGGCCTTGCTTCGTTCTGAATAACCGACAAATACCTTCATCGGCTTTTGGATCAAATTTACCAAGATGGTCTTTCGTATTTAAGATAAAGCGTTTAGAACCAAACACTTTGAATTATGAAATATTTGGCTTTCTTTTGTTAAGCAATTCATAAGAAGTGTTCTTAGTGAGTGGTCGAATGGATATACGATTCAAAACATAACAGGCAGTTGCAACGGCTTCTGCCCTGAAATGTTTTGGTAGAGTGGTTCCATTTAATAATGTTCTTGCACATTCTTGTAATGTTTGATTTTTCCGTTCTATAACTCCGTTTTGTTGTGGAGTTCTAGGAAACGAAAAATTATGATATATACCTTTCTTTGTACAAAAATGTTCAAACTCATTATTTTTGAACTCTCCGCCATGATCACTTCTTATATTTTTAACTTTAAGCCCTTTTGATTTTTGAATTCTCTTGACAAAAGATTTGAAATGTTCGAAGGTGTCACTTTTATTTTTCAAGAAAATTGTCCAAGTGTATCGAGAAAAATCATCAATAATTACAAACACATATCGACTATGGTTTATTGACTTAACATGTGTTGGTCCGAATAAATCCATATGTAGTAGCTCAAGTGGTTGTAATATTGATATGACTTTCTTGGATTTAAAAGATGATTTAGTCAATTTTCCTAATTGACATGCATCACAAATGTTATCAGCCGTAAAGCTTATTTTGGGTAGTCCTCTAACTAGATTGTTTCTGGATAGCTTGTCGATAACTCTGAAGTTTATGTGACAGAAACGTTTGTGCCATAACCATGGATCATTATCGTTTTCTACTAGACACATATCTGAATTATGATTGATATTCATATTTAGATTATAAATATTTCTGTCTCTATATCCTTCAAAAACTAACTTATGATCTTTATCTAAGATACTACACTTATTATCTGAAAAGGAAATGGTAAAACCCTTGTCGCATAATTGACTAATACTAAGTAAATTATGTTTCAAATTTCTAACTGGCATGACATTAGTAATAAGAGGTAAGTTAGATGTACCGCAATTGCTCACATCGCCTTTGCCGATGATGTAGCCTTTGAATTATCTCCAAAAGTTACGGAGCCACCATCTGAGTATATAATATTTGTTAATAAGCTCTTGTCTCCAGTCATGTGCTTCGAGCAACCACTGTCCAAAATCCACTTTCCTCTTTTATTTAGTGGGACCTGCAAAAAATAAAATTAAGTCTATGGTACCCACTTTTTATGGGGTCCTAAGAGTTAGGTCTTAGGAGTCCAAACCCATACAGGTCCGGTATCCCCTTTGTATGTACAATTAGAATTATGATGCGCAGTATTTATGAACTGCTGAATATATTTGTTCCTAATCAAATTATTATTTGTTTTAGGAACCCATATTTTGATAGTCTTAACATTTTTCTTTTGAAAATTCACAATTGGTTTTGGCTTGGAATATAATAAAGTAAAATTTTTCTTAGCTTTTACATTCTTCTTTTTGTAAGAATGGCTTTTCTGAGTTTCTTGTTTCTTATATCCCAAACCTTGCTTATTTGATGTAGACTGTGAATTTTCAATAATCTTTGTCAAATTTTCTCGACCTTTGTTGAAGTTAGAAACATTTTGAGTAATATTATCTAACTTTGTTTGTAAACCCTCCTTTTCAAGGTCTAGAATTTTGACTCTTGCCTTAAGCTCATGATTTTCAGTAGTAAGAGCATCATTTTTCTCTTTTTGAGTTTCAATTTCTTGACTCAAAAGGGATAATTGAGAATTAATATTAGATGATGATTCTTGAAGTTTTTCAAGTTTTTATTCTAATATTATCTTCTCATCTTTTAACGTATCTTGTTCAAATTTTGCTCTACTTAAATCAGCTTTGGCAACTTTGAGTTGTCGTTTTATGTCTTTGAATCTGACTATCAATTCAACATTAATATCTAGTACTTCAACGAAGGTAGGTGTAACGACCCAAAAATTTGCGATCTTGGTTATCCGATATACAACACATATCGAACACCAAGAGTCGAAAATACCGGATGGTTAATGAAAGAAATTAGAGGGTGAGGATAGATAAGATAGAAACTTAGAATAGAAGAAGAAGAAGAACACAACATCAGAGTAACACGAACCTCACAGCGGAACGAATAACATGTAACATAACTTTGAAATAAAAGATTGTACTTGAATATACATATCATTATCAAAGTACAACACATACAAACACAGCGGAATAATAATAGCTATAAAAATCCTGAAGCCTTCTGCTCCAGCTTTTCAAGTATCTGCAAATCCCAACTACTTGACTGCCCGTACAAAATTGGGCATCCAAGAGTTTAGGGAAAACAAAACAAAATAAACTCCGGGTCAGTCATGGGACTGGAATGAGTAAAACAGTTAAGCCATTAAACGATATCTCATAAGACTACACCGTATAACGGAACGGGTTTTATCCTTATGAGAATCCAAAATATCTTTATATCAAAAACCTTTTTATATTATAATAATGTCTATCAACCACAATATAATAATCATCTAGCAGAAACGCTTCCATCTCACGTTCTACATATGTAATATACAATCAAAACCACAAGCACGTTTTGGGTAATGGATTTCCAACTATGACAAGGTATGGAACCACCTTTCGCTAGTGTACCTCTAGAGAGGAATACACTGGGTTCAACAAGAACATCTTGCAACCCGGCTACACATGACCGACCACTCATTTCGCTTGAGTGTATCGAACGTACATCACCAACGGTTGGGATCAACAACCGTTTCCCAAATGGGACAACATAAACAATAGATTTTTAGACGTAAATGAAAATCTAGATCAGGGATTATACACCCTAATAGGTGCGACCTACATAGCCATGCTGCCTGCCCGATTTTTGTCATTTACCGGAAGTGAGGCTAGAAGCTACGCTTATCTTTTACATGTCACATCTTCATTCACTTGGAATGTCACATCATCATACCCGCCAAATCACAATTTGATTTATCCAAAAAAAACACGGGTATACAGCTAAGAGAAACGAATTCCTCCGCCACCAAACGTGAATACGTTTGAAGAGATCAACTTACGCGATCTATTGAACATACTGTGTCAGACTTTCGTCAATACAAGTTGTCCTGGGACTGGACAAACCGAAGGCACTATTCAGTACATCCATCTTAGGCACTGTTATCTAAGACTTATACAATAGCCCTTGGACTTTACTCCGTCTTCAATTATCTTTGGCATATATGATTCGCAACGCTTATGCCAATATAGAGTGGTTCTTCGGATAATAATCCAACCGGTCTCTCCATATTAACAACGTTAAAATGGTCAAAACTTTGATAGTCTGTGATTTAACTACCAAAGAAAAACACGTGTGCAAACAACGTATTATTTCCAGATGGAAATTATATCGATCAATCATCATTAACCATATATATATATATATATATATATATATATATATATATATTTCCTCATTTTCTATGTTTAGAAAATATACGTTATTAACACTGGAAAACATTTCCATGGCTTAATTATGTATCACTATTCATCCACATCTATCAGACTCTAACTATAAACTAACAAGAGAACAACTCCCAAAGTATAAACCCCGAAGGCCGAAACCAACATCAGATCGATACTTAGAAAACCATTCAACTTATTAATCTCTAGTCAGTTTCTAATTTTTGTTTAACTCCTTTTTGATTAACTATGTTCGATTAACTCCTTTCGATTTACTCGATTCGATTAACTCCTCTATTTATTTTCCCCAATAAATAATCCTTTATTCTATTTAATTTCTAAATAAATAATCCTTTATTCTATTTATAAATGTTTTACAAGTATTTCTCTTTCTAATTCTATTTGTAAATGGTTTACAAATATTCCCTTTTCAATTCGTTTCACAAATATTTCCCTTTTCTCTTTATTTATTCCCTAAATAAATATTTCTTTATTCTTTCTATTTATTTTCCTAATAAATATCCCTTTAAATATCTTATTTATTTACCAAATAAATAATCCATTTATAATATCTTATTTATTTATTCTAAATAAATAATCCACTTTATACATATTCCATTTATAAATATTCTCTTTTATAAGATCTTTTGATTTTATAAATAATTTCCCTTATAAAATCTTTTGATTTTATAAATATTATTTTCAATATCACTTTGAAAATTCCTTTTCCCCTATTCCAGTATTTTAATATTTACCATATTAAATCATGATGACCAATATCGTCCCAACACACATAATCGACAACAGATTATATATCACATCATATCTTACAATATATGAACAGAACAATATTATAAATATTGAGGAACCCAGTTAGGTCCCTCCAACCTGTTTCCCTGCATCACAGATGTTAAACAACACGAATATAAAATATTCTGTTAAACAGAAATATTCGATTAACGATTTATATATATCGTTATCTAAGATTTCAATCAATACACAAACAATTCAACCAAACAGTTAACACACAGCAATCAATCATCATTTATCACTTCTAAATATACGTTATAAAAATAGAATTGTTCAGAGTTGGTGAGTTTTACTCACATTGGATGATCATCGTTAATAACGATAACCATCGCTCGATTTGATTTAGACGGACAATTTATTTTGCCATAAATTGTAACGAGCTCCAATGGACTTCCCGTCAGTTCCATGGTGTTGTCCTCGTCCATACGATCCCAATGGAACCGACCGTTCGAAATTCCGTTGATTCAGCCCAATGCCACACTTGAAACCATGATCCACTTCCCTTCTTATAATTCCATCTTCATTTCAGAAACACGATAATGATACACCACTTCTGCTATTTCCCATTCCAATAGCCTTTTCCCCCTTTTCTTTTGTTACTTTACGTCCTACATTTTTGGGCTCCTTTTCTTTTATTTACCCTTTTTAAAACCTGGGCTCGCTTTAAACATGTCGGCTCAATACCCCTTTTAATTGCGTTGCCCCTCCTTCAACCCATTAAGGAACCACACGCTTCAGTATTGAGCGCTACTCCATCCTGTTTTCAAGGTATCACCCCACGTCCGCATTTATGGTTCCATCTTCCCAAATGAACTCCACCTGCTCCTTTAATTCCAACATAGAAAACACCCCTACGTACCAACTTTTCATCACTATACTTCCTAACTCGCACACCATCTTACCCCACGTCTTCCTAGAGTATAGTGAGTGACGTCCCTTGTTGCCGGACACCTCAATACACTACACGAGATCCCTAGTCTTCACGCAACCAATATGTCCTGATACATGCTTCAATTGCTCCTACAACATACCACTAAGGGCATCTCCAGTGGATTCAGGGCTGAATATTCAGCCCTAAATGGGTGAGTAGGCGCCAGTGGTCTGGCGCCTACATTACAGGCGCCAGATCCTGGCGCCTGTATTACAGGCGCCAGGATTCTGGCGCCTGTACTACAGGCGCCAGGATTCTGGCGCCTATAAACCCCCCCTCCGCCATTTTTTTCCCTCATTTTTTCACTCAAGCTTCTTTTTTTAATTTTGTTTTTAATAGAAAATTGAAGTGAGATGCCGCCGCGATCTAATAAAGTTGGAAGAAGAGTTCGACGTAAGCCCTCTGATGAGCAAGCAGGTCCAATACACATACCTCCGGCTCTTGGAGTATCAGCAGATGAGCTTCGTGTCCTACACGATCTTCCAGAGGGTTATCAGCATAGAGCTGATACTGCATTTGACTCGATACCGGTATAACTTTAACGTTAATTATTTATAGTATTGCGCATTTAATATGTTCGAACTAGCCTAATAACTGTTACTGAATTGGAAAACATTCCTTATTTCATTATATATAGGATCATCACATTCATTGTCGAGGTAGTTGGGCGAAGTGCATTCTTAAATTTTATGACAAACTCCCCCCTTCTATTAAAGATAGGTTGCATCGAAGTCCTTTTGGACAGTTTTTATCGATTAGGCCGATTCAGGCGTTGGACAGAACTCTATTACAGGCACTATGCGAGAGGTGGTGGCCGACCACACATACATTTCATTTTTCTGACTTTGAGCTTGGTATCACACCTCTCGATTTCTATATGTTAACTGATATTGAGATTGGTCATATTGATCGGAGACCGGTTTCTTTTGATGACTTGTACGAGTCTGTTCGGTTGTATTCCGTCTTCTTACCCCATTTGGATGAGTCTCACGTTAGTAGTGGTGCGGTTACTTTGACTTACCTCCAGCAGTACATCACTGCTAATTCCTGTCGACCAGAGCTTGTGGATGGGGTGACTAGGACATTTCTATTGTACTTGTTTGGTTCGACATTTTTTCGAACCAAAGAAGTACCATTCGCTTGGGGTATTCAGCTTCACTTACTATGTTGGATCAGCTTGATAAGATAGATTGGGGCACAGCTATACTAGGTAGTTTGTACTCTGCATTAGATTTGTATGTGTTGAGAGACATTAGAGAGATGCAGGCTTTGTGGTATATTTTGCCCTTTTGGTACTATGAGTATACGACCAACATGCATCGACGCATGGTAGAGATGGCGAGTCAAGTTGGTGAGCAGTTCTTTCCGCGGATGAGACGGTGGGAGGCTATTCATTATGTACCTCGTGCTCCAGTGGGTGTACGTCATGAGTTGATGGAGGCTAGGATACAGTTGGACATGCGTAGCCGGGGAAATTTGATACACACTCCTTGGGCCTCACATTTGGCTCATCTGACAGATGCAGGCATTATTACCGACGCCCACCCGATGACGGTTGCATATACACTATCTATTCGTCGGGTGGCTTTACTTACCCCTACTTTTTTGCCCATGTGGTATTTGGGCGAGAGATGTGCGTATCAGACTAGCAGTGATATGCGTATACCCGGAGATCCTTTACCTTGCGAGGACATGTTTGGTAGATATCGGTTGATTGGATCAGAGTACATACAGGCACTACGGCAGGCTGGTTGGGTTGATATTGGCCCTTTCTTCATTTTTGGGGATTACGATTCCTATTGGCATCGAGTTGCTCCACGTAGACTTCTATGTCCGGATTATGCTCGGGGGATCAACTCCGATCATTTAGGACCTCATATGGGTGTCGGTAGGGTTCAGATACCGCAAGTTTCATTTTTCCCTACTCCGTCACAGTTTTCACAGCCTCTGATGCAGATAGAGCCAGATTGTATGTTTAGAGCATACGACATTTCGGGTACCGTTATTGAGCAGCCGATAGTGATTCCAGATGACCCCGATTATCCAGGTGTACCCTCAGCCGGACTATACCCTCCATACCAGGTATGGTTATTACATAGTTAAAGTTACGTACAGTTATTATTAATAGTTCTCTTTAAACGAATTCATACAAGTAATTCACGTCATATATCTCTGTAGTACGCACAATTGTTGGATCAGTCTAGAGTCACCCTTGCCGTTTACCGTGAGATGACTCTTTCGCATACTCAGATGCTGCATCAGCAGTACCGTAGTCACACAGAGATGTTGGAGTCTCAGATCGATGAGTTATCAGAGATGCTTAGGGCTCAGAGGCCGTTTGCACAAGCTGGTCCGAGTTGGTCTTCGACTAGAGATTTTGATGAGGCAACTAATCTTGATGATTTGCCGACCCATTATGCCGATCAGGACGACGATGCGGACGATGACGATGATGCTGATGTTGATGATGACGGTGTTGATGATGAGGATGATGTAGACGACGACGTCGATGACGATGTCGGTGATGATGATAGAGATGACGATGGTAGCGACGATGATGGAGGTGTTGCTTTTTAGTCGTGTAGTGATGCTGATGGAGTTTTTTTATATGATTTCATGTATCTTGTTGATGTACTTATGTAGTGTATTGTAGTATTGCATTGTACTTGTTCTGATGATTAGTTGACTGTTGTAGTAAGTCCATGTGTTTTACTGATGTTGTATTTGTGGACCTTGGTTTGGTGATGGAGTTTTTTATATGGTTTCTATATCTTCGCTTACTACGGTATTTGTGGACTTTGGTTTAGTGATGGAGTTTGTTATACGGTTTCTATATCTTCGCTTACGTCAGTATTTGTAGTTACCGTTCATCTTCTTATTAATTACCATCACGAGATAATTGTATAACATGTTTTCTTCTTGAACGCAATCACATTACAACAAGCTTAACAGATACAACAAGTTTAACAGATACAATAAGCTTAACAGCTACATTAAGAATACGGATAATAGTACTTGCCTACTAAAACATCAAAGCAACACGTTCAGCCTTATGGGATTCGCATTGCGTTCATTCGCAACTCTTGAACTTGATTTTCGAGACGCCTTATCTCTCGTTCGAGTTTGTTTGCATATACTATTCCCCTAGGGCACAACGGCTCGTCAATCCATTCCGTGTACCTGCATCCATTTGGGTAGAATGGACAAGCCCGCATGCGCTGCCCAATATTGTCGCCTTCTGCTCGAACTAGAAGTTGGACCGCATGACCGCAGTAGCAAAGTACATGATAAGATTCACCTTCATGTTCTTGCGGTGGTACTCGATAGAACTCTACTTCTTGTTGTGGTTGAGCGAGAGCCTGTTGGTTCGACAGTTGAACATGTGGTTCTTGAACTTCTTGTGGACGATTTACATGCCCTTGTTCATGCACCGGTTGAACATGTGGCAATTGCGCTTCTTGGGGCCTAATTTGCATTAGAAAATCGAATTCATCTTCGAGCTGCTGAAGCCTCATCTGTTCCCACGCCTGCTCATCAGAGTCAGTTTCTGATGGCAAAGAAGGCGTTTTGAGTGAGTGATAAAAGGAGGAGGAAGTACTTGAATGAGAACGAAGTGGTTTGAGTGAGATATAATGTGCGTAATTTGAGTAACATATATAGCCACGGGGAGCATAAAACAGTAAAATAAATAATGATGCTACTGCTCACTGTTTCGCCTGACTTAATACTGTAGAGAATCTGCTTTTCTTACTGTCATGATGTGAAGGGACACTGGTTCTACTTTTCAATAACTTGTTTTCTTCTTGAACGCAATCACATTTCAATAACTTGATACAAACTTAGAGATGGTAGCAACTCTAGCCCAATACAACTCTAGCCCAATACAAACTTAATACAAACACAAGGCAGCCACTTACGTAATACATTACAAACACAAACAACAAACTCAAAATACATTACAATTAATAAGGGAGTTTCCTAATCAGTTCCATAACGGGTTAGCCAATCGTAACGAAGTTTATACGCTTCGTAGCCAACAAAATCCTCACCGTATTCAAACAAATAACGAGAATCATATGTTGCTCGATTTGTTTTAAATAGGTTTTCGTCTTCAATTGTCTCGATAATCTTTGTGTATCGATCACAAGAATCTGCAAAATGATGATTAGCCATTTGTAGTTCAACCGATGTTCGTCTAGTCGGCCGAGAACGTTGGTTGTTGTGTATCCTCGTGATCAATTCCCATCTTTCTTCATATGTTAAACCCCCTCCACTCTGCATTAGTTTCCATTCTCTTTTATCAACCTCAATATAGGCATTGACGAGGGCTAGCAAATCCTTGGATGAAAATGGGGGACGTGTAGATGTCGATGCTTGACCACAATTACGAGGTCGCCTTACTGGAGCTGGACGCGTTACTGGAGCTGGACGCATTTCTGGAGCTGGACGCGGAGCTAGAAGCACCCGATGCTGGACCTGCAAAGGAACTTCATCAATTTGCGTATCAGGAACTAATCCAGCTTCATTCTCGTTGACTTGACTTCGTTCATACTCATCAAATAAGCTGTCCATTTGTTCATCACTTATTTCCCAATCGGCCATAGAAAGGAACGTTGTTGTTTGAAGAGATAAAGGTTATAGAGGTATATTCATCCAGTCACATGTGTATATTCATCCAGTCACATGTGTACAGTGGAGGATATGACCATACACTATAGATGAATACGACCATACCATCCATGGCTTCAGTCCCACATGGCTACAGTTCACGAATATGACCATTCACAAGACAACCATTATTTATGACCATTCATAACATGGCTACAGTCTCACCATGTACACTGTACACTGACACACTAACATGGAGCATACAAACAATTCATTATGGCTACAGTTCACAAATATGACCATTCACAAGACAGCCATTATTTATGACCATTCATAACATGGCTACAGTCTCACCATGTACACTGTACACTGACACACTAACATGGAGCATACAAACAATTCATCATGGCTACAGTTCACAAATATGACCATTCACAAGACAGCCATTATTTATGACCATTCATAACATGGCTACAGTCTCACCATGTACACTGTACACTGACACACTAACATGGAGCATACAAACAATTCATCATGGTTACAGTTCACAAATATGACCATTCACAAGACAGCCATTATTTATAACCATTCATAACATGGCTACAGTCTCACTATGTACACTGTACACTGACACACTAACATGGAGCATACAAACAATTCATCATGGCCACAGTCACATGGGATTGGAAAAGTGATTGATTAGTCCAAGCGCTTCCATGGTATACATATACTGGTTGGACAGTAAGGTTCACAACCACATTTCAAACTCTACATTTTACATTCACAACTTATAACTTTCAAAATAATGTCTGGTCATTTACTGAAAGCAATAATGTTATGCGATAGCGACTCTGAAAACGAAGCGTACACTTCAGCTCAACAGCAAGAAGAAGAGGAACTAATACAAATCTACCATGAAGCGTACGGATCCACTAGCGGACAACACGGTGGCTCAACAGTGGGTCGAAGATACTTTCACCGGGATCATGCGGCATTTCATAAAACACTAGTAAAAGATTATTTTGCTTCAGATCCAACTTACGGCTCATCCATTTTCCGCAGACGATTTAGAATGAGTCGACCTTTATTTGTAAGAATTCTTAAAAGTATTCAGTTGAATAATAAATACTTCGTTTTTAAGCAGGACGCTGCAAAAAAACAAGGATTGAGTGGGCATCAAAAGATGACCGCAGCTTTGAGGATGTTAGCGTACGGCACGCCCGCCGACGCTCTAGATGACGCTTATCGTATTGCTGAGAGTACCGCATTGGAAAATCTAGATCATTTCTGTCAATCAGTGGTGGACATTTACGGGGATGAATACCTCCGTACTCCCAACGAAGCAGACGTTGCTAGATTGCGTGAAATGCACGAAAATCGCGGCTGGCCTGGGATGTTAGGGAGTCTAGATTGTATGCATTGGGAGTGGAAGAACTGTCCTAAAGCTTTCCATGGAGCGTACAATGGTAAAGAAAAAAAACCAACAATCACCTTAGAAGCTGTTGCATCTCATGATCTGTGGATATGGCATGCGTTTTTTGGAATGCCTGGTTCACTTAACGACCTCAATGTTATTGAGCGATCACATTTGTTTAGCGATTTGGCACAGGGTAAATCAACTCCTGTATCGTTTACAATTGGGCACAACACATACGAGCATGGTTACTATTTAGGAGATGGAATTTATCCTAAATGGAGCACGATTTTGAAGACATTTTCAAATCCACTAACTCCGAAATAGAAAAAGTTTGCTAGTATGCAGGAGGGGCAAAGGAAAGATGTTGAGCGAGCTTTTGGGGTTCTTCAATCGAGATTCGCAATGGTTAGTAATCCTTGTAGGTTATGGAAGCGGTCGAAAATGTCTAAAATTATGTTCTGTTGTATCATTCTGCATAACATGATAATTGAAGATGAACGCGAGATGGTTTACCCAGATTACGAGTACGAAGGATCTAGACAACCCCCTCAGATATTCCGAATTTCCGATGAACCAATTCACGGACAGTACGATATGTTTAACGCCGATAAACATGAAATATATCGTAATGCGGCACTTCACAATCAGCTTCAAAAAGATCTAATGGATCACATTTGGAACTCTTATGGCAATCTGTAGATTAAATTTCATAAGCTTTGTTTTATTAAGTTTATTTGCTTTGTAATCTGTACAATTTATGTTATGTAGTATGTTGAATTGTTTTGATGTGGTACTTATTAGTTGATACATATATACGGACATAAACAAAATAGAATATCACTACTTAATTCATACTATAAAACGCTACTTAATTCGATACAATAAAGGTTGTGCATGACTTCATAAGTCAAATACAGTATAAATGGGAATACACCACTACCTAAACTAAATTACATACGTCTTGATCCGACCCGACTATCAACAATACGCTGTTTGTAATCCATCCAGTACTGCTTAGATATTGGATCCATTCCCGTAACATCCTTTTCCATTACCATACTCTCTTGTTGTTCGCGCTCCAACTCGAACCTACCCCGTTCAATCTCGGTCAACTGTTTTAATATCTCCAGTTTTTCTGAACTATTTCGTAGACGATCTTCATTTTCTTTCGCATGTTTCTCGTACATCTGGGCCAAACGAGAATCAAGCTGGGTTTGAACAGCATTTTCCCTTTTCGCAGCATGTTGACCCATTGGTCTAGCATCTTCATCAATTTGGGGGTTTTCTTCTGCACCCTCGTTAGAATCGTGTTGTGAAGAATCTCCTGGATTTGAAGTATACGAATTTCGGTTTGTCTTTTTCTTCTCTTTACCCTTTGATTGAACATCTCTTAAGCTCTTCGCATTACAAGAACTCCATTTGGGATTACTGACGAGTACGTCATAACAATTAGCAAACTGGTAGTAATGAGGTTTTTTTATACCATTTTCTCTTGGAAATAATTTCAAGAATTGATCGTTCGCCATTCGCTTCTGAAAATGATAACGTAATAACTGTTTGTATACATTCATGCTATAGAAATGGAAAAATTATTTAACCAAATTATGGTTTTCAAGATTATTACCAGTTCGGCTTCGCCTCCCATTCCACTAGGGTTCGCAGTTCGGATTTTGTGAACTTGAGACTCGAAGAATTGGGTTTGTCGATTAATCTTTCCAAATCGACCAGTAAGTGCAGAGATTGATCTCGTCTTGGATACGTGTTTCTTGTTGTACGCAGCCATAACTTTACCCCAGAATATCTCACTGCTTTGGTCATTTCCCTTCGCCGAGTCGTTAGAAAAGTGGCAGTATATATAGCAGAGATCTTTATCTTCGTCTGCAGTCCAAGGAGCAGATGAATGAAACGATATCGGAGGAGCAGAACGAGGGATAAAATCCTCGACTGGTTGAGAATCGATATCCCAAGTATTCGAATTCATCGCTTCGTTGTACGAGTTGAATGGAAATGACATAGCTTGCTGCTTACGATTATGGGTGGAAGTAAATAAATTTGTGTGTCTTTCAAAGTGATATTCATACATGAATATATAGAAGAAATATGACCGTTTATAGCTGTTGTGGTTTAAAATATGACCGTTTATAGCTGTTGCAATTCGAAAAAACGACCATTGGAGGGGTAATACGGTCAGGGCAGCGGGGGGAAGGGGGTTGGATCCTGGCGCCTGTTGTACAGGCGCCAGGATCCTGGCGCCTACATTGTAGGCGCCAACTTCTGGCGCCTACAGTGTAGGCGCCTGGATCCTGGCGCCTGTACAACAGGCGCCAGGATCCGATTCAGGATCCTGAACTGGATCCTGAATCGGGGCCTTCATATTAAGGCGTAATTACACCACTGGGTGCAATTACCTTAATATTCAGCCCTGAATGGTCACCACTGGAGATGCCCTAATAATACAACTAAAAGTAGTAATATTCTCCACTCTAAAAGCTTATCAACCACCCTCCTATTTTCAGTGCGTCGGAACCCTTTCCATGATGAACAGTATCCGCTCCTTCAGCAATACATTATTCTGCTCGCTCCAGTACCCATCTCGCTTCAACTGCAGCATCTCCACCCTTCACACGTTCACACTCCAAATCTCCCTTCCATTCAAAACACATGGCTCCTGTACTCCCCTTTCAACCTCAAAAGCAACAGTATTTCTTCCCTCATGATAGATAAACACGTTTAGTCTAGTAATCCTCATTCCTTTCTTCTCGAGCAATCCTTCTTCCTTGTAACACTTCCTAGCTTGCACGCCCTTCTCACATGGGTGCTCATGTAAAAGAACACAAACCCCTTTTGTGGTGTTTATATATGAAGAGAGGGTAGGTGAAGCCTAAGGTTTTAGAGTGACCACGTACAGGGTGGGGTAGGTGTACATCGCTACGTGGCTTTCTTTACTTCTTTGCTAATTAGTGAAGTTTCCAAAGGGCACGTCCTTGTAATGAAAATGAGCGGATACGAGAGGATGTGCGGGGACAAGACGAGAGGATGTGAGCAAAACAACAATGAATGCAAGTACAAAACACTTCTTACGTTCACATATGAAGAGTTACAAACAGAAATAAAAATGTAGTCATGTCCAGTATCGCACCACGATCCCAAAAATATAATAATATCGGTAGGTGAACTCATATTGTGAAACCCCAAAATCGCTGATTAAGGGTGTAAAATAATCCAAATAAAAATTTTCTTATTTAATTAATTAAAAATTACAGTAAAATTCTAAAAATTAAATTATCGTTATGTCTCAAAAGAACCTTGTCTAAATTCAAATCCGATCTCTAGTTATATCGAATAAACCGTTATGGTCGATAAACGATTCTATAGCGACTATTTTAAAATTTGATTTGGACATATCTCAAAATCTACACGACAAAATCCTGTTTTTTCTCTTCCACTAGAAAGATATATTCCACCAGCTCCGTACGTTTCTTGTTTCACAGAAATCCGATTTAAAACGAACTCTGTACATTCAGTTGAAGTTCAAATCGCCAAATAGCGAACTACCGCGCCATTTCGAGCTCGGTTATAAATATATTATAATTTATACGTTCAACCATCGTTGATTAAATATATTCGTTATCGTAATTCAATTTTAAACTGAATTATATATATTTTGAATTCCCCAATTCACACCATATCACCATTTCAGCCCAATCTGATTATTTCAGAATTAAATATATTATTTAATTAAACGACCATTAAATCCACTTAATCACCTTTTTAAATAATTAAATAAATTAATTATAATATCGCTAAGAAATGCAGGTCATTACAGTAGGAATTTGTACCTCATCTTCTGTTGCCATAAAACAAACATTTGCTTGTTCATTCTCTGAATCACTTTCCCTTTCTGATGAAGAGGAGTCTGAATCATCCCATGTCACTGAAAATGATCGTTTCTTTGATCTGTCCTTTTTATATTTGTATTTGTCAATTTTCGATTTCTTCTTTTCTGGACACTCTTTGTGCATGTGCCTCTTCTTGTGGCAGTTAAAACATTATACAACGGATGATGATGGTCTATTTGATCCAGATTTCTTTTTACTATAATGACTAGCTTTTCATTGCTTTAGAAATTTTTTGAAACCTTTAGCAATGAAAGCTAAGTCTTCTTCTTCAGAATCTGATTCATCTTCGTCTTTTTCAGCATGAAATGCAACATTTTTCTTTTCTTCTTTCTGTTCCTTTCTAGCCTGCAAATTTGCTTCATAGGACATTAGATTTCCTATCAATTCATCTGGCTTCATGGTGGAAAGGTCATTAGCTTCTTCAATTGCTAATACTTTTCCTTCCCATTCACTAGTCAGGGAATGTAGGACTGTTGAAACAACATCAAAATCGGAATATTTTTGTCCTAATCCAATAAGAGCATGATGAATAGTTTAAAACCGTGAATACATATCATTGATTGTCTCATTCGGTTTCATTTTGAAATTTTGAAACTGACTTTTCAGCATGGCTATCTTGGCTTGCTTAACCTTGTTAGTACCTTCATGGGTGATTTTTAGCGTTTTCCAAATTTGATATGCAGTGGTGCAGATACTAACACGGTTATACTCATTTTGGTCTAATGCACAAAACAACATATTTATTGCTTTTGCATTTACGGCTGCTGTCGTTTTCTCAACCGGTGTCCATTCTGAATATTCAGTTGTTGGAATCACTATTTCTTTTTGTGTAGCATTCCAGGAATCATAGCTAGTTGACTTCATGTAAAAAGACATACGTGTTGCCCAATAGCTATAATTAAGGCCATTGGAAAATGGAGGTCTCTGTGTTGATTGACCTTCCATGTAAGTGGTGTTTTGAGTGCTAGAACTCGGGTTATTTGCCATATTACAAGAATATATCAAATAACTATGTTACGGTTATATGATGGCTGTGCTCTGATACTAATTGAAAGTGTGTGTGTACTTGCTGAGTATAATACACTCACAAGGATCGTGTAATATGGTGAATAATAACAAACACAGATATAAACCGAAAAAGCAGTAAAAAGGAAAAATCACACCAGAGATTTTTATACTGGTTCGGAGCACCGTCCTACGTCCAGTCCCAGACTTCTATCTGGATTTTCACTAATCAACAACCTCACTTCACCCGGAGGAAACAGGTTTACAACACCCAAGCAGCCGAACGGGAATTTCACGCCTCTAACAACACGAGGACTTCACAACTTGCCTCTTATAACACGGGGGACTTCAATACTTGCCTCTAACAACACGAGGACTTCAAACAAGATGAGTAGACTTGTAATTTGACAATGTGTGTTCTCAATAACACGAATTTGTCAGTTCTTGTACAACCTTCCTATAATCTTATCCTCAAATAGAATTTGTGTTCGTGAAGATTTTGGAAGATGATATCGTTTTTGAATCAAAAGAATAATATATAAATTCTAGGATTCAAGAACGATATTGTGAAGAATATGAGCGTTTGAGTGCTTGAGAATTCAAGAATGAAATCAACAATATAGAGAATAGATAGAAAGAATTGGTGTTTTGAATTGATGATTTCAAGATGTATTTATAGGAGATAAAGAGTTGTAATCATTAGTGAAGAGAAGCATTGATGAGAAATGATTTTTGATGAAAGGATAAAGAAGCAACTTTTGATGAAAGGAGATGTCTATTCAAAGTGTTGCTTTCAGTTTGAAAACCAGTCGACAGGTCAAAATTAACCAGTAGACTGAAATTTGAATATATATACGTTATATATATGTGTGCACGTTCATTGTACTTTCTGCCCAGAAACGGTCGACCGCCTATTTTGAAACTGGTCGATCGGTTTCTGGCAATATGCACAATGAATGTGCATTCATATATATTCATATATATATTCATAATAAAGAGGTATATGATTATTTGAGGATAGATTTTAACATTTATTGTATGGCTAAAACACTAAATAATCAACCTCTAACTTACGCTCTAAGATATCATTGATTCTCTTCTTTTTGTCGATCATGAAGCTTCTCCTCGTTATTAATCAAAATTCTATAAAAATCCTTGACTCAGCAGACACTATCCTATCCGTCATCCTAGAACGTTCCGGTATTTATTTATTCATTTTTTGAAAATTTATCAATATATATGAATTCATACATATGTGTGTCTTTTCCAATTATTAACCTTCAAGTTCAGTAATAATATTGCTTCTAATTACAAAGGAGATTTGTCGATCACCAATGTGATACCATAATTGATGAGTCATAGTGTGTGTGAAACAACATCAAAAACCATCATAAACATCCATAGCAACCATCATCAACATAATTAAATAAGTCATAATTGTGCACAAGCGTTATAACACTAACCCTTAATAGTGTGTGTTCTAAACTACGCATCCATCATCCATCACAACAACCATTAACCATCATTAACCAGTAATAATTCATCACTATATTTAAATTAGGCTAACTACTAATTAAATATATAAATTGTGGTTAAAGAGTTCTCACCAAACAACTTTCCAATCTTCACGGTAGGCGAGCCTAGTTGAGTGAACCGTCGGGCAGTATTTCGGCGCATCGTCTTCTTCATCAAAATATATAATAAAATGTTATATATAAATCTTCTTTATAAAATTAGGAGGAGGAGGATGAACTTTGGCGAGGTGGTGGTGATGGAGGTCGAGTTCTAAAGGAGGAAGGAGGAGAAAAATAAGAGAGTACATCATGGAAACCATGGCCAAAAGCTTTAAGAAGAAGGTGAAAAGGAGGGAATGGAATGGTTCGGTGAAAAAGTAGGGAAATGGCCTCTTTATATAGTAATGGAGGGTTAAGGAGGTAGTGACACCTAAGGGGGCAAGTGGAAGGCATGCATGAAAGTTTTCATGCAAAAATACAAGTGTCCTTACACTTGTAAAATTAAGAAGGAGGGTGTCATGCATAAGGACAAGTCTCCATACACTTGTTTTAAGGAGGAAAGTTAACTTTTGGTAGCATTTTCCTTAAGCATACTATGAAAACTAAGGGAAACACTTAATTCTAATGCTACTAATTTATGTTATGGTTTGACAAATCCGATCGAACGACAAATAGTAATAATAAATCCAAACTTATTAATAATCATTCTCATCCGTTAAATTTATAACTCAAATAAAATCTATCATATAACTTATCAAAATTATTAAATATTCTTAAACATATATATATATATATATGTATATGTCAAACTCAAATTTAAATTCAAATTGAGAAATTCCAATTTTAAATTGGTTAATAATTCTAGATCGTTACAGAATTTCCTTTTGGAAATAGGATCGTTGGTTGTATGGGTGTTTCCTTTGATAGTTAAATAACCGACTATCAAAGTTTTGGTCTATTTTATACTTCCATTGTCAATATGGAGAGACCGGGATCAGGTTATTATCTGGAAACCACTCTGTATTGGCATAAGTGTTGCGAATCAAATTATGCTGAAGATAAATTGAAGACGAAGTAAAGTGCAAGCGCTATTCTATAAATCCTAGGTAGAAATTGCCCAAAATGGATTAATAGAATGGTGTCTTCGATTTGTCCTGTCCCATGACAACTTCTACGGACGAATGTCTGACAGAGTATACCCAAATGATCATGTACATTGATTTTTATGAACATACCAAGTTTGATGGCGAAGAAGGAAACTTCTTTTAGCTTAACACCCAGAGCATATTTGTGGACGTCAATTAGAGATTTGACGGATCTGACGATGTGGCATTCAAAATTAATGTGATGTTCTGAAAGGTAATCGTGACCTCAAGCCTTATCAATCGGGAAATGGCAGTATGACTAAGTGTGTTATTCCCATTTGGGGTATTATAACCTGATCTAGAGAAATTTCATTTACTTCTTATTCTATCGCTATTGTATGCTTTCGATAATGGTTGCTGATCACAACCATGGGTGATAATATGCTCGGTACACTCAAGTTGAATGAGAGGCCAGTCATGTGTGGCCGGGTTGCAAGATGTTCTTGTTGAACCCTAGTGTATTCCTCTCTAGAGATACACTATCGGAAGGTGGTCTCATACCTTGTCATAGTTGGAAATCCATTCACCAAAAAGTGTCCTACAGTTTTTGATTATATATTATGAATGTGGAGCGTGAGATGCAAGCGTTCCGCTAATTTCTATTTATTTGATCTAGACACTATTATAATATCATAATAGTTTTGATACAAAAAAATATTTTTGGTTATCGCAAAGTAAAAACCATCTGTATTTATGTTTGGATCGGTCTTACGATTATCTTTTCTTTCAAAAGGATTTTTGAATGTTAAACCAAATGATTGGAGTTTACTCACACCAGTCCCATGATTGACCCAGAGTTTATTTTGTTTTGTTTTTACCCTAACTCTTGGGTAACCAAATTTGTACGGGGGGTCAAGTAGTCAGGATTTTACAGATTCACTTGGAGGAGCTTGAAGTAGGAGGCTTCACCAATTAGCCATAGACTACCATATTTTCCACTGTGTACTATGTTTATATCTGGAAATAAGTGTTTATAACTGTTCCAAAAATTAATGTTGTGCTCTGATGACGGTATGTATATATACAGTTACCAAATTTGTATTTCAAAAGTTATGTTATATAATATATTTTATTCGTTCCATTGTAAAATTTGTGTTCTTCGTTTTTCTTCTATTATATCTTTTCTTTCTTTCTTCTTCTCACCCTCTAACTTCTTTCTATTAATGATCTGGTAATTTCTGATGTTTGGTTAGTCGACATGGTATTTGTGTCGATGCAGAATCGGGAATTGGTTGGTTTGCTATAGTGATATCAGAGCCGACGGTTGAGTAGTAACCTTGGTTCAATGGCGTAACTCAACAGAGATGAGGTTAGTAATATCCTAGATTGAGTTTGACTATATATATGAGTGCGTATTTGTAGATTTGATATAAAATTGTTTTATATTGTGTTGATTAGTTTATTGAGTGGTCTATGAATTTTGGTTAATACAGAATATACAACTGTATCGATATGTGTTTCAAAACTCTTGAACAAAGCAACTTGATACAGTATTGTTTTAAAATGGGTAAATATTATATTTTTTTTCCAAAAATTATATTGATATAAAAGGAATAATTTCTGAAATATTATAGTATATGGATGTGTTGATTGTTGTTACAATAAAATGAAATTATAAAATATTGAAATGGTTATATATAACCAAATTTAATTTGTATATGGATAATGTGTACAAATTATATGAACTAAGATTGAATTCAAACTAGAATTTGAGAATTTAAACCCCGCATGATTTAGATTTTTTTTTGAAGTATTATAAAGTAATGTAGCATTACCTTGAAGGAATTTTTGAATAGAAATCATTTTTGGATAGATTTTGAAAATGAATAAGCATTGAACTCACTTCAGTCGCTGGAAAATGTCAAACTATAGCGCGAGGTCTGTTTTCGTTGCAATTGGAGTTTGTATGTAGTCTTACGAAATTAAAACATTCAATGAAAAATAGCGATAGACGTCAATTCATAAAAATTAATGAAATATTTTTATAAAATAGGAACTTAACCATTTATTTAAAGCAAACGTTCCTACTAAATCCCTAACCCCCACTTCTTTTTCCCCTTCGCTCGTTTCTTACTTAGAGCCGAATTCTTTCAGTAAAAAGAAAAGGGAAATCGTCCCCTTCTATAATGTCCCGTATTTTCGGTAGTCAATATTTAATTTCATTTATTATTTTAAATATTACATTTGGAATATTAATGGATTTTAATATTGAATTCATTTATTTAAAATGAAGTTTTAACATTAAGTTTATATATAATTAAAAGTGGTTTTTTACTATAAGGGCTTATTTACCTTATACAATTAATTTCTAGGACACATCCGTTAAATAATTTTTTTCCAGGACATTATTTGACTGAAATAATTTGTACACGACATGTAATCTTTTCCGCCATTTTACAATGACATGTCTCAATTCATTTCCTGTTTCCGCCATTTTTCATTCAATAATTTGAAAGAATCGCAAATTAGGTTTCACCCAAAATCGATCCATTTCCCTTAAATTTTGCTGCGACACATTTTATTACCATACTCTGATCAATTTTCGGATTTTTATTGAATCTTATTCTAATCGTTTTTTACTTAATCTAGGGTTTACTTTGGATCTGCTTATCAACTGCAACATTGCTTTGTAGATGACATCATCTTCTTCTATCGATTAGTACACGAGTAAGTTTTCTAATACCTTTGATTTACTATATTTTAAGTTTATGTTTACATTTTGTTATATGCTGTGGTTTAGGTGATTAAAAAGATATTCAATTATATCTTTTTATTTTATATTATGCAACTTGTTCTTATATTGAAAGATTATTTGGTTATATGGCCTTCTGAAATTTATGCTGTGTTATGTTGAATAATTAATTGATTACTTTGTTTTTTCGACAACAAAGGTTTGGAAAGATAATTGTATTTATATTTTCATGTAAAGACAATATTTTAACTTCGTTGTATGTACTAAATTTAATAGGTTGATGTTGTTTGAGTATGTATGTTATATAACGTATTTTTTTGAATAAATTAGTAAATAATTGCACAATGCTTTCACCGTTAAATAATTATATTATGTGGTTTACAGGATGAAAAAGATAAATATTATTATCTTTTTAATTTATATTTTGCTAATAACAGTAATGAAATAATAATTGCTGTGATTTACAATTATCTTTTTAGACAAATACCGGGTAATTTTTATCACTCAAAAAACCGTGTTTTGTAATACTTAGGATTTACTGTTTGTTGCTGATATTGCTTGAAAAAAAAATCTTAAATTGCTAACTGTATGTACATGATTACTTACATATAAGTATACTTATCTTTTTAATGCAAGATAAAATATAAAACCAAAAAAAGCTTCTAGATTGTTTAAAAAACAACCACTATGCATTTTTTTCAATGAAGGAGGACATCAATGCAAAAATTTCAGACCTATATCAAGTCCATACTGTGAAGAGCATAGCCAATCAAGATTGTTATCAATAACTCCATTGGTAAATTTTTCTTTATCTATATTTTGTTATCATAATTATAATACATATATCTTTATTATATTATATTTCAATCATGTCAATTTTCCATCATTTATTATATGTACCCCTGTTTTAATAAAAAGATAAATATACTTATCTTTTTCAAAAAGTATGAGCACGGTGTAATTAAATATTTTTAAAACATTATTATCTGTATATCGGACCTTATTTAAGAAAAAATTGCAAAAAATATTACATGAAAGATTTAATTTGAACACACTAGTCAAAAAAGATAAATAGACTTATCTTTTTAAGTTTTTACATAATAATTATACAAGTTATATTACTAGTTATACTAATTTATAAAATAAATATGTTTGAGAATCTTATTTTAACTGCTGATTATGTAGGAAAATAATTTATAAAAATTGTAAAACGAAATCATTAAAAGTAAAAGCTTGCACATATAATATCATTGAACTAGTTTAACTCATAAACTAAGTGATAGCAAATAGTTTTAGAAATAAAAGAAATATAACATAGTATTTGTTTTAAAAAACAAAACTATTAAAATTTGTAAATAATTTGGATTTACTAAATTCAATTTCTCTTATGTTAATTGTTACCAAAATAGGAAAATTCCGAGTCAACAAACAATATGTCACCTACTGGAACAGAAGATAACAACGTAGAAAATTCTGATGAAAAAAGGACAGACACACAAAAATATAATGGAGAATCTACTGATACAGATGAAGCCAATAAGTATGAAATTCAGCAAATACCGAAGAAGTCAATATAAATTCAATATTCAGGGACGTACAGATGTAATTTAGATGCTATTTTCAAAATAATGAAAACAATTAAGAAAGAAAAAAAATCCTCTCTACTGACGCAAAAAGATACTTGGAAAAATCACCTTTCAAACACTTTTTTAATGTTTTTCTGGAAGATTCTATATCAAGGCAAGATTTGAGAAAGAGTGCAGCAAATTTGGATGACATAATAACCTCTTATGATACCACAGAACAAGCTTTCCGATTTGGTAACAAATTGATTAAATTGAAACCAGAAGAAGTTAGTCTTATATTTGGAATGCCAATGGATGGAGAGGATTTATTTCCAATACCTATATCAAATAAAGCTACAGCAATGGAAAATTTCTCAAACTTTTGGACATAGAACTTTGAAGAAGACATTATAAGTCAAAAATCAATTAAAAAAATATTGAATAAAATGATAGAAAACAAATATGGTAGCGTTGATTTAGTAAAGCTATTATTTCTTTTGTTGATCATAACATTCTTGTTTCTGAACAATCAAAGCTGCTTGCAGTGGGGATTCCTTCCTAAGATCCTCAATTTGAAAAAAATCAGTTCTATTTCTGGGCCAATAGCAATATGTGAGAATGTTTGCAAAAAATTTCAAAAACATCATAGTGATCCAAGAAACACACCTGGTTGCACTATGGTTTTACTTGTAAGATTTCTTACACTTATCTAATATTTCATTATTACAAAAATATAAATGTATATATCTTTTTATTATATTATTGGTTTTGTGAGAAGACAAAATAAATACAAGAAAAAGAAAATCTAAAGAAAAATTTCCCAAGGATGATAAAGTGGGACTTGTCTAACTTGAAGGACATGGATCTTACAGCAATAAGGTATAAATGTAACACCCCATAATTTGAAAAACATTAAAGAGGATTAATTAAATAATAATTAATTTAATATTCAGAATTAAGGGAAACAGACTGCACCAATGCGTCCGTCTCGAAATTCTGGTCAAGATAGACATTTGGTTTGCATAAAACGGACACCGTATGAAGAAGTTATGAAGGTTCAAAGTTTGTAAACGTGCAAGATAATTATATATATATGGTCCAGAAGTTCAAAAATCTCAGTTTAAAACTCAAAATCTCATAATTTCGGGTGAGCGGGAAAATTCCCGCCTAAGGGATTCAACCTCTCAAGGGGGGTGTCGGTCCCCCTAGGGCTGAGGTGGCAGGTCGAATTCTGGGGCTGACAGTTATAATTATAGGTTCATTTTTCTAGTTTTCTCACACCGAAATCAATGTGCCTAAATACTATCGGTGCCTGGACTGAATCAAATCCTTTTCTTCTTCTGCAATCAAAGTTTAGAGATTCAAGTGTAGATCTGTGATTCAATCTCCGTTTTTCCTCCTTCTATTCTTTTAGATCTGAACATTGTGAGTTTAGGTTACCTTTATATTTAAATAACTAAAAGTAAAACATGATATGACTGTAATTTGGATCTATCCCTGTGACAGAATCATATCAGATCTATTGTAATTTGTGAATCCATGATATTCTGAATTAACTATGACTTGGATCTTAACCTTTATAATGTCAGATCTACTTTTGATTATAGATCTAATTCACTATTTAGACCATTTTATACCTATCATGTTGTGGTTAATTTGGATTTGTCATTAGTTGGATATCTAAATCCTTGTTTAGATCTAATCATGCCTATTATGATATCCCTACTATGTTAGAACTAGTTTTATTATCACGAGTTCACCATATCTATTCTTATATGTCCTTCTCAACATTGTGCCATTATATGTTTATGTCAATTTTGCTAGAATAATCATCTCTGTCATCTTCCCTTCACCCTTTCCCTTTTATTTTTATAGCCAGGCTACTTTCGAGCCTAGGCATGCCGCTAAATTGTGCGAATGCGTTAGTTTGGGAACAAGGGGAAAAACATTGAAATTGGGCATAACTTGTAAAGGGGAAAATTAGCATAACTTGAATAATGTTTATGAACAGGAATTTAAGGCATATAATCCATTACAGACATATTTGGGGTAAAGGGGCAAGAAACCTATAACGACATAGGTAAAAATTGGCTAATAATTGAATGCCTAGGATTACAGTAATTAGAAACTGTAACTGCGCCTAGACACGAGGTTAGATTACACTTGTGGTGGAAGTCTGCACGGAACTGCCCGACATATCCGGCGACCACAAATGACAAATCTAATGTGAGGGGTCTAGGTGCATAAATACGAGACGTGCTGAGACACGGGGTTAAGCTCGACTTGTGGAAGAAGTCTGCCCAGAATCGCCCGGCATATCCAACATCCACAAGTGGTAGGCTTAATGTGAGGGGTCCAGTACATTATAACCATAAATGGACTTGGTAATGAATTGAAATACTTAACCTAATTGAATCCATAGGGATTGTATGAACATGAACTTGAATAGGAGTTAAGTAAATTTGATTGAACAATGGGTGGGTTAAGTAAATCTGAGGGGTGGGTAATATTCATATATAAGCCCACAAACATAACCTAAGGGGTTATGTAATTAAAGACACCAATAGGTATACATAACCGGTGGAAATCCTAGTGGGATACAAGACAAGGGGGAGAGCTTGTATCATCTTGTATGGGACTCGTTTCAGTCAGTAACCCATATAATGGTATCGATCGAGTACTCCGCCCTAGGTCGGAGTTGGGGTACGCTTACTGGGTTGATTGTAAGAGATTCAAATATGGAGGACAGTGTGGGCGGCGCAAACCGACCGGGACATGTGCGTGCATGGGCCGGGCAGAGGGGGATAAGACGACCGTGACACCAGTAGATATGGTTGTGCACATCATGAAGGGTTGCCACTTTAGGAAAGTGATACCTCCTACTGTGGGGCCGGCACAGGGTATCAACGGAGTAGGGAGCCGATCGATTAGGGTAGTAGTTGGGGTACGTCTAGACTCTGGTAAAAAATTTAGGAGCCTGTTAGGATTGGGCTGCCTGTGGATTGTATGGGGTTAACACCTCTCACCAGAAGTACGCCTAAGTCTACCACCTTGTAGTTGTTGGGATCATCTCATTCTAGTTATACTAGTATTGGTGCAAAGAATCAGAGTAATCATTAGGGAAGCGCATACACTCTATCATGTTTACCTTGTCATACTTACCTTTTAGATGTTATCTTTCTTATCCACTTTATATGTCCGTCGCGATACTTTTACTTATTTACTTGCTAAAAGTAACTAGACTTGCCAGACTTTATGTTTGACCCTTTTTGTTTCCTCTTCTCTCTTCTGTTCCCCCCAGGTTCGTAGGGTGGGAATACTCAGGCTTAATCAGGACTCGGTTATCTTCTTGTTAGGAGCTGTTTTCGAAGTATTGCTCAAGTTCTTGTCTTTACTGCTGTGGCTTTGTCTTATTTGGGGAATTATGCTTTTTCTTTTATGTATTTCTGTACTCTGATGGTAGAAGACAAAAGCTTTATATTATTGTAATGGTTTTTACGTAGTTTCAGACTTGTGATATTTTGGACCACGATGTTATGAATTATGTTTTAAATAAAATTTTAAATTCCGCAGCTATCTTTTATTTCTGTCTTGTAATGTTCTGTGTCTGTTTACCTCTAACGCTTCACGAAACTTAATGCATTCTCTTAATGAGTGACATTAACGGACGTGGGGTGTCACGCTTGGTATCAGAGCTGAAGGTTACCGGATTAGATAAAAGTTTTAAAATTATTTCAAAAAGGTTTTAAAAGAAAGCATTTTTCAAAAAGAATAGTTCGTTTTGAAAAACATATTCCCCAAAGCCATAAGTAATATCTTTCGATCCTTTGTCTGGGTATCTTCCCTTTTTCTTTTCAGCATGTCTGGGGAACCTAATATTCTCGAGGGCGTTACGATACCAGGCTGGTTCCGCAGGCATCTAGAGGCCACGACGCCTACCGGGGGTCAAGCTGACGTTCCTTCCCCAACTGCACCCGTCGTTCCTCCTCCTCCTCCTCCTCCTCCTCCTCCAAGAGCAGATAATTTCACTAAGATCTGCAAAGATTTCTGTGCCATGGGAGGCAAGCCATTCCGTGGAACCGAAACATTCGTAGAGGCAAGGAATTGGCTCAAGGAGACCGAGGACTTGTTTGTAATCTTTGAAGTGGAAGATCGAAGGAAGATTTAGTTAGCTACCTGGCTACTGAAAGATGAAGCTTCGTTCTGGTGGGAAGTAACCCAAGATGGACGTCCGGTGGAAACATGGGATGATTTTAGACAGAGGTTTAAAATGAAGTTTCTTTCTCAATCTGAGAAAAGCATGCAAATGGAGAGGTTCTTGGCGCTTCAACAAGGGAACATGACTGTTAAAGAATATGTGAACAAATTCAACCAACTAGCAAGGTTTGGATTGGAACTGGATACTCCGCATAAGAAAGCTTTGCGATTTGCTAAAGGGCTGAACAAACCCCTTCATTGGTTAGATATGTCCCATATTCCAATAGGAGCTACTTTTGAAAGGCTTGTTGATATGGCCTTGATGCATGAGGAAGACAAGGGAGAAAAGAAGGAAGTTAAGGCTGAGGAAACAACGCAAAACAAGAAGATACGGCCCAAGAAAGGACAACAACAACAGAAGAAAGGCTGAAAGAATGATAAGGCTACGGATAAGAGGAAATGTCATAGTTGTGAACGAGAGGGTTACTTGGTCAAGGACTTCAAATGAAGGAAGAATACTTGCTTCAATTGTGGAGTGGTCAGACACCTTGCTAGGGAGTGCCTGAAGAAATAGGGACCACAGGGACAAGGTCAAAGGGCAAGAGCTTCTGGAGGGCAGGTGCATGATCTCGCGACCAGTGCTCCGGATAGAGGTCGGAAATTTTCCGTGGAAGGTTTGATTTCTCTTTCTAGTCAGCATATTAGAACTCTTTTTGATTTTGGCGCTTCACATTCATTTATATCTAGTTCTATGGTTGAATCTCTGCACTTAAATACTAGTATGGTAGTGGATCCCGTTGTTGTCTCAAACCCCGTTGGTGGTTCGACACATTTGTCTATGATTTGTCGGGGTTTAAGAATATCTATCTTAGGCAACGAGTTTGAGTGCAACGTATATGTGATCGGTTTTCTGGGCTACGGTTTGATTCTAGGGATGGATTGGTTAACCATGTATGGTGCCATTCTAGATTGTGAGGGGAGGGTCGTTAGACTTTTGACTTGCCATGGGAGGACCCTCGAGATTTCTTGTGACCCACAAGGGTCTGTTATGCTTAGTTTCTTAGAGTCTCTTGATGCATCTATCGATGATCTGCAATCTGTTCCCATAGTCTGAGATTATTCTGATGTTTTTGATGAGGTACAGGGCTTATCTCCTAGGCGCGAGTTACATTACCTGTGCGCCATATGGCTCCAAGGGAAAGGAGGGAGCTTAGCAAGCAAGTAGGGGAGCTAATTGTGAAAGGATTTATCAGGCGAAACATATCTGAATGGGGTGCTCCAGTAGTATTTGCGACTAAGGTGGATGGTTCACTTTGCTTGTGTGTGGACTATAGAGAGTTGAACATACTCACTAAGAAGAACAGGCACCCACTTCCGAGGATAGATGACTTATTTGACCAACTTGTTGGTGTAATGTCCCGGTTTTCATAACATTTGTTCGATAATAAATATTAATTATAGCGGGATAATTTGAAATAAAATTTGATTTATAAACAAACTTTAAACTTGTGAAGGCATTTTCATATGTATATGTAGATATACAAGTGTGTGTATACAAAAATATGCATATACTTAGATTTATGACTAAACATTTAACACTTAATAAAATCTTGCAACTCAAATTTTAAACACTAGAAACATACATACATTGTAACAAAATACATAGGTTAATGTCCATAATATAATTTTTGAAGAAATGTAGATGATCTATAATATCCTATGTATGCCAGGAAAGGGAAAAACGTGCAAGAAATCGGCAAAATAACATGAATACCCATGAGTGATTAAATAACAAATCACATTGTATGGAACGCAAGGTGTATGATAAAAATCCTCTTATAAAATAACAAAATTTACGTATAAAGTGGACATTCTATTACTTCAAAAATGTGAAGGAACCTTAAAACAAATATGTACAATAAAGTAGATGTACGCAGGAAACAATTCGTCCAAACAACTATACATGAAACCTATTAAAGAACATTGCTCATGACATGTTCGGTAAGATGCCCCAGTAAAATAACAAAGGTAAAATACATGTAACCGTAAACAAAATAGGAAGCTAAAAGACAAGGACTCTTAATGAGATTTAACCAGGAATAGTGAGGCTAAGATAAGAGAGAACCATTCCCTAAAAACAAGCCTCACACAACTTGCAAGTATAATAAATTTTTAGAAAAATATCTAGTAAACAAAACCCATTATTTATTGCAAACTAAATCAAAGAAAATCCACAGCATTTAATAAGGTATGGTCTTGGATTTTATCATGTGCTTGAAGAGAAGATAAGGACAAGGAATTTGAGAAAATATCTAATTAAGTGATTTCTTCATGCTTAAGCAAGTATGTAGGGTAGAAAAGAGGTAAAGTCTAGTAACTAGCATGTGCAGTGACTTAGTATAGAGAGTTTACAACCTTATAATATAAAGAATGAATTGTTTAATATAAAAATCTTATTATAAATACCACATAAAACCCATGTATTTCCTTACACAAAAAATTGGAAGTAAGCAATCATATAGCAGGAAAATTAGAAGAGCAGAGGAAAGCTTATAGGTGTGTAAATCTCCTATTATATTCTGATTATTATATTTGTGATGATTATATATAGATGTTTATACATGTGTGAATGTTGTGTGAACAGAAATATTTTCAATTGAAAACCTGCAATGAAAACATAAAGAAACCAATGAGAAAACTTAAAAATCTGAAGTATAAAGACAGTCGACAAATATGAGTAGATTCACTTATTTACAACCTATGTAAACATTTCATGGATTATTGAATGATGCAAGTCATGAATGTTTGTATGTTTTGTTTATTTCATCCCCTATCACATATAGATGAATCAGTGATTCGATTTACACCCTGTAGACACTTGAAACAAGCCCCTGTTTTGTTAAACAGAAAGCTTAGTAGTACTTCCTATTGTGAAAAATCAGTAACTTGATTCCAGAGAAGTTTTAGGATCTGAATTCAATATGAAAGTTGTTCTTATACAACCTAGGTATATGTTAAAAATAGTTTTTTACTTATGAAATACTGTATATAGCTGGGTACAGGTACTTTCCAGTAACCCAGTTTAAAACACAAAATTCAATTAACGTAGAATCATGATCCAGACATACAAATGAAATCATATAAGAAAATGATGAATTTTAAGACCAATTTCATGATTTTTAATTAAGTAATGAACGAGGTCTTAAGGGATGAACGGAAATCACTCTTCCGGCAAGCTCAGATGATCTAGGCATTAAAATTCGACGGCGTGGGGTCTGTAGTGTCGTATGAGGACGGTGGTCACAGGAAAAATACTGGATAAATTTTCAAATGAGTGATTCAAGAGGACGGGAAGAAATTAGGGTATTTGGGTATTTTCAGTTGTCAGGATTTTGATTCGATCATGTTGATTCTGGGGTTGATCGAGTGTCCTAATTTCGGTTTTGGGAGGAGCATTTGGGGGTGTGGTCAGCAAGCGGATGGTGACATGGTGCCTCGTGGTCGGAATAAGTGGTATTTGGGCATTTCCTGGATCGATGTGAATTGAAGCGGCTGAAGAGTGTTCGGGTTTGAACACCCAGATTTTGAAAAAGGTGATCGGAGACTGGAAGGGAGGTGGCGACGGAATCCGTGGGTGGAATTACACACGCGGGGGTGGTCGCGACCGATGCAGGTCGGTGGGATGCCATGTGCATGTACGGGTGGTAGCTCAGAAAACTAAGGAGAAGAAAGAGCAGTACAACGGTTTGGGCTCAGTCGGGCTTGGCTGTGTAACCATACTAAAGTGATTTAGACAGTTGAAGTATGGAGAAGATCAGTGGTATAGGATGGAGTTAGATGTGGCGCAACAGAGAGGAGCAAGAAAATGGGTAGCAGGAATTTCAGAACGGGAAAGGAAGCGTGAATGGGTTAGATAAATGAGGGAAAGGGCAGTGGGCCGCTGGAGGTAATTGGGCCAGAAGAATAAATTAAAGTATAAGATAAAAGAAAAGGGAGAGAAAGGAAGGTGGGCTTGGGAAGTTGGGCTGATGGGCCGAGACAATTTAAAAGGAGAAGTAAATAAGGAAAATAGAAAGTCAAGGGAGTAGGAAATAAATTAAAGGTAATGGGATTTGAAAAGAAGAAATAGTGAAGAGAAAAAGAAAATAGAAACAAAGAAAGTAATGGAAAATAAAAGCATAGAAAAATTCTAGGAAGAAAATAGGAACTTTAGAGAATAAAATAAAAGATTTCCTTAGAAATAAATGTACTATTTAGGATATATATATATATATCTATCCTAATGTAATACTTCAAAAAGGGAATAAAAGGAAAGAACCGTTAATATGGAAAATGAAATCTGAAGGAGCAGATGATCAGGTATAGATCGTTGTAAACGAAGTTGAACATTGTCTGAATTTAACCAAGTTATTGTAAATAAATAGAAGTAAACAAGAAATAAATAAAAGAATAAACAAAAGGATTAAAAAGGGAAAGAGAAGTGGGAAGAAAAACTGAACGAAGCAAAGAAGGAAAAGAAGTAGCATATAACCGCAACAGAAAAGCAGTCGGGAGAAAATTGATTGAAGAAAGAAAAGGAGTAGGAAGGGTAGAAGCAGTTGTCGGAATAAATAAGATAAAATAAAAATGGGCTAGGTAATTAAAATAGGAAATAAGTTAAAAAGAAGAGGCAATCAAGGGGGTATTAGATAAGAATGAAACAAATGTCGAAATCGTATCGATTTAAGTCGATAATCGTTTATAATCAAGAAATGAATTGCAAGCTCAAAGTAACGAACTAATATTATTGACTTAGTTACCATGTGCGGAGCACTTGTTTTCTAGTTATATCATTAAATGTTGTGTATTTACAAATATAAAGAAGTCATGGTCAAATACCTGGATTAATGATTTTATTCTTAGTTCCTTAATTATTATTTAACATTTAAAAGACATTACGCTGATCGTTTCGAAGAGCCCGGAAATTTATACATTCCACTTCGATTCGAGTTATACGTCGCGTGTCAAAGATTATTGAAGATAACCGAAGACGGAGATATGCAAGGGCTATTTTCATAGTGCCTTTGGTTTGTCCAGTCCCAGAACAACTTGTATAGACGAATGTCTGACGGAGTATTTTCTGAAAAACTCACGAACGTTGATTTTTACAAACGTACCATAGTTGGTAGCAGAGGGGGACGCTTCTCTAGCTTTACTGCTAGGGTATTTTTGTGGACGTCAATTAGTGAATTGACAGGATCTGACGATGTGGCATTCAAAGTGAATGATGACCAGGAGTTCTAGAAGATGAGCGAAGCCTCAAAACCTCACCACCAGGAAATGACAAAAAAACCGGGCTAGGCAGCATGGCTAGTTGGGTCATACCCAAGCAAGGTGTATTATCACCATCTAGAGAAATTCCTTTTGTTTTCTCATCTCTTTTACACTGCTGCAACATTCGGTAGCGGTTGCTGATCCCAACCATGGAGGTGGTAATATATTCGTTACACTCAAGCTAAATGAGTGGACGGTCATGTGAGGCCGGGTTGCAAGACGTTCTTGTTGAACCCCAATGTATCCTCTCTAGAGTACACTGATCAGAAGGTGCTCGCCTACCTTGTCTGTTGGAATCCAATCTCCAATAAGCGCTCTACGGTTTTAGATTTTATCTATATACGTGAACGTGAGATGCAAGCGTTTCACTAGATGATTATTTATTTGATAAGAACTATCGTAATATCAAACGTTTTGATATAAAATACTTGGGTCATTATGCATATATTAGTTATGGATTGGTCTAAAGATTTCTAAGGTAAATGAATCTGTTCAATATGGAAAACCTTATTTTCCTGTTTACAATCTATTTAACTGTGTTTACTCACACCAGTCCCCTGACTGACCCAGAGTTTATTTTCTGTGTTTTCCTAAACTCTTGGGTACTCATAACACTTGTTATGGGTAGACAAGTGATCCAGGTGCTAATGGAAATCCTTTGAAGTATTGTGAAGTACGAGTTCAAGAACCCGTCTAGTAGTTGCATTTATCCCTAAGTATCCAGTTTGTGTATTGGGCTAGTATCACGTATGATGTTGTATTCTAATGTTGTAATATGATGTAACACACTCTGATATGTAATGTGATATTATATTTTGTTAAAACTCAGCTGTGAGATTCTGATGTGATGTTCTTCTTACTCTCATATTCTATTAGTTCTATCTTATCTTTCTCATCCTCTAAATTCTTTCTATTAAGAGCCAGAGTTTGATACTCGTGTTTTTAACATGTAATGCAGGATGGATATTCGAGCATCGAATTTTTCGGGCCGTTACAGTTGGTGCCTTGGTATTCTCTCAGTTAGACTTGGCCATGGGATTTCGTCAGTTGAGGGTGGCTAAAGACAGTATAGATAAGACCGGTTTTAGGACTCCAGATGGTTTCTTTGAATGGCTAGTTATGCCTTTTGGGTTGACGAATGCCCCCACCTATTTTGTTAATATGATGAGTAGGGTGTTTCAGGAGTTTCTAAATAAATTTATCGTGGTCTTTGTTGATGATATCTTGATCTTCTCAAAGAGCGAAGAAGAGCATGCCCAACATTTGAGAGAAGGTTTGAAAACTCTCTGTGCGCATCAGCTTAAGGAAAAGTTCTCCACATGCCATTTTTGGAGGAAAGAGGTGAGATTCCTAGGGCATGTGGTTTCTAAAGAACGGATAGCAGTAGATCCCGCAAAGGTTGTTGTAGTTCAAGATTGGCAAATTCCCAAGAATGCAACGGAAGTGAGAAGCTTTCTCGGATTGGCAGGTTATTATAGGAATTTCATTAACGACTTCACAAAGATATCAGCCCCACTCACCAGGCTGACGAAGAAGAATTTGGCATTTTCATGGGATATATATTGTGATTTAGCTTTCCAACGATTGAAGAGGGCTCTGACAACAGCCCTAGTCTTGACCATGCCTGATGGAAATAAAGTGTTTACAATGACGCATGTGGTACAGGGCTTGGTGCGGTTCTGATGCAAGAAGGGAAGGTAGTGTGTTATGGGGGAAGACAAGTAAGAGTTCATGAGAAGAACTATCCTACCCATGATTTAGAGCTAGCCGCCATAGTATTCACGCTTAAGATGTGGCATCATTATTTTCTTGGAGAGAAGTTCGAGTTGTACACCGATCATAAATCTCTCAAGTACTTGTTCTCACGGAAGGATCTTAATTTAAGGCAACAAAGGTGGATGGAGTTCCTATCTTTTTATGATTTTGAGATTGCTTATACCCCTGGCAAGGGTAATGCGGTGGCAGACGCACTGAGTAGGCAGAGGATAGCCTTAAGTCCTTTGTTTATGGAGAGGAAAAGCTTGGAGTTCATATCGATTTTTGATTTTAGACACTCCACCAAGCTTTTGCCTGGTTTGTTTGCATCGCTAGAGATACGACCTACTCTTATGGATCAGATAGGAGCTTCGCATCTAAATGATCCACAGATTTCAGACATCTTGGATAGGCTCAGTAAAGGGGAGACTTCTAGTCACCTCAATAGATATTCCAATGACGATAAAGGGTGGTTGCGACGAGATGGAAGGCTTTGTGTCCCCCAAACTGGAAGTTTGTTAAAGGCAGTATTAGAAGAAGCCCATCATTCTAAGATGACTATTCATCCAGGCGGTGATAAGATGTATAGGGACATGAATAGGATTTTCTTTTGGGCTGGAATGAAGAAGGATGTGGCAGAATTTGTTTCTCAATGTTTAGATTGTCAGCAAGTCAAAGCTAAGCAAAAGAAGCCCGGTGGTTTACTTCATCCTTTGGAGGTTCCACAGTGGAAGTGGGAGAGCGTCTCTATGGATTTCATAGATGGTTTGCCTAGATCAAAGAAAGGAAACACCAGTTTTTGGGTTGTGGTAGATAGATTTACTAAGAGCGCTCATTTCATTCCAGTTAAGATTAAGAGGATGACAGCTTGGTTGACAGCAATTTATGTTCGTGAGATAGTCCGTCTTCATAGAGTACCTTCCAGCATCGTAAGCGGTCGTGACCCCATCTTCACTAGTGAATTTTGGAGAAGTTTGCAAGAAGCATTAGGTACACAGTTATGTTTGAGCACCGCTTATCATCCTCAGACCAATGGACAGACGAAGAGGGTAAACAGAATTCTAGAAGATCTTTTGAGGCTGTGTATCCTAGATTTCGAAGGGACTTGGGAAGAGAATCTTCCTTTAGTAGAGTTCACCTACAACAACAGTTATCAAGCTAGCATTGGCATGGAACCCTTCGAAGCATTGTACGGACGACCCTGTAGATCACCAACTTGTTGGTGGGAATCTATAGAAAGGCTAATACTTGGACCAGATATGGTTAGAGAAACGTCCGAGAAGATTGATCTTATTAAATGACGAATGAAGACCGCTCAAGATAGGCAGAAATCCTACGTAGACAAGAGAGGCACTGACATTGAACTTGAATTAGGAGATATGGTTTTCATTAAAGTGTCACCTTTGAGGAATGTGGTTCGCTTCGGATCTGCAGGGAAGTTGGCACCAAGATTCGTAGGGCCATTTCCCATAACAGAAAGGATTGGTAAATGGCCTATAGAGTAAAGCTGCCAGAGAGATTATCCGGCGTTCATGATGTTTTCCATGTTTCTCATTTATGGAAGTGCTTGCATGATACCGCAGAAATAGTTGAGCCGAGTATATTGGAAGAAGTAGAAGTGGAACGGGAAGCGACAGTCAGACGAGTTCTTCCCGTATTCTTAGATCATAAGTTAAGAAGCTACGCAATAGAGAAGTCAAGTTGGTGAAAGTTCAATGGGGAGATAACCCAGAGGATGCAACTTAGGAAACCGAAGACAAGATTCATGCTTCTTACCCTTTTCTTTTTGAGGCTATGTTCTTAACTCCTTTTCTAAAGCTTTTATCTATGCTTGTTTCCATCATTTATGTATGTCCTATCGATCGAATCTTCGACCTTTAGGTAGGAATCCAATGGATGTAAACATGTGTTTGAGACATGTTATGTTTGATGGATGCAAGCGGATGCAAGTGTTTGTTAGTGGTGGCTCATGGATGCATACACACACACTAGGCACTAGATCGGCTCAACCATTCTCATACTGCATATGGATGTGTGTGCATTTTTCTTCTTTTTATGGATGAAATTGAATGTATCATCATATGGATGTTGCATTTGGACGGATGTTTATGCACACATATAGAACTTACATGTTATAATAGGATTACTTGCATACATGTTGGATTCATGGCGCTAACATACATTGCATTAAAGAGGTCGATTGAATTAGTAGACCGCCTGATCTTCGCATTAGTATTGGAACATATACACACCTTTGAATATGATCATATAAGCATTAGAAGTCTTTAAGGACAATGGATGCCTGTGATTGGTAGATGAGTAGATGGGTGATGGATGGTAGGATATACATTCTTCTTAGCTTGGAGATTTCGGGAACGAAATCCTTTGAGTAAGGGAGAATGTAACACCCCGTAATTTTAACAACATTAAAGAGGATAAATTAAATAATAATTAATTTATTATTCAGAATTAAGGGAAGCAGACTGTGCCATTGCGCCCGTATCGAAATTCTGTTCAAGATAGACATTTGGTTTGCGTAAAACGGACACCGTATGAAGAAGTTATAAAGGTTCGAAGTTTGTATACGCACAAGATAATTATATATATATGGTCCAGAAGTTTAAAATCTCAGTTCAAAAGTCAAAATCATAGAATTTTAGATCAGCGGGGAAATTCCCGCCCAGGGGAGTCGACCCTTTAAGGGGGGTGTCGACCCCAGGGTCAACTCCCTAGGGCTAAGGTGATAGGTCGAATTCTGGGGCTGGCAGCTATAAATATAGGCTCATTTTTCTAGTTTTCTCACACTAAAATCAATGGAGGCCTAAATGCTGTCGGTGCCTGGTCCGAATCAAATTTCTTCTTCTTCTAAAATCAAAGTTTAGAGATTCAAGTGCAGATCTGTGATTCAATCTCCGTTTTTCCTCCTTCTATTCTTCTAGATCCGAACACTATGAGATTAGGTTACCTTTAGATTTAAATAACTAAAGGCAAAACATGATATGACTGTAATTTGGATCTATCCCTGTGACTGAATCATATCAGATCTATTGTAATTTGTGAATCCATGATATTTTGAATTAATTATGACTTGGATCTTAACCTTTACCATGTCAGATCTACTTTGATTATAGATCTAATTCACTATTTAGACCATTTTATACCTATCATGTTGTGGTTAATTTGGATTTGCCATTAGTTAGACATCTAAATCCTTGTTTAGATCTAATCATGCCTATTATGACATCCCTACTATGTTAGAACTAGTTTTATTATCACGAGTTCACCGGATCTATTCTTATATGTCCATCTCAACATTATGTCATTATATTTTTATGTCAATTTTGCTAGAATAATCATCTCTGTCATCTTCCCTTCACCCTTTCCTTTTTATTTTATATAGCCAGGCTACTTTCGATCCTAGGCATGCCGCTAAATTGTGCGAATGCGTTAGTTTGGCAACGTGGGAAAAACTTTGAAATTGGGCATAACTTGTAAAGTGGAAATTGGCATAACTTGAATAATGTTTATGAACATGAATTTAGGGCATATAATCCATTATGAACATATTTGGGGTAAAGAGGCATGAAACCTATAACGACATAGGTAAAAATTGGCTAATAATGGAATGCCTAGGATTACAGTAATTAGAAACTGTAATTGCGCCTAGACACGAGGTTAGATTACACTTGTGGTGGAAGTCTGCCCGGAACCGCCCGGCATATCCAGCGACCATAAGTGGTGAATCTAATGTGAGGGGTCTAGGTGCACAAATAGGAGACGGCTGAGACACGAGGTTAAGCTAGACTTATGGAAGAAGTCTGCCCGGAACCGCCCGGCATATCCATCATTCACAAGTGGTTGGCTTAATGTGAGGGGTCCAGTATATTATAACCATAAATGGACATGGTAATGAATTGGAATACTTAACCTAGTTGAATCCATAGGGATTGTATGAACTTGAACTTGAATAGGAGTTAAGTAAATTTGATTGAACAGTGGGTGGGTTAAGTAAATCTGAGAGGGTGGGTAATATTCATTTATAGGCCCACAAACTTATAACCTAAGGGGGTTATGTAATTAAAGACACCAATATGTATACATAACCGGTGGAAATCCTAGTGGGGATACAAGACAAGGGGGAGAGTTTGTATCATCTTGTGTGGGACCTGTTTCAGTCGGTAACCCATATAACAGTATCGAACGAGTACTCCGCCCTAAGTCGGAGTTGGGACACGTTTTTTGGGCTGATTGTAAGAGATCCAAATGTGGAGGACGCTGTGGGCGGCGCAAACCGGCCGGGGACAAGTGCGTGCATGAGCCGTGCAGAGGGGGATAAGACGACCGTGACACCAGTAGATATGGTTGTGCACATCACGAAGGGTTGCCACCTTAGGAAAGTGATACCTCCTACTGTGGGGCCGGCACATGGTATCTACGGAGTAGGGAACCGATCGATTAGGGTAGTAGTTGGGGTACATCTAGACTCTGGTAAAAAGTTTAGGAGCCTTTTAGGATTGGGCTTCTTGTGAATTGTATGCGGTTAACACCTCTCACCAGTAGTACGCCTAAGTCTACCATCTTGTAGTTGTTGGGATCATCTCATTCTGGTTATACTAGTATTAGTGCTGAGAACCAGAGTAATCATTAGGGAAGCGTATACACTCTATCATGTTTACCTTGTCATACTTACCTTTTATGATGTTATCTTTCTTATCCACTTTGTATACCTATCATGATACTTTTACTTATTTACTTGCTAAAAGTAACTAGACACGCCAGACTTTATGTCTGACCCTTTTTGTTTCCTCTTCTCTCTTCCGTCCCCCCCTCCAGGTTCGTAGGGTGGGAATGCTCAGGCTTAATCTGGACTTGGTTATCATCTTGCTAGGAGCTATTTTTGAAGGATTTCACAAGTTCTTGTGTTTATTGCTATGGCTTTGTCTCTTTTGGGGAATTATGCTTTTTCTTTTATGTATTTCTGTACTCTGATGGTACAAGACAGAAGCTTTTTATTATTGTAAAGGTTTTTATGTAGTTTCAGACTTGTGATATTTTGGACCACGATGTTATGGGTTATGTTTTAAATAAAATTTTAAATTCCGCTGCTATCTTTTATATCTATCTTGTAATGTTCTGTGCCTGTTTACCTCTAACGCTTCACAAAACTTAATGCATTCGCTTAATGAGTGACATTAACGGACGTGGGGTGTCATAATAAACGTATTACTTTACTATTTATTTTATTTAAAAGATATATGATTTTATCTTTTTAAGTTTAGAAGGCACATTAATGATTAAATCAATAGTTGCTTGCAGAATACATAATATTAGTAATAAGACTTCTGAAATAAGTTAAAATCATGATAGTATAATAGACATAAAACAAATTAAGTTCATTATGTCAATAGATCATTTACGTTAAAATATAAATACATTTATCTTTTTAAACTATTCAATCAAATATATTTATAACATTGAATTGATTGTAGAAATATTTACTTTCATTATAAAAACATTAAGTACCTTGATAATTTACAACACTTGACATGAATAAGATATAAATGTATTACTTTACTATTTATTTTATTTAAAAGATATATGTTTTTATCTTTTCAAGATTAGAAGGAACATTAATGATTAAATAAATAGTTTCTTACACAATACATAATATTAGTAATAAGACTTCTGAAATAATTTATAATCATGATAGTATAATAGACAGAAAACAAATTAAGTTCAATGTGTCAATATATCATTTACCTTAAAATATAAATACATTTAGCTTTTTAAACTATACAATCAAATATATATAACATTGAATTGATTGTAGGATTATTTAATGATATGTAACAATATTTTATTACAAATATCATTCATGCAGATTTCAAAAATAAATCAAATATAACTTCAGAGGAGAAAGAGTTTCTTTCAAAAAAAATTAATACATCCACTCCTAAAAGATGAAAGACCAAAGAAAAGAAAATTGTCTAAAAATGAAGAATTAGAAAGGCTGAAAGAGTTAGAGACAAAAGTCAGATTTTTGAGTGATGAGATGATTAGTGTAGTAAAACAACTTGATGATGAGAAGATTTTAAGACAAAAGTCTGACCAAAGAATCGAAGAAATTGAAATGATACCTCAAAAAGCGAAAACTTTTGAACAGCAAAATGTGGTCAATACCACTGAACCTGAAAAACATTTCAAGCAAGGAAAAATAGTTAGTATGGTACATATAAATTATTCTGCTAATTTTCCTTGTTTTGATTTGTTTGAAACTCAAGATTTAATTATAGATAATAAAGAAAGTTCAAAATCTGAAGATATCGAAGAATTTACTGAAGAACATGTTGTTGAAATTCCTATTTGTGTTGAAGATGTCATTATTAAAGAACCAAAAAAAAGGAAGAATCACAAAAATGTTGAAAAATGCCCACTCCTAAAGCATCTTACAGACAAACAGCAACAAGATGTCAAAGTTTTTTTCAAAGTTGTTGGAGATAACAAGTAAGCACTGGAACAATACTTTTTTCCAAAACAACCTATATGTTTAGCTGAATTTTCTACTTATTACTTTGTTATGATACATTGTGTGGTATTACATTACCATAAGCAAGGTGTTGATTAAAGTATTGTTTTAAATATCACTATCAACTATTAGTTTACTCAACACCCATTAGTAAATAATTAATTACACAACATCTGTTGTAGTTGGCTTTTTTGTAGTGATTAATGTTAACAAGTGATTGAAATTATGAAAGTTTAGATTTTCTTATATGCTATGGTTTAGGAGATTAAAAAGATATTCAACTTTATCTTTTTATTTTAAATTATGAAACTACTTCTTTTGTTGAATGATTATTTCGTTATATGGCTTTCTGAAATATCTGATATGTTATTTTCAAAAGTAATATTTCATAATTAATTTTTTTCAGCATTAAAATTTATAAAAGATAAATGCATTTATTTTTTCATATTTCACTTAATTATTAAAAGATAACAGAATAAGTTTTTAAAGATAATTGCTATTTTAGTAATTATGTTTACATACAAAAAACTTATTTACATGTTATATTTGTATTAACAAAAGATATAATAAATGCAAACATCTTATTTTTCAGCGACAAAGCATTTAGTTGTGATGATGAAAACAACATCACCATAACAAAAGACATGGTAGAAGATCTCCTATATGAACATAATACTTTTGGTCAAGTAAGTATAAAAGAACAAAACTTTCCTTTAGTATAAATTGTGTACTTTACCCATATTATTTTTCAAATGTAGATCATTGATTGGTTTTGATTTCGGAAAGCAAAGCAACTACATCAAAGCAATAGTATTGTGTACATTAACACAACAATGATAGTAAGTGAATTATATTCTCATATTAACTTATTTTATTACAAAACACATTTTCTAAAACATTTTTTTAATAGACAAGTGCAGCAAATGGAAATTGGGAAAATATATTGACAAAAAAGTTCAACCCTCTTATTCCAAATACATGGAAATGACCATTGGAGCCTCCTTGAACTAGATGTCGTAGAGTGCACTTGGAAACACTATGACTCACTATACTTAACCACAAGATCTAAATCCCGCAGAAGTGGACATACAAAATTTGTCATTAATGTGGTAAATAAATATTCTCAAAAATTATATTTTATATATTTGTTTATATTTATTCTAACAAACACTGACTTTTTTTGCAGAAAACAGCAGTTAATAACCTAAATGACGAGCTAAAACAAGAAGGTAACAAAACAATTATTAAAAAGAAGACACAACTTGTGAATGTTGATTGTGCTCAACAAACCAATAGGTAATTATACAAGTAGACAATAATGTAATATACAATTTCAAGATACACATTAATTTATAGAAGAAACATATTACAATTAATTATTATAGTAAAAAAAGATAATATGCTTTATCTTTAGATGCAAAGTACTAAATTTCATAATTTTAGGTACGATTGCGGAATACATGTGATGATGTTATGCAAAAAAATGCACATGGAATGGAGAGTACATCAAATATTACTACTGAAGAAGCTACTGTATTCAGAGCAAAGATAGCTGCAGATATTCTCATTGATGAACCATACTGTTGGACAATTGAATTTTTTTGCAGCTCTGGTCCAACTCTTAAAAATGTTTGAATTAACACAAAATTTCAGAATTTGTAATAATTGATTCTAACAATTAGATATTACAATTGTTGATTAATTTGTAGGGGATTATACCAATATTTCAATAATTTGTACTGCTTAACTTTTTAGATAGTAATTTTGACAATGCTTATAAACATGATGATTTTTACTTTTACTTAAATTGTTATTCAATACATTTTTCTACTACTATGTTTAAAAAGATAAATCCTTTTATCTTTTGTTTATCATTTATACTTCATTAGTAATATGTTTTCTAATTCCGTTTTTTACACAACAAACAAATGCAATATAGGCAACTTTTCCTAGACAAGAAGAAGATTTAATATTTGTCCAAACACATGCAAACACTAACATTTTTTGCTACCAAGATCATTTGACTGGACAAAGAAGGTTCCTAGTTTCTACAGAGGAGTTTTGGAGAAGGTACAAGAGCATGAATCCTAAGCTATGCCACCATTACGAGATTATTCAAGTTGGACTGCCTTGCCACTTGTACTATGATCTGGAGTTCAACAAAAATATTAACAGTATATAAAATAGCGATGAAATGGTAAATATTTTGATTTCCGTCACATTCAAAACTCTAAATGACATATACAAAATAATGGGAAATGAAGATTGGGTTATAGAACTTGATTCATCTAATGAAGACAAGTTCTCTCGACATTTGATAATTCGTATCCCAAATATTGCATTCAAAGACAACTTGCATGTTGGAGTATTCATCTCTAAGGTATGCTCATGTATAAAATATTCATGATTAACTGATTCACACTTTGAAAAACTTTACATCAAGAAAGATTTAAGCTCGTCAGAAAATACATAGAGTATATTCATTGATACTGGAGTTTATATCCGTAATCGTTGTTTTCGTCTTCCATTCTCAACAAAAGCAGGGAAAAATTCTATACTACTGCCAAGCAGACTATTTGGATGTAACAATCTTAATGACGAACAAGTATTTACAAAATCACTTATTTGCAATGTAGAAGATAATTTAGATAAGCTATTAGAGTGTGAAATGGATTTGAAATCTTACACAAATATTGATTTTAAAACCGAGGAGAGTGATAACAACAAGTACATCCAAAGTGAAAAGTCAGTATGTTTACTCTTGCAATATACCTAAGTCCTGTAATTCAGTAAAATTTCCCTTTCCAGATTTGGATGAAAAAATTTCATCATTTGCATCTCATGGAAATGTTTTGGGTAAAACCAGAAAGTGGTACTGGTTTTCTACACATGGCTAAATAATTTATAGCGTGTCCTAAAGTTGATATTGTGAACGAATTGGAAGAGAACATAAAAGTAATCATGTTATGTACATTGTTGATTTCCAAAGAGGTGGCTACTATCAGAAATGCTACGGCCCTGATTGTAGAGGCTATCGATCTTCTGTGCGACCAGTACCATGGGATGTATTGTCCAACTGTTATGATATAGTGAAGCAAGAAGGCAAAACTGTGTAGAAGCAATGCTTCTATCAAACAAAATATCAACTACGTAGTGACAGTAATGAATGTGGTAATTTTGTTTGTATTCTTGATAGTAAGAACATGTACAAAGTCAACAGCATGTATACATATTTTTTTCTCTTACATAATTTGTTCTTCTCACTAAAATGACGAAAAATTAGTATGTATCAGCAAAAATAAAGATTAGACGGTGTTTTGCTAAAAATGTAAAACCATATATCTTTTTCAAATATGTTGTATACTATTTGTATATCTGTTATGATTATGTTGTTGTATAAGATTAATTGCTGGATTTTGTTAGTGTGTATGATTAATTCATATTAGAATTGTAATCATATCAATAATTATTTCACTACTGTTATTAGCAAAATATAAATTAAAAAGATAAAAATATTTATCTTTTTCATCCTGAAACCAAATAATATAAGTTAACAATGAAATAATTGTGCATTATTTTCTAATGTAATGAAAAAAAATTACCTTATAGAACATATATACTCAGACAACAACACCTATTAAATTTAATACATACAACAAAATTAAAATATTGCCTTTACATGAAAATAGAAATACAATTATCTCTTCAAACCTTTGTTGTCAAAAAAACAAAATAATTAAATAAACATTTAACATAACACAGCATAAATGATTCTTTAGCTTCAATTTAAACCATACAACCATCACAGATATATCAGACCTGCAATTGAAAACATAAACAAGTAAATAACTATACAATTTAAACCTTTTTATAAGACATTTTACATAAAGATATAACCAATTATCTTTTTTGCTCCTGTAGTGATGTTGAATGAAAAAACAAAATTATACAAAAAAAATTTGACTACTAACCAGTTATCTTTTTCACTCCTGTTATTTGCCATTGAAGCCCACATAACCATTTATCTTCTTTTTTTAAATACAATTTTTAAAAAGATAAAACCAGTTATAGCAAGACAACCATCACATAAATTTCATAGTTAATTTTTAATAATTCTGATAAGATCTTGTGGTTAAGTATATTGAGTCGTAGTGTTTCCAAGTGCACTCTACAACATCTAGTTCAAGGAGGCTCCAATGTTAATTTCCACGTATTGGAAATAAGATGTTGCTACATAATGGATATAAAAGTAATTTCGTGATAAAACAGTTGAACTGTTTTGTCAATATATTTACCTTTTCCATCTACCGCACTTGTCTTTTTAAAAAATGGTTTAGAAAATGTATTTTGTAATAAAATAAGTTAATTAACATCAGTTATAGAAATCCAACAGAGAAAATCGATTAGCCTATCCAGATGAACAAAATCGCCTCATGATTTCCACATTTAAAGTCGAATTTGATTTCAAAAAAAAATAACGCCTAATTTTTTACCCAAAAATAAACGATCGCTTTCATTGCACAAGAAACTACGGCTTAATTTTGACGTAATTTTTACAAGAACCTAATTTCAGAAATTGATTTTTAAGAAGATGAAGACGTGCTCTTAGATTTTTGTCCTGAAAAATAATTATTTCAATCCCGTGTCCTACAAAATAATAAGGCTCGACCGGTAAGCCCTTAACACAAATTTCCATTAATTAAAATTGAGATCAAAATGGCGCGGTAGTTCGTAATATTGAGTTTTGAACTTCAATTGAATACACAGAATCCATTTTAAGTCGAAATTCTGTGAAACAAGAAACGTTTGAATCTTGTTGATGATAATTTTCATATGGAAGCGAAAAATCCAGATTTCGTGTTATAGATTGTTAGTTACGTCCAATTCAAATTTTAAAATAGTCGCTATGGAATTCGTTATTAAAATATAATGTTTATTAATTAATATAATAGGGTTTTAATATATATTTAGATACCATTTGACTCGGAATGCTGATATCAAGTTGTATAACTGTACGATAATTTTAATTGGGTAAATATGATGATAATAATTTTTTATTATTTTTATTTGAATTATTTTGGGATTTAAATAATATTTTAATTGATATTATTATAAGCCTTAAAAGTGGCCATTTTGCAATCAGAGTTCGTTTCGACGAAGTTAGTTTCATTGGAACCATAACGTCAAATTATTGTACGGTATAAAAGTTCGTGGAAAACCGATGTCGTATGTGACAACGACAGCCATAAACGCCTAGTCATTTTCTATAACGCGTAATTAATTTAATTTAATAGAGGGGTATTCGTGTATAACTTGAGCAGATGATCGAATTAATCCACGAAACCAATTCCGTTGAGTTCGTATCTATGATTAGAGTTAGGATAGGTTGGTAGTTTGTTATTTTTGGTGTCCAAAATAGCATTGTTTGGCATATAAAAATAACGTGCCGGGAAACAGTCTCGTAATGCGATGAAATTTGTGCCATTGGATTCATATTAATTAATTATTATAAGATTTTGATTTTCGTGTCAATCGGACATACCGTTTGATCGTGGCAACAATAAACGTCTCTGTTTTTATTTAATCGTTTATATTATTTAACAGGGGTAACTTTAAAGGAAGAAACGACTAGCCAAATGAATTCCGATTTTAACGAAACAAATTTCATTGAATCCGTAAGGAAAAGGACAAGTAGAATTTCAAAGTTTCAAGTTGATTGGATTTATTTTGTGATCGTGGAAAATTTAACACGTGATTTTTATCTTGTGATTTGTAAAGGACTTTTTACAAACGACCTCGGAATTTGACGAAACCTGTCCCATCATGCCCAGAATATTTTTTTATACTAGGATTAGGAGTTTCGTCTCGATTAGAGGATGTACATGTTTGTTTTTGCGCGTTACTTCATCGCCAAGTTTCAAATAATAATAAACTAATAGTCCATCACCATATAAATACACAACATTATGCGCAACCCTAATTTTTTTCCAGCCAAACGTTTGCGTGGTCAAAAGACTTGGCCACCTCCACTTTCAATTGAACGGCCGGGACCTCCCCACCTTCTTCCCCAAAAATCATTCAATCCTGACCTCGAATCAGATATCTCCCAATAGGAAATCTCTGAAGCTCAATGTGTTCTATCACGTGGATGGTGGCGATTGGCTTTCGTGGTTCGTATTGATCGGAAATCGATTCGATGTGGCTAGCGTTCATGAGGTCATTGCAGTTTAACGGCGGCGTGGGACAGCTCATGGTTTAGGGTGGTGGAGATGTGGACCAAGGCGCACAGTTCGGCGGTGACAGATGTGGTTCCGATGGAAGGTGGGGAGGCCGGAGGTGAGATGATGGGTACGTGTTGTATGTAGGAGTCGTGAATTTTGGAAGCACGAAGAACACATTATCGGGCAAGAGTTTGAACACAGCTGCGTGGACAAAACAGATCAGGTATTTTAAATTGAAGGCAGGAAAAACAGTTCGACCCGTATTCTTGAACGTACAGAAGGAAGTCAGCCAGTATAACCTATGTAATTACCTTAATATTTAAACTAACCGTGATTTATAATAACTTATTTAATAATTAAATTAGTGTTTATCGATACAGATGGAGACGAGCACGAAGGGAGGAGGAGAAGTTAACAGATCGACCGCCTTTTTATTTTAAATGTAATTAGTCATTAATTATTAAATTAAGAAGTTAATTAGTGGTTTAATTATATAATCTTAAAAGGTTAATAACTCATTCATATTTTACCAGAATCGGATGAAACGAATTGCACTAGAATCGTATCAATGAGATCTACACTGTGGAGCTAATTGGGACAAAAACTGCGACGATAGGAATTTACGGTTAAATTAAATGATTGTTTAATTTTACTGTAACTAAACTACTTCAATGAATAATCAAATCAAAGTGAGTTAAACTCACTCAGTTCTCCTACTTATATTTTATATAAATCGGGTTTTATAATTGTGTATTATGGTTGCTAATGATTGACTATCTGTTGAATATATATTCATATATTGATTGAATAAATGAAATTAAACGTTGTTTAGTTTCAGCAAAACACCAAATCGTTATTTTAACGATTGGTCCCAATTAAGGTAACTTACCTTATTGGTCACTTTATAAAATAAACGTGTTTAATTCAATGAATTGTTTGAATTGTTTTGTTAAATAAATTAGTTGCTGTTAAATAATTGTTATTTACTGTTTATAGAAATAATCAATTATGTTGAATTGAATGATTTTATCCGAGATAACAAATTTGATGCAGGGAAGGACAGGTTGGAGGAATCCAACGAGATTCCACAAATATATATTTTTTGTTCATATTATCATTATATGAACTGTTCGGATTGGGTGATTGAGTTGATTGTTGATCGTTGACTGAAAATTCAACATTTATTTTGTATAAACCAATGAGTTATATTGGTTGAGTAATTGGTAGTATATGGCCTATAAATCAATCGTTTTCTAAATATTGATTGACCGTCAGGTAAATCGACATAAGTGTAGTTATAAAATTTATTTTATAACTGAAGATAGATTTTTAAATTTGTTACTTTAAATGAAAGTTATTAATAGGAAATAAATATTTATTAGTGAAAATAAGTGTCAGGTCCCTAAAACTTATCAAAATAGAAGCCACGTCCCTCCCTAAGTCTCAATGCAAACCCGCCCCCTATTTTCATACTTCCGCTTTTTCCTTTTTTAGCCAGAATTTTTGGCGCTATCAGGTAAAAAAAATGTACCTAAAATCTGAAAATATTAATGTTGCATACATGTATGCAACTATTACCAATAGTTGTATACATGTGTGCAACTATTTCATAAGCTGTTTTGGCTTGAAAATTTGGACCTGGACTTGCATACATGTGTGCAACTATTTGAAATATTTGCACACATGTATGCATGTATTTGCACGAAGAAAACTTAAGTGTAATTTAGTCTATGAATTACTACACACTTTTATGCAAGAATTATGCAATACATGCACAGTTGTATGCAAGTAAATCAATAAAGAAGCACAACATGAAAAACATGCACAGATATATGCAAAAAAAATACAAATATGTGCATACTTTTATGCATTTAACTGCATTTTTCGTTGTTTATCTGTTTTTTCGGTTTTTGATGCCTTGTTTGATGGATTTTGGATCTGAATTTTTTGTCGAGTGCATGTTTAATTTAAATATGAATTTACGTATTTTTTTTAAAAAAATTACGGAATTTTTGAAAAATAGGGACTAAATTTATAATAAGTTTATGACTGGACCTGAGCCTAATTTAAAACCTTAACAGGGACCTGTGCCAAACACACCCTATTTATTATTTATTATTTAAGTTTATAGATAATTATTAAATGATTTTATAAAGCAAATTCTGATGTTAATCAGATTTATAAGCAGAAGAGAGTAGAAAATTAACCTAACGGTTAAGATTTGAATAATTGTTTTTAAGAAACAATCAAGTGGAATCATTTGAATTAATTATATTATTAATTAATTTAAATAAAGGACTAATTGGCACTGGTTAATGAGATAACTATGTTTTGAGTTGACTAAGTCAACCGTTTTAACTGAATTGATTATTAAATTAGTTTGATTTGAATTAATCTAATGAAATAGTTTAACGAATATGGTTTTTAATTTTAATAAGATTTAAAAAAAAGGAATTTACTATTTATTTTAGTTAAGTAAGAAGTTAATTACTACTACTGTAGTTAACGATTGAAGTAAATTATTATTTTAATTAATAATAATTTAGGAGATTACTTTTTAATTGCAATTCATTTAAAAAGTGACTGACGTTGAAATGAATCTAATCGAAATGTGAAAGGAGTTTATGAATGGGTTTTATATCAAAACCGTGTGTTTATAACGAAGTTGTAAAAGGGATTTTTAATCGAATCTGAGCTAATTATAAGAGGTTCATTTGGGATGGAGTGTTCTGATGGCGCGTTCCAACGGGGTCATGTGCGTGCATGGGTCCGGTCTTTCTGGGAAAATAAGACACCATAATACCTGCAAATAGGTCTGTGTCCTTCTGGTGGTTGCCACTTTAGGAAGTAATACACACTACTTGGGGCTGGCACAAGGTATTTACGTGGTAGGGAGCTGATCGCTTGCGGGTAATAATTAGGGTACATCTAGTTTTGTTTAGGTACCTATTATTTCTATTTGGGGTAACACCCGTTATTTCAGTGTAGGTACTTGTTATTTCTATTTGGGGTAAAACCCGTTGCTAGAAGTACACCTAATTCTACCATTTATGTTCTATTGGGATCATTCAATTTCTGTAAAGTAATTGGAAAACACTTAATTCGGTATTCTAGTATTGGTGCAGAGAAAGTAATTGAGAAGCAAAGTTTATCCTATTTATTATGTTTATCCTGTCCACCCTGTTTATACCTGTTATATGCTACAGTTATCTCTAATCCATTTTATTTACTGTCTTGATACTTTTATTTCTTTATATGCTAAAAAGTCATTGGACTCGCCAGACTTTATGTCTGACCCGTTTTGTTTCTTTTCCTCTCTCTTCCTTCCCCCCAAGGTTGTTAGGGTGGGAACGCTCAAGCCTAATTAGGAATCTCTCTCTTCTGTTTCTTCTTGGAGCTGCTTAGATGTACCGCTTTGACTACTTGTCTACTTTGTTATGGCTATTTTTGGGGACTATGATTTTATATTTCTGTACTCTGATGGTTTTAGTGCAAGGCGAATATTTTCATTTGATGTAATTTGTTTTCAGTATTTCAGACTGATGTTGTAACTAGATTTTGGACCACGATGTTTTTTGTTGGAAAATAAAGTTTTAAATTTCCGCTGCTATTTTATATCTTACTTGTGAAATTCTGTGTCTGTTTACCTATAACACTTCACGAAACTTAATGCATTCTGATAAAGAATGACATTAACGGACTTGGGGTGTTACATTTGATATCAGAGCTGAAGGTTGCAAGATCAGATAAAAGTTTTGAAAATTGTTTTCAAAGCAAAGCATTTTCAGAGAAAAGACTGTTTTTGAAAAACATATTCCCCAAAGCCATATAAAATATCTTTTGATTTTCTGTTTTATCCTTTTTCCTTCCATTTTCAGCATGTCTGGGGAACTGAATCTTCCCGAGGGCATTCAGATACTGGCTTGGTTCCATAGGTATCTTGAAGCTACGACACCTGCCAGAGGCCAAGCAGACGCCCCTCCCCTAGCTGCAGCCATCATTCCTCCTCCTCCGCGAGCGGATAATTTCTCTAAGATATGCAAGGACTTCTATGCTATGGGAGGAAAACCATTCCATGGAACTGAATGCTTTGTGGAAGCAAGGATTTGTCTTAAAGAGACGGAGGATTTGTTTGGGATTTTCGAGGTTGACTACCGTAGGAAGATTCAGTTGGTTGCATGGCAGCCAAAGGACGAGGCTTCATTCTGGTAGGAAGTGACACAAGCAGGGCGTCCAGTCACTACAAGAAAAATACCTTTTTATATCGTTTAAAAAACGCTATGAAAGGATATAATGGCATTTTTATAAATGCTATATATCAACATGTTGAAATGTGTCAGGGGTCTATAATAGCAACGAAATACTCGCTATAAAAAACATGCTATAAATGATGTTACTCATAGCGTTTTAGAATTGCTATTAAATGGACGATTTGTAACATACAAATTCCTATCTATAGCGTTTGTTGCTTGCTATAAAAAATTTCTATATAGTTGTGGTTTATGCTACTAAAATTTATAACGTCATTTAATTGCTATTTATAGCAACTATGAACGCTGTTTATAAACATTACTTGATTATTATAGCAACTACAAACGCTATAGAAATTTCATAGCCTGATTATTAATACAACTATAAACGCTATAGAAAGTTTAATATAGTACTTTATAGCAATATTTACTTGCCATTAATCATTGCAGAATATTTTTATTGCACTAGCATAATGCTATAGTATGTAAAGCCATTATTAGAAGTATTTCATGCACTATATTAAATATATAAATATTTATGATCAAAAATATGTCATACAAGGTTTGAAGCATATAAATATTTGTGATCAAAAGAAGCAATTCTTACAATCGTTGCTAACCAAAACAATACATACTAAAAAAATAAACAATCCATACAACCGTAGTTAACCAAAACGATACATAATAAAAGTAAAGATCCATGAACATCGACACAAAATACATTTTAAGGATAATGAGTATGACACCATATTTTTTTCATGTCTTTCACCATGGGGTAAACCAAAAGCATCATATAGCGCTTGTCAAAAAAAAAAAAAAAAAAACCATGTCTATTAGTCATAAAATGTAAACATAAACTATCATGAATAGTAAAATATGGAGGAAAGTAATTGCGACAAACAAAGAAAATACTCAAAAGTGACGGCTAATATATGTATGTTGCATAAGTAATTTGATGTTCTGCCAGATGTGCATACGTATTCAATAATTACGTGTCTATTGTTATAAGCTTAATTTTTATAAAACTTAACTGAATTTTGTAAACTTATTTAACTTAAGAAAACAGTTGTTTATTTAATTATTTTAAAACTTAATTAACTTAGTTACTTATTTTAAACTTAGTTACTTTATTATTATTATTATAAATTTTGTTAAATTTATAAACTTAATTTATTTTTATAACTTAGTTAATTTTAATAAAAAATTAGATGATTTTTATTACACTGAAGTCAATTTTATAACAATTTAACAAAGATTTCAAAGTAGAGAACATGTAATGTAACAACCCGGAGTTTTGGGGCCAATTTAAAATTTTTATTTTAGAAATTTTAATGGATCCTAATATTTAAAATAATTTATTTTGAAGGAGAACGACTAAAAATTTATTTTAAAACGAATAAATTTAATTTAATTATAAAAGGAGTTTAAAACAGCGCTGCGGTTTGAAAATTTGAATTTGAACTTTGACTGACCGTACCGGATTCAAATTAAATCGGAATTGAGCGAAATAAGAAATAATTAAATCTGTTTAATCATATCTTTCTAACGAATCTGAAAAACTGAAATTTCACTTTATAATTTGAAAGTTATGTCCAGATTAAAATTTAGAAAAGTCGCTGCATAATTTATATATATTTTAATTAAATATATTAGCCTTGAAAATAGCCGTTTTTCAAACGACCTCGGTTTTCGACGAAACCACTTTTGTTGGAACCGGAATGTCAAATGATTGTTATGTTTATTTTTCTAGAATTTTTCGGATTAATATGTGAGCGTAGCAAAGGAAAACGTGTTTTGTCAGTTTCGGTCAAATTTAATCGACTTGAAAATGACCATTTTTCAAACGGGCTCAGAATTCGTCGAAATTAGTCTTGTTAAAACCGTGTCGTCAAAACATAACTAGAAATAATTTTTCTGTAATTTTTAGAGGTCGTATGTGGCCCCGGTAATTTAAAATGTACGTTTAAATTAAATATAAATTGATTTATAATTTAATTTAAAGAAAAACATATCGTAACAGCCGAGCTGGGTTATGAAACATGTTCCATTGTGTCCTGGATGAGGGCTATTAGCTAGGGGCGACACTCGTTGGGTTGGAATTGGAGCTGGAATAGATTAACAAGCTATTTTCTTAATTAAATAATTAATTAACATAAATAATACGGTATATATACGGTTGGAATACGGTCCAACCCTAACCCATTTGTCAGCCGCCATATTTCATCTTTCCATGGCCAAGAACTCACGATTTCATTCCACAAAAACTTCCAATCCGATCAATGATTCAATAAGAAATAAAACAATAATCGATCTTCTCCCTTGGATCTTCTAATCCATACGGATTAAATCGTTTCTCGTGGACTGTACTTCTCGATTTCTGCACGCAAAGGCAACGGGTTCGGGTTGGATATGCGGGCATAGGGAGGGGCCGAGCTTCAGGTGGTTGGCGGCGTGGGGAGGCGCCATCCTGGCGATCGACGTGAGCAGGTTGGATTGGGGTCTGGTGTCTCCGATATGCGTTCATTCTGGTGATGTCGATTGGAGCAAATGGGTTCAACGAAGAGGCTCAAAACCTGGAAGAAGAAGATGAGGTTACGGCCTTGTTTTGGATTGGGGGGTAATTAGCTTAAGCATATATTAATTATTTAATTATTTAATTATCAAATGGAATAACGATCATATCTTTGTCATAACAACTCAGAATCGAACGAAACGAAAAGCGTTGGACTCATATGGATCAGATCTACGCTATGAAGCTGACTAGGGTTGATACCGAGCATCTTGAAAATTCAGGAAATTTCAGATCTAAATTGTTTGGTGAGATTTCTATTTTTTTTAAATTAAAATTAATTATTTTATTGTATTCATTCTGTATGAAATTCATGTTGTATGTATGCATTTATTTAAATGTTGATTGTGATGTGATTGTGATTGTGTGTTCATGTTTGTTAGAATTTGTGTATACGATAAAATTATATATTATCGTGTATATAGAATATGTTATTTTCGTGTGTGCCAAGAATTTATGTATAAAATAAAAATCATATTTTTATTTTATATAAAGAAAAACATGATAAAAGTAGAGATTTGTCAAAACATGATTTGTGAAATAAAAACAAGTCATTTTGTAAAACTTGTTAGTTAAAATAAAAACAAGTCATTTTGTAAAACTTGTTAGTTAAAATAAAAACAAGTCATTTTGTAAAACCTGTTACTTAAAAATAACACCTTTTGTAAAACTTGTTAGTTGAAATAAAAGTAGCACTTTTTGTCAAAACTTGTTAATTGAAATAAAATAACAATTTTTGTCAAAACATGTAAACTAAAATAAAAGTTATCATTTGTGTTAAAACATGTTATTGAAACAAGTTTTACATATTTTGTAGAAATAGAATATATTGGACATGCTCATTCTGTCAATTTTATAGAATGAATTAAAAACATTCATTCTTGTCACTTTAAAGAATGAAACCCAAAAGTTACATTTTTTATGTTATATTAGAAATTAACAAATTTATGGTTAGAATCATGTTATCATAAAAATCTCATTATTATGTTAGCATATAAAGGAACATATTTTTAGAGTCGATTTGTTTCAACTAAAAAGTACACATTTTTAGTACCGAATTGTTCAACTAAAAAGATTCATGTTTCATTAGGAAACATATTTTTCATTAAAACACATTTTAATGTAACATGAGAAACCTAGAATTAGAAAAGACAAAAGTGTAAAATTAGAAAAATAACATTTTTAAAACATAGGAAAAGAACTACATTTTTATTTGCGTTTTAAAATGCAAATAGAACATAGAAATTTGTTAACATATGAAATATCCTTTTTATGTTATTAGAAAACATAGAAAATGTTAACAGGTAGAATATGCTTTTATAGGTTATTAGAATACTTGGAAAATGCAAACACATAAAATATTCTTTTATGTGTTATTAGAACAATTTTAGCGTAATATTCTTTTTAGAATAAAAGCCCATTTTTTAGCGTAATATTCTTATCAAAAATTAAAAGAACATTTTGGCTAGAAAGTGTACATTAGAATTAAAAAAACATTTTGGCTAGAAAGTGTATATTAGAATTAAAAGAACATTTTGGCTAGAAAATGTACACTAGAATTAAAGGAACAGTTTTGGTTAGAAAATGTACACTAGAAATAGAAGAACATTTTGCTAGAAAAATCACAAGAGAAATAAAAGAAAGATTAGCAAAGCAATAACCTTTTTGCCAAAAAGAAAGATTAGCAAAGAAAATAACATTTTTGTCAAAAGAATGGTTAGTGAATTAAGAATGTATATTTTTATGCATTAAAAAGAATGAATTAAGAATGTATATTTTATACATTAAAACGAATGAGTTAGAAATGATCATTTTTGTTTACATTAAAAGAATTAGACAAATCGGTCATTTTGTTTACATTAGAAGAATTTAACAAAATTATCATATTTTGTACATTAAAGAAGAGTTAGACAAAATTATCATATTTTGTTACATTGACAAGATTAGACAAAAGTATCATATTTTTTTGTACATTAAAAGTAATTAGGCAAAGTACAATTTTCGTCACTTTAAAAGAATTAGAATAAAAGAGATATTTTTGTCATTTTAAAAGGGATGAAGTAAAATATTCGTTTTGTCATATAAAAATGAATGAGACCAAAAATATACATTTCGGTCAATAAATAGGAGTTAAGATTTTATTGTCATTCGTTAACAATAAAAAGAATAGAAACAAAAGACCAGAATTTTATTGTCATTTGTTCACAATAAAGAGAATTGAAATATATGTCTGTGATGTGGTAATGTTTGATGTGTTAAATATATTGTTAGTATATTCAAACTGGATATTACACTTCCATTTTCAAGTCATTTGACTTGTTTATGTGATTGGTACGATAATTTTCACACATCGCCCAAGTGCACAAATAATTTATCATTTGATTGTTGAATGAAACCCTACATGGGTGTTGGGATGATATTTGACCTACACTAGTCCCAATATTTAGTGTATAATCCACTCTAGTTGATTATTTGGATGTGTGATAATTATCTATCATGATTGTTGATTATATGCAATATATGGCTGTTGATTGAGTCACATTCCAATAAATAATATTCTAGAAAAGAATATTTTAGAGATATATTTTAGAAAAAGAATATATTTTAGAAAATATATTTTTATTGAAATGAACTAGTTATCAACCAGAATTAACCATTAAATTTAGATTTAATGAAATCTTCCGATTTGTTAATATTTAATTGAAATTAAATTAAATGAAGTGGATTTTGGGTTTTGTCGTGAATAGTGCCTTAAATAACACTGTTCTTAAAATCCCGTATGAAAAGAATAAATCTTTTAATTAAGATTATTACAGTTTTCAATTATATTTAATAATTGGAATAAGATGAAATGTGAGTTGGGTTTATTGTGAACCATGTTTTTAAGCGACATTTGTTCTTTAACCCAACTGATAGTGAAAATATGATTTGGAATTTATGAATCTTTTATTAAGATTTAAATGGGAATTTTGCAAAAGCCAAGTTTTCCAATTTAATATGTTAAATTGGAGTTGAATGGAATTCGAAGTAATAATAACCGAGATAAGCTTCTGTAGAAGAAGACCGATGCTACATATGGAATTTACAAGGCTTTGCCGTTATTCCATTTATATTATTGGTCGGATACAAAAATTTATAATGATTATATACTGATTTGATTTCTGTAATGATTCCATATTTTATGGAAGATGATTTTGGGTTTACCGTGAACTATGTTTTAAATGACATTAGTTCTTTAACCCAGTTAAAGATAAGATTAATTTCTTAAATTTAAATAATCATTGAATAATGATTCTTGGTATTTAAAACCAAATTGGGTTTTAATAAATCTTTAAAAGAAAGATTTAAGAATAAATTTAAAGGATTTATCTTTGATAGAATAATGTGAATATTTTATTTAAAGGAATATTCTGAATTGGAATGAGGCGTTGTATGTGTTTTATACATCACTTGATTTTTATTTATAAAAGTACGCAAGTTATTCGGAAAGACCGGGTTTAACCCATTCTGAATACTTACCACGACGATGAAGAGTCGAAGTTGAAGACGGTGATTGAAGACCGACGATCTTCACATCGAATGGATGTGTTTCTACTGAGACCCATGATGGGAGTAGTTACCTTGAAGGGGTTTCAGTGGTAGCCGTACAGATGTATTGTTGATTGTCCGGATATGCGAGGACCTCTCAGGTGTCTCCGGTTTCGTTCAAACCCAGAACGGACTTGTAAATGGATGTGTGTCTGACATTGGATTTCGTTCCATGTGAATTAAATTGATTTTTATTAATGTATATCTGATTGGTGGTGGAGAATTTATTCTCTGCTTAACACCCTAGTATATATTAATAGTGATTGATCGCATGGCGTGAATTGTCAATGTGGCACGCCAAGATGCAACTGATCAAGGCTTTTGTTGAAAAGCAGAGCCTTGTGGGATGATCAAAGTATAACCTATTACGACATAGCTTTGTGTATAGCGTGACTTCGCGAGCCTCACACCCCGGTATGAGTCAAAAACGGAATATGGACCATAGGGAGTGCACACGTTTCTTTCTAGCTAGAGTGATGTCAGGGACCTACCAGCGCTGACATTTTACTTATGTGGATGATGGATTTTGAGGCGCCTCGGATTTTTATAGGCCGTTAGTGGTCATACTATAGGTTCAAAGGAACTGGGAAGCGTGTGTTCAGGCATAACTAATCCACTGCCGATAGGCAGGGACTGGCCCTACCGCATCCAAGGGTTCGCCAGAGTCCGGATCCTGAGGCATTTGCTAGATTGTCTCGAATCGGAGAGGATCTTGCCCCTAGCCTCGACTCATGATGGAAATCCAACTTCCAATACGACCTTGCGGTTTTATATTGTAGAACTAGTATGGCGACATAGTAGGATGGGGTACTATGCCGTCTGTGATTGATACATTATGATTGAAATGTTTTTGAAATCTATATACCCATATATATATATACACACACACTAATATATAATCCGTTTTTATTGTATCAAGCATCTTTTGACCATTATAAGGAAAAACTCTATCCTCCGGTTTGCATTGCATTGTGTGATGGGACTTGAGTCTTATAATGGTTTCATTTTCTAAAAAGCATTGCGTTGTTTAACGATTTACTTTATTTTATGCACCGGCAATCCAATGGAGTAAACCCGTTCCGCGTTAGCGGCGTGGTCCTGTGATTAGCTTCTTATTAGATAAGTAAGTTAGATTTCTCATACCAGTCCCATGACTGACCTGTAGTTTGTTTCACTGGCAAACTCGGGTGCCCATATTTTTCCACACGGGAAGTGGAGTAGCTTTTTGCAGATATTTACAGGATCCTGGTTTATAGCTGAAGCGGTATTCGGAAAGCTCTGTGTCCGTGTATTCCCTTCGGTTGTGTATTTGTAATATTTTTCCACTGCTATTTAAATGTAATTTAAACCTCTGATATTATTGTATTTCTTTATGTAATAAGTATTCATACTCTGTTATGTTCTTGTACTCTGATTTAATTGTTGTAATCAGCAATAAAATGTTCTTCAGTTTGTGTTCTGATGTGTGTTGTTCTCAAAGCAATCCAAGCTTTCCTTTACTGGGAAGTTCGGGTCATTTCATTTGGTATCAGAGCTTTGGTTTACAGAGCTCGAGAACAAGACACATTAGAACCGAACGAAAGAATTCATCAGAGATTGGATTAGTAATATCCAATGAGAATAACTCGCTAGAGATAGGATCAGTAGTATCCTAGAACGAGTGTGAAGAGTATTATTTTCTTTAAAATAGGTAAAAACAAATTCAGTTTTGAAAATTTTATCTTAAAATACGTATTTGAGTATATTATTATATTTCAATGTGGACAATCGAGTATATAAAGATTTTGAATACACGAGTAATTAACGGATATTCGAAATTTTAATATATTGGATAGATATAGAATCATACTCTAGTCACCCGGAGATGTTCTGACGGTGGTTCGAACCATCATCAGAAGTTATGTTCGAGTTTCGAAAGTGGTATATCTATATATTTCCATTGACTGGTATGAGAACCAAAACTTAGTTAGTACACGTTACTGTGATTTGCACTAAAAATATGATTTTTGACTATATAAAATATTGGAAAAATTAATCACTTAATTGATTGCTGGTTGTGATGTTTGATTATTGGATTAGCTAATAAAATTATTGATAACCAATAAATAAATAAATAAAATTTAATTAAGTTAGTTAATTAAACAACTATTAGCTTCGTTCCTTTTCGAGGACGAAAAGATTTTAAGTGGGGGCGATTGTAACAAACCGGAGTTTTGGGGCCAATTTAAAATTTTTATTTTAGAAATTTTAATGGATCCTAATATTTAAAATAATTTATTTTGAAGGAGAAAGACTAAAAATTTATTTTAAAACGAATAAATTTAATTCAATTATAAAAGGAGTTTAAAACAGCGCTGTAGTTTGAAATTTTGAATTTGAACTTTGACTGACCATACCGGATTCAAATTAAATCAGAATTGAGCGAAACAAGAAATAATTAAATCTATTTAATCATATCTTTCTAACGAATCTGAAAAACTAAAATTTCACTTTATAATTTGAAAGTTATGTCCATATTAAAATTTGGAAAAGTCGCTGTATAATTTTTATATATTTTAATTAAATATATTGGCCTGGAAAATAGCCGTTTTTCAAACGACCTCGGTTTTCGACGAAACCACTTTTGTTGGAACCAGAATGTCAAATTATTGTTAAGTTTATTTTTCTAGAATTTTTTGGTTTAATATGTGAGCGTGGAAAAGGAAAACGTGTTTTGTCAGTTTCGGTCAAATTTAATCGACTTGAAAATGGCCATTTTTCAAACGGGCTCAGAATTTGTCGAAATTAGTCTTGTTAAAACCGTATCATCAAAACATAGCTAGAAATATTTTTTCTGTAATTTTTAGAGATCGTATGTGCCCCAGTAATTTAAAATGTATGTTTAAATTAAATATAAATTGATTTATAATTTAATTTAAAGAAAAACATATTGTAACAACCAAACTGGGATACGAATCGTGTTCCATTGTGTTCGGGATGGGGGCTATTAGCTACGGGCGACACTTGTTGGGTTGGAATAGATTAACATGCTATTTTCTTAATTAAATAATTAATTAATATAAATAATACGGTATATATACGGTTGGAATACGTTCCAACCCTAACCCATTTGTCAGCCGCCGTATTCCATCTTTCCATGGTCGAGAACTCATGATTTCATTCCACAAAAACTTCCAATCCGATCAATGATTCAATAAGAAATAAAACAATAATCGATCTTCTCCCTTGGATCTTCTAATCCATACGGATTAGATCGTGTCTCGTGGACTGTCCTTCTCGATTTCTGCACGCAAAGGCAACGGGTTCGGGTTAGATTTGCGGGCACAGGGAGGGGCCGAGCTTCAGGTGGTTGGCGGCGTGGGGAGGCGTCGTCCTGCCGATCGACGTGAGCAGGTTGGATTGGGGTCTGGTGTCTCCGATATGCGTGCGTTCTGGTGATGCCGATTGGAGCAAATGGGTTCAACGAAGAGGCTTAAAACATGGAAGAAGAAGATGAGGTTACGGCCTTGTTTTGGATTGGGGGGTAATTAGCTTAAGCATATATTAATTAATTAATTATCAAATGGAATAATGATCATATCTTTGTCAATAACAACTCAGAATCGAACGAAACGAAAAGCATTGGACTCGTATGGATCAGATCTACGTTATGAAGCTGACTAGGGTTGAAACCGAGCATCTTGAAAATTCAGGAAATTTCAGATCTAAATTGTTTGGTGAGATTTTTATTTTTTTTAAAATTAAAATTAATTATTTTATTGTATTCATTCTGTATGAAATTCATGTTGTATGTATGTATTTATTTAAATGTTGATTGTGCTGTGATTGTGTGTTCATGTTTGTTAGAATTTGTGTATATGATAAAATTATATATTATCGTGTATATAGAATATGTTATTTTCGTGTGTGCCAAGAATTTGTGTATAAAATAAAAATCATATTTTTATTTTATATAAAGAAAAACATGATATAAGTAGAGATTTGTCAAAACATGATTTGTGAAATAAAAACAAGTCATTTTGTAAAACTTGTTAGTTAAAATAAAAACAAGTCATTTTGTAAAACTTATTAGTTAAAATAAAAACAAGTCATTTTGTAAAACTTGTTAGTTAAAATAAAAACAAGTCATTTTGTAAAACTTGTTAGTTAAAATAAAAACAAGTCATTTTGTAAAACTTTTTAGTTAAAATAAAAACAAGTCATTTTGTAAAACTTGTTAGTTAAAATAAAAACAAGTCATTTTGTAAAACCTGTTAGTTAAAAATAACATCTTTTGTAAAACTTGTTAGTTGAAATAAAAGTAGCACTTTTTGTCAAAACTTGTTAACTGAAATAAAATAACAATTTTTGTCAAAACATTTAAACTAAAATAAAAGTTATCATTTGTGTTAAAACATGTTATTGAAACAAGTTTTACATATTTTGTAGAAATAGAATATATTGGACATGCTCATTCTGTCAATTTTATAGAATGAATTAAAAACATTCATTCTTGTCACTTTAAAGAATGAAACCCAAAAGTTACATTTTTTATGTTATATTAGAAATTAACAAATTTATGGTTAGAATCATGTTATCATAAAAATCTCATTTTTATGTTAGCATATAAAGGAACATATTTTTAGAATCGATTTGTTTCAACTAAAAAGTACACATTTTTAGTATCGAATTGTTCAACTAAAAAGATTCATGTTTCATTAGGAAATATGTTTTTCATTAAAACACATTTTAATGTAACATGAGAAACTTAGAATTAGAAAAGACAAAAGTGTAAAATTAGAAAAATAACATTTTTAAAACATAGGAAAAGAACTACATTTTTATTTGCATTTTAAAATGCAAATAGAACATAGAAATTTGTTAACATATGAAATATCCTTTTTATGTTATTAGAAAACATAGAAAATGTTAATAGGTAGAATATGCTTTTATAGGTTATTAGAATACATGGAAAATGCAAACACATAAAATATTCTTTTATGTGTTATTAGAACAATTTTAGCGTAATATTCTTTTTAGAATAAAAGCACATTTTTAGCGTAATATTCTTATCAAAAATTAAAAGAATATTTTGGCTATAAAGTGTACATTAGAATTAAAAGAACATTTAATTTTGGCTAGAAAGTGTACATTAGAATTAAAATAACATTTTGGCTAGAAAATGTACACTAGAATTAAAGGAACAGTTTTGGTTAGAAAATGTACACTAGAAATAGAAGAACATTTTGCTAGAAAAATCACAAGAGAATTAAAAGAAAGATTAGCAAAGCAATAACCTTTTTGCCAAAAAGAAAGATTAGCAAAGAAAATAACATTTTTGTTAAAAGAATGGTTAGTGAATTAAGAATGTATATTTTTATGCATTAAAAAGAATGAATTAAGAATGTATATTTTATACATTAAAAAGAATGAGTTAGAAATGAACATTTTTGTTTACATTAAAGGAATTAGACAAATCGGTCATTTTGTTTACATTAGAATAATTTAACAAAATTATCATATTTTGTACATTAAAGAAGAGTTAGACAAAATTATCATATTTTGTTACATTGACAAGATTAGACAAAAGTATCATATTTTTTTGTACATTAAAAGGAATTAGAAAAAATACAATTTTCGTCACTTTAAAAGAATTAGAATAAAAGAGATATTTTTGTCATTTTAAAAGGGATGAAGTAAAATATTCGTTTTGTCATATAAAAATGAATGAGACCAAAAATATACATTTCGGTCAATAAATAGGAGTTATGATTTTATTGTCATTCGTCAACAATAAAAAGAATAGAAATAAAAGACCAGAATTTTATTGTCATTTGTTCACAATAAAGAGAATTGAAATATATGTCTGTGATGTGGTAATGTTTGATGTGTTAAATATATTGTTAGTATATTCAAACTGGATATTACATTTCCATTTTCAAGTCATCCGACTTGTTTATGTGATTGGTACGATAATTTTCACACATCGCCCAAGTGCACAAATAATTTATCATTTGATTGTTGAATGAAACCCCACACGGGTGTTGGTATGATATTTGACCTACACTAGTCCCAATATTTAGTGTAGAATCCACTCTGGTTGATTATTTGGATGTGTGATAATTATCTATCATGATTGTTGGTTATATGCAATATATGGTTGTTGATTGAGTCATATTCCAATAAAGAATATTCTAGAAAAGAATATTTTAGAGATATATTTTAGAAAAAGAATATATTTTAGAAAATATATTTTTATTGAAATGAACTAGTTATCAACTAGAATTAACCATTAAATTTAGATTTAATGAAATCTTCCAATTTGTTAATATTTAATTGAAATTAAATTAAATGAAGTGGATTTTGGGTTTTGTCGTGAATAGTGTCTTAAATAACACTGTTCTTAAAATCCCGTATGAAAAGAATAAATCTTTTAATTAAGATTATTACAGTTTTCAATTATATTTAATAATTGTAATAAGATGAAATGTGAGTTGGGTTTATTGTGAACCGTGTTTTTAAGCGACATTTGTTCTTTAACCCAACTGGCAGTGAAAATATGATTTGGAATTTATAAATCTTTTATTAAGATTTAAATGGGAATTTTTCAAAAGCCAAGTTTTCCAATTTAATATATTAAATTGGAGTTGAATGGAATTCGAAGTAATAATAACCGAGATAAGCTTCTGTAGAAGAAGACCGATACTACATATGGAATTTACAAGGCTTTGCCGTTATTCCATTTATATTATTGGTCGGATACAGAAATTTATAACGATTATATATTGATTTGATTTCTGTAATGATTCAATATTTTATAGAAGATGATTTTGGGTTTACCGTGAACTATGTTTTAAATGACATTAGTTCTTTAACCCAGTTAAAGATAAGATTAATTTCTTAAATTTAAATAATCATTGAATAATGATTCTTGGTATTTAAAACCAAATTGGGTTTTAATAAATCTTTAAAAGAAAGATTTAAGAATAAATTTAAAGGATTTATCTTTGATAGAATAATGTGAATATTTTATTTAAAGGAATATTCTGAATTGGAATGAGGCGTTGGATGTGTTTTATACATCACTTGATTTTTATTTATAAAAATACGCAAGTTATTTGGAAAGACCGGGTTTAACCCATTCTGAATACTTACCACGACGATGAAGAGTCGAAGTTGAAGACGGTGATTGAAGACCGACGATCTTCACATCGAATGGATGTGTTTCTACTGAGACCCATGATGGGAGTAGTTACCTTGAAGGGGTTTCAGTGGTAGCCGTACAGATGTATTGTTGATTGTCCGGATATGCGAGGTCCTCTCAGGTGTCTCCAGTTTCATTCAAACCCAGAACAGACTTGTAAATGGATGCGTGTCTGACATTGGATTTTGTTCCATGTGAATTAAATTGATTTTTATTAATGTATATCTTATTGGTGGTGGAGAATTTATTCTTTGCTTAACACCCTAGTATATATTAATAGTGATTGATCGCATGGCGTGAATTGTCAATGTGGCACACCAAGATGCAACTGATCAAGGCTTTTGTTGAAAAGCAGGGCCTTATGGGATGATCAAAGTATAGCCTATTACGACATAGCTTTGTGTATAGCGTGACTTCGCGAGCCTCACACCCCGGTATGAGTCAAAAACGGGATATGGACCGTAGGGAGTGCACACGTTTCTTTCTAGCTAGAGTGATGTCAGGGACCTACCAGCGCTGACATTTTACTTATGTGGATGATGGATTTTGAGGCGCCTCAGATTTTTATAGGCTGTTAGTGGTCATACTATAGGTTCAAAGGAACCGGGAAGCGTGTGTTCAGGCATAACTAATCCACTGCCGATAGGCGGGGACCGGCCCTACCGCATCCAAGGGTTCGCCAGAGTCCGGATCCTGAGGCATTTTCTAGAGTGTCTCGAATCGGAGAGGAGCTTGCCCCTAGCCTCGACTCATGATGGAAATCCAACTTCCAATACGACCTTGCGGTTTTTGATTGTAGAACTAGTATGGCAACATAGTAGGATGGGGTACTATGCCGTCTATGATTGATACATTATGATTGAAATGTTTTTGAAATCTATATACCCATATATACATACACACACTAATATCAAATCCGTTTTTATCGTATCAAGCATCTTTTGACCATTATAAGGAAAAACTTTATCCTCCGGTTTGCGTTGCATTGTGTGATGGGACTTGAGTCTTGTAATGGTTTCATTTTCTAAAAAGCATTGCATTGTTTAACGATTTACTTTATTTTATGCACCTGCAATCCAATGGAGTAAACCCGTTCCGCGTTAGCGGCGTGGTCCTGTGATTAGCTTTTTATTAGATAAGTAAGTTAGATTTCTCATACCAGTCCCATGACTGACCTGTAGTTTGTTTCACTGGCAAACTCAGGTGCCCATATTTTTCCACATGGGCAGTCGAGTAGCTTTTTGCAGATATTTACAGGATCCTGGTTTACAGCTGAAGCGGTATTCGGAAAGCTCTGTATCCGTGTATTCCTTTCGGTTATGTATTTGTAATATTTTCTACTGCTATTTAAATGTAATTTAAACCTCTGATATTATTGTATTTCTTTATGTAATAAGTATTCATACTCTGTTATGTTCTTGTACTCTGATGTAATTGTTGTAATCAACAATAAAATGTTCTTCAGTTTGTGTTCTGATGTGTGTTGTTCTCAAAGCAATCCAGGCTTTCCTTTGCTGGGAAGTTCGGGTCATTTCATGTAATATTCATAATTATATTATTATTGTAAATATTTATAATATTAGTTTATAATTTTATTATTATTATTGGATTACTATTATTATTAAATTATATAGTTATATCATATTATATTATAATATTATTAATCAATTTTTATAACTTAGTTAATTTTATAAAAAGTTAGATGATTTTTATTAAACTTAATCAACTTTTATAACAATTTAACAAAGATTTCAAAATATAAAACATGTAATATTCATAATAATATTAGTATACTATTAATTAAATATTTATAATATTAGTTTATAAATTTATTATTATTATTGTATTGCTATTATTATTATATCATATTATAATATTATTATACATTTATTTTTATATACCTTTAGTTAAATTTTGTAAATCTCAATTAACTTAGTTAAATATTTATAAAATAAGTCTATAAATTTATTATTATTATATTAATATTAGTTTTATTATATTATATTACATTATATTATTATTTATTAATTTTTATATACCATTAGTTAAATTTTATAAACTCAATTAACTTAGTTAAATTTTATATACTTTTAGTTAATTTTCACAAAACTCACTTAACTTAGTTAAATATTTATAAAATTAGTTTACAAATTTATTGTTATTATATTACTACTATTATATTATTACTTTTATTTATTAATTTTTGTATACCTTTGGTCAAATTTTATATAGATCAATTAACTTAGTTCGATATTTATATAATTATTTTATAAATTTATTATTATTATATTGGATCAGATCGAACAAGTGTATATATAATATAAATGAATTAGCATGGTTACTTTTTTTAGGTAAAATAGGTAAAATAAAATAAAAGGTCGGTAAATAAAGAAAAATTGTCAAATAAAATATATATTCCATTTAGGAATTATGAGAGCTGCTAGTGTCTGAATGTGAGCCGTTTCACAAATTGAATAAATGACAAAAGTATGATGGGAATACTGGAGAAGTAGTATACATAAGTCGAAGTAATTCAAGAAATCATATATTAATATAAAAGGAGTTAAGGTTAGTAATGGAACTCTAACAGTGTTTGGTGGTACATGTTATCAACCTCAATCAGACCGACAACGTTATGGCTACATAATAAGGAGAAAGGTAATTACCTTTAAAGTAGCTGCAACTATCCATCCAATAACTACAGCCATCTTCCGCTCACACAGTGCTCAACCCACTTGCGCAATAGGTTATTGTTGTAGTCAATCTTCAGAAATATAGTAAGAACTAGCGGTATTGTTAATTATTTCTTCAAACTTCAATTTAAATATGAACATTAAATCGCTTAAATATTCATTAAACTATAAACATGGCTTAAAATCTCCACAAACTTCCATTACTACATTTTACATTCCCAGATTATCACTTCGATTATTAATAAAAAACTAATAATAAAGTTTCAAAATTTATTAAGATAAAACTGGGTCACTTCACCATTAAACTCCCATTTACATTAATAAACTAATTTAATAAAACAATTTCAGTTTATGCTGTCCTTAAACATGGTTTATTATCTAATCAATTCCACTATACCCTTTCCATTTTAAAATAATTTATAATATAATAAATTAAAATAATTCTGTTTACTTCGATTTTAGATAATAATAATCAATTTCAGTATAACCTCATTTCAATTGATTCTTAAAGACAATTAACTTCAATTATTACTCGTTACGTTGATTGCTACTCACTGGCTTCCAAAACTTATTTGAACAAGAACCTCCTTTATAAAAACCATTAAATAATTACTTATAACTTAAATAAATTGCGACGACCCAAACCCCCGTGTGACGGTGGCAAGGATAATCTTTGGAATATAACACATAAACAAATAACAACAGAACAGAAATATAGATTTACACCAGATAATGTACATCAAATTACACTGGAAATAATAATCATTAGAGTTACACAGCATGATAGGATCATACTTAGCACAAAATACAGTTTCAGTTCAATATAAATGTCTGCAGCAGAATCAAACATAATATACATAATGAAGTATGAAACAGTAAAATAGAAATGATAAAGTCCATCTCCAGCTCCATAACTATCCAGAATGAGTCTGCTAAAACCTGAATATAAGGCTGCCCGTGTAGAAATAAGGGCACCCGAGTTTGCAAAGTGAAACAAACTTCGAGTCAGTCATGGGACTGGTATGAGAAATCTACTTAACTGGTTAAACAATAATAATAAGGCAAATCATAGGACCACGCCGCTAACGTGGAACGGGTTTACTCCAGTGATTGCCAGTGCATGAAATAAAGTAAATCATTAAACAACGCAATGCTTTTTAGAAAAATAAAGCCATTATAAGACTCAGGTCCCATCACACAATGCAACGCAAGCGGGAGGGTAGAGTTTTACCTTATAATGGCCAAAATATGCTTGATACATATAAAACAAAATAATTTGATATTATTACTAGTGTTTATATGTTTCAGAAACAATTTCAATCATAGATAACATGAGCGTCCCATGCCAATATGTCGCCACATATAGGTTTACAATCAAAACCGAACATGTTGTATTGGAAGTTGGATTTCCATCGTGAACCAAGACAAGGGATCGTCCTTACCGAATTCAAGACTGTCTAGCCCCAGCCTCAGGATACAGCCGCAACTGGTCCATAAGAGCCGCAGGGCCGGTCCATGCTAAGTGGATTAAAATTACCATAAACTATATGCTAGCCTACCCTATGGCGCATAAATGAGCCAAATGACTCCATATCCATCGGTTCCATTGTAACCGATATATCCGAGACGTCTCTCTATCCATTCAGTAATAATAAGCAACATCCACATGAGTAAAATGCCCGGGCGCGTAAAACCCTGACACCACTCCTAGCTAGAAACTAGCATATGTCCATTTCCCTGGATCCTTCTCCCGTTTCTGGTTCACATCGGGGTGTGAGGCTCGCGAATTAACGCTATACACAAAGCGGCGCTATATTAAAGCTATGCTTTGATCATCCACCACAAGGCTCTGCTTTTCAACAAAAGCCTTGATCATTTGCCACTTAGGCATGCCACACAGGCAATTCACTCCATGCGACTGATGTCTATCGAGATACAACCTCTAAGCTCGTACGTCTCAGAGAAGGGTGTGAAGCAAGAGAATAAATTCTCCTCCACCAAACAGATGTATATTTAATAGAGATCAATCACACAGAACAAAATCCAATGTCAGACACACAGTCCATTTACAAGTCCGTTCTGGGTCTGAACGAAACCGGAGGCACCTTATTCCTCGTCCCATATGTCCAATACAGGAGAGAGGCCCTCGCATATCCGAACGATCAACAATTACGTCCGGATAATCACCACTGTAACCCTTTCAAGGCAGCAACTCCTATCAAAGGCAATAGTAGCCATCCATTCGATGTGAAGATCATCGGTCTTACACCGTCTTCATATCTTCGACTTATAATCGTCGATCTATTATTTGAAATGAGAATTAACTCGGCCTTTTGTAACACCCCACCTCCGCCAATGCCACTCTTGCAAGGACATTAGCTTTGGAGGGGCGTTAAACAAGGTAAACATGCATGCAGATATCACAAGACAGAACATATAAGTAAAACAGAGTAGTAAAGCAGCGGATAAAACTTAGCATTTCAAAACCATAGTCATGTTACAACAAAGTACTTGGTCATTATTTTCCAACAACAAAGTCTAGATAAAAGCATAAACTGAAAAACTGAAATACATAAAGTACTATCCCCAAAATGAAGTGATAAACCATAGCTAGCTCAATGTCCAAAACCGTACATGAGCAAATCCAGTAAGCAAGCTGTAAAGATCCAAGCTAAGCTCCAATGTTCCCACCCTGAGAACCTGAGGGGGGGGGGACGGAAGAAAAGAGGCGAAAGAAAACAGGTCAGTCAAAAAGGCTGGTAAGCCCTACTACTATCTGTCTATGAACTAGCAAAGTTAACTGGCATTAGAAGCTGAGATGAACATAAGGATAACAACATACTGGCATGATGATTAACTAACAAGATAGATAAAGGTGTCATCGCATAATTAAGGTTAAGTTTTGCACCACGGGTGTACTAGCATTCTAACATGTCAAGTAAAAACAAGAATTGATCCCTTGGCCCAAGCTTGGCCCATCATCATGAGGTGACCTAAATTAAGGTCCAACTACACTGTCTAGTCGATCGGCTCCCTATAATTCTAACTCGTCAAGTGTCGGTGTCATGCGGCCTAATCATGTAATGTAGTTGACTATGCAGGGTCCACCCTAGGGTGTATCATGCCCTATGGTGTAACTCTCTGACACCATACCATGATGCACAGTCCAAACCTACTGGTGCCCGTGTTCAACTCCGGACTTAATGTGCACGACCATGGTCCGCCTAAACAACCGGGGCATCATTCAGCCGTCTCTTTTGGTCTCTTACAATCAGCCCAGTAATCGTGCCCCACCCCAGCCTAGTCCTAGGGTCTTATGATACTACCTAGAAGGTTACTGCTGAAAAGGACCACACAACTAGGGTTTCTTAACGGGTTAAATGTGGTTAACCCGATCCAAACGTGGATTAAATCGGTTAAGAGTACCCAAGGCTCCTGACTTAACCTCGATTAACCCATCAAGCCCAAATTGATTAAGCATTAAGTGGACCATGACTTAACCCTAATCAGGAGGCATTAATTAATTAACTTAATGTGCTTTAACCTCTCACATTAGACTTTGTTGTGGTTACTAGTTAAGTCGGGCGGGTCCGGGTAGCTTTACACCACAACTTGGTCTAACCTCGGGTTCGAGCACAACATGACCAACTTCTTACATTGGGTCCTATTATTTGTAGCCACTAGTTAAGCCGGGCGGGTCCGGGTAGATTTATGCTACAAACTCAACCCAACCTCGAGTTGGCCACACTCATATTTTCTAAGTGTCATGTCCATTATGTTTCCAAAACATAATTACAAGTTAACATATCACGTTATGTTATAAAAACCATGTTTATGTCATAATGTTACCCAACCCCAATGTAATCCCATCGTTTACATAGTCGCAACAACGCATAAAGGATAAAATAGGGAACTTGGCGTAATTATGACAAAAAGGTGTTGAAGCCACAAGTTTATCATGGTGGCATATGAAATGTACATATGTTCATATACTTGCATATTGCATTATTAGGCTTCAAAAGCATGCATAAAACCAAACTTAGCATATGAGTGATACATGGTGATAAATGACATGTAGAAGTTGCTAGAAGTTCGCATTTAGCCTCATATGCAAGTTATCATAAGGGATATGATAACTTCCATGTTGCCAAAATGCAACCTTCAACATAAATCTTGAAGCTTTAAGCTCACAACTTCAAGTTTAACTTGCATAACATGATAACATGATCAACCCAAACTTGCATAACATAGCAACATGTGTCATACATAATTATTAAACCCACTTGCATAATGATCATCCAAACTTGCATATAATGATCAACCAAACTTGCATATAATGATCAACCAAACTTGCATATAATGATCAACCAAACTTGCATATAATGATCAACCAAACTTGCATATAATAATGATCAACCCCAAACTTGCATCATTCATTTAACTTTAGAGTTAATAAAAAGAAATTAGAAAAGGACTTACAATGCTATGAAGACACAAATAAATAGTTATTATAAAGATTGAGACGAAGCACTTATGCAAAACCCAAATATGCAAGCTCCAAATGAAAAACCCTTGAGCCAAATCAATAAAAACTCTTGCTTTGAAAGAGAAATGTTGCAACTTGACTTGAATGCAAACTAAGAACACTCATACAAGCTTGAAAATACTTGTATGCACTCAAAATCTCTCATATAGATAGACTTAGGAATTTTAGCATGAGAGTGGAGGCCATGAGAGGAACAAATTTGGCATAGTTTAGTTGTAGGAATGAATAATGATGATTTAGGCTAGGCTTAGGGGTCTTTTTATAGAGTTTTAGGATAGTATTAGCCATAGGATTAACCCTAGATTCAATCCAAGCCATCAAAGCATGTCTTGGGGAAGAAGTCAAGTGTAGGAACCATCTAGGGCCTTTAGATTAAAGCTGAACCATGAGAACCATTCAAATGCAAAATCTGCATTTGAGCGAATCGACCCACGGGTTGACAGCCAAACACCCTGGATTAACCCCTAGTCGACCCAGCAGGCTTGGGTCGACCTCAAAAATCGGCCGGTTCGGTTATTCCCCTCTCCCAATTCGCTGTTTTGAACATTTTTGCATATTTATTTATTAAATTTTCAATTATATATATATATATATCAATATATATATATATTTCTCTGCGCAACCCATTTCACTTAATTAAGTATACTTTAATTTGTGAATTTTTCGTGAAACTTCGCGAGGCCATATCTTGGTCATACGGACTCCGATTTTCGAAAACTCGGACTCTATTTCGCGTATTTTTCCGAGACGAATGCAATGGCACAGCCTGTTTCCCTTGATTCAGATTTTACAGTTTAATTCTGCCTCATTTATGTTATAACATGTTATTCAAAAATACGGGTTGTTACACCTTTTCAAATAATTCACGTATATTTAGAATTCCAATCAATCTGTCCATGGTTAAATTATTTGACATCCATGTTTCAATTTAGTATATAATTTTCATGTCAAACACATTCAACCATAAAATATCAAACAAACCAAGTAAAATCGGTTTATTTCCATTACATATCGCTTATAATATTTTATAATGATATATCGCTATTTTTATTTATTTAAAAATAGCCCATATTAATTAAACAACGTTTCAGGTCGTTCCGTGGCACTAGCGCAGTTTTTCTTTAGATTTGTTTTACACATATCTGAAAAACTAACCGTTGGATCTTAACAAAGTTTATATTGTTGGAAAGATCTCTCCAAAGCGAACCCAACGGTTCCGGTTTCGTGAAAATCCGATGGTCGGATCTTTCGGTATAATCATTTAAAGTTACGATTTCAAAACGCGAACTGCAGGGGCTCGATTCGTTTTATTTTAATTTATATATATATATATATATATAATTGATTCGACGATTTCTATATCGTTTTCACTTCAAATATTTCACTAACGCCTTTAAATTTCAAAAAAATTCGCCATAACCTCCTTTGTACGGGAAGGGGTTTGGAAATTTATTGGGCCGTATTAGGTACCCAATAAATCCTAAAAAGCATGCACATATTTATAGTGATATATTCTTGTGTCCACAGGGGAGTGTGTTTAGATCATGACTCCAGAGAATAAATTCTCTTCACCATATGAATGGTTTTTGTGCCTTACCAACTAGAGAGACGTGATTATTGTCAACTCCAGACCTATGTGGAGTTTTTATTAATCTGTCAATTTATAGTTATAGTTTATATAGTCCATATCAGTCTTCGGTTCGACCTGAAATATAGTCATCGCCATACAAGCCTCTCGCTTGTATGGTAAATCTTCTACCTCGTCACATAAGCTCCAAATGCTTATGTGGTATAAGATAGAGTATGCTATCTTCACGCAGTATGCCATGTAGTGTAATTCAAAATTAATTGTTACTATCCTATGGCGACGTTTATAATCTCACACAGAACAACCAGCACTCCGCATCCAATGGCATTCACAGGAGTTGATATAATAATAAAATTGCGCAGCCAACTCATTAAGGCTTACCTATTTGTCGGGTACACAAATAAATTCTTTACTCAACAGCTAATCCATTTTCCTGTTCAGCATATGTATATATATGCTTAACTAAGCTAAAAATAATATTTCTAGCAAACAAATGTTTATTTCAACACACGGTTATTTTTAACACTCCCTATACATGTTAAAAATAATATTTTCAACTCACAAATATTTATTTCAACACGTGGTTACTTTAACACTTCATATTTCGTATAAAAATGATATTTTTAACGAAGAAAAATATATTTCAACACATGACTATTTTATTTAGTTCATATACATGTTAAAAATAATATTCATAGCAAACAAATATTTGTTTCAACACTTGTGTATTTTTAGCGAGTCGTATACTTGATAAAAATGATATTTTTAACACTTAAAATATTTATTCAACACATGAATGTTTTTAGCTCTTCATATACACAATAAAAATGTTAATTTTATTGTTCAATCCATATATTCAACACATGAATGTTTTTAGCTTCACATATACGATAAAAATGTGATTTTTATCGTTCTAGTCCTTCAACATATGAATATTTTTCCTAACTTCACATACGTGACAAAACGTGGTTTTTATCGTTCTAAATATTTATTCAACATATGAATATTTTTGGTGACTCAATTATACAATAAAAATGTGATTTTTATTGTTTAAACAATTTATTTCCGTCATAATTATTTTATAAACTACATACGCATAATAAAAATGTGATTTTTATTATCTAAGCAACTTATGGCAATCATGAATATATTATCAACACATGAATATATTTCAATACATGAATAAAATTCAAACACATGAATATTTCAAAAAATTCGGCAGCATAACGACAGGGTATTTAAAAACGACACCGTCCCGAGTACGGCTCCTCGCTCTACCTTAAAGCCTCGCAGCTTTTGACAAGGGGGATTTCAATAATCTAGTTCGTATGCGAACAATTTTTTTTTTCCACAAACTAATCCTATTTGGTTTCAACCATAATCAATCAATCAACCATTCGTAATATTCACCAAATTTCACATCACAACTCAAACAAGTCGTCCATGGTTTGTGGACGACGGGTGTCGAGAGTTTCTAAACTCCGTCTACAACCTAATATATTTTACTTCTAAATTAAACTGAATTTAGAAATCTCACTTCGCTATTTCGCTTTGCCAAAAATTGTAGAAGGCTCTAAAAATTCCCCGGTCTCTTCTAGAATGTAGATGGCGTCACTACAAGTCCGATGTCTCCTGTTTCACTGAATTTCGATAACATATGTTAAAGATATGTTTTTTATACTAAAATCATGATTTGCAACACTTAAAAGTGTCATAGCCCTTTAAATAAACATCAGGCCATTACCTTTTTTGATTGTTCAAAACTAGGTTTCACAATAACTTCAAATCCGTAGCTCGGTGACAAGATCGAGTTATACGACGTCGAGGAGGCAAGAAATCCGCACCTGGCGCCGACGGTTTCACGCAGATCGATGGTGGATCTCAGGCGGGGCAGCGCGATGAAGTCTCTGACTTTGGGGAGGTGGTTCGACGAATATACCACACGATAGCGAGGGTAATGGGTATGGATCTGAAGAGGGGAGAGAGATCTACGATTTTCCCAATTGGAGCTAGGGATTTTGGTGAGCGGTGTCGCCGGAAATTGGCCGGGAAGAGTGGAACTGGTTGCCGCCGTCGACAGTTAGGGTTATCGGGGTTTTTTGATTTTTTTATAGAAAATAAATTAATGAAGGAAAAATTTGATTGGGCCATCTATTTATTTAATCCAAAAATATTGTTTCTCCATACGAACACCAAACGAAACCCAACGACTATCGCCTCTAGCTAAATACCCCCATTCCGAACACAATGGAATATGTTTCATAAGCCCATTCGACTGTTTCAATCAGTTATTCTCCAAATTATAATATAAAACATTCAAATTTAGATTTGAACGTTCATTTTAATTTGCCGGGACCACATACTGATTCTAAAAATTCCAGAAAATAAATCTGGTTATGTTGGGACAATACGGCCCCAACAAAACTGATTTCGTCGAATTCTGAGACCGTTTGAAAAATGACCATTTTCTGGTCGATCCAATTTGACTAAAATCAACCAAACACATTTTCCTTTGCCACGCTTACATATTGATTCTAAAAATTATGGAAATTTAAACTTAGCAATAAATTTACATCCCAGATCCAACCAAAGTGGTTTTGTCGAAAATAGAGGTTGTATGCAAAATTGCTATTTTCAAGGGCTTTAATATTATTTAAAAATGGAATTTTTAAATTCTGACTAAATTTCTGTTAAAATTATCCAAAATAAAAATTTTAAATTGGCTTTGATTTTTCGGGTTGTTACAATCTCCCCCGCTTAAAACTTTTCGTCTCCAAAAAGGAAACAACAGTAAAGTAGGAAACAACACAAAAATGTAAAATATTGTAAATGCACCTTGCACCAGAGTTAGTCAGAGACATCCACTCTGCAATTGGGATAATCTTGCTTAATGCTCTCTTCAGTTTCCCAAGTACAATCTCTTGGATCTCCACTCCACTGCACTTTAACTAAGTGAACCTTCTTGTTCCTCAGCTCTTTGGTTTCTTTGCCAATGATCTTTATCGGCTCTCTTCTCACAGCTAATTCTGGAGTAATATCCAGGTCTTGTTGTGCGGCTTCTTCCATAATAGAGTTCGGATCATGTACATGCTTTCTCAGTTGAGATACGTGAAATACATCATGTACTCCAGGCAACCAATCAGGTAATTGAACCCTATAAGCAAGAGTTCTAATCCGTTCAAGTATAGGAAATGGACCAATATATCTAGGCGCCAACTTCCCAGTTTTACCGAACCTGACTAGTCCCCTCATCGGAGAAACTCTCAAGTACACATAATTGCCAACAGCGAATGCTAAATCTCTTCTTCTCAAATCCGCATAACTTTTCTGTCGGCTTTGAGCAGTTTGCAATCGCTTCTTGATGAAGTCGACCTTGTCTGAAGCTTCACGAATCATATCGGGTCCCAATACAAGTCTATTGCCAGGTTCTACCCAACAAGCGGGAGATTTACACGGCCTACCATACAGTGCTTCGAATGGTGACATTTGCAAGCGCGCTTGGTAACTGTTGTTGTATGAAAATTCAGCTAAATGCAAGTGGTCTTCCCATGATCCGCCAAAATCAATAATGCAAGCCCGCAATAAATCTTCAAGTATACGGTTCACCCTCTCAGTCTGGCCGTCTGTTTGAGGATGATAGGCGATGCTTAGATTTAACTTTGTTCCCAATTCTGCTTGGAATGCTTCTCAGAATTTGCTAGCAAAAATTGGGTCTCGATCACTAACAATACTCATGGGAACCCCATGAAGTTTAACAATTTCTTTGAAATAAATCTGTGCTAGACTTTGAGCCATTCTTGATGATTTGACAGGTATAAATGGGCGGTCTTCGTGAAGCGATCTACGATCACCCAAATACTATCATTCCCTTTCTTTGTTTTGGGAAAACCATCAATGAAGTCCATAGAAATTTGCTCCCACTTCCAGTTCGGAATTTCTAATGGTTGTAGCAATCCAGCAGGTTTATGTTGATCGCTTTTGACTTGTTGACAAGTAGAACACTTGCTAACGTATATTGAAATGTCCCTTTTCAATGACTTCCACCAGAATGTTCGCTTGATATCATTATACATTCTGCTCACACCTGGATGGATACCCAGTTTGGACTTGTGATATTCATCCAGTACTTATCTTCTGAGTTCTGGAACTTCTGGAACACAAATTCTTCCTTGTAATCTCAGAATCCCTTTATTATCAAGCTGGAAATCTGAATTTTCACCTTCCTGAATTCGCTTGCTGATCCTCTGAATGAATCATCATCTTTTTGAAGATCAGAGATTTTCTCAATCAATGAAGGCGTAATTATAAGATTGGCGACGATCGCGTTCTTTCTGCTTAGCGCATCTGCAACAAAATTGGCTTTTCCTGGCGTATACAGAATACCAAGATCATATGCCGCGAGAAATTCTAGCCAGCGCTGCTGTCTCAAGTTCAGATCTTTCTGGGTGATCAATTACTTCAATGATTGATGATTGGTATATAGTTCGAACTTCTCACCCAATAGATAATGTCTCCAGATTTTCAAAGCAAATACGACAGCTAACAACTCTAGATTATGCATAGCGTATTTCTTCTCATGCGGTTTCAGCTGACGACTAGCGTAAGCAACAACTTGGCCTCTCTGCATTAATACCGCACCAAGACCTCCAACAGAAGCATCTGTCCAGACCTTCAAATCCTGATTGCCATCGATAATTATTAACACTAGAGCAGTTGCAAATCTTAATTTCAGCTCTTGGAAAGCTGCCTCACATTCTGGAGTCCATTTAAACCTTAAATGTTTCTTAGTAAGTTGTGTCATTGGACTAGATAGTTTCGAAAAATCCTTAACGAATTTTCGATAATAACTAGCCAATCCAAGAAAACTTCGAATGTCTATGGGTGTAGTTGGTTGTTTCCAATCCTGAATAGCTGTGATTTTACTTGGATCCACAACAATTCCCTCTTTTGATATGACATGGCCAAGAAATTTCACCTCGTCTTGCCAGAATATACACTTGGAAAATTTAGCTTTCAAAACATTCTTTCTCAGAATTTCTAGAACTTGTTCCAAATGTTCCTCATGTTCGGCATTTGACTTAGAGTAGATTAAGATGTCATCAATGAATACCACTACAAATTTATTCAATACATCACGAAACACCCTGTTCATTAAATCGACGAAGTATGCAGGAGTGTTACACAGGCCGAACGGCATTACTAACCATTCGTAGAATAAGTCTGGACACCTGAATGCTGTTAGAGGAACACACTCTTCGGCAATACGAAGCTGATGGAAGCCTGTAGTTTGGTCCATCCAAGAGAATACCTATGCTCCATTCAGTTGATCCAATAAATCATCAATCTGAGGCAGTGGATATTTGTTCTTCAGTGTCTGCTTATTCAAGTCACGATAATCCATGCATAGCCTGAGGGTACCATCGTATTTTGGAACAAATACCACAGCAGCTCCCCATTCAGAAAAACTAGGCCTGATCAGACCTTTCCACAACAATTGTCGAGTTTGGTTGCCCAAGTCTTCTTTTTCCTTCGGGGTCATTCTCCGTATTAGATGCACTACTGGTCTAGCATTCGGAATTAGATCAATCCTGAATTCAATCTCTCTTTGCGGGGGTAAGCTGTCAACTTCTTCGAACACATCCGCATAGTTTTTGACAACATGAATATTTTCTATAGAAGCAGGAATATTTTCTATAGAAGAAGGAGTATTTTCTATAGGAGCAGGAGAAACATCAAGAGCTGATGAAAATTCTTTTCTATTTGAATCTGCGCCTACGCAGGGTATAACAATATTTGCAAGCTTCGTTTTAACTTTGACCACCCTTTCTGCGCATTTGACTTCGGCTTCGTATTTGGTTAACCAATCCAGCCCAAGTATGATACCGAACTCCAAAAAATCCATGACGATCAAGATACAAGGAAACCGATAATGGGAAAAAGAGACTATCACTTTACAACTCCAACTAAGATCGACGAAACCTCCAATCGGATTACGGACTCAGATGGGTTCTTTAAGCTTCTTCAGTTTTAGATTTAGCTTCTTGATTATGTTGCTCGAAATAAAGCTTTGTGACGCGCCCGTATCAAACAACACCTTAACTGGAATATCTTTGATAGTAAGTGTGCTCTCCAAAACATCAGATCTTTCTTGACTAGCTGAGGGTGCTGGAGTTTCTGCTACCTGATATACATGAGCTACTTCAGCCTTCTTTAGTAACAGGCAATCCTCTGCAAGATGACCAGCCTGATGGAAATTATAACATTCCCCGCTACTAGGAGATTTTCCCCTCAATGGGCAATCTTGCTTTGTGTGGCCAGTCTTGTGGCAGATATAGCAATCCCTAATCTCCTTTCTTCGTTTCTTTAAAGATTTGCACATTTTTAACAAATGTCCTTTTTGATTGCAGTTGAGACATACGACTGCCTTTGCCTTTTTTTGCTTGGCTTCAGGGCTTTCACTGGCCTCAGGCTTTGTACTCACCTCAGGGCTATCAGTTTCAAACTTCCTTTTGCTGCTAGAGCTGCTTTCCTCTACATCGTCTAAAAGACCTTGCTTATCGAGATCCTTATAGCGACAAGCCATTTCTATCACCTCAGAGAAAGGAAGCTTCAGACGTCCCATTACACTACTCTGGTATTTCCTTTGAAGACTGTTTATAAATGTCCGATTCTTCCTCTTAGGATCTTGAATTAGATGCAGACCAAAACGAGAAAGTTCTTCGAATTTACTCGGATATTACCGAATGGTCATATCTCCTTGTTCCAGATCGTAGAACTCATCATATAGCTGCTCAACATCTTGTTCGGGAATAAATCTTTCTTTGAAAATTTCTTTAAATCTATCCCAAGTAATATTACCTTCTGGATTACCCATTTCGATCAAATCCCACCAGATTAAAGCTTCTTCTTTGAGTGCCCAAGATGCTAGTAAAACTTTCTGATTATCTCTCAATTTTAAGCCTCGAAAAATCCTCTTAGAAGAACGCATCCAATCTTGTGTTTGAATAACAGATTCTTTGCCCGAGAACTGTACTCCAGCCACATTTCGATATTTCTTTACTAGAGCATCTAGATTTGGTTCTGGTTGAGGGAGCACAACTGGCTCATTAGATTGTTGAATCATAGAATTGCTTCTTCTGCTTCTGCCACTCATTTTCGACTATGTCTGCATATAGCAGACCAAGTGTCAGATCAACAGAAAAGATATTATAAAGCATAGAGACATACACTTGAATGTAAATGTGTCTATCGGGGTGTATTTTATTCTGCTATACTCATTCTAGGACCTTACTGATCCTATCTGTAATGAGTTATTCGTCTCAGAATACTGCTGATTCTATTTCTGACAAGTTCGTGAGTATGTTATATTCCCGAGCCAAGATTAACCAAAGCTCTAATACCAACTGCGACGACCCAAACCCCCATGTGACGGTGGCAAGGATAATCTTTGGAATATAACACATAAACAAATAACAGCTAAACAGAAATATAGAATTACACCAGATAATGTACATCAAATTACACTGGAAATAATAATCATCAGAGTTACACAGCGTGATAGGATCATACTTAGCACAAAATACAGTTTCAGTTCAATATAAATGTCTGCAGCGGAATCAAACATAATATGCACAATGAAGTCTGAAACAGTAAAATAGAAATGATAAAGTCCATCTCCAGCTCCATAGCTATCCAAAATGAGACTGCTAAAACCTGAATACAAGGCTGCCCATGTAGAAATAAGGGCACCCGAGTTTGCAAAGTGAAGCAAACTTCGAGTTAGTCATGGGACTGGTATGAGAAATCTATTTAACTGGTTAAACAATAATAATAAGGCAAATCATAGGACCATGCCGCTAACGCGGAACGGGTTTACTCTAGTGATTGCCAGTGCATGAAATAAAGTAAATCATTAAACAACGCAATGCTTTTTAGAAAAATGAAGCCATTATAAGACTCAGGTCCCATCACACAATGCAACGCAAGCTGGAGGATAGAATTTTACCTTATAATGGCCAAAATATGCTTGATACATATAAAACAAAATCATTTGATATTATTACTAGTGTTTATAGGTTTCAGAAACAATTTCAATCATAATATCAATCATAGACGACATGAGTGTCCCATGCTACTATGTCGCCACATATAGTTATACAATCAAAACCGCACATGTCGTATTGGAAGTTGGATTTCCATCGTGAACCAAGGCAAGGGATCGTCCTTATCGAATTCGAGACTGTCTAGCCCCAGCCTTAGGATACAGCCGCAACTGGTCCATAGGAGCCACAGGGCCGGTCCACACTAAGTAGATAAAAATACCATAAACTATATGCTAGCCTGCCCTATGGGGCATAAATGAGCCAAATGACTCCATATCCATCGGTTCCGTAGTAACCGATATATCCGATACGTCTCTCTATCCATCCAGTAATAATAAGCAACATCCACCAGAGTAAAATGCCCGGATGTGTAAAACCCTGACACCACTCCTAGCTAGAAACTAGCATATGTCCATTTCCCTGGATCCTTCTCCCGTTTCTGGTTCACACCGAGGTGTGAGGCTCGCGAATTAACGCTATACACAAAGCAACGCTATATTAAAGCTATGCTTTGATCATCCACCACAAGGCTCTGCTTTTCAACAAAAGCCTTGATCATTTGCCACTTAGGCATGCCACACAGGAAATTCACACCATGCGACTGATGTCTATCGATATACAACCTCTGAGCTCATACGTCTCAGAGAAGGGTGTGAAACAAGAGAGTTAATTCTCCACCACCAAATAGATGTATATTTAATAGAGATCAATCACACAGAACAAAATCAAATGTCAGACACACAGTCCATTTACAAGTCCGTTCTGGGTCTGAACGAAACCGGAGGCACCTTATTCCTCGTCCCATATGTCTAATATAGGAGAGAGGCCCTCGCATATCTGAACGATCAACAAGTACGTCCGGACAACCACAACTGTAACCCTTTCAAGGCAGCAACTCCTATCAAAGGCATTAGTAGCCATCCATTCGATGTGAAGATCATCGATCTTGCACCTTCTTCATATCTTCGACTTCTAATCGTCGATCAATTATTTGAAATGAGAATTAACTCGACCTTTTCAAATAATTCACGTATATTTAGAATTCAAATCAATTCTGTCCATGGTTAAATTATTTGACATCCATGTTTCAATTCAGTATATAATTTTCATGTCAAACACATTCAACCATAAAATATCAAACAAATCAAGTAAAATCGGTTTATTTCCATTCCATATCGCTTATAATATTTTATAACGATATATCGCAATTTTTATTTATTTAAAAATAGCTCATAATAATTAAACGACGTTTCAGGTCATGCCGTGGCATTGGCGCTGTTTTTCTTCAGATTTGTTTTACATATCTGAAAATCTAACCGTTGGATCTTAACAAAGTTTATATCGTTGGAAAGATCTCTCCAAAGAGAACCCAAAGGTTCCGATTTCATGAAAATCCGATGGTCGGATCTTTCGGTATAATCGTTTAAAGTTACGATTTCAAAACGCGAACTGCAGGGACTCGATTCGTTTTATTTTATTTTATATTTATATATATACAAATATAATTCATTCGATGATTTCTATATTGTTTTCACTTCAAATATTTCACTAGCGCCTTTAAATTTCGAAAAATTTCTCCATAACCTCCTTTGTACGGGAAGGGGTTTGGATATTTATTGGGCCGTATTAGGTACCCAATAAATCCTAAAAAGCATAAACATATTTATAGTGATATATTCTTGTGTCCACAGAGGAGTGTGTTTAGATCATGACTCCAGAGAATAAATTCTCTTCACCCTATAAATGGTTTTTGTGCCTTACCAACTAGAGAGACGTGATTATTGTCAACTCCAGACCCGTGTGGGGTTTTTATTAATCTGGCAATTTACAGTTATAGTTTATATAGTCCATATCAGTCTTCGGTTCAACCTGAAATATAGTCATCGCCATACAAGCCTCTCGCTTGTATGGTAAACCTTCTACCTCGTGACAGAAGCTCCAAGTGCTTATGTGGTATATGATAGAGTATGCTATCTTCATGCAGTATGCCATGTAGTGTAGTTCAAAATTAATTGTTACTATCCTATGGCGACGTTTATAATCTCATACAGAACAACCAGCACTCTGCATCCAATGGCATTCACAGGAGTTGATATAATAATAAAATTGCGCAGCCAACTCATTAAGGCTTACCTATTTGTCGAGCACGCAAATAAATTCTTTACCCAACAGCTAATCCATTTTCCTATTCAGCATATGTATATATATGCCTAACTAAGCTAAAAATAATATTTCTAGCAAACAAATGTTTATTTCAACACACGGTTATTTTTAACACTCCCTATACATGTTAAAAATAATATTTTCAACTCACAAATATTTATTTCAACACGTGGCTATTTTAACACTTCATATTTCGTATAAAAATGATATTTTTAGCGAATAAAAATATATTTCAACACACGGCTATTTTATTTAGTTCATATACATGTTAAAAATAATACTCATTGCAAACAAATATTTGTTCCAATACTTGTGTATTTTTAGCGAGTCGTATACTTGATAAAAATGATATTTTTATCATTCAAAATATTTATTCAACACATGAATGTTTTTATCTCTTCATATACACAATAAAAATGTTAATTTTATTGTTCAATCCATATATTCAACACATGAATGTTTTTAGCTTCACATATACAATAAAAATGTGATTTTTATCGTTCTAGTCCTTTATTCAACATATGAATATTTTTTCTAACTTCACATACGTGACAAAACGTGGTTTTTATCCTTCTAAATATTTATTCAACATATGAATATTTTTGGTGACTCAATTATACAATAAAAATGTGATTTTTATTGTTTAAACAATTTATTTCCATCATGATTATTTTATAAACTACATATGCGTAATAAAAATGTGATTTTTATTATCTAAGCAACTTATGGCAATCATGAATATATTATCAACACATGAATATATTTCAATACATGAATAAAATTCAAACACTTGAATATTTCAAAAAAAATCGGCAGCATAACGGCAGGGTATTTAAAACCGGCACCGTCCCGAGTACAGCTCTTCGCTCTACCTTAAAGCCTCGCAGCTTTTGACAAGATAGATTTCAATAATCTAGTTCGTACGCAGACGATTTTTTTCCACAAACTAATCCTATTTGGTTTCAACCAAAATCAACCATAATCAATCAATCAACCATTCGTAATATTCACCAAATTTCACATCACAACTCAAACAAGTCGTCCATGGTTTGTGGACGACGGGTGTCGGGAGTTTCTAAACTCCGTCTACAACCTAATATATTTTACTTATAAATTAAATTGAATTTAGAAATCTCACTTCGCTATTTCGCTTTGCCAAAAATTGTAGAAGACTCTAAAAATTCCATGGTCTCTTCTAGAATGTAGCTGGCGTCGCTACGAGTCCGATGTCTCCGGTTTCACTGAATTTCGATAAAATATGTTAAAGATATGATTTTTATACTAAAATCATGATTTGCAACACTTAAAAGTGTTATAGCCCTTTATATAAACATCAGGCCATTACCTTCTTCGAATGTTCAAAACTAGGTTTTGCAATAACTTCAAATCCGTAGCTCGGTGACAAGATCGAGTTATACGACGTCGAAGAGGCTGGAAATGCGCACCTGGCGCCGGTGGTTTCACACAGATCGGTGGTGGATCTCAGGCGGGGCGGCGCGATGAAGTCTCTGACTTCGGGGAGGTGGTTCGACGAAGATACCACACGATAGCGAGAATAATGGGTATGGATCTGAAGAGGGGAGAGAGATCTACGATTTTCCCAACTGGAGCTAGGGATTTTGGTGAGCGGAGTCGCCGAAAATTGGTCGGGAAGAGTGGAACTGGTAGCCACCGTCGACAGTTAGGGTTATCGGGGTTTTTTTTATTTTTTTATAGAAAATAAACTAATAAAGGAAAATTTTGATTGGGCCATCTATTTATTTAATCCAAAAATAGTGTTTCTCCATACGAACTCCAAATCAAACCCAACGACTATCGCCCCTAGCTAAATACCCCCATTTGGAACACAATGGAATATGTTTTGTCTGCCCATTCGACTGTTTCAGTCAGTTATTCACCAAATTAAAATATTAAACATTCAATTTTAGATTTGAACGTTCATTTTAATTTGCCGGGGCCACATACTGATTCTAAAAATTTCAGAAAAATAAATCTGGCTATGTTGGGATGATACGGTCCCAACAAAACTGATTTCGTCAAATTCTGAGACCGTTTGAAAAATGGCCATTTTCTGGTCGATCCAATCTGACTGAAATCAACCAAACACATTTTCCTTTGCCATGCTCACATATTGATTCTAAAAATTATGGAAATTTAAACTTAGTAATAAATTGACATCCCGGATCCAACCAAAGTGGTTTCGTCGAAAATGGAGGTTGTTTGCAAAATATTATTTAAAAATGGAAATTTTAAATTCTGACCAAATTTGTGTTAAAATTATCCAAAAGAAATTTTTTAAATTGGCTCTGATTTTCCGGATTGTTACATAAATAATAAATATTTATTTCCTTTTTATAAACTTCATTCAAGATAATATATTCTGAAATTCGTGTTTTGTTACAAAATAAATTTATAACTTCATATCTATCGATTTACCTGACGATAAATCAATATTTATAACTGATGTATATTAAGGCCAATTGCTATTAATTTCTCAACCAATACTGCCTATTGGTTAAAAATAGAACAAACGTTGAACTTAGATTCAACAATCCATCACCAAGTCAATAATCCAACCACATTCGTTAAACAGTTCATATAATGATAACATGAATTTAAACAATAAATTTTAACTGATAACAGTCAACTAATAACAACAATTAAAGCATCCAATCTAATTTAAATACGTTTATAGTATTACAAACGTAACCAACAAGGTAAATTACTTCATTTGGAAATCATCGTTAAAAGTAATGATTGGTTTTCGATTAAATTAAACAACCGTTTAATTTAAATCAGTTATATAAAAATATTCGGCTTATATGCAAACAATCAACAAATTATCCAACAATTAGCAACACATAGCACACAAATAATAAACCCGACTTATATTAAATATAAGTGGGAGAACTGAGTGAGTTTAACTCACCTTGATTTATTTCGTCAATTAAAACAATTTGTTTTAATAAAATTAAACAAGTGTTTAATTTTATCAAAATTTCTAACTGCTTCTATTGTTGACCAATCCAGCTCAAGGTTGTAGCGCTCGTTGATGTGGTTCCAACGCCCCTAGTTTGTTCAATTCTATTAACTAATTAAGAAGCTATTATCAATATAATCTAACATGATTTAACGTAATATAATTGAGTCTAAGTAATATTTTAATTTATCTAGCTATATTGTTCGTGCAACACCTCTTTCACTTTATACATATGTTAGCACAACATGTATATATTAATTAAGTTAAATAAACTAATTAAATTTTATTATAAAATATATGGGCCTTACTCTATATTGTCATCTCAGCTCCAAACGTAACCGATTTGCTTCCTTGTTTAGTGTTATTATTCAATCGGGTTCACGCTCAGAAGAAGACATCCCACACAGCTACTATTCACTTCTGCCTTCCCCATGTTTCGTTGCGTCATTCATTATGCCCAACCAGACAGGCCGCTGATCCCCTTTCAATCCTTCCTTTTATTTATCCCATTTCTTTTTTTTCCTTTTTCTTTTTTTTTTTCTACACGACCCAAGGCCCACTGCACAAACCAAAGCCTAACTTCAATATGTCCTACCCGCTTTCAATAGTGATGCTTCTTCCCCAAACTTTTATTTCAGCAGCTTTTCACTCGTGCAACATATACCGTGCACGCAAATATTTGATACTCCCTAAAACTCCATGAATCACAAAAATATTCATGCCAAACGACTCACCATCTCACGCTCGACTCATTAACACCACCTCCCCTCGCTCAGGCGCTGTCGTACACCGATCGACATCGGGTTGTTACTTCCAGGTACGATATTAATTAAGGCCAAAATATAAAAAAAATCCCATTCGACCGTCATTCTTCGATGACCATCGTTCTACTCTCCAAATTGTGTAACAACCTCTACATCTCAAGTTAAATCGAAACCTAGATTAAGACCTTTACCTTCGATTCGTGTGGATCCTCAATTTGAGGTTATGAAAACGTGGAGAGGAATGGTAGGGGTTATTTGAAACATATAACGTGATTATAGGTTGTATATGTAAGGAGGAAATTTTTTCAAAGCTTGAGTTTCCATTATTAAACACTGTGAGGATTCAGTTTTCTCTCTGGAAAGAATTTGAGGATGATGATGTTATATATAGACGAATTAACCGGATAGGATCGATGTCCATTCCACTATAGGGTAGCAAATTCTTCAACGATAGGTTGATACTTGGATTTGATTTATGCAGTGATAGTTCATTTCAAATGTACAGGGTGTTTTCACTTCCATTAGGCCTTTGATAACCCTCTTAGATATGTGCTTTGATATATCACTTCTTCAGGCACTGGGTGTAGGTAGGTATGCAGGGGTTTGTCTTTGGGTAGGTCTGCATGTTACTTAGGTTGGGTAGTGTAACACCCCACCTCCGCCAGGGTGTCTCTTGAAAGCACTCTGACTTTGGAGGGGCGTTTGAATCAGGTAAACATGCATAATGATATATCAAGGCAGAACAAGAACATATGTATATATGTAAACAGAGTAAATAACATAGATAAAACAACGGAAGATTTCATACTATTTCAAAACAAGTCTGGTACAACATAGCTTTCCAAATAAACAAGTCTAGATAAAATCATCAACTGAAAAACTGAAATACATAAATACTATCCCCAAATAAGTGATAACCATAGCTAGCTTCATGTCGAAACCGTACATGAGCTGAAATCCCACAAGCAAGCTATCCGAAATCCAAGCTAAGCTCCAACGTTCCCACCCTGAGAACCTGGGGGGGGGGGGAACGGAAGAAAAGAGGCGAAAGAAAACAGGTCAGTCAAAAAGACTGAGTAAGCCCTACTACAATCAATGTAAACTGGTAAAGTTAACTGGCATGAGCAGCAGGGATGAACATAAGGATAACAACATACTAGCATGATGATTAACTAATAAGGTAGATAAAGGTGTCATCGCATAATCAGGATTAAGGTTTTGCACCACAGGTGTACTAGCAATCTAACATGACTTGAATAAACAAGTATTGATCCCTTGGCCCAAGCTTTGGCCCAATAACATGAAGTGACCCCAATACGAGGTCCAAAGTGTGAACAAGAAGTGATCCCCAGGCCCAAGTTTGGCCCAAACATCATGAATGACCTAAATCAAGGTCCAACTATCACGGTCTAGTCGATCGACTCCCTAAAGCCTAACTCGTCAAGTGTCTGTGTCATACGGCCCAACTACGAAGTGTAGCTAAACTGTGCTAGGTCCACCCTAGGGTGTATCAAGTCCTAGGGTGTCAACCACTGACACAAATCAATGCACGCACAGTCTAAACCTACTGGTGCCCGTGCCTGCTTTTTCAACTCCGGACCATGTGCACGACCATGGCCCGTCTGAACCTACACCGGCGCACCTACTCAGCCGTCGTTTTGGTCGCTTACATGGCATCCAGTAATCGTGCCCCTCCCTAGCCTAGTCCCTAGGGTATCATGATACAACTAAGAGGGTTACTGGTGCAAAGGACCACGTAACTAGGGTTTCCTTAATGGGTTAAACGTGGTTAACCCAACCCATTCAAGTACCAAGTTGGTTAAGTGTACCCAAGGTTCATGACTTAACCCTACCAACCCATCGTGTTTAATTGGTTAAGTATTCAAGAGGTCCATGACTTAACCCTAATCATGAGGCATTAATTAATTTAATGCGCCTTAACCTCTCACATTAGACTTTGTTGCGGTTACTAGTTAAGCCGGTCGGTTCCGGGTAGCTTTACACCACAACTTGGTCTAACCTCGGGTTCAAGGTACAACATGACCAACTTCTCACATTGGGTCCTATTGTTTGTAGCAACTAGTTAAGCCGGTCGGTTCCGGGTAGGTTTATGCTACAAACTCAACCCCAACCTCGAGTTGGTCACACTTATATTTTCTAAGTGTCATGTCCATCATGTTTTCAAAACACATTACAAGTTTTCAAGCAATTGGGTAGACCTAACTTAATAGGTAAATTCCCAATGGGTAGACCTAACTTAATAAGTAAATTCCCAAGCTTATGTTTTTATGTCTTTTAATTTACCCAACCCCAAACGCAATCCCATCGCTTACATATCGCAATAGCGCATAAAGGATAGAAAGAGGGAACTTGGCATAATCGTGACATAAAGGTGTTAAAGCCACAAGTTCAACATGGTGGCATAAGAAATATACATATGTTCGTATACTTGCATATTACATTTTTAGGCCTCAAAAGCATGCATAAAACCAAACTTGGCATATTGGTGATCCATGGTGCTAAACGACATGTAGACATGGTCATAAGTTCGCATTTAGCCTCACATGCAAGTTATCATAAGAGATATGATAACTTACATGTTGCCAAAATGCAACCTTTGGCATAAAGCTTGAAGCTTTATGTTCATAAACCCAAGATAAGCTTGCATAACATGAACAAAATGTTCAACCCAAACTTGCATATCAAACTTGCATAATATAACATGATAAACTTGCATATCATAACATGTCAAACTTGTATAGCATGACATAATAAACTTGCATATCATAACATATCAAACTTGCACATAAACTTGCATATCATAACTTGATAAACTTGCATATCACAACATGGCAAACTTGCATAGCATAACATATCAAACTTGCGTAGCATGGCTTAGTAAACTTGCATATCATGGCAAACTTGCATATCATACATTTAACTTTAGAGTTTAAGTATGAAAGTAGAATAGGGCTTACAATGCTTAGGAAGTCACAAAAATATGACAAAGCCCTTATGAAATCAATTAAACCCAAAATGCAAGCTCTAACATAAAAACCCTTGAGCCAAAATGATCAAAACTCTTTCTTTATGATGCAAATATAGAAACTTGACTTGAATGCAAGCTAATGATGCTCATACAAGCTTGAAAACACTTGTATGCATGGAAAATCTCATAGAAATTTATTTAGGAATTTTATGAAGAGAGTGGAGGCCATGAGAGGATTGATTTTGCCATAGTTTAGTTATATGAATGAATAATGATGATTTAGGGTTAGGTTAGGGCCTTATTTATAGAGATTAGGATTAGTTCTAGCCTTAGGATTAAACCCTAGTTCTAATCTCAGCCCTCAAAATCGAATCTGGCCCCCAAACTCAACACAAACCCAAAATGGTGCACCAGGCTAAACAGCCCGGCTGGACCAAGTCGACAGCCAAGTCGACAGGGCTGTCGACTTGGGTCCAACCAAGTCGACTCCCAAGTCGACAGGGCTGTCGACTTGGGTACTCTGGCGGGAATTTTCCCGCCTGGCCCAAACTGGCCCAAATTTCCAAATTCAAACTTGAATTTGAAATCTGTTTTGAACTTGAAATTTTCTGAAAACTTCGTTGGGCCTTAATCGGGTCATACGGACTCCGATTTTCGAAAACTCGGACTCTATTTCGCGTATTTTTCCGAGACGAATGCAATGGCATAGCCCGTTTCCCTTGATTCAGATTTTAGAATTAAATTCTGCCTCGATTTATGTTATAATAGGTTATTGAAAATACGGGTTGTTACATTCTCCCCTCCTTAAACGATTTCGTCCCCGAAATCTTCATGTTAGGAAGAACATATCCTACCATCCAATCATCCATCTACTCAAAACATCATCCACGAGCAATCATTGTCCTTACAAGATTCTAAATGTTGTATGAACATATGCAAAGGTGTGTGTATATGTACTTATCTAATGCAAATATCATCAATGCAAATTATGTTAGTGAGATGAATCCATATGTATGCAATTCCTAACATAATGTATAACATCTATATGTGTGCACATAACATACATCCATATGCAACATCCATGTGATAGCACAAAAATTTCCATCCATGAATAAGCATAAACACTCATGCATATGCAATATGAGGAGTGTGTGAGCCGATCTAGTGCTTAACGTGTATAATGCATCCACGAGTAACCACTTGCAAACACTTGCAACCACTTGCAACCATCAAGCATAACATGTTTCAAACACATGTTTCATCCAAAGGGTTTCTACCTAAGGTTCTCATGACAAGATTAACACGATAAACTAGATAATCAAGACAAACATGGATAGCAAAAGATATGCTACAAAGAGATCGGGAAGATAGGCAGGATATACTCCTCTTTCGGATTACAAGAAATCCCTTCCTAACCCAATCCATATCCTATAAAAGCCCAAAAGGTTTAGTCAACCTAACGGACCCCTTATGGAGTTTACAACAGAAATGGGATCGAGAACGGGACCGAGAGGATATATGTAAAAGATAACATGCGAGTAAGTTCCACAGGAAAACAAGGATCAAGGATATACTCTTAGAAAGAGATATGATGCGCGTATCTAACCTTCAGTCTTCTAAGTCACGTTTCCTTGAGCTTAACTCCACTGTGCTTTGACCGTCTTTTACCTCATGATTTCTTAGCTTCTTAACTCTTATTTCCAAATATGAGTTGGAACCCATTTCATTGTCGCCTCTCGTCTTCCTCTTTCACTTACTCTTCTATCATTCTTGGCTTAAACATAACTATGACCTCATGGTTTCATGCAAGCTCTCCAAAATTCACTAGTGAATTCTGGATCTCGTTTTCTTACTATAAAGTATTCCACGCAGCAGAACTTTTCTTGAAAATACCAATCCACGTTGCCAATGAACCATCCGCCTGCGAATGATAGGCCGTGCTTAGATTCAGTTGCTTGCCCATGACTTCTCGTAGACTATCCCAAAACTGGCTAGTGAAGATTAAGTCATGGTTACTAACTATACTTTAGTGAACCTCGTGCAACTGCTTTATTTCTTGAAAGTAAACCGTCGCTAGCTATGATGCAGTCCTTTCGCTCTTTACCGGAGTGAAATGAGCGCTCTTCATGAGTCTACCCACTATGACCCACATGCTCGTATTCTCTTCCCTTGACCTAGGCAGTCCATCCACGAAATCCTTCGTGATGTTTTCCCTTCTTCCATTGCGGGGACCTCCAATGGATATAATAGCCCACCGGGCTTCTATGAGTCGGCCTTTAACCTGTTGGCACAACATGCACCTTGGGACCAACTCGGCCACCTTCTCGGGTGATGTGCATCTTTAAGAACCTTCTTTCTCTCATCGCGTCTTAGCCATCCCTTGTCATCTATAGCGAGGTGACTTACCATCTCGCCTCGAGTCAACTTGTCCATGATCTCGACTAACTGCGGGTCTTCTTTCTGTGAAGTCCCTACTTGATCCAGAAGGGTAGGCCTAAACTCAAGGGACGCTTACTAACTAACTAAACTGAGAGAACTTCTTACTTTGGTTGCATTCCTTGGAGTCTTCCAATCCTGAACTGCAACTACCTTAGCGGGATCCACCGCTAAGCCTTGCTTAGAAACTATGTGCCCAAGGAATCTAACTTCCCTTCTCCAAAAGTGACACTTTGGAGAACTTGGCCTTCAACTGATGCGCTCTAAGCATATCTATCACCTCCACGAGACGCCTTGCATGTTCTCCCTCATCCTTAGAGAAGATCAGAATATCATCTACGAAGACCACGACAAACTTGTTCAAGAACTCCCTGAACACCCTACTCATCAAGTCCACGAAGTAGGCGGGTGCATTAGTCAAACCGAATGGCATGACCAGCCATTCTAAGAATCCATCTGGAGTTCTGAACGCAGTCTTGTCTATACTATCCTCAGCTACTCTGAGATGATGGAATCCAGTAGCAAGATCAAGAGAAAACAGATGTTCCTACAAGCTGATCAAACAAATCATCAATCCTTGGCAATGGTTGTCTATTCTCTTTAACTCACGATAATCAATACAAAGTCGAAGAGAACCATCTGCCTTGGTAGTAAATACTACAGGCGCTCCCCATTCAGATATACTTCGTCTAATGAAGTTCTTCTCCAGCAACTCCTTGACTTGCTTTCTTAACTCTCATCTTGCGGGGCCATGTGCCTTACCGGCCACGAAACTTTCTTGGCATTATCAACCAGATAAATGCGGAAATCTATCTCTCGTTTAGGGGTAACCCCCTTCACTTCACCCAAGATATCAGGATATTCTCGGACCACCCTCACCGATTACAAACTATCGATAGACGAGTTGAGGGATTCAAGATAACACAACATGACGGTACTCATAGGGTTACTAGAAATTCTTAGGGTATTACCGAGGCGAGTCATGAGCCTCACAACCCTATGCTCAAAAATCAAGAATGGCTCCAAAACTGGACAACCAATCCATGGTCAAAATCAAACCATACCCCATGAAACCGAGAATATAAGCATCACGCGAGAATTCAAATCCACGTAGATAATAGACAAATGGGCGGAACCCCCAATTGGATTTGAAACACAAACGGGATCATTAACTAGACTAGTACTTGGGTGCAAACTATCAACAAGATCGGATGAGATAAAGCTATGCGATGCACCAGAATCAAACAAGGTAAGAAATATATACAAGGCTCTCAACAGAAATACTACCTCGATCGGGAACTGGAGCGGCATTGAGAGCATGAACTTGCCCTCCTGAAGGTCCAGCACGCTGAGGCTGACCCTGGCCTTGCCCTTGCTTCCTAGGGCAATCCTTGTTAAAATGTCCCGTCTCTCCACAGTGAAAGCACCCACCCAATTTCCTTCTCTTCTTCCTACAGTCCTTGACTATGTGCCCAACAATCCCACAGAAGTTGCTCTTTCTTGTTTCCTTTGCCTTGTTCTTGTTGCCCTTGTTGTTCTTGTTGTTCTGATTGCCTTGACTGCTCTGACCACTTGGATTACCCTGATTTCCTTTTCCCTGGGAATCAGTCTTCTTGGCTTGAGTATCATTTTTCTTGACATCTCCCTAAAGTAACGCCATATCAACCAAGCTCTCAAACGTGGCCCCATGGGGAATATGTGACATAGCCAATCCCTGCAACGGCTCATTCAATCCTCTAGCAAAACGAAGAGCCTTCTTCTGAGGAGTATACACCATATCCAAGCCAAAACGAGCTAACTGATTGAATTTGTTCACATATTCTTTGACAGACATATCTCCTTGTTTCAAAGTTATGAACCTCTCCATTTGCAGATTCTCCTCAGCAGAAGATAGAAACTTAAACACGAACCTTGCCCTGAAATCGGCCCAAGTCTCAACAGGCCTAGTACCATTGGTGACTTCCCACCAATAAGCGGCCTCATCCTTCATAAGCCAAACCGCCAACAAGATCTTCCTCTGATCGTCTAACCCAAAGATAGAAAATAAATCCTCGGTCTCTTTCAACCAATTTCTGGCCTCTACAAAAGTCTCAGTGCCTTGAAAGTTCCTGCCACCCATTGCTTTGAAATCCTTGCAAGTCTTTGCGAAGTCAGCCCGAGGATGCTGAGGGGGAGGAGGAAGAGGAACCTCAGCGACAGGAGGAGGAGGAACATTAACTACCGGAGGAGGAGGAGGAGGAGGAACATTAACCCGGAGGAGGAGGAGGAGGAACATTAACTACTGGAGGAGGAGGAGGAACATATGCGGGGCCGGCTTCGGTCGTCCTAGCCTCCAAAAGTCTCCTATACCAAACAGGTACGTGTACTCCTTCCGGAATAGCAGAGTTATCGGCCATACTGAAAACGAAGAAAAAGAATAGATTCAGAATGGAGAAAAACGAAGGAATTTTTGCTAATGGCTTTTTGGGGAATAGTCTTTAAAATAAACTAGACTTTTCTTTGGAAAATACTTTATACTTGGTTTTGAAAATAGTTTTCCAAAAGTTTTCTCAAAACCTTTTTGTTCCTTCTCATAAACTATATGCTCTGATACCAAATGTAACACCCCACCTCCGCCAGGGTGTCTCTTGCAAGCACTCTGACTTTGGAGGGGCGTTTGAATCAGGTAAACATGCATAATGATATATCAAGGCAGAACAAGAACATATGTATATATGTAAACAGAGTAAATAACATAGATAAAACAGCGGAAGATTTCATACTATTTCAAAACAAGTCTGGTACAACATAGCTTTCCAAATAAACAAGTCTAGATAAAATCATCAACTGAAAAACTGAAATACATAAATACTATCCCCAAATAAGTGATAACCATAGCTAGCTTCATGTCGAAACCGTACATGAGCTGAAATCCCACAAGCAAGCTATCCGAAATCCAAGCTAAGCTCCAACGTTCCCACCCTGTGAACCTGGGGGGGGGGGGGGGAACGGAAGAAAAGAGGCGAAAGAAAACAGGTCGGTCAAAAAGACTGAGTAAGCCCTACTACAATCAATGTAAACTGGTAAAGTTAACTGGCATGAGCAGCAGGGATGAACATAAGGATAACAACATACTAGCATGATGATTAACTAATAAGGTAGATAAAGGTGTCATCGCATAATCAGGATTAAGGTTTTGCACCACAGGTGTACTAGCAATCTAACATGACTTGAATAAACAAGTATTGATCCCTTGGCCCAAGCTTTGGCCCAATAACATGAAGTGACCCCAATACGAGGCCCAAAGTGTGAACAAGAAGTGATCCCCAGGCCCAAGTTTGGCCCAAACATCATGAATGACCTAAATCAAGGTCCAACTATCACGGTCTAGTCGATCGGCTCCCTAAAGCCTAACTCGTCAAGTGTCTGTGTCATACGGCCCAACTACGAAGTGTAGCTAAACTGTGCTAGGTCCACCCTAGCTCAAGTCCTAGGGTGTCAACCACTGACACAAATCAATGCACGCACAGTCTAAACCTACTGGTGCCCTTGCCTGCTTTTTCAACTCCGGATCATGTGCACGACCATGGCCCGTCTGAACCTACACCGGCGCACCTACTCAGCCGTCGTTTTGGTCGCTTACATGGCATCCAGTAATCGTGCCCCTCCCTAGCCTAGTCCCTAGGGTATCATGATACAACTAAGAGGGTTACTGGTGCAAAGGACCACATAACTAGGGTTTCCTTAATGGGTTAAACGTGGTTAACCCAACCCATTCAAGTACCAAGTTGGTTAAGTGTACCCAAGGTTCATGACTTAACCCTACCAACCCATCGTGTTTAATTGGTTAAGTATTCAAGCGGTCCATGACTTAACCCTAATCATGAGGCACTAATTAATTTAATGCGCCTTAACCTCTCACATTAGACTTTGTTGCGGTTACTAGTTAAGCCGGTCGGTTCCGGGTAGCTTTACACCACAACTTGGTCTAACCTCGGGTTCAAGGTACAACATGACCAACTTCTCACATTGGGTCCTATTGTTTGTAGCAACTAGTTAAGCCGGTCGGTTCCGGGTAGGTTTATGCTACAAACTCAACCCCAACCTCGAGTTTGTCACACTTATATTTTCTAAGTGTCATGTCCATCATGTTTCCAAAACACATTACAAGTTTTCAAGCAATTGGGTAGACCTAACTTAATAGGTAAATTCCCAATGGGTAGACCTAACTTAATAGGTAAATTCCCAAGCTTATGTTTTTATGTCTTTTAAGTTTACCCAACCCCAAACGCAATTCCATCGCTTACATATCGCAATAGCGCATAAAGGATAGAAAGAGGGAACTTGGCATAATCGTGACATAAAGGTGTTGAAGCCACAAGTTCAACATGGTGGCATAAGAAATGTACATATGTTCATATACTTGCATATTACATTTTTAGGCCTCAAAAGCATGCATAAAACCAAACTTGGCATATTGGTGATCCATGGTGCTAAACGACATGTAGACATGGCCATAAGTTCGCATTTAGCCTCACATGCAAGTTATCATAAGAGATAGGATAACTTACATGTTGCCAAAATGCAACCTTTGGCATAAAGCTTGAAGCTTTATGTTCATAAACCCAAGATAAGCTTGCATAACATGATAGTATGAACAAAATGTTCAACCCAAACTTGCATATCAAACTTGCATAACATAACATGATAAACTTGCATATCATAACATATCAAACTTGCATAGCATGACATAATAAACTTGCATATCATAACATATCAAACTTGCACATAAACTTGCATATCATAACTTGATAAACTTGCATATCACAACATGGCAAACTTGCATAGCATAACATATCAAACTTGCATAGCATGACTTAGTAAACTTGCATATCATGGCAAACTTGCATATCATACATTTAACTTTAGAGTTTAAGTATGAAAGTAGAATAGGGCTTACAATGCTTAGGAAGTCACAAAAATATGACAAAGCCCTTATGAAATCAATTAAACCCAAAATGCAAGCTCTAACATAAAAACCGTTGAGCCAAAATGATCAAAACTCTTTCTTTATGATGCAAATATAGAAACTTGACTTGAATGCAAGCTAATGATGCTCATACAAGCTTGAAAACACTTGTATGCATGGAAAATCTCATAGAAATTTATTTAGGAATTTTATGAAGAGAGTGGATGCCATGAGAGGATTGATTTTGCCATAGTTTAGTTATATGAATGAATAATGATGATTTAGGGTTAGGTTAGGGCCTTATTTATAGAGATTAGGATTAGTTCTAGCCTTAGGATTAAACCCTAGTTCTAATCTCAGCCCTCAAAATCGAATCTGGCCCTCAAACTCGACACAAACCCAAAATGGTGCACCAGGCTAAACAGTCCGGCTGGACCAAGTCGACAGCCAAGTCGACAGGGCTGTCGACTTGGGTCCAACCAAGTCGACTCCCAAGTCGACAGGGCTGTCGACTTGGGTACTCTGGCGGGAATTTTCCCGCCTGGCCCAAACTGGCCCAAATTTCCAAATTCAAACTTGAATTTGAAATCTGTTTTGAACTTGAAATTTTCTGAAAACTTCGTTAGGCCTTAATCGGGTCATACGGACTCCGATTTTCAAAAACTCGGACTCTATTTCGCGTATTTTTCCGAGACGAACGCAATGGCATAGCCCGTTTCCCTTGATTCAGACTTTAGAATTAAATTCTGCCTCGATTTATGTTATAATAGGTTATTGAAAATACGGGTTGTTACAGGTAGCTGGAGTTTTAGCTTGTGCTATTAGATAGGTAGGTTAGGCGAGCTGTACTCGCAAACTGAAGTGAAAACACAAAGCAAATAGATAGGCAGCTTGAAAAATAGGGCAGAATTCTATGGACATCGACCGATTAATGGGAGCATGACTAGACGTTGTAGGTAACAAATACTGCAATAGTTGAGTAGTCATTTGTGTAGGCTTACAGGTAGTTTTATACGTGGATAGATGGATAAGTCTACATATGACGTGCTAAATTAGTTGCTTGGTACAATATAGGTTGCCCTCTGTTCACACATAAAATTCTTTCTTCTTTGTATACTTGTATCACATTTGTCATTTGAAAGAATCAATGAGTTTTGTTCTAATTATCTCTGCATTTCACTTTATGAGTGTAATGTTTTATTTCATTCTTTTTTTTTCTAAAACCAAATACTGGCAAATTATCAAGACAACAATGAATCAACAAACCCAATCATTATCGTTATTTATGTTGAAAATTATATATGTGCACCGTCACATGCAAACTCCAAATGAAATGAAAACGGACGTACCGCTACGTCTTGATGTTTCGAACCTAATGAAATAAATTTCGTTAAATTCCGACTCCGTTTTCTCAATGCCGTTATTTTAATTTTAATATATTTATCGGTTCCCAATTAAACATCGCATACTCACAAAACAACTCTGATTGGCTCTAAACTGTAAAATTAGCAATAACTCGTCATGCGTATTCCAATAAAATTTATATTGTCGAAAACGGAGGTTGTTTGAAAAACAACTATTTCTAACGCTTACATAATATTGATATAATATTATAAATAATAAAACAATTACATTAAATAATATTCATCATTGTATATCCAAATAAAATAATATACAATTTTCAAATATAAACAAATATGAAATTATAACTCCATATTAACATTTTCGAGTTAAACGATATTCGAATTACAAAGAAATCCTTATATAATTTATTAAATAAACGTTATCGTTTATTAATGATTTTCATAACGACTATTTTAAAATTCGATTTGGACATAACTTACCATATATAAGCTGAAATCTCGATTTTTCTCTTCCATTACAAAATTATAATCAAACGGATCCTAAGGTTTCTTGTTTCATAGAATTCCGACTTAAAACGGGTTTTGTATATTCAATTAAAATTCAAAACTCAATATTACGAACTACCGCGACGTTACGCACTTGTTTTAAATTAAATATAAATTAAAATGTTAAATTGTCGTTTAATAAATGAATTCTATATCAAAATCCATTAATATTCCAAATAAAATATTTAAAACAAGTTTAAATATTCCATTTCAAATGACCGAAAAAAATCCGGGTCGTTACACTATATTTCTAGAACATTAATTAAAATTATAGTACAGTGCACGTATGTATTTTTTAGGCTATAGTGTGTTAGTAAAAGATAATAAATATATTTGGGAAAATGACTGTTATTTGTTTAGAAAACTTATACTTTATCCGTTTCTTTTGCATTTTTATTTTATTTTTATTTATTTGTTTGCTATTTTTGATACATTTCAATGTTTCATTCTTCGCTATTCGATAATTCATGATTTATGTCCTAATAGTCATTTATGTATCATTTCATTGCTAGGTGAGGTTATAGTCAATGATGTTGGACTTTCTGTACGGACGATTGTTGCTTTATGTTATTGGTTGAAGTGAAAGTTTGGTGCTAGGGTTAATGCTTATGTGGTTGAGTTTGTAATGAGTGTATGTTGATTTTAATTTACAGTCTTGATGGGAAATGTTGTCCACAAATATTACTAACCATTTTTGTCAAAGTAATCTTTGTACTTGAATTAATAGAGGTTGTAATACTATTTGAATTTTTGAGTATATTTGGCAAAATATTCGTAACAGTGTTATATCTGAATTAATGGATACTACGTACTTAAGTCGAAAAATTATACAAATTTGAACTTGTGAAATTATAATTTTATAATAATTGAAATTGTAAATCACTTGTAAAAATCACAGTTTCAATTGGCGCAAAAAAAAAAAAAAAAAAAAAAAAAAAAAAAAAAAAAAAAAAAAAAAAAAAAAAAACGCAAACAACTCTATTGCAATGGAAAATGTAGTTTTAAAAGACCTTGTTACAATGGTGAAAAACAATTGCTAAATGAGCCAAGCTTATTGCAACTTCGTGTATTAAGACTGGTGGACGCCACTGGTAATAAGCCTATTGAAACATGTATTGCCATGTTGCTAAATGAGCATTTCACTGTAAAGTTTTTGCTAATTAGCTGTTTTTTTTTTTTCTATTTTCGTATTCATCTGCGTTTTTGACCAAGTTTGATTACAAAGCTTTAAAACAAAACCAATCAATTAAAAGGGGTATGAAACTTAGATTATTTTTAACAAACATAATTATAAATGAAAAGTGGTATTGTTCATATTATTATCTTGACAATGGTACTGTTATTACATGCTTACAAGAGAAATGTATCTCCAAAAGATTAAAAGTTATAACAATCAAAATATAAATAAGGGCTAAATAAATTATTTTAGTCAAATGAAAAGTTAGCAATTAGATAAAATCTCTTGTTAAAAGATCAAGTGAAGGAATTAACCAAACAGAATGTACTATTTCAATTGGTTGGTTTCGAAATTGAAACAGCCCAGTTCAATTTGGTTAATGTTTTGTTTCTTTTTAGTTTCAAACCGACCAAATGTTCGCTTATCATAATTCAATTATGGCTAAATCAAGTACATGTATAGAGTATAAATGTATTTAAATCTGTTGATATCAAAAATGGCGTCAAAATCTAAATTAGTGTGAAAACACCATACTCTTATCTATGTTTTGATACCAAAATGTTTATGCCCAAAAGTGACACCAACTTCAAACAAAATGCACTAGAATAACAAACTGAAGAATAGAAAATTAAAAATAGTAGAAAATTGACATATGAGATTTTATAGTGGTTCGGTTGACTCCATCCTACGTCTACTCTAAAGGTTTATCTTTTATCTATACTGTATTGTAGTTGCAAATGTTTGAATTCAAAAAATAAAATGGCAGAGTATAGCCTACAAAAACAAAAATGAAAATCTATTTTCTTGTGCCAATGATTTGATAATTAAATGTGAAGGCGTCAGGGAATCAACTTGAAAATTTTCCAATATAACCCTCATACAAAGTCGCACCTCTTCCACATGTCATGACCTCATATCCCATTTATAAGAGGTTGACACTGATCCCATAGGAAGTTTTGGTACTAATCCCTATTCATTGAGAATAGGAAGTCCGCGACCCTATAGTGTGTGGTCCTCTCATCTTTTGCTTTGGATCTCCATAATTTGTTGGTGAAGTCGCCTAGGTGGAATTTCGAGACTAAAGTGATTTCTGTTTAGTTGAACTACTATTTTAAGTTGGCTATATCCATGACAATCTGATTTAAATTGATCTCCTGTCTAGAGGAAGTGTTAATCCATACATATTCAATTTTGAAGTGTCATTTGAGCGAATATGTTTGTCTATAGCTTGCTTACCATAATCATACTTAGTTTTCAATCCTTTCGGTCGTCTCTTTGGGATCCAAGAGCGATAACTTTAAGTCAATTTAGCCAAATCCAAACTGTAACTATCGTGCCAAAAAAGCAAGTTTACACTTGCCTTGGAAGCAAGTCTTGCAATAGGACTATGTGTTTTGAATATAATCCAATAATTCCAATCCATCCATAAGTGAATATCCAAGACATGATATCTCCAGATGATCAGTTGAATCCTACGACTATTCTGAGCTGCTAGTTAAGCCGTGTTATCTCCAGATCATACTCCAAATCCATTGCTGCTAAAAGTCAGAATGAAAATTCACGACCTCTTTGGGTTGTAAGATGAATCCAATATTGTATAAAGTCAATATATGAATTTGCAACCTCTCCGGGTCATTAGTTAAATCTTTGATCTCTTCGGATCATTATCCAAATCCATGGTCTCTCTGAATCAACACACAGTTCATGATCTCCCCAAGCCGATAAGAAGATTCATGACCTCTTCGTGCTAATAAGGTTCATGGCCTTTTTGGGAGGATCAAGTGTGTGGCCTTTCCTGAACCTTGCTAAGCATAATCCATACTTAATGATGAATAAATCGATCATGTCAGTATCTGGCAAAGTGGCCTACTCTCTGCACTTTGGTCTTGGTACTTCAGTGGGACAAATTATGATGTCACGGCCATCTTGGGCTGATAATAGTCTATCAGGACTCTTGCTTATCACAATCCAGTCGTTCTTGGACTAAAGGGGCTTAACAATGAATGAGTTTATCTTATCACTCTCCGTTGAAGCGACACGCCCCTCTATGGCACCGCTACTCCGAGCGGTGCATAATGCGACCATTTACCATTCGATCTTGACTCTGTAATCGAGAGCTAAAATCAATCTGCATAAGACCATCTTCTTGCTCACTGACAAGAGAAACTTATGTTTTATTTTCTGTCCTTGATACTTCTGTCAAGATTATGTGATTATCCATGATGTATGAGCCTACCCTACAACTCTTCAACGAAGCGACTCTCACCTTAACGTCATCGATCTGTCTCTTTGATCAGGGCAGCCACGACAAGTTTTGTTCATAGTAGCAATACAGATTTATGTATTTAAAGATCTTTTGTTTGAATGATTAATGTACAGAAATCCAAAAACCTAATTACTACCTCTCCGAGCAGGACAATTTATCATTATCTTAGAGCATGCGTAAGGACCAATCATGATCTCATACATGTGTAAGTGACTCGGTCGTTGTAACAATATGCCTTCTCGATCCTCAAATGCCGACAATAATGCATCTACGGTATTAAGGTATCGATCACTCGAGTGATAGAAAGAAAGAATGTTATAGTTAATAAAAAGAAAAAAATAAGAAAGAGGAGAACAATAACATCAGAATCTCACAACGGAACAGTAGTATATAATATCCCAAAAGATCTTTACAAAAAGACAACTTGTATATTGACACAATAATCAGAGTAAACTAATATATCATCAACCTAGACAGTTACAACTGTCTTTCATCACAGTTGTTGATCTAAATAAATAAACTAATGTAGCGAAAACAAAAATTAAGGTAGGTAATCTTCTGGATCTTCTCAAGGAGCTTCAATAAACATCAAGAATACAAAAATGTACTCATGATTGACCTGTGTACTATAAGAAAATAAAATCCGGATCAGGCTAGCAAACCAGCATGAAAAATTACAATCATATTGATTATTATGTTTAATAAGACCACTGAAAATAAAGGTATCTTGTAAGACCTCGCAACATAAAAATACATATAGGTTTTTACCTTACAATATCCAAATCATTATATAGGAATAGTAATATTATAATAATGTCATAGGTTTGAAAAATAAATATTAATTAAAATTGAAATTATTGCATTCCAACGTAATAATCATACAACTAAAACTGCTAAAGTACATTTGTATATGGATTTTCCACGAAGACCTCCTTAGAAACTTAGACTGATCTCCTATAGAAAGGACCAAAAGAAACCTTTCGAGTATCATATATCTCTAGATAATTTATACTATAAGAAAAACAAAATGGGCCAAGGCCTAAATGAGCAAACCCAAATCACGTGGACCCTCAGCATCATCAACTCATGTTAGCCAATATATTGATAAGCATACTCCATCTATGTAGTTGAGATAACCCTCTAGGTTTGCAAAACTTTGGATTTTTCATCCTACTATGTCTTTAGTCATTTTCCAATGGCGAGGTTACATTCAACATCTTGATACTAGCCTTCATCACTCGAACATAACATGAATCCACAATTGGATTTCAAGCTTTCGAACATCTCAGTTTCCAAGAGACAGAGTATGTATCTTATCCTTGAAGTAGTTTTCTGTATGTAAAACACATACCAATTCCAATCTCTTTAAGGCTAAATCGATGAATTTTCAACTAACTCAATTTTGGTTCTTCAGAAGTAAAAGAAAGCCAGAGGCTTTTTGTACGAATATTCCTCCCCGGGGTTTCTGATTATTACAAATCCAGGAAGCATTTTTTACTCCTTAATTTTGATTTGGTCCAGTCCAAAGTCGATGGATTGACTATCAAATCTTAACCACTTGCATATATAAATCAAGGTTCTTACACTCAAAATGCATTTAGCCTTCCACGTTAACTATTTCTCAATCGAGAGGAAGGTCGATAAATTAGAGTTTTTCCCTTCATCCTCACTCGAAATCAACCTTGAATTTCATGAATAGAGAAACCTTCGTCAGTTGTTTATTAAGTATAATTATACAAGCATTTCATAATCGATAAAATTAAGATAAAGCATAGTTGTTAATTAAATAAACATACAAGCATGTTCAATTCATACAAAGTATGCTCAAATCACCTAAATGACTCCTAATCCATTTTAAAATAATTTATCTATCATTGATGGAAAACTCTTTTAATTAATTAGTATTTTTTATTAATTAAATACTTATATTTTTTTAATTAATACTTTTGTTTTTATACATACATGTGTATATATTTAACTTTCTTTATGCAAAATATCTACTAGTATTCTACTACTTTCATGTTTATTTCTACTCTTTTTGATACTTCCAAAGGTATTCATGCTTGTTTCCAATGATATAAGTATGTTCACAAATCAATTAACAAAGTCTACTAATTTAAACATATAAACAAAGAGACAAAATGATTATTACGTAAATGTGCTATTATAAATCTATTCTTGATATAAGCTAAACTTTTACCACTGTGCAGCATCTCTACAGAGTATCTTTCAAAAGCTCGACAATTTTACTGGTTTGATTGTTAATAATTCCAAATATAAATAATTTTTTAGTGCCACAAACTCTAATATGACATAAATACAATCTATTGTTGGCTTTCAGATAGGCTTCCTTCCTACAAATATTTAGGGCTACCACTATCCTCTAATTACCTTCACTATTCAGATTGACAAGCTCTTTTGTCTAAAATTCAAATGAAACTTCAAGGCTGGGAGATTGAAATGTCAAGTTTTGCTGGTAGGGAAGAACTTATACACAATGTAATTGCTCCTCTCATTTTACCAAATCCCTGATTTTACGTGGGAAAAACTTAACACACTATGTGTGGATTTCTTTTGGACGGAAGTAAACATAAAGTTGCATGGAAATTTTTATGTAAAAAACGGAAGGTGGTGTTAGTCTTAAATATTTCCCGGTCTTTAGAAAGGTTGTTGTTATTAAATTACTATGGAATTTTCTAATGCGTGACAATTTTATGGTGTTAGTGGATGTGAAATAAATATTGTTTTGAGTAAACAATTTGGGCAGATGCATATAGATAACATTGCCTCAAGCACGTGGAAATATATTCTTTGGCTTAGATCTACTACTAATCATTTATTCAGTGAGGTGATTACTATCAGTTCAAACACTTCATTGTGGTTTGAGCCATGGATCAACTACAGGTGATTTGTGGATTTTTATTCATAGGCTTCAGACTATTGGACATACTAAAAAATTGGTCTCAACTGTTATAATGGATTATAATCTCAGGCCTACACATCATCCAACTACCAAAGAAATGGTAGCTGAAATTCAACATGTAATGATCAATTTTTATGATGGTGGTCAATTTTCTTTCTCTAAAGCTTGGGATAAATTTCATGAAAATGGTGCATACAAACCACATTACAAGGTTATGCAACATTCTAAAAATAGAGGGAAATGGATTTTATCACCTATTAAGAGATGCTTAATCATTTAAATACAAAAGCTAGACTTTCCCATTTGGTATTCTCTCAAACATCTTATGTCCGCTCTGCGAAAAGGAGCCAGAAACATCTAACCGTTTATTTTCCAGTTATAACTATTCGTTATTTATATGGTGTTCAGCAAAAATGAAAATTGGTCTTGATCCTACTTTACTTGATTCATTAGAGGTAGACCAATCATCTCTTATCGGCTTTTAAGAAGAAAGATCAAAATTCAGGGTGGTTCTTTTGGTGCTTTCACATCTACAATTTACTTCATCTGGCATGAAAGAAACCCTCCACTATTTACAGATAAAAAAATTGATTCATCGACTAAATTATATCATATTATCAAAGAAGTAAGATACGTGGTGCTTGGTAGTAAATCAGATCGAACGATCAGAAATGTTGACCTGTTGCAGTAATGGGGGATCGACCTCCATGACTCAGGCTGGCAGGAAGCTATTTGGCATGGAGAAAGAAGCTGGAAGATTTTAATTTTGAAAGTATTTTGTATTATTTTGTATATGTTTGTATATCGTCATTCTTTGTATTGTTACAATAGTACATTTATATGTACTCTTTTCCTTTGTAAAGTATCCAGTAGGGGTTATAAGGTTTTGATAAGAAATATATGATTGGTTCTAAATAAAGCATACCAATTTTCATAAAAAAGTAAGTTAATTTTTTACATTTTCTATCTTTATATGGATATCATACTTGTTATTATCGTCGAAAAAAATCATTATATAAGATCTAATTAAATTTAAGGGTTAAAGACAAGTACCGTTTATAACATATCACCGCCAACCCAAAATATTCATTTATTAAACCTTAAGGTATTAATTATTAACTATAAAATTATATTCTAATTTTAATTAATCAAAAGGGTTAAAAACAAACGTCATTGAAAACATTGTTTGCAACAACCCAAAACATTTTATATACAATTATAATTATCCTTAAATATTGATTATTGGATATCTAATTATATCTCTAAGTATATTTAGTAAAAAGGGTTAAAAACAATGTCACTAAAAATATTGTTTAGAACAAGTCAAAGCCTTTCATATACTTATTATTATTTCCAGATCATTTTGAAGATCAAAGCATATCGTACTTATTACTTTAGGTAATACATATTTACCCATTTTAAAACCTCTTATTTCAACTTTTTAATATATTAAATCCAAACCTCATTTATATATACACACACTTATTAATATGTTACAATACTTTTGAACTTCTTAAAAATAGGTTATAATTGTTCATATAGAATATTATATAAAAATAAGAAATCTTGAAATAATTAAAAAAACTAAAATAAACATGTTTTATTTTTAAAAGTTACTTAGTTTTGAATCTAAAAGGAATTGTTGAAAATATATTCAAGCTTGAAACTAATTTTAAAATACTCTAATATAAGTTGTAAAACAACAATAAAAAGATTAGAGAGAAATACAGAATAAACATCATTTTTGTATAATTTATATTTCAAGAAAAAAAGATAGCATTTCAAAGTGTTATTTAAATATTTGTTGCTTTTGTTAACATGTTTTGCTACAACTTTGAGCCCAGATTTCAATACTTAAACAAGTAATTTTTGAACCATTTCTTTTACATTAGTTAGTATGCTTTGGTTATTTAATTACCAGAAAAAACGAAAGAACATCTTTTAATTATTTTATAGAAATTTCCAAAAAAAAAAAAAAAAAGTATTTTACCAAACAACACTTATAGTGACTATTCTGCCATAACTTTAGCTTCTTTTTTGAACTAGATATTAATTGTTTTAAGCTTCAATTTTTTTACAGTAAGACTAATATATTATTTACTTCTAAATACAAAAAGGAATCCTTATGAGAGTTTGTAGAGAATATTGTTTTTTTGTAAAAGCACATTTACTAAATGTGACATTATAGCACCTTTTATGTTAGAGAATATGCTAGAAGATATGTTGCCTTTATTTAATTGTATTGATTTGGGTTTATATTTGGTATTGAATTATTTATTATAATAGACCCAAATATACTCTAGAATATTCTTATGTGGAATGTTTTTTTGGATAAGGATAAACTATGTATAAATAGAGGCGAGGATTGGCAATGTAAGAAAGTATCTTTTGTATAATCAATCAATAAAGCAATAACAATATAGTCTTTTATGCTTTACCATTTAATCACTCTCTCTCCTTTCTTAATCAAATTCTAATATGGTATCAGAGCTAGGTGAAAGAGAGGGGAGAGAATAAAAAAGGAAAATCGATTGGATGTTGCAAAATTAATTCACGCAAAGGAAGTCTCAGGTTCAAGCGTCGGAAATTAGGTGAGTGTTATAGTGCATTTTCTCCAATTCCTCAAATCGCTTTCAATTCCTCGCGTCGTCTTCTCCAGCAATCCTCACCCCAGCTTCAACCCTTCAGAATCATTGTAACGTCCCGTATTTTCCGTAGTCAGATATTTATTTTATTTTATTATATTAAATATTGATTTGGAATTTTAAATGGATTTGAAATATATATTTCGTTTATAAAACGAAGTTAGAACGTTTAATTTATATTAATTAAAAATTGAGCTCGTAAATGTCGCGGTAGTTCGTAATTTACGATTTGAACTTCAATTGAATATACAGAATCCGATATAAGTCGGAATTCGGTGAAACGAGAAACGTTTGAATCGATTTGATAATATTTTCATATGGAAGAGAAAAAGTGAGATTTCATGTTATAGATTGTTAATTTTTTTTTTTTTTTGAAAGTTAAGCGCAAAATTTTATTTCTCTATAGGAAAAGATTATAGTATGATCAGCCTAAATAAACAAAAAATACAAAACAACAAAAGACAAACTCATGAAAATATCAAATTACACCACATAAGATAAATGCCTAAGAGAGAATGAAACTCCATGAATCACCAAATACTTCACTGCCATACTCATTGCTTCACTTCCAATACCATATAATACCATACAAATTAGCCTCAAACAGCCTAACTCTATCAGCCACCTCTCAACATACACAAAACATACGCAAGCACCACCATCAGACACCTCAAAACAACCTAATCAGTGCAAGCAATCAAAGAATACGCTGGAAACCAATTTAACTATCGAAAAAGCAACAACAAGCATTACAAATCCAGTGAATTGCCTTTAGTACTCAGAACCAACTTAACCCCTTAAGAAAAGGAAGGACCGTACATTGGGTTATTCCTTGTATGCCTCCTAGAAGTTTTCAAATTCGAGCTTAATGGAAACACATCTTCAGCTGTGTACTCAACACCTTCATCTAAGTCCTCCCAAAATTTACCTTTCAATTTGGAACTCTTAGATTTAGATAAAGGCATTGCACTCTTTGGAACTGCAGAAGAAAGCACAGCCGGATCAATAGAAGGGAAAGTTAAACCAGCACCTGACACAGCAGGAGGAGGTAATTTGATATTTGATAGAGGCTTTAAGTGGGAGTATGGGGAGGAGAAACCCTGTAAAGAATAAGAACTACCCACTGATTTGCTCATAGAAGAGGAGGAGCAAGGCAATTTAGTTGAAGTAGATGAAGAAGCTTTCGAAACATCCTTTACTACCTCAACTTCAGTAAACAGAGAAGCCAAACCAAAATCTCCAGCATTAATGCTACTGTCTTGAGTATGTCGAGCACTACCATCACTTACATTACTAGCATTAACATCTACCTTACCACCAATATCATCAGCATTGTCATTAATTGATTTAACACCAACTTCAGCTTTACCAGAGTCATTACCACCAACGTTAGCATTACTTGCTAAATCATCTGCGTTACATCCATTTTCAATATTATCAGTAGCATTCCTATTCAAAACTTCATCACTACCCAAATTATTCTCAACTGAATTCTCAATTACAATGTTTTTCCTTCTCCAAAACATATCCTTTTTTGAGATTACCTTTTTCCTACCCTGCTCCTTATAACCTGTTTTATTAACTCTGTTAAAATGATTGTTGCTATTGTTACCATGAAACTTCTCACCAGCAACTTCATTATGCATTTCCTCTAAACCTACATCCTTATCACCTAGATCACAGTCTGTAGTTCGATGACCAAAACTTTTGCAAGTAACACAAATGTTAGGCTTCCAAGCATATGATAATTTAACAGTAGGGCAATCCTTCAAGCACGTTAACTATATAACATCAGGCAATTCAACCTCAGGATTAATTTCCACAAGAGCCTTGGCAAATCTAATACGCTGCAACGACTCGGTACTGTAGTCAAAACAAATTAACCTATCTATATGGCACATAATCCAATTTATACCCACCAAGGTCCAAAATATTAGAAAAATTAATCCAAATTGGAACTTTCTTGATTAGCTTTTGAGGGTTACCAATGGAAGGATCCCACTGAGATATGATGAACAATCTACCACTAATGAAAATAGGGTCAGATCGGAGAATTTTAGCTCTATCAAGATCATTAGTGAAGTGGAAATAAAAATTGACTCCATCTGATTTAACACTAAAATACCCAATCAATTTCCAATGAGATCTCAGAAAACTGGCAACTGCATAATAAGAAGACGTACCATCAAGGAAGAAACCGATCAGGGTATTACTCCAATACTTCAGACCCTCCTCCTTTACCAGATTTGGTAAGGAACCATCCTTCTTGATGTCAAAGTGTAGAGGCTTGTAGTGACCAGCATTCCTGGGAAGGGATCTGAATAGCGAAGCAAAATCCGGTTTACCAACAGCTTGAGAAACCCCAGAATTCGAATTGGATGTTGATTTCTTAGGATCCAAATCAGATCGGATATCATTAGGACGAATTCCATCAGAAGAGGCGGAGGGGTTAGTAGGTGTACGAGAAGAGGAAAGAGGGGGAAAAGAAGAAGAATCGAAAGAAAAAGAAGAAGGATTAGATGATGGAACCGCCATTAATGATTGCCATTAGCTATGTGAAAATCCATTAGCTATGATGGACCAGCATTCCTGTTATAGATTGTTAATTATGTCCAATTAAAAACTTAAAATAGTCGCTATGGAATTATTAATATACTTAATTCGGTTTAAAAAGTATTTTGATCATAACTCGAGATAACGATTGAATTAAGCTATGAAACCAATTCCGTTGAATCCGTATTGACGTTTAAAGTCAGAAAACACATGTTTTTTGTTATTTTTGGAGACCGGGTAATTTGGTGTCCAAAATAGCACTTGGTGTGTGTATAAAATAGCATACCGGGAAACAGTCTCAGAATGCGACGAAGTGTGTGCCGTTGGATTCGTATTAATTAATTATTGTAGGACTTCAAAGTTTCAAGTTGATTGGATTTATTTTGTGATCGTGGTGAATTTAAACGCGTGTTTTCACGTGTGATTTATAAAGAAATTTTCACAAACGATGTCGGAATTCGACGAAACCGGTCCCATTGGATCCGGAATATTTTTCTATGCTAAAATTAGGATTTTTCATCTCGATCAGAAGTCATTCCTAGTGGTTTTAATCTATTACCTCATAGCAAAGTATTGTTAAATATTATTTTAATATAACCTAACCCTCTATATAAACCCCAACCTACAGCAAAACCTAATAATTGGTCAAAACATTTGATGTGGTCAACCGCAGATGAATATTCCGCCTCCACCTTATAAAAACAAAGGGCCAAAACTCATTGTTCATCTCCTCACCAAACCATGAAATCCGCTCATCTTTTCCATAATCCTTATCTAAAAAATGCTCTACTCGTTGAGAACTCCAAATCGATCGGTGGTGATCTGATTTGTCAACGCGTGGAGGCCGCAGTTGTGCCTGAAAGGCGCTGCTTTCGAACTCAGTTTAAAGGGAAACGGGGGACTCGAGTTGGCAGGAACTTGGAGAAATGATCGGCGATGCTCCGGGGTTTCTGATGACGGCTTCAGATTTTGGACTGGTGGAGGGAGGAAGGCGTGGCGACGTCTACTTGGGTTCGTGCGTAGGGTTCAAAGTCAGAGAGTGAAGCGGGAGAGAGGATGCATGGGTTTGGAGCTGGGTATAAACGATGTAAACATGGTAATTATTTCAAGTAGGAAGAACGGATGGATATATTTTTGAGCCAAAGGCTCCGTGAAATCCAAATGGTAGAAAGTGGGTTTTGGAGGAAGTTTTAAACGTGAACAGTGGAGTATGTGCATGGCGAATATGTATGAAAATGAGTGTATATTGGTGATGAAGTTGAGCTACTGTGCGTGGGGATTGTTTCAATACAAAGAAGCATAACGTGGCTTTCGTGTAACGCCCCACCCCGAGACCCACCCTAATAAAGAGCATTACTAGGTAATGTTGTCTATTAAGGCGGAGAATAGGGCTCCCACCCTAATAAAGAGCATTACTAGGTAATGTTGTCTATTAAGGCGGAGAATAGGGCTAGTTAGGGGCGACCACTCGTAGATTTGCATTAGCAAGTCTTAAGTATGTCGATAAAGTGATTGCTATTTTTTTCTAGAGGCTCGACATACTTAATACTTTATGTAGTACAATTCTACGGCGGCTCCAGAATCAGCTTAGAACACAGTACATATTATTACACCATCACAGATCACAGAACAGTTACATAATATTACATCGTTAGAGTACAACAATTACACATGCTATAAAAAGAATAGATAAACTTCTCTCGCTTACAATATGATACAACAATGAAATAATAGAAAGCTCTACTATTCGAACTCGACTACATAAGCTCGAGTGAATGAAGCTACGGTGAAGATAGACTAAAGAGAACCTACTAACCCCAAGCTCCGCAACTACACCTGAAATACCTCGGTCTGACCCGAGGAATACACACACGGGTAAGTTTAGTTTACAAATCAGTATAAGAAATAGATAAGTACAAGATATACAACTCTTTACCCTAAGAGTTGTGAATATGATGACATAAGGGAATTATTTAGTTTCAGTTCAAATGACATAATAGAAGGGATAAATATACAAGCCTCAAGGACTAGATCTAGGCTAAGTATATCACCATACTCGAGCCACAATAGAAACATAACACCAAAATCATAAAAATTATCATATACATCTCAAGCGAGTTAAATCATCAATAAAGGGAGAATCCCACTCCAAGACATCTAAATCCCATAATATGATGAATTAGAAATCCGAATACTCTTTTCAAATGTATACCATCATCTCGATCGAGTTAAAATCATCAAACCCAAATCATAAGAAATGTACACATGTCATATTAATAAAGCCCATCCCAAGCTATAATGTTTCTCATCCTGAGCAATAACCATGTATCATCAAATGAAAATCATCGAAATCATCATATAACTCGAGTGAGTCAAATATCACGAACGGAGCATCACACTCCAACGTAGAAAATCACAAAATGTTTATGTGAATTTATAATCCAATAATCTTCAATGTATGATCGTATAGATCAAATCACAAAATACCATCGCAATATGGATCCATTAGAAATAAATATGCACATGCAACCACATGATAATATAGCTCCCCCCGAGCTTAGCTCAGTACTTATACGTATTCAAGTTAGGCGCCTATCACTGCGACCCCCCCCCCCCCCGGTCGAGTGTATCTTGACCCCTCCCCCCCGGTCAAGTGAATACGTATACATGACTCCCCCCGAGTTTCAGCTTCCCCCTGAAGCAAAGTACTGGCTTAACAAACACAATATGCGTCACTGACTCACAGTCAGTAACCTGAGTAGTGGTAACAATGCATCCCATACCACACGTTCTCACTACTGGTTCACTAGCTGTTTATCAGCTTCGCAATTGAAAACATCTAAAACATCAAATCGTCGAAAACACCAAATCATCGAAAACACCAAATCATCGAAAACACCAAATCATCGGAAATACCAAATCATCAGATTCAATCTAACTATACTGGAATTAACCGACTTTGTATACTTCTGTGTCCCATACCACGGAGTGTACAATGTCGTTTAAAATCCAATATGTTATCTTGAAGGGTGAAACATTGTGTAGTTGATATATAAGAAAATACTTGATTTCGATACAAGTTATAAAATATTTTACGTAATCAATAGTTTTCTTTCTTGGAAAGCAATAGATTTGAAGATAGGTTTTTCTATTATTGTTTCGAGGCCACTTAGTGTAAAAAATAAAATTATAAATCTCATTTAGCCTCAAAACTATAATGAAAACTTAATTTATACATATATCAAAAACTAGTTTAAATCGTTCAATGTGTGCTCAAATCTCATCAAAACTCATCATTAAATACATAAACCCCAAATTATGCATTAGTGATAATTTAGGCTTCTCCATTAATAAAGCCAGCCAAAATATAACACAAAAATTATGGCTTAAAACTAGATTAAGAAAAGCATGAAAACACTTAAGAAAATACGTCCAAATTTACACTAAGGCATACAAATACGTCCAAAAATCAATCAGGGTTGCAACTTTCAGAATTGTTTTGAATGACCAAACGATCTCCGAATGGTGTAGAATTTTATATGCACAAACTAGAAAGGCCGCCTGACTTTTAACTGAAAAATGATTCACTAAATTCCGACATCGCACAAAAAAGATATAGGGCTCTAAACATGGACTTTGGACTGAATTTCCGCATGCGCTGAAATCACTTCCAGGTCCAACTTTGTGACCAGGTTTGAACAATCAAGCAATCTCGGATTTGCCTAAAAGTTTGCAAGCTTATAGACAAGCTCCCAAACTTTATAACACAAAAAGAATTACTCAAAACGGATCGATAAGGAAGGAGATATAGGACCCCCAAAGTTAGGTCTTGCCGCTGTTTTCACTTTGGAAATTCAAACGCAGGTCTGAATCACGACCTAAGTTCGACTTTGAGGTCAGTTTAAAGCATTCAAATGACCTTTAAATGATCTGAAAATTGACATGTACATAGTAGAAAACCTTAGCTTTCCAAGAAAAAAGAATCAATGAATTTCGACTTGATACGAAAGAGTTATTGACTCTCAAAAATGAACTCATGTCATGTTTACAGCAACAAAACGTGCAATTACAAAATCTTGTTGCTGAACTGATTTCGCCGCAAAGGTTTTTGATATCAAACGATGTAGTATTACATAGAAATTTTCATGTATCTACAACACAAAGCATGAACTATCAATAGAAGAAAATCTGGCAACATTCCGTAGTCGGAATTGAGACAAACTATATGCAAATAACAATCAAACTCGGTTTTATTAAAACTAAACATTGGCATGAAATTCAAACAAACTCGCGCCACATGAAAAGATAAAGTTTAACCTAGAATGTGTGAGTGTAACAACTCACCTCAACCTCACGATCTAGCTCACAAGCCTCAATTCATCGTCAATTTCCCAAAAAAAACTGCATTTTTAACCTCTGTTGCAACAAGGGTTAGACATAGAAAACCTAATTATTTTCGTACTAAATTTTTATATAAGCTGTGTTAATTAGTTGAGAACAACATATCCAAATTTCAGAATTTTTAGATTTTTCTAGAATTAGTTACGAATTTTCTATTGACCTTCGTTTTCTGCTCAGATCTAACCCGAAAATTTCTTGATGAAAGAAGATGTTTGATGCTTCAAAACTAAACCAAATGCCATGAAAATTGGAGGAGAGGTGCTGCAATGTGTTAGCAACAACATATATAAATTTCAAAAACAATCGAAGTTTATTTGATTTTTTACGATTTTTGCAAAAGATAGGGTTTGGGTTTTTGAGGAGGAAGGCATGCCATGGATTCACTTGAAAAGCTTCAGCTAAAGAAAGAATAAGAATGAGGGAGACATGTACGTACCTATCTTTTCTCCAAAATTCTCCTTAGACAAGTATGCAATTAGTCCATAATCCTTTAGTTAAGCCTCTAAGTAATTATTAACCCTCAAAAGCCCAAAATTAGGCCAATTAACTTATGTTTTACCTTATTGATCACACACACTCAAAATTTAACAACAAACTAAGTTAAATAAATTTGTAAACCTCATTATACAATCATTTCAAAGCTTATTATCTTTAAATTATCATTTTTACACAAAATTTGCAATTTTAATCATTAATTTACATAAGTTACACTTTATAAAACCTTTCAATTATATTTTTACATCCTTTAAAATACAAATGAATAAATATCTCAATTTGCTCATTTTTAATTTAATGCATCATAAATTATGTCAAAATACACAAACACATTTACACTACTTTGAATATTAATTCCAACATAACATCAAAATAATTGTGTTTGTTGAAAATATATTTATTTATACTTGGCAATCTCTAAAACACACAACCAAATATCATCAATGACTTATTTTAACCAACAATTGAACTCAAATATTGAAAATATGTTTTCCCCTTTAAGTATTGATTCCCAATCAATATTTTTTATTTTCAATATCCCCAAAACAATCTAATTATAATCTTGAAGTGATAATACATATTGGAATAAATCCCTTATTATGACCAAGTTATATATATATATATATATATATATATATATGTGTGTGTGTGTGTGTGTGTGTGTGTGTGTGTGTATATGTATTCCAAATACTCAGTTTAGAAATGCTCAAAGCTTTATTTTCTTATTTAACTGTTATATGAGTTAGTCTCACAAACTTGTATCACAAACATATTATCTTAAGAATCACAAAAACCCATTAAATCCGTACTTCCAGGTTGCCCGAAAATCCGGGTTGTTAAATTTCGTATTCAAACAGGCAACACACGATGCTGCTTGGCCTGAGAACGAAAGACGTGGTGCTTAGGTGTAGTGACCCGAAAATCCGGTAGAATTTGTGCTGACTAAATAACACAAGTCCAACCCAAATTGCACTGAAAACCAGGAAACTAATAGAAAGAAGACAGAGGGTGAGAATAGATAAGATAGAAACTTATAGAATAGAAGAAGAAGAACATCATCATCAGAATAAACACGAATCCCACAGCGGAACGAATAAAATATAACATAACTTTTGAAATACAAACAGTATATGTATACAATAACATTGCAGAGTACAACACTTACAACAACAGCGAAAATAAACAATAGCTATATAATCCTGAAGCCTCCTGCTCCAAGCTCTCCAAGTGTATCTGTAAAATCCTGATTACTTGACTGCCCATACAAATTTTGGCACCTAAGAGTTTAGGGAAAACAAAACAAAATAAACTCCAGGTCAGTCATGGGACTGGTGTGAGTAAAACAGTTTTAAACAGTTTGAACAAGTAAACGATATCTCATAAGACCACGCTGTATAACGGAACGGGTTTTTCCCTTATGAGAATCCAAAATATCTTTATATCAAAAATCTTTTGATATTATAATAATGTCTATCAACCACAATATAATAATCATCTAGCAGAAACGCTTTCATCTCACGTTCTACATATATAGTATACAATCAAAACCGCAAGCACGTATTGGATAATGGATTTCCAACTATGACAAGGTATGGAACCACCTTCCGATCAGTGTACTCTAGGAACGATACACTGGAGTTCAACAAGAACATCTTGCAACTCAGCCACACATGACCGACCACTCATTTCGCTTGAGTGTATCGAATGTGTATCACCAACGGTTGGGATCAGCAACCGTTTCTCGTATATATATATGGGACAACTTTGATAGATTAAAGAAGCAAATGAATATTCTCTAGATAGGTGATGATACACCCTAATGGGAGCTAACCACATAGCCATGCTGCCTGCCTGATTTTTGTCATTTCCCGGTTGTTGAGGCCAGAGGCTACGATTACTTTCCATTCATTGATAACACGATCACTTTGAATGCCACATTATCAGATCCGTTAATCATTAATTGGTTTACACAAATATTCTGGATGTTATGCTAAGGGAATAAATCTGTTGCAACCATATATATTTATACAGACCAACCCATTCGATCATTGGAAATACTTTGTCAGACATTCGTCCATTTACGTTCGTTCTGGGATTGAACGAAACCAAAGGCACTATTCAGTACATCCATCTTAGTCCATTGTTATCTAAGATTTATACAACAGCCCTTTCACTTTACTTCGTCTTCAATATATTCGGCATATATGATTCACAACGCTTATGCCAATACGGAGTGGTTCTTTGGATAAGAATCCAACCGGTCTCTCCATATTAACAACGTTAAAAATGGTAAAAACTTTGATAGTCGATGATTTAACTATCAAATGAAAAATGTCTGTGTGCACACAACGATCTTATTTCCAAATGGAGTTATCGATCCAATCATCAACACATGTGTATGTATATATATATATATATATATATATCCATATTTCCTAATTTTCTATATTTAGAAAATATACGTTATTAATATTGGAAAACATTTCCGTAGCTTGTTCACGCATCACTACCATTCCACAACTATTAGTCCCTAACTGTAAACTAGTAAGAGAACGACTACCCAAGTATAAACCCCGAAGGCCGAAACCAACATCAGATCGATACTCAGAAAGCTGTTCAACATAACTAATCTCCAGTCAGTTTCTAATTTTGTTTAACTCTATTTGGTTAACTCTTATTTGAATAACTAAATATTCGATTTAGCTCCATTCGCTTAACTCTAGATCGCAGCGATCACAATGGTTACGCCTGATTCCCTCGGGAAACATCCGACCGCCGTAGGCTATCTGCAGCCCTGCGAATTACGCTAGCAGTCGTGCTAAATGGCAACTCATCATGAATAACTTTGTTTGCTTTAACTCTAATCGATTAACTCTAACTGATTAACTCTAACTTGTTAACTCTACTCGACTAACTCGATTAACCTTCGAATACCATATTCGATTTACTAACTTTCGAATACCATATTCGATTAACTAATTTTCGAATACCATATTCGGTTTACTCGTTTCGAATAGCTAAATTCGATTAACACCTTCGAATACTAAATTCGATTAACTCCTTTTCATTTACTCTATTTATTTCCCAAATAAATATTACTTTATGCTATTTATTTTCTAAATAAATATTTCCCTTTATTACTTCACTTCTATTCATTAGATCCTCATTATAAATTGGTAAGTGAATAAACTTCTCAGTGTTAATCCCGAAGGCCGAAACCAAGATCAGATCAACACTTTGAAATTTACTCAACTCAATCAACGTATAACAAGTTCCAATTTCTCAAAAAAAAACATACCCTATTCTCTTTAACATTTTTAAATCGATTCTATTTATTTTCTAATAAATATCTCTTTTATAAAATCCTATGATCTTATAAATATTTCATTTTCAATATACGTTTTGAAAATTTTCTTTTTACTTTCTAGTATTCATTTTGGTATTTTAAATACTGTATAACCATGATTACTATCAACCAAGCACACATAATCATCACAGATTATATAACACATCACATATCACAATATATGAAACAAAACAGTATTTTACATATTGAGGAACCCAATTGGGTCCCTCCAACCTGTTCCCCTGCATCACAGATGTCAAACCATATAATTAACAACAACTTCATTTCAGTATGAAATGTTCTGATAAGCAACAACAATATATATATTTAATGGTTTATATATATATATATATATATATATATATATATATATATATATAATTTCAACTAACTGACCAGCAGTTCAATCAACCAAATCAACGCACAGCAATCAACAGATAATTATCAGTTCTAAGAATACGTTATAAGAATATAACTGTTCAGAGTTGGTGAGTTTTACTCACTTTGGCAGTTCATCGCTAAAGAACGATAAACTGTTTGTTTGATTTGAATCAAACAATTTATTTCGCCATAAATTCAAACGAGCTCCAATCCACTTCCAGTCAATCCCATTGGGTAGTGTCTGTCCATACGATCCTATCGGATCCTGTTTCGTTGAATTTTGATAACATATGTTCAAGTTATACCCGTTATAACTTTATACAATTTCATTTAAAACAAAACAAACTTATATAATAGTTTCCGGGCCTCACATTTAAAAATCTGGCCCAACCATTCCTTGAAAAGCCCATACCCGTGTTTGCCTTTCTCTTCACCATATGATTCTCGCTCCAGACACTTTCAATGACCATTCACCGACCTTTTGAACCCACGGTTCTCCTTCATGCTTCCATTATTTAGCAAACTAAAAGCATCACTCCCTTTCTCTTTTCAAACTCTTCACCTGCATCACCTTGATTAACAGCTCGCCACATCCCTCTTAGAACTGCTGTTGAACCCGTACACAACACCCAAAATGGTCGATGATTCCTCTCCTACTCGCCTTCTCCTTTCAATTAAATCCACAGTAAAAATCACCACTACACTCTCCATCTAAATCTCAATCAACCCATACCACCACTACCCAACTCGAGTACCTCTACCTGCTCGCGTCGAACAGGATAAACCCACGAACTACGATATCCCTCGACAACTTTTCTTCCCCAGATCCATGAAAATTTGCAGAAAGATGTTATTCAATCTCATAAACCCAAAACAAGTAACTGAAAATCGAATTGATACCGAAAATACTTGAAATCCTGAACCCTAGCTCGCGTTGAACCCCATGCATCTGCCGAAGATGATGTCGCCTCCTTCGATATGTATATCAGCATGAAGATGAACCTCCAAGCAACTCAAATATATAAACTAAACATTTTATTTATTTTTCCTTGAATTGCTATAGATTTTAGAAGTCATGAATTTGTTTTGCTGAGAAGTGTTAGTGGCGGTGGATTTAATTTTCCCAGAGGAACGAAATTTTTAGGGTTAGAGAGTGAGAGTGGTATATTTATAGGATTTAGAATTTTAGATATTTTCATTATAAATATTCAATTATAATCAAACGCTGTTTGTACTTATCTTCTAAAAATTCCTATGACCACATACGATACCCAAAAATCACGAAAACCGGCATGCAGCTACAGTTCGACATTACGGTCCCAACGAAACTGGTTTCGTCTAATTCTAACTCCGTTTGCTCACACAGCGTATTTTTAACTGTCGAAATACTGACTGTTTTTCACATTAAAAATCCGTACGGCCACATACTGACTCTAAAAATCACGGAACTTGGAATCTAATAATAATTTGATGTTGCGGATCCCACAAAATTAGTTTCATCAAATTCCGACTTCGTTTGCAAAAGTGGCTATTTTTAAAACTCTGAATGACCCATTTAAATATATAAATATATTTAAATATAATTAAATAAAATATTAATAAATTAATATTATCGTATATATTGGTATACTATATCATACAACTCCAGAATAATCATACCATAGTTTATACGCGATATCCCAGAATTCCAGATTATCTCGATATTCAAGTTTATATTAAAATTTTTATTTATAACGTAAATAAAGCGTTGCAAATTATAAAGGCATTCCACAGTGACTTTTCTGAAATTTGGTTTGGTCGTAAATCAAAATCTAAATGACGAAATCTCGATTTTTCTCTTCCACTAGAAAAATATACTTCACCAGCTCCGAACGTTTCTTGTTTCATAGAAATCCGGCTTAAAACGAATCATGTACCTTCAGTTGAAGTTCAAATCGCCAAATAACGAACTACCGCGCCATTTCAAGCTCGATTTTAATTAAAATATAATTATACGTTCAAACTGTCGTTATTTAAATATATTCGTTATTCTAATTCAATTTTAAGCTGAATTAAATAATTTGAATTGCCCCGTTCACATTATATTGTCAAATCAGCAATTTCTGATTATTCCAGAATTAAATATATTATTTAACTGTAATATTAATTAAATATTCACTATTATTTAATTTAACACCCATTAACCTCTTTGAATCGATATTTTAAATAATTAAATAAATTAATTATTACCCGAAAAAATACGGGTCGTTACATTCTTCCCCACTTAAAATAATATCGTCCTCGAAATTGCTAAGGTAGAAAACAAACCCTATCGACTGGTTAGAACTTATTTGTTTACTTCTTAACTCCAGTTTCAACTGAACCAGTTTATTTCAATTAAATATTAATTAATTCTCATCAACGAAAATTTTCAAAAATTATGAAAATTTTCTAACACTTTAACTCCTCGAAAAATTTCGCCAGCACCTCCTTTGTACTGGTCAATAGTTCAAACTCCAACTCGCCTCTCTGGCCCTTCTTTAACCCAAAAGAAAATCAAACAGCCAAGCGACTTGCCAGTTCGGCTCATAAATCTCATGCTTATATCAAATATAAACTTGTACCTTTTTGTCGGGCATATTATTATATCCCTTCTGCCTGTTACCCATTCAGCATATACTAATGCATTCCTAATCAAATCCCAATCAAAATTTACCCTCAACAAGATCATCTGCTTATCCAAGCCAAATCACATTTCAACTCAAATCCATTATCGATCCAACACTCATTACTTAACAATCTGATTCCATTTTGTTTAACTTAGTTAGAGTTAAATCCTAATATACTTATTCACATTCACCATTCAAATTTCTTTAACTTCATAAGTTAAATTTACATTTCAGAATTTAAATTCCTGGGTTTATTTAAAATCAATTTGAAATCATAATACCAATTCAAAACCTTTGAATTTTTAAACAACTTGTTTTCACAAAACAATTCAAAAACAAAATCTTTGGTAGTAATCCGTCACATAGGAACTCGAAAATCACACCGACGATGTATCGATCCATCCTCGGAATTATTTTCCAGTCATCAAGGTGAGTTCAATACTATATTAATTTCAAATTGAAAAAAAAAATTCAAAATCTCCCAGGAACTTAAAATTTCCTTATTTTAAATTCCTAATTCTGATTTAAATTCAGATTTAATTCATCTTATTTCATATACTTTACTTATATGAATCCTGATTAGTTATTTATAACCATTTCACCTTTTTATAGTCTCATTTGATTATACTAACAACCAACACAACCAATTATACTATGTTAATTTCAAAACATATCATGTTGGTTCATCGTATTCGAGTATTTAGAAACTCCTACCGATATAGTGGATCAAACTGATCGACCAAAACTCATAAACACTCGGCCAATAAATCTCCACAATATAAAACCATTTTTTATATCAAATAGCAAATACGCGCTCATATATATATACACACACTCAAACTAAATCTAGGGTATTACTAACCCCATCTCTACTGAGTCACGCCACAGAGCCAAGGTAATTCACTTAACCTTAAGCTCTGATACCAACTGTAGTGACCCGAAAATCCGGTAGAATTTGAGCTGACTAAATAACACATGTCCAACCCAAATTGCACTGAAAACCAGGAAACTAATAGAAAGAAGACAGAGGGTGAGAATAGATAAGATAGAAACTTATAGAATAGAAGAAGAAGAAGAAGAACATCATCATCAGAGTAAACACGAATCTCACAGCGGAACGAATAAAATATAACATAACTTTTGAAATACAAACAGTATATGTTTACAATAACATTGCAGAGTACAACACTTACAACAACAGCGGAAATAAACAATAGCTATATAATCCTGAAGCCTCCTGCTCCAAGCTCTCCAAGTGTATCTGTAAAATCCTAATTACTTGACTGCCCATACAAATTTGGGCACCTAAGAGTTTAGGGAAAACAAAACAAAATAAACTCCGGGTCAGTCAGGGACTGGTGTGAGTAAAACAGTTTTAAACAGTTTGAACAAGTAAACGATATCTCATAAGACCACGCCGTATAACGGAACGGGTTTTTCCCTTATAAGAATCCAAAATATCTTGATATCAAAAACCTTTTGATATTATAATAATGTCTATCAACCACAATATAATAATCATCTAGCAGAAACGCTTTCATCTCACGTTCTACATATATAGTATACAATCAAAAACGCAACACGTATTGGGTAATGGATTTCCAACTATGACAAGGTATGGAACCACCTTCCGATCAGTGTACTCTAGGAACGATACACTGGAGTTCAACAAGAACATCTTGCAACTCAGCCACACATGACCGACCACTCATTTCGCTTGAGTGTATCGAATGTATATCACCAACGGTTGGGATCAGCAACCGTTTCCCGTATATATATATGGGACAGCATTGATAGATCAAAGAAGCAAATGAATATTCTCTAGATAGGTGATGATACACCCTAATGGGAGCTAACCACATAGCCTTGTTGCCTGCCCGATTTTTGTCATTTCCCGGTTGTTGAGGCTAAAGGCTACGATTACTTTCCATTCATTGATAACACGATCACTTTGAATGCCACATTATCATATCCGTTAATCATTAATTGGTTTACACAAATATTCTGGATGTTATGCTAAGGGAATAAATCTGTTGCAACCATATATATTTATACAGACCAACCCATTCGATCATTGGAAATACTTTGTCAGACATTCGTCCATTTACGTTCGTTCTGGGATTGAACGAAATCAAAGGCACTATTCAGTACATCCATCTTAGTCCATTGTTATCTAAGATTTATACAATAGCCCTTGCACTTTACTCCGTCTTCAATATATTCGACATATATGATTCGCAACGCTTATGCCAATACGGAGTGGTTCTTTGAATAAGAATCCAACCGGTCTCTCCATATTAACAACGTGGTAAAAACTTTGATAGTTGGTGATTTAACTATCAAATGAAAAATGTCCGTGTGCACACAATGATCTTATTTCCAAATGGAATTATCGATCCAATCATCAACACATGTATATATATCCATATTTCCTTATTTTCTATATTTAGAAAATATACATTATTAATATTGGAAAACATTTCCATAGCTTGTTCACGCATCACTACCATTCCACAACTATTAGTCCCTAACTGTAAACTAGTAAGAGAACGACTACCCAAGTATAAACCCCGAAGGCCGAAACTAACATCAGATCGATACTCAGAAAGTTGTTCAACATAACTAATCTCCAGTCAGTTTCTAATTTTGTTTAACACTATTTGATTAACTCTTATTCGAATAACTAAATATTCGATTTAACTCCATTCGCTTAACTCTAGATCGCAGCGTTCATAATGGTTACGCATGATTCCCTCAGGGAACATCCGACCGCCGTAGGCTATCTGCAGCCCTGCGAATTACGCTAGCAGTCGTGCTAAATGGCAACTCATCCTGAATAACTCTGTTTGCTTTAACTTTAACTGGTTAACTCTAACTGGTTAACTCTAACTGATTAACTCTAACTTGTTAACTCTACTGGACTAACTCGATTAACCTTCGAATACCATATTCGATTTACTAACTTTCGAATACCATATTCGATTAACTAATTTTCGAATACCATATTCAGTTTACTCGTTTCGAATAACTAAATTTGATTAACTCCTTCGAATACTAAATTCGATTAACTCCTTTTCATTTACTATATTTATTTCCCAAATAAATATTCCTTTATGCTATTTATTTTCTAAATATATATTTCCCTTTATCACTTCACTTCTATTCATTAGATCCTCATTATAAATTGGTAGGTGAATAAACTTCTCAGTGTTTATCCCGAAGGCCGAAATCAACATCAGATCAACACTTTGAAATTTACTCAACTCAATCAACGTATAACAAGTTCCAATTTCTTAAAAAAAACATACCCTATTCTCTTTAACATTTTTAAATCGATTCTATTTATTTTCTAATAAATATCTCTTTTATAAAATCCTATGATCTTATAAATATTTCATTTTCAATATACTTTTTGAAAACTTCCTTTTTACTTTCCAGTATTCATTTTGGTATTTAAAATACCGTATAACCATGATTACTATCAACCAAGCACACATAATCATCACATATTATATAACACATCACATATCACAATATATGAAACAAAACGGTATTTTACATATTGAGGAACCCAGTTGGGTCCCTCCAACCTGTTCCCCTGCATCACAGATGTTAAACCATATAATTAACATCAACTTCATTTCAGTATGAAATGTTCTGATAAGCAAAAACAATATATATATATTTAATGGTTTATATATATATATATAATTTCAACTAACTGACTAGCAGTTCAATCAACCAAATCAACACACAGCAATCAACAGATAATTATCAGTTCTAAGAATACGTTATAAAAATATAACTGTTCAGAGTTGGTGAGTTTTACTCACTTTGGCAGTTCATCGCTAAAGAACGATAAACTGTTTGTTTGATTTGAATCAAACAATTTATTTCGCCATAAATTCAAACGAGCTCCAATCCACTTCCAGTCAATCCCATTGGGTAGTGTCTGTCCATACGATCCTATCGGATCCTGTTTCGTTGAATTTTGATAACATATGTTCAAGTTATACCCGTTATAACTTTATACAATTTCATTTAAAACAAAACAAACTTATATAATAGTTTCCGGGCCTCACATTTAAAAATCTGGCCCAACCATTCCTTGAAAAGCCCATACCCGTGTTTGCCTTTCTCTTCACCATATGATTCTCACTCCAGACACTTTTAATGACCATTCACCGACCTTTTGAACCCACGGTTCTCCTTCATGCTTCCATTATTTAGCAAACTAAAAGCATCACTCCCTTTCTCTTTTCAAACTCTTCACCTGCATCACCTTGATTAACAGCTCGCCACATCCCTCTTAGAACTGCTGTTGAACCCGTACACAACACCCAAAATGGCCGATGATTCCTCTCCTACTCGCCTTCTCCTTTCAATTAAATCCACAGTAAAAATCACCACTACACTCTCCATCTAAATCTCAATCAACCCATACCACCACTACCCAACTCGAGTACCTCTACCTGCTCGCGTCGAACAGGATAAACCCACGAACTACGATATCCCTCGACAACTTTTCTTCCCCAGATCCATGAAAATTTGCAGAAAGATGTTATTCGATCTCATAAACCCAAAACAAGTAACTGAAACTCGAATTGATACTGAAAATACTTGAAATCCTGAACCCTAGCTCGCGTTGAACCCCACGCTTCTGCCGAAGATGATGTCGCCTCCTTCGATATGTATATCAGCATAAAGATGAACCTCCAAGCAACTCAAATATATAAACTAAACATTTTATTTATTTTTCCTTGAATTGCTATAGATTTTAGAAGTCATGAATTTGTTTTGCTGAGAAGTGTTAGTGGCGGCGGATTTAATTTGCCCAGAGGAACGAAATGTTTAGGGTTAGAGAGTGAGAGTGGTATATTTATAGGATTTAGAATTTTAGATATTTTCATTATAAATATTCAATTACAATCAAACGCTGTTTGTACTTATCTTCTAAAAATTCCTGTGACCACATACTGTACCCAAAAATCACGAAAACCGGCATGCAGCTCAAGTTCGACATTACGGTCCCAACGAAACTTGTTTCGTCTAATTCCGACTCTGTTCGCTCACACAGCGTATTTTTAACTATCGAAATACTGACTATTTTTCACATTAAAAATCCGTACGGCCACATACTGACTCTAAAAATCAAGGAACTTGGAATCTAACAATAATTTAATGTTGCGGATCCAACAAAATTAGTTTCGTCGAATTCCGACTTCGTTTGCAAAAGTGGCTATTTTTAAAACTCTGAATGACCCATTTAAATATATAAATATAATTAAATAAAATATTAATAAATTAATATTATCGTATATATTGGTATACGATATCATACAGCTCTAGAATAATCATATCAGAGTTTATACGCGATATCCCAGAATCCCAGATTATCTCGATATTCAAATTTATATTAAAATTTTTATTTATAACGTAAATAAAGCGTTGCAAATTATAAAGGAATTCCACAGCGACTTTTCTGAAATTTGGTTTGGACGTAAATCAAAATTTACACGACAAAATCTCGATTTTTCTCTTCCACTAGAAAAATATACTTCACCAGCTCCGAACGTTTCTTGTTTCACAGAAATCCGGCTTAAAACGAATCCTGTACCTTCCGTTGAAGTTCAAATCGCCAAATAACGAACTGCCGCGCCATTTCAAGCTCGATTTTAATTAAAATATAATTATACGTTCAAACTGTCATTATTTAAATATATTTGTTATTCTTTTTCAATTCTAAGATGAATTGAATAATTTGAATTGCCCCGTTCACATTATATTGTCAATTCAGCAATTTCTGATTATTCCAGAATTAAATATATTATTTAATTATAATATTAATTAAATATTCACTATTATTTAATTTAACACCCATTAACCTCTCTGAATCGATATTTTAAATAAATAAATTATTACCCAAAAAAATACGGGTCGTTACATTAGGGAAGGGAGGGATGAGTACATGTAAAACAAGAAATAGGGAAGCTTTCAAGTAAGCTGAATGCGTCAGTATGGGTATTTTTCAAAACAAAGAAGCGGGCTTGCGAATTTTCAATTCGAAAATAAAAAAGTAGGAGCTATTTTAATATTTGAAGAGCTGGCTTGGGAATAAAAATATAAATGCATGAAGAAGAGTTGGGTGGTTGAGTGTGGATCAATATTGGGAATCTGCAGAAGAAGATGGTCACATTTGTTAAATGACGTGGCAATGTGATGCTAGAAGGAGCAAATTCTTGAATTAAGCTAAAGGCGTGGGTAGTGTTAAGACGCGTGGGTCGGTTACATGGAGCAGCTATGTGGACTGGAAAGTTTATTTACAACCATGAACAACGGTATGCGTGGACTGTTTTATCTGGAGCAAATCTTTTGAATCGCATGAAGGTGAAAACAAAACGGAGGACGTTGGCCATATTCTAACCAAAGTATAGAAACAAAGGATCTGCAAACAACGTGAAAGCAAGTAATGAAAAAGATAAAAGCATCGGTCGGTTTAATTTTAATAAGTGGTTAACATTTATAATAATATAACTAAGAATAATTTATTTATTTATTTAAATCATGTTTTATAATGTGGGTAATCTTTATTGCGTGACCAGAATGGACCCAAAACAAGTTGCACCGGGATCATGGTAACGAACACAACCATATGGAACTGTAGTGGACAGAAATGGAGACAGCTGGAATTACAATTAAATTAAACACTACTTAATTTGATGGTAACCGAACCGCTACAGTGATAAAATGGAAATCAAAGTGAGTTTAACTCACTCAGTTTACCCACTTATATTTATATAAGTCATATTTATTATTTGAGTGCTATGTTTGTAAATTGGTTGATGGATGCTATATATATTTGTATGTGTGGAACTGAACTTATTAAATTAAACGATCGTTTAATTTAATTTGAACCAATCGTCATTTTTAACGATTATTTCCAAACGAGGTAACTTACCTCGTTGGTTACGTTTATAATAATATAAATGTGTTAAACCACAATATGAATGACTAGATTGCTGTGATTTATTTATTGTTGAATATCAGATCTTTTTATTGAATTGAATAATATTATTTGAGATAACGTATTTGGATGCAGGGAAAACAAGTTGGAGGGATCCAACGGGATTCCTCAAAATTTATTGTTATTTTCATATCACAATTATATGAACTGTTTCACCAATATGGACAGGACAATTGATTTGGTTGTGGAATGTTGAACTGAAATTTATTTGTTTTTAACCAATGGACGGTTTTGGTTGAGTAATTGGCATCATATGGCTTGAAAATCAATTGTTTTATAAATAAGGATTTACCGTCATGTAAATCGACTGGAATGAAGTTATAAAATTTATTTTATAACTGAAGATAGATTTGTTTACAATCTATTTATTTAAATGGAAGTTTATTAAATGAAATAAATATTTATTATTTGTTATTTAAGTATAAATAATTATTAAATGGTTTTATAACGCAAATTCTTATATTAATAAGATTTTATAAGCAAGCAGAAATTAACCGATGGTTAGGGTTAGACAAATTGTTTTAGCAACAATTAAATGGGGATATTTAAATTAATTATATTATTAATTAATTTAAATTAAGTATTAATTGGAATTGATTAACGAAATAATCATGGGTTGAGTTTGATTAATCCAAATATTTTATTTGGAATTGGTTATTTGATTAATTTACTTTTAAATAATCAAATGGAATAGTAACGAAGAGTTGTTTAATTTTTATAAGACTTTTAAAGTAAATTTATTATTTATTTTAATTAATAAAGCAGTTAACTAAATTTACACTAGTTAATGCTGAAGCAAATTTATTCTTCTAATTTAGGAGATTAGTTTTTAAAGGAAAATGATTTTGGAAATCAAGAGTATAATGAAATATAGTTAAAATGTTAAAAGAGTTATACTTGGGTATATATTTAAAACCCGAGGTTTGGGAATGAAGTTATAAAGAGATTTAAGCGGAAACGATAGCTTAAATGAAATGTTTACGTAACATTTGAATTTAGTAAAAGGGAAATCGATACCAAAGGACTTGATATTGAACCAGAGATGTATGAACAAGGTTTATAAACGGATGTGAAGTTAAAGTGTTGATTTTGAATTGGCTATATTAATAACGAAATTAAGTGAAATAAACGGAATTCAAAATGAGATTTTTCAGAGAGGAAAATGGATTGGTAAAAAGGATTTGAAATTGGGTTTGGTAAAAGAAGTTGGTGATAGGATTTGTAATAAAATATGGTTTAGAAAACAAATTATTTAAATAAGTTGAGAGTTAAAAAGGTGATGTTTAGTAAGAAATTATTAAATCGATGAATTAGGCTATACTGGTTATATTTAGAAAGGAGACTTCCAAAAGGATAAGAAGGGTTGTAAAGCTATGTTTTTAATAAAATAGTCAAGTGTGATGCGTTTTGATATTAGAATGAATATCGGTTTTTGAATTACAACTCGCATTTATCTTAAGATAAGAACGTGGTTGATCAAGGTCTGAGAGGTAATTAAAATACCCCAACTTGAACGATTTCAGGATTATCCAAAGATGATATTAGTTGGTAATGGTAAGAATGTTAGAACTAGTTTATTATTTCCATAAGAGAAATAATGATGCAATGTTAGTTGAAAGAGTTGAGAAGGTATAATAAGATTTCCAAAATAAAGGAAATAAAAAGGATTTGAGGAATTATATATACTTATATATATATATATATATATATATATATATATATTGATATAGGGATTTTTGCCACAAGGACAAAAAGAGCAAAAAGTTTGCTCAAAAGGACAAGAGGCAAAAAACTGTTGCAGAAATTTATGTAATTAAATGAAAAATTTGCATAAATTTCCGCAATTATTTATAAATTTGCTGAAATTTCTGCAACTATTCATAAAAAAATTACAGGTAATTATGCACATTTGACATAATTGCATAAATATCTACAATTTTTCATTAAATAATTGCATAACCTTATGCAGTTTTCAGTACTTAAATTCTATGGATTTAATTTACAATCTTGTCTGAGAGTGAGTTTTTGTGCATTAAGTTTGATTTTAAGGACTTGAGCATAATATTCACTGTTTAAAAATCTACTTTGTATTCTACGTTCATGTTTTCCAAAAATTCATATCCACGTACTTTTTGGATGAGAACCCTTTTCACCTAGTTTTATGGTAGCGCATCACCCTTTCAACTCTTGAATATCAATTCTAATTCATTTATGGTATTCACGTGTTGAATATTGAAGTATCGAAAACACGGAACATTCAGATAAAAAAGAATGAAAAACAAGATAGAAAAGAATAAAAACATTAGAATCTCATAGTGCAATGATAACATATATAATATCAACGGTGCTACTTTAATATACACAGCATGTCAGGGTTACTAATATATGTACTATCATAGGCATCAACAAAAATAGTTACAACAACATGTCCTTATAATTACTGATATACATAAATAAAGTTATGCAACAGATATAAGTACTATAATTGGTAATCATATAGTCTGTCTTCATAAGCTCCAAATCAGTCTGATAAACCAACATAATAAATTCAAATCATATGTATTTTCATGTTTAGGTATCTTGTAAGATTATGATACACGTAAACACAGACCGATTTTAACTCACGATAACTAAATAATTTCTATTAGAAAATTCAGTGATATTATAATAATGCATAGAATGCGAATATACATTAGAAAATTATTGTGTTGTTTGCATTTCACAAGACGACGACGATGCTAAAGTAAATATAAAACCGCCAAGGCATGTTTACATATGACTTTTCCATTGGAGGAGGGTCCTTAATATTTCCATGCAAGTCCCCATGTTAAGCGCCAGGAACTACCTTCTAAGTATTGTATATCTCTAAATAAAATATACCAATAAGGTAAACATAGCTTGGCCACTCACGATGTGTGTTTCAAGTCATAACAACTCACACTAGTATTTATCAATAAACTTCTTTAGCTATGGAACCAATATATTCTTGAGGTTAGACAGACCCCCTAGTCATGTCTCTTTTCTATTTTTAGTTATTTTTCTAATGTCGATGCTACGTTCGGCATCTTTCACATAAATCTTCATCCTCGAACAGATCATGATTCCTCTAGCAGATTACCGTACCTCAAAAAAAAATCTTGAAATCACATAAGAATTTCAACATCTTAGACAAATTCACTTCCTAACGAGGTGCTGAAGTGGTTTCGATAAGTAATACACTTACAGATCTCACCTTTTCAGGATCAAGTCAATGAATTTGGTCATGTTCAACAACCACAAGAATGATTGTATAAGGAAAATATGTCCCGTATATTTTTCATATACATGTAATTGCATAAGCATGACTAAACAACTTCAATTTCCCTTTTTAATGGATCTTCCTTTACTAATTAAAATCTCTTTTACTAGTAAACCCCCTTTTTTACTCAATAATTTTTTTCTGTTAAATAGAAATTCCTTTATTAATATTTCTATATGTAGTTGTGCGTATATATTCTCTATTTATTTCAATAATTTTTAGTACTTTAAAAAAGGGTGCTACTATTCACACCCCGGTTTATACTTTCAGCCACCTTTTTAAATTTAATACAAATGATTACTTTTTATATTCTTCTGGCCACCATATATTATTCTTTCACTCAGTTATTCACCACCGTACTTCTCCTAAAAAAACACGTACTTCTCTATAATTTCAAACCCTAAACCCTAACAAAAGCATATATTCTTTTGTGCTTAATAGAGATGGAAGATGAAAATAAAAAAATGGTTAGAAATGCTTTATTTTTATTGTTTTCTATTATGTTATAGAACATGTTTTTAGGTTTTTTTTAATAGATAGGGTTTTCCATTGCGTTTTAGGATTTTTTTTCGCTTCGTTAGAAATTTCAAGTTTGGAGGACATTAAATTTGGCGACGTTGTAATAAAGAATGACAATGTAAGTTTTGATTTAAGGGTTTTTATCAGTATAACTTACATATCTTCTTTTACAAATTGATACATTAACTTTTTTTTTCTCATTTGATAGATGGAGTATTTGAATGATGATAAATTGGACGATAAACATAATGGTTGTGATAATATGATGCAAGATGATCGATCAAATGACTCAAAATACATAAATGCATGATGTAAATGAGGAAGGAAGCGTTCGTGTAGAGGAAGGTGTTGGTAGCCTCTTCATTTTTAAGTTATTGATTTAAACAGTGGTCAACAGAGGAAAATTGAAATATTTAGGGTGCTTTTAGTTTTGGTGGCCAAAAGTGTAAATCGGGGTGTGAATGGTAATTCCCTTAAAAGATATACATATATTTATCTCAGTAATGTTAGTACATTCATAAATCAATAACTAGTTTTACTTAGTTTAAACACAATCAAAGAGTTTAAAAACAAATGTCACTTAAATATAGTTATTATAAACCCCTTCTCCCTTTCATACTTTAAACTTATCCTTCTTCTATCTTTTACCCAAAAGATTCCATATTTTTATAATCTTTATAGTTATGTTATTAAATATTTATGCATTTCCCAAACAGGAAAATAGTGTGAAGGACAAAATGAACAAAAATTGGCAAAATAAATAAAAAAATTAGCCAAAAGGACAAGAGGTAAAAAAATTGGCCATAGACAAAGTTTAGTGTAAAGTATGAAATTATAGTGGACCCTTAAATTCCTCCCTTTACACTAAAAATTTTCCGCTAATATTTTAGCCTCTTGTCCTTATGGCTAAATTTTTTGTTGACTTTGTCCTTATGCCTAAAAATTCCTTTCCCAAAATCATTTAACAGTACTTTACCACTTTAAAATATTATTGACGGATTTAAAACAAATGTTACTAAAGCATTCATCGCAGCTCAAAACACTTTACATTTAGTAACTATCTTTAAAATCTCAGTAATAACTATTTAATTGCACACACACACACATACATGTATATATGTATACATACATGTATATATATATATATATATATATATATATAGGGTGTTAAGATGAATGCCACTAAAACATTGTCATGACAACCCAAAACACTTTACATTTAATCGTTATCTTTAAAATTACACCTTAAAATTTTAATTACATATAAGAGAATTTAAGACGACTATGACTAAAACATTATCACGACAACCCAAAACACTTTGTACTTTAATATTATCTTTAAAAGTCCATTTCTAAAGAATTAATTATAAGGGTTTAAGACGGATGTTATTAAAACATTGTTATGACAACCGAAGACACTTTATATTTAACCATTATCTTTAAAATTCCATATCTAAAGATTTAGTAACATATACAAAAGTTTAAGACAAATGTTACTATGACATTGTCATGACAACCAAAAAAACTTTACATTTAACCATTGTATTTAAAATTCAATCTCTAAAGATTTAATCACATATATAAGGATTTAAGACGAACGTTACAAATACATTGTCATGACAACTCAAAGCACTTATACTTTTAACATTATCTTTAAACTCGCTTTTTAAAGATTTAATTACATTTAAGGGTTAAAGACATATGTTACTAAAACAATGTCACAACAAACTCAGAACACCTTGCTTATTATAGTCCTAATCATGAGCATAATCCTAATTCTAATTATATTCCTAGTTGTGCTCATTGTTGTAATATTAGCTCTAACAACTTATCTCTACATCGATTTAACAAATTAACATGCTTCGCTTCACTTCATAAAACCATTAATTTCAGATAAGCATCGTAATCTAAGTTTTCCTTTCTTTACCTTATACAAAGGTCACATACTTTTCCAAACTTGTATGTTTACTAGAATCTTTTAAATTGACATTTTTAAGTATAGTAATTTATTTATAGAACAAAAGATATTTAATAAAATACAAAAATAATTTAATAGATATTATACTACAAAAGACTTTTATTACTTATATTCGACTAATTTTCAAAAACTAAATAACTTTAAAATATTTATAATAGAGCTTAAATCATTTATTTAAAATGTTACTTTAAAGATTATTAATTTATAATAGATTTAGAATTTAAAAATTTATATCTTCCTTTATGTAAAAATGAACCACTTAATTTAAAAATTCTTAAATATCTCTTTAAAATATATAAAAATCTCAAACCATGTTTAGGACACTCTAAATATAGCTTAGGAAAGACCACTAAACATAATTACGAAAAATAGTTAAGCTAAAAGCCATTTCTATCCATTTTAATCTTTCAAACAGAAAAGATGACATTTTAGAAGTGCTAAAAGAATACTGCGACAGTTCAGAAACGTTATCAAATAATGCTGGTTAAAAACAAAAACTGCAATAGTTCAGAAATGTTGTAAATGTTTTGTAAAATACCTTTTAGACTTTTTAGGAAAAATATAAAATTTGGTTCCACTAACAAGCTATAACAATTTGGGAATGTCGTGAAAAAAGGCTCATACTTACTACAGTGTTTTTTAGAGTGCTATAGACATAGATTTTGTATTTTCAGTTTCATACTATTACATGTTTGATCGATTTGAAGTTATCAACAATCTTTTTAGCACTTATTCTTTTTATACAATAGCATTAATATACATATAAAACAACATAACCATGGAAAGAAATACCTTGTAACAACCCGTATTTTCAATAATCTGTTATAACATAAATTGAGGCAGAATTAAATTATAAAATATGAATCAAGGGAAACTGCCTATGCCATTGCGTTCGTCTCGGAAAAATACGCGAAATAGAGTCCGAGTTTTCGAAAATCGGAGTCCGTGTGACCCAGTTAAGGCCCATTGAAGTTTTCAGAAAATTCCTAAGCAAAAACAGATTTAAATTTGGAATTAAAAACAAGGGTTAGGGCAAACTGGGCAGGCGGGAAAAATTCCCGCCCAGGACCCCATGTCGACAGGCCTGTCGACAGGGGTCTTGGCATGTCGACTGCCCTGTCGACAGCCCTGTCGACAGGGGGTGCCCGGCTGTTTAGCCTGGTGCACCATTTCTGATTGGGGTTGGGTCTTGTGGCCTGTTTCTAGAGAGTTCCGAGATCTGATGGCCCTAATTCAACATAGGGTTAATCCTATGGTCTAAATCACTAACCTAATCTATAAATAAGACCCTAACCTACCCTAAATCACTCATTATTCAATCTAGCAACTAAACTATGCCAAAATCCATCCTCTCATGGCCTCCACCCTCTTCATACAATTCCTAATTTAATTCCTAAGTGATTTTCCATGCATATAAGCATATTTAGGCTTGTATGATCCTCCTTAGCTTGCATTAAAGGCTTGTTTTTCTATTGGCATTATAAAGGAGGAGTCTTGATCAAGTTTGCTAGCATTTGGGGGTTTTAATTAGTTGCATAAGGGGTTTCTTGCATTTGTTATACTCATTTGAGTCCGCATAAGCATTTTAAGCCCTCTTACCTTCATTTTAGAAACTCTAAAGTTAATGTGTGATGAAAGTTGGGGTTTATGTATGTTTATTGAGTTGTGCATGTTATGCAAGGGCACTGAGCCATGATTTGCAAATCTATTGAGTTATGCATGTATACTAAGCCATGATTTGCAAGATTAATAAGTTATGCATGTTTATGCAAGTTTGCTAAGCCATGATTTGTATGTTTATTAAGTTATGCATGTTTATGCAAGTTTGCTAAGCCATGATTTGTATGTTAAATAAGTTATGCATGTTTATGCAAGTTTACTAAGCCATGATTTGCAAGTTTAACAAGTTATGCATATTTATGCAAGTTTAAAATGACAAGTTGTGCATGTTTGACAAGTTGTGCATGTTTGACAAGTTATGCATGTTTATGCAAGTTCACTATGCCATGTTATGCACGTTTAATAAGTTATGCGTGCTTATGCAAGTTTAAAATGACAAGTTGTGCATGTTTGACAAGTTATGCATGTTTATGCAAGTTCCCTATGCCATGTTAGGCAAGTTTAGCATGTTATGCATGTTTATGGCAATATGCAAGTTCCCTATGCTAGGTTACGCAAGTTTAACATGTTATGCACGTTTATAGTAATATGCAAGTTCACGATGCTAAGTTGTGCAAGTCTAACATGTTATGTGTGTTATTGTGATATGCAAGTTCATCATGTATGTTGTGCCAAGTTTCCTCTTCCTATCCTTTATGCGTTATTACGAATATGTAAGCGATAGAATGACGTTGGGGGGTTTGGGTAAACTTAAAATACATGAAAATATAAGATTGGGAATTTACCTATTAAGTTAGGTCTACCCCTTGGGAATTTACCTATTAAGTTAGGTCTACCCAAGTAATTGTTGACTTGTAATTATGTTTTGAAATAAAGTGGACATGACACTTAGAAAACATAAGTGTGGCCAACTCGAGGTTGGGTTGAGTTTGTAGCGTAATTCTACCCGGAACCGACCGGCTTAACTAGTGGCTACAAACAATAGGACCCAATGTGAGAAGTTGGTCATGGGGTGCCAAGACCCGAGGTTAGACCAAGTTGTGGTGTAAAGCTACCCGGACCCGCCCGGCCTAACTAGTAACCACAACAAGGTCTAATGTGAGAGGTTAAGGTGCATTAAATTAATTAATGCCTCATGATTAGGGTTAAGTCAGGATCCACTAATACTTAACCAACTTGGGGATTAGAGGGATTGAAATGGGGTTAAGTGTGAACTATTGGTTACACTTAACCAGTTTAATCCAATTGGGGGTTCGAGGGATTAGAATGGGGTTAAGTTACACTTAACCAATTTAATCCGTGATTAGTGAAGGGTTAAATCGCACTTAACCCTCTTAGAAAACCCTAGCAGCGTGGTCTGTTCCAGCAGTAATCCCAGTTTGGTATCACCACAACCCTACAGCTAGGATAGGGCGGGGCACGATTACTGGACTGATGTAAGCGACCAAAGCGACGGCTGAGTGGTACAGCGGTGCGGGTCCGGCGGGCTACGGACGTGCACGTAGTCCGATGTTGGACAAACTCAAGGCACGGGTACCAGTAGGCTTAGACTGTGCATTATTGCTTAAGTGTCTGGGGTTGACACCCGAGGGCTTGATACACCCAAAGGTGGACCCAGCACAGTCTAACTACATCCATGTGGGCCGTATGGACACCAACACTTGACGTGTTAGGTTTATAGGGAGCCGATCGATTAGACCGTTGGGCTGGACCTTGTATTAAGGTCACCTCTTGTTATTGGGCCAAAGCGTGGGCCAATGGATCAATACCTGTTATGTTGGGTTGCTAGTACACCGTGGTGCAAAACTTAGCCATGTTTTATGCGATGACACCTCTATCTATCTTGTAGTTAATTTACCATGCCAGTATGTTGTTATCTATGATCATCTCAGTTCCCATCATGATGTTAACTTTATTAGTTTATAGACTGATCGTAGCAGGGCTTACTCAGTCTTTTTGACTGACCCGTTTTGTTTCGCCTCTTTTCTTCCGTTCCCCCCCCCAGGTTCTCAGGGAGGGAATACAGGAGCCTAGCTTGGATCTTAGCTGCTTTCTTGGATAGCTCATGTATGCTTTGGACTTGGGCTCGCTATGGTTTCTTCCACTTTGGGGATAACTACTATTATGTTTTCTTTTTTAGTTTCAGATGATGTTATTTCATGTACTAGACTTGTTTATTTGGGAAATTGACATTTTGATGTACCAGACTTGTTTTTGAAATGGTTTAAAAATCTTCCACTGTTTTATTTACTTACTCTGTTTATTTACATATATATATATATGTCATGTCCTGCCTTGCTATATCATTATGCATGTTTACCAATAATGCCCCTCCAAAGCTAGTGCATTCCTTTGCGAGTGACCCTGGCGGAGGTGGGGTGTTACATTTGGTATCAGAGCATATGGTTTACGAGAAGGGATAAAAAGGTTTTTTTTTAAAAACTTTTTGAAAAGAAAAACTATTTTCAAAACCAAGTATAAAGTATTTTCCAAAGAAAAGTCTAGTTGTTTTAAAAGGCTATTCCCCAAAAGCCATTAGCACTATCCTTTGACTCCTCGTTTGAACTCTTTTCTTTTCGTTTCCAGCATGTCTGATAATCTCATCTTGCCCGAAGGAGTAACGATACCCGATTGGTTTCGTCGGTACTTGGAAGTCACGGCACCGATCCCGGGTGTCCCTAATGTTGTCTTCCCAGTCGAGGCCGCTGTTCCTCCTCCTCCTCCCGTAGCTGATGTTCCTCTTCCCCCTCAGCCTCCACAAGCGGATTTCGCGGAAACTTGCAAGAACTTTAACAGGATGGGTGGCAAGAATTTTAATGGAACAGAGACTTTTGTAGAAGCAAGGAATTGGTTGAAAGAGACCGAAGATCTTTTAGCCTCCTTTGATATAGGTGACCGCAGGAAAGTTTTATTAGCAGTATGGTTGCTAAAAGAAGAAGCTGCACGTTGGTGGGTAGTCACCACCGCAACCAGGCCAATTGAGACTTGGGATGACTTTAGAGGAAGGTTTGGACTGAGATTCTTATCACTGAAGCAAGGGGGCATGACTATTAGGGAATACATAGATAAGTTTAATCAACTGGCTCGTGTCGATTTAGACTTGGTTAATACAGCTCAGAAGAAGGCCCTACACTTTGCTCTAGGATTAAACGAGCCATTACATGGTTTGGCCATGTCTCATATACCCTTGGGGGCGACTTTCGAGAATTTGGTGAATTTGGCCCTACTTCAAGAAGAAGATAACAATGACAAGAAAGAGGTCAAGGCGAATGAGTCTCAAGACAAGAGAGTAAATTCCGGGAAACGGGGCAAGAATAACCACAACCGCAAGAACAAGCCAAGAGGGAATAGGAAATGCAACTTCTGTGGTAAAGTTGGACATATAGCCAAGGAATGTAGGAAGAAGGAAAAGAGAAAGCGGGGCGAATGCTTCATTTGTGGTGAGTTTGGACATTTCAGCAAGGATTGCCCGAGGAAACAAGGGCAAGGCCAGACTCAGTGTGCAGGACTATCTGGAGGGCGAGTTCATCCCCTCAGCACCAGCTTATGATAGAGGTAGTGTTTCTGTGGAAATCTTGTTTACATTTTCTGACTTTCCCTGATTCGTACTTTGTTTGGTTCTGGCACATCGCATAGTTTTATTTCATCTGATCTAGTTGAAAGTTTGCACCTAAGTACTAGTCTAGTTGATGATCCCGTGTGTGTTTCAAATCCAATTGGGGATTCTGCCCGTTTGTCTGTGGTCTGAGTGGATTTGAAAATTTCTATCTTGAGTATAGAATTCTCGTGGGATGTTTTATTCTCAGTTTCAGGGGATATGGGTTGGTTTTGGGCATGGAATGGTTGTCCTGTTTTGGAGCCATTCTGGGTTTTTGTATATAGGGGTGTGAGGCTCATGACTCGCCTCAGCAGTACGCTTAGAAATTTCTAGCAACCCTAGGGGTCCCGTCATGTTATGTTATCTTGAATCCCTCAACTCGTTTATCGATAGTTTGAAATCGGTGAGGGTGGTCCGAGAATATCCTGATATCTTGGGGAAAGTATAAGGGGGTTACCCATAGACGTGGGATAGATTTCCTCATTATCTGGTTGGTAAAACCAAGCCAGTTTTGTGGCCGGTTAGGCACATGACCCCACGAGATGAGAGTTAGGAAAGCAAGTCAAGGAGTTGCTTGAGAAGAACTTCCTGAGACGAGGCATTTTCGAGTAGGGTGCTCCAGTAGTATTCGTTACTGATGTGGACAGTTTGTTTCACTTATGTGTTGATTATCGTGAGAGGAATAGATAACCGTTACCAAGGATCAATGATTTGTTTGATCAGCTTGTAGGAGCATCTGTTTTCTTTTAATCTAGCTACCGGATTCCATCAGCTTAGGATGGCTGAGGATGGAATTGACAAGACTGCGTTTAGGACTCTAGATGGATTTTTAGAATGGCTAGTCATGCTATTTGGCTTGACTAACGCACCCACATATTACGTAAACTTGATGGGTAGGGTGTTTAGGGAGTCCTTGAACAAGTTTGTCATGGTCGTCATAGACGATATTTTGATCTCCTCAAAAGAACGAGGAAGAACATGCTATACATCTCAAGGAGGAGATGGACACGCTTAGGGCCACCAGTTGAAGGTCAAGTTCTCCAAATGTCACTTTGGAGGAAAGAAGTTGGATTTCTTGGGCACATAGTTCCTAAGTAAGGCTTAGCGGTGGGTTCCGCTAAAGTGGTTGCGGGTTAAGACCGGAAAACTCTGAGGAGGGCAATTGAAGTAAGAAGCTTTCTCCGTTTGGCTAGTTAGTTAGCATTCCCGGAGCTTAGACTTACTCTTCTGGGTCAAGAAGGGGGTTTCACAGGAAGAAGACCCGCAGTTAGTCAAGAACGTGGACCAGTTGACTTGAGGCGAGATGTTAAGTCACCTCGCTAGATATATTATAGATGGCAAGGGATGACTAAGGCGCGATGAGAGATTATGTGTTCCTCGAGTGGAAGACTTGGTAAAGAAGGTTCTTGAAGAAGCGTACCACTCGAGGAGGAGGCCGAGTTGGTCTCAGGATACATGTGGTGCCACCAGGTTAAGGCTAAGTCATAGAAGCCCGGCGGGCCATTACCTCCATTGGAGGTTCCGCAAGGGAAGTGTGAAAACATCTCGATAGATTATGTGGATAGACTACCTAGATCAAAGAAAGGGAATACGGGTATGTGGGTCATAATAGGTATACTCACGAAGAGTGCTCATTTCAGTCCGGTGAAGAGCGAGAGGACTACATTATGGTTAGCAACGGTTTATCCTCAAGAAGTTGGCCAGTTTTGAAATAGCCTACAGGAAGCCATGGGTAGGCAATTGAATCTAGGTATGGCCTATCACTCATAGGCGGATGGTTCATTTCGATTAAGCATGAGTTATAGAAAATCACGTTTATAAGGGGCAAATGGGCAACGTGGATTGGTATTTTCAAGAAAAGTTCTGCTGCGTGGAATACTTTATAGTAAGCGGACGAGATCCAGGATTCACTAAGTGAATTTTGGAGAGCTTGCATGAAATCATGAGGTTATAGTACGTTTAAGCCAAGTATACAGAAGGAAGAATAAGTGGAAAAGAAAGACGAGAGGCGATAATGAAATGAGCCCCAACTCGAATTTGGGAAATAGGAGTTAGGAAGCCAAGGAATCATGAAGTGAAAGATGGTCAAAGTACAGTGGAGTTAAGCTCAAGGAAACGTGACTAAGAAGAGTGAAGACTAGATACGCGCATCATATCTCTTTTTAAGAGTGCATCCTTGATCCTTGTGGAGCTTGCTTGCAAGTTATCTTTTGTATATATCCTCTCGGTCCCATTCTCGATCTTATTTCTGTTGTAAACTCCATAAGGGGGTTAAGACTCATCGGTTAGTACTATATGTCAAAGTTTGAATGGATTTCTTGTAATCCAAAAAGGAGTTTATCTAGTTTATCTAGTTTATCGTACCTTAGGTAGAGACCCTTTGGATGAAACATGTATTTGAAACATGTTATGCTTGATGGTTGCAAGTGGTTGCAAGTGTTTGCAAGTGGTTACTCGTGGATGCATTATACACATTAGGCACTAGATCGGCTCACACACTCTTCATGTTGCATATGCATGAGTGCTTACACTTATTCAAGGTTGAAACTTGTTGTGCTACCACATGGATGTTGCATATGGATGAATGTTATGTGCACTCATATAGATACCATAAATTATGGTAGGAATTTGCATACATATGGATTCATTTCACTGACATACATATGCATTAAGGAGGTTTACTGTATCAGTAACCGCCTGATTTTCACTGACATACATATGCATTAAGGAGGTTTACTGTATCAGTAACCGCCTGATCTTTGCATTAGATATGTACATATACACACACTTTTGCATATGTTCATACCACATTTAGAATCTTTTAAGGACAATGATTGCTCGTGGATGATGCTTTGAGTAGATGGATGATTGGATGGTAGGATACGTTCTTCCTAACTTGAAGATTTCGGGGACGAAATCCTTTAAGGAGGGGAGAATGTAACAACCCGTATTTTCAATAATCTGTTATAACATAAATTGAGGCAGAATTAAATTATAAAATATGAATCAAGGGAAACGGGCTATGCCATTGCGTTTGTCTCGGAAAAATACGCGAAATAGAGTCCGAGTTTTCGAAAATCGGAGTCTGTGTGACCCAGTTAAGGCCCATTGAAGTTTTCGGAAAATTCCTAAGCAAAAACAGATTTAAATTTGGAATTAAAAACAAGGGTTAGGGCAAACTGGGCAGGCGGGAAAAATTCCCGCCCAGGACCCCATGTCGACAGGCCTGTCGACAGGGGTCTTGGCATGTCGACTGCCCTGTCGACAGCCCTGTCGACAGGGGGTGCTCGGCTGTTTCGCCTGGTGCACCATTTCTGATTGGGGTTGGGTCTTGTGGCCTGTTTCTAGAGAGTTCCGAGATCTGATGGCCCTAATTCAACCTAGGGTTAATCCTATGGTCTAAATCACTAACCTAATCTATAAATATGACCCTAACCTACCCTAAATCACTCATTATTCAATCTAGCAACTAAACTATGCCAAAATCCATCCTCTCATGGCCTCCACCCTCTTCATACAATTCCTAATTTAATTCCTAAGTGATTTTCCATGCATACAAGTATATTTAGGCTTGTATGATCCTCCTTAGCTTGCATTAAAGGCTTGTTTTTCTATTGGCATCATAAAGGAGGAGTCTTGATCAAGTTTGCTAGCATTTGGGGGTTTTAATTAGTTGCATAAGGGGTTTCTTGCATTTGTTATACTCATTTGAGTCCGCATAAGCATTGTAAGCCCTCTTACCTTCATTTTAGAAACTCTAAAGTTAATGTGTGATGAAAGTTGGGGTTTATGTATGTTTATTGAGTTGTGCATGTTATGCAAGGGCAATAAGCCATGATTTGCAAATCTATTGAGTTATGCATGTATACTAAGCCATGATTTGCAAGATTAATAAGTTATGCATGTTTATGCAAGTTTGCTAAGCCATGATTTGTATGTTTATTAAGTTATGCATGTTTATGCAAGTTTGCTAAGCCATGATTTGTATGTTAAATAAGTTATGCATGTTTATGCAAGTTTACTAAGCCATGATTTGCAAGTTTAACAAGTTATGCATATTTATGCAAGTTTAAAATGACAAGTTGTGCATGTTTGACAAGTTGTGCATGTTTGACAAGTTATGCATGTTTATGCAAGTTCACTATGCCATGTTATGCACGTTTAATAAGTTATGCGTGCTTATGCAAGTTTAAAATGACAAGTTGTGCATGTTTGACAAGTTATGCATGTTTATGCAAGTTCCCTATGCCATGTTAGGCAAGTTTAGCATGTTATGCATGTTTATGGCAATATGCAAGTTCCCTATGCTAGGTTACGCAAGTTTAACATATTATGCACGTTTATGGTAATATGCAAGTTCACGATGCTAAGTTGTGCAAGTCTAACATGTTATGTGTGTTATTGTGATATGCAAGTTCATCATGTATGTTGTGCCAAGTTTCCTCTTCCTATCCTTTATGCGTTATTACGAATATGTAAGCGATAGAATGACGTTGGGGGGTTTGGGTAAACTTAAAATACATGAAAATATAAGATTGGGAATTTACCTATTAAGTTAGGTCTACCCCTTGGGAATTTACCTATTAAGTTAGGTCTACCCAAGTAATTGTTGACTTGTAATTATGTTTTGAAATAAAGTGGACATGACACTTAGAAAACATAAGTGTGGCCAACTCGAGGTTGGGTTGAGTTTGTAGCGTAATTCTATCCGGAACCGACCGGCTTAACTAGTGGCTACAAACAATAGGACCCAATGTGAGAAGTTGGTCATGGGGTGCCAAGACCCGAGGTTAGACCAAGTTGTGGTGTAAAGCTACCCGGACCCGCCCGGCCTAACTAGTAACCACAACAAGGTCTAATGTGAGAGGTTAAGGTGCATTAAATTAATTAATGCCTCATGATTAGGGTTAAGTCAGGATCCACTAATACTTAACCAACTTGGGGATTAGAGGGATTGAAATGGGGTTAAGTGTGAACTATTGGTTACACTTAACCAGTTTAATCCAATTGGGGGTTCGAGGGATTAGAATGGGGTTAAGTTACACTTAACCAATTTAATCCGTGATTAGTGAAGGGTTAAATCGCACTTAACCCTCTTAGAAAACCCTAGCAGTGTGGTCTGTTCCAGCAGTAATCCCAGTTTGGTATCACCACAATCCTACAGCTAGGATAGGGCGGGGCACGATTACTGGACTGATGTAAGCGACCAAAGCGACGGCTGAGTGGTACAGCGGTGCGGGTCCGGCGGGCTACGGACGTGCACGTAGTCCGATGTTGGACAAACTCGAGGCACGGGTACCAGTAGGCTTAGACTGTGCATTATTGCTTAAGTGTCTGGGGTTGACACCCGAGGGCTTGATACACCCAAAGGTGGACCCAGCACAGTCTAACTACATCCATGTGGGCCGTATGGACACCAACACTTGACGTGTTAGGTTTATAGGGAGCCGATCGATTAGACCGTTGGGCTGGACCTTGTATTAAGGTCACCTCTTGTTATTGGGCCAAAGCGTGGGCCAATGGATCAATACCTGTTATGTTGGGTTGCTAGTACACCGTGGTGCAAAACTTAGCCATGTTTTATGCGATGACACCTCTATCTATCTTGTAGTTAATTTACCATGCCAGTATGTTGTTATCTATGATCATCTCAGTTCCCATCATGATGTTAACTTTATTAGTTTATAGACTGATCGTAGCAGGGCTTACTCAGTCTTTTTGACTGACCCGTTTTGTTTCGCCTCTTTTCTTCCGTTTCCCCCCCCCCCCCAGGTTCTCAGGGAGGGAATACAGGAGCCTAGCTTGGATCTTAGCTGCTTTCTTGGATAGCTCATGTATGCTTTGGACTTGGGCTCGCTATGGTTTCTTCCACTTTGGGGATAGCTACTATTATGTTTTCTTTTTCAGTTTCAGATGATGTTATTTCATGTACTAGACTTGTTTATTTGGGAAATTGACATTTTGATGTACCAGACTTGTTTTTGAAATGGTTTAAAAATCTTCCGCTGTTTTATTTACTTACTCTGTTTATTTACATATATATATATATGTCATGTCCTGCCTTGCTATATCATTATGCATGTTTACCAATAATGCCCCTCCAAAGCTAGTGCATTCCTTTGCGAGTGACCCTGGCGGAGGTGGGGTGTTACATACCTAAAGATATCTCTACATAAATTTATAAAAATTCCCCAAATATGTTATGTTCAATGTGCTTTTATAGTGGAACTTTTGCTAAGAAATAACTCGCGATTCAACTCTATTCGAGCATGTCCCATACTAATCCTCATGTGTTATTTTCCTAAACTTTGTTGCAAGCCCTTCCATATCATTCGAGAACATACGAGTCCATAATAATATTTCCATATTTTATTTTCTTTCCAAAGCAAGAATCAACAGATCAAGCAATAATATTATATCAAGCATGTACAATAAATAACTCAAACATATATGCTACTTTGTATACTTTTTACATAGGGAGATAACTCACCCAACAGCTAACCAAAACCAAGAATATGCACATCAGAACCTAGGTTCACTTCCTACCATGCAACCAAAAACGAATATACCCAAACTACGCTTGCTACGCCATCCTTTACCTTCAAAATTGCTCATAAATTTCCCATCTTTTAAACTACTTTGGGTAACGACCCATATTCTACATATTGGATGGTCGTAAAATATTTATTTTATTCACATGAGGTCGTATGATTCTATAATTTTAGGAAATGACCATTATGATCATTTCTCACTTTCATGGTTTTTTTTGAATTTTTCAATGACTGTTTTACCCTTAGAAAAATGTTATTTTGTCGATAACTTTTAGTTGGAGTAGAATTTGGACCTAAGACCATTTTCACTGAATCGGAAGGGTGGTTCCCGTGATTACATTAAAAAATAGGCGAACCGTTTGAGAGTTAGGGATCTTTTAAGTTTTATTGAAAATGGCATAACTCTACAACTAAGGGTGGGAACCATCATTAATTTCGAGATTAAGAGATGATGCAGTTGAAATAGGTTACTGTAACCTTATTTTTTTTCTCATTTTCTTCTTTCCAAAACATTATCAACCTCGATTAAAAACATTTTCTTCAAATTTACATCCAAAAATCACAAAACTTTGACCAAACTAACAAATTAAAATGATATAATTCAAATCTACACATGGATAGAAAGATCTGCTACTTTGGAAGGCAAGGAATACATTTTTTGTTACTTCATCTCAGATCTAGAAGGGTTTCTCAAATCCGAAACTTGTAGGCAAAGGTGAGTGGTTAGTGGCTTCTTTGCTAATTATATTGAATTAGCTTATAAACAACTCCTAAAATCTTTGAAAATTTATTGATAAATCGTGTTTTAATATGTTATCACATATATATGAATTTGGATCTCTTTTGCAAAATCGACACTATAGGGTACTCTTATGTGTTCATATGAATATGATATTATTTCTCTTTCTAAACTCGTACGTCCCTCGAGCCCTCTAATGGCTTCTCTGGTCGGATCTAAATTAACCATAGAGGGGGTGAATAGGGTTTATTGAATTTTTACAAGATATTAAAATTACCACAGCACAGATTTCAACAGAGAAAATAAATACAGAAATAAAACGACACAGATTTTACCCAGCTTCGACAAACTCTGCCTACTGCTGCATCTCCAAGATTTCTACTAGGTATTAACACAAATCCCGCTTACAAAACCCTGTAAACTCGCAAACCCTGCTCCTGCTCCTGCTCCTGCTCTAATCCTACGCTCAAAACCCTGGACTGATCTTTATCCCCAAGATTAGATTTTCCTCGAATTACAAACCCATAACTCGTAAACCCTAACTATAAATCCTGTAGCTAGTAAACCCTAGTTTTACGAACAAGCTAGAAAACCACTAGTTTTACAGACAAACTAGAAAACCATGTAGATCGGTTACAAAGGAAAAATAAAAAAATAATTCAATAAAAAAACAAAAAACAAAACCCTTCCCTTCTAAATAAAAAATAGCCGGCCTCTTTCCTTTTTTACTCAAACACTTTGGCTTCTCTTTATTCTTCAATGTCAGCCATTGAAAAAAAAATAGGGTTTTGTTCCCAGTCCCAATCGTGACTTCGGATCACTTGTAAAATCGATTCTCTGATGATTAATTCCTTCTGGTTCTCTGCTTGGCGATTTGGTTTGCATACGATCGAAAACAATGTGAGTTTTTCTGATCTGATTCTTTTGTTTGCTCTCGAATTATTGCTTTTGTTTTCGATCAATCTATCGATAATGTATAGGGTGTATAAATAGGGTTTTCAAACCCATTCATTCTCTGATTTCAATACGTGATGATTAGGTATGGTCTGTGTTTGCGTGATTGAAAATGCCATGATTGTTGCTTGAAAAATTGATTTCCTACGGCATTAAAATTTCTTGATTAATTGTCGTGTACCCTCTGTTGATTACTGGAATGTTTGATTTCCTTGGCTTTAAAATCACACATGCTTTTCTGGAAATATTTCGAATTGATACTTCCCCAAAAATGTGCTTGATATTTTCTTGATTGATTGGGTGATTTCATATACACACGACTTGATTTCTTTCCAAATATTATGCTTACTGATTTCTGGAGAAAGGATACTTGCCAAACTTGACTCTTTGTATATTTTGGAAAAGAACAGAAACGATTTTTTTGCCAAATTTAATCCTAGACGAAAAATTTGATTATTTTCTTTATGGCATTTTTAGAATTGAAATATGATTGTTCCATTCACTTTGTTCATACCATTGGCTCGTGCACCATGCTTCACCATATATGTGATAATTGCTGTGTCCGCACATGTATATTTTGCCTTAATCTGTTTACACAAGTTTGTACCCTGAAACTCTTGTATTTTTCACTTCTCTACATCTTCACCTATACTTGTTTCACCAACATGAACCATGGCTGTTGTGACCCATGTTGTAGATGCACATGTATGCATACACATGTACATCTGTTGCTGCCTTGTGACTCGGTGCACCCATGTTTGGTTTGGTATGTGCATTTGTACTTATGCTGATCTGTAACCATTCTGAACCATGAATGCTTATACTGCCATGAGCCGTTGCCATTGCATTTGTGTTTGTTGTTTTTGTGTTTCTGGACATGAATTAGAAAATGACATGTTGCTACCATTCTTAAGATGCTTCATTGGCTTTGATTCTTGATTCACCTGCATGTGCCACATTCAGCCTTGAACATTGTATATGTTGTGAAGTGCATGTTGCCTTGTGTACACTTGAATTTGCTTTTTGAAATATGAATGCCTGTCCATTTTGGTTTGTGCCATCTCTTGTCACTTGTCATGTCATTTTTGCTTGTCTTAACCATGTTGCATTTTCCATATTGACATGAGTCTGTGCTTATTATGTGTTCCAATTTTCGACATGCTGTAGCCAAATTTGCTTGTCCATGCATTTTCTTGTACTATGATGTGTACACTGTTAATGCAAAAAATTGCACTAACACCCCAAGGTGTTTATCAACACTTCAAAATTGATCAAACACAAAGTTAAGAGCAAATAAATGCAGGGAAAAAGTAAAGTGAAGACGATTTAGAGTGGTTCGGTCTCAATTTCGACCTACGTCCACTATGGAAGGAAATTTCATTATCATGGTTGTCATTACAAGGTACATGTTTACTTTAACTTTGTACATCTTTCTCTTTTTACAATTAAACACTTCTTCTTCTTCTTCGAACTTATCTAACTTCAACAATATCAATCTCTTCCAAAGTAGAACTGTGCGATCTTCACGAGTATCGGTGATTGTTGAAGGATTCCTTCGATAATCATGATCGGTGAATGACTTTGACGATTTCTGGATTTGATTGTTGTAGGAGAAGCTTTGATCTCACATGAACGAACTTTAATGGAGTTGGAGTTGATCTTAAGTCGTTGAGAAATGAATTGGGCAGCACCTCGTTGTCAGAAAATTTTCTGGTCCCCTAAATGTGTGTGGGGATGGGGTATTTATAAGAGAGGTTGGAGTGGAGTGGCAGTATTTGTAAATATGTGTGTACATGGTTTCCATGATTTTTGCTCAAGTGCCACTGAGCTGAAATCATAGCTTCCCATTGTCAAGTATCAAACGGTCCAATACTTCGTTATTGCACAGAGCTTTATGGCGGTCCATGCTTATGCTCGCACGATCCATATATAAAATATTCGAACGTCCTATGAAGCAGCACATGTCCCCATTGTAGACGATCCATGGAATAAGAACGAACCATGGTGTTGTGGGCAGAAGCATAAACCAATGATCCATACAACATGCTCCAGCATGCCATGCTTGGTCAACTACTAACTAATCCATTGCATTATATAACGATCCATATACGTAAACTACACATGCAGCTTGTGATCCACTGTTTCATGTTGCATTACTTTATCACGTGACTCATCCCTATGCATGGGTTACAACCGCCTCATTCATACATGGTTCACCTCCCATTTAGTCTGGCACAATTCATGCGACATGAAGGGAATTGCTCCATCAACACAATGGGTCCACGTGGCTCATTTTATCACAGATGATCCATGATTCTATTTCACAGATCCATACATATTCACTCCATTATACGCAATGCATTGGTACAGCTGGAACTACGTGGCTTTTCATTTACTCGCCCACGGTCCATACTTCATATATACGCTCCATTGTATAGCTTAACACGATCCATGGCCAGGAGATTCTGGTGATCCATCTTTTGGTTGTGGTCCACGTTTAAACTTATATATTACTATGTCGTGTATCATCTTTGCATGTAACCCAGGCTTTAAATGAATGTTCTCTACCAAATTAATATATGGGTGATCCAGGCTCCCAAATAATGAGCTGAACCGCGCAATTTCTTTCATGGATCAGAATGCTTGACGAATGACCCATATATTATATGTTGCTTCAATTCATACTTTCACATGTAAACAATTCATGCCTTATGTGATTGGCACGATCCATTCTTTGCCGAATCACGTATCCATGCATATAGAACGATCCTCGCAAACACACTGTCAGTTGCATAATGAACAGCCCATTGACACATCAACGACCTGTTAGGTTAAGCGCAAACAATCCAGTATGCCTTGGTCTGGTGTATTCTGTGTGCATCTTACTTTGTGTGGATGAGTCCACTTTAACATTTGTTTCAGTCCATTCGATATACTATGACCGACCCAACATTAATGCAGTGCTCAGAGCTTCTAACGACCCATCCTTTAGAACGTGAACGCATCACCGTTGATACGATCTAAAACATTGTCTTTGAGTCTCCTTTTTTTACGAGATTAACATTTTCCCCACGAAGTTCATGTTTTTCTGGAAAAATATGGGCTTTAAAGAAAAATTCTGCAATAAGATTTTGTGGCTTCTTCTCCAATCAAACCCATCATTGTTGTTGCCATCTCAATGGAGACTCCCCAATCTCCATCTCAAGACTCGTCGATTGTTGGAGAGTTTCAGACCTGACCTTGCTTTTAATCTCCTTCACCAGCTAGTTCGCCACCAACGTTGCCAATCACAAGAGTTTTCCCAAGCATCAGATCACTTCAGAACGCCAAGAGAACTCTACTCCAGCTGTCACCACAACCATTAATTTCAATCTTATCGAAGCCATATAACCTTCCTACCTCCAGATTCAGATCAAATTTTTTACCGTAAGGCATTGTTGTTCTTTTTTATTCTTACATTATGTCCTTGTTGGTTTTTCTATTGATACGCCTAGGGCCTTAGTCTGTTTGTGACGTTTTGAGGCTAAAATGATTTTTGTTTGGTGAATCAGTGGTGTTGAGTCATGACAGTTGTTTAAAACTGAGTTTTTGTGATGTTTGGGTTGGATCGGGTTTGACAGCTTGATTCCTGGTAATTACAGGTCTGTTTAGGAATTTATGTAATAAACTTCATATCAAAGCTATTTAATCCCTTTTAACATGGTTGATAATTTTCAATTTTAAGTTGTTTTTATGTATGTTTGCATGTAGAACTGCGTGATTGATCCGTAGCTTCTATTCGAGCCTGAATTTGTATGATTTGCACAGAAATCTTGTGCCAAAATTGCTTTCAAACTTTCTTATTTCCTCAGCCGAGAATTTTCTTTTTTGAACTGTCTTAGTGCGTATGTCTTCATGTTGATATTACGTGATTGATCTGCAATATCAACTTGATTCTGCACTTGTATGACGCGTTTAGGATTTCCAGTGATAATCACGAATTTGGCTACTGAAATAACTTGATTTTTGCCGGATTTGCATAGAATTGTATTCTGTAGCTGCGTAATTGATCCACAACTTTATCTGGAACTTGAAATATGACATTGTGTGATTGTTCCACAATATTAGTTTGAATCAAAAACTCCATGATTTGCAGCTGAACTATTCTTAATTGTTTTTTAGATTGCACCAAATTTCTTGCATTGTTCTTGGTGATTTTGTGCACAAATTCCGGTGTTGCCTTCGTATACAAACTTTACGGTTGGTGATGTTGTTGGACTTCATCTCAATGTTGCGTGACTGATCCGCAACCTTGACTTGAACCAGAAACCTAATATTGTGTGATTGATCCACAATATCAGTTTGAACTAGTGCCAATGTTGTATGACGCTGAGTTGATTAGTATATGTAAATTGCTTGTTGATCCATGAAAATTGTGAGATTACTATATGATTTGATGAAGAGATGGAGTGCTCGTCTTTGATTGCCGATGCAAGAGCTTGTCGAAGTTTTGAAAGATTCAGGACTTAACTGTCGATGCTCGATTTCTAGTGTATTGATCATAAGCTTGCAGTGCTTTGGTGTACGAATTCATTCTTAACCATTTTCGTGGAGTGCTCACAACCAAGTAATGGACCGTGTTTTATTCAGAGGGCTACAACCGATCCTTCAATGGACCACTTGTGACCCATGGATCGTGTGTGATACTCCTATGGATCGCTGGCAATCCATGGATCGTGTAAACGATCTATTTATGGATCACTGGGGATCCATAGATCGTATACGCTCCACCAAGGGAGTGAAATTACTCCATGCATTGAAGATCAAAGCTCAGTCCATCTCAAAGCGTATGAAACCTTAATGACCAATCATTAGATCAACCTCAAGCAACCAAGCCTTGATGATTTCAAAGCTTCGACTAGGAAAACTGGATGCACTTCATTTCTTCATTAAACACATGTGATCAACAAGTTATTGCACAAAATTTGGCTCAATATTTTGCTATCAACTTCCCACATCGTCAACAGATTAGCTATAGGTTTCAGGCTCACTTTTACAATGATATGCACAATCATGCACCGCACTTCGCACATAGGAAACGTACACTTGTGATGTGTTTGTAAACCAGATTGTTTATGTAGAATGGAGACACCCCGAAAATCGATTCGTCATAAGGGTAAAGAGGCAACAACTTTTAGTCAAACTGGAGTTTCCCTACAAGATTCTGAGACTGCCAAAGTTGTGCAACCTGTGCCAGTGGAAGACCAACTTTTTCCCAATCCACGACCTTTGAGCAAGCCACCTCCCGAAAGATGCTCTACAACTATGAATTTACATGTCTATAAAAAGACGTATAAGCAGTTTGGCATCTCCGAGGCTGACGCGGTTTTGCCAGGAAAAGACGATAACCTTGACCAACCACCTCCTTGGTTCGTAACTGTTAACCGTCAGATGCTACTGAGTGGGGGTTGTTCCTCCTTTCAATGATTTTCTACGGACGGTTCTTGGTCGCTTAGCCATTGCTCCTTTTCAGCTACACCATAATGGGTATGTCACTTTGTTGGGCTATATATAATGTTCATGAGGGAAAGACATTGCGCGCCTACTTTTAAAGACATTTGCTATCTTTGCGTTTTCAAGACAAGAAAGGGTAATCCCTCTATCTTCTTTGCCGAAGCTACTCGGAACCGCGAACTGGTATTTGGCTTGCCAGAGAGTATTTCTGGGTTTGTAAGCCAAATCTTTTATGTTTGGTGTTCTGAGGGCTTTCACAGTGCTTGGATGGAAGGAGGTAAAAACACTTACTCTGAATTGTATACCCAGTTTGTTCTCAATTTTGTTGATTAAACTTTCCTTTTCCTCATTACAGAAGTCCCACTGCTTGTTAAAGATTCTGAGGCTCTATGCTTGAGTCTTTAAAGGCTGTAGATCAGAAGAAGAAGACCAAAAAGTTTCTTATCACAGAAGAGTTCCTTCGCAAATTTGCTTTGCTTGTTCCCTCCAGATCTTTTACTTCTGGCCATCCTCCTGCTTCGTCTTCAACAATTGAAACATATGATGCCCCAAGTGTTAAAGATGATATTGCTAACAAAACTTCTGCGTAGGAAACTACTTTAAAGAAGTGCTCTTATACCGGTACTGAAGCCGATGCTTCTAGCCAGCTTGAAACGAATATTGCCACTGGTGTTGGGACATCTAGTCGGCGCGAATTGCCTTTGCCTAAGGAAGAGGAACCTGAGCATCGTGAGGATAAAGGTCCAGCTGACACTAGTGGACAACCAGACAAAGGAGAGCTACAACTAGAGGTAGCATTAATGTTGAAATGGATGAAGTTGGTTCCACACATTCCGCGACTACGGAGGATACCATCTCTAATACGTTTGCAAATTTAGGTGATCTCAATGTGACTCTGGGTAAAGAGTTCACAGGAGACATACACACCTCACAACTTATATTGCCTCTTAAAACTTCTTCTCGAGTGATCACGCAAAGATCTTTCCAGCCCGTCCGAACTCCACAGACCCCACCTATTAAGCTTGCTACTGTAACTGGATCGTCTCTATCTCCAATAACACCGGATGGTTTGTTACGCTGGATTGTACACTACACACACTTAGGATCTCCGTATTGTGCATGTGTTTACTGTTCTGCCCCAGTACTTGTTGTTTCTAGAAAAATGAACTTCTTGCTTTCCATTTTTTCAGGTCTAATAATGCACTGCTCTTACATAGGCGATCTCAACCGTTATTTGAGCTCTTTCAACGCACGACGTAACCTTGGTCGCTATCGCCAAGAGACCAAAGCTTAGAAGAGGGCAAAGAGGGAATAAGAAGCCAGAGGTTATGATTACCCAGACCGGGAAGACTGGAACAAGCAACCTCGAGAGGATTCATATCAGCGAGATAAGCGTGATTATGAGAAGAATGATCACGAGAAGCAATATGATTATTATAAGCAATATGACTATGACAGGCGTGACCGTGAGAAGCACGATCGCGAGAAGCAATATGATCATGATAGGAATGACCGTCAGAAGCACCATGACTATGATAAGCATGATCGTGAAAAGAATGATGTGAATGACAGCAAAGGGAAGAGGCCTGGTGATGATAAGGATAGAGATTACGGGCGAGAAAGTAAGCGCCCCAAAGGTGATGAAGGCACCATGGCTATAGACAAGCATTCTAAAACCGACATAGGTGCTATTACCGAAGATAAGCGCTCTACAGCTGGCAAAGAAGCTGCTATTATTTCTGCACATACCTTGTCTCTCGAACCCCTAGATGTTACCCCCTCTCCTGCCGACATTATGACAATCATTAAGAGACCCCTTTACCGTGCAAGATCTGGTCCAAAGGAGCTTTCCCGGAGATTCGGTGATAAGTGGTGCTTCAGAGGGGTTTCGTTTCAATGTAAATGTCCACCCCTCGGACAAGGATAATATACTCAAGGAGATAGATGCGACGAAGGATGACATGAACAAGCGGATGGACAACCAGAAAGGAGGCTGAGAAGATGGTTGAATGGTACAAGTTGTGTGATGAGCTTCATCGAGCTAACTAATGCCATCTTGCTGCCATGCTTACGATGGAAAACGATAAGGCCGAGCGGGAAAGAACACTTAAGTCTCGTGATGCCAATATTGCATCCTTCTCTCAGCAGAATGCCGAACTTGCGGCGAAAAACCAGCGTCTTAAGGATGAATTTACCGCTTCTAAAACCAGAGAGGATCTGCTCCATTCCCAAGTGAAAGATGCGCACTCAGCTCAGAAACAGGTTGAGCTCAAGTTGGCTACAGAGCTGCAATCTATAGCATCTTATAGAGAATCTAATGCCATATTGCAAAGGGAGAAAAGCGCTCAACACTTGAAGATTTCTCAATTGGAAATTCAGGTTGCTAGCTTGAGAAGGAAAGGGATAATCTCTGCTAAGGCCGCACACATTCAGGATGAAGCCCGCTTTAATACCTCTTTTTTTGACTTCTACACTTTGAGTGTTGCGAATAGAGGCAGATTGTGCTTTTTGAATGATGCATTCCCGATCACACTTGCTGAAATTTGGGGAAATGTACTTAGAAAATATGATGGTTCAGGTTGGAAGGAAGAGGATCTTATTGATACACTTTTAGATGATGACTCCCGTGAGGCACTAACCAAGGGTCGGGAACAACTCCGGAAAAGTCGTGCTTCATATTCTGGGGCTGGACCCTCTGGGGGGTCCGCTCCAGAAATAGAGACTACTACTTCCATTGACACGTCTCTTACTGATGTTATTGCTTTCGACCCGAAGGTCAATGGAGTGCTTTCCATTGACCCTTCCATTCCTCTTGAGAAGGAAAGAGATGTTGCTGAGGAGTTTTTGAATCACGATGATGAGGGAGATGATGCAAGCCGATATGTCGTAAGGAGCAGAAGTCCTCCAACTACCCCAGGTAAAACTGGGACCGAATCTCCTACTCTTCCAGTCACTCCATGTAATAGCAGGAATAAATCACTAACCTTGGATTTTGGTCCTTTATTCTCTCCACAAGGGTACAATGATTTCCTTTTTTATTATTCGTATGCATTAGGCCCTGTTGCGCCAAAGCCTTCTCCTGCTACAACCGGGATTGAAGCTATCACTACTGCATCCACTTTGGTGACGACGACTTCGACTACTTTGGCTGCTACTCCTCCACCGGGCGACTCTCCACTTATTCTTGTATCCACTCCAGCCTTTGCCTCACATCCTGGGTCTCAATCGGAAATGGTCCAGGCTATCCGAGACCTGGATGATGCAATCACTTTGTATGGAGACACAGACGAAGATGATGAGACTTTGTATGGTAGCCCGACTAAAAGGGGAAAGGGTTCTTCTGATAAATTGATCAAGCCTCCATCCACTAAGCGCAAAGGGAAGCAATTAGCTCATAAAAGGTCACTCGCTCTTTCCTCTACGACCAAGGCGGACAAGGATAAAGACAAAGATGCCAGCTTGCCAGATACCCATCTTTCTTCTACTAGGCCCGGGAAGCTTTCAACCCGATTAAGCAGTTCCTCTAAGAGTGGGAAGAAGGACTGACTAATGTCTCTATAGTTGTTCGCTTTTCTTTATTCCTTTTATTTGGACCACATGTTTAAGCGAGTGTCGGCCCTCTCCTATGACTTGATGGAAACTTGTGTTTTGTGATTTTGTAGGAACTTGTATCTGTGACTTGTGTTTGGATGACATGAAGTCGTTTTCTACGTTATGTACTTTAGCTTTTTATTTCAGCTCTTTTGTACTTCTTTTGTGCATTTGCTTCTTTTCAGATTGCAAGTTTTTAATTGTTACAGTGCCAAGTGCTATGATGAGCTTGTGGTATGTTTTGTGAATATTAGTCCTTCTAGTATAGCTGTGTTGCCCCCATACCATAGATCATCACAAGCTGCCTGGAGTCTACACGATCAACTTTGTTGAAACCTTCTAATTTTAGCTAAGGCACTCGAGACTTCTATTCTGTAGGTAACAACCTTTTGTGTTTGCCACTGTGTCGAAGCCTCCAAGCTTGCCTTAGCGCATTTCAAGAGAGTCGACTTTGTTGACTGGTGTTGTACCTTTAACTGCAGAAGCTTTTTTGTTCTGGTGCCCTCGCTTAGGGAGGTTTTGGATTTTGTTCCCCTGCTTGGGAGGTCTTATGTTTAAAATGCATTTAATCATTTGACTCACTAACCTGGCACTCCAGGCCCTTTGGAGATCTGATTAAACACATGCCCCCGGAGAGGTCTTGGGTTTGAGTTCAATCCAACGTTCGCCTTGTCCGGCCTGATGAATCAAGACTCAGAAAGATTACATTGGATACCTCCTTTTGGGCTGGGATTTTTGTTTGTTCTGGTCCTTCCAGCTTGGGTTTACTGGTCCTTCCAGTATTTAATCCGCTGTTTGTTTCTCCTCCCGCTGGATAAATCCAACATCGTCGAAACTAAACAGACTAAACCGGACACCCCCGTTCAGTGAGCCCAAACTCAGCTTTCCTCCGACCTGGTAGGATAGGCCTCGAAGGAACGAGGTCGGACGCCACTTACCGGCTAGGATTTCAGTATGTGCTGGTCTTTCCAGCTTGAGTCCAAGGTGAGCTTTCGCTCAACCTATTAAGCTAGGCCGCGAAGGAACTTCCCTAAACACCCCGTCCGACAAGGAATCCACTGTCCACTGCACTTCCCGCCAAATGGATTTGGCATTGGTGAAGCAAAGCCAGATGCCTCCTTCAAGCAAGGTTTTCTGTTGTGTTGTATTATTCCATGGAGCGGACGCCAATTCTTCTGCTCGATGCGTTGACTTGGCAAGTTATCATGGTTAGAGAACCGATATCCTGGACCTTGCACTTGAGAAGGTGCCCCTATGATGGAACTTACAACCTTTTGGTTATTAGCTTAGTTGGACTACTTTCTCTTCTGCATCATTTCACGGGGCTAACGCCAATTTTTCCTACTAGACGCTTATCTCGGCAAGCGATCGCAGCTGGAGATTTGGTGTCTTTCACTTCTCACTTTGGGAAGCGCCCTTATGATGAAGCGTGCAGCTTTTCGACTTTGTGCCCATTTGCTGCGCTTTTCATCACTTGACTCTGGATAGCTCTTTCTTCTCCGATTTACAAGGCGGCGCACTACATCATCTCATTTGCTTCACATGATGCTTTCGGCACTCAATGCTTGAGCTGTCCCTATTGGGATATGCTTAGAAAGCTTCCAGGTTTCGTTAGGTTGTAAATGAGCTAGCGTTCTTTATATAGCCTATAATCATAAATCGATTTTTAGCAACTTTCGAATTATTAACAAGAGTGCAAATATACGATTCAGGCAAGCAATTAAACTTCTCATTCATGTATACAGAGTTCAACTACAATGCTTGGAAATTATTTACAACTTTTTACAACAAGTTTGAATAGAGTATCATGTAAAGTAGCATCGGAGATGCTCGCTATTCCAAGCTCTAGGAATCTGGATCCCATCTGTCGTTGATAGCTTGAAGGTGTCATCATAGAGCTTCTGGCTTATAACATAGGGTTCTTCCCAATTTGTCCCAAAGACTCTGGTTCCAGTCATCACTCTCTTCAGCACAAGGTCTCCGATCTTGAAGGTCCTCTGTCTGACTTCGGAGTTGAAATGCCTGGCTACCCTTCTTTGGTGAGCAGCAACCCTGAGCTATGCTTCGTCTCTCTTCTCTTCAAGCTAATCGAGGGCTTCAAGCTGCAACTTCTCATTTTCCTCTTGATTGAAGTGAATCCTTCTGTGAGTGGAAACTTCCAGCTCTACAAGAATCATTGCTTCAGAACCAAAAGCCAGAGAGAAAGGAGTATGCCCAATCACAGTTTTATGAGTCATGCGGTATTCCTATATTGCATGCGGAAGCTCGTCCACCCAACCACCTTTGGCCTTTTCTAGAAGCTTCTTGATGATTGACTTTATGATTTTGTTCACTGCTTCTACCTGCCCGTTTGCCTGCGGATGAGCCACTGCTGCGAAGCTCTTCTGGATTTTATACTTGGCGCAGAAGCCCTGAAACTAGGTCCCATTGTCCGTGATTATCTTCTACGACACACCAAACCTGCAAATGACGTTCTTCAAAACAAAGTTGATGACTTTCTTTGAGGAAATGGTGGCCAACGGTTCTGCTTTAGCACATTTGGTGAAGTAATCAACAATTATAATGGCATATTTGAAGTTGTATTTTGCCGTAGGCAATGCCCCGATCAGATCGATGCCCCAGACCGCAAATGGCCATGGACTGACCATCTGAGTTATCGTTGTGGATGGCGCTCTTGGAATCTTTGCAAATCTCTGACATCTATCGCACTTTTTGGTGTATGCTGCGGAGTCATGATTTACATCTGGCCAGAAGTAGCCATATCGCAGAATTTTCTTGGCTAATGTCTGACCACCAGTATGACCTCCACATTCACCTTCATGCAATTCCATCGGGATTTCTTTTGACTCCTCCTTCGTGACACACCGGAGCACAGGCATAGAGAATCCTCACCTGTATAGTCAACCATCCTGAATGAGATACATGAGGGCCTTCCGTAATATCTTTCTTCGCTTCTTAGAATCCATCGGGAGCACACCATTAAGGAGATATTCTCTGATTGGAGTCATCCACGAGTCCGGTTCTTCGAGTGTTTCCATGATCCAATCTACATCGGTCTGCTCTGTGCTAGGGTTGGAAAGAACATCAACTGGAACTAACCCCAACAATTGTGCATCTCCCGTACTAGCATACTTTGCCAATGAATCTGCCTTCATGTTTTCCTCTCTGGGAATGTGTGGTGTAAAAGTCTAAGCTGTCAAGTAGTTCCCAAGCCTTGGATAGATAAGCTGGCAAATTTCCTCCTTTAGCCTGGAACTCTCTTCGAACTTGACATACCACCAACTGCGAATCACTGAATATTTGCAAAGTCTTCAACTGCAACTCTTTTGCCAACCTCAATCCGACGATGAGGGCTTCAGACTCAGCTTCATTGTTTGTTAACGGGAATTCCAACCTTAGCGCATAACAAATCGATCTTCCTTCAGGAGTTTCAAGAATCACTACTGCTTCAGAACAATCGTTTGATGACCCATCAACAAACAACTTCCATTGAATCAATGCTTTGGCAGGTTCTTCCTTCTCCTCTCCTCGGTCCATGAACTCTGCAAGTGCTTGTCCGTTGATCGCTCTCCTAGGATGATAAGTGATGTTATACTGACTGAGCTCAATATTCCACTTCAACAATCTCCCTGAGATCTCCGAACGGAACAGGACTTGCTTCAACGGTTGATCGGTAAGGACTTTAACAGAGTGTGCTTGAAAGTATGGCCTGAGCTTCTTCGAGGCTATGAGTAGACAATAGGCGAGCTTTTCCAACCTCGGGTAGTTCAACTCTGCCCCGGTCAATCTCTTACTAATATATTACACTGGCCTTTGAACCTTCGATTCCTCCCTTACCAAAGCAGCACTTAGCGCATGAGCAGACACTGCCAGACACAAGAACAAGTCTTCCCCATCATTGGGCTAAGATAGCATTGGGGGTGTTCCCATGTGCTGGATTAGATCCTTAAATGCTTTCTGACATTCAGGAATCCACTGAAAATCGTTTTTCCCTTTTCTCAGAGCGTCGAAGAAAGGAATACACCTGTTAGTTGCCCTTGATATGAAGCGGTTCAAAGCGTGTAACACCCCGTAATTTTAAATATTAAAATTTACGAATTTAAGAACACTTAATTTT